>OY725322.1:46648779-48095886 GCA_963242795.1 Inga leiocalycina | reverse complement strand
ACCATACCTTTACTCCTACAGCGCTGATCACAATTCCACCTTGCACATTTATAGCAAGTGTTCATCCTTTTAGCTCTTCTCTTTTTGGAGTAAGAACTTCTTCCCATTCCTGGCAAAGGTTTAACAAATGAATTATGAATCTCACCTGCTAAACGTACCTTAGCTTCAATGATCCAGCGTACATCCTCAGGAAGGCCCAAACGATCGAATATCATCATCCTTTCAAGTCGACTGTTATAGATCTTCCTGAGCACATCTTTGGGAAGAGTAGGGAACCTGTTCTTAAGATTTGCAAGGGATCCCTCCATGGTAACTTAAAATGAAATTGATGATGACTAGACTTTTCAACCCAGTGCAATGTGTTTCGATGAGTAGGAAAGAAAAATGAGAGAGTAGGAAAGAAAATTGAGAGAGTAGGAAAGAAGTTTTTGGGTTGCCTCCAAATAGCTGCCCTTCTTTAACGTCTTTAGCTAGACAAATATCAAACAAACAAAATATATATATATATATATATTTTATTTTTTTTTATTATTTTTTTTCATAAATTTTTTTTTTTAAAAAAAATAATTACTAGATTGAGGGCTTACCTGTTGGTTCCTCAAACATGATGACAGATTTCAAAGTGTTGAGTGCACCTTTATTGTATTCTTTAAGCCTTTGCCCATTCACTTTGAATTTTCGATCACCATCTTGAATCTCCACAGTTCCATATGGCCATACTTGAATCACAGTAAAAGGACCTGACCACCTTGATCTCAGCTTTCCTGGAAAGAGCTTTAATCTTGAGTTATATAAAAGCACTTTTTGTCCTGGTGTAAACTCTCTCTTCAAAATTCTTCTATCATGCCACATTTTTGTCTTCTCCTTGTATAACTTTGCATTTTCATAAGCTTGTTGTCTGAATTCTTCAAGCTCATTGAGTTGGAGAAGCCTTTTCTCACCAGCTGCCTTTAAGTCAAAATTTAATGCTTTTACTGCCCAATACGCTTTGTGTTCCATTTCTACTGGAAGATGGCATGCTTTTCCATAAACCAATTGATACGGGGATGTACCAATTGGTGTCTTGAAGGCAGTCCTATAAGCCCAGAGTGCATCATCTAACTTTTGAGCCCAATCCTTCCGGTTGGAATTCACTGTCTTCTCTAAGATCCACTTCAGTTCTCTATTTGAGATTTCCACCTGTCCACTAGTTTGTGGATGATATGGAGTTGCAACCTTATGAGTTACTCCATATTTAGCTAGCACAGACTGAAGTTGCTGATTGCAGAAATGCCTTCCTCCATCACTGATAATAGCTCTAGGCACCCCAAATCTTGAAAAAATATTCTTCCTCAAGAACTTCACAATTACTCGAGAATCATTTGTCGGAAATGCAGCTGCTTCAACCCACTTGGAGACATAATCAACAGCTACTAAAATGAACTGGTTACTGAATGAAGATGGAAAAGGCCCCATAAAATCGATCCCCCATACATCAAAAAGTTCAACTTCTAAGATGTTGGTTAAAGGGGCTTCATGTCTCCTTGAGATATTTCCCGTTCTTTGACATCTGTCACAGGTTGCCACAAGTCTATGAGCATCCTTGAAGAGTGTAGGCCAGTAAAATCCTGATTGGAGGACTTTAGCAGCTGTTCTATTTGCTCCAAAATGGCCACCATATGGGGATGAATGGCACTGATTTAAGATGCTGTCCATTTCTTCTTCAGGAACACATCGCCTGATAATTCGATCTGGGCTTTGTTTGTATAAGAACGGATCCTCCCAAAAGTAATGCCTTACATCAGCCAGAAACTTCTTCTTTTGCACTTTAGAAAGTTCATAAGGCATAACTCCGCTTGCCAAATAATTCACAAAATCAGCATACCAGGGAGTAGGTTGTGACTGCATGCTAAAAAGTTGCTCATCTGGGAAATTCTCCTGGATTGGTGATTCTCTCTTTCGTTCAGGTGGTTCTAACCGAGAAAGATGATCTGCAATGAGATTCTCGGTCCCTTTTTTGTCTTTGATCTCCAAGTCAAATTCTTGTAGTAGAAGCACCCATCTGATCAGTCTGGGCTTTGCATCTTTCTTCTCAATCAAGTATTTGATTGCTGAGTGGTCGGTCCAGACAATGACCTTTGACCCGATCAAGTATGCTCTGAATTTGTCAAATGCAAACACTACTGCTAATAGCTCCTTTTCTGTTGTTGCATAATTCAGTTGTGCTTCTGAGAGTGTCCTGCTGGCGTAATAGATGGCATGAAAGATCTTGTTTCTTCTTTGGCCTAAAACAGCTCCAACTGCATAATCACTTGCATCGCACATCATCTCGAATGGAAGATTCCAATCTGGAGCTATGATAACTGGTGCAGACGTCAAGGCACTTTTTAGAGTTTGGAAGGCTGATAAGCACTCCTTATTAAACACAAAGGGAGTGTTTTTCTCCAACAGCATGCAAAGTGGCTTTGTGATTTTTGAGAAGTCCTTGATGAATCTTCTATAGAAGCCAGCATGTCCCAAAAAACTCCGAATACCCTTGATTGAAGAAGGAGGTGGTAGCTTTTGAATTGTTTCAATCTTAGCTCGGTCCACTTCAATGCCTCGATCAGATACCTTGTGACCCAGCACGATTCCTTCTTTCACCATAAAATGGCATTTCTCCCAATTTAGAACCAAGTTTGTCTCCACACAACGTTGCAAGACTTTTGCCAAATTTGAAAGACAATGATCAAATGATTCTCCAAAAACTGAAAAATCATCCATGAATACCTCAATGAACCTTTCTACCATGTCTGAGAAGATAGCCATCATACTTCTTTGAAATGTTGCTGGTGCATTACATAGACCAAACGGCATCTTTCTGAAGGCAAAGGTACCATATGGACATGTAAAAGTTGTTTTCTCTTGATCCTCTGGTGCAATTGTAATTTGATTATATCCTGTGTACCCGTCCAGGAAACAATAATAGGCTTTCCCTGCTAGTCTGTCAAGCATCTGATCTATAAATGGCAAAGGGAAGTGATCTTTTCTGGTGGCTTTATTGAGTTTTCTGTAATCGATGCACACTCTCCATCCAGTCACCGTTCGTTGTGGAATCAGTTCATTTTTGTCGTTGGGCACTACTGTCATTCCACCTTTCTTTGGCACAACTTGAACTGGACTTACCCATTGACTGTCGGAGATTGGATAAATTATGCCAGCGTCCAGCCACTTTATTACCTCCTTTCTCACCACCTCCTTCATATTTGGATTGAGTCTTCTCTGGTGCTCAACTGTTGGCTTGTAGTTGTCCTCCATCAAGATCTTATGCATACAGATTGAAGGACTAATCCCTCTTATATCAGCTATTGACCATCCAAATGCTGTTTTATGCTCCCTTAGAACTCTTAATAACTTTTCTTCTTCATCAGGAGTAAGAGCAGTTGAGACAATTACTGGAAGTGTTGAATTTCCTCCCAGATAGGCATACTTCAAATGGGATGGCAGTACTTTCAACTCCAAAACTGGTGGTTTCTCTGTTGATGGCACCGGCTTACTCGACCTTTCCCCCAAATCTTCAAATGGTTTCTTGATAAAAATTGGGGAATTTGCTTCAAGGTACTTTATCTGCTCCAAGATGTCTGGATTAGTAGATTTTGATACATCTACCATTCCCATTGCTAGTGGTTGATCCATGTAGATTTCATTCACCACATCTTTTGTGCAGCTGGTCAATGCATCGACTTTGTAACAGGTGTCACCTTCATCTGGAAAGGATAAAGCCTTGAAAATGTTGAAGGATACTTGATTATCTTGAACTCGTAAGGTTAACTTCCCCTGTTGCACATCTATTAACGTTCTCCCAGTTGCTAGGAATGGCCTCCCAAGAATGATAGGAATTTCTTGGTCTTCTTCCATATCGAGTATTATGAAATCAGCTGGGAATATGAGTTTGTCTACCTTCACCAGAACATCTTCTAAGACACCCCTCGGATGTTTTATTGATCGGTCAGCCAGTAGTAATGAAACTGTGGTTGGCTTCACCTCTCCAAGACCAAGTTTGTTGTATACAGATAGAGGCATGAGGTTTACACTTGCTCCAAGATCACAAAGTGCTTTTTCAAAGTGACATTGACCTATGGTGCAAGGTATGCAGAAGCTTCCTGGATCTTTCAGCTTTGGAGGTAATTTCTTTTGGAGAATAGCGCTGCACTCCTCAGTAAGTGCAACTGTTTCAAATTCCTCAAGCTTACGCTTATTTGAGAGAATGTCCTTCATGAATTTTGCATAACTAGGCATTTGAGCAAGAGCGTCTGCAAAAGGAATGTTGATGTGCAACTTTTTGAAAACCTCCAGAAACTTTGCAAACTGCTTATCTAGCTTTGCCTTCGCAAGTCTCTGAGGGTATGGAACTGGCGGTACATATGGAGGAGGATTGTCTGGAAAGCTGATTCTTCCTGGTATCACATTATCCTCCTTCTGTTCTTCTTTGCTTTCTTTCTTTTCTCCGTCATCCTTCTTGATTACAGGATCTTTCAATTCTTTACCGCTTCTTAGTGCAACAGCTTTCACATGTTCTTTTGGGTTTCTTTCTGTGTCACTTGGTAGAGTTCCTGGTTGCCTGGAATTCAACATATTTGCAATTTGGCCCATCTGGATCTCCAAGTTCTTTATTGAGACTTCTTGATTTTTGATTGTTGCATCAGTCCTAGCCATAAATTGAGAAGTATTTATGGTTAGTTGAACCAGTGCATCCTCCAATTTCTGTTGTGGTGGATTTGGTTGTTGAAAAGCTTGCTGCTGGTAGTTCCCTTGCGGCTTGAATGCATTTTGATTATTCCTCCAACTAAAATTTGGATGATTTCGCCAACCTGGATTGTAAGTGTTTGAGAATGGATCATTCCTTTGATTTCGGATGAAATGAGCTTGCTCCGACATGAATGAGTGTCCTTCTTGACATTGTGTGCTCACATGAGGTCCTCCACATTGATCACAAGCTTCAGTAGGAGTGCTGATTGCATTTGCTTGGGTTGTCAATGATCCTACTTGCTTGGATATAGATGCAACTTGAGAAGACAAAGTTGTAAGGACATCCAGCTCGTGTACTCCAAGTGCTTTCTTTGAATTGCTACGTTCAGAAGGCCATTGATATGCATTAGCTGCCATCTCCTCAAGTAGATTGTAAGCATCATCTATATTTTTTCCCATTAAAGATCCTCCAGCTGCAGCATCTACAAGAATTCTGGATATGTGCGTCATCCCACTATAGAAAGTTTGCAGTTGCCACCAATTTGGTAACCCATGATGAGGACATTTCCTTAGCAACTCCTTGTATCTTTCCCATGCTTCATAGAGGCTTTCTTGTTCATGCTGGGTGAATGAGGCAATTTCATTCCTCAATTTAGCAGTTTTTGCTGAAGGAAAGAATTTCTCCAAAAATTTCTGCGCCATGATCTCCCATGTAGTTATGCTTCCCACTGGTAGTGATTGTAACCAACTCTTAGCCTTATCCCTGAGTGAGAAAGGGAAAAGTCTAAGTCTAATGGCGTCATCAGTAACACCATTATGCTTGAATGTGTCACAGATTTCAAGGAAGGTGGCTATATGTGTATTAGGATCTTCTGTTGGTGAACCACTGAACTGATTTGCTTGCATCATCTGGATAATTGCTGGCTTGATTTCAAAGTTATTAGCTGCTACTGGTGGTCTAGTGATTCCAGAATTTGTCCCCATGACTGTTGGTGTTGCATAGTCACGGAGTGTTTTAGTATCTGTTGTTCCTCCCTCCAGATTTGCCATCGGATTGCTTAGGATTGAAGTAGACTGCTTTCGAACTTTTTGATTTCTTCGACAAGTTCTTTCGATCTCCGAATCAAAAGGCAATAGTTCAGTCTCCTTCGATCTGGTCATACACTAAGCAAAAGCCTGAAAAGAAACACAAGACACCAAGAAGAAAAATAATTGTAATATGAAGACCAAATTAGTATTAAAATTACTTGGTATTGATATTAATGACAACAATCCCCGGCAACGGCGCCAAAAACTTGTTACGCGTGTAAATGGTCTATTAAATAGTGCAAGTGTACACTGTCGTAATCAAGTAATATAGAAGTAAGTAGAGTATCGTTCCCACGAGGATTGATCACTAAGTACCAAAATAGGTAATTTTAATTCTATTTAGTCGATCGATTCGTTGGTGATGAAGAGTACGAAATAAAAGATGAGCAAATATGAATGCAAATGATATGAAACAACAATGAGAAAAAGTCCTAGGGATTAGATTTCACTTAACAATTTCCGGATTGAATCACTTATCTAATCTAGCCCAATTTATTCCACATGATTGATAGTCGAGTTTCCCTAATTTGATTACTAGCCTCTTCCAAGGTCAAGCAATTCTATAATTAATTGCTAATCCAATATATTCCTATATGAATTTAAGCAATTAATTATGCATTAAAATTTATGGAACTCTATAAGACTACACAACTCATATGAATATATTCCTATTTCATATGCGAGTTATGGTTTTAATTATAGGGTCTACACACATGTATCTCCTTCCGGTCTCAACATATATATTGGAATCATTCAAACGATGGCCAATCAAATGAAAGCATTAAGAGTAATAATTAAAACTCAATCATAAAGGAAAAATAAAACTAGATTTAATAAGTTAAGATTCAATCCGTTATTAGTAAGCTACGTCATCACCCTAGGAAAATGAAAATTTAGCTCATGATAAAATTAAAAACAAAAGCAAAATAAATTGACATTATATAAAACTAAAATGAAATCCTTAAAAATACTGCATAAAACTTGAATATTAAATTCTCAAACATAAATATACAACCAAAAGATGCATAAAAAATGTAAAAATCTAGCCGTCCCTTTAGGAGGTAAAACCTTCCATGTAGGTGGCATACAAGAGTAATACAATCCTAAGCCTTCCAAGATGGAGGCATGCAAGAAAATAATACAATACCTAAAATTAATTCCAAGATGATGTAGTAGTTGGAGAAGAGATGGAGTGATGAAATGGTGTGTAAGTAGATAAGAGAAAAGAGTAATGGAAATGAAATGGTGTGTGTGGAGAAGAGATGAGAGTAATGGATCTCAATTGATGTGTGTCAAATGTGAAGGAGATGGTGGCTATATATAGGGAAAAATGGAGTAAGGTAGATGAAGTGGTAGATGAAATGTGATAAGTGGATTAATAGATAGAATGTGGTAGATGGAGTAGTAGGTGAAATGTGATAGGTGGATTAATAGATAGAATGTGGTAGATGGAGTAGTAGGTGAAAAGGAAGATGAAGTAGTAGATGAAATGTGGTAGATGAAGTAGTAGGTGAAAAGGAAGATGAAGAGGTAGATGAAATGGTTGGTGGAATGGTAGATGATTCCCGCTCTCAACTTTCAAGCAAAAATTCGAAACCCTTGGAGATAGAACTGGAATTTCATCTCAACATAAAAGTTGTAGAGCTCTTTCTTAGCTTTTTATCCATATAAAGAATGTCCCGATCCGACATCTAGAGCTCCAGATATTGCCTGAAAACTGAAAGAGGGTCTAATTTAGTATTTTCCAAGAAATTCTATTTTATGCCAAAATCATTATTTATTTATAAATTACACCCAAATTTATTAAATTGAGCTCAAATGTCATCCATAAAATCATCATATAAGGGAAAATAAATATGTAAATATTTTACTTATCAATAGGCTATTCAAATAGAAGTAAAGCATATAGAGTCTTTAATAAAAGAACATGAATTGTAAAAGAAATCATCCATATTGTGTTTGATGAAACAGTTTCTCAAACAAAGTCTTTTGATGAAGATGAAATGGATTTGATAAAGAAAACTAAAAATCTAACCATTTCAAATCAAAGTAATTTTCAAACAGATGATTTTCAAAATGAAGAAAACGTCAATGATTATACTCAGCCAACAACGTGGAGACACATCAAAGATCATCCAATTGATCAAGTAATTGGAGATGTTCATGAAGGTGTCAAAACCAGAAATAGAATTCATAATGAAGTTACTTTTTCTGCATTCATTTCTGAGATTGAACCTTCTAGTATAGATGAAGTAATTTCTGACAATGATTGGGCAATTGCTATGCAAGAAGAGTTAAATCAATTTCAAAGAAATCAAGTTTGGGATTTGGTACCTCAGCCTAAAGGTCACTCAGTTATAGGAACTAAATGGGTTTTCAAAAACAAACTTGATGAATCTACAATCAATGTGAGAAACAAGGCAAGGTTAGTTGCCAAAGGCTATAATCGAGAAGAAGGTATTGATAATGAGGAAACATATGCTTCAGTGGCAAGACTGGAAGCAATACGAGTACTCTTAGCCTTTACATGTATTAAAGGTTTTAAACTTTATCAAATGGATGTTAAGAGAGCTTCTCTAAATGATTACATTACGGAGGAAGTTTATGTTGAACAAACTTCTGGTTTTGAAGATGACACAAAACCTGATCATATTTTTAAACTCAAGAAAAGATTATATGGTTTAAAACAAGCACCTTGAGCTTAGTATGAGAGACTAAGCAAATTTCTTCTTAATCAAAACTTTGTCAGAGGAAAAGTGGGTATGACACTTTTCATCAAACATAACAAGAATGATTTATTAGTAGTTCAAATATATGTTGATGATATAATCTCTGGTGCTACTAACAAATCGCTATGTCAAGAATTCTCTGAGTTTATGTAGGGAGAATTTGAAATGTCTATGATGAGTGAACTAAACTTCTTCCTTGGACTACAAATCAAGAAATGAAGAAATGGGATCTTTAATCTCAGACCAAATATTTGAAGGAGTTGTTGAAGAAGTACAGAATGAAAAATGCTAATGGAGTTGACACCCCAATGAGTTCTACCATACTGCTGGATGCTGACATAAAAAACCCTGAATTCAACATTAAAAAATATAGAGGAATGATTGGTTCATTTCTTTATTTAACAACAAGAAGGCCAGATATTCAATTCAGCATTGGGATGTGTGCAAGGTATCAATTTACTCCTATGGTATCACATGCAAAAACTATGAAAAGAATTTTCAAATATCAAGGAGACACGGCAGAACTTGGCCTATGGTATCCAAAAGGAGGAAATGAATATTTGATGGCCTATTTAGACTCAGATCATGGAGGATACAAAACTGACAGAAAGAGTACTAGTAGATAATGTCAATTTCTTGGAGGGTCTTTAGTTTCATGGTTCGGTAAGATGCAAAACATAGTTTTATTGTCCTCTACTGAAGCTGAATATATAGCTACAGTAAGCTGTTGTTCTCAAGTACTATGGTTGAAGCAACAACTTCAGGACTTTGGAATCTACTTGGGGGAGATACCTATCTACTGCGACAACACTAGCACTATTAGACTGGCTAAGAATCCTGTAGAATATTAAGAACCAAGCACATAGATATCCGACATCATTTCATATAAGATCATGTGCAGAAGAAAAATGTCAAAGTAGAATTCATTCCCACTCATCTTTAACAAGCCGATATATTCATAAAGCCGATTGCTAATGACCAATTTTTATATATATGAAGAGAATTGGGAATGGTTAATCCCAATAAGTTGTAAGTGTTTCTTGTTAATTATTATGTTTAATATGAGTTTTGGTGATAACCATACTAACTTAAGCATCAGAGTATGTACTAGTTTATTTTGCAGGATTGTCACTCGAGCGCAGGAGAGGTAACTCGAGTGCAAGGCACATTATCACTCTAGTTATGGATGAACTCTTGAGTGCAAGTCTAACTCATATGCTCTGTTCTTAGCTTATAAAACAGAGGTTAACAAAGGAGGTAGAAGTACTAAGAGCTTACTTAAAGTTCAATGGGTATGTTAAGTCTTACTGCTGTGAGAAAATAGTCCACTCGAGTGCAGGAAGAGCTCACCTGAAAGGGAAGCAAGAACTCTTGAGTACCACAGGTACAAATTCATAAATTAGCTTCAAAGCATGGTTTACTCAAGTGATCTTGGAGGACTTGAGTACAAAGATAAAGATCACAACAAAATAAACTCAAGCTAGGTACACATCTACAAATTTTCTAAAACTTTTCTCTGTCTCACTCAAGCACAAAAATGGGTGACTCGAGTGCATAAGTATGAACATTCGAGTGCATAGGTTTCTCACTTGAGTGTTGATGCTTATATCAGTTAGGCGATAGCTCAAATGGTGTACTTGTTCTTTTCACTCGAAAGTGTCTCCTCACTTATCATTCACACCTCTTCACTTCTGACAGATACCTACCAAACAAACACCTCAAAGCTCTTCAATTTTCGGTTACAACTCTTTAATCATCTCTAAAAGGTAAGATTTTTCCTTATAAATCCATCATTTCAAGCCCTAACCAAAACCATACCACCAAAAACTTTCTCTTTTCTTTCTCAACTCTTTTTAACTCTCAATCCTTTCTAAATGTTTAAAATGGTTCGTACAAAGATTTCTCAAGTTAGTTAGAAGTCTCCCACTCCTTCACCATCTCATTCTGTCGTAAGTGAGTCAGCATCACCATCGGCGACACCTACTCCAACTCCAACTCTGACACCTTCACCTTCTTCTACTCCAACACCTCCTCCAAAACCCAAAACAACCAAGAAAAGGACAACCCTGGCTAAGAAGAAACATCTTAAGTCAAAAGTTGCCGAAGAGGTTCAACTGCCTCTAAAGAAGACAACGGGAGTCGTCTTCAAAGAGACGATCATCAGTCAGTCATAATCAAAAGAAGTAAAAGGAAAAAGGAAGAAGACATGTCACAGAGGTGCCTCAAGAATCTTCTTCTAACGACTCTTTCAATCAGTAACTTTGGGAAGCAATGGAAAAGTCAAAGTTGGATGCCTTGGTTGGCAAGATTGCCTCCCAAGTCGATGCCTCTTTATCTCATAATGTTAGACAGTCCAGTCATGCCGATACTCAATTGAGAGCACCATCCACTTCTCAGGCTTCAGATGAAGAAAACCAAGACACGGTCCCTCTAAAAGGCTTTAACACCAAGTAACTGAAGCCACACAATCAGAAGGTATATAACACTAATTTTTCTTATCATAGCTTCTGTCATGTGGTATATATGGATTTGGATTATCTGAGTATGAACTGTGGCTTAAATTTCTGACCCTTTATAGATTTTTATAAACCTTGGTTGAATCTGCACTTGCCTTATTCACCTTCAGTTGTGAGAACATTTTATTGCAATATGAAAGTACACAACATTGTATCCAGAGTCGGAGAGATAATGGAGGAAGGAATATCCACTACTATTGGATGCCAACTCATTTTGAGTTCCCCCTCTTTCATCAACAATATTCTTGGCTATGTAGGTCATCCTAGCAATCCACCCTCACTTTCAGCCAATGAAGCCTTCTAGAAATTAAGACCTAATGACCCAATTAGACCCATCATTTTCAAATCCATCAATATGCCTGACTCTCACCGAGCCCTTCACTATATCTATACTTAGAGTATGATCAACAAGTCCAAAAACTTTACCCATCTTGCCCAGAGAGATTACTACTTGTTGGCATCCTTTCTAGCCGACCAACAAAGGGATGTTAGTGAATTGATTTTTAGTGAGATGAAAATATTTCAATTTTCTTCATTAAGATCAACCAAAATACCATATCCCCAATTTGTCTCTCTTATTCTTCAACACAACAAGGTATAGTACTTGGATGGAAATGAAAGGGTAAGGATTCTAAGGTTTGGCCGAACTCAATTGACACACATGGGGATTACTCTCCTGGTCAAAAAGACCAAGGCTACATCTCAGAGAGAAACCACACCATCAAGAGGTGATGAGGCTCAGTCCTCAGTACAAGGTCCATCTCCACCTCTATCATCCTACAGTGCTTCACTTTGAGGTTATTTGATCGATGTAATCAACCAAGCAGTGGATGACTTGAAACGGGAATTGTTTAGTGAATATGAGAAACTAGTCAATAAGATGGAATCTGAAGTCAGAAAGTTGGTTGAAAAAGCAAACACCAACTTTGACTTTATGTTCAAGGCTTAAGAAAATCAATCGAGGAGGATTATTGGAATGGAGACTTACTTGTATATGTAATGACCCAATTTGAGATTGAGGGCTAATTATGCTCATCATGATGTAATTATTGTTGAATTCAATATGAATGTGTTTTAACCAATGCCTAATCCCTATATTTATGTTTAAGTGTGGAATTAATGTTTAAATAGGTTTTAAAATAGGGGAAGGTGCATATTGGTGTTATTGGAGGGATATAGATAAGTTTGGAGGTTATGTGAGTGAAATTTCTATAACTATGCGTAAAACGGTAAAATTTGGAAAGTTACTGACCAATTGGTCCGTTATTGATGAGGAAACTCATATGGTAACTATAGATCAATGGTTAGGATTCATGAGTATGAAAGGAGTTGTGTGTGTGCATGTGTTATGTGAGGTTAGGAAAGGAGGGCCAAGAGGTTGCCAAGTGTCCAAGTGTGAGACCATTGGATCAAGTCAACTTTTCACCCTATTTTCCCTCTCTCCTCGTCTCCAAAAGTCGGCCAAGAGCTCCCTCTTCCCCAAAAATCTGATTTCATCTTCATTCTCTCTGCTCTCTCTTCTCTTCCATGGACTTCCAACCTTGAGCAAGAAAGAGAAAGGAAAAGCCTGAGTTTTGGGTAAGTATTTGTCTCTAAATGCTCAAGTGTTCTTCATTAATATTGATCATAGTGTCAAGAGCTTCATTCCTATGGTTTCAGATTTTTGATTTGTGGTGTTGGGAAGCTTGAGGAAATTTGAAAGTAGAAGAATTGAAGAATTAGCTTTGGGAATAAGTTGAGGTAAGAATTTGCTACACTTTGACCTAAACTTGTGACCATTGGTTGAGTCTTGAGAATTTGTAGAATTTTCCCTGATTTTGGCTTAATTTCAAAATTTGTGAATTGGTTAGTGTTTAGTGTGAAATTGGTGTCATAGTGTGTCTTTGAGCATTTGAAATTGATTTGGAATGTTGGTTTGGATTGGTTTGCAATATGGTGGTCTGATTGAGTTCTTGACAAGACATATGGTGGTCATTGTGTAATATGTCAAATGGAGGTTGAATTGGGTTGTTTTGATGATTTCAATGGATTCCTTGTGCAAATTTATGTGGGAATGGTATTTGATATGAATTTGGGAACCATTAGAAGCATTGGTTCAAAACTGAAATGTTGTTCATTGAGAGTCTATTCTGGGCAGTCTGTTTGTATTGGCGTTTTGAATGAACTGATGATGTCAGAAAATTATGAAACTTTCTAGTCCTAAAATTCACATCTCAAGATTCAAAATGGATATATAATTTGTGCCATTTCATTTTGAGAACTAGGAGATATGACTGTCCAAAGTTTGGGATTGAAACTGAACACTGTTTTGAGGTAGTAGTGGATTTTGTGTAATTCTGTATTTTTATGGTGATTTCTGGTTATGGACAATATTTTCCTATGACAATGACTTAAATATCTTTCAATTGGCTTTGGAATCACCTCATTTTGATTTTTCTAAAATTAGTTATGATTTTTGGAAATTCAACCAAGAAACAGAATTCTCTTGGCTGCGGCCAGAGGTTATGGACCACAGCCCATAACTTTCGGTGCATCCATTGGCTGCGGCCAGTGGATTTATGGGCCACGTCCAACACCCAAAAATCAATATTTTTCATATTTAAAAGGTGGTTTTTGGTATAGTTGCTCCCATCCCTTTAGGAATAGGTCTAGTCTTCTAATAACCACCTAAAGAGTTCAAATGACAACCAACTTCAAGTATTATGAAATTAAGAACTTGGAAAAGAAATTAATTCATTGTCCTTAATCTTGGTTATAGGAATTGACATTTGCTATACCCGTGAGCCCACTATGCCAGAGAACATCAGGAAAAATCAAGGTAGTGACTTCTACTCGTATACTATATATGACGCATTGTATGTATGTTTTGTCATTATTGTGTGATGATCTGAATGTGATTGCCAGAGAGACAATGTGCTATATGAATGCCAGAGTGGCTATGTGCATTGTCAGAGAGGCAATGCGATATGTGTAAGCCAATGAGGCAACATGTATCTATGACAGCTTGTGGGCTGTAGCTGTACTACTGTATTGTATGATGATTTTCTTGCATGCTATGTGATTATATGTGGTATGAGTGATTTGTTACTAGGATTCTATTGAATCTCATTCTTTTCATTGACAAACATTTCAGACAGGGCAAGTGGCTCCAAGGAGAAGCAGATAACCAAGAGCGGATAGGACTTCTTAGGGATTATTTGTTTTGGTTGTTGATTATCTATCTCTAGACTTGGGATTAGTATATATTGTGGGATGTAAATATTACGCTTAATTTTGGTTATGTAATCCCCTAGTTGGGACTTGTAAACCCTTAGTATATCCATGAAACCCGGGGTTTGCCGGGATTTTGTTGTATACTCTAATATATGAATGTGATATAACTGCAAAGATAATTATATTCGATAATTGAACGTGAGACCAGGATAGAGAAAAAGTTTTGAAAAAAAAAATAAACTTGTGAAAAATCCTACCCCAATGTGGGATTTTAAAATGAATTATAAACTATCCATTGGTCTCTAATCCATTTAATCACGTATTATCGAATCATAATTACGTTTAATAAGGTAGGGGGTTACAGTATACACACCTTCAGACTCCTCATCTTGATATGCCTCTAGTTTCTACTCCTACTACCACTATTTCACCTTCCCCGACACAGACCCATGTACTCTTCACCTATGTCAATCCCAAGAATGGCACCTCTATCGATATCACAGTTGATCAGCCATCCTAGCCTGAAGCCTCCGTTCCTCAGCCCTCATTTCCACTATTCGAGCCTGATCCTATTGATCCATCCACTGACATGGTAATACATACTCAGCTGTAGCCATCTGACATTACCTTCCCTCAACCCCTTCTGATGTTGACAAAATGGGGGAGAAGAATATGTGATGTATTTTTGAGTTGTCTGTTGGACTGATATGTGACATATTTTGAGTTGTCTGCTGGACAGATATGGGCTTGGGCTAGATTAAGGGGAGTGTTTGAGGTTTCATGTTTTTGGGTTATATAGGTGTATTTGGATGTCATTTGGGTAGTTTTGATTTTCTATTACCAATGTACTTTTCAAGTTTATCAATGAATGCATGCTTAGTTTCATGTTCTTTAATTGTTCAATAAGTTTATAATTTAACTCTTGTAGTATTATGACTTATCTTTGCCTTGAGTGGCCATTGGAAGCTTTTTAGGAAGTTCTTGAAGTAAAGAGAAAAAATGAGTCAAGTGACTCAAATCTTTAGTGAATATGCATTTGGAAATCTTAAGAATGTTTTCAAAATTTTTCAATTCAATCAAGTTTTCAAATCCATCATAAGGTTTTGTCATCATCAAAAAGGGGGAGAATGTCAGATTTCAAGTTTGATAATAACAAAAGGTGATTATGTGTTTTGGTAAGGAACTTATGTTTTGAAGGTACAAACTTTGATTCAATTGATCACCAAATGCATTTCGCAAAGTTAATAGGAAAGTGTTGTACTTTTAGCTGATGTACTTAAGTGGTAGCAGCCCTACTCAAGTGAGAATGCATTTTGCACTCGAACCCAGAAAGTGTAAGCCTGAAAGTGTTTTACAGAGAGCTACTAAGTTCAGAGATTTTTCAGCAATGCTTGAGTGAGATGAATTGCACTTGGGCATGAAGGCACACTCTTGAAAGTTGTTGACCGAAAGCCAAGTCAGAGATAGAAAATAGTTGTTGCACTCGAGCACTAACTCAATACTCGAGTAAGAGCCTCAAGCTTACTCGAGTCCTGCAAGTGTGGCATAGGAAGTGTTTGTCTGACAGCAGGGAAGAGCCTGAAAGTAGGAATTGCACTCAAATCCTGCAAGTGAGACATAGAAAGTATTTGTCCGATAGCAAGGAAAAGTCTAAAGTGGGAAGTGCACTTGAGTGAGGAACTAAATACTCGCGAGTGAGAAAACACACTTCCTCTGATTTTGGTGCAAGTGCTGAGCAAAAGGCTATCTAGAAGCAAAAAATTCTCTGATGCACTCGAGTGAGACATTGCCACTCAAGTGAGGCCCCACAACACTCGCAGGTGCAAAATCTCACTCTTGCAAAACTTGGTGAAAGTGCAGTCTAGAAGTAAAGCATGAAGCTGAAATACATTGGTGCACTTAGTGAGACATTGCCACTCGAGTGAAGGCCCATAACACTCTCAAGTGCAAAATCACAATCTTGAAAAATATGCTGCAAGTGTTATCCAGAGACGTGAGACCATAATACAAAATGCACATGCACTCGAGTGAGGCCTCAGTGTACTCGAGTGATACTCTGTCAGAAGGCAAAACGTAACAGACTCACAGCGATCAATCCGAACGTGGTTTAGTGTTATTCATTTGTTATGTTTTCACTTGTTATTATTATTAAACATCATTTAACATATACTTCAAGTATGAAATAGGAAATTGAACGTCTGGATCAAAAATGCATATAGAAAGTCAAAAACAGTGGATATAATTCTTTCATCCAAAGTAGACCAGCTATGAACGCATGTTACTCACCTACCACGATATCTTGTCTAGAGATTTCAAATGCACGCATGTCGCTCTATTATGCTCCACTCTACAATGACTATCACGCAGTGGACAAAATCAACTTGCTATAAATACAGAGTGTCAAAGACCATCAAAATAAGAATATCGAATGAAAGCTTACAGCAAATATTTTATAGGAGTCTTTATTTTTGTATCTTTCTTATATTCATATTGTACTTCAGTGTTTATTATATTCACTCTATGAAAGAGTCTGTATACATTTCAAATCATAATTTCATTTGATCTCAAGGTAGAGGGACCTTAAAAGGGTAGTTATCCTTATGAGAGAAGCAGTTGAGAGAATTCCTAGGAGGACTTTATGCTCGTAAGACTTATAAAGTGCAAGCAGTAGAGAACGTTGCTGCTCGTAAAACTTACAGGGGTGTAAGTAGGGGAGAACGTTGCTGCTCGTAACAAATGAAAATTCTAAGTATTAGAATATTTCTACTCGTAGTCCATTTAAGGATGATTGTTGTCTGGCGGCATTCCGAGAGCCCACTGAATCTTAGAAGAATAGTGAAAATCTCAATAGGTCTTAATCTCTCAGGACTGGACTTAGTCCTAGGTTTTGGTCCGAACCAGTATAATTCTCTGTGTGCTAATCTTCTCAACTCTACTCTATCTACAGTTATTTTCACATTACTTATCAACCAAAAAATTTATCACATAACCCAATTTACCCCCTGTTGGGTGAAGCTTGCCTCTTTCAGATCTGATTCAACCCTATTCTCAACCTTCAATATCACCAGATCGGATCCTCTAGGATTCATATACGGCATAATCACCACCCATCATCTACCATCGTATATTATATGTACATACCTTTATAAATTTTAACATCTAGTCAAAGGTTGCAAATTTCTAAGGTACTTCCTAGGGGTAGGCCATCCTGATATTTCTCTCACCTAAGCACACGTAACTGCAAAGTTCCAATGAGATATGAGGCATCATTGCTAGTACAATGCCGTTTGCCACTGGGTGTTAGTAGCCCATGTATACCTCAATCCCAATATGACATGTCAGTCTCCCTAGACATGCTAGGTACTATCCCCACAAGGAAATATAAACACTACAAGCTTATGGGTACAACTACCTTATGTATTCCTGTAATATAAGGTGGGGATCTAAATCACATTCTAACTCAGTATCATAAACCATAGGCTTATATCATACATTTGACTACCCTTATTCTCGTTTATCATGCACAATATCAATTCTAATACCATTATCAGATTTGATACCAATAGTGTTCTGATACCATCATTACATGCATCAATACCACTACAAGTACACTGATACTACTAATACCACCAACTAGGTACTGGCACCCCTTTTGCGTGCACTGATACCATTGTTTCTCTTCCACCTCTAGTTCTATACATTGAAGCTTTGAGTGAACCATTGTTTCTTTTCACTCTACAAATGATTCACCACGTCAATATCACAGTAAAGGTATACACATATTCCTTAAAACTCATACCCCGACAAACAACAGGAACATTCATATGTATACAACAAGCAATCATGGATTATCTACCATTACTCAGGTAAAGAACTATGGCAACGATCCAAGCCAAACCTACCCTTATCAGGAACTATAACTCTAGTACCAAAAATGTCACCCCTACCTTAATAGCCATAACCATAGTTCAAAAATGCATCATTACGATAAATTAGAGACCAACGGATAATTCCAAAACCTATTGAAAGTCCCAACTGTAATGCCCCAAAATGAGTATAAGGCTCATGACTCTAAATGAGAATGTGATGATAAAGAAGATTAACTTAATTTCCCTTACTTGTCCCTTGATAACAAACATTCAAGACCATGGGAAGAAGGAAAGAGAATTTAAATGATATACTTCTTCATCTTTTCTATTTTAAAAGTCAATGATTGTGTCTTGACATGAAGGAAGCAATAAGGGAGCATTTTGGTTAACATTTCTTCTCACTTTTCCTTGAGTATTTCGTCCAAGACAAGAACAAGAAGGAGACAAGATTTAATCAATACAACTTCCTCACATTTGACAAGCAAATTGACGTCCAAGCAAAAAGAAAAGCAAGAGAAAGAGTTTGGTTAAAGTCCACCTACTTTTGCAAGAAAAAAATGACATACATACACATGTAACATACAAAGATATAAGTCAAAACCAATTGCCACCTTTCCATCCATGAATGATGTCTAAGGCATCAAGAGAGAGGAGAGAATATAATTAATTGCTATCTTTACCTTTTACTCAAAGAAAAATGGTCAAAGGCATACCAAAAGGAAGAAGAAGATAAATTAAAAAAACCCATCCCTCTTTGTTAATATTTATGGCTAAGAAGAAGCAAGAAGAGTGAATGGATTAAAGCAATTTATTCATCATCAATTGTCTAAGGAAAGTAGGCCAAGTGAGGAAGAGGTAGGAAAGAGAAATTACACTTTAGAAATTACCATAGGATTTTACTAAGAAAAAACAAATATGGACCACATATTTGCCTCTCCTTTTTGTCCAACTTTTCGGCCAGATTTTCAAGTGATAAGGGAAGGGAAAAACCTATTATTATTTTCTCTCTCTCTCTCTCTCTCTCATTCTCCTTGTTACTCTTGATGAGAGCTACATTTCCATGGTTTTAGAATTTCAAAAGGAGGTGTTTTGAGCCATCTTGTAAGAGCACAAATTGTAGAATCAAAGAAAAAAGCTAAGGAGAAGCAAGAGATAAGTATTGGCTTCAATTTGAGCAATTGGTCGTGTAGGTTGAATGTGTATTTTGATATATGTAATTCTGCCCTAATTTTGTCCAAGTTAGGGTTTGGAGAAGTCATGGTGTTTTGGTTATGTACTTGATGTTTTATGATGATTAGAAACCATATGACACAAGTTTAATGCTCAATTTGGGAGTTTAGTAATTTCTAGAATTTTGTTGAATTTTTTGCCTAAATAGGATGTGGGGAATGAGTGAGAATTTGTTCATTTTGATGTTACCATTATGTTCTACATGAAAAATTGTGTGGGTCTAGCCCCGGATTGTGAATTTTGGGTCATTGAAACTCAAAATACAAAACTGGATTTTCTACTGAACAGAATTCCAGCGAGGTACCCTATTTGTGTGCAATTTTTGGATAACCAAATGATCGCTAAAAATTATGAAAATTTCCAATTAAATAGTAGACATATCAAGATTTAATTAGATATGTCATTTGCACCATTTTGATATGTACACTGGGAGTTATGAATTTTTGAATTTAGGTCATGAAAACTGGGTTGAATTCTAGCAGTATGCAATAAATGAAAATTCTGAGAATGTTGTGTATCCAACTAGCTGTGGGTGATATTTTTCCTTAAAAATAGACTAAATAAGGGTCACATAGCCTTTAGAATCACCCTATTTTGATTTTCATAGATTTAGTTATGATTTTTCAAATTTGATGAAAAATTCTGGCAGATTTGGTCTCTTATGCGAAAATTGAAGATGTAATGATATAATGTAGTATTGTTGAACTCTGAGGTTAGAAATTGGTCTTTTGGGTTAATTAACCACTTTTTCTCCTTAGTTGACTTGATTAAATGACCATAGTGATGTCCAACCCAAGTAGTATGAGTTATTAAAGAATTGGAATAAGTAATTGTTAGAACCGGCTGACAACCAAGAGGGGGATGAATTTGGTATAAGATAACAACTTAACAACTTTAGAAAACTTTTTGTATCTTAATGAAAATAGTAAGTATGAAACTAATGAATCATAAATCAATAGTTAGATAAATGATATATGCTGGAAATATAAGAGCTTAAGGAAGAGAATATGCAAACTGTGATTTATCCTGGTTCGGTCCAATGTATGATGGCCTATGTCCAATCCCCAGGCTCCTCCTGAGATTTTCAAATCCTCTATCTTTTTTGTTTAATCTAGGCACAAGAAAAGCCTTTACAAACCTACAAGTTTAGTCGGACACTTGTGAAGCCTTTAACAAACCTCTTACCAAGATACTCCCCCCTATGACAAGTCTTCTAAGCAGAGCAATCCCAAAAACTTTTCTCTCTTGTTTACCCTTACAAGTCTTACAGCAGCAACATTCTCTCCTGCTTATACCTCTGTAATTCTTACGAGCAGTAACGTTCTCTACTACTTGCACCTTGTAAGTCTTACAAGTAGAAATTCTTACTGGCAATTCTCTCTACAGCTTCCCCCGTAAGGAAATCAACTCACTAAGGTCCCCCTACCTTAAGATCAATTTAGAAATACAATTGAAAGAATTTACAAACTCTCTCACATAGTAGATATAATGCTCACTGAAGTACAATACAAATAACTCTCTCTCAAATATATATGATATAGAAAATAGATAAGAATAAAGAGTAGTTGGGTCAAAATGGATTATTCATGATATGAGCATGTTTGTGTTGTTGTGTTCTCGTTGGTGTTGTTCTTTGCTTTAAATCTCCTGTATTTATAGTTGAGTAGGATATGACCATTGTGAGTATTTCAACTTATCCGTTGAGTCATGTTGCTTTATTCGTCCGTTTGCTTGAATTTAAGAACTAGCCATTATGAACGTTGATGCCCCGCTTCCATAATGTCAACTTTTATCTCTTCACATCATCTCTTCATTGTACTCATGGAGAAACACATTAAACAGTAATACAATGAAGTGTAAGAGTTATTGGAAACAAGAAGAGTGAGTTTCATAATTAATCCCATGATTTTCGAAAGCTGCAGTACATTGTTCTGTTCTCCTAGGAAGCATTACTCGAGTGGTCACTCAAGTAAGCTTGGGTCATTACTCGAGTGATCCCTTGAGTAATCTCTTTCAAAATCTAGCTAGAGAGTAACTTCTCCTTTGCTTACCTGATTACTTGAGTAATCCCTCAAGTAATGCTTTCTTTTCATTTCATGTTACTCAAGTGCTTTCTCGATTAATGTCACTCATTTCTTGGCCAAGAGCTACTGGATGATGTCTTCTTTGATTACTCGAGTAATCCCTTGAGTAATGTCTCAAATGACTCTGAAGATTACTCGAGTGATCCTTTCAAGTAATCTTATGCAATTTTTGATAGAGAGCTTTCTGGAACAATTTCTCACACATTACTCGAGTGGTCTCTCGAGTAATTTTTCAAATAACTTTGCATATTACTCGAGTGAGCCCTTCAAGTAATGTTTTCATTTCAACTCTAACCATGGCAAATAATATATCATTGGAAAAATCTCATTGTCTACATTCCAATGCAACAAAAATCAGCTCCAAACTCATCGTGTACAAAAAGTTATGATCCAAAGAGTATGTACTATTCTTAGACAATCTCTGAAATCACGAGCTGAAACTTCCAGAAGGCATAGCTCTTAGGATATAACTTCAAATATGCCAAATTACCTATCCATGGAAATCTCTCTGAGTCTACTTTCATATGGCACTAATTTCGTCACAATCCGATGTGTAGTTTCAAAGTTATGTCCAAAATACCGAAGCTGTAATGGAATAGAATGCTGATTTGAGTGGCAACTTCAACAAATCATATCTCCCTCATCTGATCTCCTTTGAATGTGATATTGGTGTGTATATTTTGTGTTGGTAGTCTAGTTTCATATAAAATTGGTTTTAAATTTATTCCGACATGTGGTTAGAGAGATATCACCAAAATACCAAACCTCTGTTCTACAACACAAAAAACAGAGTAAATAAAAAATCTCATTACTCGAGGGAGCCCTCAAGTAATCTAGGTCATTACTCAAGTAAGCCCTTGAGTAATCACCTCCAAAATGAGGCAGTGGTATATTACTCAAGGGATTACTTGATTAATCACCTATAGAGGTAGCATAACTTCCATATACGTTATTTTAGCTTCATATTGACCTATTCCAACCTCTGATGTCACTTCTAAAAGCTTGAATCTTGATATTCTCATTAGTTCTTGCAAATTCTTCTCTCTTCAATATCTTTCTTCAATCTTCTTCCTTCTTTTCTTAGTTAATGTACAAGATATCTTCTTGTTTTCCTCTTGATGATTATCATTCATAACTCAACTAGATATCTTCTTGAATTGATAATCATTCTTCATAATCCAACTAGATATCTTCTTGAATATCTTCAATATTCTTCAATCTTTGCTTGATATTCCCATTAGTTCATGCAATGCCTTCTTTCTTCAATCCCTTGCCTCTTCATTTTCTTCTTGATGATCATTCTCTATATATGAGGCATTATAACATCAACTCACTGTCGGGTTTATAACTAATCTACAAGATATACAACATTAAATATAGTAGTTAGTCAATGTAGAAAATAAGTATATTATACAAAATTTTTGCTCTTAATACTTGACATCTATATTTGACATCATCAAAACTATTCATATCTAACATTAATAACTCATTGTCCTTGATTATGATTTGTAGGATTCGACATTTGCCCTGTGCATAAGAAACCGGTGTCTGAGTAGGAACGGAGAGAACAAGGTAGTGACCCTTTCTCTTATATTTTGTATAATGCATGGTATGCTTGTCTTATCATTGAATTGTGATGAACGAAAGTGCCATTGTGAAATATGCCATTGTGAAACATGTTGTTATGAAACATGCCGTTGTGAAATATACAATTGTGAGTATAGAGAAAACTGTCGTAGAATTGTTGTTGCTATGTGATTTGCTTACATGCTTTATGGTTGTACACATTATAGGTGAATTGTTACTACAAGGATTCTTTTAAATCTCATTCTTTCCATTAACTAACCTACAGCCAAGGCAAGCAATTCGAAGGAGAAGCATGTGACGAAGGACGGCTAGAGCTCCTAGTTAGGAGTTTTAGTTTTGGGTAGTTGGTTATCATATTTTTGGGATTATTGTATATATTATAAATATTGTAAATTTGGATAGTGTGATATAATCCCTGATATGAGAAACTGAAACGGGTGAATATACCTTATAAACCCTTGTGGTAAGTAGATGAATCTCGAGAGTCGCTGGGAATTTTGCTATACACTTTGATATTTTTGAATAGAACAAAACTACACAATCCAAATATATTCAAAAGTTTAATCTGAAACCGTGTTGAACTAGTTTTAGAAAAATTTTTTGAAAACCCACTTTGTCACAGGACCGAACCCTATCTTGAAGTTAAGACTTTCAATAAGTTTTAAATTACCCGTTGGTCTCTAATTTAACTTAATGAAGCATTTTTGAATTATAATTTTGGCTATTAAGGTAGGGGGTTACACCAACTTCAAGACAGGGGGTCGACCCTGTGATAAGGTGGGTTTTCAAAAACGTTTTCTAAAACCTGTTCAATATGGTCTCACATTCATATTTCGAATATATTTGGCCTATGCAGTTCGGTTTCATTCATACATATCAGAGTGTAAGAAAAATTCCTGACAACACTCGGGTTTCATCTATTCACTAAAGAGTTTACAGGGCATATTTGCCCATTTCAATTTCCCATACTGGGGATTACATAACACTATACAAATTTACAACATTTATAACATGTACAATAATCCCAAAATATGATAACCAAGTAATAAAACTAAAATTCCTAGTTGGGAGCACTAGCCGCCCTCGGTCTCCTGTATTTCCTTAAAACCGCTTGCCCTAGCTGTAGGTTAGTTAATGGAAAGAGTAAAATTCAAAAGAATCTCAGAAGTAGCAATTCACTCATAAAACATATAATAACAAAGCATATAAGCAAATCACAAAGCAGCAACAATCACAGTGATGCGTGACTTTCATCATAAACGACAGCTCTCACAGCTGTATCCGCATGATGCGTGACTTACATCACAAACAATAGCTCTCATGGCTGTATCTGCATGATGCTTGACTTGTGTTGCAAATGACATCACTCACGACTGTATACACAAAGATTTCAAAGCAATATACACCACAGCATTTGCAATCAATACAATTCAATGATAAGACATACATACAATGCATTACATATAATATAAAAGAAAGAGTCATTACCTTGTTCTTTCGGCTCATGCTCTTGTATCAGTTTAGCATGTATAGGGAAAATGTCAAATTATATAAATCATAATCAAGGATGACGAGTTATTCCCTATTCCAATGCTTAACTCTAAAATATCTAGGGTTGGTTATGATTTGAGACCTTTAGGTGGCTACTAGAAGTTCAAACAGATGCCTATAGGGTTGGAAAAAACTAGACCAAATACCATCTTCCAAAAGTTTAAAATGTAGTCTTTGAGAGGTTGGCCGTGGCCAAGAGATGGTCAGAAAGATTTTGGCTACGACCAAGCACCACTGCCCGCGGCCAAGATCAGGTCAGAAACTTTTGGGCCACGGCTAAGATCCACTAGCACGGCTAATAACAGGTTAAAATGTTTTGGGCCATGGCCAATACCCTTTTGGCTGCGGCCAAGAATTGGTCAGATGCTTTTCGGCTGCTGCCAAAACTCCTAGCAGCAGCCAACAACTGGCTTGTTTCCTGGCTATTTTCAAATGACCATAACTTTTTGTACACATATCAAAATGACACAAACTTTATATCATTGGAAAGCTTGCAATGTGTACTAAAAAACTAAAAACTTTCATAAAATTTTGACATGATTTGCTATTTCAAAATACTTTGCAAACTAGCTCCCCTGGACAGAATTTTAACTTGACAAAATTTTCAGTTTTTCAATAAATGTTTACAAAGGTCAAACATTCATATCCAACACTACTCCCACACAATTTTTCAAAAGGAATCCAATGGAAATATCAAAACAACCAAATTCACATTACTTTCTCACGTTCTGTTTTGACAACCAATTCAACACAAAATCTCACATTTTGGACAATTTCACATTTAAGACTCTAAGCAATGTCATTGTCTATAACACAACACAAGACACCATTTCAATAATCAAAACACAACGAATCCTCTAAAATCTTAATTACACAAAAAATAGGGCAAAAAATCTATAAATTAAAGGTCTCAACCAATTATCACAACATATATATCAAAAGATATCTTTTACTCACCTCTTTCACTATCTTTTGCTTGCCCTTTGATTCCTCAACCACTAACTTTTCTTGAACTCACAAAGCACCTCCTCTTGAAAATCTAAAACCATAGAAATGAAGTCCTCATCAAGATGATCAAGATTAAAGAAGAGGTTTTTGTCATTCAAGATCATCTTCGGGTTAAAAATGCAAGAGATTACCTTGATTTTACTTTCTCTTTCCTCCTCTTGCTATGGCCGAAAATGAGAGCTGAAGTGAGAGACTTTGAGAAGATGAAGATTAGCTTTTCTCTCTCACTCCATCCCTTGGCCAACTTTGAAGAAGAGAGAGGGAAGAGAAGAGTTGAAATTTTGACTTGATCCAATAGTGTGTATGGTACCAGGTGTCCACATCTTGTGACTTCTTCCATGAGCTTACAACCATGTGATTATTCTCTCTTGTTCACTTGGCAATTAGTCACACCACTTAGTATTTAAATTATTAGTGGATTCCCTCTTCTATTGCTGACTAATTGGCCGATAACTTTATTTTTTTCCCATTTTGCCCCTGACTATGACAATTCTTATTGGATTACCACTTAACACATTACGTGACCCCATTTCCTCAAGCCATGCACCCTCCCTTCTCTTTTGATTCATTTTAAGTCTTGACACACAACTAAGCTTAAATACAGAGTTTGGACACTAACTACTGCTCATTGTGATCATAATTCATATTGTATTCTCTGAAAGTCTTTGTTTAACATTAATTACATTCACTTTTAGAGTCATTAGCCCTTAATCATATTTTGGGGCATTACATTGACTGCCATAAAAGGCGTCTCGCAGCATATGCCAATAAGTTAAATTGGAAGTTGAACCTATACTTCATCACAATGATATTGAATATGACCAGCAATCAGACCCTTCATCTCCTTCCTCCAAGGATGAGAATGAGGAGGAAGGGGAGGACGGTAGTGGTGGCAATTAATGGACACCACTATTTTAAAATATAAAAAAATAAGTTAATCAAAAAAAGTTAATAATTCACTGTTATTAATTAAAACATGTAAAGTATACTTGTAATGATAACACCAACATATTTGACAATTCTAACATAATAAACATTAATTAAAGCTTTCAAAACCATTCCTCTTCCTTACCCTGACTCTAGGTGCCCCCTCATTATTTGATGATTGTCAAGAGAACTAGGTACCCGTATATTAGATCATGTTCAACTTTCAACGCGTGCAATGATGGTTTATTCATGTCCCTTCCAGATGTCTATTTAAACTCCCCATTTCATTTTCTTTTCTTATGTTTTATTCATCATCTTCCACCTCTTCCTCCTCCACCTCATTTTCTTTTCTAGATGGAATGTCATGCTGAAGACTTGCTAGAAAACTCTTAGCATCATCCTCCTCCTCCTCTTCAACCTCCACCTCTTGCTTCTCCTCTTCAACATCAGCCTCTAGCACTGCCACCTCCACTACCTCCTCCTCCGCCTCTATATCATGTGCTTCCTCAACTCGAGGCAATGTTGTGACATGTAAAACAAACTTACCATGTGATATATCCCTATTTTATTATATATATATATATATATCTATGCGATTTTATCATTGTTATTGTGCTTATATGTTATCACTGTTAGTACAAGCGTTTCACCCAATAGGCGGTGAATTAGGTGACACCAAAAAATTCATTGTGTATATAAAAATTGATTGAAAATTCAAAGCAGTTAAGAACTAGGAGAAATATCACTGAAGTGTACACTTCGAGTTATATACTCGTTCGGCCACAACCACTTTGACCTACGTCCAGTCTTCAGAGCTTCTCTAAGATTTTCACTATATCTTCTAAGATTTAGTGGGTTTTTGGCACCTCAATACATAACAAGTTCCTTCACTGAACACTTGCTCCCCCTTACATGTTGTAATCAAATTCCCAACTCAAGGTTCCACAACCCTAAGTTGTCTCAATAACAAATATTGAGTTTTTAATAAAAATTTATCTCACAGAGCAAATATATAATCACTAAAGTATAAAGAGTGAATATAAGAAAACATAGCACTAAGAATATATTAATCGATGTGAGTTTGCGTGTTTTCAGTTGTTGTCTTCTGTTCTTCATTGAATGCTTCATATATATATACAAATTGTAATGTCAATTGGAGGCATTTCCAACATGTCCGTTAGAGTCACGCAGCTTCATTTAACCATTCTTCGAATTTGAAAACTAGCTGTTTGCGGTAGGTGAGTATTTCTGACATTGCGAACAATATGTTTGACTTTTCTCTCAATGCATGATCTTCATTATTTCTTTGTAAATATACTTAGGAAACTAATACAATGAAAGATTAGTCTTATAGATAACAAATCATTGAAAAATTGATTAAAATCATACTTTTTGTACTGTATTACTCGAGTGACTACTCGAGTGATCATGCTTCATTACTCGAGTGGCTACTTGAATGAGCCTTTAAAAAACTTGGCAGAAAGTTAAGTCAATGACTGTGACCTGATTACATGAGTGACTACTGGAGTGATTATTAT
Organism: Inga leiocalycina; assembly: GCA_963242795.1. Taxonomy (NCBI): domain Eukaryota; kingdom Viridiplantae; phylum Streptophyta; class Magnoliopsida; order Fabales; family Fabaceae; genus Inga; species Inga leiocalycina. The sequence continues at coordinate 48,067,838 of OY725322.1, read as the reverse complement.
CTATTACTCGAGTAGTCCCTTGAGTAACCTCATTAAAAATGTGCCAGAGAGTAAGTCAACGTTGTCTAACCAGATTACTCGGGTAATCCACTGAGTAATTCATTTTATATAACTTTGCAGACTTGCTTACTTGAGTAATTCCTCGAGCAAGTATTTCTTTTATTCTCTGACTTCTCGAGTTATCCCCTGAGTAATGCTTGCAATTCTACTCTCATTACTCGAGTAATCCCTTAAGTAAAGTCATCCAAATATTGGCCGAGAGTAACTTCTCCTTTACTTACCTAATTACTCGAGTAATCCCTCGAGTAATACTTTCTTTTCATTTCATGTTACTCGAGTGATCCCTTGAGTAATGTCACTCATTTCTTAGCTGAGAGTTATTGCATCACTGCTGCTTTGATTACTCAAGTGATCCCTCGAGTAAGTGTTTCAAATAACTTTGCAGATTACTTGAGTGATCCCTTCGAGTAATGCCATACAATTTTTGACAGAGAGCTTCTAGAACAATTTCCCACACATTACTCGAGTGATCCCTCGAGTAATGAAGGATCATTACCTAAGGGCTTACTCGTGTAATACCTTCAAAAATTTGCCAGTGATGCTTTTCCCTGTTCTCTGTCTTTCAGTTCTTCTTCATTACTTGAGTACCTACTCGAGTAATGGTTTTGCCTGCCACAGAAAGCTTAGTTACTTTATTCAAACCTTTTGTAACATTAATCCAATCTTTGTTATCATCAAAACATATGGGATCAAACAATTATTATGGTTATATTAGATTAGAAGGTATTATACAAAATAAATGCTAAAAGAGTACAATTGTCATATTTCATTTCACTAAATTAAACTAACTTGTATGAAGGTATGTTTAGTTGTGTTTATTGTAGGGAAATAAGGAATTAAAATAAAAAAGACAAGCAAGCCTATAAAAAGGATGAAGAACTATATAAAAGGGTGGAAACTCACAAAGGCTAAAGGATCTATGAAAAATAAGGCCTTAAGACTGCTTTTGGGCCAAATTACATCATGGTTAGGGCATATATATGTTAACTTATGACTTATGCTCCTTGAGTGGGCCCTATGACCACCACTAGCCTAAATTCATGTTTTCCATTACCCATGAAGAGCAAAAACGTGGCCGCCTATAATTAATGAAGGGCATGAGGTTTATTTTACCTGGTTTTTTCCCATAAGCAACCATATGGTACCACCTAAGAGGATAGAATAAAATATAATTCAAAAGGGGATTTAATTCAAAATATTATATCTTTTTATCCCTTGAGAATTAATTTTAATTCTTCACCTCAAATAAATCAAATCCAAGAAAAATATAGAGATGCAAGGATTTAAGATAAATGCTTATCTTTATTCATTTAAAAGAGTATCAATAATTCAAATTCTTCCAACCAAAGGTGAATAAGATGCCACAAGCTCATCACTATGACATGAGGAGGCTTTCTAGATACCTCTTTGGTATGAAAAGAAAGGCCAATCTTATACTTGATGAGTATGGGATTGGCCATGATCGTAACAATGATCATAGCCACTCCTCTAGTGATAGGTAGCCTGGTGTAACCCCCTACCTATAATCCGGAATTATAATTCAAAAATGCATAATTAAGGAAAATTAGAAACCATTGGTTAGTATTAAATTAGTTTAAGTTCTCACCTCAAGACAAGGAACTGCCCTTAAATGATGTAGGTTTTCTAAATTTCTTTCAAAACTTGTGTAATCCGGTCTCACATTCACATTTCGAATATAATTAACCTGCACCGATAAGTTGCATTCATACATATCAGAGTGTAAACCAAGATTCTCGGCAACCCCCGGGTTTTCATACGACAACTAACGGGTTTACGGGGCATAAACGCCCCTTACAATTTTTGCCTTATCATTTTTTGTTTTAAATATATTGTGAAAACAGAAATATATCTAACGGTTCTTACAGAAAAATCTCATGAAATAAAATAAATTATAGTTCTTAAATTGTTCCTTCTAAACAATCATCATGAATTCAAAGATAAATGGTTCTCTTGAAACAACCGCCATGTAACTTATGGTGCAATCGTCAAATAACATTTTCAAATGATCTGTCTTTCCCAACTACTCTTATTTAAAGTACCTTTTCATAAATCTCTAATTAAATTCACCTATTTTAATTTTTTTCCTATAATATGTGGTTGATATATGCAACCATGCACACATTAAAAGTCAAATAAATAATGGTTATTAAGAAAAACCCGACACTTATTAAAACACCACTTCAAATTCCTAACGGTTATTAAAAAACAACCATTACCATTTATAAAATATAATGATCTATAAAAATAAAGGATGTGATGGCTTGATAATCCACAAAACCTTCTCTATACAAACATCCAAAATCTAAACTCTACTTCTCCACTTCCATTTCAACTTCCCATAGCCAACTACAAGCTTTTGTTCTTCTTCACCAAAATTATAGACAAATGCAAGAGAACTTTTACTTCATCATCTAGGGACAAACTGAAAGATAAACTCCCTCCACCAACAAGCCTTGAATGGCTCGTCCACGCAACATATGAGCTCCATCATATGGTTCAGGTTTGCCTACGAGAACAAGGATGAATGTACCAATGCTTGAAGGGACTTACCACTCTTATTTGCTCTTTGAACAAGAAGGTGGACAAGTTAATGGAGAAGGAATAATCTAATTATGCATCATATTCTTAAAACATTTCTATTACTTTTTATTTTTAGTTTTTTTATATACTTTGTATTTTTGTTATTTTTATTTTGTTTTGTAAAATAATGGTTGCATAATCAACCACCAATTTTTTTTTAAAAGGTGAAATACATGACAATTATTAAGTAAAACCCGTCACTTATTAGAATACCATGCAAATAATAATGGTTGCCATGAGTAATTGCCATATTTTGGCTAACAAGAATGACGGTTGTTGCACAAAAACCTTCATGAAATGACAAAAGCCATAATGGTTCAAAACCTTTCCCCTTCCCCCTTCCCCATGCTAATGATAATACTCTACACATGCTTCTTCATTCTCTAATGATCAAGCATGAGAACCAAGTACCCATTCATTACCCACCGCTGTCCACGACTGCTCTTCTTCAACTTACAACATGTGCCATGATGGTTCAAACCCATACTTCCAATCTATTTGAACTCTCCATTTCCTTCTTTTTTTACTATTTCTTCATCATCCTCCTCTGTTCCCTCAAGATGATATGTCATGTTGTAGACTTTCTAGAAAATCACTGGTCTTCGTCATCCTCCTTCACCTCCACCTCTACATCCTCTGCTCCCTCAAGTAGAACCGGTGATGTGTGATGCAGAATGAATTGACCATGCTATGAGGAGGTTGACCGAATATTTGTCGAGTATGAACAGGAAGGCCAATCTAATTCTTGATGAGTATGGGATTGGCTAACATACTCCCAGATGATTTAGGCTACTCCTCTGGTAACGAGTAGCGTGATGGTTGAGGTATTCTGCGAACGTTTGAAACTTTTAATTCATTCAAATTGTAAGAATCAAAAGTTTCAAAATTCTCAGTAGACATCAAATAATCTATCAATGGGGTGACATTTTTTTTGTTTTATTTTTATAAAATATAATTATGTAATTATCTGGGCACTATTACCCTAAAAAATTTTAAAAATATAACATACCTTACGGTTATTAACCAAGAACCATGATAAATGAAAACCAATAAATAACAATTCTTACGAACGAACCATGGTGTAAAGTCTAAGGCATGATAACCCAAAAAGACCTACTATTCCTCTTCTATTTAAACATCTGAAATAGCATACAATTGACAATTAGTCTATTCGAATGACAAAACCCACCAACATTATAACCCTACGACTCTTGTTGTCTTTTTCAACCATCAAGATTCGTTTTCAATCAAATCCTACCATAAAAAGCCTTTGTCCAACTTCTCAATGATAGCTGCGCTAGTGAATACACTTAACCCTTGTCTCAGCGACTGCTGTGCGAGTTGCTTTCACTTGCCCTAACTCGTGTTTTCGTTCATGAGCCCTAGCTAGGTATAGTTATGATTTCCCTTATCCATTTCGCATTATCCTTCCTGCATTCACTTCAAAGGTTCCTCTACTGTTATTTGCAATGTTCAACCTGGTTGATTGGGTTGCCTTTGTGAAGTCACAACGCGATAAAGCATACAAGGTGACAATAAATTGCTTTTGTGAAGTTATGTTTTTTTTTTTTGGAAAACCTAGTATTTCTCTTATCAAAGGTTCCTTTCTTGTTACAGGAAGCTATTCAACCCTTTGCTTTGATTCACGGTTCCTACCCCATTGTTCTATTGGAAGTAACTTTTGGAGGCATGATTCCTAAGCAAAAATATCTTCTTTTTTAGAAGTATCCATATAATATTTGTAGAAGTTAATTCCATCATATTAATATAAATGTGATAAATAAACTAGTTCACTTGTACTAAGACGTGATAAAGCATCCAAGGTAACATTAAATTACTTTTGTGAAATTATGTTTTTTGGAAAACCCATTATTACTCTAATGGAAGATTCCTCCCCTATTACAGAAAGTTGTCAGCCTATTTGTTTGATTGAAGGTTCCTACTCTATAGATCCTTTTTAGTAACTTCAGAAGATATAGATCCTTAAGCGAATACATCTCCTTTTTTGGAAGTATCCATATCTCTGGAAGTTACTTTGAAAAGATCAATAGGGCTATGATGAATAAACTAGTTCAGTTGTATCGAGAGTCATACATGAACAAGTGAATACCTGCACCATTTGTGAAGTCACAATGCAATAAACATTCTAGGTGACATATTAAATTGCTTTTGTGAAATTATGCTTTTTTTGGAAAACTAATTATTACTCCGATCGAAGGTTCCTCTTCTATTTTTGTATTAAGCAAGTGGCACCAAGTTAAAAGCTTAAAAATTCAACATTGTAGTCAATCATATACTCTTCAGTGAGAGAGTTTCCAAGCTACTTGGTCTTGACTCTATCTCATAAAGTAGTACTTGCCACTTCGAGTAGCTATGCAATTTAGGACAGATCAAGATTTTCTAGGCTTTGTGGCTAGAATCAATCGCACTCCTACCTTATATATCTCATAATGTAAGTGTTCGCCTATACATTGTATCTCTTCAACAATTAAGCTAGGAAAGCAATGGCTGAGTGAAAAAGAAACACAAATATCCAAATAGGAAATGCCGCAAGGTTAAAGCAAGGATTTGCAGACCCCTTGCTTTGCTCAAGGGTTTGCAAACCCCAAGTGTCCTTTCCTATATTGATATTCATACGTTTTTCTCCTTAGCCTTTGCTTTCTAGCGTTAATTTCTATGTAAAGACACAATTATAGGTCAACAACTATATTATCACATATATAAGAAACAATTGCCATTGATTATTCTCACAAAACCTGGAATGTCTTGATTCATCCTAAATTGCTTAACCACTCAATATGGGAGGTACTAATCTATTATATAAAAACTATCATGTAATATAAAAGTTCATAGTTCTTACTTATAGACCGTTATTTATGTACTAAATACATAATGATTGTCTATGTGAGACTGTTACTTATTTCTATTAAAAGTCACAGTTCTTATATAAGAATTGTTATGTATGTTATTAAATAAATAATGGCTGTCAAAATGAGACCGTCATGTATCATGTAAGCATTACCATATATTATGACGATTGTTCATATGTGCTCTTAATTATTATCACATCAATGCGTATATCATGGCCTCACTAAACCTTAATACATTGCTGACGTGTTATATTAGAATAGTTATAATGGGTAACAGTTTAAAACTGTAATTTATTTGTGCCGCGCATATATAATGATTGCATATTGAACGATTTGGAACTGTTATTTATAGGTGATAATAATTATCATATAACGTGATTTGTGTAGTAGTGAAGACTCAAGTGCAACATATTTTTGGTGAGTGTAACTCTTCTTCTTTGTGCAATTATCCTCAATCATATACAAAATAGAAGACATTTGCACTTATTTGAAAATAAGTTGTACACAGTTGCAAAAGTTCTCCTCCCCAATGACCTAGATCCTTTTAGTACTTTTGATAATAATTTTTGTATTGTGATATTTTTCAAGTGATATTGGGCAATTACTATGAGGCTTTAAGGAAGGGATCTAATTACCAAGCAGTCTCAATAACAAGTTATTAGCATAGAACAATTGTGGTTTCTTACTGTCTAGTCATTGTATACCCCTAAATTATTATTAAACTTATGGATCTCAAAAGTAGAGGTGGTAATATAGGCCAGCCCACCGTGGGTTGACAGCCCATTAGGTTGGGATAAAAAAACCCGCATCAAAATGGGCTAGCATTTAGCAAACCCAACTCGTACCCTAGGGGTTGGCGGGTTGGGCCGCCCAACTCGTTTTCTTTTCTTCTTGTTTTTTTTTTATTTATTTCATACTGCAATTGTTCACATTTTTTGAAAACAATATATTGAAATATTTTTGTCTACAAACCTAAACCATAAAAAATGAAAAATACATTACATTAGTTTGTTTCACAGCCTTTTTCCAGTTGTCCTTCAGTAACATTAGTTTGAGCCTCACTTGCACAATTCATATCCTTATCAAACACCTTAATTTTGCAAATAGAAAAGTAATTGTATCACAATCACAAAAACTATTTTATATAATAGTCATTAGCATAAAAGAAACGAACAGATAAAATAAAAGACAGCAGTGTTACTCATGTGGAATACAATAAAAGAAGGGCCTCATGCACATATTTCACAAAAGTTTAATATTTTCCCGTTCCAATTACAAGTTGAAGCCAAGTTTATAACAACAACAACCCACCCCACATAACTGTTTTTTTGTTTTTTGTCTTCCATTATATTATGTTATCATTATACGCTGATGATGACGATAAATAACAAAGCTTATTTGTATTACAACTATGCAGGTTGGAGGATACTAACAGAACAAATAGAGAACCATTTTATATTCTAGCACTGTGTGTAATGTTTAGAAAATATAATAGTCCCTTTGACATAATAAAGGCTTTATGGGTCAGTACGTAATACTAAAATTTCCTTGTAAGTGGGAGTTGGCAAAATCCATGGGTTTTTACTTTTTACCCTTTTAACAAATTTCAGGGAAAGAAGAAAAAAATGGCCAATTACCAGCCAACCCGTGCGGGGTAACTCATCACGGGTTCAAGTTAGATAGGTTTGGGCTAAAAAGATCCATATCAAAACGGTTTCAGTTTTTTCAAATTCAACACATCCCAGTATATGAGTTGGATAGGTTTGACCCACAGGTTCAACCTATATTACCGGCTCTACTCAAAAGTAATCCCCCTTTCCTTTGTTTTTTAACAGCGTATGGTACCTTTGTATCAAAAAAAAAAACACGTATGTCACCCGTTAGAAAGGTCCTCGAAAGAGGGATTAGCTAGCACGGAAAAGCGTGTATGGTAGGTTTGACTTTGACTTGTTGACCCATGAGTTTGAAACTTCTTGAATGTTCTGATTTTTCTTTTCACGAGGAGGCAACCCAGAAGCAAGAAGATGACTTCCCGGAAAGTTACCTCTTTTTGTACGTCGTACACTTCAGAAAAAAGCCAAAAACCATTAAAAAGCAAACCATCAGCAAAATAAATATGAATTTTTTACCATGGCAAAATAAATTAAGAATATCATGAGACCCTATGGCTATGTTTGCAAACACGTTTTGGGGATAAATAAGTCCTTATTACGCAAGCTGAGATAAAACTCCTCTCACATACTTACCTCGTAGACCGTGAATCACGATTTATAAGCACTTATTACCTAAAAATAAGCTATTCCAAACTAACACTATTACTCAATTTCATCGTAGAAAAATAAGGATCCATAATATTTACCATTTTTTATTTTTATTTAATAATAATCATTTTCACGATTAATAATTTATTTTGAGACATATATTATATTTTATATTCAAAATTGTTTGTATTATATTTAAATTTATTTTACATATAATCAAACAACAACCATGACATGGCCCGCTGACCTTCTGCAACGCGTGGATCACTAGCTATAATTACAGGAAGGAAAGGAAAATATGAAAAGGAGAAGTTCTTATTTCCTTTAAAACTGGTCCCCGGGGGGGCAAGTCATAATTGCCGCTGATTATATACTTAAGTCGATGACTTTGGTGTTGACTTGGTTTTATATTTAATTTCTGGGACCCAACGTATTCTGATTACTACCGGCTATAAATCTCCCTCATTCATAGTCATACTGCTACATCGCATTTGCATCTCGTAATAATCTCCATCTTCTTCACAACTTTTCACCACTCAGAAGCTTCAACAATAATACCCAAATGAAGGTGAGAATCCAGACCCTCGATCAATCATTTACAATTACTTGAAGTCACGGACACACATCCATTTTAGTATCTAACAACTGTTTGTTTTATTTCATGGCAGAAAGTGGTGTTGAAGGTGGAGCTACACGACGAAAGAATCAAGCAAAAAGTTATGAAAACAACCTCAGGCATTTCAGGTATTGAATATAAAACCGAACTTTTTCTTATGAAGTTCTAAGTGTAAAACAACCTTATATATATACTCCTTCCAGTATTTTTTTATAAGAGTTTAAAATTTGAATTGACTTGGTCTTTTTTATAAAAGGTCGGTCTTAACATTTTATAAGTTTTTTCCATTTATACCTCTCATTAATTATATATATTATATTAATTAAAGAATTGATGATACTTATATATATCTACTATATTTATCTTTCTTACTTACTCCTTATAATAAGGGCATATTTGGGAAAAAAGTTTATTTTAAGACAAACTTATTATTTTTAACTAATTTTAACCGTCTTCTTAAACTGTATGATGATTTAGTTATATTATAAATACTACATGAGGGAGTGTGTGTGTGTGTGTGTGTATATATATAACATCATGTCTTGTTTATGGCTAAGATTGACTTAACTTTAGATTATTTGATAATACTACCTCTAGCCTTTTACAGAAAACCTATTTTAATGAAAAATTGAACAATAAAGTGAATATCATATTAAGGACTGAAGGTATATAGTACTCCTTCTGTTTTTTAATATAAGACGTACATATTTATCTAATTTGATTATATTAGTTAAGTTGGTTAATATAACATTTTTTTTTAAAACACCTCAACCATCTTTCTTAATTCTATCCACCTTTCTCTTAATTATTGTTGAGGAAGCATCAATATGAGTAAATTAAAATAAAATTGACAAATATGAGAAATATATTTATGTTTAAGACTATGATCATTTGTCCAACTAGGTTCTATATTAAGGATAGGAGGGAGTAATAAAAATCACCTGAGTAGTTTGGTTTTGTTTTACAGGCGTTGAGTCAGTGAACGTGGACATGAAGGACAAGAAATTAACGGTAACAGGAGAGATCGACCCAGTAAAGATAGTGGGAAAGCTAAGGAAGTTGTGTCATACAGAGATAGTGTCTGTTGGAGCAGCCAAAGAGTCTGAGAAGAAAGAAGAAAAGAAAGAGAATATAGCTAAAGCCATTGTACCTGCTTCTCTAAGTTACAGCCATGTTTATTATCCACCACCTCCTTATTATATTGGAACTGGGCAAGAGTATCCTAATAGTGGCTGTGTAATCTGCTAAATTTTCAAGGAATGGAAATAAGGAGGAAGAAGAAGATACAAAGGTATATCGTATCTGTGTGATAGAGAAATGGTGTTTATGTGACTCACAGAAAGATAGTGAATGGTGCTTGGTTTTTTTTTTTCTTTTTCCTGTTAATGCATTGTTACAGATTGAAAAGGAAGTTATGGAAAACAGAAATCAAATTGAAAAAGCGTGCTTTTGCGGTTTTGCCTGTAGTTGTTTGCCATAAGATTGAGAAAACGAAAAAAAAGAAAACAGAAAAAGGGCAATAAGGAAGCAAGATTCGTCATCTAGTTGAGGATTTGGACATCTTTTTTTTTTTTTTTGTCAAGATTTGGACATCTATTTAAAATAAAGTTGGAAGGATATCTTATGCCATGTCCGATGTTCATTATTACTCCCTCGTGACTTTAATATAAAATATATTTAAAGAGTTGATATTGGTTTTAAATATATATAAGATATAATTTTTATATTTATTAATCTTTTCTTAATTTACACTATAAAAAAAACGTGATTTGGTAGAGGATAAAAATAGATATTAGTAACGGTTTTAACCGCTACAAATAATATTAGTAGTGGTTAGCAAAACCGCTACTAAATCGTATGTTGCAAGAGGTTTTATAGCGGTTATATAAAACCGCTACTCAAGCAAAGTAACTGCTACATAATTTGTAGCGGTTCCACCCAACCGCTACAACATCTTCATGAGTGAAATTTTTTTTAAAGATATTTGTAGCGGTTATATAACCACTACAAAAATGAAAAACTGAAATTTTGAAAGCGGGAAAAGAGAAATGAAATTTTTTTCTATTTTGTAGCGGTTAAAAAAATGCTACTGATTTTGAATTTTTATGAAATTTGTAACGGTTATATAACCGCTACTAATTTCATAAAAATTCAAAATTAGCGCCAAAAAATTAATTTCAGTTTAAAAAAGGCGTGTTAATTAGTAGCGGTTTAACAACCGCTATAAAAATTTAAAAAATATATGATCATTTGTTTCTTTTTTTTAATATTAAATTAAATATTTTATTTTTTATTAGTTTATCTAATTTAATTAGCTTATTATTCAATAGTTTAACTTATTTATAAATTAAAAGGAATAATTTAATTTAATTGGATTAGTATAAAAATTATATTGATAATGTTATTAAGGATACGTAGGTAATAAGGAACTATTATGTTGTTTATTACAATGTAATTGTGTATAAAAAATAGATTAAAATGAAATAAAGTTGTAAAATATCTAGAAAAAAATGGTGAGAATAAATTTTATACAAAGGAAAAAAGTATTGAAAAAAAAATTAAAAAACTTGTTACCATATTTGATCGTATTGTTCAACTCCTCAACTCATACAAAAGAAGTTGTAAATTAGAGAAAATGAAAGAAAGGTAAGGTGGAAAGAAATGGGGAAGTGTTTGAAATGAGTTGTGGTAAGGGTATTTATTGAGATCCACATACCATTTATAGCAGTTAATGTATCCATTTTGTAGCGGTTTTTATTTAGTAGCGGTTATTTTTATTTTTGTAGCGGTTTTTAATTAGTAGCGGTTATTAAACCGCTACAAATATTAATTTATTTTTTTTAAATTTTTTTTTCCAGTTTTTTTTTTAAAGAAAAAAGCCTAATTTGAATTTGATCACTCATCGTCACCATCCCTACAGAAATTATGTAGAAAAATTATTGTTAGGGATGTATTATTAAATTTAAAAAATTTAATTTAAATGATGTGGACTTAAAAAAACTCACCGCAGTAGAGGTAAATTGTCATTACCTTCAGGAAAGTAGTTTTCAAAATCGGCTGGCTAAAATGGCTCACTCTTGTAGGCGATGTTATCGCCTTCACCCATGTCATAAAGGTCTCGTGGCTTTAAATGAACGACCATGTGACAATCCTTGTGCCTCTCATCCTCGACATAATAAACCTGATGTGCCTCTGAAGTAAGAATATACGGCTCATCATCTTGAGAAGTACCAATATGAATCGGCCATGAGAAATTGACTAATGTGATCCCTAAGTCGTCAGTTGTCAGTCCCCGACAAGTAGTGGTATTTGCCGACAAACACTTAAACAGCGTCACGATGAAACGGCCTTGATAATTAAGTTTGACCACATCAAGAAGCTTTCCATAGTAAGGGACGCCTCCGAACTGCATGTTGGCATCACTGCTGCTCGCATAACTCCTTGTCCTAAATGTGCCATAAACACCCGAATTCTGAGTTTGTAATCCTTGATCCCGTGAAACCGTGCAAAACTCAAAACCATTGACATTGTATGCTGTAAATCTTTTTGCATGATCAAGAGGGCCGATTGCGAGAGCTCTGAATTCTGGTGAGTGTGGGTTGTGGTCATTTAGTATTTTACGCGCAAACCAGCTCGGGAATTCTCTGTGGACCCTCCTAGCAACTTTTAAGGATGTTTGTGTACGAATCCTGAGTTGACGCTTAACATGACTTTTGAATTCCTTGCAATTAATAATAGAAAGGCGATAGTGAAATGAAAGTGAGAAATATTACGAAAGATATAGAATAATATGTGAGTGTATAATTCTTACTGTATGAAAGGTTCAACTTGAGTGAAATTAATCAAAACATGTCTATGTGCTTGCAACTTCTCATTTCCTGTTAGTTTGAAGTTCTCAATTGCTCCAACTGGTTTACCAACATAAGGGATAGATTCTCCTGATGCCAGCGCAGGTTCGGGACAATCGTCAACACGAGGTGGGTGGTTGAAAGCCGTCTCAAGATCATCAAAGTACCTTGAACAAAAATATAACACCTCATCCCCTATATAGCCTTCAGCTATAGAACCTTCTGGCCACGACTTATTCCTTACGTAAGATTTTAATTTCCCAAGGAACCTATGAAGTAAAGAAGAAAACATTGATACTAAATGCTAAAAAGGATGACTAGCAAACATTAAATACGAAGAATAAATCACAAATTTAAAATGAGTACCTCTCAACTGGATACATCCATTGATATTGTACTGGTCCAGCGAGCTTTGTTTCATGAACGAGGTGGACTGTAAGGTAAACCATCACAGTAAAAAAGGACGGAGGAAAGATCATCTCCAAATGACAAAGCATAAGAATGATTTTGGACTGCCGCTGATCGAGCTCCTCAATGATCAAAACCTTAGAACACAACTTCCGAAAGAAAGAATAAAGTTCCACCAAAATGATGGAAACATCGGGAGGAAGTGCATTCTTTATAGCTAGAGGGAGTAACTGTTGCATAAGAACATGTGAGTTATGACTCTTCAGGCCAGCAACCTTTCGAGCCTGCAAGTCAACACATCGAGAAATGTTACTTGAATACCCATCAGGAACTTTTAATTTCTTCAATGTCACGAGGAAGACTTCCTTGTTCGGTTTTGTAAGGGTAAACTTTGCCAGCTGAAATTTGTCATGCTCATCTGGCCAAGCGTCTTCACGAACTCCAATGTCACGTAAATCTTTCCTCACTTGAAGGTGGTCTTTTGTCTTGCCAGGTTCGTTATGCAACGTATATAGCACATTGTCGCAAACATTTTTTTCAATATACATGACATCAAGACTGTGGCGACGTAAATTAGATCTCCAATATGGAAGAGTGAATAAAATACTTATCTTCTTCCATTGCTGCAGTGCCAAAGTCTTGGTTTCTTTTGGCGAGTTTGTGCTGAATCGTCGCTTTTTCCAAAGTCGAAGTCAACATGATCAAGCTGCTGTAAGATATCTGTACCAGACAAAGTCTGAGGATGTCCTCTTTTTTCTGGTTTTCAATTGAAGCGATTCCATTGCAATCTGAACTTATGCGTTCTATCGAGAAACCTTCGATGCCCCATAAAGCACCACTTTCGGCTGTGGGGAAGGCGCACTGCGTCAAAGTCAAAATTGCAAGCTGAACACGCCGACCCAGTATGCACATTCCAACCAGATAATGTGCCAAGGCCAAGAAAGTCACTAATCGTCCACATCAAAGCAGCACGCAAGTTGAACAAAGTCTTGCCGTAAGCGTCGTACGTCTCCATGCCGACATTCCACAGTCAAGCAATTTCGTAATAAGCATTTGGAGATACACATCGATGTCATTACCCGGTGCCTTTTTGCCTGGAATGATCATAGACATTATAACACACCAATTTTCGATTAAAGGCTAATGGTAATTATTGAGGATAATTATCGAATTAAAGTGGAATAATTATGGGTTTGGTGGCTATATTAATTAATATGCCATGATTAGTGGAAATTGAAAGAATGAAATTGTTGGGCAATTAGTTAGTGATTAATGGAGAAATTAATTACTAGCTAAGAGAAAAATGGGAAGTGTGATTAAATGACTAATGGAGGGATTAAATTGGCTAATTGGTGATTTATTGTGTGTGAGCCAATGACCTTGTGACATGTGGCAAGAAGAGATGAAGCATGAAAGTGAGAAAAGTCTAATGTAGTATTTTAATAGTTTCTCTCTCTCTCTCTCTCTTTTTCTCTCTTTGTTCAGCTGAAATGGAGGGAGTACTATCATCATCTTCTTCCTCCTCTCTGTCCATCTCTCTCACGTTCTCTCTCTTCTCTCTTCATTTTCACCATTGTTGAAGGAAGAGGAAGAAGGAAAATCTTGTAAAAAAGGTAAGATCTTGACCTCTAATGTCAAAACTTCCTTCTATAAAGTTGTTCCTTGGAGTGAGAGCTTCAATTTGATGGTTTTAGATTCTCTATTGGTGGTGATTTGAGGAATCACGAAAATGTACAAGTTGGAGAACATGAAGTGCCTTTGGGAAAGTTGTTGAGGTAAGTGAAAGCTTCAATTTCATATAAATTTTGTGGCCATTGGTTAGGCATTGAATTTCTAGAATTTTAGCCCTAATTTTTGTGATTTAGGGTCTTGGGGAGTATGGTATGTTGTTGTTATGGAAATGGTGCCTTGTTTAGTGTTTTGAATTGATAGAATTGCATTGAAGCTTAAATGTGAAGTTTGGCACCTTTTGTGTTGGTTTTGTGCTTTGGTCAAAACAGGGCATGTTGATAGGTTGTGATTTTGGTCATTTTGAGGTTACCATTGTGTTCCTTGTGAAAATTTATGTGGGAATAGGCTTGATTGTTAATTTTGGAGCCATGGGACACTTTGGTAGAAAATTGGAAAATCTGTCCCTTGGAACTCTATTCTGGGCAGTTTATTTGTGTGGACGTTTTGAATGACCAAATGATTTCAGAAAATTGTGAAACTTTCCAGTCTTAAAGTTCACATCCCAAGCTTCAAAATGAACATATATAGTATCATTTCGTTTAGTATTCTGTGAGTTATGGTTGTCCAAAGTTTGGAATTGAAACAGAACTCTGTTTTAGGGTAGTGATGCATTTTGTGTAATTCTGGGATTTGTAAGGTAATTTCCAACCTAGTACTTCCCAATCCTTTAGGCTTTCATTGACCTTATTATAGCCACCTAAAGGTCATGAATGGTAACCAACTTTAAGTATTATGAAAATGAGAATTTGGAAAAGAGAATGATCCTATGTCCTTGATTTGGTTATAGGGTTGGGTATTCGCCCTAATCATGGTTTGATATCCGCTCGGATCGTGAGTAGCCGATGCTGGAGCATACGTGGAAAGAAAAAGGGTAGGGAACTTACCTCTCCTGCATGTATTGATATTTGTGTTTGTGTATTGATGCATGTTATTGCTTTGCTTGATTATGTGTAACATATATGAATGATTGAAGCTTTGTTTCTATTTATGCTATGGCCATAAGTATGTTGTTGAAACATTGAGCATGCGGATATATCATTATGTGAGCACGAGTTATTGTGATGCAAGCATATCATGCATTAAACACTTATCTTGCATGCATATTGGTATCTGTTTACTACTGGGATTCTCTATAATCTCACCCTCCCCTACCAACATTTTAGACAGGACAAGTGGCTCGAGGAAGGAGCAAGCGACTAGGGGCGGCGAGAATCCCTTATGGGCATTTGGATTTGGTAGTTGGTTATTGTTATATGCTAGGATAATTGTATATGTTCGGATGATAGATTATAATGTATAATTGGATATTGGATGTATATGTGCTTGGATATCTATTAGGTTATTTGGTTATGTATTGGAGATGGATTTGTGTAATCCCCGTTGAGAAATTGTAAAGGGCGTATTGCCCTATGAATCTTTAGTAAAGGTATAAATCCGAATTTGCCGGTATTATTATTGTGCACTCTGATATTTATATAAATGTGATTTATCTTCATGAAGTAATTGTATTCGAAATATGAATATGAGACCAGGTTAAAGTGTTTGTGAAATGTATTTGTGAAAATCCTATCTTAAGGATGGGAATGTAAGTGAATTTTGATTATTATTTGTCTCTATTTCATTTTTAATCACATGTTTTGAATATAATTACGGAGGGGGTTACAGACATAATGAACGAGCTTTGTTTCATACACATCCAGGGGGTAAGTTGTAGGGAATTAAGACTACCAGCCCACTACTGTAACTTGTGCTAAGATTCCTGAAAGTATTGAAACCGTCGGTCGCCAACGCAAGCTGAACATTTATGGGGTCAGTCACGAAATCTGGAAAGTCATTGTCAAACGTTTTCCAAGCTTCCACATCCCGGGGATGTCTTAATTTATCATCTTCATTCTTATCAATGGCATGCCACCTCATGTACTCCGCAATTTTAGACGACATAAATAATTTTTGTAAGGGAGGTTTCAAAGGCAAGTACCTGAAAATCTTTGCAGGTTTCTTCTTCTGCTTTTTCTCCTTCCAAATTGTCTTGTACCTCGATGTGTGACATCTCTTACAAGTCTCCCTGCTGGAATCATCTGCCCAATACAGCATACAATTGTTGGGGCATGCATCAATCTTTTGATAGTTCAACCCCAACCTGTTGATAATCTTCTTGGCCTCATAGAATGTGCGGGAATCTCAGGTCAGGGAATGCATCTTGTAATAATTCGAGCAACATCGACATTCCCTTATCTGTGATTCCACACAAGCACTTGATATAATACAATTTGATCAAGAAAGATAATTTAGAATATTTTTGACATCCTTGATATAAATGACGATCTGCTTCATCCATCAAGCTGAAAAAATCCCGAGCTGCTTCATTCCTCATAAACACAGGCTCAGAACCGTGCACTTCTTCGTTGAAGTTGTTGCCTTGAAATCCAAATGCATCACGCAGAGCATCATTCACAGGATCATCTTCATCTAGTTGAACGCCTACTTGAGAACTTCGAGGAAGAGCATCATCATATCTAATGCCGGCCTTCTCACCATGAACTGCCCAGAACGTATTGTCCTCAAGGAAAGGCTTCAGAAGCAAATGTTCCTTCACAACATTTCGTGCATGCCACTTCTTGAACTTGCATCTCTGACACGGACAGATGATCTTGCCGTTACAGTTGGCGTGAGTGAATACGAAATCCAAGAAATTGTTTAATCCGTATAAATATTCCGAAGAATTGCGCGGCAACCTTATCCATGACTTATCTATAGCTACTAGTAAGAGAGAAGAAAGTATAGAGAAGAAGATGAGTCAATAGAGAATGACGAATGCTTGAAACCTTATATTCTGAAATTCCAACGTTTAAAATTTTGTAGCGGTTGAAAAACCGCTACACTAACTGCTACAATACTACAATTTTGTAGCGGTTATATGTATAAAACCGCTACTAATGTTCAAGCCGTTGGAAGTTTGCACAAAGTTGTGGGAAATTCAAAATTTAAAAGTTGAGTTTTTGTAGCGGTTATATGTATCAAACCGCTACTAATATTAAAGCCGTTGGAAATCAAATGGAAAAATTAGTTTTAAATTTGTAGCGGTTATACATACATAACCGCTACAAATTTACACAAAGGCGGTAAATTTCAAAATTCAAATGTTGAGTATTTGTAGCGATTTTTACTGTTAAACCACTACAAATATGGAACGTTATTTATAAATATAAAAAAATAAATTATATGTATGTTTGTAGCGGTTTCGCCAAGAAAACCGCTACAAACATAACAAAATTTTATTTGTAGCGGTTATTTATTATTAAACTGCTACAAATATATATATATATATATATAATTTATTTTTTTTAAGTTTTAGAAATATAAATAATATTGGTGTAGTTAATTCACAAATTCACAACACGATCTAAGAATATAAATATAATTATGGTAAACACAATAAGAATTTAAGTTCTGAAATACAAAATTATATATATTTATTTACAAATGTTTCAACAACAAATAAAATAAAGATATCCTAAACTAAATAGCTGGGGGCTGATCATCTGGTGCTCCCTTAGGTGGGGCTCCATCAGGTGCTGCTTGTCACGCCCTTATCTCAATTTCAATCTTTTTTCAGAGTATTTGCGGAAAATGATATACGGCTCAGTAGGCAACACATGAATAGCATAACTATACTGATAATATGTGCATGATTACATAAATTCCCCATAGGGGTTTGTACATGATACTTACGATTAAGGTAGCCGCACAAGGCTACTAGGGTGTCTAAACTCATCCGAGTGAAACAGAGATTTCTTCCCGTCTTTGTTTCGCTACTGTAATCCCCTCATATGGTACTATGTATTGTTGTTTGCATATCTTCTGTCGTCTCTTATCTAAATTGTTGGTAGGGGAGGGTGAGATTTGAGAGAATCTCAATAGGAAACAGATACCATAATGCATGTATGATTGATGCTATGTGTATGACATGTTAGCTTTATCTAAATGTATGCCACATAATGACATTTCTGCATGCTCAATATTTCATACAACAAGACTATGGCCACAGGGAAAATAGAAACAGAGCTTCATTTATTCAAATATGCTCTACACAATCAAGTAAAGCAATCACATACATCATTACACAAGCAAAGATATCAAATACATGCAAGTAAGGTAAGTCCCCTACCTTTACCCTTTTCCGCCTCGAAACGCATGCCTCGATCTACGTGCAAATAGCTCGGGGCTCCATATTCGATCCTACAATGTCAAATGTACTATTTAGACACTTCCATAGTGTTTCTGGGGGTTATATGAGTCTATCTTGAAAAATTACTAAAATACCCCTTGGGGACCCGGCCCCATCGTACCCGGTCCAGCTGTACTTTTCTCGAAATTCTAACTTGGGCTATCCTGACATATTTTCATCCAAGGAATCCATTTCCAGACTTGGAATTACCAAATTCACTAACAAAAGACGAAATTGCCCTTGACAGGCCTACTTTTAGGGTTTTAGGGGTGTTTCAGTAATTATGTTTTCTCAACCTTTTTCCAAAAAGTGACCAACTGTAACCCCACCTAATTTTCCCTCCTGAACTCAATGGAATCATCAAATCATTAAAAATCCAACTCTAAGACCCATTTCTAGAGCTGGCTGAAACTTATAAAAACTCTAGGGAAAATTGGGGTTTTTCGGTTTCGGCTCCGTAAACACGTTCCTTTCTACTCCTAACCACTTTATTGACTATTCCATTAGGTTACAACTACCATTTAGTACCAATTTGGGCAGCATAACCCCTAGAAAAACCCATTTTCTATTTTTAGAACCAAAGACAATCCGGCGAAATTTCACCAATTAAATTGTTCACAATAGCCAGAATAGTCAATATACAAGAGTTTAGAAGTTACCTCAAGCTCCCACTGGCTCTCCCTTGATATGGCTGAACCCTAGGTGCTCAGCATTCAAATTTGCACTTCCAAACCTTAAATCATATGAAAAGGAAGCTTAGGAACGGAGTTATACGCATTAGGAACCTATTTACCGAAGAAATCACTTACCTTTGTAAGTTTTTTCCTCCCCTTTTCTCTCTCTAAAATTTCACACTTCCTCTCTCTATGTTCAGCTAGGTCACATCAGAAATGAGCTGAAGAAGGAGGAGGATGATTATAATGATATATCCAATTTAATTAATTAATTTTCCCAATTTTCGGATTTTTGCAAAATTCTGGCAGATTTCTGCCCAAACTTTGAAAAATCATAACTAATTCTAGAAAAATTGAATTGGAGTGATTCTAAAGCTTATAGAACCCTTATTGAGTCTATTTTCAAGAAAAAATATATACTTTTGCTGAATGGAATCACAAAATTCCCAAAATTTCAATCTTTGCATACTGTTCCAGAAATTTCACAGTTTTTCTGTGCTGACTTCAAAAATTCATCTATTTTTGTATATAGCTCTAATTGAGTCATATGACCTATCAAATTAAAGCTTAGGATGTCTAATTTCATCCTATAAAATTTCATAATTTTTTCTCATCATTTGATCATTCAAAATCACATGAAAAGCTCACTACCTCATAGGCGATTTCACCAAAAACATAATTATATTCTCCAAAATTCACCATTTTACTTTCTTAATACCCCAAAGATATAGAAATCATTAGGGGGAAAATTTGGGCTCCTGCTAAATTGGGGATTAACAGTCCACTTAATTTAGGCTTATTTCCAAGCTTCAAATCCCAAATTTCGGGGTATTACACTGCTGGATCGGGCCGCTGGGCAGAGTGAACTGTACCATCATCATCACAAGAGGAGGAGGCTGCACGACGAACCAAGGGATAGGCAAAACCTGTGGATATTGCTCGTCCAAGAACAGGCGACTCCATCCGCGCTCGAGCATACTGTTCATGATATCATGCCACTGCGTCTGCTGAGCTTAGATCAAATCAGCATGCTCCTACATCTGTCGCATCTGCTGCAGCTGCAGCTGCCGCATCTGCTGCATCTACTGCTGCTGCATCTGCTGCATCTACTGCTGCTGTTGTCCAGGACGCTCTCAATCAGCTGCTCTAGAGGACGGGACTGGACGCTCTCAATCAGCTGCTCTAGAGGCATCGTCCCGTCCTTATCCACCCTGTGGAAGAGACGGTTCCTCCTGTTCCTCCAGCCGTCATCCATCTTCACGAGGGTGTACCTCTTCCGGTTAGTCCGGACAGCAAACCGCAGCTGCAAAAAAATTATTTAAATATCAATAATTACAAAAATCCTATTAAAAAATATTAATCAAATATATTTAATTACAAAAATATTAATTAAATACTATTAATTACCTGAATCACCTCCTCCCAAACTTGGTCCTTCGGCCCCTTCAGAATGTGCCTCCACGTCCTGAAGCGCAGGGGGAACCGCATCTAATTCGCGCCCAGGTCGTTCAGGAAGGGGTTGAACAGGTTACCCCCATTGTCGATAAGCTGGTCTGTGCCCTCATTCCACGGCACTATAACTCACAGTGTCCGGTCCATGCTATTCAGACCGGCCACGTCCAGCCTCCTCGTCGACACGTTCCCTGCTCATCTGCACAATTTACCGCACGTTAGATAAATTGTAATTCAAATTTAACATTTTGAATTTAAATAAATAATTTATTAAATGAAAAAAATTATTTACCTTGGACCTGCATCTTAAACCCAGTGGACCGCGAAGACGACCCTCGTGGGTTGTTCTACTCCCGAGCCTCCTCCTCATCGAGAAACTGCTCCATCTCCCTGAGCCCAATCAAGATCTCGAAGTCCTCCTCGTCGTAGTCCTCGACGCTGATATCTGCCCCCCCAAACTCAGGCACCTCTGGTGCGATCGTCTCCTGTGGGATCGTCTGCGATGCCTGTGGTAGGGGCAACTCCTGTGGGGGGGATGGGCTGAAATGCCACTGTCGCCCTCCCTCCGCGCTGCCCCCTCCCTCTGCCCCCTACTCTACTGCTGCCACCCCGTAAAATCGGTCTGGGGACTTCAGGTGCCTTCCCCTATCCTCTCTTGAAGCCACATCAACTGTAAAAATTCAAAAAAAAATATTTTAGTCACATTATTATGCAAAAATATAATAAAAATAAAAATACAAATAAAATACGTCTTATCTCCTTACCTCAAGTACAAATACTAAGAAATATTGCAGCAAAAACTCTCTCACAGACGTCTGAATGCTCAAATCTAATGAAAACGCTCAGAGAAACTTCAGGAAACAAAATGAGCAAACAGAGAAATGAAGGAGGGAGGGGAGTTTAAATAGGCAGAATATTTATAGCGGTTATTTCAATAACCACTACATAAACCGCTACAAATCACTAGGGGCGGCTAAACTTTGTAGCGGTTCTAAGATAACCGCTACAAAGTACAAAAATCGTTGAAGTTCTGTAGCGGTTAAGGTATAGAACCGCTACAAATTTGGGAACCGTTGAAATAATGTGGTGGTTACAACGTAATGACTGCTACAAATTTCATTTGAAAATTTGTAGCGATTGGATTGGTCAAACCACTTCAAATAACCGCTACACTATTGGTGCGTCTTGGTCGCGCAATGTGGCGCGAAAACTATAGCGGTTATTATTTATTAACCGCTACAATTAAACCGCTACAATTTTTGGCAGGAAATTCACACCATATTTATAGCAGTTTTCCGTAGGTAATTGCTACAAAAAAGGAAGCCAATTTGTCGCGTCACTTGACGCGTAGCTTGCCGCTACAAATTTGTAGCGGTTTAGGTTAAAACCGCTACAAATGTTAATATTTGAAGCGGGTAATTATAACCGCTATAATGTCACCGCTACAAAATACCTTTTTTTTGTAGTGTTAGCCTTATTAATGCTCCTTCAACAATAATCAATGAAGAGAGAAAATAGGGGACTTAAGGAAGATAACTATGGTGTTTTAGAAAATATATGTCATATTAATTAATTTAACCAACTTCCTTAATTTAATCAAATTAGATAAATATGTCTTGTATTAAGAACCGGTGAGAGTAATATATATAAAAGTTGAATAATTGAGAGGATGATACATGTTTACAAACTTAAGCTTGACCCGGCAAGAAAATGATGTGTGTGTAATTTGGGGGGAAAATAAAGTGAGTTTGTAATTTGCAATTTATTACCTTAAAAAATTATTAGAAAAATTAAAAATGAAGATATTTTAAATTATTATAATTATTGTTTATACTTTATAAAATTATAATTAGTATTTTTTATGTTATCATTTATTCATATTTTCCAAATTATAAATTTAAAATGCGCTTTATATATTCAAAATTGCAAAAACCATTATTTTACTAATTGAATGGTAGAGTTAAGTTGGCCTGGGGCTTTCATTCCTGGTTTCCAGCGTCATCTTCCCGAGGGAGATAGTTTAACTGCAAAATTATGGGCACTGATCCAAGGTCTATAGATGTTATGGGACAATGATATAAATATCGAAAACAATGATCATTAGAGACTGGATTGTCGAATTGATTCATATTCTGATACACACAAATAAAGTTAATTAGTTGATTACACTAACAACCAGTTAGCTGAAATGTTAATAGTCTCATCCTCAGAGAGAGAAAAATATAAAATTTGAATCCTAAAAAGTGTATTTATTACGAAAGACGACAACCCTTTATATTATAAGCCTAGAAAAAAATTATAACCCTTGATAAAAAAAACCGGTTAGCTGATTAGTAGTAGTCAACCAAGCTCTAAACATCATTTCTCGTTTATGTCCGATCTTGAATCCTTCGACAGAACTTAATAATGATATCCACCAGGATTTGAGTAATACTAGTGATGTATGCTAGCTCTAGCTCTGACTTCTAAGGGTGGTTTTCTTCCATTAGGTATTAAAAAAAAAAAAAAACAAAGGTGCTTCCCTCATCTGAAGGAAGCACCAATTTCTTGGAAACCTACATAATATCAATCAAATATTCAAGATACAGAAATCCTTTTGTATCTCTCCTTGCTGTTTTAGAACTCCTTTCATGCATACCATACGTGAACTAAGTATATGTGCTGGTTGAAAACAAAACATGAACTTAATAGCATTGTTTCAATCAAAATCGTGGCAGATCGAATGGTCCAGTTGATTGGACTGTCAAATAGATTTGTTAGTGGCTTAGTTTATACCAGATGCCCTATTTCATGGTTGAGCTTGAGCCGAGTTGAATAGAATTTAAGCTCCCTTTGAATTAGAACTCAGAATTAAATCGAAAGGAATTTTATAAACCTTAATGAGTTTTGGGTTGTCCAAAGAAAAAACTGAAAAAAAAAAAAAAAACTGTCAAAAAATTAAAGTGAACCCCTTCAAAAGGTTTCTGAGTTGTCTCAGGAGCATTTTTCACCTCGTCCCTCAGCATCCAAATCTTTACCGTCCAAATGATCCAAAGGGTCAAAATGGGCCAAGTCATCAAATGAATCATGATATATCTTCAGCCTTCAGCTTCTCTCCCCTCTTCCGAATCCCAACCTTAACCATGGTCTCTGTCGAATCCGGATTCTCTCTGTTGCTAATCCCATCTCTTGCACCTCCAATACTTAAAACGGTGACGTTTTAGGCGTAATTGGGAGGGAGGTTGTACTTTTTTTTTTTTTAATAATATTGAAGTCCTTCAAATATTTTTTTTAGTAATACCCAATATTCTAAAATATTTTTTTATCCATTATGTAGTATAAAATAATTTTTTAAAATCACCCAATATCTGACAAGACGCAACCTAAATTATTTTTCCAATAGTATTTCATATCTTAAACTAAATTTTGGTCCATCCAACACTCAGTATGCCAAATTTATGATAATAATTGTCACTAGAAAAATATCTTAAAGTTTTGTTATTGCAACTAGAAAAATAATTTAAGATACTGAATGTGATAAAAATATATTCAAGATATAAAATGTCAGTGAAAAAATAGTTCAGGAGATTGCATTTTACCAGATACTAGATGCTCCTAAAAAATTATTTTATGATAAATAATGGATAAAAAAATATTTTAAAATATTTGATACTACTAAAAAAAATATTTGAGAGACTTCAATATTATTAAAATAACAAAAAAGTGGAACCTCCCTCCCAATTGCACCCAAAACTTCATCGTCTTGAGTATTGAAGGCGTAAGGGGTGGGAGTAGCAATGGAGAGAATCCGGATTCGTCTCTGACATACCTTCCCTGGCTATTCCTTATCCTCCTTTTTAATTCCTGCAACATTTGCCATTCTCCAATATTGTCTGTGGTGACATTCTCAGAGTCGCTGCCACAAGCGAAGCCTTGTTCTGAATTCGGCTATGGACCAAGTCTTTGTGGTTGACTCTCCTTCGCGCCTCTGCCACCTTCTCTTGGAAACAGAGGCCCATCTAGCATTCCTGAGAGATAAAATAGAAATTCTGAGATAGATATATGATATCTAAGAATGAAATTTCTGCTGGAGTGAATATTAGAAGTGAATTTACATAAGCTGAGCTGAGAGTAAACAAAAAAAAAAAAAACACATCGAGAATGAAATTTGGTTTACGCAAGTGTCAAAGTCCCTCTCATGAGCTAACAAGCATAATATGGACAACAATTCACTCTTAAAGAATCAAGTCTCAGCACCAAACTTCGCTTTAGGATATACGCATAGAACTTGAAGGGGGTCACCCACTGTAGAACAAATTAGTTATACAATGAAATAAAAATATTGTGGCTTTGTTGACGACAAATTAAATATGGCTTCCTGGGAAATATGCAAGTCAAGATCTTTGCCCCCAATTATGGTCCAGATACGACTTAGGAAATACATTGCCTTTGGCGTCTCCTTTCCCTTTGGCTTCTTCTTCATCATCAAATTTCATTCTTTTAACTTGTTGGGTTTGGTTGCACTGTTATGCCATTTATGGTCTCGGTCTTGTCCTCTTGGGATTTTTCATAAACTCGGTACTGGAAGATGGAACAGTGATTTCTTTAAATGTTCGCATCAGAATTGTTAAGTTTTTTCTTCTCATTAGTCTTGTTTTTCTTGTCCAAGTGGTTCTCTTTTCTGGGTTAGCAGCTTTCCTCGCTGGTTTGGTGCTGTTTGCTGCTTCACTTGTCTGTTCTGTCTTTGAATTTGTGGAAGAAGCCCTTGAGTGTGTATGTCGTTGCTCAAGTTGGATTTTGTTTTTGTTTATTTGCAATTGCACTGCAGATTTCAGTGAAATGATTAATCCAATCAGTGCAAAGTAGATGCCAAATCAGCTGGACCACAGACTTCCTAATTTAATTACCAGCACACAAGGCAGTCGGAATAGAGGAGAGAAGCGGAACGTTGATGAAGATTTGTTTTTAATAGCCTTGATGATGTGGTTCATTGTCAGCTCTTGATCATTTTGTATGGCCACGATGTTAAGGTAATGAGAGACGCTGAGAGAATCTGTTTTTGCTTTTTAACAATGTTAAGGAATCCGGATCGACCGGCCGGTCCGGCCCAGAAATCGGTTAACCAACCAGTAGATCGGTCCAGTCTGGGTTCCTATATAAATTTTTTTTAATTATTTATTTATAATTTTATACTATAAATCTAAAATCTTCAATTTCTCACCGGTTTGATCTCGGTTTAACTCCGATTTGGTCCCAGTCTGATCCACTGACTCTTAACACAGTACCTATACCGGTTAAATACCCAATCCAGATTTTAATACCTTGATTTTTAAACCATTTGTAGTTATATAGTGGTATTTTATTTAAAGCTTCATGTATTATATATGGAGTGTTATTATATTGACAACCAAACTTAGTCATTATGTCGCCTATTTAACTACCGTGTCACCAGTGTAATCATGAAAAATAAGATCCATTGGCCTTTTTAATTTAACTTCTTAGTGCGGCTTTTAAAAAATTTATACTAAAAGCTCATCTTTTTTTTTTTTTATTTCAATGGCAAAAAGTTCACCTTTATTGGGCAAAATATATCCCATTGTTCATTAGAAGAATAGCCACTGAAAGTTCATCCCATTTAATAG
Organism: Inga leiocalycina; assembly: GCA_963242795.1. Taxonomy (NCBI): domain Eukaryota; kingdom Viridiplantae; phylum Streptophyta; class Magnoliopsida; order Fabales; family Fabaceae; genus Inga; species Inga leiocalycina. The sequence goes on along the minus strand of OY725322.1, from coordinate 48,041,468 downwards.
GATTTAAATGGTTCAGATTTTATTTTTTTAAATTGAATATTTTTTAATAAAAAAATCATTTTTAAAAAAATATTCAGTTAAAAAATTATTTTATTTTAAGTTTTATACTCATTAAAATAATATTTTTTAAAAAAAATCTAAATCATCGTGGATGGGAAAAACCCCCGCTCATCCTTTGGACGAGCTCTTGTTCAAATTGAGTGGCTTTGCCCACTCTAGAAAGTACATATAACGAGGTACTTGTACCTTGTAGAGCCGTCTACGAGAAAAATATAAAATAAAACGTCCACAAGAACCAAAAACAACGGCCGTGCGTCACCCTGGTGCCCCGATCATTCAAATTATTCACACGGTACAGTAATGCCCAGGAAATTTCTGCAAGATGAAAATTCCAAACCGTTCAGTTTCCGCGTGCGGCCCATTGAATGGCGTCGACCTCTACACGTAACAGCTCTTTTTTTTTTTTTTTTGGTTTTTTGCTTTATATAAATGGTACTTGTAATGCTTTAGCAGAGTCTTTAAAGACGATTATTTTATTTTTTAGTAACCGCAATTCAAACTTGGGCAAAGCTCTTATTGAATCCCATAATCTCCCTGCAACAGTAACAGGGGTGTATCCTAATTTTTTGATGAAATCAAGTTTCCAAATTCCCGCGCTATCTTGGAGAAGGACACCCCAAGTAGCTTCACCCATTTTGAAAACATAGAACCATTAATGTCCAATCTCATTCAGTCTTCGAAAGGAAGAACCAATCTATTAAAAGAATCATTGTAGGATGGGTTAATGATGTTTTTAAGAGATTGCACTTGGTATATCTTCGATAATTCTTAGAGTAAATGAGAAGACTATGTCTTTTTCAGAATTAATTAGGCTACTTAGAATAATTCTGCTACACCCATCGTTCCACATACCAGAGGATTTTTCTTGTGGACTGATTTCCTACTTCATGCTTTGAATTTCGCAAACAATCCAGTATTGCGTAGGCAAAGGAGATGAAAGTAGTAAGCTTTGAGTAATTACCAAACTTCCTTCGCATGAGAGGACGGTCCCAAAGATTATGGATGGACGACTCAACGGATTGTAGTCGAAAGAGTAGGATCTGTGGATAATACTGAAACCCTCAAGATTCATAATTATTTAAAACATGTTCTACACAGCAACTTATAGAGGAAGGTCTTGATTTTTTCGAAAGAGGGCCACTACGAGATTTTATCTCATACTAAGGATCGGAGATGGATTAGGGATCGACTTGACAATGACAAACCGACGACTCACCACCTCGACGCCGATAATAATGATTTATTTTAATAATATTCCAGCTTCCCAGAAGGTTTTTGGAGCTGCTGACTCTTTCGTAAAAAATAGCGTCATTGTTTGAACTGGCTAGATCAAACAAGTGAGGGGAGACTATTTATCAAATCAGGAAGAGGTGTTGTTTTCCTTTCCAATTCCAGCTCACATTCTCATCAAATTTTCCCAAACATTCTAGGGTAGCATGAACTTGGAGTTAAAATGATACAAATTGTTAATTGTTAATTTTTTTGTCAAAAATTGTTAATTGTGAATATTCAGTAGCTTTGACCCACACACAGTAAATACGTACAAATGTATGCAACTTGGCACTTTCTAGAGGCGTCACCGAGAACCCAAAATAATCCAGTGTGCCTCACGCATAAGGAAAACTCCAAAGTCAAAGTAAACGGTCCGCTTACCGCGTGGGCCCCATTGTGATAAATGCCTGGGCCTATACACTCGTTAGCTTTCTGCGTAAGATTAAGTGTGTTCACATGCAACAAAATCATGATTTTAAATAATCATTTGTGTAACTTAGGATAAAATTTTTCTCATACATTTACTTTGTAAATCGTAAAAACTATTAAAAAAAATTAATCCAAATACATATTAAGTGAGTGTTTTAACCGTGGTTTCAAAAGCTATTTTTCGTAAGTCGAGATAAAACTCATTTCATATATTTATCTTATAAATTATAAAAGTTATTCTCAAAAGTTAATTCAAACACATACTAACAAATTATGAGTTGAAGAGAACGAGATATTAATTGTAAAATACTAATCCTCCCGTTCTTAATATAAGAGTATTTATTTAATTTAATTAAATTTTAAAAAATTAATTAATATTACATGTATTTTATAAAACATCATAGTTATATTCTTTAATTTTTTAATTCCCTCTCCCCTTGATTATTACTGAGGGAGCTTCAACAAGGGTAAATTAAGAAATTATTAATAAATATGAAAATTATGTCTTATATTCAGGACCACGATCATCAACTCCTCAAATATGTCCTATTTTAAGGATGGGAGGGAATATTGTTTACATTAATTAAACATTTCAAGTAAAAAAATAATAATTAAACTCTAAAATATATGAATTTCCTTTAAGTAATTTAACCATTTGATGATAGCACAAATAGTGTGCTTTTATATATGCTTAGCTTAAGTAATTTAATCATTTTATATGCTTTTATATGACGTTGAGGAGAAAGATTAGACCATGAATAAAATCCTCCCCATCTTTATAAACATGAAGAATTGTACTCCCTCCGGTCCATAATATAAGACACTTAAATTATATCACGGGAAATAAGAAATGACAGTTAAGTCATTTAATATATCCTAAAATATAAATTTTTTTTCACTTTTACCCTTATTGATAAATGTATTTAATTGCATTGTGAATGTTATTTTAAAGAGAGAGGGGATATAATGAGTGGGTAAAGTTGGAAAGTGAGAATTAATCACAAGGGCAAAATAGAAAAAAGAGCATTAATTAAACTGCAAGTGACTTATATTCTGAACTATACCTTTCTTATAGAAATGCCCTATATTGTGGATTGGAGGGAGTAGTTTTTAACCATTGAAAATCATTATTGAGTTAGATTCAAGCAATATTAAGACAATACTTAGATCAAGCTCTTTTATATCAATTATGTTAAGTTCTCCAATCATCATGACAATGTGTACTTTTTTTTGAAATATTATCATTCAACTATAAATCCATATGGAAAGAATTAGGACACATGACCGCACTACTATAGATCTATGCATTTATAATATTTACTACATAACGATTACAACTAATAAACGTCATGTATATCAAAGTAGAGGTCGCGTAAGGATATATAACGTTTAAAAGTAATAGTTAATTATATGCACTGTCATGTATAGCGAGGCGGAATTCGCAAAAATACAAAAATAACGATTGTAATTAATAACCATTATTTATTGAGCGACAAAAGTGACTGTTCTTTCGAAACAAATCGTCCTGTAATACTTACAAACAATTCGTCTTCCAATCTTATAGCAGTAAAAACAAATACATAACAATTATAATAATTAACCGTAAAGTATGATTATATAAATATGAGATATTGTTATATATATACTTCTAAGATAAATACAATATGTTAAGATATTAGTCTAATATATAATATTTATTAATATCTTAAGAAGGAAGATAGACGGGAATATGGAAAAAAAATTTAACAATATTTGTCAATTCTTCATAAAGATCCGTCACGTATTTTTTAATAATACTTAACACTTATCCTTGAAAACCGTCATATATAAGAAGACAAAATTCTAAAAAAATAATTATTTCACATTACTTGACATTTTTTCATAAAGAATCATTATATATTCTTTAAGATTATTTGACAGTTAAAAATGATAACTGTTATATGTAAGAAGGCGGGATTATGAAAAATATCAAATATAAGGAGGCGAGATTCTATAAAAAAATTTATTTAAAAATATATTACAATTTTTCACAAAAAAACCGTTAATTATGATTTAACATAAAAAGGTGAGATTCTGAAAAAAAAATATTTGACAATATATTATGGTTCTTTATAAAGAACTGATAAGTATCCTCTTATATAAAAAAATTATTTGACAATACCGTTCTTCACAAGTAACTCTTAAGTAAATTAACAATATATTACTATATCTTTATTGATATATTTTTTCTATTTTGTTTCTTCATATACAAATTGTTCTTAGCTCTTTTCCTCAAGTCTACATATCACACATGTGTGATTTTAAGCCTTTGGGGGTGCCCTGATTACTTTTGTAATTGGGATTCTTTATTGATATATTAATTAATATTATAGACAATACATTACGATTCTTTACAAAAAAATCGTTAAGTATTATATTATTTAATATAAAAATGTGATATTGTGAAAAAAAAAAATATTTGATAATATGTTATAGTTCTTTATAAAGAACCGTTAAGTATTTTGTTCTATAAAAAATTATTTGACAATATGGTTCTTCATAAGTAACCATTAAGTAATTTAACAATATATTAATAGATTATTTATTGATATATTAATTAATATTACAAATAATACACTATGGTTATTCACAAAGAACCTTTAAGTATTATTGAATATAAAAAGGTGAGATTCTAAAAAAAATTTATTTGACAATATCTTGTTATATAAAAAATATTATTTGTTAATACGACTCTTCACAAGTAACCATTAAGTAATTTAACAATATATTAATATATTCTTTATTGATATATTAATTAATATTATGGATGTAATGCCCCAATTTTTGATTAAGGGCTAATGAGGATTATTGTGGATATTTGTGAATTTAAATTGGAATTATTATGTGTTTTGTAGCAATTTTAATTAATATGTTATAATTGGTGGAAAGATTGAAAGAGTGGAATTATTGGCCATAAGTTAGTGATTAAGGGAGGAATTAATTACTAACTAAGATAAAAATGAGAAGTGTGATTAAATGACTAATGGAGTGTTTAAAGTAACTAATTAGTTACTTATTTTATAAGAGCCAATAGGAATGAGACATGTGGCAAAAATGGGTGTGAAGAGAGAGTGTGTAAAAGTCAAATGTTGCATTTTTAAAGCTTTCTTTCTCTCTCTTCTTCCCTCCTTTTCGCTGGAATGAGTATGGGAGGGGGAGTGTAATCATTTTACTCCATCTTCAACCTCTCTTCATCTCTCTCTTCTCTCTCAACCAACGGCCATTATTGCCAAGGAAAGGGAAAGAAAAAGCTTGATTTTAAGGTAAGCTAATGACCTCAAATGCAAAAGTTTACTTCATCAATGTTGTTCCTTGCATTGAGAGCTTCATTTCCATGGTTATAGTTTGCCATTTGGTGTTGATTTGTGGCCACAAGGAATTGTGGAGGTTGGACAATCAAGAAGTGTCTTTGAGAAAGTTGATAAGGTAAGTAAAACCAATCATTCTATCTATATTTTGTGCCAAATGGTTTGGTTTGGAATTTCTGGGATTTTTGGCCTGGTTTTCAAAATTGAGGATGATGGTGTTTTTGGTATGTCATTGGCATGAAAATGGTATCTTGTAGTAATTTTAGGATAGATAGAATGGATTTGGGATTGAAATATCTTGTTTCGATGATTTTGGAATTGGGATGTTTATGTTGCCCAAAACCAAAAGCATGATAATGGAATAGGATATTGGTAATTCTGATGGTTCCATGTAATTCCTTGGGTGTTTTTGTATGGGAGTAGTCTTGGGTGAGAGTTTGTGACCATTAGAATCACTTGGGCAAATGTTGGGAAGTGCTATTAGTTTTCTGTGTTTTCTGGTTTCTGATAAAATAACTCGAGTGATTTAGGGACCAATCAAGTGTGGGATGAATGTCACTCAAGTGGTGTTGGGTTCCACTCGAGAGCGGTAGTGCAATTTTCCTTTATGCTCTCTGTGTTTTTATTTCACTTCCGTGTGTAAAGTCAAGAGTATGCCTTAGCACTTGCGAGTGTTAAGCCATTACTCGAGTGCTCCTGATCCTTGAAAACTCTTATGTCCTCGGGCCCTCACTTTTTGTGCTTCACTTCCTAGTACTCGAGTGAACATTTGGCTGTCACTCGAGTGTGGCTTTCTGGACTCGAGTATTGCAGTCTTCTGAAAGTTCTTGTGCTCTCGGGTATACACTCACCATCCTTCACTCTCTAGTACCCGAGTGGAGACCGTACCATCACCCGAGTGAGGTCTTCTTCACTTGAGTATCCGTACAATATAACTCAAGTGAGGCCATATTCACTCAAGTGTCACAGTGAAAAATCTTGTTCTTGTGCTTCAAAAAGGGGATCTTTGGGATAGTTCTTCTAACCCTTTAGGGCTTTTGTTAGAGGTGTTTGTAGCTTCCTAAAGAGCAATAATGATAACCAATTTAAGAGTTGATAAGTTATTCAACATTGGAATAGAGAATTGACTCTTCATCCCTAATTATGAATATAGGATTTGACATTTGCCCTACTCGAGAGAGACCGGTGCTAGGACATGCATGGAAAGATCAAGGTAGTGACTTTTCTCTCATGTTGTGTATGATGCTTGGTATGCATGACTTATCATTGTTTGTTGTGTAAATCGTTTGCATGAGGCCATTGTGTTATCTCTCGTAGTGCATTACAGCGTGAACAGTTCAGCGTGAGCAGTTGTAGGGGGTGATGGTTATTACACCTACCCCTGCCATTGTTTCTGCCGTTGTAATTGACAGGGGTGCGCTGTGGAATCGTGGATTCTTGTTTGTGTATCCGGCCAGTGTGGCTGTGTGTGTATGTGAAATATTTTATATGCATCCTAACTATGGTGATATATGTGATATGATTATTTGATTGAGCAATACAGCTTGAGCAAACGTAAGGGTGACATGAGTCATACCTGCCCTTACCGCTGTAATTGCCATTGTAGTTGCTATGTGTTGTGTGATGATTTGCTTCCATGCTTTGTGTTGTGCATATTATGAGTGATTTGACACTACAAGAATTCCTTAGAATCTCACTCTCCCAAAACAATTTTTAGACAGGACCAAAGGATTGAAAGGGAAGCGGGTGACGAAGAGCTGGTAGAGCTCTGGATGGTGAGTTTTATTTTGATTATTTGGTTATCATGTATAAATCAATTGGATAGTTTTGTGTAATCCCCGAGTAAAGGGAAAGATTATGAGCATTATGCCTTGTAGAACCCTTTATTGATTAATGGAACCCAAATGTGTCAGGAATTTATTGTGTACTCTGATATTTATAAATGCAATCAAAATTATTCAGGCCATTTATGTAATTGAAACGTGAATGTGAGACCGTTGTTGAATAGGTTTTGAAAAAAATTTTTGTAAACCCTGATTTTGGGAAGTTTAATTTTTATTAAGTCCCAAATCATTTACGATATCTTATTCGACATTATCATGTATTTATGAACTTAATATCGGCCTTAATCATGAAGGGGGTTACATTTACTGGTATCAGAGTTGTAGTTCCTGGTAAGGGTAGAGTTGCTAGAATAGCTGCTATAGCTTGTTGCCTTAGTCATAGATGATGACTTAGGATTGGTTATTGTATACATATGAGTATTTTTGCTATTGGTGGATATATATAAATCTTATGAACTATGTGTATACATTTGCTATGGTACTGACGTGGTGAATCATTATAGAGTTAAGGACAACATGGTTCGCCCTAGAGTCAGGTTGGATCCAGAGGTGGAGGAATTGAATGACAATCCACCTAACCCAATGCGGGAACTGATGAATCTTGTGAGGGAGCAAAGAGACATGATTCATGAGCTAAGCGAAGAGCTCATAGAAGAAAGTGCAAGCGTAATGTTGAGAAGGGTCAATCCACTCAAGAGGAAACCCAGGGAGAGACCCGACATGAAGAGAAGGCTGAGGGGTTTATTTGGTCTTATGAATCCCTATCTCACACGGTGCCTAATCAAGAGTCACATGGGGTACCAATCAGAGAGGGTAGAGACTTGTAATTCTGGGTCTCTAGGTTTTGCAAGCATATGCATCCGGTGTTCCGAGGGAGGTTTGATCCCCAAGTTGCTGAGGACTGGATAAATCGGCTAGAGAAAATCCTTAAAGTCCTCGAGTGTTCATCAGAGGTGAAGGCAAAGCTGGCAGTGTACAAGCTAAAGGGGGATGTAGATCGGTGGTGGCAGAATATCACCATGTCATTGAAGAATCAGAATGTACCATTGACTTGGGAGGTGTTTCAAGAACAATTCAATAAGAAGTACTTTCCCAGGTCGGTGAGGCTTGAGAAAGAATCTGAATTCTTGACTATCAAGCAGGGTGACACGGAGAGCTTTGATGAGTATCTTTCCCGTTTCATCTGACTTCCACGATACTCTTCCTACCTCCAAACTAAGGATAATGAGGAGTGGAGCTCTGATATGCTTATTCGGGGCTTACGGCGTGAACTGAAGAAGAGGTTAGCCACCCAACTATTTACTGACTTCAACAAGGCGGTGGAGCAATATAGAATTATTGAGAATAACTTGAGGGAATTGTACCCGTCTAAGGGTAGTGGTAGTCGGAATAAGCCTAGTAAGGTAAATACTTCCCATAAGCGGAAGGGACAAGGGTCCTCATCTGGGGGCAGTAACAAGAAGCCCTATCAATCTGGGGGTCGTGGTGATCAAAGACCTCCAGCGGGACCAGTATGCAATCAATGTAGAAAGTACCATCCGGGTAGAACCTGTACGGGACAAGTGATTTGCTTTAATTGCAAACAGCTAGGTCATTTATCTACTTAATGCCTGAGACATCCGGCAGAGCAAAGGCCCAGGAATCAGGGTCTAGGTTTTGCCATGACACATGAGGAGGCTCAGAAGTTGCCTGAATTGATCCAAAGTAAAATTCTTCTTGGTGGTAATGAGTTACAAGCTTTATTTAACTTGGGTGCAAGTCATTCTTTTATTGCCTATGACTATGTAAAGCGCCTGGGATTGCATGTGCATAAATTGTCATTTGAATTGGTTGTGTCGACGCCAATGGGTGTCAAGGCTGTGATAGCCGAAGCTTGTCTCAATTGTGTGATAGTTGTTGAGGAAATTGTGTCTGTGGTTGAATTGATTTGTTTACTGCTTTAACAGCTAGAAGTTATTTTGGGTTTTGACTGGTTGAGAGCAAATGATGTGCTACTTGATTGTGGTAATAAGAAGATAGCTTACCGTCATACACAGAGGGATGTTTACATGAATGCCAATTTGAATTTACTTTCAATGGCTAAAGCAGAGAAATATCTTGAGAAGGGATGCCAAGGGTATATGGTGTTCTTTTCCGTACAAGGAGAGACAGAGGAAACCCTAGAGGGTATACCCGTGGTAAGAGAATTTCCTGAGGTATTTTAGGACGATCTTAGCGGATTGCCTCTAGAAAAGGAAGTGCAATTCCCAATTGAGATTGTGCCTGGAGCTGGTTCAATATCAAAATCCCCATATCATATGGCCCAAAACGAAATGGCGGAATTGAAGAAGCAAATTGAAGAATTGCTTGAAAAAGGGTTCATTTGACCTAGTGTATTGCCGTGGGGAGCTCCAGTGCTATTTGTGAAAAAGAAAGATGGGAGTTTGCGGTTGTAACCCCCTTCATGATTAAGGCTGAGATAAGTTCATAAAAACATAATTAATGTGGAATTAGAGACTATAATTGATTTGGGACTTAAACAAAGTCAAGCTTCCCAAAATCAGGGTTCACAAAAATTTTACAAAACCTGTTCAATAATGGTCTCATATTCACATTTCAATACAAAATGGCATGTAGATTCCATTTACAAATATCAGAGTGCAAAGTAAATTCTCGACTCACTCGAGTTCCATTCAATTAATAAGGGTTTATACAAAGGCATAAAGCCCATAATTCATACCCTTTACTTGGGGATTACACCAAACTACATCACAAATCCCAAAATATACATATACTTCCCACAAAATATCCAATTATATACAATGATAACCAATAACCAAAAAGGAACTCCTAACACGGAGCTCTACCCGCTCTTCGTCACCCGTTTGCCTTTCAATCCTTCAGCCCTGTCTAAAATGTTTAATTTTGGGAGAGTGAAATTCTAAAGAATCCCCGTAGTGTCAAATCAATCATACAATGTACAGCCATGAGGCATGAAATCAAATCATTATCCATACAAGCAACTACAACGGCAGTTCAACGGCAATGGTTAGTATGACACATGTCATCTCTGACGATTGCTCACGCTGTATTGCATCACAACAATCCACACAATATAATTTACCACAGCTGGGATCCATATAAAGCATTTCATAACACAAGCCATACAGGCAAGATACACACAGCTCATGGCTGGTTTCACAAACGCCGCCCCACGAGTTGGATTCATAAAGATCCATGTCGATTACGACGGCAGTTCAACGGCCAACCTAGAGATGACCAACGTCAACCCCTATACGGCTCATGCTGAAGTGCTCACACCATAATGTACCATGGCACACATTTCACAAATTCAATGATAAGTTATGCATACCAAAACATCATACACAATATGAGAGAAGAGTCACTACCTTAATCCTTCCGTGCGTGTCCTAGCGCCGGTCTCTCCCGAGTAGGGCAAATGTCAAATCCTATATTCACAATTAGGGACGAAGAGTTATACTCTATTCCAAGACTTAATTCACTTCATAATACTTAATCGGTTATCATTATTACTCTTTTAGAGTCATTAAATACCCCTAAAAAACTCCTAAAGGGTAGGAAGAACTATCCCAAAGATCCCTTTTTGGAAGCACAAAAACTGATTTTTCACTGCTTCACCTCGAGTGAGAATGATCTCACTCGAGCATTGGTACGGACACTCGAGCACAAAAGCCCTCACTCGAGCATTGGTACGGATATCACCTTAAGTGCTAGGAAGTGAGGATAGAAAGTGCTTGCCTGAGAGCACAAAAATTTTCAAAGAAGAGGATCACTCGAGTACAAAAAGCCTCACTCGAGCATTGTACGGACATCATCTCAAGTGCAAGAAAGTAAGGACAGGAAGTGATTGCCCGAGAGCACAAAAATTTTCAAAGAAGAGGATCACTCGAGCACAAAAAGCCTCACTCGAGCATTGTACGGACATCCCCTCAAGTGCAAGAAAGTGAGGACAGGAAGTGTTTGCCCGAGAGCACAAGAACTTTCATAGAAAAGGATCACTTGAGCACAAAAGCCCTCACTCGAGCACACTCACTCTCACTCGAGCATGATTATCACAAACCAGAAAACGCAGAAGGTATGACAGCACTTCCAGAATTTATACCAAGTGATCCAAATGAACCCAAATACCAAACCAAAGCTACTCCCACACAAAAACACCTAAGGAATCCAATGGAATCATCAGAATTACCAAAATCCTACTCCATTATCATGATTTGGTTTGAATCAACACAAATCATCAATTTTCCCAAAATCACTAAACTTAACATTTCAACCTCCAATTAATCTATCTATCCTAAACTCATTCCAAGATACCATTCTCATGCCAAAAACATACCAAATGAACAGTGGCACTCATTTTTGGATTCAAGCCAAAATTTCCAGAATTTATAAACTACTTCAAATGGCATGAAACTTAGATAGATAGATTAGTTTCACTTACCTCTTTCATTTCTCCAAAGACACTCTTTGATTCTCCAACAATCAGATTTTCGTGATTCTTGAAATCACCACCAATGGCCACACTATACACACCAAAATGAAGCTCATTACTCAAGGATCAACATTTATGAATGGAGTTTGAGCAATGGGGGGCATCTACTTACCCAAAATTCAGCTTTTCCTTCTTCCTTTCTTGCTTGATTCAGCGAAATGGAGAAAGAGAGAGAGAAGAAAGAGAAAATGATGAGATGAAATGATTGTGAAGAGCAAGCCTCCCCTTCCCTTCCATACACACTTCCACCGAATAGGAGAGAGAGGAGAGAGGAAAAAGTCGACTTTTGTCCTCTTGTGACTTCATCTAACAACTCCCACAATGCCACTTGTCAGCATCTCATTCATTCCCACAATGAGCTCACATAAGCTTAATACACTGGATTCCAACCCATGTGCAATGAATCTCAACCCTTGATCTTAAATACCATACACATATACACCAAATTCATATTACATTAATTCCAAAAGTACTTAATTACACATTTACAATTAACTTCAAAGTCATTAGCCCTTAATCCTGAATTGGGATATTACAGCGGTTATGCATAGATTATCGAGAACTCAACAAAGTGACTGTTAAGAACAAGTATCCTCTCTTGAGAATTGATGACATGTTAGATCAATTGTCTGGCTCGTGTGTATTCTCCAAAATTGATTTAAGGTCGGGATATCATCAATTGAGTGTGAAGGCAGTGGATGTTCTGAAGACTGCTTTCAGAACGAGGTATAGGAACTATGAGTTCCTTGTGATGTCCTTCGGGTTGACTAATGCACCGGTGGTATTCATGGATTATATGAACCGCGTCTTTTGACAGTATCTTGACCAGTTTGTGGTAGTGTTTATCGACAATATTCTGATATACTCTAAGAGTAGAGAAGAGCATGAGCAGCATCTAAGGATTATGATGAGAATTTTGTGAGAAAAGCAACTATATGCCAAGCTGAGCAAGTATGAGTTTTGGCTTACAGAAGTAAAATTTCTTGGCCATGTTATCTCATGAGAAGGGGTCTCGATGGATCCTAGTAGGGTGGAAGCAGTACTTGATTGGAAAAGGCCAGAAACTGTTTATGAAATTTGTAGTTTTTTGGGTCTTACTGGTTACTACCAGAGGTTCATTCAGAACTTCTCACGTATTGCATTGTCGATGACCAAGCTCACGAGGAAGGATCAACCGTTTTTGTGGGATGAACGTTGTGAGCGAAGTTTCACTGAGCTGAAAGAAAGGTTGACTACGGCACCAGTATTGATTATACCTGATCCCATTGAGGCTTACATCATGTACAGTGATGCGAGTACGCAGGGGTTAGGGTGTATCCTGATGCAGCAGGGAAGAGTGGTGGCATATGCCTCTAGACATCTGAAACCGCATGAGATGAATTACCCCACTCATGATCTGGAGCTAGCGGCAATAGTATTTGCATTGAAAATTTGGAGTCATTACCTGTATGGTGTGAGAGTGGAACTGTACTGTGACTACAAGAGTCTTAAATATCTATATGATCAGAAAGAGTTGAACATGAGATAATGTCGATGGATGTAGTTACTGAAAGTTTAGAACTTGGAGATCAAATACCATCTGGGTAAGGCTAATGTCGTCGCGGATGCTTTGAGTCAGAAGGTGGTGCTAGTGGCAACGATGATGATCTAATATAAGAAATTGATAGAGGATTTTTGGTATCTCAATCTCTCGAATAATATCCTGTGTTCCAGTTATAGTGTGGTCTAAGGGGAGAATGACATGAGGACTGAAATTGAAGAGGCTCAGATGCGTGATGAGCGAGCCCAGTCTATCCGAGCTATGATGGAGCAAGGAGGGACTCAAGATTATGATTTGTCATGTAGTGGATAGGTGCGTTACCAGAAGAGAATCAACATTCCCCTGAAGGCTAACTTGAGGCTGAGAATTCTTGATGAGGCTCATAAGAGTCAGTTTACTCTTCACCCCGGTATGACCAAGATGTATCACAACTTGAAATCTATGTATTGGTGGCCAGGGTTGAAGAGTGATGTGACTAAGTATGTGACGCGGTGTCTTACCTGTCAAAAGGTGAAGATTGAACACCAGAGACTGCCAGAATTGCTTCAGAGTCTGGAAATTCCAGAATGGAAGTGGGAGAGTATGATTATGGATCTAGTAGTGGTTCTGCCCAGGATCAAGAACTATGATGCAATCTGGGTGATTTTTGATTAACCCATGAAGTCAGCATACTTCATACCTATCAATGCTAGCTACTCTTCTGATAGGCAAGCTGAAATTTACATAAAAGAGATAGTGAGACTCTATGGTGCACTGAAGAATATTATCTCTGACAGAGATCCTTAGTTTACTTCTATATTCTGAAGGGCTCTACATGAAGCAATAGGTACTCATTTGAGGTTTACCACGGCCTACCATCCTCAGATAGATGAATAGTCAGAGAGGACTATTTAGATATTGGAAGATATGTTGAGAGCGTGTGTCCTAGACTTCAAAGGAAAATGGGACTACTATCTTCCATTGGGTGAGTTTTCCTATAACAACAACTATCATGCGAGCATTCAAATGGCTCCGTATGAGGCATTGTATGGAAGGAAGTGCCAGTCACCATTGTGCTGGATAGAGTTATCTGAGAGAAAGTTGTATGGGCCGGATCTAGTTGAGCAAACTTCTGAGTATATCAGAATCATTAGAAAGAGGCTCCTTGCAGCACAGAGTTGATAGAAAATCTATGCTAACAAAAGGAGAAGACCTCTCGAGTTTGAAGTGGGGGATCATGTTTTCTTGAGAGTGTCTCTGGTCACAAGCATCGGGAGAGCAATCAAGCGAAAGAAGCTGAGTCTGAGGTACATTGGTCCATTTGAGATTATGGCAAGAATCAGGCCGGTGGCATATCGGATAGCACTACCCCTGAGTTTGAGTCGATTGCATGATGTGTTCCATGTCTCATAGCTCAAGAAGTACCAACTAGACCCTGAGCATATCATTGAGTATGAAGAGGTGGAGTTGCAAGATAACTTCACTTACGTAGTAGAGCCGGAGCGTATCATTGACAGAGAAGAACGATAGCTCAGGCATCGCAGCATACCGTTTGTGAAGGTGGTCTGGAAGGGAATGTCTCTAAGAGAAGCAACTTGGGAAGTGGAAGCGGACATGAAGAAGCGATTTCCTGAGTTTATGCCAATTGATATGTAACAAATTTCGAGGGTGAAATTTATTGAACGGGGGGAGAATTGTAATGCCCCAATTTTTGATTAAGGGCTAATGAGGATTATTGTGGATATTTGTGAATTTAAATTGGAATTATTATGTGTTTTGTAGCAATTTTAATTAATATGCCATAATTGGTGGAAAGATTGAAAGAGTGGAATTATTGGACATAAGTTAGTGATTAAGGGAGGAATTAATTACTAACTAAGATGAAAATGAGAAGTGTGATTAAATGACTAATGGAGTGTTTAAAGTAACTAATTAGTTACTTATTTTATAAGAGCCAATAGGAATGAGACATGTGGCAAAAGTGGGTGTGAAGAGAGAGTGTGTAAAAGTCAAATGTTGCATTTTTAAAGCTTTCTTTCTCTCTCTTCTTCCCTCCTTTTCGCTGGAATGAGTATGGGAGGGGGAGTGTAATCATTTTACTCCATCTTTAACCTCTCTTCATCTCTCTCTTCTCTCTCAACTGACGGCCATTATTGCCAAGGAAAGGGAAAGAAAAAGCTTGATTTTAAGGTAAGCTAATGACCTCGAATGCAAAAGTTTACTTCATCAATGTTGTTCCTTGCATTGAGAGCTTCATTTCCATGGTTATAGTTTGCCATTTGGTGTTGATTTGTGGCCACAAGGAATTGTGGAGGTTGGACAATCAAGAAGTGTCTTTGAGAAAGTTGATAAGGTAAGTAAAACCAATCATTCTATCTATATTTTGTGCCAAATGGTTTGGTTTGGAATTTCTGGGATTTTTGGCCTGATTTTCAAAATTGAGGATGATGGTGTTTTTGGTATGTCATTGGCATGAAAATGGTATCTTGTAGTAATTTTAGGATAGAGAGAATGGATTTGGGATTGAAATATCTTGTTTCGATGATTTTGGAATTGGGATGTTTATGTTGCCCAAAACCAAAGCATAATAATGGAATAGGATATTGGTAATTCTGATGGTTCCATGTAATTCCTTGGGTGTTTTTGTGTGGGAGTAGTCTTGGGTGAGAGTTTGTGACCATTAGAATCACTTGGGCAAATGTTGGGAAGTGCTATTAGTTTTCTGTGTTTTCTGGTTTCTGATAAAATAACTCGAGTGATTTAGGGACCAATCAAGTGCGGGATGAATGTCACTCAAGTGGTGATGGGTTCCACTCTAGTGTGGTAGTGCAATTTTTCTTTATGCTCTTTGTGTTTCTATTGCACTTCTGTGTGTAATGTCAAAAGTGTGCCTTAGCACTTACAAGTGTTAAGCCATCCCTCGAGTGCTCCTGATCCTTGAAAACTCTTGTGTTCTTGCTTCCTTACTTTTTGTGTTGCATTTCCTGGTACTCGAGTGAGCATTTGGCTGTCACTTGAGTGTGGCTTTCTATACTCGAGTTTTGCAGTCTTTTGAAA
Source organism: Inga leiocalycina (assembly GCA_963242795.1). NCBI lineage: Eukaryota > Viridiplantae > Streptophyta > Magnoliopsida > Fabales > Fabaceae > Inga > Inga leiocalycina. The sequence continues at coordinate 48,025,427 of OY725322.1, read as the reverse complement.
GTTCTTGTGCTCTCGAGTATACACTCGCTGTGTTTCACTCTCTAGTACCCGAGTGGAGACCTTACCATCACTCGAGGGAGGTCTTCTTTACTCGAGTATCCGTACAATATCACTCGAGTAAGGCCATTTTCACTCGAGTGTCACAGTGAAAAATCCTGTTCTTGTGCTTCAAAAAGGGGATCTTTGGGATAGTTCTTCCAACCCTTTAGGGTTTTTTTAGAGGTGTTTGTAGCTTCCTAAAGAGCAATAATGATAACCAATTTAAGATTTGAGAAGTTATTCAACATTGGAATAGAGAATTGACTCTTTATCCCTAATTATGAATATAGGATTTGACATTTGCCTTACTCGGGAGAGACCAGTGCCAGGACACGGACAGAAGGATCAAGGTAGTGACTTTTCTCTCATGTTGTGTATAATGCTTGGTATGCATGACTTATCATTGTTGGTTGTGTAAATCTTTGGCATAAGGCCATTGTGTTATCTCCCGTAGTGCATTACAGCATGTGCAGTCATAAGGGGTGATGGTTTTCACACCTACCCCTGCCGTTGTTTCTGCAGTTGTAATTGCCAGGGGTGCGTTGTGGAATCATGGATTCCTGTTTGTGTATCCGGCTAGTATAGCTGTGTGTGTATGTGAAATATTTTATATGGATCCCAATTGTGGTGATATATGTGATATGATCATGTGATTGTGCAATATAGCATGAGCACTTCAGCTTGAGCAAACGTAAGGGTGACATGAGTCATACCTGCCCTTGCCGCTGTAACTGCCATTATAGTTGCTATATGTTGTGTGATGATTTGCTTCTTGGCTTTGTTGTTGTGTATATTATGAGTGATTTGACACTACATGGATTCCTTAGAATCTCACTGTCCCAAAACAATTTTTAGATAGGGTTGAAGAATCAAAAGGGAGGTGGGTGACGAAAAGCGGGTAGAGCTCCGGATGAGAAGTTTTATTTTGATTATTTGGTTATCATGTATAAATCAATTAGATAGTTTTGTGTAATCCCCGAGTAAAGGGAAAGATTATGGGCATTATGCCTTGTAGAACCCTTTATTGATTAATAGAACCCGAGTGTGTTGGGAATTTATTGTGTACTGTGATATTTATAAATGAAATCGAAATTGTTTGGGCCATTTTTGTAATTGAAGTATGCATGTGAGACCGTTGTTGAACAGGTTTTGGAAAGTTTTTTTTGTAAACCCTGATTTTGGAAAGTTTAATTTTTATCAAGTCCCAAATCATTTACGATCTCTCATTCGACATTATCATGTATTTATGAACTTAATCTCGGCCTTGATCGTGAAGGGGGTTACAATGAACACTACAACACGGTTCTTCTTAAACAACCATTAAGTATTATTTAATATAAAAAGTAGAGATTCTGAAAAAAATATTTGACAATATATTATGGTTCTTTATAAAGAACCGTTTAGTACCTTGTTACATAAAAAAAATTATTTGTCAATACAGTTAGTTCTTTACATGTAATTGTTAAGTAATTTAACAATATATATATATATTCTTTATTGATATATTAACTAGTATTATGGACAATACATTACTGTTCTTTACGAACAACTATTAAGTATTCTTTCTGAGTTTCATCTAAAAAAAATTTATTTGACATAACTTTTCCAACACATTCTTAAACGTTTCTAAGCTTCCCTAGTGGGTCTCATGTAAGGTCCTTATATTATTTTCACATTTTTCAGAGTGTTTGCGGGCAGTTCGGTGGACATGTAACCCCGTCCGTAATTATGATTCAAAATACATAATTAAAATGAAATAGAGACCAATAATAATCAAATCTCATTTACAATCCCATCTTCCCGATAGGGTTTTCTCAAATATCTTTTAAAATCCAATTCACCTGATCTCATATCACATTTCAAATACAATTACTTTGAGAAGATAAATCACATTTATTATAAACATCAGAGTGCACAATAATAATCCCGGCAAACCCTGAGTTCCATGTCTTAACTAAAAAGTTCATAGGGCACATTTGCCCAAATACAAGTTGTCATACAGGGATTACACAAAATCTTATTCCAAATATACATCCAAATACTTATATGAACATATACACTTCCGAATAACCAAATATACATCCAAATCATATATAGTCATCCCAACTCATATTGATAACCAACTACCACATCAAATATCCCTAGGGAGTCCTCACCACCCTTGTTGCTTACTCCCTCCTTGAGCCGCTTATCCTATCTAAAATATTGGTAGGGGAGGGTGAGATTTGAGAGAATATCAGTAGGAAAAAAGTATCAATATACATGCAAGATAAATATTTAATGCATGACATGCTCGCCTTACATAGCTCATGCTCACACAATGACATATCTGCAAGCTCAACATTTCGAATAACATACTTATGGCCATAGCATAAATTGAGACAGAGCTTCAATCATTTATATATATTTCAAATAATCTTGCAAAGCAATAACATGCATCAACACACCAACACAAATATCAAATACATGCAGGAGAGGTAAGTTCCTTACACTTGTTCTTTCCACATGTAATCCAGCATCGGCTACTCATGATCAGAGCAACATCATACCCTATAACCAAAACAAGGACATAGGGTTATTCTCTATTCCAAATCTTTACTTCCATAGCACTTAAAGTTGGTTCTCATTCACAACCTTTAGGTGGCTACTCAAAGCCTAAAGACATGCCTAAAGGGTTGGGAAAGTCTATACCAAAAACCACCTCTCAGAAGTGCAAAATACTAATTTTTTGGGCATGGCCTACAAATCCACTAGCCGCGGCAAAAAACATGTTAGAAACATTTGGGCCACCGCCAAGAACCTCTGGCTGTGGCCAATAAAATTCTGTTTCTTGGCCGAACTTCCAAAAATCATAACTAATTCTAAAAAAATCGAAATGAGGTGATTCTAAAGCCAATGGAAATATATTTAAGTCCTCTACATAGAAAAATATGAAACATTACCAGAAATCACCAAAAAATACAGAATCACACAAAACTCAACACTGCTCCAAAATATATCTATTTTTAATCCCAAACTTTGGAAAGTCATTACTCCTAGCTCACAAAACAAAATGGCCTGAATTATATGTCAATTTTGAAGCTTGGAATGTGAACTTTAAGATTGGAAATTTTTAGAATTTTTAGACACCATTTGTACATTCAAAAGATCAATACAAACAAACTACCTTGAACAGAATTCACACTGGACAGAATTTCAGTTTTTGCACCTTTATTCTCAATGGTTCCATTTTCACATCAAAAACCATTTCCACACAAATTTTCACAAGGAATCCATTGAAAACATAAAACCAACCAAATTCACATCACATTGACATGTTTTTCCAATACTCACAACATGTCAACACAATTCATAATTCAAACCTCAACATTGACATTCCTTTCCATTTCGCATTCCAAATCAACTCCAATGATGATAACACACAACAAAACACCAATTGCACCACAATACACAAGGCAATTCCTCTATTTCATAATTATAACATATTCAAGCCAAAATTCACAATTCACAAAAATTAAGCAATAACTACAAAACTTAGGTTAAAATGCATCAAATACTCACCTCTTCCTCTTCCCCAAGATAATTCCTTGATTCATCAACCTTCCAAATTCTTCAAGCTCTCAAACACCTTCTTTCACAAATCTAAAACCATAGAGATGAAGCTCTCATTACTATGAACAACATTAAAGAATGATATTTAAGTATTAGAGGACAACAAACCTGTTAGAAATTGTGCCTTAAGGGCCAATCATTGTACTTTGAACATTATTATTTTAATGAAATTTCTCCATTCTGTTATCATATTATTTGCATGTTAACTGTGATAATTGTATCCTTGGATAATTCATAAAGATTGTCCTAAAATGTCCCTGGTCGATCATCTATGCCGGAGCAGAGATGAAATAAGATCAATATGACTTTGATAAGATATGGAGATACGAATCAAAGTCTTAGGTACTTGTAAGAGTACAAGGTGCTGGACCGACCCACTATGAGAAAGCGACATGGATCAAGTCATAAGCTTCTCTCATGTATAACCACGTCACAATGCCCTTTGACCTGAGGTCATCATGGATTCCTACATGAGAGTTGCTAAGCTTTGAACTAGTCAAAAATCACCTTTGACCGAGTGATGATAAAGGGTACAATCGGGCTTGGTGGTTTTTCATGCAGAGAAATATGAAGGATCAAGATGGAATTTGTCCCTCACATTAGTAGAGAGATATTATTGGGCCCCTCGATGAGTAGGTCTGAGAAATGTATGGCCATACTACAATGGAAAGGAGTTTCCATTTCTATTGTCAGGCTACTCAGGAATCGAGAAACTAATGGTCGGGAACAAGAGGATGACATTATTTATGCCTTATCCTTGATTGATATATAGTGTGACAAAAGGGAGGTGACATGATTGTATGACAGGTTGCATCGTGATAACGATCCTCATATGAATTGGGTACTCATAATGTCTTGCTAGAGGCCACTTGTGACTTTTGGGTTAGTACAGTTATTGGCCCACTGCCAACTTCATATAAGCCTACAGGGTCACACACAAGAATGGCCCAACACGAGATAATGTTTAATTTAGGGTGGACGAATTTTATATTTATATATATAATATAAAAATTCGTTAATAATATTATATAGATGTATATTTTTGAAATACATATCTTATATATATTTATCTTATATATATATTATATATATATATGTGTGTGTGTATAGAGATATAGTAAATTTAATTTATTAAGATATATTAAATTTAATAACTAACATGATAGAGATATAGTATCTCAGATTTAATTTATGAAGATAAATTAAATCTAATGGCTTTTTATTTGGATTAAATAAATAGGTTAAATTAAAACTGCTGGACAGATTTAATTTAAACTGAATTTATTTAATTAGCTCATCAAGATAATTAATTGTTGATTAATTTCGAAATTTGAATATAGCCCCCATAGGTTATAAACTTGATAGAGCAGAAATACTGATACGCGCATGAGAATTCAGAGCCGCAAGGGAAACCCTAAAAAACATTGGAGGTGCTAGCACGGAGTCTCTATTGGAGATTATTCATGTGGATACCAGTAGAGGGAGAGGACCTGAGGTGTTGACTCCTAGAGATCGTGAAAATCCTAAGTTGAAAAAGGTACGAATCTTTCTAACTCGATTTAAACGCCATTGATAGATCCTCGATTAGGATTGGTAAAATTTTAAAATTCTTCCGCTATGCCTATCGATTCTAACAGTGGGATCAGAGCCAGGTCAATTGTGCATTTAAATTGAATTTATGTTCTTATACATGTGATATATATGGGATATATATATGTATGCTTATAAGAAGATGATTGAATATGTATCTTATTTATTTTTCTATTTTGAGAAAGTCGAACCTATGTGATTTGGTGCTGTATGTTTATGCGATCTAGTGAAATTGTTTTGATTATATGCAATATGTTTACATTTCAATTCTGCCACTGGGATCGCAAATTCTGTTTTGGATTTGATCCGAAGTAGAATTCATCGTTTAGGTTCCAAATAGGTTAAACATCACGGCGTACGGACATGTTAAGGTCTCTATTCGGGACAATATAATCTAATCACGACATTTATTGCTTTTCATATTGTATGAATTCTTGTTGTAGTTTATTTTTCATATTGTTTGGGTATGGTGAATAACATGGCTTTAGAATTTTACAAAGGATTGTAATATTTAAATATGGCCTGCGTGCTGTGCCTTCCTCTAAATACTATCAATGTACATTCTCTTCTCATCTCACTCCCCTCAAATGTTTAAACGAGGTTTCTCTCAATGTATTTCTTTTCTTATTTAGAGAAGTCCTCTCATTGGCTTGGGAGGATTTTAGGTTAGGTAAGTCATGTTGTATCATGTTTAAATTATGCTTTTGATAAGATCATTGCATGAATACTTTTGCATTTATATGCATGAGATACAACCACAATTGCATTCATATAAACAAGACTAATTAATTGAGCCCTCTAATCAAATCTTAAGTGTTAATGCCGTCAATTAATGAATACCTGTCAAAACCTAGATCGCTCAATTGCAGAAACCACCAAAGTGGATACACTTGAGTTATCTTGATGAGACAAGCATGAGTAATAGTGATGCTCATAATATTCATTATTGTTTTGACTTAATTGAGATTAACAAAACGGTTTTGAATCTTAAAGCGTTAGATGGGATTAAACATGCCAGATCATATGATGATCAAATCCCATAAACATCTAAGAGTTACATGTGATGTAATTGGTAAATGGGTTACCTACCTATATAACTTGAATTTAAGCGTCTTGCCAAAGCGGACTTAAGTTTAAGCCAAATATGGATCTTAGCCTACTAATTATTATTTTGAGGGTTGTTAATTTAATGGAAGATTACTAACTAACTTTGCATATTTTAATTGTAGAATCATGTCGACCAGTAATACTGCTACGCTATTGTTGCGATCGGTCCTTGAGAAGGACAAAATCAATGGGACAAACTTTCTTGACTGGTTCAGGAACTTGAGAATTGTTCTCAAGCAGGAAAGAAAGGCTTATGTCCTAGATCAACCCATTCTTGAGGAGCCTGCAGCCAATGCTCCAAGGGCTCAGAGAAATGCTTAAACAAAACATAAGGATGACTCTATGGATGTAAGTTGCCTGATGCTTGCCACTATGGTTCTAAAGCTCTAAAGAGATCTGGAGCTAATGGAGGCTCATGAGATGATTGTCCATCTCAAGGAAATGTTCCAGTAATAGGCAAGGCAAGAAAGGTATGAGACCACAAAGGCCTTACATTCCTACAAGATGGCTGAAGGTGCATCAGTTAGTACTCATGTGTTAAAGATGAAAGGCTATATTGATCACCTTGAGAGGCTTGGATTTCCCATGAGCCAGAAGTTAGCTGCGGATTTGATCCTGAACTCACTCCCAAAGAGTTATGACCAATTTGTTATGAACTACAACATGAACAACATGGAGAAATCAATTTTTAAACTGCATGGGATGCTCAGAACTGCTGAACAGAGCATTAAGAAAAAGTCCAGTACTATTTTGATGGTTCAGAAAGGAAAGGGTATGAAAAAAGGGAAGGGCAAATGGAAGGGTAATGGCTCAGGTGGTCAGACCAAAGAGTCAGACAAGCCCGAAACCAAGCCTGCACCCAAGAAGACAAAGCCTCCAAAGGCAGGAGTCTTCTACTTCTGTAATGAACCCGGTCATTGGAAGAGGAATTGCAAACTCTACCAGGAAGATCTGAAAAAGAACAAGAAGGATAGCGGGGCTATCGCTTTAGGTATTTATGTTATAGACATTCATTTTTCTACTTCCTCTACATGGGTATTAGATACTGCATGTGGTTCTCACATTTGTACAAATGTGCAGGGTCTAAAGGATAGTAGAAAGCTGAAGAAGGGCGAGGTGGACCTACGAGTTGGAAACAGAGCAAGAGTTGCTACTTTAGCCGTAAGAACTTATGAATTAGTTCTGCCTTGTAGGCTTTTGTTAGTTTTGAACAATTGCTATTATGTTCTTGCTTTGAGTAGTAGCATTGTTTCTCTTTCTTATTTGGATAAGGAAGGTTATACTTCCATTATTAGGAATGGTAAATGTTCTATTTATCATGATGACATTTTCTATGCTGATGGTGATTTGCATGTTGGTCATTATATATTAAATTTGGAACATCCTAATAATGGGAATATCTATAACGTAACTACTAAAAGGATAAAATCAAATGATTTGAATTCGACCTACTTATGTCATTGTCATCTCGGCCATATAAATGCGAAGCGCATTTCTAAACTCCATCAAGATAGATTTCTAAACTCATTTGATTTTAAATCATATGATACATGTGAATCTTGCTTATTAGGAAAGATGACAAAGGCACCTTTTACTGGGCATAGTGAGAGAGCCACTGAATAATTAGGCCTCATACATACAGATGTATGTGGACAATTAAATACAGTTGCCAGAGGAGGTTATGTCTACTTCATTACATTTATAGACGACTTTAGTAGATATGGCTATATCTATCTAATAAAACATAAATCTAAATCTTTTGAAATGTTCAATATATTCCAAAATGAAGTACAAAACCAACTTGGTAAAACAATTAAAGTGCTTCGATCTGATTGAGGTGGTGAATATTTGAGCCAAGACTTTATTGACCATCTTAGGAGTTATGGGAAAATCGCACAACTGTCTCCTCCAGGAACACCACAATGGCATGGCTTTTCTGAACGGACGAATCGAACACTATTAGATATGGTTCGATCTATGATGAGTCAAACAGATCTTCCGGCGTCCTTTTAGGGACATGCTCTAGAGACAGTTGCATTCACACTAAATCGTGTTCCATCTAAGGCAATTGAAAAGACACCATATGAGATATGGACAAAAAAGAAACCAAGTTTATCTTTTCTCAAGATCTGGGGATGTGAGGTATATGTTAAGTAACAAGCCTTTAATAAATTAGCCCCCAGATCCTCAAAGTGCCTTTTTATGGGCTATCCTAAAGAAACGAAAGGATACTATGTCTAACAAAGTGATTGTTATTCAAAATGATAAGTTTCTAGAAAGAGAGTTTGTCTCTAAAACAACCAGTGGGAGCAAGGTATATCTCGAAGAAGTTCGAGAGTCACAATATAGTACAGAACCACAAATGGACATTAGAGAAGACACACAACAAGTTGTTGAGCCTCCTCAAGTAATACAAGGTCTACGAAGATATGATAGGACACAATATCAGCCTCAGAGATATGGATTTCTGATCACTGGAGGCCATGATGTATTGCTCATTGAGCAAAATGAGCCAACCACCTATCGAGAAGCCATAGTGGGACCAAACTCCTAGAAATGGATAAAAGTCATGAAGTCTGAAATGTAATCCATGTACGACAATCAGGTATGGATCTTAGTCGATCCATCTAAAGGTGTAAAAACCATCGAGTACAAATGAGATTTTAAGGAGAAAACTAACATAGATGGCAATGTAAATGTCTTCAAGGCATGACTGGTTGCAAAAGGATTCACTCAAACTCATGGTGTAGACTATGATGAAACCTTTTCCCCAGTTGCAATGGCCAAATCAATCAGAATCCTTCTTGCCATTACAGCATATTATGACTATGAATTATGACAGATGGACATCAAAATAGCCTTTCTTAATGGAAAGCTGCTTGAGGATATATACATGACACAACCTGAAGGTTTTGTGTGTCCAGAGGACTCTGGTAAAGTTTGCAAGCTTTAAAGATCCATTTATGGATTAAAGCAATCATCTTAGAGCTGGAATCATCATTTTGATGAAGTAGTCAAAGAGTTTGGATTCATTCAATGCATCGATGAACCTTGTGTTTACAAGAAGGTTAGTAGGAGCATAGTTGTATTTCTAGTGCTTTATGTAGATGACATCCTACTCATTGGGAATGACATTCCTACCTTGCAGAGTGTCAAGTCTTGGTTAGGAAAGTCCTTTTCAATGAAGTACTTGGGTAAAGCCACCTACATCCTAGGGATTAGGATCTATAGGGATAGATCCAAAAGACTAATAGGCCTAAGTCAGAGCACATATATTGACAAGATACTGCATAGGTTCAGTATGCATGATTCAAAAAGGGGTTACATGCCTATGTCTCATGGCATCCATCTTAGCAAGGATCTGTGTCCTAGCACACCTGATCAGTGAGATCACATGAGTAAGGTTTTATATGCCTCGGCCATTGGATCCATCATGTATGCCATGTTATGTACTCAACCGGATGTCTCATTTGCCTTAAGTATGACCAGCAGATACCAACAAGATCCTGGTGAGAGTCATTGGACTACCGTCAAGAATATCCTAAAGTACTTAATAAGGACTAAGGACTTATTTTTTGTCTATGGTGGATTGGATGATGAGCTCTGCGTAACTGGTTACACAGATGCAAGTTTCCAGACTGACCAAAACAACCTTAAATCGCAATCTGGATATATATTCCTCCTAAATGGTGGAGCAGTAACCTGGAAGAGCTCCAAGCAGAGCACTGTAGCAGATTCTGCAACAGAATCTGAGTATATAGCAGTATCGGATGCAACTAAAGAAGCCATTTGGAGCAGAAAGTTCATTATTGAACTAAGGATGGTGCCTACCATCTCAAATCCAATAGATTTGTTCTATGACAATTGCGGTGCTATTGCATAGGATATAGAGCCTAGGTCACATCAAAGGACCAAGCATATACTCAGGCGATTTCATCTTATTAGAGAAATCAATGATAGAGGTGATATAAAGATATGCAAAGTAGCAGGAGAAGATAATGTTGCTGATCCTCTTACTAAGCCGCTTGTACAGGCAAAGCATGAGCGTCATGTTAGAACAATGGGAATTAGGTAAATTAATGATTGTACCTAGGGCAAGTGGGAGGATGTTGGAAATTATGCCCAAAGGGCCAATCATTATACTTTGAACATTATTAATTTAATGAAATTTCTCCATTCTGTTATCATATTATTTGCATGTTAACTGTGATAATTGTATCCTTGGATAATTCATAAAGATCGTCCTAAAATGTCCCTGGTCGATCATCTATGCGGGAGTAGAGATGAAACAAGATCAGTATAACTTTGATAAGATATGGAGATAGAATCAAAGTCTTAGGCACTTGTAAGAGTACAAGGTGCTGGACCGACCCACTATGAGAAAGCTACATGGATCAAGTCATAAGCTTTTCTCATGTATAACCACGTCACAATGCCCTTTGACCTGAGGTCATCATGGATTCCTACATGAGAGTTGCTAAGCTTTGAACTAGTCAAGAGTCACCTTTGACCGGGTGATGATAAAGGCTACAATTGGGCTTGGTGGTTTTTTATGCAAAGAAATATGAATGATCAAGATGGAATTTGTCCCTCACATTAGTAGAGAGATATTACTGGGCCAACAATGAGTAAGTTTGAGAAATGTATGGCCATACTATAATGGAAAGGAGTTTTCATTTCTATTGTTAAACTACTTAGGAATCAAGAAAGTAATGGTTAGGAATAAGAGGATGACATTATCCATGCCTCATCCTTGACAGATATATCGTGTGACAAAAGGGACGTGACATGGTTATATGACAGGTTGCAATGTGTTAACGATCCTCATATAAATTGGGTAGTCGTAATGTCTTGCTAGAGGCTGCTTGCGACTTGTGGCTTAGTACTGTTATTGGCTCACTGCCAACTTCATAAGGGCCTACAGGGTCACACACAAGAATGACCCAACACGAGATAATGTTTAATTTAGGGTGGACGAATTTTTGATTTATATATATATATAATATAAAAATTCATTAATAATATTATATAGATATATTTTTTTGAAATACATATCTTATATATATATATTATATATGTGTGTGTATATATATATTATATGATATTATTATATTGTGTTAGTTTTAAATTTATTTTATTAAGATATATTAAATTTAATAACTAACATAATAGAGATATAGTATCTCAGATTTAATTTATAAAGATAAATTAAATCTAATGGCTCTTTATTTGGATTAAATAAATAGGTTAAATTAAAACTGTTGGACAGATTTAATTTAAACTGAATTTATTTAATTAGCCCATCAAGATAATTAATTGTTGATTAATTTTGAAATTAATGATGATTAATTTTGAAATTTGAATATAGCCCTCATAGGTTATAAACTTGATAGAGCTGAAATACTGATAAGCACGTGAGAATTTAGAGCCGCAAGGGAAACCCTAAAAAACATTGGAGGCGCTAGCACGCAGTCTCTGTTAGAGAGCATTCGTGTGGATACCGGTAGAGGGAGAGGACCTGAGGTGTTGGCTCCTAGAGATCGTGAAAACTCTAAGTTGAAAAAGGTACGAATCTTTCTAACTCGATTTAAATGCTGTTGATAGATCCTCGATTAGGATCGATAAAATTTTAAAATTCTTCCGCTGTGCTTGCCGATTCTAACAAAACCAACCAAAATCTCACCTTAAGTTTTCTCTTTCTTCCCTTAAGCTTGGCATCCATGGAGATGAGAGGAGAGAGAGATGAGATCAGTTTTTTGGCTCCAAATGGCCTTCATAACCGACCTAAATAGGAGAGAGGAGAGAGGGAAGAGTTGAAACATTGACCAAGATCCAATGGTCCACATAATGCTACTTGTCACAATCTTGTTTCATCTTGTTTTCTCTTCTAAGCCACACATAAGCTCATGCACATGGGATTTCACCCTCTTAATCTCATAACAATTAATCACAACCATTGATCTTTGAGTTACCAATGAGCTTCCTCTTCAGTAACTGACCAATTGGTCGGTAACTTTCCCGTTTTTCCCCTGATTATGACAATTCTTATTGAATCACCACCAAACACATCTATTCTTTTCATTTTCCCATAATATGTGCCCTCCCTATATTTTAAGTCCATTTAGATGTTAATCTACAATTGAACTTATATACAGGGTTTTGGCACTACTCATGTCATATTCAAATTACAACTTATATCGTATTCTCCAAAATTCACCATTTTACTTTCTTTAATACCCCAAAGATATAAGAATCATTAGGGAATAAATTTGGGCTCCTGCTAAATAGGGGTTTATTCTCTAGTCTCAAATCTCAAAATGTGGGGTATTACAGGGCACACAGAAATACTATAAATATATTGATATATTGATAAAATATTGCTTGTTTATATTACAGGAGTTCCTCACAAGGGTTCGTGCATAATAAATAGAGACCTTAAAAAAATAAAAAGGTGTTCAAATAACCAACAACTTCTCTTGTACTCGTCCAGAGCCTTCTATTGCTGGTAATTACGATTCTGCCCTTTAAGCCGCTGTGTGCTACTGAAAACATTTTTCATTTATGGAAAGGCTGAGATCCAAAGAATCTTATTAGTAACATACAATAAGACATATACGATGTGAACATAAATATGCCATACACCATGTAAGCCAACATAACACAAACAACACGACGTGTGCATATAAGTCAGGGCTACTTCCTTACTAACTATAAACATCTATAAATGTTCCTACTCACACAATGCTCTACTTGGCAATACAGTGTTCATATTACAGAAGATGACTTACATAAACATACAATAATCACATATTGTATGAAAGAAAGAGTTACTACTTGTAATGCACTATTTCCTTGCCTGATTGTCAGTTCAATACTATATCTGGCTCGACTAACGGTGTATCCTAAAATTTCAAATTTATAATAAATGAGTTATTATTTATTCATAACTCATTCTAAACTCATTGTGTTGGTTTTCTTATGCAGTTACACCAGTTTCTACACAATACAATTCTTGCACAGTGCAGTTCCACTGTTTCTAGAAAACTGCCATCTTTATAGTCAACTTTGAAAATCCATAATTAATTCTAGGAAACTCTAAATTGACTGATTCCAAATTCTATAAAAAGATCTTTAAGTGTAATTTTATGGAAAAATATGCAAGTTTGACCATTACCACTACATTATTCCTAGAATTATGTCAAAAATCCCATGTTCCAGATTCCATTCCAAATATAGGGCTCAACTTTGAAAAATCATGTTCTACCCACCCAATTAAAGCTCTACATGTTTACTTTATTCCTATAAAATTTCATAATATTTGGACTAGGTTTGTCCAATGAAAAACATGTCACAACAACACTGCTTCCGAGAATCAAATCAACCAGCACTTACTCCTTAACTTCTAAAATTTCCAAATTTAAACATAATCATCCAAAAATCATAAACACATATATTGCCACACAATTTTCCCTTCTAAATCCAATGGAACCATCAAAAATACCAAAATCCAAGTCCTTCCCATAGTTTCAGATCTGGCCGATACATACTAAGGAGAAAGGGAAAATGTGTTTGCTTAATTTCAATCCACATAACTCCTTCTTTTCACCTCTAATCACATGTTTACTCACTTAAATACCTTTTATACATGATTAGTGTGCATTTTGGTCAGCACCTCCCCTTAGAGTTTGTGCATCCCAATCATGAAAACAAAGCCAAAACAACCACAAATCAACAACAACTACCAACAACAACCAAGAATCAACAAGAGGAACTAGGTTCTTGAGCTTACCTCTTGATTCTCTTACTTTCTCTCTCTAGGAGCCATCTCTCTCTCTCTTCCCTCTTGATTTTGCTTGCTAATCATGGTTTCCAAGAGGGAGAAGAGACTAGAAGAGATATACAAGAGATTGAAGACAAGAACAAGTGAACTCTATAACCAACTCACCTTGATCTTGCTCCTTGCACTTTGCTCTTTCTCTTTGCCTTTGCTTCTTAAAACACTCCTTCCTTCTATTACTCTTGGCTGGCCAAAATAATGAGGAAGAGAAGGGATAAAACACTCTTCAAAATATCACTTCTTGCTTTATGAAATAATATTTTTTAATGGCTATTAATCATGTGCTTGATTTACTTGGCCATAATGTTTCCTTCTTGAATTAATGTGAGCCAACTATTTTACTTTCCTTTCTTACTCCATACTTCAGCCAAAATTCATCCTAATAAAAGGAAAAACAGATGGCTTCTACTTTATTGGTCAAATAACCATTTTGCCCATACATTTTTTTCCATTTCCGCACCTTGTTGGAAAGCTAGCACAATTTTCATCAAACTTTGAAAATTCCTATCTAATTGTACAAATGTCTAATTGGTATGGTTCCAAAGGCTATGTGACCCTTATTAAGTCTATTTTTAGGGAAAAATATAGCATTTAGCCAACTAGAAGCTCATAATTCCCATAATTTTCATTTTTGGACGATGTCATAGAAGCTTTCCAGTTTCATCGGTCTAACTTAAAAAATACAAACTCTTTATGTACAGCTCCAAATGACTTATATGACCTATAAAATTAAAGCTTGATAAGTTTACTTTTTATGTACAACATTTATGGAACTCTTGCTAAACCGAAGCTTAGCAGTCTACTTGATTGAGGCTTATTTTCAAGCCTCTAGTCCCAAAATTGAGATATTACAGTTCTCCCCCCGTTCAATAAATTTTGTCCTTAAAATTTAAATGTCTGCAACTTGGGGATCATTCTAGACACTTAGTCTATCCCTCTCATGTGCAAGCTCAATAAGCATGCAACACAATCATTTTATTCTTAGATCTCTGTTAGCATTCAACATTTTTCATTCAACAATCATTGTACAATATAAACAATTGGCATATAAAATTATACAGTCGAGGGTCTCTATCCCTAATCCTCAAGTCACTGCCCGTCATGAATATGAATACATCTACTAGCCTAAGGACATACTAGTCTACTAGGTCTTACGGCCTCTGGACACACTAGTCCGCTACAACATCATTGGCATATAAAATCTTATAGCCTAGGGATGCTCCTCATACAATCTTGCACACATAGTCTTATACCTCGAGCCTTTACTCATCAAAATTTTCAAATACATAACATTTTGCTGGTCCAAGTACATACATGTCCATTAGGTATTATTGTTTTAGGACATACAGCCCATTATCTTTGCTGAATGCATATTGTGACTGACTACCTCAGGATGTACAGCCTTAGGACATGCAGTCTATTGGTTACTCTATCTGCAACTTGGCTTTATCCTTACCACTCAATATACTTATATGATGTTCATAAAGCATGCAACCAGGATCCAGGAACATAACTCCCCTGGCCATGTCGAGGTAGAAGCCAAGACTTTGCCAACTGGTCTCATCCAGTGAGAACCCTCAATCATGGTTATGCACACAGCTACAACATGAGTAGGGTAATTAATCTTGTAAGGCTTTAGTTGTTGAGAGGCATTTGCCACTATTATGCCCTGCTACACAAGGGCTTATCCTAAACTCTGCCTATATATTTCACTATAGACCATATAAATTGTAACACTGTAGACCATACAGGCTGTGTCTCTATAAACCATATAGGTTATATCACTTTAAATCACACAGACTGTATCATTACGACCACACAGGCCATGTTACTACAAACCACACAAATCATGTTATTGCAATCCACACATGTTATATCACTATACACCAAATGTTGCCTGACTAGACACTACACAGGTCACCTCATTATAGACCACACAGGTCATACTATACATATTGCCTTATTGTAGACCACACAGGTCACATCACTACAAACCACGTAGGTCACAACATCACAGACCACACAGATCATATCACTACATGCTACATAGATTACTTCTTTACAGATCACATAGTTTGTATTATTACAAAACACATCATTGCATACCACACAGATTGCAATACTGTAAACCACACATGTCATATTAGGCTCTGGGATGATCCATACTGGTGGGAATGTTAACCTCTCCTGTAACTCTTAAAAATTGAACATAGATTCACCATACTTCTGTTGCCCATTCTGAGGTTTTATTTTCTTGTATGAGCTTTAAGAATGTCAATATGTTTTGGTAGGAGTTCCATAAGAACCTCCTATAACACTTGATGATACCCAAAATCTGTGTTCCTCTGTGATAGTTCCTAGCCTGTTTCAACTCAATATTGTTTCCACTTTATTAGGATGTGATAGATCCCATTTTATGAGGCAACATGTCTTAGCACTTGTACCTCTTAGTCTCACCATCTTTATGTTTCACTATATGGAAACAAGGAAGAGGTAGACTCCATATAGTCACAAGGGCATATCTATCATTCACAAAGTTTTGGGTACACAGATACACTTGAAATAACATATTGCAGACATTTACAGTTGTTAGGGAAAGCCTAAAACATCATATAGCCTCTGAACTACTGTACAACATGTGATTGCTCTTTTTCATAACATGTCACCACATATACAAGTGACTTCCTAGGGGGTTACCTAACCCAAGCTTTTCCTGGGTTGAACACGCTTAGCCTTTGTGTACCTACGCAAAAACGCATAGATTGACTCTAACTGCTTTTGACCACCGTACCCCATAACTACCCTTGTCTCAAAAATCATGCCCACTATCTTGGCTAATAAAATACTGTGTGTGGAATGCATATCAGTAACGATATATTACTCGTTCATGTACTCTGTGATATACTTCCTGAAGTCCACCAAGTTGTTATTCGGACCCACTCCCTCAGTGTCCGTGATATCCTTATACCGCCCTCACATTGGTATTATAATACTAGCTGCCCTCTGGGTATTCACTAATCCTTTGGGGGATAATTCACAAAAGAGGGATAATTCACTTCTCTAGTGCCCTATTCTGTGCATATTTCCTTTTACCATATAATCAAGACCTTATCAGCATACTATCCGGTTGCCAAAACGACTTGCTCTGCTAGAATTGCTTGGGCTGCCAAAACCACTTAGGCTGCCATAACAGCTTGGGCTACCAAAACCGCTTAGGCAATGATACTAAAATGTAAGGCCCTTATATTATTTCCACATTTTTCAGAGTATTTGCAGGTAGTTCAGTAGGCATACAGGAATAGTATAAATATACTATTATATTGATGCAATTTTGTTTGATTATAATACAGGAGTTCCCCACAGGGGTTGGTACATAATAATTACAGACCTTAAAACAATAAAAAGGTCTTCAAATAACCAACGACTCCTCTTATTCTCGTTCGGAACCTTCTATTGCTAATAATTATGATTCTGCCCTCTGAGCCGTGGTCTGCTGCTAAAAAAATTTTACATTTATAGAAAGGGTAAAATTTAAAGAATCTTAGTAGTAACATATAATTATACATATATGATGCCAAAATAAATATGTCATACACCATGTAATGCAACATAACACAAACAACACAGCATGTGAATATGAGTCAGGGCTACTTCTATAACACCCTAGTTTCATTATCATTCTAATGAGTCTTTCGTAATGAATCTGAACCACTAAGTGATATTTCTTGGTAAACAATTTCAAATCCCAACTTCAGTACAGGATTTTAACCTAAACTTGAAAGGGGTTTTCTGAATAACTTGAACCATTTTAAAGATTGTTCACTATGGTTCCCTACTCATTGTGACTCATCTTTCCTTAATTCTCTTTATTATCTTAATTAGAGTGATTTTTTGCTCATTTTTATGTGTGGAAGATTTCTTAACTAAGGGGCTCTTACCGTGTGATTACCTATTCCTAGTTCAATTATAGTGCATGGATAATTAATTCATTCGTCATGCGGGTTATACAGTTAACCATTACAAATTTATTAATATATATAACGGACTAGTGAGTGAATAATTATTCTCTTCTTCGTTGAAACTTCTTTCCTAGTACAACATCCTGCACTCCTCTTCCTCTTCTGTGCTCAGCTACCTATATGGTTGGGTGAGGGAGAGTGAGATTCGAGATAATCTCAGTAGCAAACTTTGCTAACTAGGCATACAAGATTCAAGCATAATGCATGACATGCTTACTTACATAAATTCATACTAGCATAATGACATACTTGCATGCTCAATGCTTAACACATTACACCTATGGTCATTGCATAAGTAAAAACAAAGCTTCAATAATTTATACATACTTCGTACTATTCATCAAAGAAATTAAACTCATCAATGCATAAGCATACTTATCAAGTAAAGGCAAGTCAGAAAAGTTATACTACCTTCTATCTTCAAGTTCACTTCTTGTACCTTTTCTTCCAACCATTGAAGTTGTTTGGAAATTTTCCCATTCTTCTTCCTTGTCATTTCAAAGCCCTAGATAAATGACCATATTATTAGAGGCATGACAAATAAATGTCCAATAAGCTACTTTACCCTCTAGGACTTGTCTTTATTTTTTGGGCCCATACTTGTCCCAAATTTTAATAACTCAAGACACTTTGGTTAGTTAACCTTAAAGTTAACACATTGGGCCTAATGGGTATTTAATGGGCCCACACTAACTTTATGAGCTTTACTTAACCATTGAAGTTCAAATTATTTACCAATTACCCTTATTTTTTCTTAATTGCCAAAATATGCCAGAATTTTTAATAATCTTTGAAAATTCATAACTTTGTCTACTAAACTCTAATTGTGATGTTTCCAAAGGCTATGTGACCCCTAATTAGTCTAGTTTTAGGGAAAAATATAGCCATTACACTTCTGGACTCACATTAATACAATATCTCACTTAATTGATCACTGCCCTCAGAATTCACTAGTTTTCCAGAACAAACTTTGGAAATTCATAATTAATTCTAAAAATGGGTTGGTTCTAGGTTCTATAAAAAGATATTTAAGTCCTCTTTCAATGAAAAATATCATAGAGCATTGATTACAGCCACACATTTTCCATAAATTCATCAAACACAGACTGCCACAGATTTCATTCCAGAATCAAGGTCAAACTTTAAAAAATCATAACTTTCAATCTATTAGTCCAAATGGCTCATATTACCTATCAAACTAAACCCCAGGATATCTGCTTCAATCATTTGTAATTTTATAGCATTTAGATTGAGTTTGACTGATCAAAAATAGGTTACAAGTTCACTGCCTCCAGAAAATGAATTCAGGCAGCTTTAAACATAAACTTCCAAAATCATCATAAATAATCATTTAACCATAAGCACATGATTAAACCTCAAAAATACACCCTAGGCTAAAAATAAACAGTACCTACCACCCTCATGAAAATTATCTAAACAATAAACCAATCGGTTCAAAATGAAGACCACGCTTACCTCTACGAGTTTTCGCAATTGGTTCAAAAATCCGGTAGTACTCTGATCGGTGGGACAACACCAAACCCCTCCAAATGAAAATCCGAAACCATAGAAATGAAGCTTGGGATGAGTAGAAGAAGGTTTGTGAAGGGTATTTTGAGAGAAAACGCCGATTCGGAGGTGAAATCGGCTCCGAAGCTCAAGAATGTTCATTATTCATCCTTTCTCTTTCCTCTTTCATTTTCTCATGTTTTTTTCTCATTTTTTCCTCCTTTTCTTATGGCTGAATGAAGTTATAAGGCTTGGATAGTGATGAATTAGTCTTATGACATGTGTCATAAGTGCTAAAATATCCCAGGGTGCTCGACGCTCCTTTTGACTAATCTTAGAGTCGGGGACCGACAAGTTGTCTTGACTAAAGGGTTGGGTGGCACCTTTTCCATGGTGCCAACAAATAAAGCATAAAATCACTTTATGGATTTATGCTCATGTTGTGCCATGTGTCCCTTTTGTGGGACCCAATCGCTTTCTTGGCCTTCCACTTTATCAGGGGAAGGCAAGAGTCTAATGATTTTCCCTGACCATTGTGCTAGGTGTCACCTCCAGAGAGTGCCAACACAAATGTCACTTTATGAATCTCATCATGAAGGGACAAGTGTCACCTTCTTGTGGTGTCAACCCAAAAGTTGGATTATCATTACTACTTTATTAAAGCTACTTTATCAATGTTTACCTGGGATTTTACTTGGGCTTTTACTCGTGACATACTCAGGATTGCATCACGCATATAAGAGCCTACAAATGATGCTATGTCAGAGTATATGTATGGGCCCATATGGCACCACATACCGGTGCCTTCTTTCAAAAGCGTAGGGTACACATGTCTGCCTTAACCAATAAGTCTCATACCTCATGACATAGCTAGGTGGCGTCTTTCCACCAACTCAATGGTGCCGTATATGTGTCCTGTGTACATCTGCACCAACACATTAATCCTACCGCCTACGCATATTGGGCCCCTTACCCAGTAGTTCTGGATCACAGTCCCCTAGAGTCTTTCTATTTCTCAACGATCTAGGACTCTTCCCGAACTGGACTTAGTAGTCCATTTGATATGGGCTTATTCTCAAAGTCCTAGGCCCAAAATTTGGGATATTACAATTTCCCCACATCCGTAAACCTCTATAAATGTGCCTACTTGTACAATACTTTACACAGCAAAATAGTGCTCATATTACAGAAGATAGCATACTCAAACATACAATAATCATATAGTGTACAAAAGAAAGAGTTACTACCTGGAATGCGCCATTTCCTTGCCTGATTGTTGATCTAATAATGTATCTAGCTCGACTAACGGTATATCTTAAAATTTCAAATTTATAATAAATGAGTTATGATTTATTAATAACTTATTCTTAACTCATTGTGTTAGTTATCTTATGCAGTTCAACAATTTCTACAGAGTACAATTCTTGCACACTACAGTTCCACTGTTTGTAGAAAACTGCCAGTTTTACAGTCAACTTTGAAAATCCATAATTAATTCTAGGAAACTCTAAATTGACTGATTCCAAATTCCATAAAAATCTCTTTAAGTGTAATTTTATGGAAAAAAATGCAAGTCTGACCATTACTGTAATACCCCGAATTTTGAGACTCGAGGCTAGAGAATAAGCCTAAGATTAGTGGATTGCTAAGCCCCGGTTTAGCAAGATCCCAAATTGTGATTAGGAGTTAATGACTACAAAAGTGGACGTGGTTAGTGATTAATGAACCTTTTTAGAGAATATAAAGTGGATTGTAGTCGCTTGTGTTATGAGCAACGCCAAAACCCTGTATTTGAGTTCAATTGTGGATTAACATCCAAATTGACTTAGAATAGAGGGAATAATTGAATGGGGTATTGTGATGGAAATGGTGTCATGTTGTGGTATTTAATCATTGGAATTGATTTAAATTGGATTGGACACATTGGTTGCAAAACTAGAAATGTTGTCCAGTGTGAATTCTGTCTAGGCAGTCTTCTCGTATGGACGTTTTTAATAGGCAAATGATGTCAGAAAATTATGAAACTTTCCATTCTTAAAGATCACATCCCAAGCTTCAAAATGGACATATAACTTGTGCCATTTCGTTTTGGGAACTGGGAGTTATAGCTGTCCAAAGTTTGAGGTCGAAAATGGACTCTGTTTTGGGGCAGTGATGAAATTTGTGTAATTCTGGAATCGTGTGGTGATTTCTAGTAATGGATCATATTTTTCCAATGAAGAGGACTTAAATACCCTTCATTTGGCTTTGGGATCACCTCATTTCGATTTTTCTAGAATTAGTTATGATTTTTCAAAGTTGGGCAGAAAATCTGCCAGAAAATCCGAAAATGGGAATTATGACATCATCTCATTAAAAGATGATGTCAGCATGGATTATTAATCACATTGATCATCTTCTTCAGCCATTCACGCCATTTTCAGCTGAAGATAGTGAGAGAAAGTTGAGAGCTCTTAGAGAGAGAAAGAGAAGAAAAATCACAAGGTAAGCCGATTTCTCCGACGATTTCGCTCCTAACGCGTATAACTCCGATCCTAAGCTACTCCTTTATGTTCTTTAAGGTTTGGAAGCTCTTCTTTTGGTGTTTTGAAGTTAGGGTTTTCAGCCAAGTCAAGGAAAATCAAGTGGGAGCTTGAGGTAACTTCCAAACTCTTGTATATTGACTATTCTGGCTGCTGTGGGCAATTTAATCGGTGAAATTTCACCGGATTGCCATTGGTTTTAATTTTTGGAAATGGGTATGTGGGGCTGTTATGCTGCCCAAATTGATACTAAATGGTAGTTGTAACCTAATGGAATAGTCAATAAAGTGGTTAGGAGTAGAAAGGAACGCGTTTACGGAGCCGAAACCGAAAAACCCCAATTTTTCCCAGAATACTTGAGAATTTCGGCCAGCTCTAGAAATGGGTCTTAGAGTTGGATTTTCAATGATTTGATGATTCCATTGGATTCAGTGGGCGAAAATAGGTGGGGTTACAGTTGGGCACTTTTTCGGAAAAGGCCGAGAAAGCATAATTACGGAAACGCCCCTAAAACCCTAAAAGTAGGGCTGCCAAGGGCAATTTCGTAATTGACATTGAATTTGATAATTCCGAGTCCGAAAATGGATTCCTTGGGCGAAAATATGTTAGAATAGCCCATGTCAAAATTTCGGGAAAAGTACAGCTAGACCGGGTACGGCGGGGCCGGGCCGGGCCCCCGGGGGTATTTTAGTAATTTTTCCATATAGCCTCATATAACCCCCAGAAACACTTTGGGAGTGTCTAAATAGTACATTTGACATTGTAGGATCGAATGTGAAGCCCCGAGTTGCTGGCACGCAAATCGAGGAGAAAAGACTGGAGGTAGGGAACTTACCTCTCCTGCATGTATTGATAATTGTATTTGTGTATTGATGCATGTTATTGCCTTGCGTGAATTATGTGAAACATATGAGAATGATTGTAGCTCTGTTTCTATTATACTATGGCCATGAGTATGTTGTTGAAACATTGAGCATGCGGATATATCATGATGTGAACATGTGTTATTGTGATGCAAGCATGTCGTGCATTAAATACTTATCTTGCATGCATATTGGTATGTGTTTCCTACTGAGATTCCCTAGAATCTCACCCTCCCCTATCAACATTTTAGACAGGGAAGGAAGATTGAGGATGAAGCAAGCATCCAAGGACGAAGAGGACTCGTTTCTGGGTGAGAGCTTAGTGTTGGTTATCAAGAAGTAATTGGGATAATATATGTGTATATTTGGATAAATATTTGGTTATGTATATGAGTAGTTTGTGTAATCCCTAATCGATGAGTTGTATGGGCTAATGTGCCCTATGATTATCGAGCGAAGATATGATTCCGGGATTGCCGGAAATTTATATTGCGTACTCTGATAATTGTGTAAATGTAATTTATCTTCGCATAGTAATTATATTCGGAGTGAAAATATGAGACCGTGTTGTAAATGATTTCGAAATGTAATTGTGAAAATCCCGTCTGGGTCGATGGGTTTATAAATGATGTTTTGTCTTATTGGTCTCTATTTCACGTTAATTGCGTATTTCGGATATAATTACGGCAGGGGGTTACAATTACCACCATATTATTTATGGAATTATGTCAAACCTCCCCTATTCCATATTCCCTTCCAAAAATAGGGCTCAACTTTGAAAAATAATATCTTTCAATCTACTAGTCTTTTTTTGAATTACAATGACCAGAAAAACTTTAGAGTGCAAACAGCCAAAGCTAGGCTAAGTTATAAGAGAATGAAACCAAATGTTCGCTCATATCAGCAAACATTTGTGTCGAATAGAAATCTGGGGGGTATTTCAAAAGGGTTAGATCACTGTTCGAGTCCAGGGCCATTTTGGCCAGGTAATAAGCGCATCGAAGGGCTTCTCTGTGGGAATGATGTATCTCTAAGTCCCAGTCCCTATAAATGAACTCCCTCACTTCATCAATCACATCTTGTAGTGGATGGAAATGACGAGTTGGTTGAAGTAGCAATTGAAGAGCCTCCGTTGAGTCCGAGAACAACTGAATGTTTGCAAAGTTTAAAGATTTGCAAAGATTTAGACCAATTTGGATAGCTTGAACCTCCGCAGCTGTTGAGCCAAATGAAATGCCAATATTCTGTTGGAACCCGCAGATCCAATGTCCTGAACTGTCGCGAATCACACCTCCTACTGCAGAATTCCTGTGCTTATCTACTGCAGCATCGACGTCGATACGTATGAAACCATCAGGTGGGGCGATCCATCTTTCCGAGATTCTATCTGGTACTTTGAAGATCTTATGCCTTAGTTGACCTTCCACGATTCCTTTATGAAGGAAATGGATGCATCTGTGAAGAATTTGTTGTGGCCGGTCACTAGACCTTCAAAGGCTCTTTTACACCTATTTTTCCAGATTAGCCAGCAGAGTGAACCGAATACTCTTAGCCAGGGCCACTTGATCACTGAACTACCACCAGGTAAATGCTGTATGTTCCATCTGAGCTAAACTTGGAAATTACCAGAGAAAAAAGCAGGACAATATAAAGGTTTAATACAAGAAAGCCACACACTGCTTACAGACTCACAGTCTCTCAAGATATGAATTGGTGTTTCCTCACAAGAGCACTCGAAAGGACACAAAGAGTTTATTCTCACATCTCTCTTCGCTCGGACAGAATTTGTAGGTATTCTCTCTTGAAGCAATTGCAACATGAAGTATTTTACTTTCTCTGGAAGAGGCCATCTCCAGATACTCTGCCAGATAGGGTCTGGAGGAACCGAAAGCGATGTATAGATCATAGAGTATGCAGATTTTACACTGAAATTCCCATCCGGTGATTTCCTCCACCAAACTGTGTCATTCCCCAAAAGTGACGGAGGATTCGTTTCCCGAATCTTTCCAATTACCCACCTGGGCAGGAATAAACCCCACTTGTTCAAATCCCATCTTCCATCAGGGCTAACGAAGTGGCTAACCCTTTCATCCGGGTCAAGAAAATCATGATTCCGATCTACATAGTGCATTAGTGGCTGGTGGAGGGTGGTCCATAGACCCCACCAAGCATTTGTTGAATTCCCGCTACGAAGTCTGCTGCCCACGACTCTCCTGAAGGAATCCCAAACAGAGGTAATTGCACTCCACACCGATGATTGGTTCCTTTTCCTTTCCACACTGGGAAAGTTGTCATTTCCACAGTTATATTTTGATCTAAGTACTTGTACCCATAAGGCATTGGGCCTGGTAATTAGATTCCAGCATAATTTCATAATGAGAGCTTTGTTATGACTAGCTAAATATCTAATGCCCAGACCACCCTCTTTCTTGTCCTTTTTGATTCTCTCCCAAGCCACTAGGTGCATTTTCCTGCCTTCACGACCCTTGTTCCAGAAGAAATTTCTGTTCATCTTGTCAAGGTCCTGCAACACCCCTTTAGGAAGCATGATAGTTTGCATCTGATAGGATGAAAGAGTCAAGAGAATAGAGTTAATCAGGATAGATCTCCCTGCCATACTCAAATATTTCCCTTTCCAGCTAGAAAGTTTCTTCTGCACTCTAGAGAGGAGAGGCGCATAAGTACTCTTGGTAACCCTCTTGTGAAGCAAAGGGACTCCTAAGTACTTGCCTAGATCGGCAGAAATACCAATACCCAAGGATTGACCCAACTCTACAGCGGTGTGGAAATGAACATTGCGCGAGACAAAGTATTTCGATTTTTGAAGGCTGATTCGATGACCCGACACACTACAGAAATAAGCCATCAAGTCTCTTATCAACTCCATCTGGCTTGAGGATGCCTCGCTGAAAAGAAGAAGGTCATCAGCAAAGAAAAGGTGCGATAGCTTAGGGCCTGATTGGCTAAGCTTAAGCGGCTTCCATCTTCCTTCATCCACTTCCCGATTGATCAATTGGCTAAGTCTTTCCATGCAGAGGATGAAGAAGTAGGGACTTAAAGGATCACCTTGTCTGACCCCTCTGGTTGGATGAAAAGAATCCGTTGGAGAGCCATTCCAAACGACTCTCATAGAACTGGAGGAGACGCACGACATTAGGAGCGTCACAAAATGGTCACTAAGGCCCAGTGAATGAAGGTTAAATTCCAGAAAATCCCAGTCCAGGAGATCAAACACTTTTTCCATATCCACCTTGATAGCGACATAGCCTTTCTTCCTTCTAGTAGATCTCATGAAGTGAATAGCTTCCTGCGCAAAGATGATATTGTCGCAGCATTGCCTACCTCTGATGAAGCTACACTGAGTAGGGTGGATCAGGTAATCCATAACAGGACGCAATCTATTTGCGAGTACCTTACTCAGGATTTTGTAACTCACGTTACAGAGCGAGATAGGACGAAAATCCTTGAGAGATGAAGGGTTCTTCACCTTTGGAATCAGAATTATGTGAGTCTGATTTATATCCTTGACTCTGCCTAGATCTTTCAAGATGGAAACAATGAGATCACATATCTTCGGACCCACAACCTCCCACTGAGATTGGAAGAAATAAGGCTGTAAACCATCAGGCCCCGGCGCTTTGAACGCACCCATTTCAAAAGCGGCATTTTTTATTTCAACTGCAGACACATCTTTCTGCATGGAAGAAAGTTGCAAGTCGTTTCACTGGCCACTCTGAAACCTTAGTCACCGATTGCTCCAAGGAATACAGTTCCTTGAGGAAATTAAGAGCTAAATTCTTCAGAACATCCTGATCAGTAATCCAATCCCCATGAGCATTTTGGAGGGCTTCGATAATGCTTTTCTTTTTATTGATAGCAGCCATAGAATGAAAAAAGCTAGAGTTTTTATCTCCAAACTTGAGCCACTTGCATCTAGCTTTTTGATACCACAGCAATTCTTCTTGGTTTACAACCTTGAGGTAGTCCTTCCATAATTTTGATTCTAGCTTATGAAGTCCAAGATGAGGATTTGAAGCCAATTGCCGATCAATGCCCTCTAGGCGCTTTATCAATATCCGCTTCTTTTTGGGAAGGCTCCCAATCACGTTCGAGTTCCACCCTGAAGCTTTCTTTTGGAATTCCTCACAACCCGACGCCCAATCATTATCAAGCCACGCAGAGCTAACCAAATCTAGGAAATCATCTTCAAGGCACCACGCAGCTTGATATTTAAAATGATTTGTGGAAGGAGTAACTTGCGAAAATCCAGGAGAGACCACCAGCACTCTGTGATCCGATTTATACCTGAGATGATGGAAATTTTTGTGGTGGGGATGGCTCAATTCCCAACTTAGGTTGCAAAAAGCCTAATCAAGCCTTTCTTTAGTATCCTTTCTGGTCCAGGTGAATTTGTCACCAACCACAGGAAGCTCAAGCAACTCGCAATCTTGCACACAGGTGCGGAACAGAGAAAGAGAACGATCATGGACAGAGGCACCACCCACCTTATCAGAAGGGCTCAAGAAGGAATTGAAATCACCTAGAACTAGCCACTCAGAAGATGAATTATCCACTAAAACCCCGAAGAGATGGCCACAACTCTTGTCTTTGGCACCAACTAGGATCCCCATAAACAAAGGTGGCACAGAAGCAATCACTAGATTTCCTGTTAGTGAGACGGCAGTGAAGAAATTTGGTGGTAGAGGAAAGATATTCGACCGAAACCTCACTATCATTCTATAAGACCCAAATTCCCCCAGCATAGCCAGTGGACTCAACCCTCATCCAATTATTAAAACCAAGCTTCCTGACCACAGAGTCCGCTTTAAACCCACTGACTTTAGTTTCAAAAAGACCCATAACAGAAATATGATATTTGGCAATAATGTCACGGAGAATACAGGGGAAAGATTTACTACAAACCCCCCTACAATTCCAGCTAGAAATAATCATTGAGGAAAAAATAAGCAACTAGGGAAAGAGAAACTACTTATCTGGCGGCTTGCGCCCAGAGGCAAATCTGCTTCTGTTTTTAACGGCTCTAAGATTCTTGGTATGACTGGTATGAACATCCTGTTTCCCATCCGTCGACTGAAGGGCTAGCGCTGCACTTGAACCAAAGGCCGAGCTCAGGACGCTAGGGTTTGGAACGTTGGGATTGGTCAGTTGGGATAAGGGCAGGTCTGCGTTGGCCAGCTCCTGCACTTGTGGAGCACCGGTGATTAAAGCTCTACATGTCTATTTTAATCCTATAAGATTTCATAGTATTTGGACTAGGTTTGTCCAATGAAAAACATGTCACAACAACACTGCCTCCAAGAATCAAATCAACCAGCACTTACTCCTTAACTTCTAAAATTTCCAAATTTAAACATAACCATCCAAAAATCATAAACACATATATTGCCACACAATTTTCCCTTCTAAATCCAATGGAACCATCAAAAATACCAAAATCCAAGTCCTTCCCACAATTTCAGATCTGGCCGAAACATACTAAGGAGAAAGGGAAAATCTGTTTGCTTAATTTCAATCCACATAACTCCTTCTTTTCACCTCTAATCACATGTTTACTCACTTAAACACCTTTTATACATTATTAGTGTGCATTTGGGCAGCACCTCCCCTTAGAGTTTGTGCATCCCAATCATGAAAACAAAGCCAAAACAACCACAAATCAACAACAACTAGCAACAACAACCAAGAATCAACAAGAGGAACTAGGTTCTTGAGCTTACCTCTTGATTCTCTTACTTTCTCTCTCTAGGAGCCATCTTTCTCTTTCTTTTCCCTCTTGATTTTGCTTGCTAATCATGGTTTCCAAGAGGGAGAAGAGACTAGAAGAGATGTACAAGATATTGAAGACAAGAACATGTGAATTCTACAGCCAACCTACCTTGATCTTGCTCCTTGCACCTTACTCTCTCTTTGTTTTTGCTTCTTGAAACACTCCCTCTCTCTCTATTTCTCTTGGCTGGCTAAAAAAATGAGGAAGAAAAGGGGTAAAAGACTTGTCAAAATATCACTTCTTACTTTATGAAATAATATTGTTTAATGTCTATTAATCATGTGCTTGATTTACTTGGCCATAATGTTTCCTTCTTGAATTAATGTATACCAAGTATTTTGCTTTCCATTCTTGATCCCTAGTTCAGCCAAAATTCATCCTATTAAAAGGGAAACCAGATGGCTTATTGCTTTAGTGGTCAAATAACCATTTTGCCTATACATTTTTTCCTATTTTCGCACCTTGCTGGAAATCTGGCATAATTTTCATCAAACTTCGAAAATTCCTATCTAATTGTACAAATGTCCAATTAGTATGGTTCTAAAGGTTATGTGACCCTTATTAAGTCTATTTTTAGAGAAAAATATAGCCTTTAGCCAACTGAAAGCTCATAATTCCAATAACTTTCATTTTTGGGCACTGTTACAGAAGCTTGCCAGTTTCACTACGCTAATTTCAAAAGTACAAAACTCTTTATGTACAGCTCCAAATAACTTATATGACCTATCGAATTAAAGGTTTATAAGTCTACTTTTATTTTGAAAACTTTCATATTTATTGGACATGTTTAATTATCCAACACCATCACACAACCAGAATGCTACGCAGGAAAAACACACCGTAGCAAAGTTTACATTTTTGGGACTCTTTGTCAAACCCCTTAACATTTCAATATATTTCAAAGTGATAAAGGTATAGTTCCATAGGCATACAAAAACAGCACAAATATACTAATAAAGAGTACTTGTTTATAATACAGGAGTTCCTTGCAGGGTTTGAAAATATATACAACTTTTGTCCCAAAACTATCAAAATAGACTAATAATAACCAACAGCTCTGTCTTCTTGATCCGGACACCTTAGTTGCCGGTATTTTACCATTTTGCCCCTGGAGCAAGTAGCCTCTACTGGAATAATTTTAAATTTGGAAAAAGAGTGAGATTCAAACGAATCTCAATGGTAACATGCAATCAGTCATATAAAATACGATAGGTAAATATGCCATGCACCATGTGATGCAATATAATACAAACAACATGACATGTGCACATCAGTTGTTGCTACTTCCCTACTATCGTAAACCTCTACAAATGTGCCTACTCGAACAATGCCCTACTCGGCAATACAATATTCATATTACAGAAGATGACATACATAAAGCACATAAATATTCACATAGTTTATAAAAGTTAGAGTTACTACCTGACTCCTTTGTCAATTCCTCAGTCGGTCCTAAATTTTGGTTCCGGCCCGGGCTATTTCAGTTCCTATAAAAATTAGAGTTACAAGTAACTAATTATTGCTTGTACTATTATTGCCTTTAAATCAAATTCTACTGGTTATCTAATGCAATTATAACAGTTTTAGCATAGTATAATTCTGCAAAGTGCAGTTTAACTGTTTCCAGAAATTGGTAGATTTTCAGTCAATTTGGAAATTCATAATTAATTCTAGGAAAATCCAATTTGACTGATTTCAAAGCCTATGTGAAGCTTTTTAAATGTACCTTTGTATAAAACTACTTAAGTTTGACCACAGTCATCACACTTTTCCTAGAAATTCGCCAAACTCTCCTGTTCCTAGACTGCATTCCAAAAACATGGCTCAAAATAAAAAATCCATATCTTTTAACGTACTTGTCCAAAAATCATGATCTACCTGCCAAATTAAAGCTATAGATGTATACTTTAATCCTATAAAATTTCATAATTTTTGGACTAGATTTGGCTAATGAATTTCATAGCACTATAACACTACCTCCATTGAAGCAAATCAAACAACATTTCCTTTCAATTTCAAAAATTTCTAGATTTGCATACCAACATCCAATAATCATGAACACATGTATTCCTACACAATTTTCCCTTCTAAATCCAATGGAATCATCAAAATTACAAAACTCCAATTTCTTCCTCTAGTTCTGCTCATGGCCGAAACATTGAACCCTAAAAGGAGAAGTTGTGTTTTCTTAACTCCACTTGATTAACCACTTCCTTTTCACTTATAATCACATGATTAATCATTTAAACACTCAATAAACATAATTCATGGAAATTTTGGCAGCATAACATTCTAGGGTTTCATCTCCCAAATTTTACAAAACAACCAAATTCAAGCCAAAATCAACAACAACAACAACAACATCATATAAAGCAACAGGATCAAGGTTTTGGAGATTACCTCTTGATTTCCAAACTTCCTCTATCCTAAACACCAATGCCCTCGCTCTCTTCTCTCTTGATTTGGCTTGCTAACCATGATTTTCAAGAAGAAGAGGTTAAAAGAGGTATTATAAGAGCTAGAAGGCTTAAACTCCAAGATTCATCCTTTTTACCTTGGATTTTCTTCTTGAGCTCTCTTCTTGCTCTTGCTCCAACTTTTGTATAACTCTCTCTCTCTCTCTGGTTTTAACTGGTTGACAATATGAGCTCGAATGGAAATAGAAAGCTTATAAAATATCTCCTTCATCCTTCTATTTTATTATATTTTATGGCAAATAAACACATGCTCATTTAATTGATCATCATCTTTTCTCTTCCCTCATTATACTTGGCTGAAGTTGAGCTTTGGGAAGGGCTATTAATATGTTTTCAATTATCACTTTTATCCTCCTCCACATAAATTGATTAGGGTTGTAAGATTTGACTTTCTCATCATTACTTTTTTTTACGTGACCGAAAATGCCTCTAAATGGATATTTATTCACCAATTAATTATTTCCCCCTTCATATCTCCTGTTGGATGAAAATGACCAAACAAATTGGTGAAAATAATTGCCTCTTGCTTAATATGGCAAATTACCATTTTGCCCTTACATTTTGTGATTTTCACACAAGTTGAAAGAATTTTCATCAACCTGTGAAAATTCATAACTTTATTTATAGATGTCTAATTGTAGTGGTTCTAAAGGTTATGTAACCCTTATAAAGTCTATTTTGAAGGAAAAATATTGCCTTTATCCAACTAGACATACATCATTCCAGAATTACCACTTGTTGGACACTACCACATTAACTTGCTAGTTTCACTTGGCGAACTTAAAAAATACATAACTCTTTGTGTACAACTCCAAATGACTTATATGATGTATCAAATTAAAGCTTGATAAGTCTACTTTCATTTTGAAAAGTTTCACATTTTTCGGACATCCTTTGATATCCAAAAACACAAGACAATCTCAATGCCTAACAAGAAATCACACTAGCAGCACATTCCAGTTCACCAAAATACACCATTTTATTCCATTTATTGTATCAATTACATACAAGAAATATTGGTGACTAACAATGGGGTGTTATACTCTTGCTAAACCGGGGTTTAGCAGTCCACTTGATTCAAGCTTATTCTCAAGCCTCTAGTCGCAAAATTTAGGATATTACATCTCATAGCTCTTCTTTCCATTTGTTTTGCATTGCCACTGTAGGTTCCATCCTCAAGTAAGCTTTCATTTTTTTCAATTAATATTTTTATTTTCATTTTATCTTTTTATATAACGAGAGCACACTAGTTGATGTTCAAGGTCGCCGAATTATCTAGGAAGAAGAATCACAGACAAAAAGCGATATCTAATTTTTGATGATAGCAGTTGGTTTAAAAATAAAAACAAAAAAATAGGAGAAAAGTAGGGAGCATGAAAAAACGAGGAGGTAGAATGCCAAATTTTTTATTATTGTTTTATTGCAATGAAAATAATTTTGATTACTTTAGATCATATAAACTAAAATCAATATAACTTTTTCTCCTAATTTTAGCAGTTTGTTGAATCACAATTTACTTGAACGTTCACCCGCTCACGTTCTTAAACTTTAGCAAGTATGTTGAAATTAGATATGTGATTTGCTCAAGTTTTAATATTTGCCAATTTTTACTATATATATTTTGAGTTTCATATTTATATTATCCTTTTGCAATTACTGGAACCCTAGAGTATTAATATGTGATTGACAATTTACAACAAAGACATTAGAGAATATTGTAGAATTTTTTTAACATATTTTCTTTTACAATTCAAAAAATTATAAGACAATGTTCTAGAGTGTTTAAGTGATTAATTTCTTTTAAATTGTATGATGTTTATTTAAAATGTATTGAATTTTGAATATTATAAATAATTTTTTTATTTAATATTATTATATTGTTATTATCAATGATTGTATTGTGTTTATATAATAAATATTAGCAATAAAGCTAAATAAAAACAAATAATTAAAAAAATATATATAATAAAAAATAAAGTCAATACATTACGGTTGTTAATAAGTTACTGTTATATATGCCCTTAATATATTATTGTGCATATATAACGGTTCAAAACTAAGCATATATATATAGTGCCTATATATATATGACGGTTCAAAATCATACAAAGACGGGGTGAATTGGGTGATAATTAAAATTTTATCAAGATTAAAAATTAAAAAAAAATTTAAAGAAATAAAATCAGAGTTAAGAGTTGTATTAATTTGAAGACTTTCTGTTCTTAGGGAAGAACTTAATTATAAGTTATGGTAGTAAGAAAATGTTTCTTAAGGTGGGTCCAAAAAATCTACATTAGTCATGAGATTTTAATGTATCATGTGAGGGTAAGCATGCAAGCAAGGATAATATAGAGTGTTTTGTTTTCATCTATTTTTTTGTTGGTGTTGCTAGGATAAGCACACAAATATTGTTTATAACACAAAGAGTTATTTAGAAATCTTGATATATATCTCATTGAGTTGTACTAATTACAAAATTTTATGAAGAAGAATTAGTCATTTCTAATCAGTAATTACGATGTAGCTGTAATTATTTATAGTTCAAATAATAGTGCATGAATAAAACACTACAAAAAAAATGGTATTCTGTAGCGGTGGTATTGTAGCGGTGGTATCAAACTGCTACAAATTATAGTATTTGTAGCCGTTTTAATCTAAACCGCTACAAATTTGTAGCGGCAAGGTACACGCCAAGTGTCGCGATAGATTAGCAGCGTTTTTTGTAGCGGTTAGGTAGACAAAACCGCTAGAAATTTGGCACATAATTCCCGCTAAAACTTCTAGCGGTTAATAAACAAAAACCGCTACAATATTCTCGCCACTTGGCGCGACCAAGACCCGCCAACAGTGTAGCAGTTATTTGTAGCGATTATAGCAACAAAACCGCTACAAAATGCCAAACGTCAGATATTTATAGTGGTTATAGGGATATAACCGCTACAGAATTTCAGGAGTCTCCAAGTTTGTAGCGGTTCTGGGCCATAACCGCTACAGAATTTCAAAGGTTCTTGTAATTTGTAGCGGTTTTTAGAAAACCGCTACAAATTTAAGGCGCCCTGGGTGATTTGTAGCGGTTAACGTAGCGGTTATTGGGATAACCGCTACAAATTGCTGGCCAATTTAAGGCCGCCACCTCCCTCTTTTTTTCCGTTTGCTCATTTTGTTTCCTGGAGTTTCTTTGAGTGGTTTCTTTTAGATTTGAGCGTTCAGACATCTGTCAAGGAGTTTTTGCTACAGTATTTCTTAGTATTTTCACTTGAGGTATGTAGATAACACGTATTTTATTTGTATTTGTATTTTAATTAGATTTTTGCATAATAATGTGACTAAAATATTTGTTTTTTGGATTTTTACAGTTGATATGGCTTCAAGAGAGGATAAGGGGAAGGCCCCTGAGGTCCCCAGACCGATTTTGCAGGGTGGCAGCAGCCGAGTAGGGGGCAGCGTGGAGGCAGGGCGACCGCGGCATTTCAGCCCATCCCCCACAGGAGTCGGCCCTACCACAAGCACCACAGACGATCCCACAGGAGACGACAGCACCAGAGGTGCCTGAGTTTAGGGGGCAAATATCAGCGTTGAGGACTACAGCGAGGAGGACTTCGAGATCTCGATTGGGCTCAGGGAGATGGAGCAATTCCTCGATGAGGAGGAGGCTCAGGAGCAGAACAACCCACGAGGGTCGTCTTCGCGGTCCACTAGGTTTGAGGTGCAGGTCCAAGGTAAATAAATTTTTTAATTTAATAAATTATTTATTTAAATTCAAAATGTTAAATTTGAATTACAATTTATCTAACGTGCGGTAAACTGTGCAAATGAGCAGGGGAATGTGTTGACGAGGAGGCTGGACGTGGCCGGTTTGAACAGCATAGACCGGACCCTGCGAGTTATAGTACCGTGGAATGAGGGCACTGACCAGACCATCGACAATGGGGGTCACCTGTTCAACCACTTCCTGAACGACCTGGGAGCGAATTAGATGCGGTTCCCCCTTCACTTTAAGACGTGGAGGCACGTTTCGAAGGGGCCGAAGGACCAGGCTTGGGAGGAGGTGGTTCAGGTAATTAATAGTATTTAATTAATATTTTTTGTAATTAATTCTATTTAATTAATATTTTTTAATAGGATTTTTGTAATTATTGATAATTAAATAATTTTTTTGCAGCTGCGGTTTGCCATCCGGGCCAACCGAAGAGGTACACCCTCGTGAAGATGGGTGATGGTTAGAGGAACAGGAGGAACAGGAGGAACCGTCTCTTCCGCAAGGTGGATAAGGATAGGACGATGCCTCTGGAGCAACTGATCGAGAGCGTCCTGGGCAGCGTGCCGCCGAACGACTAGGCGGGTTTCGTCTAGTTCAGGAGGAGCGTTGAGGGGCAGGTAATGTATTTATTAGATTATTTATATACTTTTTTTAATTATTAATTATTAAATTATAATTTCAATTTAATTATTTTTAATTTGAACTTTATTAATTTTAAATATTTTTATTGTTTTAATACATTTAATATTGTTTTTTTTCAGGAGCTTTCTCAGAGGAACACCAGGATCTGTGCGCAGCAGACGATCCACCACACACCAGAATCGAAGACCTTTGCTGTCACCTACAGCGAGCTGGTAACTTTTCAAAATATCACTGAATTTTAGCTAGTTATTTCATAATACTAATTAATTGAATTTTTTAATTGTTTTAGGAGAAGAAGGCACAGTAGGAGAACCGTCAGACGGACTATGGGGAGTTGTACGCCATCACACACAGACACCGTGACGAGACTGCGACCTCTCAATAGGCAGAGGCGGCCATTTTAAGTAATTTTATTATTATAATTTTTATAAAACCAACTTAATAATGAAAAATGCTAATTAGTAATTATTTCATAAAATGGCAGGAGCGGATGCAGCAGTCGCAGGCTGAGCTGCGACAGACCCAGGCCGAGGAGTCACAGGGGTCAGTGGACCCGAAGGCTCCTTTGAAGGTGGGTCTGGGTCATGCTGAGCACCCTGAATGCGTGCGGGGGATGGGGATAGACGCCAGACCTAGCATGGTCTACGGTAGAAGCGCCGCCTCTGAGGCTGGCAGCTCTAGAGGGGTCAGACGTCCGAGGGATGAGTCTATTGACCAACTGTGGTTAGATTTGGAGCAGCAGATGGCACAGCAGCAGCAGCAGATGCAGCTGCAGGCTGATATGATCTACCCTCAGCAGACGCAGTGGCATGATATCACGAACAACATGCTCGAGCGGTTATGGAGTCGCCTGTTCCCGGATGAGCCGCATCCACAGGTTCCCCCTGTCCCTCGGTACGTCGTCCAGACTACTACTACTCCTCCTCTTGCTCCTGCCCCTGCCCAGCGGCTCGATCCAGTAGCACCTGAGGGAGCCCCACCTGAGGGAGCACTAGATGATCAGCCCCCAGCTACTTAGTTTAGGACATCTTCTTTTTTATTTGTTGTTGAAACATTTGTAAATATATATATATATATATAAGTTTGTATTTCAAAACTTAAATTCTTATTGTGTTTACCATAATTATATTTATATTATTAGACCGCGTTGTTGAATTTGTGAATTAATTGCAACAATATTATTTATATTTCTAAAATAAAAAAAAAAAAAAGCATATATATATTTGTAGCGGTTTTATAATAAAAACCGCTACAAATATATATATGGTTGTAGCGGTTCTACAATTGAAACCGCTACAAATATATATATGGTTGTAGCGGTTTTACAATAAAAACTGCTACAAATACTCATTATTTGAATTTTGAAATTTGCCACCTTTGTGCACATTTGTAGCGGTTATGTTATGTATAACCGCTACAAATTAAAAATAATTTTTTAATTTGCTGTCTAACGGCTTTAATATTAGTAGCAGTTGTATACATATAACCGCTACAAATACTCAACTTTTAAAATTTTAATTTCCCACCAATGTGTGCAAAATTCCAACGGCTTGAAAATTAGTAGCGGTTTTTATATATAACCGCTACAAATATTTTATAACTGTAGCGGTTTTTAAACCGCTACAAAAATTTAAACGTTGGAATTTCAGAATATAAGATTCTTGGCATTCATCATTCTCTACTCACTCATCTTGTTCTCTATACTTTCTTCTCTCTCACTAGTAGCTATGGATAAATTATGGATCAGGTTGTCGCGTAATTCTTTGGAATATTTGTACGGATTAAACAATTTCTTGGATTTCGCATTCACTCATGCCAGCTGTAACGGCAAGACCGTCTGTCCGTGTCAGAGATGCAAGTTCAAGAAGTGGAATGCACGAAATGTTGTGAAGGAACATTTACTTGTGAAGCCTTTCCCTGAGGACTATACGTTCTGGGCAGTTCATGGTGAGAAGGTCGGCATTAGATATGACGATGCTCTTCCTCGAAGTTCTCAAGTAGGCATTCAAGTAGATGAAGATGATCCTATGAATGATGCTGTGCGTGATGCGTTTGGATTTCAAGGCGACAACTTCAACGAAGAAGTGCACGGTTCTGAGCCGGTGGTTATGAGTAATGAAGCAGCTCGGGATTTTTTCAGCTTGATGGGTGAAGCAGATCGTCCTTTATATCAAGGTTGTCGCAAATATTCTAAATTATCTTTCTTGATCAAATTGTATCATATCAAGTGCTTGTGTGGGATCATAGATAAGGGAATGTTGATGTTGCTCTAATTATTACAAGATGCATTCCCCGACGTTGAGATTCCCACAACGTTCTACGAGGCCAAGAAGATTATCAACAGGTTGGGGTTGAGCCATCAAAAGATTGATGCATACCCAAATGATTGTATGCTGTATTGGGGAGACGATTCCAGCAGGGAGACTTGTAAGAGATATCACACATTGAGGTACAAGACAATTCGGAAGGGGAAAAAGCAGAAGAAGAAACCTGCAAAGATTCTCAAGTACTTCCCTTTGAAACCTCTCCTACAAAGATTATTTATGTTGTCTAAAACTGCGGAGCACATGAGGTGGCATGTCGTTGATAACAATGAAGACGGTAAATTAAGACATCCCCGGGATGTAGATGCTTGGAAAATGTTTGACAACAACTTTCCAGATTTCGCGACTAACCCCAGAAATGTTCGGCTTGCGTTGGCGACTGACGATTTCAATCCTTTCAGGAATCTTAGCACAAGTTACAGTATTTGGCCGGTAGTCTTAGTTCCCTACAACTTACCCCCTGGATGTGTATGAAACAAAGCTGATTCATTATGTCTATGTTCATTCCAAGCAAAAAGGCATCGGGCAATGACATCGATGTGTATCTCCAACCGCTTATTGCGGAATTGCTTGACCTGTGGAATGTCGGCTTGGAGACGTATGACGCTTACGGTAAAACTTTGTTCAACTTGCGTGCAGCCTTGATGTGGACAATTTCTGACTTTCCTGGCCTTGGCACATTATCTGGTTGGAATGTGCATACTGGGTCGGTGTGTCCAGCTTGCAATTTTGACTCTGACACAGTGTGCCTTCCCCACAGTCGAAAGTGGTGCTTTTTGGGGCATCAGAGGTTTCTAGATGGAAGGCATAAGTTCAGATTGCAGCGGAATCGCTTTAATGGGAAACCAAAGAAAAGAGGACCACCTCAGACTTTGTCCGGTACAGATATCTTCCAGCAACTTGAGCATGTGGACCTCGAGTTTGGAAAAAGCAACGATTCAGCACAAACTCACCAAAAGACGCACAGGACTTCGACACCTCAGTAGTGGAAGAAGATAAGTATTTTATTCACTCTTCCATATTGGAGATCTAATTTACTTTGCCACAGTCTTGATGTAATGCACATTGAAAAGAATGTTTGCGACAATGTGCTGTATACGCTGCTTAACAAACCTGGCAAGACAAAAGATCACCTTCAAGCTAGGAAAGATTTACTCGACATGGGAGTTCGTGAAGATGCTTGGCCAGATGAGCATGACAAATTTCAGCCGGTAAAGTTTACCCTCACAAAACTGAACAAGGAAGTCTTCCTCGTGACGTTGAAGAAATTAAAAGTTCCTAATGGGTACTCAAGCAACATTTCTTGATGTTTTGACTTGCAGGCTCGAAAGGTTGCTGGCCTGAAGAGTCATGACTCACATGTTCTTATGCAGCAGTTACTTCCTCTGGCTATAAAGAATGCACTTCCTCCCGATGTTTCCATCATTTTGGTGGAACTTTGTTCTTTCTTTCGGAAGTTGTGTTCTAAGGTTTTGATCGTTAAGGAGCTTGATCAGCTGCAGTCGAAAATCATTCTTACGCTTTGTCATTTGGAGATGATCTTTCCTCCGTCCTTTTTTACTGTGATGGTTCACCTTACAGTCCACCTCGTTCATGAAACAAAGCTCGCTGGACCACTACAATATCGTTGGATGTATCCGATTGAGAGGTACTCATTTTAAATATGTGCTTTATTCTCCGTATATAATGTTTGCTAGTCGTCCTTTTCAGCATTTTATATCAATTTTCCCTTCTGTACTTCGTAGGTTCCTTAGAAAATTAAAATCTTACGTAAGGAATAAGCGTGGTCAGAAGGTTCTATAGCTGAAGGCTATATAGGGGATGAGGTGCTATATTTTTGCTCAAGGTACTTTGATGATCTTGAGACGGCTTTCAACCACCCACCTCGTGTTGATTATTGTCTTGAACCTGCGCCGACATCAGGAGAATTTATCCCTCGTGTTGGTAAACCCGTTGGAGCAACTTAAAACTTCAAACTAAAGGCAACTGAGAAGTTGCAAGCACATAGACATGTCTTGATTAATTGCACTCAAGTTGAACCTTTCATACGGTAAGAATTGTACACTCACATGTTATTCAATCTATATCTTTCGTAACATTTCTCACTTTCATTTCACTATCGCCTTTCCATTATTAATTGCAAGGAATTCAGAAGTCATGTTAAGCGTCAACTCAGGATCCGTACATAGACATCCTCGAAAGTTGATAGGAGGGTCCACAGAGAATTCCCGAGCTGGTTTGAGCGCAGAATACTAAATGACCACAATCCACACTCACCAGATTTCAGAGCTCTCGCAATTAGCCCTCTTGATCATGCAAAAAGGTTTACAGCATACAATGTCAATGGTTTTAAGTTTTGCACGGTTTCATGGGATCAATGATTGCAAACTCAGAATTCGGGTGTTTATGGCACATTTGGGACAAGGAGTTATGCGAGTAGCAGTGATGCCAACATGCAGTTCGGAGGCGTCCCTTACTATGGCAAGCTTCTTGATGTGGTCGAACTTAATTATCAAGGCCGTTTCACTGTGACGCTGTTCATGTGTTTGTGGGCAAATACCACTACTTCTCGGGGACTGACAACTGACGACTTAGGGATCACATCAATCAATTTCTCACGGCCGATTCATACTGGTATTTCTCAATATGATGAGCTGTATATTCTAGCTTCAGAGGCACATCAAGTTTATTATGTCAAGAATGAGAGGCACAGGGATTGGCACATGATCGTTCATTTAAAGCCACGAGACCTTTACAACATGGGTGAAGGCGATAACATCGCCTACGAGAGTGAGTCATTTCAGCCAGCCGATTTTGAAAACTACTTCCCTGAAGGCGATGACAATTTACCTCTACTGCGGTGAGTTTTTTTAAGTCCACGCCATTTAAATTAAATTTTTTTAATTTAATAAAACATCCCTAACAATAATTTTTTTACATAATTTCTGTAGGGATGGCGACGATGAGTAATCAAATTCAAATTATGCTTTTCTCTTTAAAAAAACTGGAAAAAAATTTTTAAAAAAAATTTTAAAAATAAAATAAAATAATATTTGTAGCGGTTATTAAACCGCTACAAAAGTAACAAGAATCGCTACTAAATAAAAACCGCTACAAAATCGATACATTAATGGCTACAAATAGTACATGGATCCCTATAAATACCCTTACCACAACTCATTTCAAACACTCTTCAATTTCTTTTCACTTTACCTTTCTTTCATTTTCTCTCATTTACAACTTCTTTTGTATGAGTAGAGGAGCTGAATAATACAATCACATATGGTAACAAGTTTTTTTATTTTTTTTACAATACTTCTTTGCTTTATATAAAATTTATTCTCACCATTTTTTTCCAGATATTTTAGAGCTGTATCTCATTTTCATCCATTTTTCATACACAATTACAGTATATTAGATAACATAATAATTCTTTATTACCTACGTATCCTTAATAATATTATTAATATAATTTTTATACTAATCCAATTAAATTAAAATTTTCATTTTAATTTATTAATAAGCTAATTAAATTAGATAAACTAATAAAAAAATAAATTATTTAATTTAATATTAAAAGAACAGAAACAAATGATCATATATTTTTAAAAATTTTTTTAAATATTTGTAGCGGTTATTAAACCGCTATTAATAAACGTGCCTTTTTAAACTCATTAAATTTTTTGACGCTAAAATTGAATTTCATGAAATTAGTAGTAGTTTTGTAACCGCTACAAATGTCATGAAAATTCAAAATTAGTAGCGGTTTATTAACCGCTACAAAATTAAAAAAATGTCATATTTCTTTTCTCGCCTTCAAATTTTCAATTTTTTATATTTGTAGCGGTTATATAACGCTACAAATATCTCCGAAAAAAATTTTGTTCTTGGGGATGTTGTAGTGGTTTTTTGTAACAGCTACAAAGGATGTAGCGGTTATTTTCCGTGAGTAGCGGTTTTATATAACCGCTACAAAACCGCTTGCAACATACGATTTAGTAGCGGTTTTCTTAACCGTTACTAATGTTGTTTGTAGCAGTTAAAACCGTTACTAATACCCATT
Source organism: Inga leiocalycina (assembly GCA_963242795.1). Taxonomy (NCBI): domain Eukaryota; kingdom Viridiplantae; phylum Streptophyta; class Magnoliopsida; order Fabales; family Fabaceae; genus Inga; species Inga leiocalycina. Next base: position 47,983,275 of record OY725322.1, on the reverse strand, counting down.
TTTAACCGCTACTAAATCACATTTTTCTTGTAGTGAAATAGTATTATTAACAAAATATAAAATAAAGGGAAAAAACATATCAATATGTAAAAGCTCTCAATGCAACACATGGGAAGCACATGCTCGTTATCTATATGATAATGTTTCATTTGACAAGAGTGGGGGATTGTTATAGTTTTGTGTGTGGTTGTGTCAAAAGGAAAGTATCACATTGCTTAAAATTGAGGAAGCATTAGTATATACATACTAAAATGAGTTTGGGATAGTAAAATGGTCAAGAGGAAGGGTGACCTCATGTAGTTGAAATATGGTAATTCCCTTCTCACGAGTTAAATGGCATGCTAAGTTACTAACAACACATAGGTGAGGTCCTGATTTGTGAGAATTTGGAGTTCACTAATTGGATATGGAATTGGCAGTAGGAGGGGGACGGAAGCACTGGTCACTGCGTATCACAGATAACAGATGTGACCAGGGCAACTAATTACCTACGCAGCCTTTTATAGCCACATCCCAAATTTGTTAGATTTTACTTATTATTTTAAAGGAGGTACGACTGCGTTTTGCTGACCGTAGACCACAAAAATGGGCCTTGACTTGGCTTGACCCAGCTCCTTCCTCTCTCCTTCTTTCCCCTCTTTTTTCCACTATAAATACCTTCACCTTCAACCATTTGGTCACCTCATCGCTTCAATCCTCCATCTCTCACACTCTGATCTCTCCCCCCCCCCCTCTCTCTAAATCCGCCATTAAAGATCTTCATCAGCTCAACATCATGAAGGTGAGAATTTCTCCCCAAGCTGTCTCGACTCTTGATTACTTATCTCCTTCATATATGAACAGATTTTTCTGATTCAATTTCCTCTCTCTCCCTCTCTGTTTCCACAGAAAGTTATTCTCAAGGTTCAACTACACGACGACTCAATGAAGAAGAAAGCCATGAAAGCTGTATCTGGGCTTCCAGGTAATTAACCAATCTCATCTATTTCACGATAATCTTCTTCCTCGTTTGAAATCAAACCCAGATCAAAAAATCCCAGAAAGATTAATGGGTCTTTTTTATTTTATGCAGGGGTTGAGTCTGTGTCTGTGGATATGAAAGACAAGAAATTAACCCTAACAGGGGACATCGACCCAGTGAGCATAGTGGGGAAGCTGAGGAAATTGTGTCCCACGGAGATAGTTTCTGTGGGACCAGCCAAAGAAGAGAAGAAGGAAGAGAAGAAGGAAGAGAAGAAGGAAGAGAAGAAAGAAGAAAAGAAGAAAGACGAAAAGGAACAAATGGCTGATCTTCTTAAAGCCTATCAGAACTACTATCAGAATCAGATGAAAACACAATATTACTATCCTCAACATCCTACTTATTATGCCAGAAGTATGGAAGAAGATCCTAATGCTTGTGTTATCTGCTAAATTTATATGCATATTTGAACCGGTTTGATGCAGAATAAGATCCTTGTTCAGTGAGTAGTTTTCTTCTTTCTTGAGATTGAGAAGCTAAGCTGGATTTAGAAACAGAGGAATCTGCTGTAGATGTATAGTATTTACTCTTTCGAAGCCTAGCGAGGGATTGATTTTTGTTTAAATTAAATGATTTAATGCAGAACTCGTCTATAAGTTGTTACGGAGTATTAATTATTAATTAATTATTATATTGGCGGGCGGTTTCAATTTTTGCGAGGTGCGTAAACACACTTGTATTGTAAATTTTTTAAGTTTGATTTGTGAGACTGTTTGGTGAGGTTGGTTGATAGCATTGGAAGAGAAATATTATTCTAAAAAGATTTAGTGGTAACCAACACTATTGTTATAACAGTTTTAGAATTACACGCCAGGTGCTTGGTTTTTTTTCTTTTTAATTTATAACTTTTTTTGCCCACAATTTTTTAATTTATAACTAGTTTAATAAAATATTTCTGAAGGACACCACAGGATTTTTTTTCAAAAAAGCGTGAGGGAGGTTCATAGATGATAGAAACAAAATTATTATCAAAGAGCCGTGACGAATTAAACTAGCTACATATTTGACTTTTAATAATATTGCATGATGTTGTGATGGGGACGATGATGTTGACACATTATACATTATTTTTATAAATTATTTTTTTTGTGAAATTGATAAATAGAATATTAATTGTAAACAATGATATTGATAACATCTTATTCTTAGATGGTCCAAAAAATAAGAAATTGAAAAGGAATCATGATTTTTGTCATTATTAAAAACCTTCAAGTATCCAAATCTCCTTGCTCCTCATAAAGTAAGTAATCACTTGATTACTCTAATTACTCCATTAGCCATTTAGTCACACATCTCATTTCTTTTAGTTATAATTAATTTCTTCATTAATTACTGATTAATTGGTCTATAAATTTTCCATTCTTTAAATTTTTCCCTGATTATGGTACATTCCCTAGAATTGCCACATGACACATATTTTAATTCCTTTTCCTTCCTCATGCATCATTCCCTTAAATTTTAGCCCAATAATTACCTTGCCACATAATTATACTAAAATACAAGGTTTTGAGCATTTCAATAATTAATTCAGGTCTCAATTCAGCCTTAATCTCACAAAAGCATTTTCTCACATTAATTACATTCTCAATAGAAGTCATTAGCCCTTAATCAAAATTTGGGGCATTACAAGATCACTCGAGTGACCCTGTAATTCTTCATCTTTGATTCAGAGGAATGGCTCATTGTAAGCAAAAAGGATCTCCAACTCAACAACGAAGATCTTAAAGTCAAAATAAGAGTTTCAAGGGATGGAACTGCTATACTCTTGATATTAATACTAATAATGCTGAAAATTGTTTTCTTAGCTATACTGATGAAAGTTGGTTATGGCATAAGAGACTTGCTCATGTCAATATGAACTAACTAGGCAAACTAATAAAGAAAGATTTAGCGGTTGGCTTACCTAAACTCTATTTAAAAAATGACATAGTTTGTGACTCTTGTCAAAAAGGAGAACAAATAAAGTCCTCTTTCAAATCTAAGAAGGAAGTCTCAACTGAAAAACTACTTCAACTACTTCATATGGATCTAATTGGACCAACAAGAGTGAAAAGTCTTAGTGGAAACTTATATACTTTAGTTATAGTTGATGACTATTCTAGATTTACTTAACCATATTTCTTTCTTCAAAAGATAAAACTTTTGATGAATTTGTTGCTTTTCCTAAGAAGGTCCAAAATGAGAAAGGTATGACTATTGTTTCTATCAGGACTGAAGAATTTGAGAACTGAGCATTTGGAGAATTCTGTGATGCCAATGAAATTGATCACAACTTCTCAGCCCTAAGGACCCCTCAACAAAATGTTGTAATTGAAAGGAAGAATATAGTTCTAACTGACATAGCAAGAGCAATGCTCAATGAGAAGGAAGTATCTCAAGTCTTCTAGGCAAATGCTATGAGCACAACATGTTACATATCAAATAGAGCCTATATCAGATCAATACTTAAAAAGACACCATACGTTTTATACAAAGGAAGGAAAAAAAATCTTACTCATCTATACATATTTGGTTGCAAATGCTTCATCCATAGTAATGATAAAGATAACCTTGGTAAATTCAATCTTAAAGCTGATGAAGGGTTATTTTTTGACTATTATAATAGAAGTAAAGCATATAAAGTCTTTAATAAATGTACTTGTGTTGTTGAAGAGCCTATGTTATGTTTGCTAAAAATGAGCCTCCAGCCAAACCTAGTGAAGAAGAACCTAAAATAGTTTATAAAGAAAGAGACCAAGTCAGTCCAAATATCTCCACACTTCAAGATGATAAACCTAAAGATTGTGTTTATCACAATTCTAATCTAAATCAACCTAGAGCTTGAAAATATGTTAGGAATCATCGCATAGACTAAGTCATAGGTGAAGTTAGTGAAAGAGTGAAGACTAGAAGCAAAGTTTTAATTGAAGTTAGTTTCTCTGCCTTTATTTTTGAAATAGAGCCTTCTAGCATTGAGGAAGCCCTATTGGAGAATGACTAGGTGATAGCAATGCAAGAAGAATTAAACCAATTTGAAAGAAATCAAATTTGGGATTCGGTACCCCAGCCTAAAGATCATATGATCATTGGCGCTAAATGGGTATACAAAAACAAACTTGATGAATCTGCAATCATTGTCAGAAACAAGGCAAGATTGATGGCCAAATGTTATAATCAGGAAGACGGAATTAATTATGATGAAACATATACTTCAGCAGCTAGATTGGAAGCTATACGAGTACTCTTAGCCTTTGCATGCATCAAAGGATTTAAAATTTTTCAATTGAATGTTAAAAGTGCTTTTCTAAATGGTTATATTATGGAAGAAGTCTATGTTGAGCAATGCCCTTGCTTTGAGGATGTAGCCATACCGATCATGTCTATATAGACTTATGAAAGCACTTTATAGTCTTAAATAAGCTCCAATAGCTTGGTATAAACAATTAAGTAAGTTTCTCTTTGATTAAGGCTTTGTTAGAGACAAAGTAGACACAACACTATTCATCAAACAGAAGAAATATGATATCTTAGTTGTACAAATTTATATTGATGATATTTTATTCAATACTACTAATTACTCTCTATGTTAAGAATTTTCCAATACCATGCAGGGAGAATTTGAAATGTCTATAGTTAGAGAGCTAAATTTCTTCCTCGGATTACAAATTAAGCAAAGGAAGAATGGAATATTCATTTCTTAAAATGAGTATCTCAAGGGGCTGCTGAAGAAATTTGTCATGGATCAAGCAAATGGGGTAGATACTCAATAACATTGCTTGATGCTAACATCAAGTTAGCAGACTACAACATTACAAAGTATCGAGGAATGTTTAGCTCCCTAATATACCTTATGTAAGTAGGCCTGACATTCAATTCAGTGTGGGTATATGTGTAAGATATCAATCTGTACCTAAAGAACCTCATGCTAAGACAGTAAAGAGGATATTTAGATATCTTGTTGACATGGTCAAACTTGGCAAATGGTATCCTAAAGGAGGCAACAAGTATCTAATTACATACTCTAATTTAGACCATGGACGGTACAAGACTAATGAAAGAATAGAAGTGGTCAATGTCAATTCCTTGGTGGCTCTATAGTTTGATGGTTAAGTAAGAAGCAAAACACAATGTCCTTATCATCTACTAAATCTAAATACATCATTGCTTCAAGTTGTTGCGCACAAGTTCTATGGCTAAAACAACAACTTCAAGATCTAGACATTCACCTAAAGGAGATTCCAATTTATTGTGACAACATAAGCACAATAAGCCTAGCCAAGAATCTAGTTTAACACTCAAGAACCAAGCACATTGATGAGGCATTGAGCTCAAGGATTCCAACCAAGCCAAGACAAGGTTCACAATAAAACAATGTTGGACCTTCCACTAATCCAACTCCACACATTGTGCCTGCTGAGGTAGAAAGTAAAGAAAAAGGCGAGAATGAGGAAGACCTTTTGATGGCACCACTAAAGTTTCTTGCTAATGAACTTGATGACTCTAAGAAATTCAAGGTACATTTCATAAAAAGAAAGATTTTTAAGATGTTTTATGTTAATTTGTAAGGGTTATTGAAAACCTTGAAGTTAGACTTGTTTCCTTCTATTGGTCAGTATATGCCCTAGTTATTCGTTCATTTACCTTACTATCCAAAAGTAGTAAGACACTTTTATTGTTACCTTGAACTTGTTGAAGATTGCTCTAAGGGTGAGTCTATGATTTAAGAGGAACTACATAACACTGTTAGAGGGAAAAAGTTCCTTATTTTTCCCTCTAAGATCAACAAGTGGTTGCGAATTAAGAAATCTCCAAAGAAATCACTTGCAGAGTTTAATCAAGGGTAGATGCACAGAATCCTAAAATCTAGAAAGCTTATAGGGATTCTTAGTTTCAAACCAAATGTTATGTGTGATATCCATCATATTATCTGGTATATATACTCTTGATCTATGGTCAACAAACCCAACAACTTCACCCACTTTATTGACCAAGACTATAGGATGATGGCCTCTATTTAGAGCAAGGAGGAAGGAAATATGGGTGAAATAATCTTCTCAGAGATCAAGAGGTATAGGTATACCTTTACCAAGTCTACTCCAATTGCCCATCAACAATTGATCTCTCTCTTCTTAAAAGAAAATGGGATTTGGTACTCAAAACCAAATGAGTCATTAGAAAGATTATCTCAATGCGGTAGCCATCAAATTGGAAAGTTGGGAATTGACTTGCCTCTAAGACATCTTCTTACCATCATTGCTAAGAAGAGGAAGAAACCAGAGACTGAGACTATAAAAGATCACTCAAGAATGGATGACACTCAGTCTTTTGCACCAGCTGCTTCTACTACACCTTCCTTCCTAGTGCTACTATACAAATGTATCTGAAAGAGGTGCTTCAAGGGTTTCATGTAGATCTAGTTAATACAAATGCTGAGTTTATCACACATGTTGCTAATAAGTTGAGACAAATGTGTGACGTGATGAATCAGAACCAAAAAGCCATGCTTGCTTATTAGGAAACCCAGACCCAAATGTTGCTTGAGTTTGGAAGCATGCTAAGATTACTCAGTGAGAAATTGGATGCCCTAGTTCCTTGCCAGTTCACACCTCTACAACCTATACCTATTTCTTGTACTCCTACTCAGTTTACTCATGCCCATACACATGCCCATGCCATTGATCCTACTCCTAAGACTACTCCTCAGGACAATGTACTTTTCACTATGCATGATCCTAGGTCCTTTATTGACATATATGTCATTCTTGAACAGTGTAACCCACAACCTACCTTTGAACCTCTTATCTCAGATCCTATGGCCACTGGTGAACTACCCCATAGTGATCCAATTCTTCAAGCTCGTTCATCATTACATTCTCACAACTCTGATCATTTTGATACTATAAGTGATTCTAATGTTGATGAGGAACTTGAAGTTTTTGAGTCTTCTAAACAGCCTACATAGTCTTCTTAACCTCAGTAGATTCCCATTTATGTTCATGATCCAAAAGACCCTATTCAGATTCCTCCTCTCAAACTTTCACCACCAGCCACTTTTGATTATCTCACTTTTGCCCCATCAAGATTATGACACCACTGATGATGCCTCTACCCTATTAAAGTTGTCCTTCTTCATACTATAGCTCCTAATGCAAACACCCTGCCAAAACAAGGGAGAAGGAGCAGAGCTCTATAATTGACTCTCAGGATGGTGATAGAGATGATACTACTGTTGAAAATTGTGCCCTAAGGGCCAATCATTATACTTTGAACATTATTATTTTAATGAAATTTCTCCATTCTGTTATCATATTATTTGTATGTTAATTGTGATAATTGTATCCTTGGATAATTCATAAAGATTGTACTAAAATGTCCCTGGTCGGCCATCTATGCCGGAGCAGAGATGAAACAAGATCAGTATGACTTTGATAAGATATGGAGATACGAATCAAAGTCTTAGGCACTTGTAAGAGTACAAGGTACTGGACTGACCCACTATAAGAAAGCTACATGGATTAAGTCATAAGCTTTTCTCATGTATAACCACGTCACAATGCCCTTAGACCTGAGGTCATCATGGATTCCTATATGAGAGTTGCTAAACTTTGAACTAGTCGAAAGTCACTTTTAACTGGGTGATGATAAAGGCTACGATCAAGCTTGGTGGTTTTTCATGCTGAGGAATATGAAGGATCAAGATGGAATTTGTCCCTCACATTAGTAGAGAGATATTACTGGGCCCCTCGATGAGTGAGTCTGAGAAATGTATGGCCATACTATGATGGAAAGGAGTTTCCGTCTCTATTATCAGCTACTCAGGAATCGAGAAAGTAATGGTCAGGAACAAGAGGATGACATTATCCATGCCTTATCCTTGATCGATATATCGTGTGACAAAAGGGACGTGACATGGTTGTATGACAGGTTGCATCGTGATAACGATCCTCATATGAATTAGGTAGTCATAATGTCTTACTAGAGGCCGCTTGCGACTTTTGGATTAGTATAGTTATTGGCCCACTGCCAACTTCATATGGGCCTACATGATCGCACACAAGAATGGCCCAACATGAGATAATGTTTAATTTAGGGTGGATGAATTATATATTTATATATATATATATATAATATAAAATTCATTAATAATATTATATATATATATATATATTCAAAATATATATATCTTATATATATATATACGTATATATATATATTATATGATATTATTATATTGTGTTAGTTTTAAATTTAATTTATTAAGATATATTAAATTTAATAACTAACATGATAGATAAATTAAATTTAATAGCTCTTTATTTGGATTAAATAAATAGGTTAAATTAAAACTGTTAGACAGATTTAATTTAAACTGAATTTATTTAATTAGCTCATCAAGATAATTAATAGTTAATTAATTTTGAAATTAATGATGATTAATTTTAAAATTTGAAAATAACCCTCATAGGTTAAAAACTTGATAGAGTAGATATATTGAGATGCACATGAGAATTGAGAGCCGCAAGGGAAACCCTAGGAGACATTAGAAGCGCTAGCACGCAGTCTCGGTTGGAGAGCATTCGTGTGGATACCGGTAGAGGGAGCGAACCTGACATGTTGGCTCCTAGAGATCGTGAAAACCCTGAATCATAAAAGGTATGAATCCTTCCAACTTGGTTTAAACACTGTTGATAGATCCTCGATTAGGATTGGTAAAATTTTAAAATTCTTTCGTTGTGCCTACCGATCCTACAGTGGTATCAGAGCCAGATCAATTGTACGTTTAAATTGAGTTTATGTTCTTATACATGTGATATATATGGGATATATATGTGTGTTCATAAGAAAATGTCCGAATATGTTAAATCAAAAAGGAATATGTTCAATATTAATGTGTGTTTTTCAGATAGTGCTGTATGTTTATGCTATTTGGTGAAATTGTTTTGATTATATGCGATATGTTTAAGTTTCAATTTCACCACTGGCATCGCGATTTCTATTCTGGATTTGATCCGAAGTAGAATTCATCGTTTATGTTTCGAATAGGTGAAGAACATGGCGTACAGACACGTTAGGGTCTCTAATCGGATTTAGCGATTCGAAACTTTAGGGTAGACAATCTGCATTAGAAGCATTATGGGCCGTTGTTTTTGAAATCGGGCCAAAATCCCTTAAGAATTGGACTAAACGAATTTTTTGAAAAAATTGGGTCCGAAATTTTAAAATTTTAAAAAATTTCAAATATTTCTTTTAAAAGGAATGTGCCTTTTTTAAAAGCTCCAGGGGCACTGCCCCTTGCAACCCCGCATGATTACCTCTGCGTAACGCAATATAATCTGATCAAGACATTTATTGCTTTTCATATTGTATGAATTATTGTTGTGGTCTATTATTTATACTTGTTTGGGTATAGTGAACAACATGGCTTTAGAATTTTACAAAGGTTTGTAATATTTAAATACGGCCTGCGTGCCGTGCCTTTCTCTAAATACTCTCGATGTACATTCTCTTCTCATCTCACTCCCCTCGAATGTTTAAATGAGGTTTCTATCAATGTATTTCTTTTTTTTATTTAGAGAAGTCCTCTCATTGGCTTGGGAGGATTTTAGGTTAGGTAAACCATGTTGTGTCATGTTTAAATTATGCTTTTGATAAGATCATTGCATGATTACTTTTACATTTATATGTATTTACCTGTATGAGATACGACCACGATTGCATTCATATAAACAAAACTAATTAATTAAGCCCTCTAAATCAAATCTTAAGTCATAATGCCGTCAATCAATGAATACTTGTCAAAGCCTAGATTGCTTAATTGTGGAAACCACCAAAGTGGATGCACTTGAGTTATCTTGATGAGACAAGCTTGATTAATAGTGCTGCTCATAATATTCATTATTGTTTTGACTTAATTGAGATTAACAAAACAGTTTTGAATCTCAAGGCATTAGATGGGGTTAAACATGCCGGATCATATGATGATTAAATCCTATAAAGATATAAGAGTTACATGTGATGTAATTGGTAAATAGGTTACCTACCTAAATAACTTGAATTTAACCGTCTTGCCAAAGCAGACTTAAGTTTAAGCCAAATATGGATCTTAGCCCACTAATTATAATATTGAGGGTTGTTAATTTAGTGGGAGATTACTAACTAACTTTGCATATTTTAATTGTAGAATCATGTCGACTAGTAATATTGCTACACTTTCGTTGCGATCGGTCCTTGAGAAGGACAAACTCAATGGGACAAAATTTCTTGACTGGTTCAGGAGCTTGAGAATTGTTCTCGAGCAGGAAAGAAAGGCTTATGTCTTAGATCAACCCCTTCCTGAGGAGCCTGCAGCCAATGCTCCAAGAGCTCAGAGAAATGCTTACACAAAGCATAAGGATGACTCTGTGGATGTAGGTTGCCTGATGCTTCCCACTATGGTTCCAGAGCTCCAAAGAGATCTGGAACTCATGGAGGCTCATGAGATTATTGTACATCTCAAGGAAATGTTCCAGCAACAGGCAAGGCAAGAAAGGTATGAGACCACAAAGGCCTTACATTCCTGAAAAATGGCTAAAGGTGCATCAGTTGGTACTCATGTGTTAAAGATGAAAGGCTATATTAATCACCTTGAGAGGCTTGGATTTCCCATGAGCCAGGAGTTAGCTACGGATTTGATCCTCAACTCACTCCCGGAGAGTTATGACCAGTTTGTTATAAACTACAACACGAACAACCTGGAGAAATCAATTTCTGAGCTGCATGGGATGCTCAAAACTGTTGAGTCAAGCATTAAGAAAAGGCCTAGCACAGTTTTGATGGTTCAGAAAGGAAAGGGTATGAAAAAGAAAGGGAAGGGCAAATGGAAGGGTAATGGCTCAGGTGGTAAGACCAAAGAGTTAAACAAGCCTGAAACCAAGCCTGCACCCAAGAAGGCAAAGCCTCCAAAGGAAGGAGTCTGCTACTTTTGCAATGAACCTGGTCATTGGAAGAGGAATTGCAAACTCTACCTGGAAGATCTGAAAAAGAACAAGAAGGATAGCGAGGCTATCGCTTTAGGTATTTATGTTATAGACATTCATTTTTCTACTTCCTCTACATGGGTAGTAGATACTACATGTGGTTCTCACATTTGTACAAATGTGCAGGGTCTAAAGGACAGTAGAAAGCTGAAGAAGGGCGAGGTGGACCTACGAGTTGGAAACAGAGCAAGAGTTGTTGCTTTAGCCGTAGGCACTTATGAATTAGTTCTGCCCAGTGGGCTTTTGTTAGTTTTGAACAATTGCTATTATGTTCCTGCTTTGAGTAGTAACATTGTTTCTCTTTCTTATTTTAATAAGGAAGGTTATACTTCCATTACCAGGAATGGTAAATGTTCTATTTATCGTAATGACATTTTCCATGCTGATGGTGATTTGCATGTTGGTCATTATATATTAAATTTGGAACATCCTAATAATGAGAATATCTATAACATAACTACTAAGAGGATAAAATCAAACGATTTGAATTTGACCTACCTATGGCATTGTCGTCTAGGCCACATAAATGATAAACACATTTCTAAACTCCATCAAGATGGATTTCTAAACTCATTTGATTTTGAATCATATGATACATGCAAATCTTGCTTATTAGGAAAGATGACTAAGGCACCTTTTACTGGGCATAGTGAGAAGGCCACTGAATTATTGGGCCTCATACATACAGATGTATGTGGACCATTAAATATAGCTGCCGGAGGAGGTTATGTCTACTTCATTACATTTATATATGACTTTAGTAGATATGGCTATATCTATCTAATGAAACATAAATCTGAATCTTTTGAAATGTTCAAAATATTCCAAAATGAAGTACAAAACCAACTTGGTAAAACGATTAAAGTACTTCGATCTGATTGAGGTGGTGAATATTTAAGCCAAGAATTCATTGACGATCTTAGAAGTTGTGGGATAATCTCACAATTGACTCCTCCAGGAACACCACAATAGAATGGTGTTTCTGAACGGAGGAATCGAATACTATTAGATATGGTTCGATCTATGCTGAGTCAAACAGATCTTCCACCGTCCTTTTAGGGACATGCCCTAAAGACTGCTGCGTTCACACTAAATCGTGTTCCATCTAAGGCAATCGAAAAGACACCATATGAGATATGGACTGGAAAGAAACCAAGTTTATCTTTTCTCAAGATCTGGGGATATGAGGTATATGTTAAGCAACAAGCCTCTAATAAATTAGCGCCCAGATCCACAAAGTGCCTTTTCGTGGGGTATCCTAAAGAAATGAAAGGATACTATATATACAATCCCACCTATAACAAAGTGTTTGTTATTCGAAATGGTAAGTTTCTAGAAAGAGAGTTTGTCTCTAAAATAACCAGTGGGAGCGAGCTACATCTCGAAGAAATTCGAGAGTCACAAGATAGTACAGAACCACAGATGGAAATTAGAGAAGACTCACAACAAGTCGCTGAGCCTCGTCAAGTAACACAAGGTCCATGAAGATTTGATAGGACACGATATCAGCCTTAGAGATATATATTTCTGATTTCTGAAGGTCATGATGTGTTGCTCATTGAGCAAAATGAGCCAACCACCTATCGAGAAGCCATAGTGGGACCAAACTCCGAGAAATGGCTAAATGCCATGAAGTATGAAATGCAATCCAGTACGACAATCAGGTATGGACCTTAGTCGATCCACCTGAAGGTGTAAAAACCATCGGGTGCAAATGGGTTTTCAAGGAGAAAACTGACATGGATGGCAATGTAAATGTCTTCAAGGCACGACTGGTTGCAAAAGGATTCACTCAAACTCATGGTGTAGACTATGATGAAACCTTTTCCCCAGTTGCAATGGCCAAATCAATCAGAATCCTTCTTGCCATTGCAGCATATTATGACTATAAAATATGGCAGATAGATGTCAAAACAGCCTTCCTTAATGGAAAGCTGCTTGAGGATGTGTATATGACACAACCTGAAGGTTTTATGCGTCCAGAGGACTCTGGTAAAATTTACAAGCTTCAAAGATCCATTTATGGATTGAAGAAAGCATCTCGGAGCTAGAATCATCATTTTGATGAAGCAATCAAAGAGTTTGGATTCATTCAAAACATCGTTGAACCTTGTGTTTACAAGAAGGTTAGTGGGAGCATAGTTGTATTTCTAGTTCTTTTTGTAGATGACATCCTACTCATTGGGAATGATATTCCTACCTTGCAGAGTGTCAAGTCTTGGTTAGGAAAGTCCTTTTCAATGAAAGACTTAGGTGAAGCCACCTATATCCTAGGGATTATGATCTATAGGGATAGATCCAAAAGACTAATAGGCCTTAGTCAGAGTACATACATAGACAAGATACTGCATAGGTTAAGTATGTAGGATTCAAAAAGGGGTTACATGCCCATGTTTCATGGCATCCATCTTAGCAAGGATATGTGTCCTAGTACACTTGATCAGCGAGATCACATGAGTAAGGTTCCATATGCCTCGGCCATTGGATCCATCATGTATGCCATGTTATGTACTCGACCGGATGTCTCGTTTGCCATAAGTATGACCAGCAGATACCAACAAGATCCTGGTGAGGGTCATTGGACTGCCGTCAAGAATATCCTAAAGTACTTAAGAAGGACTAAGGACTTATTTTTGGTCTATGGTGGATTGAATGATGAGCTCTGCGTAACCGGTTACACAGATGCAAGTTTCCAAACTAACCAAGACTACCTTAAATCGTAATCTGGATATGTATTCCTCCTGAATGGTGGAGCAATAAGCTAGAAGAGCTCCAAGCAGAGCACTATAGCATATTCTGCAACAGAAGATGAGTATATAGCAGCATCAGATACAGCTACAGAAGCCGTTTGGATTAGAAAGTTCATTACTGAACTAGGGGTGGTGCCTACCATCTCAAATCCATTATATTTTTTCTGTGACAATAGCGGTGCTATTGCACAGGCCAAGGAGCCTAGGTCACATCAAAGGACCTAGCATATACTCAGGCGATTTCATCTTATTAGAGAAATCAATGATAGAGGTGATATAATGATATGCAAAGTAGCAGGAGAAGATAATGTTGCTGATCCCCTTACTAAGCCACTTGCACAGGCAAAGCATGAGCGTCATGTTAGGGCAATGGGAATTAGGCAAATTAATGATTGCACCTAGGGCAAGTGGGAGGATGTTGGAAATTGTGCCATAAAGGCCAATCATTGTACTTTGAACATTATTATTTTAATGAAATTTCTCCATTCTGTTATCATATTATTTGCATGTTAACTGTGATAATTGTATCCTTGGATAATTCATAAAGATTGTCCTAAAATGTCCCTGGTCGGCCATCTATGCGGGAGCAGAGATGAAACAAGATCAGTATGACTTTGATAAGATATGGAGATACGAATCAAAGTCTTAGGCACTTGTAAGAGTACAAGGTGCTGGACAGACCCACTATGAGAAAGCTACATGGATCAAGTCATAAGCTTTTCTCATGTATAACCACGTCACAATGCCCTTAGACCTGAGGTCATCATGGATTCCTATATGAGAGTTGCTAAACTTTGAACTAGTCGAAAGTCACTTTTGACCAGGTGATGATAAAAGCTACGATCGGGCTTGGTGGTTTTTCATGCAGAGGAATATGAATGATCAAGATGGAATTTGTCCCTCACATTGTAGAGAGATATTACTAGGCCCCTCGATGAGTGAGTCTGAGAAATGTATGGCCATACTATGATGGAAAGGAGTTTCCGTCTCTATTATCAGGCTACTCAGGAATCGAGAAAGTAATGGTCAGGAACAAGAGGTGATATTATCTATGCCTTATCCTTGATCGATATATCATGTGACAAAAGGGACGTGTCATGGTTGTATGACAAGTTGCATTATGATAACGAATCTTATATGAATTGGGTAGTCGTAATGTCTTGCTAGAGGCCGCTTGTGACTTTTGGGTTAGTATAGTTATTGGCCCACTGCCAACTTCATATGGGCCTACAGGGTCGCATACAAGAATGGCCCAACACGAGATAATGTTTAATTTAGGGTGGACGAATTTTATATTTATATATATATATATATAATATAAAATTCATTAATAATATTATATAGATATATATTTTTAAAATATATATATCTTATATATATATGTATATATATATTATATGATATTATTATATTGTGTTAGTTTTAAATTTAATTTATTAAGATATATTAAATTTAATAACTAACATGATAGAGATATAGTATCTCAGATTTAATTTATGAAGATAAATTAAATCTAATGGCTCTTTATTTGGATTAAATAAATAGGTTAAATTAAAACTGTTGGACATATTTAATTTAAACTGAATTTATTTAATTAGCTCATCAAGATAATTAGTAGTTAATTAATTTTGAAATTAATAATGATTAATTTTGAAATTTGAAAATAGCCCTCATAGGTTATAAACTTGATAGAGCAGATATATTGAGATGCACATGAGAATTGAGAGCCGCAAGGGAAACCGTAGGAGACATTAAAGGCGCTAGCACGCAGTCTCGGTTGGAGAGCATTCGTGTGGATACCGGTAGAGGGAGCGGACTTGATGTGTTGACTCCTAGAGATCGTGAAAACCCTGAATCATAAAAGGTATGAATCCTTCCAACTTGGTTTAAACGCCGTTGATAGATCCTCGATTAGGATTGGTAAAATTTTAAAATTCTTCCGCTGTGCCTGCCGATCCTACAACTACTATATATTTGCCTTTTGTTATTACTATTTGCTTCTATTCTATGTTTTTGTAATTTTGTGGACATTTTGTGTTATTCTGAGATACTTTATCATTTATTGCACTGATATTTCATATGTTGAGATGTACATATATTTGCCTGCACTAACTCTGTATGTTATGAACTTATACAGCAAGTTAATATATATATGTGTGTGTGTGTGTGTGTGTGCGCGCGCGCGCGCGCGCGCGCACGCGCATGCTTTTCTCTGAATTATAAGTATAAATTGTTGGATTCTGTGATATATAGAGTACTTTGGATTAGTACTAGTGATTTATGAGAAGTATTTCAAACCTTAACAAGTTTTCAAATAGATTTTCTAAACTAGCTCAATTAAGTTTTGTTATCATCTCATGTTTTGATGTTAACAAAACTTAAGAAAGTGTTTTGTAGAAGATACAGTGGTTGGAAAAGGTTTTGAAATATCTTGTAACTAATGAGTGTGAAAATCATTATGTCACTTTACTCAAGTGGTGTATTAAAACTTGGTTATTTCAACTCTTAAGCATTGATGAATCATTTTACAAACATTTCCAGTTGATCACTCTAGTGACCACTCGAGTAATGTATTTTCAAAAAGAGCTGATCACCATGGAGCTTACTTGAAGTACCAAGCTGTTCACATTTATGATCACTCCGGTGATGAACACATTTGCTATCACTTTCACTTCACCGTTGTGACCAATATAGTGATATGATTTATGAAAAACATTTTTCTAAAAGATCACTCGAGTATCTACTTGAGTGATGAGGTTAAAAGTGCATCACTATCAGTTCACCATAGTGAATAAACTAGTTATCAATTTTCTGAAAAGAAATTTCAAGATTGATCACTCGAGTGACCACTTAAGTGATGTATCAAAATCTTCATCACTATCATAGGTTTGGGCCCAAACCTAGCTATAATTAAATTATTAATTAGGGTTTAATTAGTTGCCAAAAGATCCTTAAGATCATGGCATATTTGAATTTTAAAATTTCATATTATTTCCTTTATTTTAGCTATAGTAATTTTGGTGATTCTATGGCTACCAAATAACCTAGACACTAACCTATATGTATTTCCTTTCATCATTTGAATAAACAAGTTTTTTGGCATAAAATCAACATGGTATCAAAGCCATTCGATCCGTAGTGTGACGAAAAAAAGAAAAAAAAGGCCTCTGAGGCTCAAAATGATGTGCAAGCCCATGCAAAAAAATGAAGGGCCTCTAAGACTCAACAAAAAAAAAGGCCCAAGCCAAAAATGAAGGGTCTCTGAAACACAAAAAGAAGTCTAAGCCTAGGAAAAAAATGAAGGGCCTCTAAGTCATGGGAAAAACAAAAATTAATGTAGGAAGGATATTATAATGAATTATTAAGTCATCAAATGATTGAAAGATGAATTGAAGGTATATAATGTTAAGGCAAGTCCTATCAAATTAACTTAAGCTATTTTGATAGAAAGACAAACCTAATATATATATATATACATATAATGTTAAAATAATTTCAACATATATGTTCATAATCTTGGCCAAATCTAACTGTAATGACATTTATTGAGAATCTTATTTATGTGAGAGAATGATTTTTGTGAATTAAAGTTGATTTGAGACCCGAATTAATTATAGGAAATGCTCAACACCCTGTATTTTAGCATAATTATGTAGCAAAGTAATCTTTGGGCTAAAATTAGAGGGATTGGCGCATGGAAGAAGAAAAGGAATCAAAATATGTGTTGTGGCAATTTAAGTAAATGTACCATAATCAGGGGAAAAATTGAAAGAATGGAAAATTCACTGGCTAATTAGTCAATGATTAATGGAGAAATTAATTACTAACTAGAAGAAATGAGGAGTGTGACTGAATGGCTAATAGAGTAGTTAGAGTAACTATGCGATTGCTTATTTGGTCAGAAATAAGGAGATTTGGACACATGGCACCATTGGATGTTGAGGAAGTTGAACCCATTATTTTAACATTTCTTTTCCTCTCTCTTCCCCCTCATTTTCGCTAAAATAGTATGGGCATGGGAAGAGCCCATCATTTCTCCATCTTCCTCACACTCCCATATCTCATTTCTCTCTCATTCTTGTCTCAATTTTCGATAGCCATTAGAGCCAAGGAAAGAGAAAGAACTCAAGGTAAGTTGCATGCCATTTGACCCTCCAAATGAACTCTTATGCCAAAACTCCCTTCTTTAATCTTGTTTCATTTCTATGGTTTTAGATTTTCCATTGGTGGTGTTTTGAGCACTCAAGAAAATCTAGAGGTTGGAGAAGCAAGGAACAAGTTTGGGAAAGTTGTTAAGGTCAGTAAGAGAAACCTTTCTATATAAGTTTTGTGGCATTTGATTGAACTTATAATTTCTAGGAATTTTTCCTTATTTTGGAAAATTAGGGTTATTGAGTGTATGGCATGTTGTGGACAAGGAAATGGTGTCTTGTTATGTGTTTTGAATAGATAGAATTTATTTGAGTTTGAATTGTGAAGTTTGGAGTTTTTGGGATTTTGTGTTGAATGTTTCCTAAAATAGAGCATGATAATGGAATAAGAATTTGGTTGTTTTGATGTTTCCATTTGATTCCTTGTGGAAAATTGTGTGGGAGTAGTATTGGATGAGAATTTTGGAACATTTGGAAACATCTGTTGAAAACTAACAATGCTGTTGGTGAAAAACTCTGTGCAGGCAGTCAGCTTGTATGGACGTTTTGAATGAGTAAATGGTGTCTAAGAATTCTAAAATTGTCCATTCTAATAGTTCACATGTCAAGCTTCAAAATGGATATATAATATATGTCATTTCAATGTGTGTGCTGGGAGTTATGAATTTCCAAAATGTGATGTCGAAACTGGGATCAATTCTGGAACAGCAATGAGAATTGTTGAATTCTGTATTTTTGTGGGAATGGAAAATAATGATTCATATTTTTCTTGGATAGAGGACTTAAATAGATTTACATAGAACTTAGGATTACCTTATTTCAATTTTTCTAGAATTAGTTATGATTTTTGAAAGTTCAGCAAAGAAACATAATTTTTCCTGCTTTATAATTTTGACCGCAGCCAGAAAATTCTTGGCTGCAGCCAAATACTCACTGAGCTATTTTTGGCCGCATCCAGACATTTCTTGTTGCAGCCAACCCCTATTTTCAGCACTTTATAATTTTGAAAAGTGGTCGCTAACTTAGTACTTCCTAATCCTTTTAGGCTATTGTTAGAGACTTTCATATCTACTTAAGGGACTTTAATGATAACCAAATCTAAGGGCCTGTTTGATTCTATTCTCTGTTTTTTATTCTCAAAAACAGTTTTATAAAACAATTTTTGAAAACAAATTTTGAAAACAAAAAAAATAAAAAAAACTTGTTTGGTTGATTGTTTTTTAAAACAAGTTTTAAAAACCAAAAAACTAAAAAGCTTGTTTGGATGATTGTTTTTTAAAACAAGTTTTTTTAAAAAAAATTATATAATTGTTTCTTAAAACAAGTTTTAAAAATAAAAGACAAAAAAATCTGCTTTTATTTATTTGGATCTTTTATATAATAAATATTAACATTATTTTTTAAAATTACTTAATATGTTATTATATTAATAAACTAGTTTGATAAAAATCAAATAAAATCATCAATAAATAACACAAAAATGATTTACTATTAACAAAATTAACATGTTAAATTTTAAATAAAATACGAAACATAAAACAAAGCATAGTTCATAGTAACGTAAAATCTAATCTGAAAGATATAAGTTTGTATGTCTATATCTATAAGCTTTCTAGCCAAGCCCTCTTCCTTTCTAACGGCACTGCCATAAACAACTCCCTATTAATAGGTTCCTTAAACTGCTTCATTGCCTTAACATAAATATCGTCAGAGAGATCCATCTCATTTAGAATAGCAACACATGCAGAAACGGAATAACTATTAGATGCTGGGCTTCCAACACTAGCTTCGCTCCTTGACCTCCACCTCTCAGCCTTAGCAAGTTAAGCTTCTACCCTTGCCTTAGATGTCTCAACAAATGCTTGAATAGCTTCCCCTATTTGCATAGACCTAGGTTCTTTCTTTTTCTTTCAATCAGATAATTCAATACTCCGC
Source organism: Inga leiocalycina (assembly GCA_963242795.1). Lineage (NCBI taxonomy): Eukaryota > Viridiplantae > Streptophyta > Magnoliopsida > Fabales > Fabaceae > Inga > Inga leiocalycina. The sequence continues at coordinate 47,963,423 of OY725322.1, read as the reverse complement.
TTTCCACTATGTGTAACTCTCTCAACTATGTCTGGAGCAACATTGTCTTCATCCTTGTTAAGGTTTACATGAACTCCATAATTTAGATATTCATAATCAAGTCGAACCTCATTATCAGAATTTGGTGGATCTTGCGTAGATGCATGATGAAGTACCCCTATTGCAGTGCTTCTGTTAAATATTATGCCCATCATTTTGTAATGTTCTAGCCCATGCTTTTTGAATTGTGAAGCCTCAGGATGTGCCTACAAATTATGCATTTCAATATCATAAATTTAGAAACGAAAGAACCCAAACTATCTAATCAAATAAATTACAATGATTACATACCATAACATAGTTATTCCAAACTTCCTCATTAGCAGTGACTGTATTTGTTTCAGCATCCCAACCAAATCCAGTGTGTTGTAACAATTGAGAAAATTCTTTGTGCTTTGTACACAACCTATTGAACTTTTGCTTGACTTGAACCAAACTAAAAGTGCGCTGACTCTTCTCATTCAACTTTTCTAACATGTTTTTCCAAACTTTGGATGGAAACACACCATTTTTCATATTTCCTTTGGTTACTTCTTCTACCATAATATCAATGTACCATTTAATAATATGCTTGGGCCAAATTGAGTGTTCTAATTGTTCAACCTTTCCACTAGATGCCATCTAAAACAAAAGAAAAGAACCGAGACTTCAGCAATATACATTCAAGTTAATTATCATTACAATAGAAAGATAGGAGAATATAGAAATGCCTTCATTGTAATGACTTCAGCAATGGACATTCACATGTTTCTTAGTTAAAGCTAGTGGACTTCATACAAGAATGTAACCAATTATTAAATGGCAGCAAACATCGAAAGCTATAATAAAAGTTCAAGCAATCCAGCTAAGAATACAAACATACAAGAAGGAACAAGGGACAGTGAGATTGCAATGGCTGTGTTCTGAACTATCTATGGATAAATTTTTATATGCGATATATTTTATTGCTTGATGTGTCTAGACCAATTCTTCATGATCATGAAGCCAAGATGCTAAGGTTTTGGGGCTGTATTCTGATTCCTCTATGCCCCAAGAGTAGAAATTGAGAAAATTCAGAGGGTCACAAAACTTAGAACAAGATGATGAAGAAATATTCATTAAAATAAAGACGATATTTAAGAAACAGATTCCTAGATCCCATTACTGGTTATTAGACAGTAATGGTAAGGAACTACTGTGGTTTGAAAAGAACGAGGATGCATAGACAACAAATTGCTTTGCAATGATTGAATGGATCTTTTTATGTCAGAGAAAAGAAATTGCAAGTTTTTTGAAACTGAATCAGAAGCTAGAATTGAAAGGTCGGAGTTGCACTATAGAGTTCGAGTCGACAGTCGAGGCTTGAGACCTGGAGAGTTTTGTGATTAGGAAATAAGAAAACAAAAAGAAGAAAACATATTAAAGTTGTTTTCTGTTTTTTGTTCTTAAAAACAAATTTTTGTTTTTTTGTTTTTTAGAACAATGGAGTGAAAACAAATTATCAAACAGGTTTTTTTGTTTTTTAATTTTTGAAAACAAAAAAACAGTTTTTAAAAACAATATCAAATAGGCCCTAAGTGTTTTGAAGTCATTTGAGTATTGGGATAATTGATAACATGTCGTCCTTAATTATGATTATAGGATTTGATATTTGATTGGAACGTAGAAGATCTGTGCTTGAATAAAAACGGAAAGACCAATGTAGTGACACTTTCTCCTATATCATGTTTAATGCATTGTATGTTTGTATTTATCATTAAATTGGGTTGTAGTTGGTAGCCCGACCTTGAATGCTGTTGTTTCTGATTGAGTCGTGACGATTAGCTCGACTTTGAATGAACGATTAGGATGTGGTAGTTAGCCCGGCCTTGAATGTAGCTAATGTTGATTGAGTCGCGGCAGGTAGCCTGGTTTTGAATGATTGATTGAGTCACAGTAGTTAGCTTGGCTTTGACTGTACGATTAGGTCGTGTCAGTTAGCCTGACCTTGAATGCTGTTGTTGCTAATTGAGTCGCGGGGGGTAGCCTGGCTTTGAATGTTGTTGAATTGTGATATATGCTTACATACATTGTTTAATTATACATCATATACGTGAAATGTTAGTACTGAGATTCTTTTGAATCTCACTCTTTCCAATTAACAATTTTAGTCAGAGCAAGTGGATTGAGGGACAAGCAATTGAACAAGGGTGACTAGGATTGGCGGTGGTAGTATTAGTTTTTTAGTTTTTGGTTATCATTTTGGATAATTGTATAAACATGTTGACTATAAAATTGTAGTTGTTGTGTAATCCTCGGAATGAGAAACTAAAATGGACAATGAAGCCCTCTAAAACCCTTTGATTTATGAATATATCTTAGGTAAATGTCGGAAATTTTATTAGCACTCTGATATTGTGTATGTTACAAACCGAACAGGCTTATTGTTTTTACTTTAAAATGAATGGAGATCGTATTATACAGGTTTTTGTAAAAAGTTTTTAATTACCCTCAATCTCTTATTCAGTTATAAAACGTGTTTTAAACACTAATCACAGCATTGATGAAGACGGGGTTACACTAGTTCTATCTCTATAGCTAGCATAGCTTTCAATTTCTAAATGCATACTATATTATACTTCATCCGGTTCTAAATATAAGACAGATTTGACATTTTTGAAGATATTAAGAAAGCTAATTAAATTACTTTAAATATTTATATTTGTTATTTTTCTCCAAACTATTTTGCCTAACTTACAAACTGATATATAATCTAAGGATACACAACATATTATATGGTTAACTACTTATTTAGTTTCCTTAATCTCTCTAAAAAAAGTTGACTCTGTATTATATTTAAGACCGAAGGGAGTACAAGAATCATATTTTCTTGCCTTTCTAAATCATCCACAATAACAGAACAACCCAAAGAAATCTCTAGATCCATTGGATTGAACAATCCAAAGAACGATGATCTTCCACTTCCGCAAGAGGAATTGCAAATATATATATATATACACACACACACACACACATATATAGTCCTTTCAACATCTTCAATGGGTATTTAGAGAGTAAGAGGAGTGGATTTGTTGATGACCACTCAGCCTTCAAAGTATTGATAAAATCACATATAGCACACATAAGTAGGGCTAGGGGATTGCCAAAGCAAATTGAACTCGAAAATTTTTATTCATATACACTAAAAAAATCACACAATTGCCGATGAAATTCCATGACTAATTCCATTGGTAATCCATTAATCCATAGGAAAAATTTTCGGAAGAAAATTTTTTGTGACTAATTCTAACGCGAATTTTTTAGTCGAAGAATTTTTCTATGGCAAATTCTGCTGTGATTATTCCTCAAAAATAAAAATGAAAATTATTATTTATAAGAAATGTTTTATTAAAAATAATATATTTATAAAAATTAAAATTATGATATTAATAGTCATATAAATACATAAAAATAATTTTTCCATAATTATTGTGAAAATTATGATATAATATATGTAATTTTTAATAATTTACTATATAAAAAATAAAAGGAAAATATATATATAATATAATCCATATATGTTGGAAATATATATATATATATATATAACCATAAAATATTAGTCGATATTCATGCACCCCTACATTAAAGCTATATATATATATATATATATATATATATAATGTGAAGAAGGAAAAATAAGGGTCTCAACCTCAATATATCAACTCAAAATATCTGTTAATAATAGGAAAAAATACAAGAACAAAAAATGTCAAAATTGGTAAAAGACAAATGATTATATTGAATTTCAATAATTCTAAAGGGACTAATTTGGATTTTTGAAATGTAGCAAAATTTGTGAAATTACCTAACTATTCTTAGTTTTTTTCAATAAAAAATCCCCATCCCCCTTGTCAACTGCCAGTGCTCCGGGACCGGTGACCGGTGGTGGTAGCCGTAACCGGAGCTCCGATAGTCTCATATATTTTTTGAATTTCTCAAACAAAAGTCATCAATATGGATACTTACTGATGCTCCAGTAAACCCTATTTACGACTTTAGTATTCATATTAATAACTCAAGTATTCATATTGATGACTTTTGCTTGAGGAATTCAAAAACAAATATGAGACAACCGGATGTAATATCCCAAAATTCATTCACAAAAAATCCCATGTATATTCATTATGATAAATGAAATAAAATGATGAATTTTAGTATACTTGGAATAATAAAAATACCCCTACTAGAGACTACACGAAATTGTGGCCAAAACAAGACATAAAGTCCAATTTTTCTCTTTCAAAAAGCCTATTCTTGAAGCCCAAAATAATGAATGGAAGAACACAAGCCTTGGGTCCAATTGATTGTGATTTTGGCCTAATAGAGAGGAAAAGAAGAAGGCCCAAATTAAATGTAAAAATATATAGGCAAAATAGTTATTTGACCAATAAAATAAGAAGCCTTTATTTTCACCAAATTAAAAGGCCAATTTCGGCCAAAAAAGTAAAGGGGGAAGAGAAAATTAATTATTGGAGATAAATATACCTAAATAAGGAGGAATTGTGGCCAAGTAAAAATTAAGTTGAAAAGTCAAAAATTGTAGACAAATTAAAAGTAATATTGAGGAGGTAAAATTTGGATAATGCAAGAAGCTCTTTTGGTTTTCTTCAAGGGCCATATTTCCTCAATTTGGAGAGAGGAAAGAGAAAACATTATGGCCAAGGAAAAAAAATGATGAAGGAAATTAAATTGGCATGTGATAATTGTATTAAAATATTATATTGCTAAGGAGGTGGAGATGATATTTTAGAATTCTTCTCTTTCCATCCTAAGACATATTTTAGGCCAACAAAGAAAATAGAGAGAGTGTGTGTATTTCAAGAAGCAAGAGAAAAGAAAGAGCTAAAGAGAAATAAGAAGCAAAATCAAGGTAAGCAAGTGTGAAATTCAAGTGTTTAAGCTCTCTAGTTCATGCATAACTCTCTCTAATCTCTATACCATCTTGCAATACACAGGTAGCAATGCAAAATCATGAGTAAGGGAGAGAGAGAGAGATGGCGTTTTTTTAGCTAGAGAGAGAGAGAGAGACAGAGAGAGAGAGAGAGAGAGTAATTGGTAAGCACAAGTAACCTTGATTTCTTGATGATTAAAGATAGTTGATGGTTGTTGTGGTTGTTTGGTGGCTTGTTTGCTTGGTTTTTATGATTTGAGATGATGAAATCCTAAGGGGTTATGCTACCCAATTTTCCATTAATTATGTACAATAGGTGCTTAAGAGGTTAAATAAGTGATTAGGAGTGGAAAAAAGATGATTGGTTGAATGGAATCATGAAAACTCAAATTTCCCTTTTCTTTGGTGATTTTCGGCCAGCTACAGAACAGATGGTTAGAGCTATAATTTTGTGTTTTTTATGGTTCCATTGGGTTCTATATGAAAAACTGTGTGGGAATAGCCCCTGTTATGAATTTTGGATCATTGGAACAAAAATTCTTAAAATTTGAAACTTGCTGCCAATTAGGGTTTATGCGTGGCAGTCTAGTTGTTATGTGTTTTTAGATAATCAAATGGTGTCCAATGAATGAGATTTTTCAAAATAAATAAAAGTAGATATATCAAGCTTCAATTTGATATGTAATTTGTCCCATTTGGATTTGTATATTAAAAGTTATGATTTATTAAAGTTGGATTTGTAAAACTAGAATGTTGTGGTGATAGTGTGCAAAAAATGTTGATACTGGAATTCTGTTCACATAAATGGTTAAAGGAAATATTTTTTCTTAAAAGTAGACTTAATAGGGGTCACATAGCCTTTGGAACCACATCAATGGGACATTTGTAAATCAAGTTACGAATTTTCAAATTTTGATGAAAATTATGGCAGTTTTAATTAATGTGCGAAATTAAAAAGGTAATGGAAAAATGTAATTACCTTGAACTCTAAGGGTAAAGATAACCAACAAAATAAGTTTGGAATAGTACATGAATAAGAAATAACTCAATTTTTGTAAATTTGGAATTTTAAGACCAGACAGTTTGCCCCAGCCAGGTCCAAGTATAGGAACAATTAGCGAGCGGAAAAAGGGGATTTAAGGTAGTAACTCTATTTTTCATAAACTACATAATTATTTGTATGTTTTTTGTATTCTGTATTCTGTAGCTGAACAGGGTGCCTGGGGTATAGTGATATGAATAGTGCCTAGGGCACAATACCTAATTGTGGTCTAGGACCCAGCTGAGGTACCAGGACAAGTAGGGGACTTGGCCCTGAATTGTGTGCACATACAAGATATAGTTGAGTTTGCATTTACATTATGTTGTGCATAACATATTTATTTATCATATTTTATATGATTGATTACATGTTGCTACTGAGATTCATTTGAATCTCACCTTTTTCCCTAAATTTAAAATAATCCAGTAGAAGGTAGCAGCTGTAGAGGCAAAAACATAAATTCAACAATTGAGGGCTTTGATTTGGATCAGAGTTGCAGTTGGTTATGATTAGATTAATTTTGTATATTTTGGGATTTGTATATATTTTTAAAATCCTATAGGAATTTTCTGTAATGTAAACAAGCACTTTATACTAGTATGATTATGCTATTTCTGTATGTCCACTAAACCCTGTGTTTATTACTTTGTGAATATCAAAATGTAAAGGGGTTTGACATCGGAGCTCCAGTCGACCTTATTTATGACTTTAGTATCTATATTAATAACTCAAATATCCATATTGATAACTTTTGCTTGAGAAATTCAAAAAAATATATGAGATCGCTGAAGCTCCAATCGACCTTATTTATGACTTTAGTACCTATATCAACAACTCAAATATCTATATTGAAGACTTTTGCTTGAGAAATTCAAAACAATATGAGACCGCCAGAGCTCCAATATACCCTATGTACTACTTTAGTACCTATTTTCACAACTTAAGAATTCATAATTGACGGTTTTTACTTGAGAATTTCAAACAAACATGTATTAGACTGTCAGAGCTCTTTGGTGGGGTCGATCGCTGACAAAGTCACTGGAGCTTTGGTGACAGCCGCCACCACCAGTCACCGATGCCAGAGTTTCGGCGACTGGCAGCGGGCAAGGGGATTGAGGATCTTTTTATTAAAACAAATTAAAGGTAGTTAAGTAATTTTTCAAATTTTGCAATATTTCAAAATTCTAAATAAATCCCTTTGGAGTTATTGAAATTCAACATACTTTGTCTTTTACCAATTCTGTTAGCATTTTTTGTCGTTTTCCCTTGATATTATTACCTCCAATCATAAATGTAAGATCGTAGTGCAAAATTACACTATAAACAAAATCTTATAGTTAAGACAGAAAGAGTACTATTTTAATCATACCCTCAATCTTGGTAGATTGAGAGAAAAGTGTCATAAGATCAACCACAACTGAGAAAAAGAAAAGTAAACAAAAAACATTTTTTTGGGTTGCACGTTGTGATTGGTCAAATTAAAATTTTTATCTACGTAATTGTAACGTAAAAAAATGGACAACTATAGGTTATATTAAAAGGTTACACATTACATCAAGAAAACGACAACCACATACGGACACTTAAATATGGTATCACATAGCATGATGATTGATGAATATTTGATGGTAATAAAAAAAAAAACATGATTGATGAATACACCATGATCACCAACATCTCCTACCGGCATGAGGCTGGAGACAAACACTAATTTTTTTAAAAAAAGAAATTAATTTTCTCAAGAGTATTAAGAGAATAATTGGTTAAAAGGTATTTTTGTTTTTAAACAATTCTCCTTTGAGTTCGGAGTATTCTAAACTATCAAGTGGTGCAATGTTTTCCTTAAAGTTTATAAAAGAAACGTTGTAATGTTCTAAACATAATGCTTTCATTATGCCATAGTGCTAACTTAGTTCACATAGTGATGTGGGGAATATATTTTATCAGGTTGATATAATATTTGGTCATTTAAGTTTGCTATTATTTTAGTTTTGGTCTCTCAAGTTTCAAACAATAGATTTTAGTACCTTAAATTTCATTTTACCCCTTAAGGAACCAAAACTCATGATTTAAACTTGAAGGACCAAAATTAAAATAAGGGCAAATTTGAAGGCAGAGATTGTCAATGTCCACATTTTTTGTTAGCCGTATCGGGTTAAAGAACAAAAAAGGCACTACATAAAATTAAATGACCAAAATGAACCCTTGTGTAAAATTAAAAGATTAAAGGTAACATCTTACATTAGAAAAAATATTTAACTTCATAAAAAATAGTAATTGAAAAAGACAAATTTCTGCTAAACGATATGCTATCTTTAAAATCGACCACATTGTCAACAATTTCAATTGATAAATATTTCCCATAGTAAGTATTTTGATAAAATTTTTACCCTGTACAGTATACTGTTTAAAAGCATTTTTGTCAAACTCGCTAGTTGATTTTCTGAGTTTACTGTTTTTACGTTTCTACCCTATAAAATTGAGTCGAATCACAAGTACACTCGTACCAGTTATAAACTTAATTAAGCTTGTGAGTTTATATACTGAGTTTATCATTTCTATATTTCTAACTTACAAAACTATGTTCACTTACTTTTAAATTCATGATAACTTTTTATATTTTAATTATTTAATTATATATTATTAATACCTCTTTAATGATAAAAATAAAACTGAGTTTACGAATCGAGTTTATGATACAAATTTATATCACCGTCATGATTTTGTTTAAACTTATGAGTTTGACAAACTTGCTGAAAAGCCATAAAAATCCACATAAAAGGTTTCTATGTGGGCAGTATTAATAGTTAATACTTTTTTGATATAAAGTTAATGGTTAATAATATAAATAAATAATAAAATAGTTAATAGTTAATAATTTTTTGGTATGAAGTTGATAATATAAATAAATAATAAATAGTTAATAAAATAGTTAAAATGAAAGCGATAGATCTAGAAAGAAGTTCCAGTTATGGAATATAGTTCCCTGCTCCCTCAATTTAGATTTTGATCTTGTAATGGAAAATGTGAATGTTTGATTATTGGGTATGGATTCTGCCCCCGTGTGTAAGCTCTCTATATATACTCTAATTAAATGCTCAATTATTAACCCCATGATTAAATAATTAATAATGAGGCCTGGTCTCATTTCCCGTCACTAATTATTCAGTACATGACCGTTTCAATGCAATTCTCTTGATAATATTATTGTTTTTTAAGAATAATATAGTTACTATATTTGTTGTTGCGGGTTACGTACGTGGCTCCTACAATTGTCTTTTTGACCATAGGACTCAGAACCAAAGATGTTTCTCTAAACACTCTGGCTTTATTATACTCCCTGGCGTCCTTTAATACATGATCTAATTCCGGATACGTTGATTTTAAATGTAAGTCCTATTTTATGTTTTTATTTATTTATTTTAAATAAAATTTATTGATATTCTTTTAATAATAACCAAATAGATAAGAGAGGAAGGAAATTAAGGATAATAATTTAGGTATTTTAGAAAACATAGCACATTAACTAATTTAATTAACATAATTAATCCCCTCAAATTAATTAATTAGGCTTTACATCAATAAAATAAAAGAATTACATGGAGTGCTTATGGGGGAGTATATATAGTCTCCCCCCGCCCCCAAACAAAAAAAGATCCATACTTCTGCTTGTTAATGTACCTAAATTTGATCGGATATGATTAATTTTTGATTTTTGATTTAGGTTTGTTCCTATTTTGTTTATGTTGACCACTATATTCATTGTGATTATCTTCATTTTATAATATATTAATTTTTTATTTATTAGGAAGGGATTTTGTTGTTGGTTTAAAACTAATTCTTGGGTCATTTTAGGGAAAAAATTCTTCCTTACCACACATTAATATAATAAAGTCCATTCTATTGACCAAAAAATTTAAAAATTTTACGGTCTAATTCTCCGAATTATTCAATACATGACTGTCCCTGCATAAGCTTGACAATGTCAATATTAATTATATGTGGGTAGGTGTTTGTTTATTATTATTATTTTTTTAAAAAACAGTATCTATTTAGGGAAGGAATACAAATCATGGAGACTCCTCACTCCACAGCAATGACTCACTAATGCATATAAAAGGACATCCTTGCTTTTCAGTTCTTTTTTAATCTTCCTTATCGACCGATTTTAACTATCAAGTTTAGTGAAATCATATACATTATTGTCAAACTAGTAAGTTGACTATCCGAGTTTATCATTTTTATGTTTCTAACTTACAAAATCGAATCAATTTACAGGTAAACTTGTGACTGTTGTAGACTTGGTCAAACTTACGAGTTTATATATCAAGTTTACTGTTTTTACGTTTTTAGCTTGAAAAAATGTGTTAGCTCACTCTTAAACTTGTGTTAACTTCTTCTCTTTGATTATGCTTAGCGACTTTAAATATAAATTTTATAGAATTTTTTTATTAAATATGATAAATTATGAATATTGATGGATTTAATTTCAATTATTTGGATTTAAAATATATTTAAATTAAACTGTTGTCTTTTTTATATTTCAATTATTTAATTATATATTATTAATATATATTTAATGATAAAAACAAACTCTTGCAAGTTTATGGTTAAAGTTTATGATATGAGTTTACGTCATTATTACAAGTTTGCTTAAACTCGCAAGTTTAACATCTATAGCCATATATATTCCGATGCTCTATACTTAATTGTTCTTAACTGTTAAATAAATAGCCATGTATTTGACTGTTTGTACTAAATAACTTGTAAGTGATTGTTTAACATTTATCATTTTTATTAAATAAATTTAAAATTAAATATTAGTGAATATTCACAACAATGTTAAGGAAACAAGGGGTCTGAACTCAAAATATCTATTAATGTATTTTAAAGTGATTTAAAATATCGAAAGATCAATTACAGTATACAAAAATAAAAGGAAACTGAAAGCTTTTTGGATCGCACGCTGTGGTTCATTAAATCAACAGTTTATCTACGTTAAAGTACATGTTTGGTCATTTAAGTTTATATCAAATACCAATTTATTACTTAAGTTTAATTTAAAAAGTATAATCTTAATTAGCCTCTTGAACTTAACACTGTTAATCTCACTAACAAAAAAATTTAGACTAGGTGAATTTAAAACGTTGACTCGGCAATCAAATGCTACAAAGCATGTCTAATTTAATATCATTATTAAATTTATTTTTGGCCACAATATAATTATTTAAATTTACAAGGATGAGAATGACGTGGTTGAATTTTCTGAGATAATAGTGTATGTCCATCGGCAGTTAACAGGGATGCGGGTACAATAAATCAATAATGTGTGTGTGTGTGTGTGTGTGTGGGGCACAATGGGGATGAGAGCGACACCCATTATAGGAATGTAGGCACAATAATGCAATAGCCCCACCCTCGAGACGAAATAAATAGAAGTAAATAAGGAAAGGGGGAGGGGAAGAGAGAGGACAAATAAGTTAATGTCATGTGTGTATATTCAACCGATAGAAGAAGGACGTCTGGACAAAATTGAGGGAGGAATGAAAATCTGAGCCGGCGGCTGGGATAGAGAAGATAGTCAAGATACATCTAGATATTTTGTTAGGTTATTAAGAGATTTAATTATTAAAACACTTATATTAAAAAAATTAAAATTTGACATGATTTGTAAGTATTTAATTGCTAAGCCAATATTTTTTATCAATGAATAAGAGAGAGATATATATATATATATATCTTGTTGATAGAATATTATTTTATCTTACAGTGGCTAGACTTGATATTTGCTTCAGTCAATTTATGCAACAGCAACACAAATCTCACATGTATCGGATTTGAGTTGGTTGATGCTGGCAGTCGCTTCTCTCGATCGGATTGGAGTTGGTTGATGCTGGCAGTTGCGTCTCTTAGCTTGTATTAGTTATGCTTTAGATTTATTTGTTTCTGGACTTGTAGCTTTGTTTTCGTCATGTTTGTTTCGATTCGGCATCATGTTGATTGTTGAACTTCTATCGGCCATTACATTATTATATAATGGAAAATATTTCATGAAAAAAAAAAAACTTGAGAGGGACTTCTGAGTTTCATTGTTGTTGTTACTATTGGGCCTGGTTGTTATGAAAGCCCAAATTAGTCTCTGCCTTATTTTTGTATAAATGGACCCCAAATATCATTTGTTTAATTTTCCCAGAATGACTACATGAATCAGTCTATGTTTAGCTGGGCCATTGTTTGCTGTTCCACAAAAGCCCTTTTTAACCCTGGACAAAGTTGATATGAATCTGAATCATTTCGTGGGGAATCATTCAGTGACCGATTTCACTTTTTAATTTTAAAAAATTGTTAGAAGTGCTCAGCTGTGTTTTATCTTTATATAAGGTTTTAAAAAATATTTTTTATTCCTCTAATCCTAATGCCATTAATCTCAAATGATTTTTTTAATAACAATGTTATTTTAAAAAGAAGAATTAATATGTTATCATTTGAGAATATATATTTTGTCAACATATAAATTTAATGCCAGTCTTTTTTGTTAACAGTATCAGAGTTAAAGCACCAAAAAGACACTAAATAAAATAAACATTAAAATACGAAAAAAAAAAACTCCCATGAGCTTTGATTCAGTTGCACATAATATCCCTATCATCTAATAGTTTAAATTAAGGACCCTAATGTTCAAGTTTTTATTATCAACTCCCTACAGTTAAAATCACTAACTTTTTCATGGCAAAAAATACATATAATGACTAACGAAAAATCACTCTTAAAACTAATTATTTTTGCCGTGTCATAAGGGGGGGATCGTTCAGTTACCGATTTCACTTTTTAATTTTAAAAAATTGTTAGAAGTGCTCATTTGTGTTTTATCTTTATATAAGGTTTTAAAAAATATTTTTTATTCCTCTAATCCTAATGCCATTAATCTCAAATGATTTTTTAATAACAATCATAGTTATTTTAAAAAGAAGAATTAATATGTTATCATTTGAGAATATATATTTTGTCAACATATAAATTTAATGTTAGCCTTTTTTGTTAACAGTATCAGGGTTAAAGCACTAAAAAGACACTTTATAAAATAAAGATTTAAATACGCATAAAAACTTCCCATGAGCTTTGATTCAATTGCACATAATATCCCTAACATCTAATAGTTTAAATTAAGGACCCTAATGTTCAAGTTTTTATTATCAACTACCTGCCGTTAAAATCACTGTTTTTTTCACAGCAAAACAGTACATATAATATTGAAACTAACGAAAAAGCACTCTTAAAACTAATGATTTTTCCATGTCATAATTTTATATTTTTTATTATTTCTCGTATCATTTTAAAAATACACCTGGCATTTGACATTTAATATTAAGTATTTAAGACTTTTTATTTAAAAAAAGACATTCACAATAGTTTGAATCTTTTTTAAGTATTTTATATTTTTTAAGTATTTATTTTAATTATTTAAGAAATACTTAAAATTATATGTCAAATTCCAAGTGTTATATTCTAAATGACATAGTATATTATAAAAAAAATATAAAAATTTTGACATGGCAAAAACCATTAACTTTAGCAGTAATTTTAACTGCAGGGGTTAATGGTCAAAACATGAACCATTAGGGTCATTAATTTAAAATTTCAAATGTTACAAAAATTATATGCAACTGACTTAAAATTTAGAAAAATTGTGTGTATTTTTAGCCTAAAATAAAATAACCAAAATAAAATGTAAAGTTAAAAGATTAAAATTATATTTTTACCTTAAAAACTAATTGGAAAAAACAAATTTATGCTAAACGATATGCTTTTTTTTTTTATAGTAAATGATATTCTACAAATACATCAGAAGCTATCCTCCTGAGTCAACATGCAATCTCATTCTGTTTACATCATTTATTAAAAAGTTGGTAATAGCATCAGGGGGCGATTCTGTGATATGAAGATCAATCGCCATCTTCCAAGCTTCTTTTACCATAGTGTTTGCAACTGTGTTAACATCCCGAGTGCAAGTTGAAATTTCCACTTCCTAATCTTTATCCAGCATCGTGTGAATCTCCACCATAAGCTGTAAATCAGGGTGTTCCCGAGATACCTTATCCTAAACAAGATCCATTACTTCACTACAATCAGACTCAATCATAATTTGTCTGTATCCTCTATCCCATACCAATTTAAGTCCCTACAAAACACCCCAAGCTTCCGCAGTTACTATCGTTCCTTGCCCAATCTGGTACATAAAACCCATCAAAAAGTCACCATTGTGATCTCTCAACACACCTCCACACGTGCAAGTCCCTAAGTTGTCATTCCTAGATCCATCGGTATTAATCTTCACCCACCCAAGCGGTGGTGGCATCCATTGGTGATGATTCCTTTCTGCACTCCTATTTTGAAGCAAGCTTGTATTACCCCATGTTAAGTAGACACGAGCACGAGCTAAAATAGCCTGTGTACTCCAAGTATTATTATTAAAACATCTGTCATTACGAGCTAACCAGATATACCGGCATAGTACCGTAAACCAAAGACGAAACTCGAATCCTTGTATTACGTCTTTTCTCCTCACACACCATGTAAGCCAGTCATTTCTCCCAACCATGCCAAAAAATTGATCACGCCAATCCGGAGGTAAGAATTCTTTCCATAATTCAGAAGTGAATGGACAATCCTGCAAAATGTGGAGAACTGACTCGCGTGAGTTATGGAATCTTGAGTTCTTTTAGACATTCGTAGACAAAATTCCATCTCACCCGATCACAAGCCTTCTCTAAATCAATCTTAATGGCCATGAAACCCTTTTTCCTTTTTAATGACTTCATAGAGTGAATGATCTCCTGCACAAGTATAACATTATCTGAACTCTGACGCCCTTTTACAAAATTGCACTGATTCGGGGCTATCACCAAAGGCATAATTGCCTTGAGTCTGTTTGATATAACCTTCGTAACAATCTTGTAAACAACATTGCAAAGACTTATAGGACGAAAATCACGAAACGTCTCTGGATGTTCCACCTTCGGAATGAGAACAATCTGAGTCCCATTGATTTGTCGTATCCACATCGGATCATTGAAAACTCTTTTCACTAATTCAATCACTGACGGTTTTACAGTTTCCCATTGGCTTTGGTAAAATAGCGGATTGAATCCGTCTGGCCCTAGTGCCTTCAACGGCCCCATATCAAACAAAGCTCTTTTAATCTCTTGCTCTTCAACCAATCTCCCCAGAATATGCAAATTTACATCATCAATCTCAGGATAAGTGCATCCGAATACCAAAGATCCATTATAATTATGGGTTTCTGTATACACATTTTCGAAGAATTGGCTTCCCAATCTCATAATTTCTGCTGCATTATATGTCCATTCCCCAGATTCAAGCTTTAATGCTTCAATTTTATTCCTTCTTCGTCTGCCACTAGCCACAGAATGGAAGTATCTAGTATTACGATCTCCATCCACATACCAATTAGCCCGAGAGTATTGAAGCCACATGACTTCTTCCCATGCCAAAAGCTTTTCAAGCTCTCCCTATAGCTCCCCTCGTAACTTTTCAAGGTGCTCCGAGATACCTACCGAAGCCATCTTAGCATTAATCCCCTCCAATCTTCGATATAATCTGTCTTTCATATAGGATATATTTCCGAAAACCTCTTTATTCCATAACCTCAGATCCTCAGTAAATTGTTTAATAGATCCGCACCAGTCATCCTCCACCCCCTAGTGTGAATGAACAAATTTCTTGAAATCATCATGCATAACCCAGGGAGCGAAAAATCTAAAAGGCCTTCGATTATTTACCGTAAGAACATGAGATTCAGTATCAACCAACACCGGACAATGATCGGATTTATATTTTGGCAAATGTGTCACTGTTGCATTATGATTATTTCTAAACCAGCAGTTATTAACCAAGGCTCTGTCTATTCTACTCTGGCTATTCAGATTCCCCTAAGTAAATTGAGGTCCATTAAAACCAATATCAAGTAACTCGCTACTCAGAAGCCAATTCCGAAAAGACCTATCAATACCATTAGTCTTCCTATGATTCTTACTCCAGCGTTCCTCGGAATGAGAAACAACATTAAAATCACCAACCACAACCCACCTTCCCATAGTCAATTGCCGAATACCCTCAAGAGTCTGCCATAGTTGACGTCTAATAACCATATTTGGGTGCCCATACACCACAGTTAGAGACCACTCATCCCTGGTACCTTTATTAACCACCCCATGAACAAATTAATCCCCTGAAGAAGTAACAGAGAAATTTAAGGTAGAATCCCAGAACAACCACATACCTTCACTAAAACCACGAGTTTCAACCACGTGCATATTCATCCATCCCAACTTCCTAGCAATGAGCTTAGCTTTAACCCCTAGCTGTCTAGGCTCCAACAGTGCAAATAAATTAACTCAATGTCTGGCAACAACATCACTAAGTAACCTTCAAAAGGAGGTACCACCAGCACCTCGAGTATTCCAAGTCATAACAATCATTAAAAATTAATAAAAAAAGAGAAGAACACAAACAACCCAGGCATTATTGAGACAAATGTCCCTCCTGAACATCCTCAAACCCATGCATCACCACGTCATCAACACCTCCAAGTGGACTAAGTCTAGTTACAACGGTCACTCCTCCTTCTGCACCTGGGTCAATAGGATTGGAGGCTTCTAGACGAATAGCGGGGGAATTGGAATCTAATTTCATAACATCATTCTTTCTTCCTGACCCCACTTCCCCACTTAACTTACAAGACGTTCCAGCTTCTTGTGTTTTCTCCACACACAATATTTCTTGGGAAGCTCCCTCCTCAATCCCTTTCTTCTTAGCTACTTGGATCCCACGTGTTTTATTCAACTTATTAAAATGCCCAACATTATTCACAGCATCACCACTAATCTCCTTTTTTCTTACATTTAAAATATCCGATCTATTATTACCCTTGCTCCCTTTATTTAGAACAGGTGAATGACCAGTTTTTTCTTTCGTATCCCACGACCTATCTTCTGGCTTTGAACTAACACGAATCTTCCCCTGATATGCGTTATCACCAGAACCGCCATCAATAATTGTCATGTCTTCAACATTCAGAGCCTCAAACCGAGATCCTCTTCCCATATTTCTAGAAGGTAAATCACGCCTAGGCTCACGACTATAATTGCCATTCCTTGCATTCGAGTTCCATTACCCCCTTCTCCAACTTGGCACCACCATCCACTCCCCATACATTCCTGCAGTTATTTCAGAGGATGTGGACGATGGTGTTATAGCTATAGAATTCGACGTGTTATCCGTGCATGATGACTTTGACTTGTTACTTGATTATTTGGGCAATGTTCAGTATCATGACCATACCGCCCACATGAGAAGCAAATCAAATGCAGACCCTCATAAACAATCTTCTTTTCTTTCCCATTAATCATCATGGATGGAAGCAAAGGTGCATTTAAATCAATCTCAACACATATACGGGCAAAACGCCCTTTGGTTTGCCTAAGGGTATTATTATCCACTTTTAGAACCCTTCTTATTTGGTCACCCACCACATATAAAATACCCTTATCATAAAAATCTACAGGGAATTTAGGAATTCTTACCCATACTGTAATTTTGGAAACCTCCCCAGAATCGGGATCAAACTCTGACTTCCATGGCTGCACTGCTAGGTAATGATCCATGTATAACCAAGGGCCTCCTGTTAACGCAAAATCATAGTCCTCCTTATTGCTCATACAAACCAGAAAGTACCCGGAGCCTATCTTAATAGTTTCAATCTGCCCTCTATGTCCCCATAATTGTTGCAGTTTTCGACCCAATTGATCCTCCCGCACCATTCTGCCAAGTAATCTAATGAACAACGACGTTGACCATTTTCGTGCTAGCTTCATTCTAAACTCCGGAGACACAATGATATTTGGTCCCTTCTTCGTTATCTCCACCTCAATTCTGGACTTCCATCCATCCCCTTTCCACCATTCTTCTTCTTCATCTGAACATTCCTTCCTTGTCTGATCTTCGATACATGCCTCCTTGCATGATCTTTTTGGTGCTTCCGATATAATTGTTTCCTCTTCAACATCGTTATCCCTCATCCAGTCCTCAACCCGTGGGGCTAATGATTGCTTACCTGTGAACTCTTCATTATCATCTCGAATTTTCTTTGAATTACGCTCCAAGGCATCACTCTTCTTCATCATCGGCACCAAAACCATTCTTTCAGGATTACGTTCTGTCTCACTTTCAATCATGTCTAGCAGCTCCAAAGCCGGCCAGACGATGAAACAGTACAATCTTGCACCAAAAAAAAAAACAAATACAAAAAAAAACAAAAAAAAAACAAAAAAACAAAAACAAACAAAAAACAAAAAAAAAAAAAAAAAACAAAAGCTTTCCTCTACTTACCTCTCACCGACAGCGCTCAAACGGAAAATTCTCAGCGGGATCAGAAGCATGTTGCCTGGAATAAACTCCAACTCAAAACAACAAGATTAGCGTTATCGGTAACACAAATACAGGGACACAGCAAGATCAGCCTTATCAACCGGAAAGCATGAACTCCAACTCAAAACAGATCATCTTCGAAAACGAGAAGGAAACTCAGATCGGCATCAAGAATGGGAAAGCAATGTCTGAATGAATGACATTACAGCAGATCAAAGAAGAACAACGGTGACGCTCCGGACAAATGAAGACCGTTGAAAGCTACAGTAATTTCAACAGAGAGAATTTCGCCGTTGCTCTGAGCTGTTTTTTCCCCTTGATCGAATTGCAGAAATAGATTACAAGGTCATTAAACGATATGCTTTTAATGATTAGAATCTTTCACAATGTCAATAATTGTAATCAATAAATATTTCCCATGGTATATTATTTTTTTTATACAAGTTTTACCTTGTACAGTATATTGCTAAAAAGGCCATTAATAATAATCATATATAAGGTTTTATATGTGGGCAGTATAAATAGTTAATAGTTAATATATAAATAAATAATAAAAAGTTAATAATCTAGTTGAAATGAAAATGATGGATCTAGAAAGAAGTTTTAGTTTTGCAGTCACTATTACAGAAATCGCAATATATGACAGTTATTAATGGTATATGCGAGTGCTATATTTGCTCAATGAAGATACATTACAATTTCAAACCATGATTTATTTTGGATATATTATAATGATCCTAGTATAACAACCGTTATGTATCGAGATGTAGTAACACCATGATATGTGTAATGCTATCATAATAATAAAACAGGTTCATGTAAAGCAACAGTTATATATACCGTAATGCTAGTATAATAAAAACGGTGTCAAGTAAACAATTGTTATAAACTCTGTAACATGCATAATCATGCTTTTAAAACAACCGTTATATAAAGTTTAGCATATGTAATGGTCATTATATCGCAACTATTATTTATTTGATATAAATGCTAACCAATTTAATAAAACAACCGTTATAAATAGTGCATAAATATATAACAATTTTTATGTAAGAGCTGTTAAGTTTTGAGGAAATTATTTTTAAAATTAGGATTCTCTTTTCAATATCCCCCTGCAAGCTTACAGAACGAAATTATACATAAATTTTTATATTACAGAAGCTCACATCAAGTGCAAATTGAGATGTATCAAGATATTCCTAATTTTGCGGCTAGGCTCAATAGAACTTACTACTATAAAGGGTTAAGGGTATGTAGCCTCAAGAAGGAGGGGTCAGATCTGTAGTACGCCATCTGCTCCTTCTCGTTAGGTTGCATATGGTGTTCTATAGATCTAATCTTTTCTTCTCTATCAAGTCTTGCTCGAAGCTACATATCCCTTAAGCCCTTTACGATAGGGAGTTCCATTAAGCCTAGCCATAAAGCTGTGAATGTCTTGATCTATCCCAAATTGTATGGCTATACTCGATGTGTGAGCTTCTATTATATTATATAGTAAAATTCAATAAGCAAAGAAAAAGCAAAAACTCTATCTAACACATGCGTGTGTGTATATATGGTAAGACAACATAATACCTTTCTTGTCATAGATGGTATGACAATAAGGTGGTTAGGCCAATCAACAAGTTCAAGCACACAACAAAAGCATAGCTTTTCCCACTATCTTTTGTGGTAGACACTATAATAGCTAACTTGGATCGATGGCGGCCTTTAGTTCTCTAGGCTAACATGATTCTGAGGGAGAGGTGAGTTATGAATCATGTTCTCCCTCAGTAGGTTATACATGGGACTTGTAGAGACAGTTCTGAATTGTGTTCTCCCCTGTAAGTTATACATGTGGCTTGTAGCTATAAAACATGAGCACAACTTAGGTCAAAACCTAGCTACAAAACATGAAGTGAATAATAATGGAGAAGGGAAGTCATACCTCCATATGATTAGAATAGACCACGCATAGAAATGTAACCTAGCTAGGGCTGAAGAACGAAAACATGAGTAAGAGCAATCGAAGCAACTTGCGCTGCTATTGGTAATAAAAGTATGGCAAACGTTTTGGATTGTATGGCTAAATTGAATATGACTTACGTATGCTAAAATATCCAACCAGAAAAGTGGAGTTCTGAGGTTGGTTTGTTACAATAAACTATAAGACCAGTGTTGTAATGAATAAAAATATGCTTTAGGGCCTGCGCAGCTATCACTGAGAAGCACGAAGAAGGCTTTATGGATGGTGTGGTTCAATTGAAAATGATAGTTAAAGACCGGAGAAGACAACTAGACTAGTGGGGTTCTAAGGTTGGTGGGTTTGGGGTTTACATTTGAACTAAGACAAGTATGCTGATGAATGAAACGGAGAAGCAGGGACACATTTAAATAGAGGGGAAATTTAACTTTATAATGGTTTAAATATAACACCAAAGAGCAAGATGATCGAAGAAAAATGCAAAAAATAGTGTTGTAACTCTTGTATCTAACACCATGCATGCAGGTTAGGGAATAAGCCTGAATAAAGTAGGCTACTAAGTCTAGTTTAGTAAGAGTATGAGGAATACATAAGAAACAAAATGGCTTTCAAAAATCGCACTTAGAATAGAATATGAAATTCAGTGCTAATAAGTTGAAAGAAAGTACCCAATTCTTTTAGGATGTGTCAGAATGACATAAAAACTAACTTGGATCCAAAGGAAAAGGAAAATGGTGTCTAGAAAGAAGTAATATAGAGGACTAAAAGAACCAATGGCATAACAAATAATATTTCCATAATCAAGGGCAAAAGAGACAATTGTCACTTGATCTTGAGGTTAAAATTGGAAGACAAAATGAAAGACCAAGATTTTCTCTTCAAAAGTAAGAAGGAACTATGAGAATGAAAAGCAAATCCCATCTCTCTCTTAAGGTCTCAAAACCATCCTCATTAAGCAAGCAAGATGGTCAACATTTCCTATTCCATTTTCAAGAAGGAAATTCAACCAAAAGAAGAGGAAGGAGGAAAGAGAAAAGTAACTCAATTAAATTAACCACACTTGGTTAATTAACTCCAACTTGTGCAAGAAGATAAAATTATGGCCACATATTTTTCTCTTTTTCTCTTGGACAATTTTGGCCAAGTAGTGCAAGAGGCAAGGAAGAGAAATATCAAAACATTTAACTCTCCCTCACATATGCAAAAAGTCAGCCAAGCAAGGAAAAGGAAAGAGAAAAGAAGTTTTGAAGAGGTCAAGAACAAGGTGAGCTTTTTATCTTGATTTTCACCTTAAAGATCACCTCTTAGGCTCAAATACTCTTCATAAATATTGTTATCCTCTTTAAGAGCTTCATTTATATGGTTGTTTTTTTTGAAGAGGAGGTGTTTTGAGTCATCTAGAAAGAGCCAAAGTTGGAGGATCCAGAAACTAAGAAAGTGCAAGAGGTGAGAGCTTCCTTTTGACCTTTGTTAGAATTTTTGGGATTTGTTCTTGCTGCCATAATTTCATCCATTTAGGGTTTTCTAGGGTTCATGAAGCTTTGATTATGTACATGTCATTATATGATGTTTTAAAAGCATATGAGCTAAGTTTGGTGGTTAAAATATGAATTGGTGGATTGCTATATTAATCCCTAATTTTTGGTTTGAACAAGACATCAAGAAGGAATGAGAATTCAATCAATTTAATGTTACCATTGCGTTCTACATGAAAAACTGTGTGGGAATAGCCCCCGGTTACAAATTCTGGAACATTAGAACACAATTTGCAAAATTGCACATTTACTGCCAATTAGGGTTTCCTACATGGCAGTTTGTTTACACTATGTTTTTGAGTAAGTGAGTATTATCCAATGAGCATAATATTTTCTAGAATCAAAGTAGACTAATCAAGCTTTAATTTGATAGTCATATAGGTCAATTGGATCTGTGCACTATGAGTTATGCATTTTTGAAGTTGGTCATGTAAAACTAGCATGTTTCTGGGATAGTGTCCAATGAATGGTAATTCTGGAATGTTATGCGTCCATTTGGCTAAGGGAAATATTTTTCCCTGAAACTAGACTTAATAAGGGTCACATAGCCTTTAGAATCACTGCAATCAGACATTTGTACAAAAAGATATGAATTTTCAAAGTTAGTTGAAAATTCTGCCAGCTTTTAGTGAATTTGTGAAGATAAAAAGGTAATGGCACAGTGTAATTACCTTGAACTCCAAAGGTTAAATTAATCATTTTGGGCTAGTTTGACCACATTGACTCTTCCTTTGACTTAGTGTATTAACCTTAATGATAACCAACTTAAGTGTTTGAATTATGAAAGAATTAGACTAAGTAATAACTCATCATCTGTAAATTCTAATTATAGGATTCGATATCTTCCATGAGCACTAGAACCAGGACAAGTACAGGACCGGAAAGGCTAAGGTAGTAACTTTTCCCTCATATTCTATGTAATGTGTTTCATGCATATTATTCCCATTATGAATACTTGAACTGGGCAGAATTGCCCGTTAGCATTCAGATGAGAAGGGCGTTGGCTTAGTAGAACACCCAGAGCTGTGGGAAGGGACGGTGCGTCCTTGAATATAATTACTTACTGCATAAGTGTAATATCCCAAATTTTATTCACCAAATTTCCTTGTACATTTGTTACATTAAATGGAATAAAATGGTGGGTTTTGGTGCACTTAAAATGGAAAAATATTTGAAGTAGATGTTACCTGAAATTTGGCTAAGTTAAGACATAAAATTTCAAATTTTGTCTTCTTAAAGGCCTAATTTTGTAGCCCAAAATGGAGAAAGGAAGAGCACAATGATTGTCCCAATTTAATATGAAAGTTTTGGTCAAAAGTAAAGAGGGAAGAAGGAAGACAAAATTTAATCTAAAAATTGAAGCAATGTAAGGCCAAAATGGTCATTTAGCTAATAAATCAAGAAACCTCTTATTTCTTCATAATTAAGGGCCAAAGTCAGCCAAGAAGGAAGGAGGGAGGAGAAAATAAATATTTGGACACAAATTTAGCCAAGTGGAAAAAGAAGCAAAAAGTAAAAAACATGTGTAAAATTCCATTAAATAATTATTATTTTAAGGAGGTGGAATATGATATTTCAAGAAGTCATTTATCTCTTCCAAAGGGCTAAAATTTCAGCCAAATAGAGAGAGAGCACAATGTAATACCCCGAATTCTGAGACTTGAGGCTAGAGAATAAGCCTGAGATTAGTGGACTGCTAAGCCCTGGTTTAGCATGATCCTAAATTGTGATTAAGAGATAATGAGTCCAAAAGTGGATGTGGTTAGTGATAAATAACCCTTTTGGAGAATATGATGTGATTTGAGATTCGAATGTGATTCGAATATGTTGTGATTCGTACCCAGACAATATATTTGAGTTCAATTATGGATTAACATCTAAATTGAATGAAAATAAGGGGAAGGGCATATGTATGGTGTAAATGAATGAGAAAAAGAATTTGGTGGTGATTCAGTGTGAATTGCCATAATCAGGGGCAAAACGGTAAAGTTACCGACCAATTGATCGGTTACCGAAGAGGAAACTCACTGGTAACTTCAAGATCAATGGTTAGGATTGATTTTTGTTGAGATCAAAGGGTGGAATCCCATGTGGTGTGCCTATGTGAACTCATGGTTGATGGAACAAGAGAGTGACACTTGGCAAGTTTTGGACCCTTGATCTTGGGTCAAAGATTCAACACTCTTCCTCTCTTCTCTCTCCCTTATTTGGACGTTTTTGGGGGGCCTAATTGCCCAAAAACTGATCACTCTATTCATCTTCATCATCCACTCATCTCTCTCTCAACTCCATTGTCGTCCAAGAGGAGGGAAGAAAGAGAAATCAAAAGGTGAGTTTTTGGTTGGCTTAATGTCCTCTAATGCTCTAATCACCTTTTATAAAGTTGTTCATAGTGATGAGAGCTTCATTGCTATGGTTTTAGATTCTTGATTGAAGGTGTTTGAGAGCTTGAGCAAAAGTGGAAAGATGGAGAATCAAGAAATTGGTTTGGGAATGAGGAAGAGGTGAGCATTTGCTTCCTTTTGATCTAAGTTTTGTGACTTTTGGTTAAGTATGGTGAATTGTGAATTTTGCCCTGATTTTATGGTATTTTCATGTGGAATGTGAATGGTGGAATTGGATGGTGATTTGTGTTGAAAATGATGTCATGTTGTGGTATTTAATTATTGGAATTGGTTTGGATTGGATTGGATACATTGTGTGCAAAACTGGAAATTCTGTCCAGTGTAAATTCTGTCTGGGCAGTCTTGTTGTGTGGACGTTTTGACTGGGCAAATGAAGTCAGAAAATTATGAAACTTTCCAGTCTTAAAGTTCACATCCCAAGCTTCAAAATTGACATATATTATGTGCCATTTCGTTTTGGAAACTGGGAGATATGACTGTCCAACATTTGAGGTCAAAAATGGAATCTGTTTTGGGACAGTCTTGAGTTTTGGGGAATTCTGTATTTATGTAGTGATTTCCAGTATTGGACAATATTTTTCCTGTGTAGAGGACTTGAATATCTTTCATTTGGCTTTGGGATCACCTCATTTCGATTTTTGTGGAATTAGTTATGATTTTTGGAAGTTCAGCTAAGAAACTGGATTTTCTTGGCCGCGGCCCAAATGTTTCTGGACAGTTTTTGGCCATGGCCAGTGAATTTGTGGGCCACAACCAACCCCCAAAAATCATCATTTTGGAATTTTAAAAGGTGATCTTTGGTCAAGTGTTTCCCAAGCCTTTAGGCATATGTTTGGGCTTTGATTAGCCACCTAAAGGTGTTAAATGGTAACCAACATTAAGTATTTGTATGTTGAGGAATTGAGAAAGGGATTAACCCTATGTCCTTGCTTTGGTTATAGGGTTGATATTCGCCCTGATCGTGGTTCGGTATTCATTCTGATCGCGAGCAAGCGAAGCTGGAGCATACGTGGAAAGAGTGTAGGGAACTTACCTCTTTTGCCTGTATATGATATTGTGTTAATGTGTTGATGCATGTTATTGCTTTGCTTGATTATGTGGAATATATATGATGTTTGAAGCTCTGTTTCTATTTATACTATGGCCATGAGTATGTTGTTGAAACATTGAGCATGCAGATGTGTCATGGTATGGACATGTGATATGTATTGCAAGCATGTCATGCATTATACACTTATCATACATGCATTTTGGTATTTGTTTCCTATTGAGATTATCTCGAATCTCACCCTCCCCTACCAACATTTTAGACAGGGTAGGTGGATCGAGGTTGGAGCAAACAGGCAAAGGCGATGAGGACTACTTCGGGTTATAGATTTTGGTAGTTGGTTATCATAGTTGGGATGTATATTTGGATATTCATATTTGGATTTGGATGTGTATATATGGATGTATATTTGATTATGTATGGAGATGAGATTTGTGTAATCCCCGTTTGAGGAATTGTAAAGGACGAATGTGCCCTATGAATTCTATGTAAAGGTATGAACCCGGGAGTTGCCGGGAAGTTATTGTTGTACACTCTGATATTTGTATAAATGTGATATTCCGCATAATGTAATTGTATTCGAAATTGAATATGAGACCAGGTTATAAATGATTTCGAAAGTTATTTGTGAAAACCCTGTCATGTGATGAGTTAATAAATGTTATTTGTTTCTTATTGGTCTCTATTTCATGTTAATCACGTATTTCGGATATAATTACGGCAGGGGGTTACACACAAGTTTGAAGAACACGAGCAAAGAGAAGAACAAGAATTCAAGAAGCAACCTAGGTAGGTTTGTAAGCAATTTTCACTTGTTCTTGTCTCAAAACTCTTAGAAACCTCTTCTAATCCTCATATACTTCTTGAAATCACATGAAGCAAGAAGAAAATCAAGGAGAAAAAAGAAGGAGAGGGGACGGTTGAAGAGGAAGAAGAAGAGAATCAAGAGGTAAATCATGAAACCTTATCTTATTTGTTGATTCATGATTGTTGTTAATGAATTGGTTGAATATTTGGCTTAGTTTTCATGGTTTTTGTGATTTGGGAGGCCTAAACCCTAAGGAGAGGTGCTATCCAAATTTTGATTAATCATGTAGGAAGTGTAATTAAGGGATTCAAGAAGTGAATAAGGGTGAAAAGAAGGTGTTTTATTGAATGAAATCATGAAACTCCAATTTTCCAATTTGTCTTCAATTTTGGCCAAGGGTGATTTACTATGTTTGGGCTAGAATTTGATTGATTTGATGTTCCCATTGTGTTTAGAATGAAAAGTTGTGTGGAGAATACGTGGAAAATGAAGTATGGGAGCTTTAGGGTGTGAAATGACAATTTTACCCCTAAAACCCTAACATATGTGGCTACAAGAGGTAATTTGGTAAATGGAGTATGATTTTGATAAAACTAAGGTAAAAAATGGACTCTACATACAAAATTGTGTAGAAATAGCCTGGGTCATAATTTTTGGCAAAGTACAATTATACCGAGTAAAAAGGGAATCAGACCGAATTCCTAAGGGTATTTTAGTATTTATGTGTTTTTGGTGGAGATAACCAACTATTTGAATTTAAGGATGAGACACAAATGAGTAATAACTCATTTATTTTAAATTTGAAATTTTAGAATTTGACATTTACCCGAGCCGGACAAAGAATTATTAGACCGGATTGCTAGATAGTTAGAAAGGATTTCAGGTAGTAACCCTATCTTTCATACACTATCTGATTGTTTATATGCTTTATGTTGCCATGTTCTGGGATATGAATTGTTTGTTACAAAACCTAGTTGTGGTGTGGGAAAAGCACAAGTGCCACCTGGTAGGAAAAGCACAAGTACGATCAGGCCAAGTGGGACCTAGCTGATGTAGTGAGACAAGTACAAACAGACAGTTATCTGCTACAGAACATTACAGCAAGTAAGGGTCAAATTTTCATTTGATTATAAACAATGTACAAAGTGTGGCCAGTAGGGACAAACAGTCATTTGATCCTGAATGTAATATCCCAATTTTTGATTAAGGGCTAATCATGATTATTGTGGATAATTATGAATTTAATTGGAATTATTATGTGTTTTATGGCAATATTAATTAATATGTCATAATTAGTGAAAAATTGAAAGAATGGAAAAAAAAGTTAGTGATTAAGGGAAAATTAATTACTAACTAAGCAAAAATGAGAAGTGTAATTAATGTTATCTCTTCATTAATGTTGTTCCTTGAATGAAGAGCTTCATTTTGATGTGTATAGTTTGGCCATTGATGTTAGTTTGAGCTCCTACGAAATTTTGGAGATTAGAGAATCAAAGAACCTCTTTGGCAAAGTGAAAGAGGTAAGTGAAACTAATTTATCTATCTAAGTTTTATGCCAAATGGTCTAGTTTAGAATTTCTGGAAATTATGACCTTTAATCCGAAAATGAGAGTCGATAGGCTTTTGGCATGTTTTTGGTATAGTAAGGGTATGTTGGTATGAGTTTTGGATATATAGATTGATTTGGGATTGAAATGGTATGTTTGTATGATTTTGGAACATGGATGATTATGTTGCCTAAAACCAAATTATGATAATAGAGTAGGATTTGGATAATTCTGATGATTCCATTGAATTCCTTGGGTGTTTTTGTGTGGGAGTAGCTTTGGTAGAAGTTTTGGGTCCATTGGGATCATTGGGCAATTGTTGGGAAGAGCTGTCAGTTTTGCTGCGTTTTCTGGTTTCTGATAAAATCACTCAAGTGAGAGTAAGTTCACTCGAGTGAAGGATGAACATCACTCTAGTGAGGGTGGGTTCAGTTGAGTGCTGTGTGTAAATTCATTTTCTGCTTCAGTTTTCATGATGCACTTCCGGGTGAGAGGCAAGAGTGTTGCCTCACTTGCAAGTGTATGGGTTCTCACTCGAGTGAAAGTGTATTTGACACCATGAACTCTCGTCTCGGGTTGTCACTCGCGTTCAAAATTCAAGAGTGTGCTTTAACACTTGCAAGTGTTAAGTTCTCACTCGAGTAAGGTCTTCTTTACTTGAGTGATCCTCTTCTTTGAAAGTTCTTATACTCTTAAGTAAACACTGTCTGTCCTCACTTTCTAGCACTTGAAGTGCAGTCTGTATCATCACTCGAGTGTCCGTACCAACACTCGAGTGAGGCCATCTTCACTCGAGTGCAGCAGTGAAAAATCAATTTCTGTGCTTCCAAAAGGGGATCTTTGGGATAGTTCTTCCAACCCTTTAGGAGTTTTGTTAGGGGTATTTAATGACTCTAAAATAGCAATAATGATAACCAAATTAAGTGTTAAGAAGTCATTGGGAATTGGAATAGAGAATTGACACTTTGTCACTTATTATGAATATAGGATTTGATATTTGCCCTACTCGGGAGAGACCAGCGCTGGGACACACATGGAAGGATCAAGGTAGTGACTCTTCTCTCATGTTGTGTATGATGTTTTGGTTTGCATGACTTGTCATTGGGTTTTGTAAACTCTGTGTACCATGGTCTATTACAGTGCGAGCAATGCAGCGTGAGCCGTTTAGAGATTGACGCTGGTTATCTCTAGCTCGGCCGTTGTAGTACCGTTGTAATCAACATGGATCTTTGTGAATCCAACCCATGGGGTGACGTTTGTGAATCCAATCGTGGGCTGTGTTTGCATCTTGCTTGTATGGCTTGTGTTATGAAATGTTTTATATGAATCCCAACTGTGGTGAAATATATTGTATGGATTGTTGTGATACAATGCAGCGTGAGCAATTCAGCGTGAGCAAACGTAAGGGTAACATGAGTTATACCTTCCCTTACTGCTGTAGTTGCCATGTGTGTGTAATGATTTGCTTTCATGCCTTATTGTTATGCATATTATGATTGATTTGACACTACTGGGATTCTTTAGAATCTCACTCTCCCAAATATAAACTTTTAGACAGGGTAGAAGGATCAAAGGGAAAGCGGGTGATGAAGAGTGGCTAGAGCTCTGTTATAGGAGTTCATTTTGACATGTGGTTGTTGGTTATCATGTAAAATCCATTGGATATCTCTTTTTGGTTCAATTGTATATATATTGGGATATGTTGTATAGTTTTGTGTAATCCCCAAGTAAAGGGAAAGAAGTTATGGGCATTATGCCTTGTAAGAACCCTTTTATGAATTAATGGATCCCGAGTATGTCAGAAATTTATGCTGTACTCTGATATGTATGAATGAAAGCAACCTGTATAGGCCATTTATGTATTGAAATGTGGATATGAGACCGTTGAGAACAAGTTTTGTAAAAGTTTTTAAAAACCCTAATATTGGGAAATTTACTTTCTTAAGTCTCAAATCGTCTATGGTCTCTAATTCTACCTTAATTACATGTTTATAAAAGTAATTCTTGGCCTTAATAGTGAAGGGGGTTACATTTGTGGTATCAGAGCTGTAGTTCCTGGCAAGGTGAGAATTTGCTAGGATAGCTCCTTAGTTGACCTTAATCCTTCGATTTTAGGGTAGCTTGATGATTGATAAGTGTTTGTTTGTGTATACACATGAGTATTTCTACTATTTGTAGATATATATGGATTATTATGGACTGTGTGTATATATTGTTATGGTACTGACGTGGTGAATCATTGTAGAGAGTTAAAGAGACAAAATGGTTCGCCATCGACCCAAACCGAATCCAGAGGTGGAGGAGTTGAATGACAATGCTCCAGATCCAATGCGAGAGATGATGGATCTCGTACGGGAACAAAGGGACATGATAGCTGAGCTGAGAGAAGAGCTCAGAGAGGAAAGGGCCAAGCGAAATGAGGGAAGGGCCCAGTCAACTCATAAGGAGACTCAACCAGAGACTCATCAAAAGGAGACGGTAGAGGAGTCAAATGGATCTCATGAATCCCCACCTCACACGGTGCCCAATCAAGAGTCACAAGGGGTACCGGTTCCTGAGGGAAAAGGCTTGCAATATTGGGTCTATAAGTTTTGCAAGCATATGCCTCCAGTGTTCAAAGGGAGGTTTGATCCCCAACTTGTAGAGGACTGGTTGAACCGGTTAGAGAAAATTTTTAAAGTCTTTGAGTGCCCTACATAGGTAAAGGCAAAATTAGTAGAGTATAAACTAGAGGGGGACGCCGACCGGTGGTGGAGGAACATCGCCACGTCATTGAAAAACCGGAATGTACCATTGAGTTGGGAGGTATTTCAAGAACAATTCAACGAGAAGTATTTCCCTAAGTCGATGAGGCTTGAGAAAGAGTTGGAGGTCCTGGCTATCAAGCAGGGAGATACAGAGAGCTTTGACGAGTATCTTTCCCATTTCACTCAATTGTCCCAGTATTCTTCTTATCTTTGGGATAGATATAATAAGGAGTGGAGCTCCGATATGTTAATTCGGGGATTGAGGCGTGAATTGAAGAAGAGATTAGCTGATCATTAGTTTACTAACTTCAATAAGGCTATGGAAGAGTGTAGAATTGTTGAGTATAACTTGAAGGAGTTGTACCCATCTAAGGGTTGTTGGTTATCATGTAAAATCCTTTGGATATCTCTTTTTGGATCAATTGTATATATATATTGGGATATGTTGTATAGTTTTGTGTAATCCCCAAGTAAAGGGAAAGAAGTTATGGGCATTATGCCTTGTAAGAACCCTTTTATGAATTAATGGATCCCGAGTGTGTCGGGAATTTATGCTATACTCTGATATGTTTGAATGTGATCAACCTTATAGGCCATTTATGTATTAAAATATGGATATGAGACCGTTGAGAATAGGTTTTATAAAAGTTTTTGAAAACCCCGATTTTAGGAAATTTACTTTCTTATGGCCCAAATCGTCTATGGTCTCTAACTCTACCTTAAATATGTGTTTATGAAAGTAATGTTCGGCTTTAATAGTGAAGGGGGTTACACTGAATGCCAAACAGATGGACATGTTTACAGTATATTTGTTTCGTGACATTATATGGTGCATTGCATGTTTGTTTATCATATTTTATATAATTGATTGTGTTTTACTAATGAGATTCATATGAGTCTCACCCCTTTCCAAATATTTAAAATTTTATTCAGTGAGAAACAACGGCTGTAGGGCAAGGAAGTAGATACCAGAAACTGAAGATCCCGGATCTGTCCAAGCAGTAGTATTGGTTATCTATAGTTTTTATGTTATTTTGGGTTTTGTAAATATTATGTACAAACACTGTGAGTATTCTTGTAATATAATCAAGTACTTTATATCAGTATGTTTATGCCATTTCTGTTCGTCCATTGAACTGTATGTTAATACTCTGATAAATAAGGGGTTTGACAATAAGCACATCTCTGAATATTGAATTAATATTGAATTGTCTGGTATGTGATGGTTGATATGTCATGTTTCTCGTATGCATTTTTTATGAGTGTTAACTGTTACTACTGGGATTCTTTTGAATCTCACCCGGGAAAAAGGTAGCTACGGATGAATAGATTTGAAGACTTAAAGTTTATTTTTTGATGGTTATCTAGTTGTTATGGATATGTATATGATATGTATAAGTACATTGTAACAATAAAACTAATACTCGTAGTGTAGTGCATCCGCTAGCTGTAAATTGGAACACTAGAACGTAAACGCAGCAAATGAACTCGAATAGGGTAACCATATAATATGGATCCTTTGGTTAATGAACTTAACCAAAATATTTGCTGAGAACTTTAGTAAGCACTTTGATATTAACAAATGGAAATAGAACCGAATGAGTCATACAAATTTGAAAAACAAAAATGAGACCATAACAAAAATGTTTTGAAAATTTTTTTGGAAACCCACTTAAGTACTGGACCAAACCCTGTATGGAAGTTGGGATCCCAAATGGGTTGAAAAATGTTTCTATTCTCTGATTTGACTTCATTACATGTTTTGAACTACTTTAATTGCTCTGACGTTATGGTGTTACATAAAAGGTGAACCCATAATGGTGTAGCTTGTGTAAAGATGTCACTTGATTGCTTGGACTATATAACTTCAATTTGCTAGAAACTAATTTAAGATAAGTGCTATACTTGCAAAGGACTTGATCTCTAAACCATATTATAAAATGTTTATCGTGTTGTTGAGCACATCATCTTTCTCCTTTATAGGGATTGTCCCTCTGAATTTGATATAACTGGTTGCACATGTACTCATCAACCTCCTAGGAGTTGTGCAACATATATTGGTGTGATTACTCCAATTGTTGGTCTGAGATGGTCACAATTTTCTTGCCTATCATTATTTCCCCATCAATCCTTCTTCCCTCATGTCAAGACATGGGAAGCGCAACATCGCTTGCATGCTTTAAGTATGTGGTAGAAAATTTAGCGGCTTCTTAATAGATATATCGTTTAACAATGTAACCCTCTGGACAACTCCAATTTTTCACAAACCCTTTTATTATCTTTATGAAACATTCAAATAGATACATCCACCTTAAATAGGTCAAGCCACAAAGTTGTACCTCTCTAACCAAGTGAGTTTTCAAGTGGACTATGATGTCAACAATGCTGGAGGAGAATACATCTCAAGCTCACATAATGTGTACAATTCGGTTTGGCAACATGACAAATCCCAATTTTAATTATATATTTTTATACTTTAATTAGGGTTTTTTTTTCATAATAATTGAGCCTAAATTTCCTTTCTTGAGATAAATTGAGATTAAGAGTAAATGCATTAAATTAGGAGTAAACAGGGTACAATTGTCAATTAAATTATAATTACTCTTACTCATTGATTTTTCTGAGATTATTTGATATTGGTTAAATTGCTTTCAATTGAAAATACTTGAAAATTTGGATTAAATCTGAAAATGGCAGTT
Source organism: Inga leiocalycina (assembly GCA_963242795.1). Lineage (NCBI taxonomy): Eukaryota > Viridiplantae > Streptophyta > Magnoliopsida > Fabales > Fabaceae > Inga > Inga leiocalycina. Next base: position 47,930,231 of record OY725322.1, on the reverse strand, counting down.
TGGGACTCAAATTTTAGAAATGACAGTTTGGTACCATGAATTTGTAAAATGACAGTTTAATACCACTAAAACTACAGCGTTTTTGCAGAAAAGTTTTAGGTCTGATTCACGGTAGGATAGAAGAGATTTAAGAACAGAACCAGAGACGTGAGAGATAGCCGCAGACACACATCGGATCTTCATCTTCAACCTTCGCCATCTTCTTCCTCTCTCTCGCCGGCGGTTCATCCACCACCACAGGCCGTCGGCGAGCATCATTCCACTGCCAAGTTTGAGCTGCAGTGAAGGGATAACAGAGCGGACCTGAGGCAGAGAGCTGAGGGACAAGAGCTGAGAGTTGAGAGTCGCGATCTGAGGCAAGCTCAATTTGCATCACACCGCCCTTCATCGTTAATCCACCACCACCATCATCCATCCACCACCACGTCTGAGCTGCTAGCATCGTCCCCTGTTCCTGAACTCTGTCTAAACCGTGGCTTAATCTCCTCTGTTCTGATTCATTTCAGCCATGGCTGTCTCTGCTCTGTTTTGTTTTTGGTTCAATCTAGCCCCTGAATTTAATTGGTTTAGTGCTAATTGATCATTTTAATATGTGATTTTATGGGTGGATGTTTGAATCAATGTGTGATATATTTGTTGAAGCTATTCACATGATTGGCTAGGCAATTTTGTGCTCTTGGAGATGAATTAGAGATGACTTGAGCTCACATATGCTTCAAAGGGGAGTTTATTTTATCTATTGTTTATTATATTTGTGATTTCTTAGGTTTAAGAATTCATTTATGTAATGAAACTATGATTTTAGTTACAATTTTTATGGATTGAGTTGTTATGATTTGGAATTTGTAATGAGGATTTATACTTATCAATATATATGTTTATATATATGTTTCTCTATGATTTAATTGATTTCTATCTATTTAACATGGTATTGTTGAATAGTTTGATTGAAATAGAATTGTAGTTGAACCTAAATGTATTGCTTATTCCATTGTCACTCTCTAAGGGGTTTTAATAATGCTTAAATAAATGGGTTCATGAGTTTAAGCATTAGACTCAATGGTAATTGAGGTTTGGTATATTAGAAAACTTAGAGAAATTCATTACACTAAGAGGGCTTAATAGCATTTCAAGGGTAGGGGTTCCTCTCTTATGATGTTAGACTTAATGGTAATTGAGGTTTGGTATATTAGAGGCTTAGTGCATTAACTCCCCAAATATCTTAATGGAGCAAGGATAGCCATTGAAAACCATTTCCAAGAGCATATTTATCACTTACATTTCCAACCAATTTCCATTCCTTCAATTTTATTCCAAAAATCCAAAAATATTGTTTTTGAAAGCATTTTAGTTTAATTGCAATTTAGTTGTTAGATAAAAAGTTAAAAACCATTTTTAACTCATTTCATGTCAATCATTGCACTTAGTTTCTAGGAAATGAATAAAAGGCTCTTTGAGAGACGATCCGGGATTGTACCCTATATTGCAATCCTTGGTTTAATTTTTGAAGAGGTTACCAAGGTATAAAAACTGACAAAGCCTGATTCCTTCACAACCTCAACAATTTTTTATGGTATACCACTTTATTGCAAAGTGACTTAAAGAAGAAATATAACTTGGTGATTGCAACTTGTACCTTATAAGGAAAGATAGTCCGTATAGCCACTGGAATCAAATTCTCTATCAAGACATGCAGCTATGAAATTGTACTCCTATCAGTTTGAAGTCCTTCACTGACACAAGTTTTCTAATGTTTGAAGAGTAACCTTCTGGCACTTGGCTAATTCTTCCCTTATTCCTTTCTTAACCATGTCTAACCTATGATTTATGCCATCTTTGGTCTTCCCTGGCTTATGGAGTAAAGTGTCAACAATATTTTTGCACACATTTTTCTCAATGAGCATAACATCAAGAAAATGTCTCACATCTATGGTCCTCCAATAAGGAAAATAAAAAATAATGGACCTCTTTTTCCACCCGTTGGTCCTAACATCCCTTGCAAAAGTTTTGACAAATAGATATTTTATATCTTTTACCTTTTGTTAGACCTATTCCCCAATAAAAGGTTGAGGTACCCTACCCTTTTCTGATTTCCCATTGAAATATTTGTTTAAACGTCGGTAAGGATGCTCCTAAAGCAACCATCTTCGATATCCTATGTAGGAATTCTCCATACATGCTTTAATCTAATTGAATGTATACCCTCTTCATAAATTGAACTTCCAAGTTGGCCTTTACTAATATATCCTACCAAATTACCATATGCAGGAAAGTCATTGATAGTGATAAAAAGCATGGCTCTCAAGTTGAACATTTCTTCCTCATGTGCAACATATACCATGACCACATCATCCCACAAGCGCTTCAAGTCTTCAATTAGTGGAGTAGGTAGACATCTATGTCATACTTGGGTTGCTTGGCCCCGAGATTATCATGGACAACATGGAGTACTTGTGCTTTATGCAGAGCCATGGAGGAAGGTTATATATATATATATATATATAATATTACCAGCCATGTGTTTTGGGTACTGCTTTGCATCCAAAACGAGTTCATCCCCTCAGTAACCATTGTAAGGCGTAGGTTTTTATCATCTTGAGTAAATTTATGGTGGTTCATATCAAACTTCTTCCATTCTGGAGAATCAGTAGGATGTCGAAGCATGTTGTTATCTATCCTTTCATCTACATGCCACCTCAAATTTTTTGAATAATCAGTATTGCCATATAGGCATTTAAATCTAGATATAAACGAGGAAATACCATAACATCTTATTTAGGCTCTTTCCATTCTATTGGTAGCGTAGATCCACACATATAGGACACTATTTTAGTGATGTATATTCATTCCTGAACAAGACACAATCATTGGGGCAACATCTTCTTTGTGGAATATGTTTTGGGTGGAAGCATATTTTTAGTTAGTAGTATTTTATTGAAAGCTTTGAGCAATTCTGTGAAGCTTGTATCAGACTACCCATTTCTCATCTTCAAGTTGTGCAACATTAAAACAATGCTCAATAAGGAAAAATTAGTGCACCCCTCATACAATGGCTTCACCGCACCACCCTTTAAAGTTTCCATCATTTTAGGATAATCCCAGAGGTCATCTTCTAATACCTTAGCCATATCATCAAGACGGTAAGCATCAAATACACTTGTGTCGAAATCAGGTAATGCACAACTTTCTGTATGTTCAATGACCCTACTGATTGTCTCCCCCTGCCTCATATAACATGTATAAGTATGATCGATTCTATAAATCACTAAGTGCTACATACAAGTTTCTCAATCACATCACTATACATTACCACACTTTATATATGGGCAAAGAATCAAACTATTGTTTAGGAGATGATGAAAAATTGCAAAGTCAATGAAATCTGTTACCCTATCCCAATAGTCTGTTGTTAGCTGATTGGCATATATCCACTGCTTATTTAAAGACCCCATCTAGCATAAATCATTTAGAAACAAAAACCCCAATCAAAACCTAATAATCATCTGTACCCAGAATAAATTTATATGACAATGTATGATGAAAGAAAAACCATGAACCTTATGTCAACCTAGTTAGAAGTTAAAGAAAAAACTCTGAGATTGAATAGACGTCTTTCTCATATCTAAAAGATTGAGAGCTTTTGATCGAGTGCGAAAGTTTTCGAATATCAAATTGATTGGATGTTTTACAAACAAACTCTTGTTATAGATTTTAAGGTCTTACATAACAGTTAGTTGGTAAGAACCGCCAATTGTTTTATTTTTATAACAATTATATTCAAGTAATTGTGAGGTATGTTGTTAACAAATATACAATGTTTAAGGTCTTATATAGCGGTTAGTTGGTAAGAACCGCTAATCATATTTTTACCTTTATAATGGTTATTTTGATTTATCACAGTTCTTTAATAACAACTGAAAGGTATTTTATTATTATTTTTTATATATATTTGAGACATTACATTAATATATTTTTACATATAATTTTTTTTAAAAAAAACCTACCCATCATCCTCAGAGAAGTGATATGAATCATATGAGAACATGAGGATAAGTGAAGTGGTAGCAGTCAAAGGGAAGATCACTCCAGTGATGTGTTCAAATTTCATCACCATCACATCACCATATTGATATGTCCTAGTGATCAGTGTTCTAAAAAATTTCTAAGTGTAAGATTACTCGAGTGACCACTTAAGTAATGCATGAAAAAGAACATCACTAGCACAACACCACAGTGATCTTGGTAGTGATTATTTTAAAATTTTCTAAGTGTAAGATCAATCAGTGACCACACAAATCATGTGTGAAAAAGTGCATCACTAACAGAACACTACAATGATGACATTTGGTGATATGTTCCTTTTGAAATTAGAGGAATCAAGATCACTTGAGTGATCCTAGAATTCTCATCACCATTTGATCACCATAGTGATATTCCTAGTAATATGTTTTTAAAGAAACAAGATCACTTGAGTGATAATATTTTGAACATCAATGTAGGAACCCATTTAGTGCTCTGTAATGTTTTCAATGTACTAAGTGAAGATCACTCGAGTGATGCTTTTCAAGAAAATAGAGCATTATTTCTAACATTTTCAAAATCATTTATAACTTTTATTTTTGCTTTTAATTATTCTAACACTTCATTATATAAATGATTAAGTAAGTTTTAGGTGACAAGCATAGACTAACACATAAAATGGAAAAGCACTTTATGTGTCAGAAGCATTAAATGCTCGAAGGTTTCAAACACCGAACATTCTCTATGCTCCAATGGCTAATTCCTTAGACACAAAGAATGTTCTGAGACTCCAATGGTTAGAATCAAGACCAAGCACTCTAATGAATACTTTCAAGAAGCAACCGTCTTTAAAATCAATTCACCTATAAATACCAGAGCATTAAAGATGAAGCAATAATATCTGAATAAAATATACTGTTTAATTCATTGCAAAGTCTTAAGCTCGTAAATGTGATTTTGTACTTGAGTGATTATTCATATACTTTTGTGAGAGACATTTATTAAATCATTTATTACAGTGAGTTACTAAAGATAGTGGGATCTTAAGTGGGCATTAATTGCAAATTGTAAGAGGGAGTGATCATTCTTTGAAGAAGAACTTGTTCATACTGAGGCACTAAGAACCATGTGAATCTTAGAAGTTGTGGAAATTTTGGAAAGGCTTTTGAGGACTGGATGTAACCCCCTCCGTAATTATTATTCAAAATATGTGATTAAAATAAATTAGAGACTGTCAGATAAATAAAACTCATTTCAATTCCTTAACCTTAAGATAGGGGTTTCACAAATATCGTTGGAAATCTAATGCACCTGGTCTCATATTCATATTTCGAATACAATTACCTCACGAAGATAAATCACATACATAACATATCAGAGTGCATAACATAATAATCCCGGCAATCCTGGGTTGATACCTTTACTAAGGATTTACAAGGCACATTCGCCGATTACAATTTCCCAAATAGGGATTACACAAATCCATCTCAAATACATAACCAATTACTTATTCGAACATATACACATCCCAAACATATACAGTTATCCCAATCCATAACTGATAACCAACTACCAAATCTACATCCCGAAGGAGTCTTTGCCGCCCTTGGTTGCTTGTCCCCTCCTCGAGCCTCTTGCCTTGTCTAAATTGTTGGTAAGGGAGGGTGAAATTCGAGAGAATCTCAGTAGGAAAACAATACAAATATGCATGCAAGATAAGTTTCTAATGCATGAGATGCTTGCATTACATAACTCATGCTCACATAATGACATATCTGCAAGCTTAATGTTTCAAACAACATACTTATGTCTATAGCATAAATAGAAATAGAGCTTCAATCATTCATATATGTTTCACATAATCAAGAAAAGCAAGAACATGCATCAATACACCAACACAAATATCAAATACATGCAGGAGAGGTAAGTTCCCTATACTTGTTCTTTCCATGTGTGTTCTAGCACCAACTACTCACGATTAGGGTGAATATCAAACCCTATAACCTAAGCAAGGACATAGGGTTAATCCCTTTTCCAATTCCTTAACTTTGAAATGCTTAAGTTGGTTATCATTCATGACCTTTAGGTGGCTACTCAAAGCCTAAACACATGCCTAAAGGGATTGGGTAGTACTACATTAGAAACCACTTTTCAAAATCACAGTGTTGAAAACAGGGGTTGGCTACACCAGGGAATATTTGGTTGAGGCCAAAAATAGCATAGAAACTTTTTGGCTACATCCAAGATTTTCTGGTTGCGGCCAACTACTACCTAGAAAGTTTTGCACTGCAGCCAAGAACTTTTGGCTGCAGCCAAAGAAACTTCAAAAATTCATAACTAATTGCAGAAAAATCAAAATAAGGTGATTCCAAAGCATATTGAAAGATATTTAAGTCCTCTTCATAGCAAAAATATGAACCATTACAAAAAATCACCACATAAATACAGAATTACACAAAATCCAATACTGCTCCAAAACAGGTTCCAGTTTTAATCCTAAACTTTGAAAATTATAACTCCTAGCTCACAATCCTAAATGACATGAATTATTTGTCCATTTTGAAGTTTGGCATGTGAACTTTAAGACTAGAAAGTTTCAAAATTGTTAGAACCATTTGCCCATTCAAAACATCAGTATAAATAGATTGCCATGCAAAGAGTTTTAATAGACAGAATTTCAGTTTTCACACTTTGGCTTCCAATGGTTCCAATTTCACATCAAACACCATTCCCACACAAATTTTCACAAGAAATCCATTGGAAATGATAAGTAAAATATTTGCAAATTAATTTTCCCTTATATGATGATTTGTGGATGATATTTGAGTTCAATTTAATAAATTTGGGTGTAATTAATAAATAAACAATGATTTGGGCATATAATAGAATTTCTTGAAAAATACTAAATTAGACCCTCTTTCAGTTTTCAGGCAATATCTGGAGCTCTATATGTAGGATTGAGATGTTCTTTATATGGATAAAAAGCTAAGAAAGAGCTCTACAACTTTTATGTTGAGACCAAAATCCAATTCTATCTCTAAGGGTTTTGAATTTTGATTGGAAGTTGAGAGCGGGAATCATCTACCATTCCACCAACCATTTCAGCTACCACTTCATCTTCCTTTTCACCTACTACTTCATCTACCACATTTCATCTACCACTTCATCTTCCTTTTCACCTACTACTTCATCTACCACATTCTATCTACTGCTTCATCTACTACATTTCATCTACTACTTCATCTACCCTACTCCATTCTTTCCTATATATAGCCACCATCTTCTTCACATTTTACACACCAATTCATATCCATTACTCTCCTCTCTTCTTCACTTACAACCATTTCATATCGATTACTTTCCTCTCCTCTCCACATACACCATTTTAGAGTTAATTTTATGCATTGTATTACTTTTTGCATTCCACCCTCTTGAAAGGCTTAGGATTGTATTGCTTTTTGCATGCCACCTACATGGAAGGTTTTACCTCCTAAAGGGAAGGCTAGAATTTTCCATTTTTCATGCATCTTTTGGTTGTATATTTATGTTTGAGAATTTAATATTGAAGTTTCATGCAGTATTTATGAGGATTTCATTCAAGTTTTATATAATTTCAATTTATTTTGGTTTTGTTTTTAATTTTATCATGAGCTAAATTTTCATTTTCCTAGGGTGATGACATAGCTTACTAATAACGGATTGAATCTTAACTTATTAAATCTAGTTTTAATTTTTCCCTCATGATTGAGTTTTAATTATTATTCTTAATGCTTTCATTTGATTGGCCATCTTTTGAATGATTTCAATATGTATGTTGAGACCGGAAGGAGATACATGTGTGTAGACCCTATAATTAAAACCATAACTTGCATATGAAATAGGAATATATTCATTGAGGTGTATAGTCTTATAGAGTTCCATAAATTTTAATGCATAATTAATTGCTTAAATTCATATAGGAATATATTGGATTAGCAATTAATTATAGAATAGCTTGACCTTGGACGAGGCTAGTAATTAAATTAGGGAAACTTGACTAACAATCATGTGGAATAAATTAGGCTAGAATAGATAAGTGATTCAATCTGGAATTTGTTAAGTGAAATCTAATCCCTAGGACTTTTTCTCATAGTTCTTTCATATCATTTGCATTCAAATTTACTCATCTTTTATTTCGTACTCTCAATCACTAACTAATCAATCGACTAAATAGATTTAAAATTACTCATTTTGGTTCTTAGTGATCAATTCTCGAGGGGACGATACTCTAATTACTTCTATATTACTTGTTTACGATAGTATACACTTGCACTTTCTATTAGACCATTTACACTCGTAACAAGTTTTTGGTGCCGTTGCCGGGGATTGTTATCATTAATATCAATACCAAGTAATTTTAATACTAATTTGGTCTTTATATTATATTTGTTTTTCTTTTTGGTGTTTTGTGTTTCTTTTTAGGCTTTTTTTCAGTGTATGATCAGATCGAAGGAGACTAAACTATAACCTCTTGATTCTAAGATCAGAAGAACTTGTCGAAGAAATTGAAGAGTTCAGAAGCAGTCTACTTCAATCGTAAGCAATCTAATGGCAAATCCGAGAGGAGAAATAATATATACCAAAACACTCTGTGACTATCAACACCAACAGTCATGGAGACAAACTCTAGAATCAGGAGACCACCAGTAGCAGCTAACAACTTTGAAATCAAGCTTACAATTATCTAGATGATACAAGAAAATCAGTTTGGTGGTTTACCAACAGAAGATCCTAATGCACATATAGCCAACTTCCTAGAAATCTGCGACACATTCAAGTATAATGGTGTTACTGATGATGCCATTAAACTTAGACTTTTCCCTTTCTCACTCAGGGATAAGTCTAAGAATTGGTTACAATCGCTACCAGTAGGAAGCATAACTACATGGGAGATCATGGTGCAGAAATTTTTGGAGAAATACTTTCCTTCAGTAAAAACCGCTAAATTGAGGAATGAAATTGCCTCATTTACCTAGCATGAACAAGAAAGCCTCTATGAGCATGGGAAAGATATAAAGAGTTGCTAAGGAGATGTCCTCATCATAGGTTACCAAATTGGTGGCAACTACAAACTTTCTATAATGGGATGACGCATATCTCTAGAATTCTTGTAGATGTTGCAGCTGGAGGATCTTTAATGGAAAAAAATATAGATGATGCTTACAATCTACTTGAGGAGATGGCAGCCAATGCATATCAATGGCCTTCTGAACATAGCAATTCAAAGAAAGCACTTGGAGTATACGAGCTGGATGTCCTTACAACTTTGTCTTCTCAAGTTGCATCTATATCCAAGCAAGTAGGATCATTGACAACCCAAGCAAATGTAATCAGCACTCCTATTAAAGCTTGTGATCAATTTGGAGGACCTTATGTGAGCACGCAATGTCAAGAAGGACACTCATTCATGCCGGAGCAAGCTCATTTCATCAGAAATAAAAGGAATGACCCATTCTCAAACACCTACAATCCAGGTTGGTGAAATCAACCAAACTTTAGTTAGAGGAATAATCAAAATGCATTCAAGTTGCAAGGGAACTACTAACAACAAGCTTTTCAACAACCAAATCCACCACAACAGAAAGTGAATTTAGAGGATGCACTGGCTCAACTAACCATGAATACATCTCAATTCATGGCTAGGACTGATGCAACAATAAAAAACCAAGAAGCCTCAATAAAGAACTTGAAGATCCAGATGGGCCAAATTGCAAATTTGTTGAATTCCAGGCAACCAGGAAATCTACCAAGTGACACCGAAAGAAACCTAAAAGAACATGTGAAGGCAGTTGCACTAAGAAGTGGTCAAGATTAGAAAGATCATGTAATTAAGAAGATGGATGACGGAGAAAAGAAAGAAATTAGAGAAGAACAGAAGGAGGAAGTATAAGAATAGAAGGAGGATGATGTGATACCAGGAAGCATAAGCTTTCCAGATAATCCTCCTCTATATGTCCACCAGTTCCATACCCTTAGAGACTCGTGATCACAAAGTTAGACAAGAAGTTTGGCTAGTTTCTGGAGGTTTTCAAAATGTTACATATCAACATTCCTTTTGTAGACCTTCTTGTCCAAATGCCTAGTTATGCAAAATTCATGAAGGACATTCTCTCAAATAAGCATAAGCTTGAGGAATTTGAAATAGTTGCACTTACTTAGGAGTGTGCAGTGCTATTCTCGAAAAGAAATTACCACCAAAGCTGAAAGATTCAGGAAGCTTTTGCATACCTTGTACAATAGGTCAATGTCACTTAGAAAGAGCACTTTGTGACCTTGGAGCAAGTGTAAATGTAACCCCCTGCCTCATAAACCATAATTATAATTTGATAATGCGTGATTAAAATGAATTAGAGACCGTCAGATAAACAAAACTCAGTTAAAATCCCATCTTCTCTATAGGGTTTTCACAAATGCTTTTCAAAATCTCTTTAACTTAGTCTCATATTCACATTTTAATACAATTACTATAATTAACCTATACAATTAAGTTGCATTCAAAAGTATCAGAGTGCACAATCAAAATTTCTGGCAACCTCAAGTTCGCGTATAATAACTAAAAGGGTTTACGGGGCCTACTCGCCCCTTACAATTTCCCATTTAGGGGTTTACATGTCCAAAATCCAAATAACATTTACAAATATACAGTAATCTCAACCAAAAGTATGACAACCAACTATTGACCGAAAATAAAGTCCTAGTCACCCTCAGAGATTTGCTTCCCTTTGGAGCGCATGCCTTGTATGAAGGTTAGTCATAGGAAAGAATGAGATTCAAAAGAATCCCAGTAGTAACAAATCACTCATACAACATATAATCACATAGCATGCAAGTAAATCATCACACAACAGCACAAATAGAAATCACACCCCACCCTCATCCCCTTTTATTGTTGGGAAGGCTCGTAGTCCTTACCAGAACTGTTGTTAGCGACTCAGGGACTATTGGTGTGGTGGTACTTACACATAGCCTTTCAGCTTCCACATTGCCTTACGGCTTACATATAGCCTTTCGGCTTCCGTATTGCCTTACGGCTTACATATAGCCTTTCAGCTTCCACAAGTGTTGCACCATCGGCAACCATAAAACAATGACAAACACATATATAATGCATTTACACATAGTATAAGGGAAGAGTCACTACCTTATTCTTTTCGTACGTGCTCCAGCACCGATTACTCACGAGCAAGGCTAATATCGAATCCTAAAACCAAAACCAAGGACGTAGTGTCATTCTTTAATCCAAGTTCTTAATTCCAAACCACTTAAGATTGGTTGTCATTTAAGCTCTTTAGGTGGCTATTATAAGCCTAAACACATGCCAAAGGGGTTAGGAAAGACTATATCAAAAGCCACCTTTTAGACGTGCAAAATACTAATTTTTGGGGGTTAGCCACGGCCAAAAACAGGTAAAAAACATTTGGGCTGGGCAAAGAATCCTTTTGGTTGCGGCCAAGAAAATCTTGTTTCTTGGCTGAACTTCCAAAAATCATAACTAATTCCCAAAAAATTGAAATGAGGTGATTCCATATCCAAATGAAAGCTATTTAAGTCCTCTTCATAGGAAAAATATGGACCATTACTAGAAATCACTACAAAATTCCAGAATTACCCAAAACTCAACACTGCTTCAAAATAGGGTTCAGTTTCAATCCCAAACTTTGGAACATTATAACTCCCAGCTCACAAAACGAAATGATACATATTATATTTCCATTTTGAAGCTTGAGATGTGAAATTTAAGACTGGAGAGTTTAATAATTTTTAGACATCATTTGTCTAGTCAAAATGTCCACACAAGAAAACTGCCCAAAACAAACTTCCAATGGACAACATTTCTAGTTTTGCAACCAATATGTCCAATCCAATCTAAACCAATCCCAGTGATAAAATACCACACCATGACACAATTTTCAACACAAAACACAACCCAATTCCACTAATTACATTCCACACGAAATTATACCAAAATCAGGGCAAAATTCCAAAATTCTTAATACTTAACAAATAACCATAAAACTTAGATCAAAAAGCTTCAAATTCTCACCTCTTCCTCTTTCCCAAACAAATTCCTTGATTCATCAACCTTCCAAATTCTTCAAGCTCTCAAACACCTTCTTTCACAAATCTAAAACCATAGTAATGAAGCTCTCATCAGTATAAACAATATTAAAGAAGGGTATTTGAGCATACAAGGTCAAATAAAGCACTTACCATGAGCTTTCTTCTTTCTCTTTCCTGCTTGAGCTCAACAAAAATGGAGGGGAGGAGAGGAGAGAGATGAGAGGATGATGAAGAAGCATTAGATTTTTGAAGCAAAGGAGGCCCAAAAACTTCCAAATAAGGGAGAGAGAAAAGAAGGAAAGGTTTAAACATTTGACCTAAATCCAATGGTCTATATTGTGCCAAGTGTCACACTCTCATTCCATCTTCCATGAGCTCACATAGGCTCTCACACATGGGATTCAACCCCTTTTAATCACATAACAATCAATCGCAACCATTGATATTTGAGTTACCAAGGAGCTTCCTCTTCTGTAACCAATCATTTGGTTAGTATTTTTACCGTTTTGCCCCTGATTGTGGCAATTCCTCTTAAATCACCACCAAACTCATCTTATCATTCCATATCACCACATTATGCACCCTCCCTTTATTTTAAGTCAATTTAGAGGTTAAACCATAATTGAACTTAAATACAGGGTTTTGGTGCTGCTCACAACACATACAAATCATATTGAGTGTCAAATCGCATTATACTCTCCAAAAGGGTTTATCTATCTATAATCATCTCCACTTTTGGAATCATTAATCTATAATCACAATTTGGGATCTTGCTAAACTGGGGCTTAACAATCCACTTATTTCATGCTTATTCTTTAGCCTCGAGTCTCAAAATTCAGGGTATTACAGTAAACTTCATGCCTATATCTGTCTACAACAAACTCAACCTTGGAGAGGTGAAGCCAACCACAGTTTCATTACTTTTGGCTGAACCAATAAAACTTCCGAGGGGTATCTTAGACGATGTTTTGGTGAAGGTGGACAAACTCATTCCCAGCTAATTTCATAATAATTGATATGGAATAAGACCAAGAAATTCCTATCATTCTTTGGAGGCCATTTCTTACAACTGGGAGAACGTTGATAGATGTGCAACAGGGGAAGTTAACTTTGCAAGTTCAAGATAATCAAGTATCTTTCAACATTTTTAAGGCTTTGTCCTTTCCAGATGAAGGTGACACCTGTTATAGAGTTGATATATTGACCAACTGTACAAATGACGTGATAGATAAAATTTGCATGGATTAACTATTAGCAATAGGAATGGTAGATGTATCAAAATCTACTAATCCTAAAGTCTTGGAGCAGAATAGGTACCTGGAAGCAAATTCTCTAATTTTTATCAAGAAACCATTTGAAGATTTGGGGGAAAGGCCGAGTAAGCCGGTGCCATCAACAAAGAAACCACCAGTACTGGAGTTGAAAGTACTACCATCCCATTTAAAGTATGCTTATCTGGGAGGAAATTTAACACTACTAGTAATTGTCTCAGCAGCTCTTACTCCTAATGAAGAAGAAAAGTTATTAAGAGTTCTAAGGGAGAAAAAACAATATTTGAATGGTTAATAGCTGATATAAGAGGGATTAATCCTTTAATTTGTATGCATAAGATCTTGATGGAGGACAACTACAAGCCAACAGTTGAGCACTATAGAAGACTCAATCTGAATATGAAGGAGGTGGTGAGAAAGTAGGTAATAAAGTGGCTAGATGCTAGTAAAATTTCCTAATCTCTGACAGTCAATAGGTAAGTCCAATTCAAGTTGTGCCAAAGAAAGGAGGAATAACAATGGTGCCTAATGAGAAAAATGAACTGATTCCATAACGAATAGTGACTGGATGGAGAGTATGCATCAACTACAAGAAGCTCAATAAAGCCACCAGAAAAGATCACTTCCCTATGCCATTTATAGACCTGATACTTGACAGACTAGCTCGGAAAGCCTATTATTGTTTCCTGGATAGGTACACAGGATATAATCAAATTACAATTGCACCAGAGGATAAAGAGAAAATAACTTTTACATGTCCATATGGTACCTTTGCCTTCAGAAAGATGCCATTTAGTCTATGTAATGCACGAACAACATTTCAAAAGAGTATGATGGAGATCTTCTCAGACAAGGTAGAAAGGTTCATTGAGGTGTTCATAGATGATTTTTCAATTTTTGGAGAATCATTTGATCATTGACTTTCAAATCTGGCAAAAGTCTTGCAACGTTGTGTAGAGACAAATTTGGTTCTAAATTGGGAGAAATGCCATCTCATGGTGAAAGAAGGAATCGTGCTGGGTCATAAGGTATCTGATCGAGGCATTGATGTGGACTGAGCTAAGATTGAAACAATTGAAAAGCTACCACCTCCTTCCTTAATCAAGGGTATTCGGAGTTTTTTAGGACATGCTGGCTTTTATAGAAGATTCATCAAGGACTTCTCAAAAATCACAAAGCCACTTTGCATGCTACTAGAGAAAAACACTCCTTTGTGTTTAATGAGGAGTACTTATCAGCCTTCCAAACTTTGAAAAGTGCCTTGACTTCTACACCAGTCATCATAGCTCTAGATTGGAACCTTCCATTCAAAATGATGTGTGATGCCAGTGATTATGCAGTTGGAGCTATTTTAGGCCAAAGAAAAGATAAGGTCTTTCATGCCATCTACTATGCTAGCAGGACACTATCAGATACACAGCTGAATTATTCAACAACAGAAAAGGAGCTATTAGCAGTTGTGTTTGCATTTGACAAATTCAGAACCTACCTGATCGGGTCAAAGGTCATTGTCTGGATGGACCACTCAGCAATCAAATACTTAATTGAGAAGAAAGACGCTAAGCCTAGATTGATCATATGGGTGCTTCTGCTATAAGAATTTGATTTGGAGATCAAAGACAAAAAGGGGACCGAGAATCTCATTGCAGATCATCTTTCTTGATTAGAAACACCTAAAGGAAAGAGAGAATTACTAATCCAATAGAATTTCCCAGATGAGAAACTTTTCATCATGCAGTCACAACCTACCCCATGGTATGCTGATTTTGTGAATTATTTGGCAAGCGGAGTAATGCCTTATGAACTTTCTAAAGTATAAAAGAAGAAGTTTCTGGCTGATGTAAGGCATTACTTTTGGGAGGATCTATTCTTACACAAATAATGCCCAGATCGAATTATTAGGCGATGTGTTCCTAAAGAAGAAATGGACAGCATCTTAAATCATTTCCATTCATCCCCATATGATGGTCATTTTAGAGCAAATTGAATAGCTACTAAGTCCTTCAATCAGGATTTCACTGGCCTACACTCTTCAAGGACGCTCATAGAATTGTGACAACTTGTGACAAATGTCAAAGAACGGGAAATATCTTAAGGAGACATGAAGCCCCTTTAACTAACATCTTAGAAGTTGAGCTCTTTGATGTATGGGGGATTGATTTTATGGGGCCTTTTCCATCCTTATTTAGCAACCAGTTCATTTTTGTAGCTGTTAACTATGTCTCCAAGTGGGTTGAAGTAGCTTTCTTTCCTACAAATGATTCTCAAGTATTGATGAAGTTCTTGAGGAAGAATACTTTTACAAGATTTGGAGTGCCTAGAGCTATTATCAGTGATAAAGGAAGGCAATTTTGCAATCAGCAGCTTCAGTCGGTATTAGCTAAATATGGAGTAACTCATAAGGTTGCAACTCTATATCATCCACAAACTAGTGGGCAGGTGGAAATCACAAACAGAAAACTGAAGTGGATTTTAGAGAAGACTGTGAATTCCAATCGGAAGGACTGGGCACAGAAATTAGAAGATGCACTTTGGGCTTATAGAACTACCTTCAAACCACCAATTCGTACATCCCCATATCAATTGATTTAAGGAAAAGCATTTCATCTTCTAGTAGAAATGGAGCACAAAGCATATTAGGTAGTAAAAGCCTTAAATATTTCTTAAAGGCACCTGGTGAGAAAAGGCTTCTCCAACTCAATGAGCTTGAAGAATTTAGACAACATGCTTATGAAAATGCCAAGTTATACAAGGAGAAGACACAAATATGGCATGACAGAAGAATTTTAAGGAGAGAGTTCACACCGGGACAAAAAGTGCTTTTATACAACTTAAGGTTAAAACTCTTTCCAGGAAAGTTGAGATCAAGGTAGTCAGGTCTTTTTACTGTGATTCAAGTATGGCCATATAGAACCATGGAGATTCAAGATGGTGATCGAAAATTCAAAGTGAATGGGCAACGGCTCAAAGAATACAATGAAGGTGTACTCAATACTTTGAAATATGTCATCACATTTGAGGAACCAACAGGTAAGTCCTCAATCTAGTAATTTTTTTAAAAAAACTAAAAAAATAAAAAAAATTAAAAAGAAAAAAGAAATTTTTTGGTTTGGTATTTGTCTAGCTAAATACGTTAAAGAAAGGCGGGTATTTGGAAGACAACCTAAAACTTCTTTCCTACTTACTCATTTCCTTCTTACTCTTTCAAACTTCTTTCCTATTCTCTCAAACTTCTTGCCTACTCTCTCATTTTTCTACTCACCAAAACACACTACACTGGATCGAGAATTTTAGTTTTCATCAATTTCATTTTAAGTTAGCATGGAAGAATCTCTTGTAAAGCTTAAGAACAGGTTCCCCACTCTTCCTAAAGATGTGCTAAGGAAGATCTATAATAGTCAACTTGAAAGGATGAAGATATTCAAGCGTTTGGGCTATCCTATAGACATACGCTGGATCATTGAAGCTAAGGTACGTTTAGCAGGTGAGATTCATAAATCATTTGTTAAACCTTTACCAAGAATGGGAAGAAGTTCTTACTCTAAAAAGAGAAGAGCTAAACGAATGAATGTTTACCATAAATGTGCAAGGTGGAATTGTGATCAGCGTTGTAGGAGTAAAGGTATGGTTTCTATAAATTGAGAAGATAAAATTATATTTTTAAAGGATAGACTGAGTAAGGAGTCACTGGATGATATCATTCAAACTCTTGAGATGCATCTGAGTAGTGATGTTCATTGTATTCTTCTTGATTTAGCAGACATATTCAACAGAGAAAAAGAGCGCTATTGTCTTGGGAATCTGACGTTAAATGACCATGTTTGCCAGTTTATATGAAAACTGATGGGAAGCAAATCCTCGATTCATAGAAAGCGTTTAAACCGTTACTGGACATAAAACAAGAGGAAGATGCGAGCCAAAATCACAACTACTGTACATAATCATGCTTTTGTCTACTCGTCTTATCTTTTCCGTAGTTGTCTAATCTATCTTATCTTTTCAGTAGCTTTTGTCTAATATGTCTTATCTTCTTAGTAATTTTTGACTTTCTTTCCCTTTTTTCTTCACACAAATTACGCTAGTTATTCATGTCAGAAGTTTTCAAAATTTTTTTAAAAATGCATGATTTGTATGATTTGTTGTCATTGCTTTAGTGTTATATATATGTACTCTTTCATTTGTAAATATGTATACTTTTACTTGTAAATATGCAGTCTTCTACTTGTAAGCACAAATGGTTTGAGAGAAAAGAAAAGAAAAAGGGTGTTATTCAAAGATGTAGATTTACATCTATCTGCATTTTTGATGAAACTGATATGGGTAAGGATGGAGAGTTTATAATAGCAGCAAACGAACTTGGAAGTGCATTAGCCTCTAGAAAGATCAATTTTGTATACGGGGGAGGCATCCAGGGCCTCTGGGGAAGTGTGGTCATTTCTATATCCGTAAAGGGAAGTAAGGGTTTGAGTGTAAGGGTGAAGGAGTTGGAAGACCACGTCTTTTCCTTCGAACAAGAGTTGCAGGTTTCAAGCTTGCCTGAACGTATGGGACAAATATTCTACCATGCTCAAGCTTTTATTGCTCTACCCAGTGGTTTGGAGATGTTGGATGGGATCTCTAGCGTTGCATATTGGGCTAAGTTGAACTATCACAAAAACACATTACGATTGTTAAATGTTAATGGTTTTTATGATGATTTGTTATGTTTTTTTTATCATGCTGTGGAAATAGGATTCATACCCCAAGCGACTTGCCACTCCATAATTGTTGTACCAACTGCAATTAGCTGCTCGATCAACTACAAACCTATGAACCTAAAACAAATATACTCATCAAGCAAATAGGTGGGCAATCTTCAGGTAGCAGTCAGAAGCAGAACCCAGATGCCACTCTTCAGTTGTAACTTTTCTTAATTTCTTGATTTTACTTTATTGTGTGTTTATGTTAAAAAAACACTTCCTTTGAGCTCTAGAAGACATTGGGGACAATGTCTGATTTCAGTTGGGGGAGGAGGAAAATTTTTTTTAGTTAGTAAAACCATTAGATGCATGGGGTGTGGAAAAAATGGTAGAGTAAGGAGTTATTCTGAACTCCTGAGACGCATTTTATTAGTTGCATGTTTTTGTTCCTTCTTAAAACAAAAGAGTAAAAGTGAAAAAAAATCATCCTATTTAAGTGCTCTATAATGATCTTAAGAAGTGTATAAGTTTTGAGTATGGATCAATTGAATTTAGAGATTTCATAGCATGAATGAACAACTGATTGTTGCAATTGGTGATTAATTTTGAGATTGAATGAGCTAAGTTTGAAAGCCCCTAACTGTGAGCTTTTGAGCCTATAATGATTATTTCTCTTGTATGTGATATTCACCTAATAAGCTGTCATTCTATAAGTTGCTTTAAATCTGGTTGAGATTACATTTCACATGCACATTTAAAGATGATAAAGGCATTTATTTTGTTTAGCCAGAGCTAAATAGCTAGAGATTACAATTATACCATTGATAAGCCCCTTTGAGCCTAATTGACTTTTTCTTTGTTCTCAACCTATTAACATATGCTTTAATGATATATCAAGTGCTTTTACCTAATTCGGAAAATTAGCAAAGCATTTGAAATTTTTGTGAAATGGGCTTTTGACAAGTGTGGGAGTGTATATATCATCAACTTTAGAGTTTTAAAAAAAAAGTAAAAAAAAAGATGAAAAAGGAAAAAATATATATTTTGAGTATTCGAATTGTGGGTTGGTGTGATGAAATAGATTTATTCAGAAGCTGGCCCATTTTTCAATTATTTTATTAATTTCTTAAATTTATCCCTTCATATCACGTTTTACATTCCTTTTACCTTAATCCTATTATAACCCTTAATAAATCCTTTTGATTTAAGTTATACATGTGAAATAGGTAGTAGAGATTGAGATTTTAACCAATCCTATGTAGTGTAATTTTTTTGGTTAAATTTGAGTGAAACACTTACCCTAAACACTTGAGAGAATGAGTAGTAATTACGAACTCGGTTTATTCATTTTCAAATAAAGTTACCAGTTTATATTTTTGCTGATTCATGAATACTATGATCTCTTTATTTTTCAATCGTGTTCTTGCTTATGACTTGACACTTCTAATTTTGTTTGAAGCATTAATGGTCACTCCTTGTCCGAGGATGTCCAAGAGCTAAGTGTGGGGGAATTTGATAAGTAAAATATTTGCATATTAATTTTCCCTTATATTATGATTTTGTGGATGATATTTGAGTTCAATTTAATAAATTTGGGTGTAATTAATAAATAAACAATGATTTTGGCATAAAATAGAATTTCTTGAAAAATACTAAATTAGACCCTCTTACAGTTTTTAGGCAATATCTAGAGCTCTATATGTAGGATTAAGACATTCTTTATATGGATAAAAATCTAAGAAAGAGTTCTACAACTTTTATGTTGAGACCAAAATCTAGTTCTATCTCCAAGGGTTTCAAATTTTGCTTGGAAGTTGAGAGCTGGAATCATCTACCATTCCACCAACCATTTCATCTACTACTTCATCTTTCTTTTCACCTACTACTTCATCTACCACATTCTATCTACTGCTTCATCTACTACATTTCATCTACCACTTCATCTACCATACTCCATTCTTTCCTATATATAGCCACCCTCTCGTTCATATTTTACACATCAATTCATATCCATTACTCTCCTCTCTTCTTCACTAACAACCATTTCATATCCATTACTTTCATCTCCTCTCCACATACACCATTTTAGAGTTAATTTTATGCATTGCATAACTTTTTGCGTGCCTCCATCTTGGAAGGCTTAGGATTGTATTACTTTTTGCATGCCACCTACATGAAATGTTTTACCTCCTAAAGGGGCGGCTATATTTTTCCATTTTTCATGCATCTTTTGGTTGTATATTTATGTTTGAGAATTTAATATTGAATTTTTATGCAGTATTTATAAGGATTTCATTCTAGTTTTATATAATGTCAATTGATTTTGGTTTTATTTTAATTTTATCATGAGCTAAATTTTCATTTTCCTAGGGTGATGACGTAGCTTATTAATAACGGATTGAATCGTAACTTATTAAATCTAGTTTTAATTTTTCCTTTATGATTGAGTTTTAATTATTATTCTTAATGCTTTCATTTGATTGGCCATCTTTTGAATGATTTCAATATGTATGTTGAGACTGGAAGGAGATACATGTGTGTAGACCCTATAATTAAAACCATAACTTGCATATGAAATAGGAATATATTCATATGAGTTGTATAGTCTTATAGAGTTCCATAAATTTAAATGCATAATTAATTGTTTAAATTCATATAGGAATATATTGGATTAGCAATTAATTATAGAATAGCTTGACCTTGGAAGAGGCTAGTAATTAAATTAGGGAAACTTAACTATCAATCATATGGAATAAATTGGGTTATAATAGATAAGTGATTCAATTCAGAATTTGTTAAGTGAAATCTAATCCATAGGACTTTTTCTCATAGTTCTTTCATATCATTTGCATTCATATTTACTCATCTTTTACTTCGTACTCTCAATCACCAACTAATCAATTGACTAAATAGAGTTAAAATTACTCATTTTGGTACTTAGTGATCAATCCTCAAGGGAACAATACTCTACTCACTTCTATTTACTTATTTACGACAGTGTGCACTTGCACTTTCTAATAGACCATTTATACTCGTAATAGGAAACATCAAATTAACCAAATTCACATCACATTGACATGTTTTCCCAATAATCACAACATGTCAACACAATTCACAATTCAAACCTCAACATTGCCATTCCTTTCCATTCAAAATTCCAAACCAATTCCAATGGCACCAAAACATACTATGACACCATTTTAACCACAATACACAATCCAATTCATCCATTTCAAAATCACATGAAAGTCAGGGTAAAATTCAAAATTCACAAAATTCAAAATTTACAGTTGTAATCACATAGTTTCCATAATAACCCACAGCGCAGATTCTAATTTTAAGCACCACCTCTTGGCCTTGGGTCAATACCAGTGCAACCAGCCTGGTGGCTAGCCATGTTGGCCATGTCGGGGTAAGTGCCCTCACAAATGAGAACCCCCGATCATGTAGTCAAATTCGCCATCAACTAAACTAGCTCTGCTCTACTACACAACCACACCCCAATCCTAGTTTATTCACAAAGCCTTTCTGGCTTTCACATATAATCAATCCCTTATAAACTACCGCCCCAGTGGAATGATCCTCCGCCATGGGAACCCCCATACGGCTGTAGGTGAAAGACACACAAATAGCCTTCCGGCTTACAAATAGTCAATCCCCTGTAAACTGCCACCGTAGTAGAATGGTCCTCCTACCGGAACCCCCAATGGGCCACAGGTGAAAGACACAAATAGACAATCACATTAAGCTAGGATCGGATATATATTAAACACCGATGCCTTTAACAACTTCACCTTCGGCACCATAAGCTCTACTACACAAATCACATCTTAATATCAGTCTATTCACATCATAATATATGTCACATCCCTGGGGCACCGTCCACCACTGGCACGGCCCACTGCACGGCCCCAAAGGCACGGTCTAGGTCCGACACTTGGCAAACGCTCCAAGGCCAGGGTTCAGAGATGGACTTACAACACAACACAAAATCAAACTGGGATCTACTAAGACCCCCTTCTTATACAATGATATGGCCTCAAAATTTTACTTTCAGAGGCAACACTCACACATCACACTTACGGCCTTGAGCTTCAGCTCAGTGCAGTTCTCACACATCACCACATTCACTACGCTTCCACTACACACTCTGGGGTCTACTTCATTCATAGATAACTCTTCCCCTGTGCTAGATTAACAACTAGCAATCTCGAGATACCAGATACACATTTTGATTCAAATTTAGTACTATACTCTGGTACCACAGACCATCCAAGTCATTTCAAATTCCTAAGGATTAGCTTAACTATGGAGTTCGATCTTTGGATCACAATTCAATTATCAAAACCTCAACCTTAGTTGAACCAGGAAATCACTTCCCTCAATTCCACAGAGTATCATAAAACTCTAACATAATTTCAAGTATCTCTGCCAGCTTAAGTTACACTGGTCCCCTAGGCCTTAGAGCCTTTAAACACACAAATCCAGTATGACATCACTGGTATGTAATATCATACCGCCTAGGGTTTCCCACCCAACATATAGGTTCATCATGATACCTAGAACCTTACTATCATATACCTTGAAAATCATTTTCCTCTATTTTGTAATCAGACCCATCATCCTCCACATATGATCCGGTCAATTATCATTCATTACTTCCACCTCCGGGTCTACACATCAAATTCACAGGTGAACTACACTGATTCACCACATCTACATCACAGATAATGTATACACACAGCCCTTAAACTCATATATCCACAATAGTACAAACATTAATGTGTATACCTTAACCAATCACAAATTATCGCCTATTTCTTAGGCCAAACTATGGGAACTATCCTAGCAAAATCCACCTTTGCCAGGAACTATAGCTCTGATACCAAAATGTAACCCCCTCCATAATTGTTATTCAAAATACCTGATTAAAATGAATTAGAGACCGTCAGATAAACAAAACTGATTTCAATTACTCATCCTTAAGATAGGGTTTTCATAAATACTGTTCGAAATCTAATACACCTGATCTCATATTCATATTTCAAATACAATTACCTTGAGAAGATAAATCACATTCATAACATATCAGAGTGCACAACATAATAATCCCAACAATCCAAGGTTCATACCTTTACTAAGGATTTACAAGGAACATTCACCCATTACAATTTCCCAAACAGGGGATTACACAAATCCATCTCGAATACATAACCAATTACTCATTCGAACATATATACATCCAAATATCCAAATACACATCCCAAATATATACAGTTATCCCAATCCATAACTGATAACCAATTGCCAAATCTACATCCCGAAGGAGTCTTCGCCGCCCCTGGTTGCTTATGCCCTCCTCGAGCCTCTTACCCTGTCTAAATTGTTGGTAGGGGAGGGTGAGATTTGAGAGAATCTCAATAGGAAAATAATACAAATATGCATGCAAGATAAGTGTCTAATGCATAAGATGCTTGCATTACATAACTCATGCTCACATAATGAATATCTGCAAGCTCAATGTTTCAAACAACATACTTATGGCCATAGCATAAATAGAAACAGAGCTTCAATCATTTATATATGTTTCACATAATCAAGCAAAGCAAGAACATGCAGCAATACACCAACACAAATATCAAATACATGCAGGAGAGGTATATTTCCTACACTTGTTCTTTCCACGTGTGCTCCAGCACCGACTACTCACGATCAGGGTGAATATTAAACCCCATAACCAAAGCAAGGACATAAGGTTAATCCCTTTTCCAATTCCTTAACTTTGAAATGCTTAAGTTGGTTATCATTCATGACCTTTAGGTGGCTACTCAAACCCTAAACACATGCCTAAAGGGATTGGGTAGTACTACATTAGAAACCACTTTTCAAAATCACAAAGTGCTGAAAACAGGGGTTGGCTGTAGTCAGGGAATCTTTGGTTACAACAAAAAACAACATAGAAACTTTTTGGCTGTAGCCAAGTTATTCTGGCTGCGGCCAACTATTGCCTTGAAAGTTTTGCGCTGCAACCAAAGAAACTTCAGAAATTCATAACTAATTTTAAAAAAATCAAAATAAGGTGATTCCAAAGCCTATTAAAAGATATTTAAGTCCTCTTCATAGGAAAAATATGAACCATGACCAAAAACCACCACAGAATTACAGACTTACACAAAATGCAACACTGCTGCAATATAGATTCTAGTTTTAATCCCAAACTTTGGAAAATCATAACTCCAAGCTCATGAAACTAAATGACATGAATTATATATCCATTTTGAAGCTTCGCATGTGAACTTTAAGACTGGAAAGTTTTAGAATTTATAGACACCATTTGGCCATTCAAAACGTCAGTACAAACAGACTGCCCAACAAAAATTTTGATGGACAGAATTTCAGTTTTCACACTTTGGCTTCCAATGGTTCCAATTCACATTAAACACCATTCCCACACAAATTTTCACAAAAAATCCATTGGAAACACCAAATTAACCAAATTCACATCACATTTACATGTTTTCCCAATAATCACAACGTGTCAACATAATTCACAATTCAAACCTCAACATTGCCATTCCTTTCCATTCAAAATTCCAAACCAATTCCAATGGCACCAAAACACACTATGACACCATTTTAACCACAATACACAATCCAATTCATCCATTTCAAAATCACATGAAAATCATGGAAAAATTCAAAATTCACAAAACTTAACCCTATTAGATATGATTAGTTTTGATGATGTCAAATATAGATGTGAAATGATAAGAGCAAAAAGTTTATATAATGTATTTCTTTGACTAATTACTGTGTTTAATGTGAAATATCTTGTAGATTAATTAAGTTGAATTATGGAGGAAGAATGAGAAGACAAAATTATCAAATATACAAAGAAGTTATTGAATTGATAAGAATGAACAAAAGGAAGAAGAAGAAAGAAACTGAAGATAGTCAAGAAGCTGCCTACTTGGATTATGGAGAATGATTATTAAGAGGAAAATAAAAAAGAAAGATATTGAAGAAAGAAGAACTTGGAAGATCTACCAAGAATATCAAGATTCAAGTTATTAGAAGTAATTTTGAAGATTTTAGAAATTTGAGGCACTGTAGCAGTTGGCACTGTAGCAATCACTCGAGTGAGGCAATATAGCGCTCGAGTGTGGCACTGTAGCATGCAAATCACTGTAGTGCTCGAGGCACAGAATGGAAGTGCAGATTCACTGTAGCAAGTGTGGCACTGTAGCACTTGAGTGAAGCAAGAACACACTCGAGTGTTGGAGTACGCTGTTGTACTCTGTTTTACGTTCAGCCTGATAGAGGTCTGGTATTGTTGCTATATCTCTCAAACCACAGGTCGGATTGACCTTAAACTGGTGGCATATGAACGGAGACGCACAACACGAAAAATGTACACCAAGATCACATTGAAAGAAGCTCAAATGAAGGAGATATGATCCATGGAAGATGACACTGAAATCACCGTCACTTTTCAAGACAGGTTCGGTATTTTGTACATAACTCACAAACCACACATCGGATTGAGACGAGACCAGTCCCGTATGAAACTAGACTCAAAGGGCTTTCTATGGATAGGTAATATGCCTAATTTGAAGTTATATTCTAGGAGCTATGCTTTCTGGAAGCTGACGCTTGTGCAGTCTAGTGCGATAGACACTCTTTCGATCATAACTTGCAGAATACAAGGAGTTTGGAGTTGATTCTTTTTGCATTGGAATGCATATGGCAAGAGCTTTCTTATGATACATCATTAGAATCAAATAAATAAATTTTGTCTAATGTGGCCCCACATCACTCATGAGTGCAAAAACGCACTCTTGAAAAATGTCATGCGAGTGTTGTCCAGAAGCGGCTGAAGTGTGGAGAAATTTAGCAACACTCGAGCATTGAACAATACACTCGAGTGAGGATCAGAATTGCACTCGAGTCATGCAAGTGTTGACATGAAAGTGTTAACCTGAGAAGAAGCATGTACGTGAAAATAAGAAGTGCACTCGAGTGAGAGATGTTGCACTCGAGTGATGTCCAGAATTGCACTCGAGTCCGTGCGAGTGAAGAGCAACAAGTGTTTGCCCAAGAGGAAGCTAGAACGTGAAAATATCAAATACACTTGAGTGAGCCATACTGCACTCGAGTGAGAACTTGGTAGAATCCATAAACGAAACAGAGCCTCACAACAATCAACTCAAACATGGTTAAATGTTATTTATTCATTATGTTTTCACTTGTTAATATACAAAAATGTTAACTAACATATATTTCAAGTGAGAAACAGGAGGTTAAACATTTGGATTGCATCTTCAAGAATGGAGGTCACGTATGGCAAATATCATCACTCAACGTGATGAGTCCAGAAATCAGAAATTCATCTTCTGACCAATGATCCAATATACCCATGACTAACACTTCATCATATTAGTGATTAAGCATTTTGCAGTGTGAAACAGGAAATGTAATGTTGAGATTACATATTCAAATGAGAGAGTCAATTATGGTGGGCGACATCATTACACACTGTGTATTGGCTACCTACCATGACAAAAGATTGACCCACCATGAATAAATGTCTGAAACATGAACGCTCCACAACGTGATGTACAGCTCAAAATGAATCATCCTGCTCTTCAATGAGATGCTCCACTCTGCAACAGACATTTCATAGTGGCTCGTTATTCAAATGTCCACAACGGTCTAATGAAGAAATGGGACTCCAACGGACGAATGCTTACAACAGTCATGATCTTCATCAACTATAAATAAGAGAGCACTCAAAGTCAATGGGATATAGAGAAAATAGAGCAACGACACCAACATGCGAATAACATGAATCCTCTGCTTCTACCTAAACATTCTCTGTTCTGCAGTTTCTATATTACTTATCATTGAGAGAGTGATTATTTGTATTGTACTTCAGTAAGCATTATATCCACTCTGTGAGAAAGTCTGTAAACACTTTCATCTGTATTTCAGAATTGATCTCAAGGTAGAGGGACCTTGAGAGGGTTGATTTCCTTACGGGGGAAGCTGTAGAGAGAATTGCCAGTAAGACATTATGCTCGTAACACTTACAAGGTGCAAGCAGTAGAGAACGTTGCTACTCATAAGACTTACAGGTGCGTAAGCAGGAGAGAACGTTGCTACTCATAAGACTTGCATGAGTAAGCAGGAGAGGAAGATTTTCGGGATTGCTTTGCTCGTAAGATTTGTCGTAACGGGGAGTATTTTCAGTAAGAGATTTGTAAAAGGTTTCACAAGTATCCGGCTAAACTTGTGGGATTGTAAAGGCTTTTCTTGTGCCCGGATTAAACAAGAAGATAGTGGATTTGAAAATCTCAGGAGGAGCCTGGGGACTGGATGTAGGCCATCACAGATTGGACTGAACCAGGATAAATCACAGTTTGCATATTCTCTTCCCTAAGCTCTTATATTTCCAGCATATATTATTTAATCTAACTGTTGATTTATAATTTATTACCTTCATACTTTCTGCTTTCGTTAAGATGCAAAAAGATTTCCAAAGTTCTTAAGTTTTTATCATCACCCAATTCACCCCCTCTTGGGTGATAGCCGGTTCTAACAAATGAATGACCACAAAACTTAGGTCAAAATGTATCAAATACTCACCTCTTCCTCTTCCCCAAGCTAATTCCTTGATTCATCAACCTTCCAAATTCTTTAAGCTCTCAAACACCTTCTTTGAAAATCTAAAACCATAGAGAAGAAGCTCTCATCACTATGAACAACATTATAGAAGAGTATATGGCTTAAGAAGACATTAAACCAACCAAAACTCACCGTTAACTTTCTCTTTCTTCCTTATGCTTGGGTGTCTATAGAGAATGAAGGAGAGAGATAAGAGATCAATTTTTAGGGCTCAAAATGGCCTCTTGGCTAACCTTAATGGGGAGAGAGGAGAGATGGAAGAGTTGAAACATTGATCAAGATCAAGGGCTCACATTTTGCCACTTGTCACTATCTCATCACATCTTCCATGAGCTCACATGAGCATACACATATGGGATTCTACCCTCTTAATCTCTTAAAAATCAATCACATCCATTGATCTTTGAGTTACCAATGAGCTTCCTCTTTAGAAACTGACCAATTGGTCAATAACTTTCCTTTTTCCTGTTTTACCCCTGATTATGGCAATTCTTACTGAATCACCACCAAACACATCATATCTTTTCATTTCACCATAATATGCGCCCTCCCTCTATTTTAAGTCCATTTAGATGTTAATCCATAATTGAACT
Organism: Inga leiocalycina; assembly: GCA_963242795.1. Lineage (NCBI taxonomy): Eukaryota > Viridiplantae > Streptophyta > Magnoliopsida > Fabales > Fabaceae > Inga > Inga leiocalycina. Next base: position 47,901,884 of record OY725322.1, on the reverse strand, counting down.
TAAATACAGGGTTTCGGCACTACTGATAACACATTCAAATCACAATTCACACCGTATTCTCCAAAAGTGTTTATTTATCAATAATCACATCCACTTTTGAAGTCCTTACCCCTTAATCAAAATTTGGAATATTACACTGGACGTAGGTCAAGTGGTTGGATGGAACAGTATAAATCTCCCATGTCCTCCTTTAGTGATATCTCTCTGACTTTACTCTCTTATTTAAGTTTGAGTTTAAGTTTAAATTTTTAAATATCACTTAATTCATCCCCCCTCTTAGGTGAAAAACTTGATCTATCAATAATGTTTTTCTAGGATCTTGATCGATGCAACAACAACTAGTCTCATCTTAGCCTGAATAGAGAATCCAAAAGGTGTTTGGATTGTCAAGAAAATTCATCCTTTCAGTCTCACTCTTTTGTAGTAAGTTCAACCGGAAAGAAAGATACTCTCTCTCAAACCATCAATTTCATTCAACATGCATTGTGACTCCTTCAAGCAAATTTAAAGAGTCAAGAAAGAAGTCTATTTAGTCAAGAATGTCATGGTCCATTCAACCGCTCATACCATGAACCTTACCAACAACCTTCATTCCAATCCTATCACCCATCACATCCACCTATAGACCATACCATAAGCCTTCTCCTCCACCATATAACCCATATTATGAGCCTTATTCTATACAACCGCCATACAATCATATGTTGTAAAACCCTCCTTTATTGAGTGTGAACGTATGAATTATTACTTAATTCATTTGCATATATGAATAAAATATCGATATTGTTACTACAGTCATGGTAGAACACTATGATATCACTACTCTTTGATAATTTTGATACCGTACTCAGGTACTGATAACCTTATATTAAGTACTGATCTTACCTTTATGAGGGTCAATATTACTAAATATAAAAATGTTTTGATAAAATAACTAAGTACCTTGGTACCACTTCATACTATTATTACTACTATTATCATCAGTATAGGATCCACTAGGCTTACAACCAGTCATACAGGGTATTTAGTCATACATACTGTATATTAAAAATATTTATAGACATTTATCAAAATAATTCTAACACTTTATCTGCTGCCACTGGTCTTTGCTGTATAATGAATTTCAGAAAGGGTAGGATTTGGAAGAATCTCAGTAGGAACAGACATTCAATTATATAAAATGAAATCATACAAAGCATGTCACATAAACCATCATAATACAATAAGCATATCAAGAGCATTTAAACGCATTATGCAACTCAGCATGCATACAACACATACCACAGGCTTGGTCACAAACACAGGAGTCAACCCTCTATATGCTCTGATGCCACATGGGTCCACCTGGCAAACTCACATGCTTAAACACAATTACATGGATGGTAAAACATACAAGCAAGGCATTACATAGTATACGAGAAAAAGAGTTATACCTGAACGCCTTTTTGATCACTTGTCCTTAGTGATTAGTGATGCGATCCAGCAAGTTGTGTCAAATTCAAGTGATCCTTTGCAAATTCCTAGTGGACCAATCACAAGAGCAAGAGCAAACAAATTAAGGAAGCATTAAATGGGCTAGTGCAAGGTACTTGGACAAAGCAAGTAGCAATTGGATCAAAGTTGGACAAAAATGATGAAAACATCACTAACTTCATATGGGCTTCAAATAGAGATATTGATTAAGTTTTGGGCTTGCAAACTTGAAACTAAAGAGCTTACACCTAGTACTACACATGGGAGGACTCATTTGGGCTTAAATAAGAACATTTTGAGCCTTAATTTGCTGACTACATTTTCTTGAAGTTAGGTGTGAGAAAATCAACAAGCAGTTGGCAGATTTGACTTTTGGTTTCTTTAGCATGTTGTATTTGATTTTTCAACTTTCTTCTAGATTGTATTAGACTTTTATGTTCATTTTATTAGACTTTTAGGTTTCCTAGCACATGGTTTTACAATTTGTATTGGTTGTTTTCAAAATTGCAATTATGGCAATTAGGTCATATTTTCCTTTAAATACTTGGTGCTTCTTCATTTGTAAGACACAATTCATATTTGAATGATAAATGAAAGTTGCACTTCTGCACTTTGTTTCTTGAGAGTGGATTCTCTCTAGGTTTCTTTTTAGAACTAACAGACTTATCAAGGTTTGATCATCCTTATGGCGTGTAACCCCCTTCATAATTATGATTCGAAATACGTATTTTAAAATGAAATAGAGACCAATAATAATCAAACTCATTTACAATCCCTTCCTTACGGAAGGGTTTTCACAAATATTTTCAAAATTTATGCCTTACCCTGGTCTCAAATTCCACAACTCGAATATAATTATCCTGTGCAGTTACATCACATTTATATATCAGAGTATAAAATAAAATCTCGGCAATCCCTCGGGTTTCATACATGAACTAAAGGTTTATAAATTCCCATTAGGGGATTACACCACTGTCTCCAAAACAACATTTATAAGATATACGGTGATCTCCTAACAAAACATGATAACCAACACCAAAATATAAATCTCCCTAAGGAGCCTTATCTGCCCTTGGTCTTCTCCTTTCCCTTGGAGCCACTTGCCCTGTCTGAAGGTTTGTCAATGGAAAGAATGAGATTCAAAAGAATCCCAATAGTAATAAATCACTCATACCACGTGTAATCACAAAGCATGCAAGAAAATCATCAAGCAGTATCACAGCATAAAGCACAGCACGCCGGCTACCATATATACACATAATCACATAATCTCATCCCCTGTATTCCGCCACCCAAAAGGCATGGTCCTCCCATCGTCAACACCAATGGGCTACGGGTGAAGGTTACACAAATAGCCTTTCGGCTTTCACAAATAGCCTTACGGCTTTCACATAGTCTCATCCCCCAGATTCCATCGCCCCGAAGGTACGATCCTCCCACCGTCAACACCGATGGGCCACAGGTGATAGACTCACAAATAATGATCAAACAAACATACCGTGTATCACATATAGTATAAGGGAAAAGAGTCACTACCTTGTTCTTTCCTGACGTGCACTGGCACAGGTTGCTTGCGATTAGGACAAATGTCGAACCTTATAAACCAAAGTCAAGGACGACAGGTTATTCTCTATTCCAAATTCTCACCTTCAGAACACTTAAAGTTGGTTATCACTTGGACTCTTTACATGGCTACTAGAAGCCTAGACACATGCCTAAAGGGTTGGGGAGTACTATCTTAAAGACCACCTTTTAGTGTGTATCGTAAAACGTGCTAACCATTGGGCTCACAACTTGGTCCTACAATTCCAAAATACAATTTAGACACTTCTATGGTGTTTCTGGGGGTTATATGAGCCTATAATGAAAATTTACAAAAATGCCCTTGAGGACCAGGCCCGGCCGTACCCGGTTCGGCTGTACTTTTCCTGAAATTTTGACATGGGCTATTCTGACATATTTTTGCCCAAGGAATCCATTTCCGAACTCAAAATTATCAAATTCAATGTCAAATTACAACATTACCCTTGACAGCCCCACTTTAAGGGTTTTAGGGGCGTTTTTGTAATTATGCTTTTTCGGCCTTTTCCGAAAAAGTGACCAACTGTAACCCCACCTAATTTTCACTCCTGAACTCAATGAAACAATCAAATCATTGAAAATCCAAATCCAACCCTCAGATCTAGCCCTAGCCGAAATCTTGGTATACTTTGGAAAGAATCGGTGTTTTTCGGTTTCGGCTTCGTAAACGTGTTCCTTTCTACTCCTAACCACTTTATTAATCATTACATTAGGTTACAACTAACATTAAGAACCAATTTAGGAAGCATAACCCCTAGGGCATATCATTTCCAAACTTTAAAACCAATGGCAATCCGGCGAAATTTCACCGATTAAATTGCCATAGCAGCCAGAATAAGCAATATATGAAAGTTTGGAAGTTACCTCAAGCTCCCACTAGCTTTTCCTCATGGTGGCTAAAAACCCTAGCCTTAGAACACCCAAATTTTTGCTCCAAAAACCTTGAGGAACATAGAAGAATAGCTTAGGAGCGGAGTTATACGTGTTAGGTAAGGATTTACCGAAGAAATCGACTTACCGTACAAGTTCTCTTCTCCTTCTCTCTCTAGAATTTCTCACACCTTCTCTCTCTTGTTGCAGCTGAATGTCACGGTTTTGGGTTGATGGAGGAGGTGGATGATGATTTAATATGATATAATATTATTTTCTAATTATTTACTAAACTTCCATCAATTTCGGATTTTTACAAAATTCTGGCAGATTTCTGCCCAAACTTTGAAACATCATAACTAATTCTAGAAACATCAAAATGGGGTGATCCCAAAGCCAATGGAAAGCTATTTAAGTCCTATTTATTGGAAAAATATGGATCACGGCATTTAATTACCTCACAAAATACAGAATTGCACAAAATTCCATACTACTCCAAAACAGATTCTAGTTTCCATCCCAAACTTTGGAAAATCATAACTCTTAGCTCACAAATTGAAATGACACAAAATATCTATCCATTTTAAATCTTGGCATGTGAACTTTAAGACTGGAAAATTTCAGAATTTTTAGACACCATTTGCCTATTTAAAATGTCCATAAAATTTGACTGCCCTGTACTGAGTTTCAATGGACAGAGTTTCCAACTTTTGCACAATTGTTCCCGATGGTTCCAATTTCAGAATAAACACTCTCCCCACACAAATTTTCACAAGGAAGCCATTAGAATCATTAAAACATCCAAATTACCATAACCCATTCTCCAAAAGTGTTTATTCAATAATAATTACATTCATTTTTGAAGTCATTAGCCCTTAATCGCTTTTTGGGATATTACATGGCGTCTTCCAACACTTCGGGTCCTTCTTCTTTCGTGTGCAAGGGTTCAAGTGGATTATCAATCTATGTTTAGCTTTCTTGGGGTGTGTATATTTCAAAATTGGTTATGGGTTCATGGGATCTTCCCTTATGGGTTCGCACCATCTTGGTATCAAAGCTTCGGATCTAAATTCAAGTCATATCTATCTGTTCTTTGTTTCCATTTTTGTTTTAAGTTTTGTGCTTTGTTCTTATATCTGTCCGTGTCCAGATTTGTTACTACTATTCGTCAAGTTTTTCTTTGTGTCTTCCAATATTTAGTATGTCAAATTCATAGTTCAGAATCTCTTCTTTCATCTCGTTTTAGAATCATTTCAATCCGATTTTTCATTTGTGAGTTCTATCTATTTTAACCTAGTTGTATTTTCTGGAAAATTCTGGGCTTGTTCATCTTCGTTTTTTCCAGAACGTCCTGAAATATTCTGTCCTTGTTTGACCTCTTTTCCTTTGTGTTTTACATCGTTCAATAGGTCATTTTCATAATCTAGAATCTCATCTTTCTGTTTGTTTTGGTATTATCTCAATCCAACATTTCCACTGTGAGTTATAGTCTTTCCAAAATATACGCTTTTCTGGAATTTCTGGGATCAGATTTCTTGAGTTTTGTTATTTGTGATAGATTCTGCATTCTTTTTAAATTTCAGTAGAGGAGAAAAACAAAAAAAAGACAAGAGCATCAGAAAAAGAAAAAGAAAAAGAAAAAGAAAAAGAAAATATTTGATAAGAAAAGGAAAAAAATACTGAAAAAAAAGGATTGTGTTGGAAGTGTTTTGAGCAATATATATTGTCATACCCAGATTTTGTGAAGCCTGTGTCATTTAAACACTTGATTTCCCTGAGTTTCCTTTTTCCAATACTCATTTTGATATTCCATATTTCTAAGTGTTGTGTTGATTCTGCAAATTGTGATTGCTTTGATTATGAATTGCTTAGTTCTTTAAAGTGCCTCAAGAGGAATCTAAGAGTGGAAAAAGGCAAGAGTGAATACATCAATTTAAAAGCCAAATTTGAGTGAAACACGAGTGTAGACTGACATCATTGAGGGAAACACATGAGGAATTTGTGAGGAAAATTATTTCTCTAACATCTTTCTTGTAGATACAATGTCAAATGCAGAAGAAACATTCGGTGGTAACAACCCAAAGAATCTAGATGACCACCTCAAGGCAATGCAGCAACATTTTGCACGTATGGATGTTGTTTTTGGATAAATAAGGGATAGGATGGATAGACAAGATGAAAGAATTGTAAACCTGTAAAGAGTTAGACCAAATCCTAGAAGGCACAATAGGCGGGATACTTCTATTTATGAATTTGAATCTGAGCATGATGAGGTTATTGGTGCTAGTGAGGAAGATTTTGAATCTGAATATGAAGTAGGAAGTAATAGGCATAGAGGAGATAGGAGGTATGGGAGAGGACATGGTAGAAATATTCCTAGGGAAAGAAATAGAGTGGATGGGAACCTAGGGAGCATCAAAATGAAAATACCACCTTTCCAAGGTAGGAGTGATCCTGAAGCATATTTAGAGTGGGAGAAAAAGATAGAAATGATTTTTGAGTGCCACAATTATTCTAAGGCCAAAAAGGTGAAGTTGGCAGCAATAGAATTAACTAATTATACCATTATTTGGTGGGATAAATTGGCTATCAATAGGAAGAGTAATGGTGAGAAGCCCATAGCAACGTGGAGGGAAATGAAAACTCTAATGAGAAGGAGATTTATTTCTAACCATTACTATAGAGAGCTTTATCAAAAGTTACAGACCCTTACACAAGGCTCTAGGAGCGTGGAGGAATATTATAAAGAGATGGAGTTAGCTTTGATAAGAGCTAATGTACAAGAAGATGGAGAGGCTACAGTGGCTCATTTTCTGAATGGGCTTTACAAAGAAATTGCTAAAACTATGGAATTGCAACATTATGTGGAGCTAGAGGACATGGTGCATATGGCAATTAAGGTGGAGAAGCAACTCAAGCGTAAAGGTGCTTCAAAATTCCATTCTGGATCAAGTTCCTTACAAAAATAGATTTGGAAGAAAGGAGAAAGAGCTTTCCAAAAGGAGACAACTAAAAGCAAAGAAGAAGCTACATCAAAGAACAAAGGTAAATCTGATTCCCAAACTTCTAGAAATAGAGATATAAAGTGTTTCAAGCGTTTGGGTATAGGTCATATAGCTTCTCAATGCCCCAACAAGAGAGTCATGATTCTTAAAAATAGTGAAGTTGTGACTGAAAGTGAAAGTGATCATGATTCCATTGAAGATGCTAGTGATGATGGGGTTGAATATGCCATAGAAGGAGAATGCCTTGTGGTTAGAAGAGCTTTGAATTGCCAAGTAAAGGAAGATGAGATGAATGAGCAAAGGGAAAACATTTTCCATACTCGTTGCCTCATTAATAACAAGGTTTGTAGTATGATCATTGATGGTGGGAGTGTAGCAAATATTGCAAGCACTACATTGGTTGAGAAATTGAATTTATTTACCATTAGACACCCTAGACCATACAAGCTGCAATGGTTGAATGAATGTAAGGAAATTAAAGTTAATAAGCAAGTTCTTGTTTCTTTTTCAATTGGCAAATATTGTGATGAAATATTATGTGATGTTGTTCTTATGTATGCTGCACATATACTTTTAGGAAGACCATGGGAGTTTGTTAGAAAAGTCAAGAGGGATGGGTTTACAAATAGATATTCTTTTGTAATGAACAGCAGACCTATGACTCTTATTCCATTGACTCCAAAACAAGTGTATGAGGATCAACTCAAGATGAAAAGAGAGAAAAATGAGAGAGAGAAAAGAAAAACGAGTGAAAAAGAGAGAAAATATGAAAGTTCAAAAAAAGAAATCCAGAAAAAGGAAATGAGTGAAGAGAGAAAAGAAAAGAAGAAAATGAGTTTTTATGTAAAAGAAAGTGAAGTGAGAAGTGCTTTTCTGGCTGAAACACACTTGCTACTCCTTGTTTACAATGAATCCTTTTTGAACGCTAATGACATTAACTCTTCCTTTCCTAGTGTTGTTGGTTCTTTGTTGCAGGAATTTGATGATGTGTTCCCTGAAGAAACTCCATCAGGTTTACCAACTATTAGAGGAATTGAAGACCAAATTGATTTCATTGCTGGATCAACAATTCCTAATAGGCCAGCATATAGAAGGAATTCTGAAGAAACAAAAGAGCTTCAAAAGCAAGTGGGAGAACTCATGGCAAAGGGATATGTTAGAGAAAGTTTAAGCCCTTGTGTAGTTCCAGTGCTTTTAGTTCCAAAGAAAGATGGAACTTGGAGGATGTGCATTGATTGTAGAGCCGTCAACAATATCACTGTAAGGTATCGCCATCCCATTCCTAGATTAGATGATATGCTTGATGAATTGCATGGTTCTATTGTCTTTTCTATGATTGGTTTGAAATCTGGGTACCATCAAATTAGAATGAGAGAAGGGGATGAGTGGAAAACTGCTTTCAAGACCAAACATGGATTATATGAATGGTTAGTTATGCCCTTTGGATTAACTAATGCACCTAGCACTTTCATGAGATTAATGAACCATGTTTTACGTGCTTTAATTGGGAAATTTTTTGTGGTTTATTTTGATGATATTCTGATTTATAGCAAGAATTTGGATGAGGATTTGAATCATTTGCATTGTGTTCTTGATGTTTTGAGGAAAGAAAAACTATTTGCAAATCTAAAAAAGTGTGATTTTTGCATGGATAAACTTGTTTTTCTTGGTTTTGTGGTGAGTACTAAAGGAATAGAAGTTGATGAGGAAAAGATACGAGCTATAAAAGAATGGCAAACACCTAAAAGCATAACTGAGGTGAGAAGTTTTTATGGATTGGCTAGTTTTTATAGGCGATTTGTGAAGGATTTTAGCACACTTGCTACACCACTCGATAAGGTCATTAAAAAATCTGTTGGTTTTAAATGGGATAAAGCACAAGAAGATGCATTCATTGGCCTTAAGGAAAAATTGTGTTCTGCACCTGTGTTAGTATTGCCTGACTTTAGCAAAACTTTTGAGATTGATTGTGAAGCATCTGGAGTTGGGATAGGAGCTGTTTTAATGCAGGAAGGAAAGCCAATTGCCTATTTTAGTGAAAAGCTTAATGGAGCAGCCTTGAAGTATCCAACTTATGACAAAGAGCTCTATGCGCTTAAAAGAGCCTTGGAGAATTGGCAGCACTACCTTTGGCCAAAATAGTTTGTGATTCACACTGATCATCAATCCTTGAAGAATATTAAAGGTCAAGGTAAGCTGAACAAGAGACATGCAAGGTGGCTGGAATTTATTGAGACATTTCCATATGTCATCAAATACAAGAAAGGTAATGAGAATGTGGTTGCTGATGCATTGTCTAGAAGGTATACTCTTTTTTCAACTCTTAATACTAAGTTGCTTGGCTTTGAATATATCAAGGAGTTGTATGCAAATGATGCTAATTTTGTTGAATTGTTCCTTGATTGTGAAAAGAAAGCATTTGCTAAATTTTATAGAGTTGATGGGTACTTGTTTAAAGAAAATAGACTGTGTGTGCCTCAATTTTCATTGTGTGAATTGCTTGTTAGAGAAGCACATGGGGGAGGTTTAATGTGTCACTTTGGTGTGAAAAAGACTTTGGATGTTTTGCATGAGCATTTCTTTTAGCCTAAAATGAAACATGATGTGGAAAGAATTTGTGCTAAATGCATAACATGTAAAAAGGCTAAATCTAGAATCTTGCCATATGGTTTGTATACTCCTTTACCTGTACCTAGTGAACCTTGGATTGACATATTAATGGATTTTGTTTTGGGTTTGCCTAGGTCAAAAAGAGGAATGCATTGCATATTTGTGGTTGTTGATAGATTTTCTAAAATGGCACATTTCATTGCATGCCATAAAACTGATGATGCCACATACATTGCTGATCTGTTCTTTAAAGAAATTGTGAGGCTTCATGGCGTCCCTAAAAGTATTGTTTCTGATAGGGATACCAAATTCTTGAGTCATTTTTAGAGAGTTTTTTAGGGAAAGCTTGGTACTAAATTGTTATTTTCTACTGCTTGCCATCCACAAACTGATGGACAAACTGAAGTTGTTAAAAGAACCTTGTCTCAATTACTCAGAATTGTGATTCAAAAGAACTTGAAAAATTGGGAAGATTTTTTGCCATTCATTGAATTTGCATATAACAGAAGTGTGAATTCATCTACTGATTATTCTCCTTTTGAAATAGTGTATTATTTTAATCCACTAACTCCTTTGGATTTATTAACATTGCCTATTGATGAGAGAGCAAGTTTTGATAGCAAAAAGAAAGCTGAAATAATGCAGCAACTGTCTGAGTGTGTGAAATAGCAAATTGAAAAGAAAAATGAACATTATGAATCCAAGGCCAACAAAGGAAGAAGGCGTGTTCTTTTTGAACCTGGAGATTGGGTATGGGTGCATATGCGAAAAGAAAGGTTTCCAGCTCAAAAAAAAAATCAAAATTAGCTCCAAGAGGAGATGGTCTATTTCAAGTGCTTGAAAGAATAAATGATAATGCTTACAAGATTTATTTGCCTAGTGAGTATTCTGTTAGTGCTACTTTTAATGTAGCTGACTTATCTCCTTTTGATGTAGGTGAAGATTCGAGGATTAATCCTTTTGAGGAGAGAGAGAATGATGCAATCCAGCAAGTTGTGTCAAAATCAAGTGATCCTTTGCAAATTCCTAGTGGACCAATCACAAGAGCAAGAGCCAAACAAATTAAGGAAGCATTAAATGGGCTAGTGCAAGGTACTTGGACAAAGCAAGTAGCAATTGGATCAAAGTTACAAAAATGCTGAAAACGTCACTAACTTGATATAGGCTACAAATGGAGATATTGATCAAGTTTTGGGCTTGCAAACTTGAAACTAAAGAGCTTGTACCTAGTACTACACATGGGAGGACTCATTTGGGCCTAAATAAGCACATTTTGAGCCTTAATTTGCTGACTACATTTTCTTGAAGTTAAGTGTAAGAAAATCAACAAGTAGTTGGTAGATTTGACTTTTGGTTTCTTTAGCATGTTGTATTTGATTTTTCAACTTTCTTCTAGATTGTATTAGACTTTTGTGTTCATTTTATTAGACTTTTACTTTTCCTAGCACATGGTTTTACAATTTGTATTGGTTGTTTTCAAAATTGCAATAATGGCAATTAGGTCATATTTTCTTATAAATACTTGGTGCTTCTTCATTGGTAAGACACAATTCAAATTTGAATGATAAATGAAAGTTTCACTTCTACACTTTGTTTCTTGAGAGTGGATTCTCTCTAGGGTTCTTCTTAGAACTAACAGACTTGTCAAGGTTTAATCATCCTTGTGGCGTCTTCCAATACTTCGGGTCCTTGTTCTTTCCTGTTCAAGGGTTCAAGTCAATCATCGATCTGTGTTTAGCTTTCTTGGGGCGTGTATATTTTAGAATTGGTTGTGGGTTCGTGGGATCTTCCCTTGTGGGTTCGCACCAATTTGTCTCTTGGCTTGCCTAGGAAAAGATCGAATCCTATATGTTAAAATCAATGACGATTGTGTTATTACTAGGTTAAACATCTTTAAAGTCTAGTATATTAAGTTAAATGACAATAAATAGGGTCTACATTAGCTTCTAGTACATGCCTTTATCCTTTGGAATCAAACTTGACTTAATTGACCTTAAACCCTTCAAATCCGCAAGTCATCCCAACTTGGCAGATTTGACCCCCAACTTTGAAATTTCATAACTTAATATAGAAAAATCCAAGTGCGGTGGTTCTAATTCTTATAGAAATATCTTTAAGTACTACTTCAAAGAAAAATACTACTCAGGGCTAATTACGGGGTCAAAATCTCAAGAACCCACGACCAACATTACTGTCTCAGAATACATTTCATGGTCTAAGTCACAACTTCAACAGGGCATATCTCCTAATGTACAAGACTAAATAACATATATTTATTTATTATTGGAAAGCCTAGGATGTCTATTACAACCCTGTAAAATATCATGGCAATTTTTGTCTATTCAAAAACAGCTCACAAGCAGACTTCCACAAATCTGGAAGATTCAGCAACAACACTTTGAATTCCAAAATTAGGGTTTTCTAACTAATCATCCAAAAATCAAGACCACTTGCTATCCTACCATAATTTTAGCCAGATTCCATTTCTAACATCAAATTGATCAAAATTTAGCTCTAACCCCAAGAATCAAGTCTGGCCAAATCTGAACTTTAAGGATACAAGTTGTGTTCTTGCAAATTTCAACCTCCAAAAATATTTTTAACTGCCATTAATCCTCATCAAAGATCATGTTCATCACTGAACACCAATTAAACGTCAAATTCAACTCCTTGGCTGAAACCCTAAGGGTCTATAACTTTAAAAATACTCATCAAAATAGCAAGCATTACACTCAAATCAAAGCTTACGATTACCTCTAGGTGATTATCCGATCGGTGCTTCATTTCAGTAGTACTTCTACCAATAGGGTGTCACAAACACCTCTAATCAGAATTCTGAATTGTAGAAACATTGCTCTTAATGAGTCGAAGAAGATTTGTGATGGCTTTGGAGATTGAGAACATGATTTCGGGCTTCGAAGTAGCTATAGAATGCAAGAACACGAAGAACTTTTCTCTTCTTTCTTTTTCTCTTGATTTTTCTGATTTTCCTTGATATTTTGAGGGCTTGGATGACTCTAGAGGCCGTAAGGAGGTGCTGGAATATTAAAACAAGTTATGTCACATGTCACAAAAAGTTAGGGTACTGGGTGCTCCTTTTTGAAAATTATCGGGTATCCAGCGATCCGGTGTACCAAATGTTCTTATTTTACACTGTAGGGTACTCAGTGCACCTCCTAAAATATGTCTTCCTTTCCTTCTAACAAGGTTAGGCAAATTCAATTGTCAAGGGAGAGGGAATCTGATGAACTCATCCAGCTTCCAGTACAGTGTTCGGGAAAATCGAATATATAGCAGGACAGGAGACCGGCGCTTGTGCTGGCTTTTCACCTATATCAGATGTCTAATAATAGATGTTGGCATATGATTAGCTAATCAGGGAAGAAAGTTAAAGCTGCTTTTTGATATAGAGTTACTTGGTTTCGCAACAAGTGTCCCCTATGCCTCTTGATTTTGCCACATACGTACTTAGGTGTCCCAGACAAGTGACACTAAGCCAGTATCCTTTCAAAAACGTAGGGAACTTGTACTTGTCCTGAAAATGCAATTTAAACACTTGCAATGGCATATTTTATCCAACTAATTAGTCATATATGTCTATGTCTTCAAGAATGTGCCACATATGTACCTGTGTGGCATAAGATAGTGCCATATACTTCAAGAAAATTGCCACGTATGAGAATGTGTGTCTTATGGCATACCAAGTATACATAGAAACCAATAACTTTTGTAACCCCCTACTTTTAAACACATAATTATAATTCAATAATGCATATTTAATTCGGATTAGAGACCATTAGATGCTTTAACCTCGTTTTAAACTTTCAGTCTCACAGTAAAATTTTCGCAAGACTTTCAAAACTCTTTTCCCCCATCCTGGTCTCAATTTCAATATTCGAATATAATTACCTGTGCAGTTAATATACATTCAATCATATCAGAGTGTATAACCAAATCCCCGGCAACTCCCGGGTTCTATACATATAACCTGAGGTTTATATTATAAGTATCCACCCGGCAAATCGAATATCATATTCCTAATTCAAAATATACAGTAATCCCAAGTTTAAAGTAGATAACCAACATCTCAAAAATCCTTAGTATCACTAAAGATCCTAAGTGCTTCGGGTTGGCCGCTTCTCCTTTGAGCCACATGCCCTGTCTGAAATGTTAGTCATAGGAAAGAATGAGATTCGAGCGAATCCCAGTAGTAACAAACCACTCACACAATGCATAACACAAAGCATGTATATAAATCACAACCAGCAACAGCAGCAGCAATCTCAAAGATACATGGTTTTCACCACAAACGACAGCACTCACGGCTGTATGCACAATACGACAGCTCTCGCTGTAATAATAATCACGACAGCTTACGCTGTAATCACAATAATGACAGCTTACGCTGTAAACGACAGCTTGCGCTGTAAATGACAGCTTACGCTGTAAACGGCAGCTATCACCAGCTGTAATCGCAGCAGCATCAAAGAATCATCACATAACAGTGATAACACACACATACAGAGCATTATACATAGTATAAGAGAGAGAGTCACTACCTGATCCTTTCCCTACGTTTCTTGGCACTGCGGGCTCACGAGGACGACAAATATCAAATCCTGTAAACCAAATTAGGGACAACCCGTCAATCTCTTCCCCAAGTTCTTTTCTCTATAATACTTTAAGTTGGTTATCATTTGAACTCTTTAGGTATCTATTCTAGGTCTAAACATATGCCTAAACGTTGGGAAAGACTATACCCAAAACCACCTTTCAAAAGTGCAAAATACAGATTTTTGGGGGTGGGCCGCGGCCCAAAAATCCATGGGCTGCGGCCCAAAACTGCCCAGAAACATTTGGGCTGCGGCCCAAAATCCATGGGCTGCGGCCCAAAACTATCTAGAGACGCTCAGAAACATTTGGGCTGCGGCCCAGAATCCACGGGCTGCGGCCCAAGAAAATCCAGTTTCTGTCTGAACTTCCAAAAATCATAACTAATTCAGAAAAAATCGAAATAAGGTGATTCTAAAGCCAAATGAAAGCTATTTAAGTCCTCTTTCAAGGAAAAATATTGGCCATAACTAGAAATGACCACAAAAGTCCAGATTTACCAAAAACCTAACATTGTACCAAAACACAGTCCAGCTTTGATGCCAAACTTTGGACAGTTCAAACTCCCAGCTCAAAAAGTGAAATGACACAAAATTTATGACCATTTTGACGATTGAGATGTGAACTTTAAGACTGGAAAGTTTCATAATTTTTCAACGTCATTTGCCCAGTCAAAACGTCCACACCATCTAACTGTCCAGAACAGACTTACATTGGACAGATTTTCCAGATTTTGCCAATTGGTTTCCAATGGTCCCTAATTTCAAATCACATACTAATTTCACACAATTTGGCTCAAGGAACACATTGGAGCCATCAAAATGACCATATTCATTATCCATGAGCATGTTCTACCACAATCACCACATGCCACCTTAACATCTCCAATCAACACACACATTGCAATCCATTCAAACCCAAAATTCCAAGCCAATTCCAAATGCACAAAGACACTCTATGACACTAATTTCCACACTAAACACTAACCAAATCATGCTTTTCAAAATTTACCAAAAATCAGGGCAAATTCCAAAGTCCTCAAGACTCAACCAATGATCAAAGCAACCATACCAAAGTGCTTCTAATTCTTACCTCTTCTTCTTCCTAAAGTCAATTCTTCAATTCTTCAACTTTCCAAAATTCTCAATCTCTCAACCACCACCAATGAAAATTCTGAAACCATAGGAATATAGCCCTCAACCTCATGAACAATATTAATGAAAGACACTTGAGCATATGAAGGCATTAACTTACCAAAAACTCAAGCTTTTCCCTTTCTCTTTCCTTTAGCTTGTTCAGCGAAAAATGGAGAAGGATGAGAGAGAAAAAATGAGATATTGATGATGATGATTCATTGCCTCTCATATACATAAACCGACTAGGAAGAGGAGAGAAAGAGAAAATGGTTGAAAACTTGACTTTAATCCAAGGGTCCTTGTTTTGCCACTTGGCACCATCCTACTCTTTCTACCATGATTTCATATAAGCTTGCATGCATAGGATTCCACCTCTTGGTCTTTCAATCTTAGCCATTAATCTTGATTACTAAGAAGTGTTCTCAATAGTATCTAACCAGTCAGTCGGTAAATTTACCGTTTTGCCCCTGATTATCACAATGCACGATATATACTTCAAAAGTGCTCAATTAATATTAATTACATTACTTTGAAGTTATCAATCCTTGATTACAATCCAGGATATTACAACTTTCATCTAACTACCAACACACACGGCCACTTCTCATTACACCAACTTGAAATCTTTATACATGTGGGACCCAAATGGCACCGAACATGGCTATGGGTGCCACCAAAATGGTGCCTAATATGCCTAAGTGCCCACCGATTCTTTTATTTGACTACTTATACGCACTGAGCCTCATATAATCAAGAGACTCCTTCTCAACCCAGAGGGCTGAATCATATAGTCCCATGAAACTCATTATGTCTTTGGGACTCTTACTATACTGGACTTAATCATCTTCTTGACTTAGGCTTATTCTCAAGCTTCTAGGCCTAAAATTCAGAATATTACATATGACATATCATAAACCCCCTTTACCACCACCAAGACCATTCTAGGAACCTCCTCCTTTATTCCAACCCACTTTCCAACTATGTCATCCATCTCATGAGTCTCTATACCCACCCTTTGATCCACATCTTGGACCTCCTTCCCAACCTATTTTACATAACGAAGAACTTTCCATATGTGAAGTTATTAAAGAGTTCTAAAACCAAATGACTCAGATTGTAAATGAGGAGCGGTCACACAAGGACAATTTTGACCGTTGAATGGACCTTATGATAAGAAGAATGGAACAAGGAAGATAGAATGAGAGATTGGAAAAGGAAATTAAGTGTCTTACTAAGCAAGAATAAGTATTGAAGATGAATTTTCAAGAAAATCCTCCCCCATATCTACATATGCATAAGAAATGAAGTAACTAAAAGAAAGCAATAAGGAGTCTTCCCTACCATTGGGTAATAATCCTATCATTATAAAAGTTGACTCAACTACTACTTTAATTGACAAAGAAATTGAAAATTTGAGTGATGATGAGGTGGATGAGGAAATAATGATTGAATCCCCTCAAATGTTTGAAAATGTAATTGCTCAGCCCATAGATTCTAGTAGTAGTAATTCGATTGTACTTGTGGATGAGTGTGCTCCTATTTCTTTGTGTGATTCTTTAACTGATGAAAATGCTTTTCTTCATAGTACTAGGAATGATTGTGATAAATTGAATGAAATATTTTCATGCACTTGTGGTCAAAATCAAACATGTGTATATTGTTATTGTTAGATCTCATGTTTTGATGATAACAAAAGAATGGTTTGAAAAGAAAATGTTTAATAATCAAGGTTGAACTAAGTAATGACAGGAATAAGATGTACTTGAGGAAAGCATGGAAGTAGTGAAGATTGGCCAAGAAAAAATGCTAAGGAACTTGATCAGAAGTGCATTTTCTAAGACATTACTCGAGGAGCTACTCGAGTAATGACCCAAAACTTGAAGTAACAAGGCAAAACTTCCAGTTATCTGCCACAATTACTCGAGGCACTACTCGAGTAACCAGGTAAAACTTCAAGGTTGCTCTCGGCCTGCCAATGTTACTCGAGGAGCTACTCGAGTAACCATGTGAAAACTTCCAGTTGCCTTCAAGTTTTCCCCATGATACTCGAGGAGCTACTCGAGTACCTTTGTATTCTAAAAGATGGACCTCTCGGCATTTTGTACCACTGCTAATGTTACTCGAGGAGCTACTCGAGTAACCAGGTCAGAAACTTCCAGTCAGCCTTCAAGTTTTCCATGATACTCGAGGAGCTACTCGAGTAACCGTGTATTTGAAAATGTGAAGCTCTCGGCACTTTGTACTACTGCCAATGTTACTCGAGGAGCTACTCGAGTAATGCACTAAGGTAAATGAAAACTTGAGGTTTGTACCCGATTAACTTGATTTCTGTTTATCATCTTCCTCGAGTATGTACCCCAATAAATGCAAATGTTTTAAAGATAAACTTCAAGGCATTACCAGAGTAAATCATATGCAAAAGTCTCAGTTACTCGAGGAGCTACCCGAGTAACTTATGCAAAAATGAATGTATTACTCGAGGAGCTACTCGAGTAACAAGGTAATTGCTCTCGGCCTTGAAATCCTGCCAATGTTATTGGAGTAGAGCATCGAGTAATCAAAAGTTTTCCAAAGGATTACTCGAGGTGTTACCCCAGTAAGGCATAAAGTTGCAGAAGCATTACTGGAGGCACTACCCGAGTAAGTAACTGTTCACAAAGGTTTGAAATTTAGTTTACTCCATGCACTACCCGAGTAATTTTGTTTGTCTTCATTAAATTTCAAACAAACAGTGATTTCACGATGTTACTCGAGGAGCTACTCGAGTAAACTTCATGTGTTACTCGAGGAGCTACTCGAGTAAGCATACCCAGAAATTTAGAAATCATTCAAACGTTCATTGATTTGTTTCCTATATGATTAACCTTTCATTGTATTAGCATTTTTAGTATATTTACAGAGAAACAATGAAGAAATCATATCAAGAGGTGAAAGTCAAATCAAACGTTCAAATGCCAACCACCACCAACGGATATTTTTCAAAAACTTGAAAAGTCAACAGTGGCTGCGCACTCACCAACGGACGAAAGGAAAACGTTCCAACGGTCATCCCCATCATATCTATATATATGGGAACCTTCAAACAGAGAAGTAGAACCAAGCATTTCATACAAACGATTCATTAAGTTCATTGCTCTGTTTTCACGTTGAAATTGTATTCATATGCTTCAGTGATTATCATTTACTCTTTGTGAGAGATATTTCATTCAAACTCAATATTTGTTATTGAGATAACTTAAGGTTGTGGAACCTTGAGTTGGGATTGAATTACAACCTGTAAGGGGGAGCGAGTGTCCAGGTGTAAGGAACTTGCTTGTACTGAGGTGCCAAGAACCCACTGAATCTTGGAAGTTATAGTGAAACTCTCAGAGAAGCTCTGAGGACTGGACGTAGGTCAAAGTGGTTGTGACCGAACCAGTATAACTCCTGGTATACACTTCGGTGATATTTCTTCTTCCTTATTACTGGTTTAATTATTGTGTCAAAGTTTTATAGTTTCGAAAGAAATTTCAGTATCACCCAATTCACCCCCCCTCTTGGGTGAAACGCTTGATCTTACATTTGGTATCAGAGCGTAGGTCTTCTTGTTAAGGTTTAACAGCCTAAGAAGGATCCAATGGCAAGCATGGGTGAAGGAATTCTTCCCGACGGAGCATCCATCACTAGACCTCCTGGTTTCAATGGAGAGCACTTCTCATTCTGGAAAGCTAAGTTCAAAGTGTTCGTGATGGCTACTGAATATGGGCTATGGGATGTAATTGAGAGTGGAAATTATCTACCTACAAAAGAAGTAGATTCTCAGAAAATTCCAAAGACGCCAGCGGAATACGATGAGAATGACAAGAAACTTATCACTCTCAATAGCAAAGCAATTCTAATGTTGCAAAGTGCTTTGAGTCAAAGTGAATATTTCAGAATTTGCACACTCCCAACAGCAAAGCAAATGTGGGAAGCTTTAGAAATAGCTCATGAGGGAACTTCGGGAATAAAGGAGAATCGAATCAACACCTTGGTCACCGAATTCGACTTACTTCGAATGAAATCAGGTGAGTCAATTTCTGAATTCGAACTTAGATATACTCATCTTGTTAATCAACTTGCAGCTCTTGGGAAAGTCTATGATCAGCACACCCAAGTACGAAAGATTTTGAATATTCTTTCTAAAGAATGGGAAGCAAAAGTCACTGCAATAGAAGAAGCAAAAGGTGAATCAATGAGATCAGTTGCTTCTCTATTTGGAAGTCTCTCTGAATATGAAAGCAAGTTAAAATTCAAAAGAGAACTAGATGACATTGGCGATAAGAAAAAGAAAGGTCTAGCTCTAAAAGCGAAAGAAGAGAATCAGGATGAGGATGAAGAGTTCGACGATGATGAAATGGGTCTAATCATAAAACGTTTCAGAAAGTTCTACAGGAAAGGTCAAGGATTCAAACATCTTCAGAAAGGAGGAAATAGTAGCAAAGATCATATCATTTGCTATGAATGTGGGAAGCCAGGACATATCAAGTCAGAATGTCCAGATTTGATTCAAAAGAGCAAAGAAAAGAGAAAAGGTAAATTCTTCAACAAAAAGAAAGCCTTTGTATCTGCTATATGGGGTGACAGCTCCTCAGACGAAGAAAGCGATGAGGAGGAGGTAGCTAATATATGTCTTGTTGCTCAAGAAGAAACAGAAGAAGAGGTAAATGATTCTGAACCTACCTATGATGAATTACTTTCCGAATATAATGCTTTACATTCTGAATTCATCAAAGTAGTTAAAGAATTGATTGTTGTTAAAAAGAAAAACAAAGTTCTTGAAACTGATCTTAAGAAAAAGGATTGTGAAAATTGTGTATCTTTGAAAAAGAAAAACATTTATCTCACAAAAACTCTTGAAAAATTTACACAAGGAAGTGAGATGTTAAATGTTATTTTGAAAGCTCAACGATTTGTAAATGATCGATCTGGAATTGGATATGATCCAAAATTGGATAAAAAGAAAGGTAGAAAGAAAGCAGGAGATAAATCTTACTTAAATTATT
Organism: Inga leiocalycina; assembly: GCA_963242795.1. Classification (NCBI taxonomy): domain Eukaryota; kingdom Viridiplantae; phylum Streptophyta; class Magnoliopsida; order Fabales; family Fabaceae; genus Inga; species Inga leiocalycina. Next base: position 47,881,574 of record OY725322.1, on the reverse strand, counting down.
TTCAGCATTCTGTGCATACATCAAATCCTTTTGCATTTTGTAATTACTGTAATAGAAAAGGACATCATACATCTTCATGCATTCATAAGAAGAAAAGAACAATAGGAACCTACAAATGGGTACCTAAAGGCACATATGTTCAGAAAATCGTTTATACTAACCCAAAAGGACCCAAAAAGAAGTGGGTACCTAAGACTTAGTCATTTGATTGCAGGTATGTCTTAAAGCATCCAAAAATAACAAGTGGTTCATAGACAGTGGATGCTCTAGACATATGACCGGAGATTTCGAAAGTTTTACCACATTGCAACCTAAGGAAGGAGGAAAAGTAAAATTTGGTGGAAATCAATCCGGAAAAATAGCAGGAATTGGTGAAATCAAAAATGACAAAGGCATACAAATCAAAGATGTATATTACGTTGAAGGCTTCTGTCATAATTTGCTGAGCGTGAGTCAAAGTACTGATAAAGACAACTGGATAATATTTGATTCAGAGGAATGTCTAATTATCAACAAGAAAGACTTACTACTTGATAAGAAGACTATCAAGGCTAAGCTCAGAGCAAAAAGAGAAGGTAACTGCTATACCTTAGATATTAGTAGAAATGAATCTGAAAACTGTTTTCTGAGTAATGTCGATGAAAGTTGGCTATGGCACAAGAGATTGGCTCATGTCAATATGCATCAACTAGGCAAATTACTCAAAAAGGATTTAGTCCTTGGTTTACCCAAAGTAAATTTCAAAAATGATTTGATTTGTGATGCATGTCAAAAGGGTAAACAAACTAAATCATCTTTTAAATCGAAAAATGAAATTTCAACAAATAGACCATTACAATTATTGCATATGGATTTAGTTGGTCCAGCAAGAGTAAAGAGTCTTGGTGGCAATCTATATTCATTGGTCATTGTTGATGATTTCTCAAGATTTACATGGGTTATTTTTCTATCATCAAAAGATGAAACCTTTGAAGAATTTATTGTTTTTGCCAAGAAAGTGCAAAATGAGAAAGGTATGTCTATTGCAGGTATTAGGACTGATCATGGTGGAGAATTTGAAAATCAAGCCTTTGAAGAGTACTGTGATACTAACGGCATTGATCACAATTTCTCTGCTCTAAGGACACCTCAACAAAACGGAGTTGTGGAACGTAAGAATAGAGTGCTTACAGAGATGGCTAGATCATTGTTGAATGAAAAGAATGTGTCTCAAGTGTTTTGGGCTGATGCTATGAGTACAGCATGCTATGTTTCAAACAGAGCATATATCAGAACAAAACTTGGAAAGACACCATATGAACTATACAAAGGAAGAAAGCCAAATATTGCTCATCTACACATTTTTGGCTGTAAGTGTTTCATTCATAACAACGGTAAAGATAACTTAGGAAAATTTGACTCTAAAACTGATGAAGGAATCTTCCTAGGATATTCTAACCGAAGTAAAGCATATAGAATTTTCAATAAAAGAACTTGTGTTGTTGAAGAATCAGTTCATGTTGTATTTGATGAATTTGAAACCTCTGACAAAACCATTGATGAAGAACAGAAAGTTGTTTTAAATCAAGAAAATGGTCAATCTATTTCTAAGTCTCTTATTCCAGAAGTTGATGAAACTAAGGAAGAAGAGCAATCTTTAGGTCAACCTAAAGCCTGGAAATACAATAGAAGTCATCCCTTAGATCAAGTCATAGGAGATGTGAATGAAGGGATCAAAACCAGAAATAGAGTTTTCAATGAAGTAAGTTTTTCTGCATTCATTTCTGAGATTGAACCTTCTAACATTGATGAAGCCCTATCAGACAATGATTGGGTCATAGCAATGCAAGAAGAACTAAATCAATTTGAAAGGAATCAAGTTTGGGACTTGGTGCCCCGACCCAAGGATCATACGATCATTGGTACTAAATGGGTATTCAAAAACAAACTTGATGAATCTGCAATTATTGTCAGAAACAAGGCAAGATTGGTGGCCAAAGGCTATAATCAGGAAGAAGGAATTGATTATGAGGAAACGTATGCTCCAGTGGCTAGATTGGAAGCTATACGTGTACTCTTAGCCTTTGCATGCATCAAAGGATTCAAACTCTATCAAATGGATGTTAAGAGTGCTTTTCTAAATGGTTACATCATGGAAGAAGTGTATGTAGAACAACCTCCAGGTTTTGAGGATGTTACTAAACCTGACCATGTTTTCAAACTTAAAAAGGCTTTGTATGGTTTAAAACAAGCTCCTAGAGCCTGGTATGAAAGGCTTAGTAAGTTTCTCATCGATCAAGGTTTTGTACGGGGAAAAGTTGATACAACATTATTTATAAATCGAAAACGTGATGATATTTTAATTGTTCAAATATATGTTGATGATATTGTTTTCGGTGCTACTAATGAATCTCTATGTAAGGAATTTTCTGAGATAATGCAGGGAGAGTTTGAGATGTCAATGATGGGAGAATTGAATTTCTTTCTTGGTTTGCAAATCAAACAAAGAAAGAATGGGATCTTCATATCTCAAACAAAGTATTTAAAAGAGCTATTGAAGAAGTATGGAATGGATGAAGCAAATGGCTCAGATACGCCTATGAGCTCAACAACGTTGCTTGATGCTGATGTCAAAGGGAAAGACTACAATATCACAAAATATAGAGGAATGATTGGATCATTACTCTATCTCACAGCAAGTAGACCAGACATCCAATTTAGTGTTGGCATATGTGCAAGATATCAATCGGCACCAAAGGAATCGCATGCTGAAACAGTTAAACGAATCTTTAGATATCTTGCTGACACACCAGAATTGGGTCTGTGGTATCCTAAAGGAAGAAGTGAGTATCTAGTTGCTTATTCGGACTCTGATCATGGAGGATATAAGACAGACAGAAAGAGCACCAGTGGACAAGGACAATTCCTTGGAGGATCTCTTGTCTCGTGGTTCAGCAAGAAACAAAATACAGTGTCTCTTTCGTCAACGGAAGCCGAATATGTTGCAGTATCAAGTTGTTGTGCACAAGTGATATGGTTAAAACAACAACTACAAGATCTTGGTATTTATCTCAAAGAAATACCAATCTATTGTGACAATACCAGTACCATAAGCTTGGCAAAGAATCCAGTTCAACACTCTAGAACCAAGCATATCGATGTCAGACATCACTTCATCAGAGATCATGTTCAAAAGAAGGATGTGAAAGTGATATTCATTCCTACTCATCTTCAACTAGCTGATATCTTCACAAAACCCCTTGCAAAAGATCAATTTTTATTCATTAGAAGAGAATTGGGAATGGTAAATCCCAATGAGTTATAAGTATTTTCAGTATTTCATAATATTAGATGAAGTCATTTGATAATGTTTTGATGATCACTAACTTAAGCTTCGGAGTATAAAGAAACATGTTTTGCAGGAAGAAAGAAACTCTGTTTTGGGAAACAAAAACAGAGGTGATCAGAGGACACAATTACTGGAGTACCAACTTGAAGTTTTGGCTAAGACAGAAGCAATACCCGAGGAGCAACTTGAGGTAAAGAAGCATGTTACTCGAGTATGTACTCGAGTAATGGCCCACAAAACTTGAAGTAACGGATCAAGTTACTTAATTTTCAAACATAACGGTCCAACTGTCAAGAAAATGAAGAGTCAGAAATTGAGAAGCTATTTACTCGAGGCAGGCCTCGAGTAAACATGAAGCTTACTCGAGGAAGGCCTCGAGTAATGACGGAGTTCAGATTATCAAAATGCTCAATAATGACTCGAATCTGAATCAAATGGACTATAAATGATCGAGGGAACATCCATGGATAATTACTATATTATTCATGCCAGGTACGCAATTTAAATGAATTATTTTTGAATTTTTCTGTATGAACACCCGAGGAAGGCCTCGAGTAACTTTGAATGTTACTCGAGTAAGGCCTCGAGTAAAGTCGGGATTTAGGTCTTTATCTTGCGCAAACTTGGTCATTTCCACAAAATCTCCTCGAGTAAATCACTATACACCCTTTCAAAAATTTTTCCCAATCGATTCCTTGCCCCATTTCCGTCAAAACCCAACTAGTTTCAAGATCAAAAACTTCCTATTTTGTTCAAAATCCCTCTGCCCTATTCTCGCGACAGTAACTTGTTTCTGAGATTTCTGATTCTCTTTGATTCAAAATGGTTAGAACCAAGAATCTCAACTTCACTGATTCTGATTCTGAGCAAAATCCTGATCTTCTTTCTCCTCCTCCAACAAAAAGAAGAAAATTGATTCTTAGACCAAAAGCCAAAACCCCTCTTAAACCTCAACCTCAACCCAAAGTCAAAGGTGTGGTGATCAAAGAGCCCATTGTGACTAGGGCTCAATCTAAAAGGAGCACATCTACAGGAAGGAGTAAAGGTATCAAAACTCCCTCACCTTCTCACTCAGACTCATCCACACCATCTTTTACTCCAAAACCTCCCAAGAAGCCAAAATATGACAAGAATGTGGCTAAAGCAATGGCTGGGATCATTGACCAACTGGAGAAGGGTCAATCATCAAAGAAATCCAAGATTCCAGAGGCAGAGATCACTACCCCTCCCAAAGGATTCAATGTGGGAAAACTGGTGGAGTCTCCCAAGTATTTGACACAGTTCTCCAGAAGGAAAGTGTGTAAAACACACTACGTTGATTTGAAGCTTCTACAAGAGGTAGTGAAGTTTGACCTTAGTCCTTATCTTACTCCATTTATGCCTTGGTTGTCTGTGAGATTGCCTTTTTGCACAAAGGTAATCACCCATTTTTACTGTAACCTAGAAATCACTGATGAGCCTGACCGAACCTCTGTTGAGGAAGAAATTACTACCACAGTGAGAGGACAGAAAATCCTTATATCTCCCTCTAGGATCAATCTATGGTTAGGAATTGAGAATCCCCCAGATGATATCTATTCTGAGCTTGAGCCAAACCAAATTTTCACTATCCTTAAGCCCGGTGAGTTAGTTGGCCCCTTAAACTTTAAACCGAGTGATATGTGTGATCATCACAGGGTCCTTTGGTATATTTACTCTAGGTCCCTAGTGAACAAAGCCAACAACTATACCCACTTCTCGGATAGGGACTATAGATGGTTTGCTTCACTCCTCTTGAAAGAAGAAAAGGATCTGGGAGAGTATATATTCTCAGAAATGAAGAGATATAAGGTGGATGGAAAGGGAACCACTCCAATGCCATATCCTCAAATTGTGGCTCTTATCCTAAAAGAGAACAAAATATGGTATTTGGATAGTAAGGAGCCTGTTGAGAGAATGACCCCAGTGGGGAGGAACCAAATTGGTAAGCTAAACATAGACATTCCTCTCAAAGGCCCACTGGAGTCTGGGTCCAAGAAGAAGAGAAAGGCTACTGAGGCAGAAACCAGTAGAATGGATGACACTCAGTCATCGGCTCCAGCTGCTACCGCATCCTCACCATCTTTCCTGAATGCCACTCTCCAGCACTTTATGGAGAATATGCTGAGAGGTTTTCATGTGGATATAGCCAACACCAATGCTGAACTTATTACCCACATGAACACCAAGATGGGTGAGTTGGTTGAAAGAATGGATCGAAGACATGAGGAGCTTCTAGCAGAGCAACGGGCTCAGGGAGAGACCCTAAGATTGATTCTAGCTCGTTTGGATTCTTTGGGCCCCGGGCCTTCTTCTGGTCCTTCTTCATCTGCACCTCCACCACCACCTTCAGTTGACCCTCCTTCAGATATTCCTATTCCTACCCCTACTTCTGAGGATGAACCATCTATCCCTCTGGCTTCTGATCCACTTGAGCCCCAAGGAAAAGACATCTTATTCACAGTGGATGATCCTGAAACCCTTGAGTCTACACACATCACTATTGGTGATTCACCTCAAAAGCCACAACCAGAGACCGCTCCTAAACCTATTCCCTCTCCTACCCAAACAGAGGTAGTATCATCTTCCTCTTCCGAGCATCACACTCCAGCTTTTGACACAACTCCAGAAGCTGAGACCACTATGGTTGTCTTCCAGCCTTCTCCTCTCCTGCCTAGAGATGATATCCAAATTCCACCTCTCAATCTTCCTGAACCAGAGTCATCCAGCTCCTTTGATTCATCAAGTTCAGATAGTGTTCTTCCTGTTAAGCCCATCTCTATGGTGAAGCCTCCTAGCCCTACTCTTGATTGATGAAGCCAAAAAGGGGGAGAAGAGCTTGAGGAGTGATTTTGTGGACTTGTCCTTGCTTATTTTGGGGATTTGGTTGTATATGGGCTTTAGGGTGCATTTTGTTATTAATCTTTCTTAAACTTGACTTGTAATTTGAATTTCTTAAAGTTTAATGCAAGTGTGTTTAAATTATAACTTCATTTGATTTCATTTATGTTTTGGATTATGATACATGCTTGAACTAATGAAGTTGTTATGTATGCAAGGTTTAATCAACTTAATAAGAAATAATTAATTAAGAAATCAATTTGAAAAACCATGTTCAAAATCACACCAAGTTTTGTCATCATCAAAAAGGGGGAGAATGTTAGATCTCATGTTTTGATGATAACAAAAGAATGGTTTGAAAAGAAAATGTTTAATAATCAAGGTTGAACTAAGTAATGACAGGAATAAGATGTACTTGAGGAAAGCATGGAAGTAGTGAAGATTGGCCAAGAAAAAATGCTAAGGAACTTGATCAGAAGTGCATTTTCTAAGACATTACTCGAGGAGCTACTCGAGTAATGACCCAAAACTTGAAGTAACAAGGCAAAACTTCCAGTTATCTGCCACCATTACTCGAGGCACTACTCGAGTAACCAGGTAAAACTTCAAGGTTGCTCTCGGCCTGCCAATGTTACTCGAGGAGCTACTCGAGTAACCATGTGAAAACTTCCAGTTGCCTTCAAGTTTTCCCCATGATACTCGAGGAGCTACTCGAGTACCTTTGTATTCTAAAAGATGGACCTCTCGGCATTTTGTACCACTGCTAATGTTACTCGAGGAGCTACTCGAGTAACCAGGTCAGAAACTTCCAGTCAGCCTTCAAGTTTTCCATGATACTCGAGGAGCTACTCGAGTAACCGTGTATTTGAAAATGTGAAGCTCTCGGCACTTTGTACTACTGCCAATGTTACTCGAGGAGCTACTCGAGTAATGCACTAAGGTAAATGAAAACTTGAGGTTTGTACCCGATTAACTTGATTTCTGTTTATCATCTTCCTCGAGTATGTACCCCAATAAATGCAAATGTTTTAAAGATAAACTTCAAGGCATTACCAGAGTAAATCATATGCAAAAGTCTCAATTACTCGAGGAGCTACCCGAGTAACTTATGCAAAAATGAATGTATTACTCGAGGAGCTACTCGAGTAACAAGGTAATTGCTCTCGGCCTTGAAATCCTGCCAATGTTATTGGAGTAGAGCATCGAGTAATCAAAAGTTTTCCAAAGGATTACTCGAGGTGTTACCCCAGTAAGGCATAAAGTTGCAGAAGCATTACTGGAGGCACTACCCGAGTAAGTAACTGTTCACAAAGGTTTGAAATTTAGTTTACTCCATGCACTACCCGAGTAATTTTGTTTGTCTTCATTAAATTTCAAACAAACAGTGATTTCACGATGTTACTCGAGGAGCTACTCGAGTAAACTTCATGTGTTACTCGAGGAGCTACTCGAGTAAGCATACCCAGAAATTTAGAAATCATTCAAACGTTCATTGATTTGTTTCCTATATGATTAACCTTTCATTGTATTAGCATTTTTAGTATATTTACAGAGAAACAATGAAGAAATCATATCAAGAGATGAAAGTCAAATCAAACGTTCAAATGCCAACCACCACCAACGGATATTTTTCAAAAACTTGAAAAGTCAACAGTGGCTGCGCACTCACCAACGGACGAAAGGAAAACGTTCCAACGGTCATCCCCATCATATCTATATATATGGGAACCTTCAAACAGAGAAGTAGAACCAAGCATTTCATACAAACGATTCATTAAGTTCATTGCTCTGTTTTCACGTTGAAATTGTATTCATATGCTTCAGTGATTATCATTTACTCTTTGTGAGAGATATTTCATTCAAACTCAATATTTGTTATTGAGATAACTTAAGGTTGTGGAACCTTGAGTTGGGATTGAATTACAACCTGTAAGGGGGAGCGAGTGTCCAGGTGTAAGGAACTTGCTTGTACTGAGGTGCCAAGAACCCACTGAATCTTGGAAGTTATAGTGAAACTCTCAGAGAAGCTCTGAGGACTGGACGTAGGTCAAAGTGGTTGTGACCGAACCAGTATAACTCCTGGTGTACACTTCGGTGATATTTCTTCTTCCTTATTACTGGTTTAATTATTGTGTCAAAGTTTTATAGTTTCGAAAGAAATTTCAGTATCACCCAATTCACCCCCCTCTTGGGTGAAACGCTTGATCTTACAGTTATCATAAAAGATGCGACTTTCTTATTAAGTTTCAAAACAAAGCATTTAGTGAAGTAGTTGATTCTACCATTAATCAAGATACTCCCTCTTGTAATATAAATGATTGTAAGCATGGGTATTACAAAAATGTTGAACCTTGAATGGATGCCAATATAGTTTATGTGAGTAAGAAAGATCATAGCCTAGAATACCAAATGCATGAAATTCTCCAATTGGATTGTTTCTTTGTAGTCTTGTTGGTGACAAAGATTATTGAATTTCAATTCATCAAATTCTTCCTGTTGATGAGTTTTTCCAACAAGTCTATCTTGTGATTTGCCACCTGATTTATAAAAGCAAAATACTTTTTTTAAATCTTTAAAAGCTCTAGGTGATAATTGTAACCCCTACTTTATAAACCATAATTATAATTCGATAATGCGTAATTAAGATTGACTAGAGACCACGATCAATTTAAAACTTATTTAAAATCCCATTCTTAAACAGGGTTTTCAAAATTTCTTTCAAAATCTATTAATCTGATCTCATACTAACATTTCGAATATAATTAACCTATGCAGTTAAGTTACATTCATAATTATCAGAGTGCATAACCAAAAATTCCAAGCGACCCCTAGGTTTTCATATGATAACTAAAGGGTTTATGGGGCATATTTTCCCCTAACAGATTTCCCTCTAGGGGATTACATATCCATAACCAAAAATACATTTACAAATGTACATTAATCCCAATCCAAAAATAACAACCAACCCACAAACTAAAATCGAACACTACCTGCCCTTGGTCGCTTGCTTTTCCTTCAAGCCACTTGCCCTATCTGAAAGGTTAGTCAATGGAAAGAATGAGATTCAAGAGAAACCCAATAGTAACATATCACTCATACAATATATAATCACATAGCATGCAAGTAAATCACTACAGCAGCAACATCAGCACGAACACAAATCACACCCTACCCTTATCCTCTTTCTCCGCCGGGAAGGCACACAACCTCACCCGAACTGTTGTATACACATAGGCTTCTGGCTCATAAATCCACAAGATGCGTGACTAGTGCCACAATCGACAGCACTCATGGCTGTATACACATGATGCGTGACCAGTGTCACAATTGATAGAACTCACAGCTGTATACACATGATGTGTGACCAGCGTCACAATCGACAGCACTTACAGCTGTATACACATGATGCGTGACCAGTGTCACAACTGTCACACCCCACCCTCATCCTCTTTCTCCGTCGGGAAGGTACACAGCCCTTACCTGAACCGTTATTAGGTACCAGAGGACTATTGGCATGGCGGTGCAACTCACAGATGTATTCACACAGCAGCAGGCTCCGCAGTATCTGAAATCATCACAAAACAGTGATAAAACATACATACCACACATTACATTCAGTATAAGAGAAAGTGTCACTACCTTGTTCTTTCCTGATGTCCTGTGGCATCGTTGGCTCGCGAGGGTGGTAAATGTCAAATCCTATCAACCAAAATCAAGAGCGGCGAATTAATTCCTCACTCCAATTCATACTTTCAAGACACTTAGGGTGTTTTCTAAATGCTTAAATATAAGCCTAAAAGGTTGGGAGAAGATTGCTCGAAGAATCACGTTTAAGACCTAACAATGTCATTTTTCAAAGAGTTGGCCATGGCCAGCCCTCCCATGGGCCGCTGCCAATGGAAGCAAAGAATGATTTAGGCCGCGGCCAAAGTCAGGTCAGATAGTCTTGGGCCGTGGCCAGCCCATCACAGGCCATGGCCAGCTCATGGTCAGAAGGTTTTTGGTTGTGGCCAACCTGTGACCCTAACCTATGACTAATTTCCAAACACTTATAACTTTGTGTACAAAACTCAGAATGACTTAAAACTTTATATGGATGGAAGCTTGCAATGTGTACTACAATCCTGGAAAATTTCACAATATTTCAACACCATTTGCTGGGTCAAAACACCATGCCAAGTTAGTCAATTGCACAACATTCTAGACTTGGCCAATTTTCCAGATTTTTTCAATTAGCTTCCAATGGTTCCTAATTTCAAACCAAATACCATTCTCACACAATTTTTCACAAAGAATCCATTGGAGCCATCAAAACAACCAAATTCCATTCACATTTGACATGTTCCACCACAAACACAACATGTCACACCAAAACTCACTCAAGTCACCACATTGCAATCCATCCCAAACCACAATTCCAAATCCAACCCAATGGCACAAAGACACAATTTAACACTAAATTCAACACCACATACCAACCAATACATGCCATTTAAAATTCACCAAAAATCAGGGTAAAATCAAAAATCCACAAGACTTAACCAATGATCACAATTTTTAGGTCAAAGTGTAGCAAATTCTTACCTCAACTTCTTCCCAAAGCTAATTCTTCACTTCTGCCACCTCCAAATTTCCACAAATCCTCAAACACCACTATTCAAAAATCTATAACCATAGGAATGGAGCCCTCAACCTCATGATTAATATTAATGAAGATGAGCTGAGCACTTAAGGCTAAAACCTTACCTAAAACTCAAGCTTCCTCTTTCTCTTTCTTGCTTGATCTTAGAGATAATGGATGAGAGGAGAGAGGTGAAAGATGATAAGAACAATTTTTTGGGGTTGGGAAGGCCTCATGGCTGACTTTGACAAGGGAAGAGAGAGGAAAAATATTTGACAAATTGACCAAATCCAATGGTTTTCTTTTTGCCTAGTGTCAAGATCCTATTCTCTCTTTTATGAACTCACATACATCCCTATACATAGGATTCCACCCATTGCTTATTCCATCCTAGCCATTGGTCTCAATTACCTATGAGTTTCCTCTTCGGTAACTGTCCAGTTGGTAGGTAAATTTGCCATTTTTCCCCTGATTATCACAATGCTTACTAAACCATCACCAAGCACATTTTACGTCACAATTCACATCATATACTTCAGAAGTGCTTAATTAACATTAATTACATCACTTTGAAGTTATTAATCCTTAACTACAATTTAGGATATTACAATAATAATTTGGCAAATTCTCTTTCTTCCACTCTTTTTCCTTTCACTTCTTGTTATTGCAATGATGATGTGGTGTGCCCTAACACTAATTTGGATTCCACACCTTCCACTTTGCAAAAACAAGAAGATTTTCACAATTTAACTTGTTTTCTGACTCCTACTGATGGAAGTTGTAACACCCTTCATTTATACCCCTTTAGTACGAACACGGAAGCGCTAATGTTCTTGGTTTTTGTTCTTACTCTTGGTTTTTGCTCTTTTTTTTAAATGAGAAAAAAGAAAAATATTTTGGTTTTTTCTTTGGTCTTTGTTCCTTGTTTTCAAGAAAAGAAAGAAAGCTGTTTGAAACAAAATGCAAGTTTTAAGTAACTTTAGTGTGATGCATTCTGGATTTGAAAAGTGATTAATCATGTTTTGAGTTAATAGACTAAGTGGCAATGAATTTGACTTAGGTGGATTTAGGCTACTAATCATATAAACTTAGTGAGATTTTGAGCCTAATGCATTTTTTTAGTGTACTCCTATATCTTTTCTTGATTTAGAACTTGACTTGAATCTTATTTGAGGTCACATTTTATGCTTGTGTATTCATAAAGATGATAAAGGCATTCATTTTATTTTAGCCAGATAAGCCAAAAAGCCTACTCTTTCATACATATATCCTTTGTTTAGCCCCTTTAAGCTTATATTTTATATTTTTTCCCACCCCATAACATAAGAAAAAGGAAAATAAAAAAATTATGACCCTTTTGAATGTATTAGGAGTTGAAGAGCATTGCATTATATCTATTTTGGATGGAAGAATATGAATAAAATTAGGAATTGGGCCATTGTGAAAAGTATGAAAGGTTATTTTGAAAAAGAAAAAAAAGAAAGAAGAAAAAAATAGACGCAATCAGATTATGTTCTGTTGGTTTAAGCATGCTACTAGCATCTTGGTGTTATATTGAGTTATAAATGCTCGAGTAACTGGGCCTTTGTAACACCAATATAAAGGTTCACGTCAAAAGATATATATAACAACCCAAGAAAGTTGAGGAAAAGGAAAAAAAGGAATAATGACCCAATTTAAGTTTGGTTTGGTTTTTTGCTTCCCATATTCTCTATTGCATCATTCTCTTCATCCTCTAAGATATTCAACTTTGCTTTCCTAAACACTGCATTCTTTCTTTCTTCACCCTAGCCCTATTAAAACCTAATAAAAGTCTTTTTAATTTATGCTTGTATTTGCTTTACTAGTGGTGGAGAACTTAGATTCTTGTCAAGCTTATTGAAACGGGATTTGATATGGTGGTTTTTAGTGTAAACACAAGCTTGTACACTTTTAAGTGATAAGTAACATACACATTATCCTTGCTGAGGGATTTCTAGCTTAGGTTTCCTTGTCAAATGAATTGCCATGATGTTTGTTTTGTTGGATTCTTGAGAAAATCACTTGCATAATAAAGGTGTTGAATTGCTTTTGTTTGCTTTTTGCTTGTAATTGGAACATTCACTTTTCAAGTTTTTGTTTTGTTATTCTTCCTTGGTCTTGAATTGGTTTGCCTAGGAGTGCAAATGATAAGTATGGGGGAATTGATAAATCCTAAATTTAATAGATTTTATCCCTTATTATTCACTTATTTTGGGGACTATTTTAGGCTAATTTGGATTTATTAGATAATATTTGGATTATTAGCCAATTTTAGGAAATAATATAAATCTGAATTAATTATGAGATTATTAGGCTTAAATTGTTAATATTTTGATTGCATATCTTGTGAATGAATAATATTTCCAAATATATGATAGATCACGATCTCATTTAATTCTTGCAGGTCAAGGAAAATCATATTATGAAATCCCATCGTTCAGAATTATTTTTGGAATTCTAAAGAAGATCTAATGGCTGAGTTTGAATGGGCCAATTCAGTTTTAATAGATTCAAATATTGTACTCTAAGCTTTCTCATTCTCTTATAAAAAATACCTAGCTGCTACATAATTATTCACACTCTCTTTGAGAGCAAATACCCACATCCTCTCTCTTTGGCATTGATTGAAGGGGAGGTCGCATTCATCTCTTCCTTCATATTCACTATTAGTTCAATTATCCCTCCTCTTCAATATATTCATGTTCCACTTCATATCACCCACAACATCAATTTTGATCACCTGTCTCTTTGCCCTTTAATTCAATTCACATAACACATGCCACCTCATCAACTTTTATCTACTATCTTGTCATGGCCATAATATGTTTAGAGCTTGAAGGATGAGGGAATTTGATGGCAGCTTGAGCTTCATTAAGAGACAATTTGAGAGGAGCATGGAGGAAGCTAGAGCCTAGAACTTATACTTGAAGGCTACAAGGGGGTAACTTTCCATTTATTATTTTGATTCAAAAACTTGAGATTATTTAGTTTTAGTTATTTTTGAGTTTCGTTGCTTGAGAACAATCTAGTTTTAGATCCTAGACATATTATTTAATTTGGATTAAATTGATACTTTATAATCTTTTGTGCTTAAGATATTTGCTGGAATTTTTGTTTACAAACCTTTAGATTGTCAATTGAATTATTAATTGAGTTTTCATTATTAATTTAATTGTCAATTTGGTTTTTCATCTTGATTGTTTAATTGGGTTGGCTAATTGCCTAGTTGTTTAATTAGACAATTGTGACATGATTTCCAGCATTTATTTGAAATTAATTGGGATTGGTTTTAATGGCTTTAATTAACTAGCTCTTATTTCATTATGAGTTTTCTAGTGGAGTAAATGTTATTGAGCTTGAGGGTTTCCCATGCTTCAATTAGGTTATTAAATTTATTAATTCCTCTATTTTATCAATCTTCCTTTGGTCAAATTAATTAATTTGGGCTAATCAAGCTGACGCCATATAAATCCTAAGTTGTTTCCTTTAGTGCTAATTATAGGGTCAAAACCTCAAGAATTCACGACTATCACTACTGCCTCAAAATGCATTACAATGTTTGTGTCTCAACTTCAACAGGGCATAACTCATAATTGATTGGGCTAAATGGTGTATAATATAACCCTATAAAATATCATAGCCATTACACAAGGTTTGGCCATTCAAAAATAGCTCCCAAGCAAACTAACTTGAATTTGGCAGAATCAACATCAACACTTTGAATTCCAAAATTAGGGTTCTTTAACCAATCATCCAAAAATCATATCCTTATGCTATTCATACACAATTTTAGCCATAGAATCCATTTCTGACATCAAATTGATCAAAATCTGTCTCCAACCTCAAGAACAAACACTGGCTGAATCTGACCCTTAAGGAACACAAGTTGTGTTCTTGCAAATGTAACCTCAATATATGTGGTTAATCATGATAAACCGTTATTTAGCCTCATGATCATCATAAACAACCCATTAAAGCCCAAAATCCCTTTCTTGGTCAAAACCCTAGGGATCCTATAACTTCATAAAAACTCATCAAAACATCGAGATGTTATACTCAAATCAAAGCTTACGATTACCTCTACTCATTTCTCTGATCGATTCTTGATTCCAGCAATACTTTCACCAACAAGGTAACACCAAACACCTCTAATAAAAAGTTTGGAACCATACAAACAAAACTTTCGATGAGCAGAAGAAGATTTATGAAGGCTCCAGAGGCTAGAAATGCGATCTCGGGCTTCAAATCGGCTGTAGAGCTCAAAAACCCAAAATATTCTCTCTTCTTTCTTTTTCTTGGTATTTTTCTAATTTTCTCTTGATTTTTATTAGTTTGATGACATTTTTGGAGCTTCAAGAAGGGTCTAAAATTATTTTAATAAATTAGATCACATGTCTTAAAAAGTTAGGGTGTTGGGTGCTTCTTTTTGGAAATTATCAGGTAGCCGGCGATCCTATGTACCAGATGTTCATGCTTTGTACTGTAGGCTACCTGGTGCACCTTTTAACATCTATCTGCCTTTCCCTTCTAACATGATTAGGTGAATTCAATTGTCAAAGGAGAGGGAATTTGATGAATTCATCTGGCTTTCAGTATAGTGTTCGAGAAAATTGGGTATGTAACCGGGCTGGAGACCAGTGAATTGTATTGGCTATTCCACAAATCCTTGATATATGCCTGTAAATGTCATCATCTGGTTGGTTAATCAGGGAAGAAGTCAAATAGATACTTTAATAAAGCTACTTTTTGATACAGGGTTGCTCGGTTTTGCGACACGTGTTACTACTTCAGGCTGATTGTTGACATGTGCTCTTGATGCCTCATGATTTTGCCACATACATGCCTGGGTGTCCCAAACAAATGACACCAAGCAAGTATTTCTTCAAAAACGAAGGGTACATGTACCTGCTCTAAAAATGCCATGTGCACTCACCCACCGGCATATTCTATTTGACTAATTAGTCACATATGTCTATTTCTTCAAGAATGTGCCATATACTTGTATGGCATAAAATGGCTCCATATACCTCAAAACCTGCCACATTCGAGCCTGAGTCTTATGGCATACCAAGTGTACATAGACACTGCTAACTTTCATCCAACTACCAGCACATACGACAACTTCTCATTGCACTGACTCAAAAGCTTCTTTTATACATATGGAACCCAAGTGGCACCACACATACCTCTGAGTGCCACCAAAATGCCGCCAAGTATGCCAAAGTGCCTATTCACTTGCATACTTTATCTGACTACTTATACATACTGAGCCTCGTGTAATCTAGAGACTCATTCTTAACCCAAAGGGCTGAATCACTTAGTCCTGTAAAACTCATTCTACCTTAAACTCTTGGAAAGCTAGGCTTAGTAGTCTTCTTGACTTATACTTATTCTCAAGCTTCTAGGCCCAAAATTCAGAATATTACAAGAGCGCTATAGATTTCCTTAGATGTGCTAGTTACTTAGAGAGTTTGGAGCTTCATAAGCCTTTATTTCACTTAAAATCTCTTCATGTCTCTATTTTTGGACTAGATATTGTTGTTTACTTGTCTTCTTTTCATGCATAGTCTTGAAAGGGTTCTCTTTGGTACCAATCTCTACCTTACATTTGTGGACCTCTTTTGATTGATCCTGAGCTGCCTCTACCAAGGAAATTCAATACAAGAGAAGGTGTTTCAAAGGACAAATGCATGATTCTCATTGGGGATGAGAACTTCTCCTTTAAGAAACTCAAAATTCTCTAACAAATGTTGTCTCTTTCCTCATTTATTTTCTTCCCAATTTCTATAATTTTTTGGCCTTAATTATTGTATGAGGAAGATAAGTGTGGGGGAGGGACCTAATGTAACACCCTAATTTTTATCACCAATATTCCCTTTATGTAATGAGATATTTAATAGGATAAAATGGTGAATCATGATAGACATAAAAGGATAAATACTCTAATTAGTAGTCACACACAACATGAGTATGTTTAAAACACAAAGTATAAGCAATTATATTTGCTACCAGTGAGTTTCCCTGTGTGGCAGTCTTATTATGTGACATTTTTAAATAGGCCAATGATGTTGAATGCCTATAAAATTTTCTAGAATAAAAGTAGGATTTTCAAGCTTTAATTTGATAGGCCAAATAGGTCATTGGAGCTGTACACAAAGAGTTATTAATTTTTGAAGTTTACCCAGTGAAAGTTGCCAATTTCTGGGACAGCGTCCAAAGATTTAAATTCTAGGAATGTTGAGCATTCAATTGGCTAAAAGCTATATTTTTCTTTAAAAATAGACTCGATGAGGGTTAAAGAGCCTTTGGAAGCACCTCAATTGAGTGTCTACAAAAAAAAGATATAAATTTTCAAAGTTGGGGGATAAATCTGCTAGCTTTTAGCCATGGTGCAAAAATGGCAAAAATATATGGGCAAAATAGTCATTTGGATAAATAAAGCCAAAGCCAATATTTTCCCCCTTTTCTTGGTCTATATGACGTCCAAGTAGAGGAGCAAGAAGAGGATTTAAATACTTGGTCCAAATTAAAAGAAAGAAGAAGCAACATTGGCTAAGTAAAAGGAGTTGAAAAGTCAATTTTCTCATGCTACTTAACAATTTTATATTATTGTTTGAGGAGGTGGGAACTATGATATTTTGAGAGATCATTTATCTCTTCTTGGGCCAACATTTCATCCAACATAAGAAGGCAAAGAGAGAGTATTTGAAAAGTTAAATAGAAAGAAAGAAGAAGCAAAAGAAAAAAAATATGTTGGAATTAACAATAAAATATAATATTTGGGGAAGTGGATGAAGTAATTGAAGAAACCAAATTGGGTTTATGAAGGAGCCATATGGCGTGTTTTTGGGCTAACAAGGGATAGGGGAAATTGGTTCAAAGTTAATGGAATTTATGACACAAAATTAAGAAGGAATATGCTTAAAAAATGTGTCATAAACTTAATAAATTAATATATTTCAAAAAGAAAGATGGAGATATTTTTAAAGAATCATCTTCATATTTCCCTTCTTTATTTTACGCCTAGCATTCCCAAAATATAGAGAAAGTGTCTTAGAGGAAGCTTGAAGAACTAGGGTTCAAGAGGAAGAAATCAAAGGTAAGTGCTTGGGAATTCAAGTGTTATTGTCTTCTAATTTGTGTAGTTCCTCTTCTAAGCTCTTGTTCTTCATGGAAATCATTTGTAGTTGAGTAAAATATCAAGGGAAGAGAGAGAGAGGGAGGACACCTAGAGAGAGAAAGAGAAGAATCAAGAGGTAACTACAAGAACTTCAATTCCTTTGGTGTTTAGTTCTTGTTGTTGTGGTTCTTGTCATGATTTGTGGTTTGGATTGTTGATTTTGTAAAGTTGGGATGTTAAAATCCTAAGGGGTTATCCTTCCCAAATTTCCTCAAATCATGTCTAATAAGTGTTTAAGTGGTTTAATAAGTAGTTAGGAGTGAAAAGGAGCAAGCTTTAAGGGCTAAAACAAAAAAACACATTTTCCCTTTCTTTTGAGAAAAGTCTCAGCTTAACCTAGAAATGAGGCTTAGAGTTCGAATCTCATCAATTTGGTGGTTCCATTGTAATCCCCATCCTCATCAAAGGCCGAGATTAGCATTTAAACACGTTTAATGATCGAATAAGAGATCCAGAACAATTTTAAACTTTTAAAACATCCCTACAAATAGATCTCCATTCATTCATAAAAACAATCAGCCGATTCAGTCTGTTACATGTACAATATCAGAGTATAAGCACAATTCCTGACATTCACCCAGGATTCTAACATTTATCCAAAATATTATTCAAGGCATCATTGCCCATCTTAGTTCCTATACCGGGGATTACACAAAACTATAATGCTATGATCTATTCAATATATACATTTATCTAAAATGATACCCATTTCAGTATAAAACCAAAATATCTAACTAAGACTACCGACGGCAATACTAATCGCCCTTATCCACTTGCTTGTTCTTCGATCCACTTGCCCTGTCCAAAAATGTTATTTGGAAAGAATGAGATTCTAGAGAATCCCAGTAGCAACAGTTTATGAATATGATGCATATATATAAAGTAAGTAAACATATATCATAATGCAGCAATCAACATTTTTGGCCGGGCACACTGCCACATCCCCTTCACTGTATACGAGGTTGGGCTCTCACCACATCCCTTCACTATATCTGTATTCAAGGCTGGGCTTTTGCCACGTCCCATCAATTGTATCTGTATTAGAGATCGTGCTTACGCCACATTCCCTTCATTGTATCTATATTTGAGGCCGGGCTTTCACCACGTCCCCTCAATATATTCAATGACTAATGCATACAAACAATGCAATATACATGATATAGGATAAAATGTTACTACCTTTATCTTTCTGTTCTTGAGCAGGCACAAGCCTTATTTGCTTCAGGCAAATATCAAATCCTAAACTCATGATTAAGGATGATACATTACCACTTAGTCCAATTCTTAATATCTTTACAATACTTAAATTGTTATCATTAATGTCTCTTTAGCACTCATATATACTTCTAACAAAAGCCCTAAAGGGTTGGAAGAAGTACCCAGGGGATCCCCTTTTGGAAGCACAAACACTGATATTGTTCACTGTTTCACTCGAGTGAAGATGGCATTACTCAAGTGATGGGGCACTGACACTCAAGTGAAGATGGCCTCACTCGAGTGTTGGTACGGTCTGCACCCGGGTACCAGAGAGTGAAGGATAGCAAGTGAGCACCCGAGACTTTCAAAGACAGTGACACTCGAGCACACTGGACCTCACTCGAGTGATAGCCAAATGCTTCACTCTAGCATTAGAGAGTGAAGTCCAGAAAGTGAGAACCCGAGAGCAAATAGAATTTCAAAGAAAGATGAGTACTCGAGTACTGGCCTTTGTACTCGAGTGATACTGAATGCTTGCGAGTGTAAAGACACACTCTTGCTCTTTTGCAAAAGTGAAACACCAAAACAGAAGGAAAAATGAAGATCTCACTGAATCACTCGAGTAGAACTCAACCACACCTGAGTGATGTTTATCCCTCACTCGAGTTAACCCCAGATCACTCGAGTGACCATATCAGAAAACGTAGACACCATGACAGTTTTCCAGAATTTTTACCAAAAGCTACCATGGACCCAAAACCTCAACCAAAGCCACTCTCTCATAAAAATACTCAGGGAATCCAATGGACATGTCAAAACCACTAAAATCCTATTCCATTATCATGCTTTGGTTTTGGGCAACATTCAACACCAAATTTCTAACATTTCCAAACTCAATCATTCACTCTATAATCAATCCTATCTATCCATACACATTCCAAATATACCATTTCCATACCAATAACATGCCAAATGTCCAATAATAATCATTTTTCAAAAATGACCAATAAATCCCAGAAATTCAAAACTACTCTATTTGGCATAAAACTTAGATAGATAGGTTGGTTTCACTTACCTCTTCAACTTTTCTAAAAGGACTTCTTGATCTTCAACTTTCATAATCTCTTGAAATCACAAACCAACACTAATGGACAAGCTATAACCATCAAAATAAAGCTCATTACTCAAGGAACAACTTTAATGAATGATGTTTGAGCAATATAGATCATTTTCCCTTACCTGTTCAAGCTTTTTTTCCTTCCCTTTTGGCAACAATGGCTGACGAAGAGAGGGAGAAAGAAAATAAGAGATGAGCTTGGAGAAGAAGGAAAAATGATTGCACTCCTTTCACCATATCAGTTTCAGCGCACAAAGAGGGGGGAGAGGAGAGAAAAAGCACTAAAAAATTCATTTGACTTTTCCCAGCAATCCCTTTACATGTGATTTGCCAAGTGTCCACTCCTCATTGGCTCACATACAATAAGTCACCAATTAATTTATCTAATCAATCCATTAGCCATTTAATCATACATCTCATTTCCTCTTAGTTAGCAATTAATTTTCCATTAGTCACCAACTTATGACCAATAATTCTATTCTTTCAATTTTTCACCAATTATGACATATTAATTAATATTGTCACAAAAACACATAATAATCTACTCTAATTCACAATTACATTCTTAATAATCAACATTAGCCCATAATCAAAATTTGGGGCGTTACATCCATTGTGTTTAGAGGGGAAAATTGTGTAGGGTTGATGTTGATCATGTTAGATGAATAGCCTTGGAATGTGAAATGGCAAAATTAACCCTAAAACCTTGAATAGGGGCTGCCAAGGGTATTTTCATCTTTTGATAGTGAATTTGTTAATTCAGTGGGTAAAAATGGATTCCTTTGGTGAAATTATGTAGGAATAGCCTAAGACATAATTTTTGAAAAAGTACAGTTGGACCGGGTACTAAGGGGCTTAGACCGAGTCCTTAGGGTTATTTTGGTCATTTCACAGTTTTAAGCTAAGATAACCAACAAAATGAGTTTCAAAGAGTTTAGAGTAGTACATGAATGGGTATTAACCTAATTCTTGTAAACTTGAAATTTTAGGACTGGATTGATAGCCCAAGCCGTCGGAACAAAATTCAAGGATAGCTTAATGAACAAAAAGGGGTTTAAGGTAGTAACTCTATTTTTTATACATTATGTCAATATTTATATGCTTTATGTATGACATCTTCAGTAATATGTATGATACACAGTGCCTACGGGTACACTGAACATAGTGCCTATGGGTACACTGAACCTAGTGCCTATGGGTACACTGATATGCCCAGTTGGTGGTCTCGAGCCCAGCTAAGGTACATAATGAGTAGGGGTTTCAACAATAGTTGGCTCTGAACGTTTCCGACTGAACTGAATTATGTGTTATTATAATATTGTTGTATGTGGTACTTAGCATATTTATTATTGCATTTTCTATAATCAATTGTCTGTTACTACTAAGATTCTCTAAAATCTCACCCTTTTTCAAATTAAAAAATATTCCAGCACCAAGGCTATCAGCTCTAGGGGTGAAATCGTAATTACTAACGATTGAAGATTCTGGTCAAGATTAAGATAGGACGTTGGTTATCTGAAGACCTTTTATTATGTCAAGGTCTGTAATTTCTATTCACACACCATGTTGGGAATTTTTGTAATATAATCAAGCCTAATGTATCAATATATTAGTATATTTATGCTATTCCTGTGTTGCTCATCGAACTACGCAAAGGCTACTTTGATTAATATCAATGAGAAGTGGTATGTAAGGTGGGGTCTTACACCCAAACCAGTAGTAAAAGGTAGATTGTTTCGTTTTCTTCCATATGAAGTTGGTCATCTTACTACATCTCTATTTACATCCTTGCTACATATTTGAACTTGTATGTTCCATTTTTTGTCTACACTTGCATTGAGGGTAATGCAAAGGGTAAGTGTGGGGGAAAGTGTATTACGGTTTGAGTCTTGTTGACTGGTCCACTGCTTTTTTGCTTGTCTATCATGCATATAGTGTCCCTTGCTAAGTTTATTCCTTATTTCATGGTTATATTATTGAAAACACTAGAAATTTTTCAAAATTTTCTCTACAGATGACGTGTCCTCTTTGTCTCTCATTGCATTGAGAGGTATTGCTGAAATAATGAGTTTTTTAGGATATATATTTTTTTAAAAAACATTCTATTGTCTTACAACTATGAGAAACCATTATTCAAATATTTTGAATTGAGATTGGGAAGAGAAATGAACCTATACTTTGGATTTTTGTTAACTCCAAGTTTTGAAAAGAAGGAAAAAAGTTGTTTTACATCATTAATACAATAAACAGTTGAGCTTGATTATAATCAATTGCAATGTTTTGATTAATTGTGTTTGTAAGGTTAGCACTTGGAATAGTTAAGTACTTTTTTTGTTGTTAGCTTGCTATACAATAGATGGGTTAGAGAGATCATTTGAGGAAAAAAACCTTGTTGTAAGGTCATTTGGGCCTTGAATTCTTTTCATGAATGTGTGTTCACTTAGTTTTTCATCTTCTAGAACTTTTTTCAACTCTTTTTCAACACTACATTTGCATTAGTGTAATGGAAATGAAAGAGGCATCCATTTTAAACCCTTTTAATCCAAAACACTAACTCGCATTCATCTACCTTGGCTTACCCCTTTGAGCCATTCTTTTACTATATGCATGCCATTTACTTATAATGTTCATAGTATTCTAAAATCAAAGTAAATTTAAAATAGAATGTTGAACAATGTGTGTGTGTGTTGAAATGCCATGTATTGAAAAGAGAAAGAAAGTTAAAAAAGCAAAAAAAAAAAGAAGAGTGAGTATAGTTTGGAAAGAAGTAAAACAAAGTAGAAAAAAGAGAAGAGAAAAATGGAAACGTATGATAAAAAGAAAAGCAAAATAAATATGAAGAAGGTATTTGTTCATGAATTTGGAAAAGAATTGGCAAAAGTTTGTCAAGTTATTTAGATACTATAAACTTACTCATTAACTTTGACTTACATGTCAACTATTCCTTTTTTCTAATTAATTCATTCCATTTAGCCTTCATCCAACATTACATGGCTTTTAAGTCCTCTTGATTCATTACATTAATTGTTATTAGTAGCAAAGAAGTTAGAGTTGTTACAAGCCTATGGTAAGGTGTTGAGTGAGTGAACTAGAGTGAAATTAACCTAAAAAGGTAAGATGAGTGAAACACTAATACCCTTAAGATTTCTCTTGCGCTTCATTATAATATGTTGGATTCTGTAGTTAGCTAATTTCATTGCATTGCTTGACTATGACTAGTGTCAGCCTGAGGAATTTGATTAATTGATCCATTGCTTTCTAATTATGAAATTGCTCATCTTTCAAATGCATTGGTGATTAAACTTGTAATCTTGTACTCAATTACCTTTGTTTAGGAGTACAAAGGTCTAAGTATGGGAGAATTGATCAAATTGTACTTTGATATATTATTTCATAGTTAATTGGGGGAATTTAGTGAATTTCTTAGGCTATTATTGCATTATTAAGGACTAATTTGAGTTAAGGAAATTTGCATTGAATTAAGCCTAATTAACAGTAAAATGGTCATAAATTGTTAATTTATTCATGCAATTATTTCCCTTGGACTTTTGATATTACCATATACTTAATTTTGCATTGTAGGAGTTTTGGAAGAAATTTGGCAATTTTAGAAAATGACACTCAAGGACCTGAAATTCTGAAATGACAAAGAAGGACCTCCCAAAGTGACACCGTTTTATAGCTCAAGAATTATATCAAATTTGATTTGGGAAAAAAGAAAAGGAGCCATGATTGTGGAGTGGGGGGAGAGGGCTCAATTGGAAAGAAGAAGGAAAGGAGAGTGTAACATACCATTTTTTGTCACCCAATATTCTTTGTATGTAGTTGATACAGTTAATGGAATAAAATCGTTAATTGTGATGTACATGAAATGACAGAAACACTCCAATTGGTGGTTACACACAACTTGGCTAGGCTGGGACATAAAAGAGTAATTATTGTCCACTTAAAGGCCTAATATTGTAACCTAAACTGGAGCATGAAAGGACACAAATCTTGGCTCATTGTTAGTGCTAAGATTCAGCCAAACTAAAAGGTAAAGGAGCAAGGAATGATTTATTTCCATAAATCTTAAAATGTAATGGCAAAATGGTAAATTTCCATAAAACAAGAAGCTAATTATTTTTCTCCTAATATCGGGCAACATTTTAGTCCATAAAGGAAATTAGAGGGAAAAATAATTACTTCTATGATAGTGATGCCATGTGGAATTATTTAGAGCAAAGTAATTAAATATGAAGTCTTAAAGATAAAAACATATGGAAAATTACTAATAAAATATAGTAAATTAAGAGAGATGAAGTAAATATTTTAAGAGCTATTATTTATCTATCCAAGACTTCATGATGGCGTGAATTGGGAGAAGGAAAGAGAAATTATCTTGGCTAAGTAAAAAGAAAAAGATGATGGAAAATTTATGGCCATGCGATAATTATATTAAAATAAGATATTGCCAAGAGATATTATAAGACCATTCTCATCTCTTTCTTAGCTCCATATTTTCGCCCAACAACAACTAAAGAGAGAGAGAATAGTTTGAAGAGAGCTCATGAACACCAAGAGGTCTTAGGGTTTCAGAAGCCAAAATCTAAGGTAAGAGCTTGAAATCAAGGTGCTCATGCCTTCTAATCTAACTAGAACTTCTTCTAACCTCTTCTTCTTCTTTAAAATCATGGTTAGCAAGCTAAATTGAGAGAGAAAAGAGAGAGGGCAGAGGCATGTAGAGAGGGAAAGTTGGAGAAATCAAGAGGTAATCTCCAAAACTTTGATTCTTTTGTGTTATATGATGTTGTTGTTGAATTTGGCTTGGTTTTACTTGATTTTACAAAAATGGATGATGAAACCTTAAGGGGAAATTCTGCCAAAATTTCCATAAATCATGTTTGTTTAGTGTTTAATTAGTTAATCTTGTGATTATAAGTGAAAAGGAAGTGGGTAATCAAGAGAAATCAAGAAAACACAACTTCCCTCCTAAGAACCTAAGTTTCAGCCAAATGCAGAACCTAAGGGTAGAGTGGGAATTTCAAAATTTTGATGGTTTCATTGGATTTAGAAGAGAAAATTGTGTAGGAATACATGTGTTCATGATTTTTGGATGTTGGTATACAAATCTGAAAATTTTTGAAATTGAAAGGAAATACTGTTTAATTTGCTTCACTGAAGGAAGTGTTATTTTGCAATGAAATTCGTTGGATAGACCTAGTCCAAAAATTATGAAATTTGACAACATTAAAGTAGAAATTTAGAGCTTCAATAGTTGGATCATGATTTTTTGTACAAGTACATTAAAAGATATGCATTTTTGAAGTTGAGTCCTATTTCTGGAATGCAATTTGGGAATAGGGGAGTTTGACAAATTTTTGGGTAAAGTGTGATGTCTGTGGTTAGACTTAAAGTATTTTTATACAAAATTAAATTTTAAAAGATTCACATAGGCTTTGGAATCAGTCAAATTGGATTTTCTAGAATTAATTATGAATTTCCAAAGTTGACTGAAAATTTACCAATTTCTGGAAATAGTGAAACTGCATAGTGTAGAATTGTACCATGCAGAAACTATTATAACTACATTAGATAACTAGCGGAATTTGATTTAAAGGCAGTAAAAGTACAAGTAATAATTAGTTACTTGTAACTCTAATTTTTATAGGAACTAGAAATAGCCCAAGCCAGAACCAAAGTTTAGGACTGACTGAAGAATTGAAAAAGGAGTTAGGTAGTAACTCTATCTTTCATAAACTATGTGAATGTTTTTATGCTTTGTGTATGCCATCTTCTGTAATATAAACACTATATTGCCAATAGGGCATTGTGTGAGTAGGGATATTTATAGAGGTTTACGGATAGTGGGGAAGTAGCCCTGACTCATGTTCGCAAGCCGTGTTGTGTGTGTTATATTGCATCACATGATGCATAGCATATTTATTTGTCACATATTATGTGACTGGCAATATGTTACTTCTGAGATTCATTTGAATCTCACCATTTTTCAAATTTAAAAATATTCTAGCAGAAGCTAATGGCTCTATGGGCAAAACGATAAATATTGACGGTTGAGGATTATGGATCAAGAAGATGCAGTTGTTTGTTATTGTAGTTTATTTTGTTAGTTTTGGACAAACTTTGTATATATTTTCAACCCTTCTAGGAAACTCTTATATTGTAAACAAGTACACTTTATCAATATATTTGTGCTATTTCTGTATGCCTGTGAAACTATGCCTTTATCACTCTGGCAAATATCGAAATATTAAAGGGGTTTGATAGAGAGACCACACCTTACCACCACTATAGTTTCTCCTATGTTCGGTGCCACCATCGCCATTTTCTCCCTTCCTTTTATTAGAGAATTCAAACTAGAGAGGAGGAGACAGAGCTTCACTCATAATCATCTTCTTCCATACTCACCACCACGCACTACCTCCATCGGCAATCTTTTTCAACCTTCACCATTGAGCTGTGAGTTCGAACATGTTGGGGGAAGGAGCTACCATTATTATCCCACTTCACCATTTTCATCTATCTTTTGCCATCCTCATAGTTGCTTGAAACTTCACGACCACTGCCGGAATGTTCTCACACTCTATCACCTCCAACTTTGATTTTCATGGTAGCTGCATTTTACTGTTCTTTGGTTACAGAAAGGAGCTTCATGTGTGGCTAGCTTTACCTCTTTAGGATTGAGAATTTGGTTTGAGTTCTAGAGCTTCAATTAGGGGAGCATTTTCTTAGCTCCTTTATGAATTTCCTATTGTTATTGTAATTCCTAGCTAAGACTTAAGGTAGTTTAAGTAAGATTTTGTTGAGTTATTTTAACTTCGTATTGTTGAGCTAAGATTTTTTATATTGTGATTGGATGAATTTTATTTATGTATTTTCTATTAAATCAAAAAGTCTATACTTAATATGTGATTACTAGTTTGTGTGGTTTATTTGGGTTAATTTGAGTGTTGTGATTGTGCATGCATATTAGAGGAAACATTTGCATTTATTCAATCTACTTCACACATCAAGTGATTTTTTAATAATATTCTTAAGCAATAGTTATAAATGTGATTGTAGGTGTAGCTATTGATTAGTAGCATTAAACCCAATGTGATTAATTAGGGTTTTTCAATTAGACTTGATGAATTTCGACTCCCATATCATTTATTAAACAAGGATAGCCATTGAGCCAATTTCTCAAGAAAATTCACTTAATTCATATTCCTTTAACCATTCCATTTTATAAAGAAAACACCAAAAAATAGTAGCTTAGGGTTTAATTTTATTGCATCTAATTAGTTGTAGTTGAAAAATGATTTTTAAAACCAACCCTATGTTTTCTTGCATTTTAGATACTTAGTTAAATTAGGTAGCTCAATAAAGGCTCTTCAAGAGAAAGAGTTGAGTGGTACATTGTATTACAATTCTTTGTTACAAATATTTTGCATTTGACCCTAAGGCGTAAAGACATGGTCAAATCAAGGGTATGGGAAGAGAGTAGGGACTCGAAAAAGAATGGGGTGCTAAGAGTGTGAGAGATTTTTTTAAAATAATATATAGAAGTTGTAGCACTTTCCCAAGAAAGCACTACATAACATAATATATATATATATATATTTTTAAAAAAAAACACGTTGTAGCCCTTTCTCGCCCAAGAAAAAGCCACAGTAGATCAAAGTTTTTATCCATAAAAAATGAAATATATGTTCTATAGCGCTTTCTCAAGAAAGCACAATAGAAAGTCCCAACAAGATGTAGCATTTTCTTAGGAAAGCGCTACAGAAAACAAATATATTTTTTAAAAAATATAAATTAGAAGCTATACTACAAAACGTGCACTACTTTTTACACTTTTTGTAGTAGTAATGTCTCGACACTCTTCTAGGTGCTTGCCTCCTCAATATGATCATCTTAATTACATACCTCACTCTATCCAGAATATTTATATTTGGAATCGAATGGTTTCTCTTGCTTTGAGCATGTCTCAATTCCATTTATGCTTATTAGAGCATTTTCAGTTGGAATATGAGACTTAGAAATTCTCATTTAGGTCAGTAATTGCATTTGGCATATATTTTGCAATATTTCATGAATGCAATGTTTGATGAACTTGTGGTTTATAAGGATAAATTTGAGGATCTACACTTGATAGTAATAATGCATTCTCTATGTTCGCTTTTCTAGATACTCAATTTCTTCCCCTTATATTGGGAAAACTTTGTCTAATAACAGCCAACTAATTATGCAGTATCAGTCTCATAAATTCATTTGTTTCCTTTTGAAACATCTTTTTGTTTCATTTAGAAACAAACAAGTAAAAAAAGAGGTCCTTACCCAACAATTTATCCCAGCTTTCTTTAAACATCTATTTATATGCATTGCGGTTGATTAATAGGAATGACCATTGCATATTCAAACATTTAAGTTCAAAAATATATGGCTCTTGACCAAAAGCTAATTTTATTAGGAGAACTTTGTTGGATTTTATGAGTGTGTAATATATAAAATAAAATATGCTAACACTTATATAGAAATTTTGTGCTCATAATTATTGATCTACCTATTTATGAAAGCTTTAATAAATTATTTCTAGATCATATAATCTAGAAACTGCACACTCAATTTAATAATTTATTCAAACAATCTTGCAAACTTTGAGTTGTAAACCAATAGCATTCTCATATGTAAGTATCTTATAGATGAATCTATTACATTTTTTGAATACTTATATGATTTGCATGCTCTTTGAATGGGCCCATATGTAACACCTTTCTTACTGTAGTCATTAGATGAGTTTAGACGCATAATGGATTCTAACCATTCAGCCAGGTTTATATCCTGGGACTTACAACACTTTAAAACTCCTTAATTCCTGATTACAACATAAGATTCAAACATGTCATTGAATGGGTTTTTTCTCTTGAAACTTTTGTTACACCAAAATAAATGCATAAAGGTTCGCAACTATGTCATAACTTACCTATTCTTAATCCTTTTATTAACATTAGAGCATGTTTCTACTGATATTCATATTATATTTGCTAGCTGTTGAGTTGTTATCTTATAGTTGCCCTATTCTAATTTCTTTAACACATTAAAGATCAATTACTGACTTGCTACATGCTCATACGGCTATTGTTGCAACAACTAGTATTGTAGTTGTGCCCTGGTGTTATTTACAACATATACAATAGTCAAAATAGAAAACTAGCTAAAATTCTTAATCTTTTAGTTGAACCCTTTACTCATCTATGACTACCTTCTTGCCCTTCGAGTAGCTTGCCTTAGCTATAGGTTAGTTATTGGAAAGGGGTGAGATTCAAAAGAATCTCCGTAGTAACATCAATCACTAATAGGATATGTAAATACAGAAAACATGTTAAATAATCATTGCATAAGCATCAACATATTCATCAATATACAGCCATTTAACATACATAGGACCTACCCGGTCCACATGCATATCACCTACCCGTCCCCGCAATGCCAATGATTAAATAAATCATGCAAAGCAATACATATATTATAGGAAAAAGAGTTACTACCTTAGCCTTTTTGATCTCGTTCTCATTATGGTTTCTAGTGCCCAGGGCAAATATCAAATCTTGTAAATTAGAATTTACGGATGATGAGTTATTACTTATCCCAATTCTTTATATTTCAAATACTTAGGTTGGCTATCATTAGGATTAGTACACAAAGTCAAAGGAAAAGTCAATGAGATCAAACTATCACAAATTGATTAATTTTACCCTTGTGCCAAAACCTATTTATTTTCACACAAGCTGGTAGAATTTTCAGCAAACTTTGAAAATTCATATCTTTATGTATAAAAGTCCAATTGTAGTTATTCTAAAGGCTATGTGACCCTTATTAAGTTTAGTTTTAGGGAAAACTATTTCCCTTATCCAATTGAACACAAAGCATTCCTGAATTACCATTCATTGGATACTGTCACAGAAACATCCCAATTTTACATGACCAACTTCAAGAGTGCATATCTCTTAATGTACAGTTCCAACTGACCTATATCACCTATCAAATTAAAGTTTGATTAGTCTACTTTGATTCTAGAAAAAATCATGATTATTGGACATTGTTCACTTACTCAAAAACAGAGTACAAACAAACTGTTACTTAGGAAACCCTAATTGGCAGCAAATGTGCAAATTTATAAATTGTGTTCCACTGTTCCAGAATTTGTAAGTGGGGGCTATTCCCATATAGTTTTTCTTGTAGAACATAATGGTAGAATTAAATTGACCAAATTCTCATTCCTTATTGATGTGTTGTTTAGACCAGATATTAGGGTTCAACATAGCAATCCACCAATTCACATTTTAACCACCAAACTTAGCTCATATGCTTCTAAAAAATCATATAATTACATGTATATGATCAAAGCTTCATGAACCCTAGAAAACCCGAAATGGCTGAAATTAGGGCAGCAAGAACAAGTGACAAAAATTCCACCAAACAACTCAAATATATAGGTCAAAAGGAAGCCCTTGCTCTTTCTTGAGCTCTTTTCTTGATTCTCCAACTTTGGCTCTTACTAGAAAACTCAAAACACCTCCCATTGCAATTCTAAAACCATAGAAATAAATCTCTCATCAAGGGGAACAATATTTATGAAGAGTACTTGAGCCATATAAGTGATTTGGAAGGAGATAAGTTAGCTAGAAATGCCTACTTTGTTTGTCTTCCTTTTTCTCTTTCCTTAAGCTTCTTGGTCAACTTTTTAGCTTGTGAGAGAGAGAGGGAATGGTCTGATTTTCTCTTCCCTTGCTCTTGAATCACTTGGCTAAAATTAGCCTAAAACGAAGGAGTAAAAATAATAATATCTGGCCAAGAATTAAGCTTCTTGCACAAACTCAAGCTCAATAAACCATGTGTGGTTAATTGACTTTGGTTGGACTTTTCTCTTTCCTCTTCTCTTCTTCTTTTTTACTGAAATGTTGCCTCCAAATGAAGGAGGAAATGTTAGCCATTTTCCTCACTTTGTCTTGTTATTGATCAATTTTTCTCTAAGTTGGAAAAGTTAAAGAAATTTGACTATTTGACCAACTTTTGTTCCTTCTTTATTTACCCTTGTTGACCAAAATTTAACCCTTATATAAGGAGGGTTAATTTAGTTTTTGATTTCATAATTACTTCTTACTTTTGAAGGACAAATCTCAGCCCTTCATTTTGTCTTCCAATTTTAACCTCAAGATCAAGTGGCAATTGTCTCTTTTGCCCTTGATCATGGCAATATCAATTGTTTTGCCATTAATTCTTTTCTTTTGTTTATCTTCCTTCTTCCAAGATGCTATTCCCTCTTTTTTGGTATCCAAGTTAGGCTTTAGATCATATTTGATTTTAGATAAAGGAATTAGGTATTTTCTTTGACTAATTGGAACTAAATCCAATACTTTAATTCCAAATTCATCTCTAAAAGTCATGATGTCTCTTGGACATTCTTGTGACTCTTCCCAACTGGGCTTAGTACTCCACTTGACTCAAACTTAATCTCAAACTTCTAGTCCCAAAATTTGAGATATTACACCATATACATGAGTTTGATCTATTTCCAGAAATGTAGAAATCCATTCTAAATCATAACCAGTAATACTCTCATAATCAATTTTCTTTGAGAACATGCATGCAACACATGTTAATTCTTGAATTATATAATGTGTTGCCTTTTCATGAAAAATCTTCCAATTCTTCATTGGATGTCAATGTGTCATCTTAATAATTTGTTACATCATATATGTGACTCGAATGACCAAACAAATCATGTCAACAATAAGTTTATGATGATCAATAAACTTCTGATTTATTATAACATGTTTCTTTACCAATAATAAAATCTTAATGTGCTATCCATATTTGAGAGATTAGTTACGTTTTGTGGGCAAGTATCTGATTAGAGCTTTTCAAGGTTAACTCACACTTGCACTCTAACAATCTCCCCATCAAGTGTGAGTTATATAAATATACTTCCATTAGATGGTAAATACCTTATCTTGTATTTGGAAGCCCAAAGGCTTCAAAGTTCACATATAATAAAGGATTTCATTCCAATTGCGCTATCACTTTTAGACCCTTTAATATATTGAAACTCTAATGTAAATCTATAGGTTATAGCTTTTTATGAACAATTCTTCTTCTACCTATAGAATTAAGAAAAATCTATATTCCTTCTTTTGGAACTATATCAATTTTATTACATGTATGTTTTTTAGGAACTAACATATATTATCGTATTTCTATATAACTTCATTACTCATTAATAATAATATACTTCAATTTTCCTCTTTTGATGAATATTCAAAGTATGAAACATTTAGAATCTTCTACCACATAAAGAAATATGAGGAGATCCATAATCAAAATATATAAATATCTTATTGCAATTATTTGTGATGTTTAGGGGATAAAATTAATTTGAAAGAGATGTAATTACAAAAGCATTATAATACAAAATAGTGAATAATTATGATATTCATAGTCTTCTTTCAAATATTCCCTACTATTTGATCATCTTTAAATTTGACTTGCACTATATATGTAGTTCACACACATTACAAAAATGGTTTCTCAAATGTGACATAAAATTAATTTTATCCCAATATATATCATGTTATATATTATATCATGCTTAATGTAATATCCCGAATTTTAGGACTAGAAGCTTGGGAATAAGTCTGAATCAATCATACTGTTAAGCCCTGATTTAGCAAGAGTCCTAAGAATGTTCAAGAGCCATAGTGACTTTTAGAGATGAATTTGGAATTAAGTGTATGATTTAGTTCCAATTAGTTAAAGAAAAATACTCAATTCCTTTATCTAAATTCAAAGAAGATATAAAGCCTAACTTGGAACCAAAAAGAAGAGGGAATGGCGTATGGAAGAGAGAATAAAGATCAATAAAGAACTAATGGTAACTTAATTAAAGTGTCCATAATCAATAACAAAAGAGATAATTACCACTTAATCTTGATGTTAGAATTGGAAACCAAGATGAAGGGCTAGGATTGCTCTTGAAAAGTAGAAGTAATGATGAAGATGTAAAAAGAAAATTAATTCTCTCTCCTTAAGATGATAAGGGATGACCAAGGGCAAAAGGGGAAGAAGAGAAGACTTGGTCAAAGATTCAAACCACTTTAATTGTCAAGAAGACCAAAGTCAAACTTGAACCTATACTTATATGATCAATTAGACAATATTCTTCCTTCCTTCTTGATAGAGCATTTCGGTCAAGACCCCTAAAGGGAAAGAGAGAGAATATAATTTAAGGCAAATAGATATCCATTGACAAAGAAAAAAAGGAAGAAAAGAGGAGAGGAAGAAAAGTCAACAAGTCTTCAACCTTGTCCAACTTGGAAAGTTGACCAAAAAGCAAGATTTCAAGAGAGAAATTGGTCAACATATTTCCTCTTCTTTGATTGGAAAACTCACCCAAGATGAGAAGAGACAAGGAAACAGAGAGTCTCAAATTGACCAAACCATCCATAATTAATTAACTAGGAAACTTTATGCAAGACACCACAATCATTTGACACATCATCTTTTTCTCTCCTAACTTTCTCAAATTTCAGCCAACTGTTTAAGAAAGGTGAGGAGTAATGAATTAATATTTCACTATCTCATTCAAACTCAAATAGATATCCAAAAAGGTAGAAAAAGCAAGGATAAAGAAAAAGGAAAGAGAAAGAAGAGCTTGAAGAACAAAGAGGCAAGGTAAGAGCTCTTGCACCATTTCACCTTCCAAATCACCTCTTTAGCCTAAAACACCTTCACAAACATTGTTCTCCTCACTAAGGGCTACATTTCTATGGTTTTTATTTCTCAGGGGAAGGAGTTTTGAGCTACCAAGGAAGTGCCAAAGTTGGAGAAATCAAAACAAGCCCCAACAAATGAAAGGGTGAGCTAGGCTTTAATTTGAACCAAATAGTTTGTGGATTTGTTGTGTTTTATGGATTTTATGTGTTGCCCTAGTTTTGGTTAATATGAGGTCTTTAGGGTTTCATGTAGCCATTGTAACCCCCTGCCTTAAATAGCGTAATTATAATTCGATATTACGTAATTAGATTGGTTTAGAGACCGTCGAATAATTCAAAACTCATTTAGAACTCCCTGTGAAGTAGGGACTTTATAAAATTTTCAAAACTTCTTTCCTATTCCGGTCTCAAGTTCAATTATCGAATATAATCACCTGTGCAGTTAATTCACATTCATTCATATTAGAATATCTAATAGCAATCCCGGCAACCCCCGGGTTCCATTCATACACAAAAAGGGTTTACAACCTCCATATAGGGGACTACACAACTACGTTCAACTATTCTTTACAACCAACATAATATACAGACACCCTGTCCAACAAGTTTAACCAACATAACCAAAATAAATGTCCCTACAGGATTCTAACCGCTCCGGGTCGTACGCTTCTCCTTAGAGCCACTCGCCCTGTCTGAAAGGTTAGTTAAAGGAAAGAATGAGATTCAAGAGAATCCCAGTAGTAACAAAACATTTATACCACACATAAGCACACAGCATGTAAGCAAATCATCATACAGCAGCAGCACCACAAATCACACTCCACCCTCATCCCCTTTCTCCGCCGGGAAGGCACACTGCCTAACCCGAACCGTTGTTAGCTACTCAGGGACTATTGGAATGACAGTGCTAACACAAATCCACAGATGTCGCAGCATACGAATTCATTACACATCAACGATATAACACACATACAATGCATCATATATGGT
The DNA here is from genome assembly GCA_963242795.1 of Inga leiocalycina. Lineage (NCBI taxonomy): Eukaryota > Viridiplantae > Streptophyta > Magnoliopsida > Fabales > Fabaceae > Inga > Inga leiocalycina. The sequence continues at coordinate 47,846,507 of OY725322.1, read as the reverse complement.
ACACAAGAAAAGTCACTACCTCGTTCCTTTCTGACGTTCGCTGGCGTAGTTGGCTCACGAGGGCGGCAAATATCGAATCCTACAATTCCAAATGCATTATTTAGACACTTCCATAGTGTTACTTAGGGTTATATGAGTCTATAATGAAAATTTACAAAAATACCCCCGGGGACCCGGCCTGGGCCCGCCGTACCCGGTCCGGTTGCACTTTTCCCGAAATTCTGATCTGGGCTATCCTAACATATTTCCGCCCAAGGAATCCATTTCCGGACTCGGAATTATCAAATTCAATGTCAAATTACGAAATTGCCCTTGGCAGCCCTACTTTTAGGGTTTTAGGGGTGTTTCCGTAATTATGCTTTCTCGGCCTTTTTTGAAAAAGTGACCAACTGTAACCCCACCTAATTTTCGCCCCTGAACTCAATGGAACCATCAAATCATTGAAAATCCAACTCTAAGACTCATTTCTAGGGCTGGCCGAAATAATGGTCTTCTCCAGGGAAAATCGGGGTTTTACGATTTCGGCTCCGTAAACGCGTTCCTTTCTACTCCTAACCACTTTATTAACCATTACATTAGGTTACAACTAACATTAAGACCCAATTTGGGCAGCATAACCCCTAGGAAACTCAATTTCCAAACTTTAAAACCAATGGCAATCCGGCGAAATTTCACCGATTAAATTGCCCACAGCAGCCAGAATAAGCAATATACGAAAGTTTGGAAGTTACCTCAAGCTCCCACTAGCTTTTCCCAAATTTGGCTGAACCCTAGCCTCTTTAAAACACCAAGTTTTGAGCTTCACAACCTTAAAGAATAAAGAGGAGTGGCTTAGAGTCGGAGTTATACGCGTTAGGAGCTAGATCGTCGGAGAAATCGGCTTACCTTGCGAGATTTCTTCCTCTTTTTCTCTCTTTTCTCCAAGCTCTCTCCACGTTTTTTTTCTTGCTTCAGCTGCTGTGTGCGACAGAAATGAGCTGAGGAAGATGATAACATATGTAATTCCATGCTGACATCATCTTTTAATGAGATGATGTCATAATTCCCATTTTCGGATTTTCTGGCAGATTTTCTGCCCAAACTTTGAAAAATCATAACTAATTCTAGAAAAATTGAAATGAGGTGATTCCAAAGCCAAATGAAAGGTATTTAAGTCCTCTTTATAGGAAAAATATGGACCATTACTAAAAATCACCACACAATTCCAGAATTACATAAAACTCATCACTGCCCCAAAACAGAGTTCAGTTTCCATCCCAAACTTTGGACAGTTATATCTCCTAGTTCACAAAACAAAATGGAACAAATTATATGTCCATTTTGAAGCTTGAGATGTGAACTATAAGACTGGAAACTTTCAGAATTTTTAGATACCATTTGGTCATTAAAAACGTTCACACAAACGGACTGCCCAGAATAGAATTTCACTGGACAGAATTTTAGATTTTGCATCTTTGCTTCCATTGGTTCCATTTTCATACCAAACATCATTCCCACATAAATTTTCACAAGGAATCCATTGGAATCATTAAAATATCCAAATTCCCATCACACATTCTTCAAAAGTGTTTATTCAACAATAATTACATCCACTTTTGAAGTCATTAGCCCTTAATCACTTTTTGGGATATTACAGCCATGATCATAAATATGAGGATATATGATGTTTAATGATGATACTATACTAGTTTGGTAGTAAAATTGCAAACTTGTTGATTATTGGTTTTGGAAGTGAATTTTGGCCAGAAGTCAAGCAAGAAGGAGGAGTGTGATTTTGATGATTTTGAGGTAACCAATGGATTCTACACAAAACACTATGTGGGAATAGCCTCTGGTTATAAATTATGGATTATTGGAATGAAATCTTAAAAGTTGACACTTAGGCATAGTACTGCCAAATTGAGGTTTCTGGGAGGCAGACTGCTTGTGACTATTTTTGGCTAACCCAATGTTATCCAATGTTCATGATATTTTCCAAAATAATAGTAGACATGTTAAGCTTTAATTTGATATATAATTTGTGGCTTTTAGTTTAGTACATTGGTAGATATGACCTGTTAAAATTAGGTATTGAATCTGGAATGAATTCTATGGTAGTGAGGATTGATTGAGGATTCTAGAACTATGTTCATATAACTATTTTTTCCTTAAAGTAGACTTAAAAAGTGTCACATAGGACTTTGAACCACCCTAATTGGAGGTTCCTAGACAAAGTTATGAATTTTTAAAGTTAGGTGAAAATTTTGGCAACTTATGATTATCATGTGAATTTAAGACACTTAGGGTAAATGGTAATAAATTTGAACTCCAAGGCTTAAGTTAAGTACTTGATTCTAGTATAGGCACATTAACTACTTATTGGACCTAATGCACTAATCTTAAAGATAATCAACTCATGTCTCTGAATTTATCAAAGAATTTAGATGAGTAATAACTCGTCGGTTTATGAATTCTAACTTATAGGATTTGATATTTGCCCGGGATGACCAAGGAACTGGTAACCCATTTTTGGACATTGGAAAGGCTATTAGGTTGTAACTTTTCTCTCACATACTATGTATTCTTTTGCATGCATGTTTTTACCATTGTGATTACTTGTGTTGTGAACACGAGATAGGCAGTAAGGCCTATTTAGCATTAAGATTGAGAAAAGCAGAGGCCAAGTGGAATACCTAGCACTGTGGGAAGGGACCAGTGTGTCCTATGAATGCATTTTATTCTACATACTGTGAATATCTCTGAATGTCAAATGTGGTCTATGTTATGATATGATGGTTGATCTAGGATATTTTATGTATGCATTTTATATGAGTGATGTCTGTTACTACTAAGATTCTTTTGAATCTCACCCCTTTCCAATAACTAACCTAAAGTAAAAGCAAGCTGCTCGAAGGGCAAAAAGGTAGACACGGACGAGTCAAGGGTATAACCAGAAGATTAAGAAATGTTGTTGGTTATCTATTTTGATTTCCATATATGTTGTAAATAACCTGAGGCCATGACTATAGTACTAGTTGTAGTAGTAATAACAATAGCCGTATTAGTGTACAACAAGTCAGTAATAGATCTTGAAAGTGTTAAAGGAACTAGAATAAGGCAACTATAAGATAACAGCCCAATAGCTAACAAATAGTATATGAATATTAGTATAGATGTGATCTAATATTAATAAAGAGAATTAAGAATGGATGAGTTGTAATGAATGCGCAAAACATTTCGAGACTACATTAAAGAAATTTAACAAGTTTTTTTAAAAACCTACTCAAGTACAGGTTTAAATCCTGTAATGAGGTTGGGATTTCAATTGTTTGCAAAAGAAAATTGTCCTCCAATTTAAAGTCATTATATGTTCAAACTCATCTAAAGGCTTTGAAAATTATGGTATTGCAATTAATGTATGAAAGTTGCACATATCATATGAGAATGCTAAGGAGTAGAAGAAATAACAACACAAGGAATTAGGAGAAAAGATCATAAACAGAGAATAACTAATCAACACTAAAATAAAATACAAATTATAGAGTATTTGTATGCCTTTCAATAATGAAACATTTGGGAACTAAGAAAAACTGTAGATATATGTAAGGCAACATAATAGTGCTCTATAGGAGAAAAGATATGCAAGGCAAAGTTAAAATAAAAAGTAGGGCCAATAATGACATAAAGTACCTTGATGTTTGTTAGATTCCACGTTTTGATTATAGCAAAGCTTAAGGAAAGTGTTTTGCTATAGAATCATTGACTTATAACATAAGAAAACAGTCTTAAAATATATAGTGGCAATCATTCAAGTGATGTGAAAAAGTTTGACTCACTTATCACTTTCACTCTATTACCAGGGAATAAGCTAATGATGAAAACTTTCATTAATCACTTGAGTAAGTAGTTGAGTGATATCTTTTGAAAATGTTGTCAGATATTATTAGTTTTGATGATGCCAAATATAGATGTGAAATGATAAGAGCAAAAAGTTTATATAATCTATTTCTTTGACTAACTACTATATTTAATGTTACATATTTTGTAGATTAGTCAAGCAAAGAATGAAGAAGATTGAATTAATGAAAATGAACAAGAGGAAGAAGAAGAAAGAAATTGAAGATAGTCAAGGAGATGCTTACTTGGGTTATGGAGAATTATTATCAAGAGGAAAATCAAGAAGAAAGATATGGAAGAAAGAAGAACTTGTAAGATCTTATGAGAATATCAAGGTTCAAGCTGTTAGAAGTGATACTAGAGGTTTCTATGATGACAGAGGTCCGGTATTTTGGCCATATCTCTCAACCCACACGTCGGATTGACCTGAAACTGGTGGTATATGAAAGAAGACTCACAACACGTAAAATGTACACCAAGATCATATTTAAAGAAGCTCAGATGAAGGAGATATAATCCGTGGAAGTTGACAGTGAAATCACCGTTACTTTTCAGCATAGGTTCGGTATTTTAAGCATAACTTAAAAACAACACATTGGATTGAGACAAGACTAGTGCCAAATGAAACTAGACTCAAAGATCTTTCCATAGATAGGTAATTTACCTAATTGGAACGTATATTCTATTAGATATTCCTTCTGGAAGTTGACGCATGTGCAGTCTAGTGTAATAGACACTCTTTCGATAATAACTTGCAGAATACAAGGAGTTTGGAGCAGATTCTTTTTGCATTGGAATGCATATGGAAAAAGCTTTCTTATGATACATCATTAAAATCAAATAAATAAATTTTTTCTAAAGTGGCCCCACATCACTCACGAGTGCAAAAACGAACTCTTGAAAAAAGTTGTGCGAGTGATGTCCAGAAGCAGCTGAATCCTGAAAAAATTTACAACACTCGAGCACTAAGATCCATACTCGAGCATTAGAATATTTCTCACTCGAGCACATGCAAGTTTTGACATGAGAGTGTTAACCCGAGAAGAAGCATGTACGTGAAAACAAGAGGCGCACTCGAGCAGGACGTGTTGTGCTCGAGTGATGTCTAGAATTCACTCGAGCATATGCGAGTGTTGGACAAAAAGTGTTTGCCCGAGAGGAAGTCAGAATGTCAAATTATACATGTACTCGAGTGAGGCTTCTTTGCACTCGAGTGAGGTCCTGACAGAAGCAACGTAGAAGTTCAGACTCTCATGGCCATCAATCCAAACGTGGTTAAATGTTATACAATCATTTTGTTTTCACTTGTTATTGTTCCTAAACATTAACTAACATATATTTCAAGTGTAAAACAGGAGATTAAATATTTGGATTGCATCTTCAAGAACGGAGGTCACGTATGGAGAATATCTTCACTCAACTTAATGAGTCACAGAAGCCAGAAATTCATCTTTTGACCAATGATCCAACATACCCATGACTAATACTTCATCATATTAGTGATTAAGAATTTTACAGTATGGAACAGGAAATTTAACGGTGAGCTTACAGATTCAAATGAAAGAGTCAATTATGGCGGGTGACATCATTACACACTGAGTATCGGCTACCTACCATGACAAAAGATTGACCCACCATGAATAAACGTCTGAAACACAAAACGCTCCATAACGTGACATACAGCTCAAAATGAATCTACCTACTGTTCAATGAGACGCTCCACTCTGCAACGGACATTTCATAGTAGCTCATTTTTCAAATATGATCAACGGTCAGAATGACTCCAACGGACGAATGCTCACAACGGTCATCATCTTCATCAACTATAAATGAGAAAGCAATCAACGTCGATGGGAAACAGAGAAAAAACAGAGACAGCGAGCAACTACGTGAAAAATGATAGAAATCTGAATCCTCTACTTCTACCCAAACACTCTCTGTTTTCCAGTTTCTATATTACTTATCGTTGAGAGAGTGATTATTTGTATTGTACTTCAGTAAGTATTATACCCACTCTATGAGATAGTCTGTAAACACTTTCAACTATATTTCTAAATTGATCTCAAGGTAGAGGGACCTTGAGAGGGTTGATTTTCTTATGGGAGAAGCTGTAGAGAGAATTGCCAGTAAAACATTCTGCTCGTAAGACTTAGAAGGTGCAAGCAGTAGAGAACGTTGCTACTCATAAGACTTACAGAGGTGTAAGCAGGAGAGAATGTTGCTGCTCATAAGACTTGCACGAGTAAGCAGGAGAGGAAGATCTTTGGGATTACTTTGCTCGTAAGACTTGCCGTAAGGAGGAGTATTTCAGTAAGAGATTTGTAAAAGGTTTCACAAGTACCCAATTAAACTTGTGGGATTGTAAAGGCTTTTCTTGTGCCCGGATTAAACAAGAAGATAGTGGATTTGAAAATCTCAGGAGGAGCCTGGGGACTGGACGTAGGCCATCACATATTGGACCGAACCAGGATAAATGACAGTTTGCATATTCTCTTCCCTAAGCTCTTATATTTCCAGCATATATTATTTAATCTAACTATTGATTTATAAACCTTCATACTTACCACTTTCGTTAAGATGCAAAAAGATTTTCAAAGTTCTTAAGTTTTTATTATACACCCAATTCACCACCTCTTGGGTGATAGCCAGTTCTAACATTTGGTATCAGAGCCTGGGCTCTTGTTTAAAGGACTTAACCGTCTCAAGAGTTATAATGGTTGACTTTGGGTGTTTTATACTTTCAGAAGGTTTTGATTATACAATTCCACCGCTTTTGAAAGATATTGATTTTTGGTTTTGGAAAGCTAGAATGACTAGTTTTATAAAAGCTTTTGATTTTGATATGTGGAATGTTTTTACAAATGTTTTTTATTTCAAACCAAGAAAGGATTGGATAGAAAGTGAAAAGAAAATGTTTTCGTTGAACATTAGAGCAATGAAAATTTTGTATAGTGCTTTAACCGAAAATGATTTTGAGAAAATTAGATTTTGTTCTAATTCTAAACTTATATGGGACACTCTTTGATTCTATTTATGCTTCTAAATTTTGTTGAAATTGAAAGTGTTGACAGTTCATGTGAAACTACATGCTACGCATCTATTGTGCATGAACAATTGGAAGGTGATGATGAAGATGAAGAAATCATAGAACACTTCCATACAGTCAACATGGATAAACAAGAAGAAGAGGATTCCTGAAAAGAGCTAAGTATGGACGAACATGAAAAATCACTCTCCGGAGCTCAAGATGAACTTAAGGTAAAAAGTTCCAATTCTTTGTGTGATTTTTGTAAAACTGATTTTCAAAGTCTACAAAAGTTTGTTTCTCAACCAATTGTTGATTCTATTGAGAAAATAAAAAATGTTTTCAAATATGCTGGAAAGTTTGTTCGGAAGAAAGAATGTTCAAATAAAATCCATTTGAATTTCTACTCTCATGATCGACATAATACTTGCATGATATCCCATAATGCATATATTGATAAAATTTGCAATTATTGTGGTAAATCCGGTCATATTTCTCACACATGCTATATTAGAAAAAATTCCCATGTGAGAAATAAGTATATTTGGGTACCGAAGAGACATGTAAGGAATAAACTTGTTTGGATTCCTAAAACGCAAGTGAGTTCAAATGCTAACGTTCAAGGACCCAAAGCAAAGTGGGTACCACAATGTCCATATGGTGTTTCATGTATGCAGATTAATCCTAGAAAAAATGGACAAAAGGGTATTGAGAAAATGAAGAAGATTCCACGAGTTCCTAATACACCTAAATGGAGATTCACATCAATTAGGAGAACTCTCGGATCACCCATTGCTGGAACTGCAAAGTTTAACCACAAAGAAAGGCAATGGAGAAAAGGAATATGTTCTACCTCAAGAATGAACTACCATGGAATACCATTCAACTATTTTGAGGAGAACAAGAAAAGGAGTATCTCTAAAGCATCAAATAAAAGATTCCTGGAGTCTATATATTTTAAGAGAAGGTTGCCAACACCCAAAGCAAGATATTCAAAGTATCAACATCATAGAAAGATGCAATGGGTAAGCAAAAGCAATCCTCCAAATATCTAAGGCAAAGGTTCACAATGATAAAACCTCCTATGCTGTTGTTTGTAATATTTGTTGAGGTTTTATATTTTGGAACCTTAGGAATGGGCATTGCAAATGATTTTGAAATTATGTTTTCGCTTCCCTTAAAAAGCCATTTAATAGATTTATTTATAAAGGGATTGTAATACTCAATAGGTTAATTCTTTATGCATGTATAATGATTTGAAATGAAAATATTTCTCTTATGCATAAAGACATGTTTAATTCATTATGCTCAATTGTCTCAAATTAATTATATTCTTAGAGCATGTGAATTATGATTCCTACAAGGTAACCATGAGTGGATCGAAGTAAAATTGGATACCAAAGGAAGAAAAATATCTATAAGGTTTTGTAGGAAGAAGAAAGGAAGAGCTTCATCTCAAGACTATGACTACATAAGATTTCACTCAAATCTTGGTGAATTTGGACCTTGAGGCTACATCTTAAATATGTAAACAAAAGGAGGCATTACTTGAGGCAACACTGCAAGTGCCTAGCTAGCAATAAAGGAAGAAAAGATGCACAGTGAGGCAAGTGATCATCATCACTGCGTGACAACTGGGAGTGAATGTTCAAGTGATAACACCAACTGGAAGATTGGAAGGTAAAAGTCAAGGAATTATGCACAAATGAACTCCAAAGGATAATTTCTTAAGTAATTACGAGATTACTTGAGCACGGTACTGTCTTCTTTATTCTTACCTGATATTATGCTTGTATAAATTATTTATTTGGGTAATGAATAACTTGCTCATTATTGCATACCATTAGCAATCAATCATTTATGGTTTTTAAATTGTTTTTAGATTGCTAAATGGACTAAAAATGAAATTTTGCATAATCTTTCTATGTATTTGAGTTTTGAAATGTATATTTCAAAAATGTACTTAGATTCCAAATTCATCTTGTTATTAAAAAATGCATACACATTATTTGAAAATTTTCCATATTTTATTTGCATTTAAATCAGTTTCAAAATTGGAAGTTAATATTTATGTATACTGAAAGTCAGAAATGCTTCAAATCCATCCCTAGAGTTTTTCCTCATCATTCACATATTTGTTTCTTAATCTTAAACCTGTTACTACTTGAACTCCTCAGTTTTTATTTTGTAACAAGTTAGATCTTATGTCTAACTAGTTAACTATCTATATGAGTTTCAAGTGTATTCCCTAGAAGAGAATTATATATGTGAAAGCGTTGTGCCTAATGCATAAATAATTAGTTGGCCATGTTATTCCAAGCATTATAAATGTTCATTAGTGCATTGAATCTTAATGCATTAACCATTATTGTGGAATAACATACTAATATTCTTAAACTCTAGTCATGTGGACTAATGAGTATGTGCTTCATCATCCATAGATCAATGTACTCATTTTGTTGCTGAAATACATTAATATTTAGCTTTATCAATTTTTTGAGTAACTAGAATCTTGTACTTTAAGTCTTGCTGCCTTGAATATTTATCCATTTTAAGATGCAACTCTAAAAGGTAAGGTTATCTCTTGATCAATACTAAAGTCATCATGCTTATATATGTCAAGATAAGCCATTTTGGCTAATTCATTTTTCATATGACTTTTGTTCTTGAGAAAATTCTCCAACATGTTAACTCTTATAATTAACATGTTATCTTAATTGAATTCCTTAGTGAAGCTTTCTGATATATATTTTATAACTGTTGACTTCCATTGTTTTTGGCATAAGCATTGGTATTTAACAAGCTTCATAAATGAGTTTTCATGCATTCAAAATCTTAATGTTATAATGCATATTTATGATTCGAAAGAACATATGAGATTTTGAAACAATTTTCATATCTCATTATCATTCTTGAAAATTTGGTTTCATTTATGATTTATCATTTCATAAAAGTTGGTCATTATGGATAGATTCTCTACTCTCTTTGATCCAACTTACATGGATTGCACGAAAATCTTATTAATGACATATCTTTTAAAGTGTATTTACAAATTGTCATTGATCATCATCATTCCTGGTATCACTTGTTCGCTATGATTTATAATGACTTGATTTAATTGGGTAAAGAATTATATTTTGATCTTTGTTGATTTATCGTACTCTTTGCTCAAATATCATATGCTTAATTGTATAAGAGCATAAGAGTTGCTATGTCTAATATTGTACGGACCCAAAAGAAGATGGGTACCAGAGAGCATATGTTTATACTTTTACAGGAGTTGATCAAGATGCTTTTATTTTGGATACAAAGGTCAGAGGCTAACAGAAAAGGCATGACTGATAGTGTTGCAGCATGAGTTGAAGCAGAATATGTGATATTATTCAAATGACATCCCACCACTAGCAAATAACTAGCTAGTGATACAATCAGAGAAAGGGAAAGAGAAGGAAGATCTCTTAGTAGACCCAGCAGAGATTATTTCAAAGCAGCACAGAGCTAAGAATAAGTTTATCCAATATGAATCTTTGTTACCTACCCACCTTCCTTATCGTTTCAAGGAGATCAGACATTTTCACTATGATATGGAGCCAACAGAGATGTTCAGAGGAAGATGCTGAGATGCACAGAATCATCAAGCTTGATGAGCCTATGAGGATTCTCAACTTCTATCCTAGCTCTATGTCTAATCTTTACTGGATTATCTGCTATACCTATACTAGAACTATGGTGAACAAGGCCAATAACTTTACTTACTTTATTGAGAAGAATTACCACATAATGGCCTATATTATAAGTAAGGAGGAGAGAAATACTGGAAAGATCATGTCTGTTAGAGAACAAGAGGTCTATATATACTTCTACAAGACTCACTCCAAGTTAACACAAGCGGCATAGAGGATGAGAGCTGAGACTTCAAGAATAAATGAGAGACAATACTTTGCTAGAGTTGGTCTCCCTGATCCTTCATTCTTTGGTTCATTTGTCTAAGGCTTTCGGAGAGAGGAGCTTCAACAATCACACAGAGCTTGCTACAAACATGCTGAGTTCATCACTTATGTGAATGGCAAGATTAGACAACTCTGTGACTTGATCAACTAGAATCCCAAGGCCTTATTCTGAGCTCATCTTGGTATCCTAAAGTGCTTACAGAAGACTACACTTTAGAATCCCTCAGTACCAGTCACATCATCCAATATTGACTAGGACATGATGCATCAATGGACTACAGAGGATTATAACTCGAGTGATTACGATATTACTCGAGTAAGGTATTGTATTCTTGCTTAATTCAAAATCCTTGAGTTGTATCACTTGAGTATACAATCGAGTAATGATTAAGTAGAATCACTCAAGTAACCACTCAGGTGATATTAGGTTGTATCTCTTAAAACCTCTGATTAGCATTGCCATTTAATTTCTCTTTAAATCTTCATACTTTCAAAAACATTTTCTCTATAAAGTTTCCAATGGTTTCTCAAATCCAGGAGAGTTATTAACTGTTTTCCTAAAATTTTTAAAACCACGCATCAATTAAGGGGAAGCTTCACATTCACATGTGTTTTATATATTGAAAGCTCATCTCCTATTGGAAAGAAAATTCTTTTAACATACTCATATGTATTCACCATGTCTTGATTAGTTTTGATGATGAGTTATTCTTATATTGTTCTTTTCATGATCTTAATTTTAATATATCATATGGAAAGGAACAGTTTGTTACTTAATTAAACTAACAATTCTCTTTGCAAAGAAAGATTTAAATTTATAACAGGAGAATTTGTTTTGCGTAATAGCATTCCTCAACATACTACAAGAAGACTCTATCAAGCTTGAGGATGTTTTTAACACTCAGTCAAGGAATATATATTGGCTACAACATTCAAAGCAATATAATTGAGCATTGAACATACTAAACAGAAGCTCAACTCAATTGGTGAATCCTGGCAACAACATGAATATATATCTGAGTTGCATAACAAAAGTGTGGTGTACATTATCATGAACTAGCATTGCCAAAGGATAAAGCAACGGACTTCATGGAGCGCTTCATCATTTTTCCAAATCGACATGAGCATTTCTAAACCTTCTCTCTTTACATTTCAAGAATATGTTTCATATATTTCATTCATCTTGATTATCAAAATTTTCTTGAAAACCTCTCCAAATATTTTTTAGTTCCCTCTCATTAAAAATGAAAGTACTTTCACATAGGGGGAGTGTAAATTGTTTTCTTGGTTCATTCAGTTTGATTAAAGTAGTTTCTACTCTATTTACTTCTTCACAAGCCTTACTTCTTTATATATTTCAAACTTTTTGCTGATGTCAAATAGGGGGAGAAAAATGTAAGAAAAATATGTATGTTGCACTTTGCATTATATATAATATGTATGTTTGCACTTTGCATTATATATGTATGTTGCACTTCATTCAGACATATTTTTCTTAAAGGATTTGTCATCATCAAAAAGGGGGAGAATGTTAGATATGATTAGTTTTGATGATGTCAAATATAGATGTGAAATGATAAGAGAAAAAAGTTTATATAATCTATTTCTTTGACTAACTACTATATTTAATGTTACATATTTTGTAGATTAGTCAAGCAAAGAATGAAGAAGATTGAATTAATGAAAATGAACAAGAGGAAGAAGAAGAAAGAAATTGAAGATAGTCAAGGAGATGCTTACTTGGGTTATGGAGAATTATTATCAAGAGGAAAATCAAGAAGAAAGATATGGAAGAAAGAAGAACTTGTAAGATCTTATGAGAATATCAAGGTTCAAGCTGTTAGAAGTGATACTGGAGGTTTCTATGATGATACCGGAGGCTTCTATGATCAAATGATGGTTGGAATAGGTTAATACGAAGCTAAGATGACTTATATATGAGTTATGGCTCTTCTAGGGGAGTTTTACTCGAGTGAGAGCTCAATACTCGAGTTCCAGAGGTGTTGCACTCGAGCACGGGATGAACACACTCGAGCACGGGAGAGCACAGGATGAACACTCTGTTCTACTCTGTTTTACGTTCAGCCTGACAGAGGTCCGGTATTTTGACCATATCTCTCAAACCACACATCGGATTGACCCAAAACTGGTGGCATATGAAAGAAGACTCAGCACACATAAATTTTACACCAAGATCATATTTAAAGAAGCTCAGATGAAGGAGATATGATCCGTGGGAGTTGACAGTGAAATCACCGTGACTTTTCAACACAGGTTCGGTATTTTGAGAATAACTCAAAAATGACACATCGGATTGAGACGAAACTAGTGAAAAATGAAAATAAACTCAAAGAGCTTTCCATGGATAGGTAATTTGCCTAATTGGAACGTATATTCTAGGAGCTATGCCTTCTGGAAGTTGACACATGTGCAGTCTAGTGTGATAGACACTCTTTCGATCATAACTTGCAGAATACAAGGAGTTTGGAGCTGATTCTTTTTGCATTGGAATGCATATGGCAAAATCTTTCTTATGATACATCATTAGAATCAAATAAATAATTTTTTTCTAAAGTGACCCCACATCACTCACGAGTGTAAAAACGAACTCTTTAAAAAAGTTGTGCGAGTGATATCCAGAAGCAGCTGAACCGTGAAAAAATTTACAACACTCGAGCACTAGGATCCATACTCGAGCATTAGACTATTTGTCACTCGAGCACATGCAAGTTTTGACATGAGAGTGTTAACCCGAGAAGAAGCATGTACGTGAAAACAAGAGGCGCACTCGAGCAGGACGTGTTGTGCGCGAGTGATGTCTAGAATTCACTCGAGCAGATGCGAGTGTTGGACAAAAAGTGTTTGCCCGAGAGGAAGTCAGAATGTCAAATTATACATGCACTCGAGTGAGACTTCTTTGCATTCGAGTGAGGTCCTGACAGAAGCAACATAGAAGTTCAGACTCTTATGGCCATCAATCCAAACGTGGTTAAATGTTATACAATCATTATGTTTTCACTTGTTATTATTCCTAAACATTAACTAACATATATTTCAAGTGTAAAACAGGAGATTAAATATTTGGATTGCATCTTCAAGAACGGAGGTCACGTATGGCGAATATTTTCACTCAACGTGATGAGTCACAGAAGCCAGAAATTCATCTTTTGACCAATGATCCAATATACCCATGAGTAATACTTCATCATATTAGTGATTAAGCATTTTATAGAATGAAACAGGAAATTTAATGGTGAGCTTACAGATTCAAATGAAAGAGTCAATTATGGCAGGCGACATCATTACACACTGAGTATGGGCTACCTACCATGACAAAAGTTTGACCTACCATGAATAAATGTCTGAAACACAAAACGCTCCATAACGTGACGTACAGCTTAAAATGAATCTACTTGCTGTTCAACGGTACGCTCCACTCTGCAACAGACATTTCATAGTAGCTCATTTTTCAAATATGCTCAACGGTCAAAATGACTCCAACGGACGAATGCACACAACGGTCATCATCTTCATCAACTATAAATGAGAAAGCAATCAACGTCAATGGGAAACAGAGAAAAAATAGAGACAACGAGCAACTACGTGAAAAATGATAGAAATCTGAATCCTCTGCTTCTACCCAAACACTCTCTATTTTCCAATTTCTATATTACTTATCGTTGAGAGAGTGATTATTTGTATTGTACTTTAGTGAGTATTATACCCACTCTATAAGAGAGTCTGTAAACACTTTCAACTATATTTCTGAATTGATCTCAAGGTAGGGGGACCTTGAGAAGGTTGATTTCCTTACGGGAGAAGCTGTAGAGAGAATTGCCCGTAAAACATTCTGCTCGTAAGACTTACAAGGTGCAAGCAGTAGAGAACGTTGCTGCTCATAAGACTTATAGAGGTATAAGTAGGAGAGAAAAGGTTTGTAAAAGGTTTCACAAGTACCTGGTTAAACTTATGGGATTGTAAAGGCTTTTCTTGTGCATGGATTAAACAAGAAGATAGTGGATTTAAAAAATCTGAGGAAGAGTCTGGGGACTGGACGTAGGCCATCATAGATTGGACTGAACCAAGATAAATGACAGTTTGCATATTCTCTTCCCTAAGCTCTTATATTTCCAGCATATATTATTTAATCTAACTATTGATTTATAAACCTTCATACTTACCGCTTTTGTTAAGATGCAAAAAGATTTTCAAAGTTCTTAAGTTTTTATTATACACCCAATTCACCCCCCTCTTGGGTGATAGCCAGTTCTAAAAATGCTCTTTACTACAAAAAGCATCTAGAAGTAGCTCTTTATTCTTCTCTAAATATCACTCAAGTGAGTAATCGAGTGATGCCACAATTTTTCATCACTTCCACCTTACTGCAGTGACTCTGATAGTGATCCTATTTCTAAAAGAATTTTTCCAAGTAGATCACTCAAGTGATCGCTCTTACTTGAGCGATGTCCTCTAGATTACATCATTTTTAGTTCATCATAGTGAGTCAGCCATTGATCATATATTTCTAAAAATAAAATTTAAGTTAATCACTTGAGTGATGATTTTAAATTCCAATCACTTTCATTTCACCATAGCAATTCTTCCATTGATCACATTTTTCTGAAAATATCTTTAGAGTGATCCTTAAGTGAGCACTCAAGTGACCATAGTAAATGTACATCACATTTACAATACTACAGTAACTTAAGTACTGTTCAATATTTGTGAAAAACTAAATACAAAAAGATCACTCGAGTGACCAAAAAGTGTTGCGTCACTTTCACTGTATTAAGTGAGCTTGGCAATGATCCATTTTCTTCTAAAGTAAGATCAAGTATGATCACTTAAGTGAGCTTATAATTGATCATCACTTTTATATCACTACAGTAAACCGATGAGTGATTAGTTTTGCTTTCAAAATTGCCTTTCTGAATAAAGTGAAGGTCACTTAAGTAAGCACTCGAGTGATACAGTCACAAAGACAAAACAACTTCTTAGAAATTTTGATAGTTATTCAAATCATTCCTAAACATGTTATTTTCACTTCTAATTGATTCTTTACTTTAGTAAACCCTCATTTGAACATGTTTCAGGTGCATAATCATGGATAACACAATGATTAGCAAAAGTACTTTTGTGTTGGACGCATTAAATGCTCCATTTCTCAACCGTTGAAAATTTTGTTTGTCTCTCCATATATCTTAAAGGATAGAAGAAGTGACCCCATACTTTCAATAGCTATAGTCAAATAAGCAATGGTCATTAATTCTCTTTAAGCTATAAATAGGCGAGTATTGAATATGAAGCAAGTAACACTCAACTAGCATTTACTGTTTCATTAATTGCTAGGTCTTGTGCTCTGCTCTTGTGGTAAATTATGTACTTCAGTGTTTATTCATTTACTCTTAGTGAGAGAGAGTTGATTGAATCATTTATTGTTGTTAAATAACTTAAGGAAGTGGGACCTTGAGTGTGGGCATTGATTACCAAGTGTAAGGGGGAGTGAGTGTTCTTTAAGGAACTTGCTTGTACTGAGGCACTAAGAGCCTGACGTATCTTAGAAGGATAGTAAAACTCTCAAGGATTTCTAAGGACTGGATGTCTATCCCTTTGATGATATCTCTCTATCCCTAATCTCTTTATTAAGTTTTGTTTTTAGTTTAAAATTTTAAATGTCACCTAATTCACCCCCTCTTGGGTGAAAGGCTTAAACTAACATTTAGTATTAAAGCAAGTCTTATTATTTTTAGGTTTGATAGCCAAAGAAGGATCATATGGCAAACCTTGGTGAGAATATACTTCCTAATAGAGCTTCAATCACTAGACTACTTGGTTTCAATGGTGAACACTTGTCCTTCTAAAAAGTAAAATTCAAAGTGTTTTGTGATGGCAAATGAAGAGAGAAGGAGAAAGTATTGTAAGAAAGACACCAGTAGAGTTCGATGACAATAACAAAAGATTGGTGACACTCAATAGTAAATTTATACTAATTATTCAAAGTGCTCTAAGTCAAAAAGAGTACTTCAGAATCTGCTCTCTTCCTACTTCCAAAGAGATGTGGGAGGCTCTTGATATTGCTCATAAAGAAGCCTCCAGAATCAAGGAAAATAGTGTCAATACTCTCACCACAGAGTATGATCTATTCTAAATGAAGCCAGGAGAAAGTATTGTTGAATTTGATTTAAGATACATTCATATTATTAATCAACTAGCTGCTCTTGGCAAGACCTATGATCAGAGCTCTTAAGTAAGAAAGATCCTCAATATTCTCATCAGTAAGTGGGAAGCTAAAGTCACGAGTATAAAGGAAACCAAAGGATAATTAATAAAGTCAGTTGTAGCTTTATTTGGAAACCTTTCTGAATATGAAGCAAAGCAAAGATTCAAAAAAGAGCTAACTAAAATAGATGAAAAGAAGAAGAAGGGGTTGGCTCTCAATGCAATCAAGGAAAAAGAGCCAAATGAATAAGAAGTTAAAGATGAGGAGATGGGCATGATCATGAAAAGATTAACAAAGTTCTACAGGAAGGACTAAGGAGTCAAAAAGTTTAAATATTGAGGCCCAAGTGCTCAAGAACCAAAGGACCCAATCATTTTCTTTGAATGTAACAAGCCTAGATATCAAGTTCGAATGACCTTTCTTCCTAAAGAACAAAGAAAAGATGAAGAATAAGTTTGGAAAAAAAGAAAGCAAATGTCTCTTTAATAAGGGGAGGTAGTTCCTCGGATGAAGAAAGTGATGAAGAAGAGGTGGCTAATATCTGTCTAGTAGCCCAAGAAAAAGAATTAGATATATAGGAGGTAACAACTTTTGAACGTACTGATGAACTATGATTTTAACAGGTTTAAAATGCAAAATTAGCTCGGTTAGGGTGTTTAATATGGGACTTATTAATGGAAATTATGGAAAGAAGGATAGAGTAGGTTTTAGCCTTTATAAAATGTTTAATTCATGAATTTGAAGGCATTTAGAAGTTATTGTGTTTGGTGTAGGCCAAAGACTAAATTACAAAATTAGAATGTTTAATGGGCACTAGTATAAAGGAGAAGGGACCGATTATAATTAAATAAAGTCATAGTTAAAGAGTTACTGCCACCAAGGTATGAAACTATGTCATTTTAAAGGAAGGAAAGGAAAATGTTTCCTTAGAAGTGTGATTCTATCAAGTGTACAACAGCGATTCCATTAGCTCAAAACTACAAATTAAATAGAAATGGAGCGTGGGAAAGGTTAAAATGAATTGAGAAATGTCCAAAACTAGAATGCAAGTTGGTTTAACCAGTTATCAATGAAGGCAGTAGACAAATGAGCTGAAATCAAAAGAAAGAAGCTAGCCAATTGGTTGTGAGCAAGGAGTGAGTGAACTGAGCTTAAAAGAAGGAGAGGAAGAACCTAGAAGCATATGGGAGCTATCAAAAGTTGTTTAGAGAGTTGTTAGAGAACGAATTTAGTAAGAGAGTATAGTGCCAAGAGATTGAACTGAAGGTGCTAAGCTATTCTATAGGGCTTGAGATGATGAGTTTCAGAATCAATGCTCAGCTAGCTTGCTTATTCATCTTGGGAGATGAGATCTCTTGGAGTTACTAGAACTCGGCAGTGCCTGATTAGGAAGTCTCTCGTGACATTTCTATGTTCATTTTTATTATATTTAGGATTATGGCTCAATGTTTGAATCTTGTGTAACTGATTGAATCATATTTTTATATGAATTTTCTATGATTAATTTGGGATTTTAATGTATTTTCTGGGACATTATTTCATTATTAAGCATTAATTTTGGTTAGGGACAATTATTTTGAATTAATGGGAATTAGGAGTAAAAAGGTCATAATTTATAAATTATTTTTATACAATTGTCCCTTGAACTTTTGATGCTACGTTGTGCTTAATTTTTGCATTGTAGGTGCTCAAGGAGAAATCTTAGGATTTTGGAGGTCAAAAATTATTAATTTGTGGATTAGAGAAAATCACAAAATAAATCCCAGAATTTCATAGAAATTACAAGTGTATGGAGAAAAGGGACAGAAGAAATTATAGTAAAAAGACCCAAAATATTCAGAAAGTTTAGTCCTGCCCCAGAACATTTCAAATTAGTTTGCTTAAGTCCCTCCTTAAGAACATTTTGGAATTGTCATGGAAGTCCCTGGGCCATAGGTTGCAGTTCTGGGCTTTTGTTGGAGAATGAAGTGCAGACCTGAGCTAAAAAAAAGAACGCACTGGACAGACCCGACTGTGAAGGCCTGATATGGGAGAGCTTCAGCCCAAAATGGAGGATCCGATTGGGTGATGGACATGCGCTGGATATTGAAGCAGACCCGAGAAAAACGCAGAAGCTGAGAGAGGAGATATATCCAGAGAGCGCCGCACAGAATCATCACGCAGACCATTATCGCATATCATCTTCTTCCTCTTCCTAATGTCCCCGGCGGCATTGCTTCAGCTCCACCATCGCTGCCGGCGACCCCATTTCACCCTCACCGTAGAGTGAGTACCGTTGAGATTGGAGAAAACAGAGCTGAGACGCTAGCTGAGAGCTGGGAACCGCCGCGGGAGCTTAGCCAAGTGAGCACCTTCGTCGTTCATCTTCTTCTCCGACTACCACTCCACCTCCGGCAACCTTCTCCTTCCGTTCTCCACTAAGCTTCACCTAGCCTCCACCGTCGAAGAGTCATCGCCTTCACTGCCAGAGATCCGCTGTCTATTGTTTAATCACCACCACCATCTCTTTCATTCCTTCTGAACCGATTTCCTTCACTTGAACCCAGCAGAACGCCATTCGATCCCTTCTTGTGAATTCTGGTGGTGTTTTCAATTTTCCGGCCAGTTCTTAAAATTTTCCGGCGAGGGATGTCCAGATTCCGGCGAGCACTCAGATTACAAGCTGAAATTATTTTGAGGCAATGAGAGGCTGATTTCTTTAGCTCTTGGAGATGAATTTGAGATGACTTGAACTCATATGTGCTTCAAAGGGGAGTTTATTTTATCTATAGCTCATTGTATTTTTGATTTCTTAGGTTTAAGAATTCATTTATATATTGAGACTATAATTTAGTTATGTTTTATTCTATGGATTGAGTTGTTGTGATTTGGAATTTGTAATGAGGATTTGTACTCATCAATATATATGGTTATATATATGTTTCCTATGATTCTATTGCTTTCTATCTATTTAACATGGTATTGTTGCATAGTTTGATTGACTTAGAATTGTAGTTGAACCTAAATGCATTGCTTATTCCATAGTCACTCTCTAAGGGGTTTTAATAATGCTTAAATAAATGGGTTCATGAGTTTAAGTATTAGACTCAATGGTAATTGGGGTTTGGTATATTAGAAAACTTAGAGAAACTCATTACACTAAGAGGACTTAATAGCATTTCAAGGGTAGGGGTTCCTCTCTTGTGATACTAGACTCAATGGTAATTGAGGTTTTATATATTAGAAGCTTAGTGTATTAACTCCCCAAATATCTTAATTGAGCAAGGATAGCCATTGAAAATCATTTCCAAGAGCATATTCATCACTTGCATTTCTAACCAACTTCCATTCCTTCTTCAATTTTATTACAAAAATCCAAAAATATTAGTTTTAAAAGTATTTTAGTTTAATTGCAATTTAGTTGTTAGATAAAAAGCTTAAAGATCATTTTTAACTCATTTCATGTCAATTATTGCACTTAGTTTCTAGGTAATTAATAAAAGTCTCTTCGAGAGACGATCCGGGATTGTACCCTATATTGCAATCCTTGGTTATTTTTGAAGAGGTTACCAAGGCAAAAAGCTGACAAAGCCTATTTCTTCAGTAACATTCAGTTAGCTAGAGTTTTAGTATATACCAAGCTGGATTTATGGCCTAAAGTATTGAGACATGATAATGTTTGTAATCTGAATTCTTGTTGCAAGTGTATTAGACTTGTTATGCTTGAAGTTCTAGATTTAGTTGAATTAGACTTGTTATGCTTGTGATCAATTCTTAATGAATGAGTAATCCACCTGAAGATGATGTGATTCATTGTTCTTAGATTTGACTCCATTTATTCAAACTAATCTAACTGGATGGAGTATTATGAGCTTAAATTGAGTAGGAACATTGGGAGAATGTGGTTAGATCTTTGAGGAGCTATGATAATAGATTCATTTCTCTTAGGATGAAGTGTTATTCTAAATAGAAAAACAACTTCTAGTAGTTAGAATTTGTCTATATTCGCTTATAGGGATTAGATCATTAGCCCATCTTGTTTATAGTCAACTTAAATTGTGTAACTCAATTTAATTGGATCATTGCATAACTGAAACTACTGAGAAAGAGACCTAGGTTGCTCATCACTAGCTATATGAGAGTTAATCTAGATTTTTGATAGCTAAACGACAAGCTAATCAAATGGCATCATTGCCAATGGTTTTCTATAGTGATCTAGTTTGTTGAGTTCCTTTTTAACTTCATTTTTGTTTTGTTTTCCTTAATTCTCTGTGCATTACATCTCTCACTTGTGGTGTTGGATTTTTTGAGCTTTCTCTGCTGTGATATGTGCTTTCTTTCCTTATGCTAATATGTTCTGTGCTTGGCTGTAATTCCATCTGTGTGGTTTATACTATGTCTGCCAAATTAGACTTTTGTAATTGTATGTCCAAAAGTAGTAAAAAGCCTCCATTGCTATATTATCCTAAATTACTTAAGGATGCAAGGGAATTTAAGAGAACTAGTCACTAACCTAGCACTTTATTGTACTAGGATCTGAATTGCCTCCTCTTCCTCCCTGCATTCCTATGATTCTTGATTCTCATTCAGTTAATAGTGTATGTTTAGATAATCATTTGATAATGGATAGTCCTAATAATCATCAAGGAACCATACTGAAAATGAACATAATAATCATGCTAAGAATGGACACCATGCTGCTAATAATGAAGAGGAAACTAGAAGTATTTGGCAACTTAATAACTATACTGTTGACTATTTTCCATATGGCTTTTATAACAATCATGTGAATTTTGAGCATAAGAGTTCTATTTTGAATGTCATTCCCAAGTTTTATGGCCAAGATGGAGAGGATCCTTACAAGCATTTTCTTGATTAATATTTGACCATTTCTCCTTTTACCACCGGTGGAAAAATCATATTTAAAACCGGTTAAAAATGACATTTTAGACCGATTTTGGATGAGGTCTTGATACAATCGGTCTAGAAAGTCTGCTACTTTTTAAACCGGTTATTTATACAACTAGTCTAATAATAATTATTTTTAGACCGGTCGGTTATCAAAAAGCCAATCTAAAAAGTGCAGCTTTCTCGACAATCGGTCTAAAAAGATTGAATTTTTAGATCGGTTGTCTACAAAACTAGTCTAAAAGTAATACTTTTTAGACTGGTTTTTAAGACAACTAGTCTAAAATGTACTTTTTAGACCAGTTTTGGAAAGAATCAGTCTAAAAAGTTTCCTTTTTTTAAAAAAAATTGTTTATTTTAAAACATTTACTTAGCAAGCCATTTCCCCAATTAAAACATTTCACTCGGCAACCAGCCATTTCAATGACATCCAAATAAATTCTTTTCTTACATATTATAACAAACATCTTATACAGAAGCATTTTCATCAAGCATTTCAATTAGATGGTGTAATACTTACATCATTCTTCCTATACCCCACATTCCACAGAAGCAACAACAATAAATCATTCTTCTTACACCCCAAATAAATTATTCTCTCTTACACATTCCTATTTCGTCAAGCATTTCAAAACATAATTTCAAATCATGTAACTTACATTATCATTCTTCCTATACCCCATATTCCACAGAAGCAACAACAATAAATCATTGAAAATCAGCACATGTTCACTCACAATATGAAAATTAAGGTATGCTACTAAACATTTTTATTCCCCTATTTTAATATTACAGTTTGACAAAAGAAATAAAAAATTTAGCTAAGATCATAATATATTTAAAACACTTTAATCCATGATGGAGGAATCTATCGAGAAAGAACACAATAGACAGTAATCCATGGCTGATGATCACTAGCAGTCTTCAGAGCATCTACACTAAAACACCTCATATCCTTCATTTTCCTGTGACGACAACAAAAAAAGTAGTTTTATATATACCAATAACAATATACATAATTCAAATATAGTTCATGATAATTATTTTAGCTAACTAACCTTCAAAGTAGTTTTCTAAAGGTATATCCTCCCATATCCCTTCATAATGATCATTTCTTATGCTGTGTTCATTGTCTACTTCATCTTCTTCATTCAATTCTGGTAGACTCCTAGAAAAAGGAGTCTCAAGAAGATCATTCATTGAATGACTTTCCTTATTAATGCCAACAACCCTTTTTCCTTAGAGAGCTACATACCACATTTTATTTGCCTGATCAGTAATATAGAACACTTGTTTTACTTGATATGCCATAATAAAATGTTCATTTCCAAAACTTCTATTATTCAGATCAACCAATGTAATTCCCAACTGATTAATCATCACACCATTGTTGACATTAACCCAATTGTATTTGAAAATGGAAAATTTAATTTTAAAATAATCAACCACCCAAATCTCTTCAATAACCCCATAACAAGGTATTTCTGCCAATCTAGGGTTCTTATCTTTCAAACTAGAGAAGTGCATAGATTCAACTACTAACATAACTTCACTGTTTTGGATTGTACTCCTATCATCAAGGGACTTCGTGTAAAACATATAACCATTGACCACAAATGAAGTCCAAGTTATGACATCAACCTCAGGTTCACGTGCTAACTATTTAATTGTATCATAAACATATTCTTCTCTGTAAACCTTTTGTTTGAACCAATATGCAAAAGTTTTGTTATGCTCCCTAATTAACCTTTGTTTAGTCATTCGACAAATTTTTTTCCGGACAATTTCTTTATGAGCATTAATGTGGTCTTGAACTTCATCAACATTATTCAAGATGTACAAGTAGACTTGTTGCAATTCATCAGGATCAACACTCTTTACTGTAGCTCCACGTCTACCCCCTTCTTCATCATGACGTTCAGGAAGCCTAATATGTCTTACATTTGACAAGTAATCTTGACAAAACTCCATGGCTTCTTAAGAAACATATTTATGAACAATAGATGCTTCAGGCCGATTTGCATTCTTTACATACCCTTTTAGGATTTTCATAGTTCTTTTAATTGGGTACATCCATCATAAATAGATAGGGCTACACAACTTTATCTCCCTCACTAGATGAACAATTAGATGTACCATGATGTCAAAAAAAAGAAGGAAGAAAAAGCTTCTCAAGCTGGCACAAGATCATATATCCTTCATTTTACAGTTCATCCAGTCTTTTTGTCTCAATGAATTTACTACAAATAGCATTGAAGAAGAAACAAAGTCTAGTCAAAACATGTTGAAAACCATATTCTACAATGCCTCGAATAGCTACTGGGAGTAGTTGTTGCATTAAGACATGACAATCATGAGACTTTATTCCTACTAACTTCAAGTCTTTCATCGACACAAGCTTCCTAAAATTTAAAGAATACCCTGAAGGAACTTTGATACCATGTAAACACTTACAAAAGCTTCTTTTCTCATCCTTAGACAAAGTATGAGCAGCTGGAGGACAAAAAGTTCTCTTACCCTATGGCTTTGGATGCAAGTCTTCTTGTATCCCTATTTCTTGCAAATCTAATCTTGCCTCATGCCATCCTTAGAACTATCTTGTATGTTAAGCAGTGTCCTAGCAATACTATCACATACGTTTTTCTCCACATACAAGAAATCAATATGATGTCTCACATCAAGATTGGGCCAATATGGAAGATTGAAGAAGATAGACATCTTTTTCCATTTATTTTTTTCATACTATTCTTTGTAGTCTTACCAAAGACAACATTAATATTTTTCACCTTTTCATAAACTTGCTCCCCAGTCAACTCCTTCGAAGCATCTTCAAACTCTTGTCTACCAAAAAAAGCTTTCTTTACTCTACGATATGGGTGGCCTCGTCTAATAAATCTCCTATGGCCAAGATAAATTATCTTTCTTCTATGTTGAAGTTGATGGTAGCATGTTCCTTCTTCACAAATCGGACATGCTTTATGGCCTTTAACACTATATCCTAGCAAGTTTCCATATGTAGGGAAGTCATTTATAATACAAAAGATCATGGCTCGTATTTTAAAAACCTCCTTCTTGTTCGCGTTAGAAACATCAACACCTTTATCCCACAACTCTTTCAAGTCTTCAATCAAGGGTTCTAGGTAAACATCTATATCATTTTTAGGTTGTTTTTGTCCTAAAATCAACATAGACAACATGATATACTTTAGTTTCACTCATAACAGAAGAGATAAGTTGAAAATTACTAACAAAACAGGATATGAACTATATATACCGCTTATGCTACCAAAAGGATTCATGCATCTAAGCTAAGCCCAAGCCTAAGGTTCCTAGGTTCTTCACCAAAGGTATGAAAAAATTGATCAATTTTCTTCCATTGAGAAGAACCAGCTGGATGTCAAAGCTTTCCATCGGATATCCTCTCATCCACGTGCCATCTCAAATTTTTGCATCCTTTTCATTAGCAAACAAGCGCTTGAACATTGGTATGATTGGAAGATACCACAACACTTTTGTAGGGGTGTTATTTGATTTGTACCTCGAGGTTTCACATATCAGACACTGTTATTCCTCTTCATGCTCTTTTCTATACAATATACAATCATTAAGTCATGCATGGATTTTTTTATACTTCATCCCTAGTGGACACAATATTTTCTTAGCATCATAGTTTCGAAAATGCAACACATTATCATCTAGAAGCATGTCCTTAAAGCCCTCAAGCATTTCTGAAAAACTCTTGTTGCTCTATCCATGCTGTGCTTTCAAGCTTACCAATTTCAATACTGCTTTCAACAATTGGTATTTTTTACACACCGGGTACAGCGACTTCTCAGCATCACTGCACATATTACCATATGGATGTGATTGCTCAAAAGCCTCTTCTCCTACATCATGAATAATATCCTCTATCTTATCATCCGTATCCATGTCATTATCATCAAAGGCCACTCCCCATGTTGAAATGAACTTGGCATTTCTAATTCTTAACTATGCCATACCCATACTATATAACTCTTACAAAATCCTTCATAAATTAAATGTGTATATATATCTACAATACTTAGTCGATTCCCATTACCATTATCGGCATTTCTTCTAGCAAAGTCTAAAAACCCCCACCCCATTATCATATTCAACACGCGTTCATTTAGCGGTTATCCAACTATGATCCATATATATCTTAATACTTGTAGCACCCTATATCCAACAACAAAAAGATAGACCAAAAAACAACAACCATAGAGTTTTAGAGATTTCAACGAACTAGTATTCATTCAACAGACCAATAACACTGACAATCAAACAATCACACTAAATTAAAACATAACTTAGAATGGTATTACTCCAAGCCAAATATCACAGGGATGTACAAGTCAGAGTATCTAACCTAGCTGTGCAGATTTTTTTTCCAGATTACATTATCATAGAACAGTTGGATTTCTAACAAACTATAACAGCAACTTATGGGAATTAAGTGCTCAAAACAATAAGAGCCGTTTTCATAGGACATTATTAATTATTGAACAACAACTAAATAACAAAACACTAACCTGATTGAATACCAAGGAGTAAGCTTCTACCCAAAGTCATGGTGGCATCAACTGAGGTTAAAATGAAGTCCTCAAATTCACGGCACTGATAAAGGGAAGTAACGATAGAGGAGAATGGTTATTGCAAAGAATAAAGGTGGCAGCGGAAGAGAGAGACGATGTTTAAAGAACAATGATAGGTAACACAGCAATGGTAGCGGTATTAACGAAGGAGAGTTGAGCAAATGAGGAATGAGGCATAATAGAGGAGTTCAAAATAAGCAAAGACAGAGCTCGTATAGAAATGACGACAAGAAAAGAAAGGGTTTATAGAGTGCGGAATTTGGGCACGAGAGTAAAAATATATGGCAAAACGCTCACCTTTTAGACCGATTTTCGATAAAAACCAGTCTTAAAAGGGTGAAAAAAATAATTTTACAATTTTTCATATTTAAGACAGGTTTTTATTAAAATCGGTCTTAAATTTTAGATATTTAAGACCAGTTATTATGAATAACTGGTCTTAAAAGTTTAAAATTTTTAAATTTTTAAATATTTTGATATTTTTAGACTAATTTTATTTATAACCAATCTAAATAATTTTTCAAGATCGGGTTTTTTGAGAACCGGTCTTAGAAGTTCTGTATAATTACAAAACTACCACCGGTCAAACTTTTTAGACCTTATCCGCTATAACTGGTTTAAATATGGCAGTCTAAAAAGGGAATTTTGTACTAGTGTACCCCTCCTAACTTTAGTCTAGATGAGGTACTTAGAAAAGCTTTCTATTTTTCTGTGCAGGGTGATGCTAAGGAATGGCTAAGAACTTTGCCATAAAATCATGCTAGACTTACATTGACAGAGTTGAAGAAGTTCTTCTTGGAAAGATTCTTTCCAGCTTCCAGAATAGCTTCCTTAAAGAAGGAGATATATAGTAAAGGACAGACAAAACGTGAATCACTATGGGAGTATGACTATGCTTACTCGCTACCCTCATTATCAAAAACCTAAGCAGTAGTTAGTGCAGTCTTTTTATTAAGGCATGTTGCCATGTGCTAAGGCAACCAATAATGCTACTACCAATGGCAGTATTTTGTGTTAGATCACATGTTTTGATGATAACAAAGTTTAGAAAGATATTACAAAAGTTTTTAAAGATGAAAGTTTTGGAACAAGCAAAAATAATTTTTTGAGACAAATAGTTATATCACTCGAGTGATATAGTTTTATTACTTGAAGTGATCAAAGCTTAAAATTTCTTTCAGACTATTATAGCGAAGTTTGTGACAAGTATTCTTATCAAAGAATAATTTTTAAAATACCTATCACAATAATTGAAAAACTATGTTCAGAGCAATGAAAATGTTTTATAAAGGTAAATCACTCAAGTGATTACTTGAGTGATGTTCCAAGATCAGTTAAGTGGCCACTCAAGTTATAGTTTAAAACTTATCACTAGCATGCCACTCAAGTGATTTGTTCTAGTAATGCTACTTTGAAAGCTTTTGAAAAACATCACTCAAGTGACCACTCGAGTGATGACTTTGAATCACTTAAGTGATCACTAAAGTAATGTGTCAAATAGCATCACTAGCACAGCACTGCAGTGATCTCATGTGAAAATTTTACTAAGTATAAAAATCACTCGAGTAACCACTTGATTAATCCCATTTTTGAGATCAGAGTAAAGCACTTGAGTGATAAATCAAGTTGAAGATTACTAGCAAAGCACTTGAGTGATACATCAAGTGATCCATTATAGATCACTTGAGTGATGCCATTTATGGATCACTATCACAACACTCGAGTGATCCATCCAGTGATATGTTATGCTATGAAACTTCTAAGTCAAGATCACCCGAGTGATGGATTTCAGAAAAATAGAGTATCACCTTCTAATTTTCAAAATCTTTGAATGATTATATAATTTATTGATTTTACCTCTATTCACTCGAATACTTCACTGCATTAGAGTATAAACCTTTTTTCCAGGTGAATAATGAAAAGATTATATGAAGAAAAGAAAAAATAAATATGTGTCAGAAGTATTAAATGAGAGTATAACTTCAATCGAGGAATTCTCTTTGCTCTAATGGCTATTTTTCTACTCACAAAGAATGTTCAAAGAAAGCAACAACACTTTAACCGACAAACGGAATGCTCACAATGGTCATTTATTACATTCCAACTATAAATATGAAAGCATTCAAAGTGAAGCAACTATCGAACTACAAAATATTCAATTTCTGCATTTACTGCTCTATTTTCATTTATCATTATTTTTTTTGTATCTCGCACTTCAGTGATCATTTATTCACTCTTTGAGAGAGCTTTATAAAAAATTCAATACACTTTATTGAGATAACTTAAGGTTGTGGAACCTTGAGTTGGGTATTAGATTACATTGTATAAGGGGGAGCAAGTGTCCGATGAAGGAACTTGCAGTATATTGAGGTGTTAAGAACCCACTGAATCTTGGAAGCTATTGTGAAAATCTCATAGGCGCTCTGAGTACTAGATGTAGTCAAAGGGGTTGCGATTGAACTAGTATAATATCTTGTGTACACTTCAGTGATATTTTCCTAACTCTTAATTTTGATTTAAATCTCTGCTAATTGTTAATTTTGTTTAAATTTTTATTATCATCCAATTCACCCCCTCTTGGGTGAAACACTTGCACTAACATTTTGGATTTCACTCCATAAGCTAGTTGGGTTTTATTAGAAAAGATGGCTAGAAGCAACAAGCAATTTGGCTCTACAAGGAATACCTATGATGTTTATAAAGTAGAGGTCTCCAATTCTCACTCTTCTATTGACAAACTTGCTCACAACATTAAAATTGCAATAGTAAGTGAATTATATGGCATCTATGCCTCAAAGGCCTCTTACAGGAAGTCAGCAACTTGTAGATCCTTCTTGTGAGCATGATGGTTCTACTTTGTACATTTCTTCTATGTGTCCTATTAGATATGAGGAGATAAATGCCTTCTACTGGCAAAGACCTCCACACCAATACCAGAAAAGGCATCCTTTCTCTAATACTTTCAATATTAGATGGCGGGACCTTCCTAATTTTGGATTGGGGGAGGAGAGAATAAGTATAACAATAATAAATTCTCTACTACTAATGTTGGATGTTCAATATCTAGAAATATAACCCAAGACAAAGTGGACAATCGAGTGCCTTGGTGCCAGAACTTGGACTTGGTGATAAACTATATGATACTGATCAACTTTTGAAAGGAATGATGCAAAAAGTTAGTTTAATGCATATACAAATGGTTGAGGATAAGCAGCTAATTTTAAATCAATTTAGAAAGGATAAAGTTGTTGTAACAAGTTTACTTAATAATGTGATGCAGAAAATGGAAATTATGAGTAGAGAATTGGAAGAAGTGAAGTCCAAAAATGCAAATATGCCTAGTTATGTGACACAACAAGCAGATGGAATGAGAAGCAAAAAAGCTCAACATGGTAGAGTGTTGCCTTCTGACATAGTGATCAACCCCAAGCCTCTCCATGCGATTACATTAAGAAGTGGTAAGGAGTTGTATGAAGACAAACCAATACAACTTGAGTAAAAGGATGAGATTGTAATAGAACAAGAAGAGGAGCAATCTGTAGAACAACAGGAAAATAGTTTAAATCTCCAAATTGTGAAGATTCAATTGAAGAAGAAGAGTATAAGCAAGAACAAGCAGAAAGGCAACATGCTGCAACCAAGACCCAGAAAGCAAGTTCAAATGGTGGCAAGGAACTAAACTTGAGAGAACTGCCATTTCCAAAATCCTATAAACAAGGTAAGAAGAAATTGAATGAGACCTTAGAGAGAGAGATTATGGATATAATTAGCAAGCTAGAGGTAAATGTACCTATGATGGTTTTAATTAAATAAATGCCTAGCTATTCAAAATTTCTTAAGGAACTATACACTCATAAGAGAATTTGTAAACTAAATAATATAGTGCAATTACAGTCTAATATGTCAGCTTTATTCAAGACTGATTTTCCTATGAAGTGTATGGACCTTGGATCCTTATTGTTTCATGTCAGATGGAGAAAGTTAGTTTTGATCATGCATTGTTGGATTTAAGAGCTGCATTTAATGTCATGTCTTATTCTATAATGAATTCTTTAGGCAATGAAAACATCAAACCAATAATGTGATTTTACAACTTGCTAATAGGAGCACTAGGAAACCTTTTGGGATATTAGAAGATGTATTGGTTATGGTCAAAACCTTAGTATTTCTTGCTGATTTCTATGTGTTAGAAATGTCACAAGAGTCAACAATAGAAGAGCCTTTGATTTTAGGTAGACCATTCATAAGAACTACAAATACTGTGATAAGTTTGAAAGAGAGATCAATTACAATGGAAGTTGGAAATCAAGTCATACGATTTATTAGAAAAGATGGCTAGAAGTAACAAGCAATTTGACTCTACAAGGGATACCTATGATGTTTATAAAGTATAGGTCTCCAATTCTCACTCTTCCATTGACAAACTTGCTCACAACATTAAGAAATTGCAACAATAAGTGAATTATATGGCATATATCCCTCAAAGGCCTCTTGCAAGAAGTCAGCAACTTGTAGATTTTATACTACTATATACATACTTCCTGTTTTAGGACTACTGTCTCCAAATCCTTGTTTATCTGCAGAATTGTCACATATTAATGAATCAATAGTCATAATCAAATCTAAAGAAAGTTTGCATACAACTATTGGACAAATTACTCCCCTGACATAATTCTGATTTTGAATGTTTACTTGTTGCCATCTTCACATGTATGACTCAACTTTTGGAATCTTTCTTCACATGTATTAGTTGCTACATTCTTCCACTTACTCCTCTAAGATCCATCATTTTGGTTACTAGCAACCAATTTTTACTTCTCTAATTTTTCCCTTAAACAACCTTGGCATTCCTCCTCATTATCACTAAGTAGAATATTTTTCAGTCATTCCTGCAATCCTGCAGACTCACAAACTTTCCCTTGCTGGTGCCATCGATACTGGAAATAGTTTAACTAGATCAGATGTCAAATGCTAAGAAGTAAAAACATATAGGTTCAAGTGTTGACAAGGAACTCTCAATTGTCTAGCACTTCACCTTATACTCTTCATCACTTAAAGCATGCGAAATAAGAGAAAAGTTAAAAGTGAAAGAAACATACTCTAGATCATTCTCATTCAATTCATCAATTTTAGGTTTTGCACAATTGCAAAGTAAGAATTCATGCTAACATTCATGGAAGAAATCACAAGTGCAGAATTTAGTGATGTAGACTTTAGACATGAGCACAGGTTCATAGGGAAGTCTCTTAACTCTTTAGAAATTAAGAAATTAGTTTCTTCAACTGAAAAACCACCTGATTTGGACTGAAATCACTATCATCTAATATGAAATATGCATTTTTAACTTAAAATGAGAAATTACCATTCATAATTGCCGATTCACTTAAGAAGAAGAAGAAGAAGAAGAAAAATGGTTATGTGTGCTTAGAAAACATAAGAAAGCTATGAGATTGACTTTGGCTGATATACCAGAATTCTAATGAAAAATAATGCGAGACCTATTAGATAGCCACAGGAAGGCTGAAGCCATTGATTTTTGATGCTGTCAAAAGAAGGGTATTAAGTTGCTAAGTGTTGGTATTATTTATCCTATTAGTAATAGTGAATGGGAAGTGTTGTGCATGTGGTACTAAAGAAGAATGGAAAAATAGTGGTTAGAAATGAGAAAAATGAGATGATTCCAACAAGAGTTCAAAATGCTTTTAGAGTATGTATAGGTTTCAAGAAATTAAATAATGCTAGAAGAAAAGATCACTTTCTATTAGCATTCATAAACTAAATGTTAGAGAGGATCGTTAGTAAATCTTACTATTGTCTTCTTGATGGACTTTCAGGATAGTTCTAGGTTCCAATTGCACTAGAGGATCAAGAAAAGACAACCTTCACAAGTCTATTTGGTACCTTTGCCTATAGAAGGATGCCACTTGGTTTGTTCAATGCTCCTGAAACATTTTAGAAGTGCATGATAAGCATTTTTAGTGATTTTCTTGAGAATGGTATTGAGGTATTCATGGATGACTTTACCTTGTATGGAAATAGCTTTGATGACTGTCTATCCACACTTGATAAGGGACTTAGTAGATGTATTAATAAGAATCTGATTTTAAACTTTCAAAAGTGTCATTTCATGGTTGATAGAGGGATTGTTTTGGGACATTTAATTTCTAGGAATGGGATTGAGGTTGATAAGGCAAAGATAGAGGTTATTTCTTCTTTACCTTATCTAACTAATGTGAAAGATTCGACATCATTTTAGGACATGCTTGATTTTATAGAAGGTTTATTAAAAACTTTAGTCAAAGTGCTATGCCTTTGTCTTAATTGCTTTAAAAGGACACTGTATTTGATTTTAATGATAACTGTAAATTGGCTTTTAATGAATTGAAAAGCAAACTAGTTTCTCCTCCTATTTTGTTTGCATCTGATTGGAACTTTCCAATCGAATTGTCATGTGATGCTAGTAATACAGCTGTGGATGTCAGTTAGCACAGAAATTAGATAAGTTGTCTAGGGTGATTGCTTATGTTTCCAAAACCTTAGATAAAGCTCAAACAAATTTCACTACTACTGAAAAAGAGTTATTTGCTATTGTCTTTAGTTAAGATAATTTTAGGGCTTATTTGTTGCACTCTAAGTAACAGTTTCTAATGATCATGCTGCTATGAGATTTTTGTTGACTTACCTCATACTAAGCCTATACTGATTAGGTAGTTGTTACTCTTTCAAGAATTTGATGTTAAGGTGAGAAACAAGTCAAGTAAGGAGAACTTAGTTGCAGATCATATAAGTGTTAGATCCCATATGTTTTAATGATAAGAAAGATTGGATCAATAAAATAGAAAAATTTGATAACAAACAAATGAATTTTTGAACAAAGTGGCAAAGCATTACTTGAAGTAAGCACTAGAGTAATAAACAAATTTTGTGAAGGCTTACTCGAGTAGCCACTCGAGTAAGGGAAGCTGTTACTCGAGTAAGCACTCGAGTAATCAAGGAGAATTTCATCTAGTGAAGCACTGCCAAAATTTGGACGAAGTTACTCGAGGGACCACTCGAGTAATCTGTAAAGTTATATAGACTATTACTCGAGTATCCACTCGAGTAACATCATTTTCACAGGCATCACTCGAGTAGTCACTCGAGTAACCAGGTCAAAAATCTTCCAGTAGCTCTCGGCCAAGAAATGCAACACTTTACTCGAGTAGCCACTCGAGTAACCAGGTGAGAAAAAGGAATTACTCGAAAGACCACTCGAGTAATTAGAAAGTAAACTCTCGGCCAAGAATTTGATGCAATTACTCAAGGGAGTAATTGAGTAATCTATCAGGTTATTTGAAATCTACTTGAGGGAACACTCGAGTAAGGTGTGAAGAAAAGCGAAGGCCACTCGAGTAATCAGTTTACCAGAGACAGCACCTGAGTAACTTGTGAGGAAAAGACATGGCCACTCGAGTAGCCACTCGAGTAATCAGGTATTTTCAAGGTTTGTGATCTATCTCACTCCATGTCTTACTTGAGTAATATCTTATGAAACATGTTGAGTTACCCACTGCCATATTTTTGATAGAGTTACTCGAGGGACTACTCGAGTAATAGACACGATCATTTAAGTAGCCACTCGAGTAAGGCAGTCCAGAAATTATGCTTTACATCAAATGTTTATTAAATTGTTTTCTATATAATTAACTCTTCTTTGCATTAGTATTCTAAGTACATTTGCAGATAAACATTAAAAATCATGCCATAAGTGAAAAGTCAAATAAAAGTCCGAACGTTCGCCTACCGCTACCTATCACAAATAGATAGTTTTCAAATTCAAAGAATAGTCAACCATTGCTGCGTGACTTTAATAGACATGTTTGAATTGCTTCTAACAGACATTACAAATCATCTATATATATGGAGCTCAAAGGAAAGAAAACAAGACATAAGAACTGAAAATACACTAATCAACACACTCTTAGTGCTTTGTTTTCTTATACTCATTCATTGTACTTTAGTGATTATATATTTGCTATATTATGAGAGAGTTTTTCATTACAAACTCAATATTTGTTTTTGAGACATCTTAAGGTAGTGGAACCTTGAGTTGGGGATTTGATTACAACGTGTAAGGGGGAGCGAGTGTCCAGGTGATGGAACTTGCTGTGTGCTGAGGTGCCAAGAACCCACTGAATATTGGAGAATATAGTGAAACTCTCAGAGACGCTATGAGGACTGGATATAGGTCAAAGTGGTTGTGGCCAAACCAGTATAACTCCCGGTGTACACTTCGGTGATATTTCTCTTTGTTCTCAACTGCTTTAAATATTCTACCAATTTTCTTATATGCAACAGAATTTCTAGTATCACCCAATTCACCCCCCCTCTTGGGTGAAACGCTTGCACTAACATTTAGTAGCAAAGCATAGGTCTTCTTGTTAAGTTTTAACAGCCTAAGAAGGATCCAATAGCAAGCATGGGTAAAAGCATTCTTCCCGATGAAGCTTCTATCACAGGACCTCCGGGTTTCAATGGCGAACACTTCTCATTTTGGAAAGCGAAGTTCAGAGTCTTCGTAATGGCTACTGAATATGGGCTATGGGATGTGATTGAGAGTGGAAACTACAAACCTAAAAAGATTGTAGATTCACAAAGAGTTCCCAAGACACCAGCAAAATATGATGAGAATGACAAGAATCTCATTACACTCAATAGCAAAGCAATTCTAATGATTCAAAGTGCCTTGGGTCAAAATGAGTACTTTAGAATTTGCACACTCCCAACAGCTAAAGAAATATAGGAAGCCTTGGAAATAGCTCACGAAGGAAATTCGAGAATGAAAGAAAACTGGATCAATACTCTGGTTACTGAGTTTGATTTACTTTGAATAAAATCAGGTGAGTCGATAGCTGAGTTTGAACTTAGATATACTCACCTTGTTAATTAACTTGCAGCACTTGGAAAAGTCTAAGATCAATATACCCAAGTACGAAAGAATTTAAATATTCTTTCTAAACACAGGGAGGCAAAAGTTACTGCAATTGAGGAAGCAAATGGTGAATCAATGCGATCGGTTGCTTCTCTATTCGGAAGCCTTTCTGAATATGAAAGCAAATTAAAGTTTAAACGAGAACTAGATGATATTGGTGACAAGAAGAAAAGAGGTCTAGCACTAAAAGCAAAAGAAGAAGAACAAGATAAAGATGAAGAGCTTAATGATGACGAAATAGGCCTAATCATAAAACGATTCAGAAAATTTTACAAGAAAGGCCAAGGATTCAAAAACTTTCAGAAAGGAGGAACAAGCAATAAAGAACACATCATCTACTATGAATGTGGAAAGCCAAGACATTTCAAATCAGAATGTCAAGAACTGATTCAGAAGAATAAAGAAAAGAGAAAAGGCAAATTCTACAACAAGAAAAAAGCCTTTGTATCTGCCATATGGGGAGATAGTTCTTCTGACGAAGAAAGAGATAAAGAGGAAGTAGCCAATATCTGTCTAGTTGCTCAAGAGGAAACAGAAAAAGAGGTAATTGATTCTGATCCTACCTATGATGAAATAATTTTTGAATATAATACTTTGCATTCTGACTTCATCAAAGTAGTTAAAGAACTAGTTGTTTTGAAAAAGAAAAACAAAGCTCTTGAAGTTGAACTTAAAGAGAATTTTGAAAAGAATTGTGAAAACTGTACTTCTTTGAA
The DNA here is from genome assembly GCA_963242795.1 of Inga leiocalycina. Taxonomy (NCBI): domain Eukaryota; kingdom Viridiplantae; phylum Streptophyta; class Magnoliopsida; order Fabales; family Fabaceae; genus Inga; species Inga leiocalycina. Next base: position 47,810,246 of record OY725322.1, on the reverse strand, counting down.
AAAGAAAAATACCGATCTTACTAAATCTCTTGAAAAATTCACTAAAGGAAGTGAAATGCTAAATGTAATTTTAAAAGCTTAGCGATTTGTGAATGATCGATATGGAATTGGATATGATCCAAAATCAGACAAAAGGAAAGGAAGAAAGAAAGCTGGAGGTAAATCATACTTGAATTATTTTCAACATTCTGTCCATACATCAAATCCTTTTGCACATTGTAATTATTGTAATAGAAAAGGTCATTATACCTCATCATGCATTCATAGGAAGAAAGGAAATATAGGAACCTACAAATGGGTACCTAAAGGTTCATATGTTCTAAAAAATTTTTGTACTAACCTAAAAGGACCCAAAAAGATGTGGGTACCTAAGACTTAATCGTATTTGATTGCAGATATGTATTAAAGCATCCAAAAACAAGTGGTACATAGACAGTGGATACTCTAGAATATGACCGGTGATTTCAAAAGTTTTACTACATTGCAACCTAAGGAAGGTGGAAAGGTAAAATTTGGACGAAATCAATCTGAAAAAATAGCAGGAATTGGTGAAATAAAAAACGACAAAGGAATACAAGTCAAAGATGTATATTACGTTGAAGGCTTGTGTCATAATTTGCTGAGCGTAAGTCAAAGTGCAGATAAAGACAACTGGATAATATTTGATTAAGAGGAATGTCTGATTGTCAACAAGAAAGACTTACAAATTGATAAGAAAAATATCAAGACAAAGCTCAGAGCAAAAAGGGAAGGTAACTGCTATACACTTGATATCAATGGAAATAACTCTGAAAATTGTTTTCTAAGTAATGCCGATGAAAGTTGGTTATGACATAAGAGACTAGCTCATGTCAACATGCATCAACTAGGCAAACTACTCAAAAAGGATTTAGTTCTTGGATTAGGCAAAGTAAGTTTTAAAAATGATTTGATTTGTGACACATGTCAAAAGGGTAAACAAACTAAATCATCTTTCAAATCAAAAAATGAGATTACAACAAATTGACCACTTCAATTGATACATATGGATTTAGTCGGTCCAGCAAGAGTTAAAAGCCTTGGTGGCAACTTATATTCATTGGTCATTGTTGATGATTTCTCTAGATTTACATGGACTATTTTTCTGTCATCAAAGGATGAAACCTTTGCAGAATTCATTGTTTTTGCTAAGAAAGTGCAAAATGAGAAAGGTATGTCCATTGCAAGTATCAGGACAGATCACGATGGAGAATTTGAAAATCAAGCCTTTAAAGAATGTTATGATACTAATGGCATTGATCACAATTTCTCTGCTCTAAGGACACCACAATAAAACAGAGTCATGGAACGTAAGAATAGAGAGCTCACTGAAATGGCTAAAGCAATAATAAATGAAAAGAACATGTCTCAAGTTTTATGGGCCGATGCAATGAGCACAGCATGCTATATTTCAAATAGAGCCTACATTAGAACAAAACTTGGAAAGACACCATACGAGCTATATAAAGGAAGGAAGCCAAACCTTGCTCATTTACACATCTTCGGTTATAAGTGTTTCATTCATAATAATGGTAAAGATAACTTAGGAAAATTTGATTCTAGAACAGATAAAGGAATTTTCCTAGGATATTCTAACCGAAGTAAAGCATACAAAATTTTCAATAAACGAACATGTGTTGTTGAAAAATCAATTCACGTTGTATTTGATGAACTTGAATCCTCTGATAAAACCATTGATGATGAGTAGGAAGTTGTTTTAAATCAAGAAAATGGTCAATCTATTTCTAAATCTCTTGTTCCAGAAGTTAATCAAACCAAGGAAGAAGATAAGTCATTAGGACAACCTAAAGCCTGGAAATACAATAGGAGTCATCCCCTAGATCAAGTAATAGGAGATGTGAATGAAGGAGTCAAAACCAGAAATAAAATTTTCAATGAAGTAAGTTTTTCTGTATTCATTTCTGAGATTCATAACATTGACAAAGCTCTATCAGACAATGATTGGGTTATAGCAATGCAAGAAGAACTAAACCAATTTGAAAGAAATCAAGTTTGGGATTTGGTACCCGACCTAAGGATCATCTGATTATTGGCACTAAATGGGTATTCAAGGACAAACTTGATGAATCCGTAATAATTGTCAGAAACAAGGCAAGATTGGTTGCCAAAGGCTAAAATCAGGAAGAAGGAATTGACTATGAGGAAACGTATGCTCCAGTGGCTAGATTGGAAGCTATACGAGTAATCTTAGCCTTTGCATACATCAAAGGATTCAAACTCTATCAAATGGATGTAAAGAGTGCATTTCTAAATGGCTACATCATGGAAGAAGTATATGTAGAGCAACCTCCAGGTTTTGAAGATGTAACCCAACCTGACCATGTTTTCAAACTCAAAAAGGCTTTATATAGTTTAAAACAAGCTCTTAGAACATGGCACAAAAGGCTAAAAAATTTTCTTATTGATCAAGGATTTGTACGAAGAAAAGTTGATACAACACTTTTTACAAAATGAAAACTTGATGATATATTAATTGTGCAAATATATGTTGATGATATAGTTTTCGGTGCTACTAACAAAACTATGTGCAAAGAATTTTTTGAGATAATGCAGGGGGAGTTTGAGATGTCAATTATGGGAGAATTGAATTTCTTTCTCATTTTGCAAATCAAACAAAGAAAGGATGGAATTTTCATATCTCAAATGAAATATTTGAAAGAGCTATTGAAGAAGTATGGATTGGATAAAGCAAATGGAACGGACACACCCATGAGCTCAACCACATTGCTTGATGCGGATGTCAAGGGAAAAGATTACAATATGACAAAATATAGAGTAATGATTGGATCATTACTCTATCTTACTGCAAGCAGGCCTGACATTCAATTTAGTGTGGGTATGTGTGCAAGATATTAATCAGCACCAAAAGAGTCACATACTGAAACCGTCAAACTAATCTTCCAATATCTTGCTGACACACCTGAATTAGGTCTCTAGTATCCCAAAGGAAGAAGTGAATATCTAGTTGCATACTCAGACTTTGATCATAAAGGATACAAGATGGACAAAAAGAGTACAAGTGGACAAGGCCAGTTTCTTGGAGGCTCACTTGTATCATGGTTTAGCAAGAAACAAACTACAGTGTCTCTTTTGTCAATGGAAGCTGAGTATGTTGCAGTATCAAGTTGTTGTGCACAAGTAATATGGCTAAACCAACAACTCCAGGATCTTGGTATTTATTTGAAAGAAATACCAATATACTGTGACAACACTAGCACGATAAGCTTGGCAAAGAATCATGTTCAACATTCCAGAACCAAGCATATTGATGTTAGACATCACTTCATCAGAGATCATGTCTAAAAGAAAGATGTTAAAGTAATATTCATTCCAACTCATCTTCAACTAGCTGATATCTTCACAAAACCTCTTGCAAAAGATCAATTTTTATATATTAGACGAGAATTAGGAATGGTAAATACCAATGAATTGTAAGTTATTTAGTGTTTACAAAATGTTAGATGATATTATTTATTGATGTTTTGATGATTACTAACTTAAGCATTGGAGTTTTTAGCAATTTGTTTTGTAGGATCATAATAATCTGTTTTGGAGTATGAATAGCAAAGGTTAATAGAGGACAACATTACTGGAGTGACAACTTCAAGTAATGAGCATTATTGGAGTGAGAACTTCAAGTAATGAGTATTACTGGAGTGACACCTTGAAGTAATGGATGCATTACTCGAGTAGCCACTCGAGTAATGTACTTGGAAATGTGCCAGTGAAACATTAATTTCAAATGAAATGGCACAACTATTGGAAATAAACAGTCAGAAGGTTAAGAGACTGCTTACCTGAGGAAGGCCTCGAGTGAACTTCAACATTACTCGAGTAAGGCCTCAAGTGAACATGGGTCCAAATTTCAAATCAGCTGAGTATCAGTTCAAATCTGTTCTAAAGAATTATCAAATGATCGAGGGAATATATATGGATAATTACAATATTATTCATGTCAGGTACGCTCTCAAATTTGCTATATTTTAAAATTTTTTGTATGATCACTTGAGTAGCTACTCGATGAAGCTGATTATCACTTGAGTAAGCCCTCGAGTAATATCGCGCTCTAGGTTATTTCAACTCGATACTCGGTCATTTCTCATAAAATCTCCTCGAGTGATTCTCCTAGTGCTCTCACAAACTTTTCAAAATCTTTTTCTCTTCCCATAACCATTAAAACCCAGTGATTTACACCTTCAAAAACCTCTCAGATTGTACTGAATCATCTGCCCTAAACTCGCGACACTTGTCTCTATTTTTCTCTGAAATATTTGATTTTCTAAAATCACAATAGTGAGGACAAAATCTCCTAATCTTAGCACTCCTTCTGAGTCTTCTAAACCATATCAACCCACCGATTCACATTCCTCTCCTCCTACCAAGAAGAGGAAAATTTCTCTCAAACTAAAATCCAAGACCAAGTCGCAAGCTAAGCCTAAGGTTAAAGGGGTTGTGATTAAGGATCCCATTGCCACAAGAGCTCAATCCAAGAAGAGTTCACCCCCTGTAAAAGGCAAAATAATGAGAAGCTTACCAAAGTCATAGTAGGAATGCTTGAAGAAGCTTTCCAATCTAAGGAAGCAAAGAAAGGGCAAACTTTAAAGCAAACAGAAGAGAGGGATGAAGAAATCACATTTCCACTAAAGGGATTTAACGTGAGCAAGCTTGAAGAATCTCAGAAGTACCTAAGTCATTTTGCAAGAAGAAATATGTGCAAGATGCACTACATTAACTACAAGGTGCTTCAAGAGGTATTGAAATTCGATCTGAGTCCCTATATTGATTCCTATCTATCTGTCAAACTCCCATTTTGTAGCAAAGTAGTGAGACATTTTTATTGTAACCTCTAACCTATTAATGGTCCCGTTAGGAAGTCTGTGGAAGAAGAAATGACTTCTAAGGTTAGAGGACAAAGAATTCTAATCTCACCTTCCAGAATCAATACCTGGTTAGGATTAGAAATCCTCCTGATGATAATTACCCTAACCTTGATTCAAACCAGATATTGTCTATCCTCAGAACTGGTGAGATAGTGGGACCTCTCAACTTCAATTCGAGTGATATGAGTGATTTTCACAGAGTCCTATGGTATATCTACTCTATAGCCATGGTGAACAAATCCAATAACTTCACTCATTTCATTGAGAGAGACTTTAGGAAATTCGCCTCATTGATCCTCATAAAGCAAAAGGACTTCGGAGAGTATATCTTCAATGAGATCAAGAAGTATAGATATGAAGGAAAACCTACTACTCCAATGCCTTATCCTTAACTTATTTCCTTGTCTCTCAAGAAGAACAAGATTTGGTATTTGGAGAGTATAGAGCCGGTTAAGAGGTTAGCACCAGTGGGAAGGAATCAAATTGGAAAATTGAATATTAAGATTCCTCTAAAGACACCTCTAGAAGCAAGTCCTAAGAAAAAGAAGAAGACTGACACAATAACAAGTCAAATGGATGACACACAGTCTTCTGCTCCAGCCAACACATCTTCTCCATCCTTCTTTGCTGCCACAATGCAAACATTCATGGAGAACATCCTGAGGAGTTTCCATATTGATATTACAAATACCAATACAGAATTGGTAACCCATATAAATGAGAAGATGGAACAACTTGTGGAGAAGATAGAGAAGAGGCACAAAAAGTTGCTAGATGAACAACGTGCCCAGGGTAAGCTTCTGAGATCCATCGTTGCCAGACTTGATGCTATGGCATCTGGATCTTCTACTCCTGGTCCTTCTAGTATTCCTGAGCCCATACCTATCTCTGAACCTGGACCCTCTATACCCGCTCAGCATAGACCCTCTGAGAGTAGACCTAGCAATGTGTTGTTCTCTATGCCTGACCTTAACACATCCAAGCCTATCCACGTCACCACTGATTATCCACCTCAGCTTGTTCAGCCAGAGCCCATACCTACTCCCATTGTATCACCTACATGCATGAAGAGGTGCTTGATTCTTCACCGGTTGCTACAGAGGAAGTAGAAATTACTTCTCTGGTTCCTTACCCTTCATCTCCGGTGATTCCTCCAGAGGATCTTTAGACACCGCTAGTGAACCTTCCTGACCCTGAACCATCATCTTCAGATTCTTTAAGTTCAGATGGTTCATATGAGTCATTGGCATTTCCTGTCACTCCTATCTCAGTTGTAACCCCCTCCGTAATTATATCCGAAATATAATATTAGAGTGAAATAGAGACCAATAATAATCAAAAGTCATTTACATTCCCCATCCTTAAGATAGGGTTTTCACAAATATATTTCAAAATCAAACACTTTAACCTGGTCTCACATTCACATTTCGAATACAATTACATTGCGAAGATAATTAACATTCATAATATATCAGAGTGCACAATAACAATCCCGGCAATTCCGGGTTCATATCTTCACTAAAGGTTCATGGGCACATACACCCTTTACAATTCCTCAATGGGGATTACACAAATTCCATTCCAAATACACTTCCATAACATATACAATTCTAAATACACCAAAATCCACTACGATTATCCCAAATAGCATGATAACCACTACCAAGTCCAAATGCCCATAAGGGATTCTCGCCGCCCCTAGTCGCTTGCTCCTTCCTCGAGCCACTTGTCCTGTCTAAAATGTTGGTAGGGGAGGGTGAGATTCTAGAGAATCCCAGTAGGAAACAGATACCACTATGCATGTAAGATAAGTGTTTAATGCATGACATGCTTGCATCACAATAACTCATGTTCACATAATGATATATCCGCATGCTCAATGTTCCAACAACATACTCATGGCCATAGCATAAATAGAAACAGAGCTTCAATCATTCATATATGTTTCACATAATCAAGCAAAGCAATAACATGCATCAATACACAAACACAAATATCAATACATGCAGGAGAGGTAAGTTCCCTACACTTATTCTTTCCACGTATGCTCCAGCGTCGGCTACTCACGATCCAAGCGGATATCAAATCATGATCAGGGTAAATACCCAACCCTATAACCAAATCAAGAACATATGGTCATTCTCTTTTCCAAATTCTCACTTTCATAACACTTAGATTTGGTTATCATAATTGACCCTTAAGAGGCCACAAATTCCTCTAATCAAAGCCCTAAAAGGTTGGGAAACAATAGGTTAGATGTCTCCTTTTGAAAACACAAAGTGCTGGAACACAGGGGTGGGCTGCGGCCCGCTCTTCCTTGGGCTACGGCCCAAATATGGTCAGAAGGCTGTGGTCTGCGGCCCTCCACTCATGGGCCGCGGCCCGAAACAGGTTAGAAAGGTTTGGGCCGTGGCCCAGAAATTTCCTGACTCTGGGTTGAACTTCCAAAATTCATAACTAATCCTAGAAAAATCGAAACGGAGTGATTCCAAAGCCAAATGAAAGGTATATAAGTCCTCTTTCAAGGAAAAATATAGCCCCTAAATGGAAATCACTACACAAATACAGAATTACCAAAAACTACACACTACTCCAAAACAGAGTTCTGTTTCAATCCCAAACTTTGGGCAACCATATCTCACAGAATGCTCAACGAAATGACACAAAATATATGTCCATTTTGAAGCTTGGGATGTGAAATTTAAGACTGGAAATTTTCATAATTTTCCAATACCATTTGGTCACTCAAAACGCTCTTGCAACCAGACTGTGCAAAACAGAGCTTAAACAAGATAGATTTCCAACTTTTCCCAAGTGATCCCAATGAATCCAAAATCAATAACCAAGCTTATTCCCACACAAAAATCACTCAAGGAACACAATGGTAACCTCAAAAACATCCCAAAACCAATCTAACCACAATCAAACACTATGGTCTCTATGATTCACACAATGTCCAAATTCCAATCAACACAACTCCAAACTTCAAAACTATCTCCAATACTCAAATATCATCATAATGAACCATTTCCAACATCAAACACAATGAAACTCATATATTTAAAAATGGACATAAGCTAGGGCAATTTTCCAGATTTTTATAAACTTATCCAAAAATCACAAATAATATATCAAAATGCTCAAAATGCCTACCTCTTCTCTTTGCCAAATTCAGAATCTTGATTCTCACACTTTCATATTTCTCCAACTCACAAATCAACACCTTTCAAGATTCTACAACCACCACAATGTAGCTCTCAATGAGATACACAACTTTAAAGAAGAGGTTTTGAGCAAAGGAGGAGCATTACTTACTCAAAATCCAAGCTTTTCTTTCTCTCTCCAAGCTTAAGGTCACCGAAAATGGAGGCATGGGAGAGAGAATATGATAGATGGAAGAGATGATGATGATAAAGTTTTCTCTTCCCTTCCCTAGCACACAACCGAACAAAAGAGAGGAGAAAGAGAAAAGTGCTATTTTGTCTTCATGTGCCTCATCCAAAGGCCTCCACTATTCCACATGTCATCATCTCATCCACTTCCACTATGAGCTCACATAGACACAAAGTATAGGATTCCGACCCATCAGAAATGAATCTCAACCCTTGATCTTAAATACCACATGTATGCACACCAAATTCATATCATATTTCTCTCAAAATATTTAATTACATAATTTTATAATCAATCTCAATGCCATTAGCCCTTAATCGAAAATCGGGGTGTTACATCAGTAGCCAAGCCACCTACTCCTCCTTATGATTGATTCTACCTTTGTGATGAAGACAAAAAAGGGGAGAAGAGGCTGAGTGATTTTCTGATTAATGGCTGAGTTGATATATTGGGATTTGGGTGTATGGAGTTTTTAGGGTGCTTTTTGCTTTTGAACGCTTTTAAGTTTTATTCTAAGTTTGATTATGTATTGAATTCTTCATTATGCAATTTGTTCCTTTATGACATTTCATTGAAATTATATTGTATTTTGGGACTGATGTGTTTTCGATTGTGTATACAAGGTAAACAAGTAAATATAAGAACAAAAACTTTGAAAAGATCTTTAATAAGCTATTTCAAAAAGAGTTTTCAAGTTTAAATTCAACAAAAGATTTCATACGAAAAGTATTTGAGAAGCATATGGTTGAAAACTAAATTTCAAAAACTTTGTTCAAAATCACCAAGTTTTGTCATCATCAAAAAGGGCGAGAATGTTAGATCCCATATGTTTTGATGATAACAAAGATTGGATCAATGATATAGAAAGATTTGATAACAAACAAATGAATTTTTGAACAAAGTGGCAAAGAATTACTTGAAGTAAGTATTGGAATAATAAACAAATTTTGTGAAGGCTTACTCAAGTAAGGAAAGCTGTTACTCGAGTAAGCACTCGATTAATCAAGGAGAATTTTATCCAGTGAAGCACTCCCAAAATTTAGACGAAGTTACTCGAGGGACTACTCCAGTAATCTACAAAGTTATATAGACCATTACTCGAGTATCCACTTTAGTAACATCATTTTCACAAGCATCTCTCGAGTAGCCAGGTCAAAAATCTTCCAGTAGCTCTCGGCCAAGAAATGCAACACTTTACTCTAGTAGCCACTACTGTAAATAGGTGAGAAAAAGGATTTACTCGAGAGACCACTCGAGTAATCAGAAAGCAAACAATCGGCCAAGAATTTGATGCAATTACTTGAGGGTGTAATCAAGTAATCTATCGGGTTATTTGAAATCTACTTGAGGGACCACTCGAGTAAGGTGTGAAGAAAAGTGAAGACCACTCGAGTAATCAGTTTACCAGAGACAGCACCCGAGTAACTTGTGAGGAAAAGACATGGCCACTCGAGTAGCCACTCGAGTAATCAGGTATTTTCAAGGTTTGTGGTATATCTCACTCCATGTCTTACCTAAGTAATATCTTATGAAATATGTTGAGTTACCCACTACCATATTTTTGATAGGGTTACTTGAGGGACTACTCAAGTAACAAACATGATCACTCGAGTAGCCACTCGAGTAACGCTGTCCAAAAATTATGTTTTTCATCGAATATTTATTAAATTGTTTTCTATATGATTAACTCTTCATTCCATTAGTATTCTAAGTACATTTGAAGAGAAACATTAAAAATCATGCCATAAGTGAAAAGTTAAATAAAAGTCTGAACGTTCACCTACCGCTACCTATTACAAACAGATAGTTTTCAAATTCAAAGAATAGTCAACCATTGCTGCGTGACTTTAACGGACATGTTTGAATTGCTTCCAACAGACATTACAAATCATCTATATATATGGAGCTCAATGAAAAGAGAACAAGACACAAGAACTGAAAATACACTGATCAACACACTCTTAGAGCTTTATTTTCTTATTCTCATTTATTGTACTTCAGTGATTATATATTTGCTCTATGAGAGAGTTTTTAATTACAAACTCAATATTTGTTATTGAGACAACTTAAGGTTGTGGAACCTTGAGTTGGGGATTTGATTACAACATGTAAGAGGGAGCAAGTGTCCAGGTGAAGGAACTTACTGTGTATTGAGGTGCCAAGAACCCACTGAATCTTGGAGTATATAGTGAAACTCTCAGAGACGCTCTGAGGACTAGACGTAGGTCAAAGTGGTTGTGGCTGAACCAGTAAAACTCCCAGTGTACACTTCAGTGATATTTCTCTTTGCTCTCAACTGCTTTAAATATTCTGTCAATTTTCTTATACGCAACGGAATTTCTAGTATCACCCAATTCACCCCCCTCTTGGGTGAAGCACTTGCACTAACAATAAGTAGACTACCTAGTGGTGCTATTAGTGTTGTATGTTCTTAGTGTGTGTGTGTGTGTTGAATTTCCAAATGTTGTATTGATATCTGTAACCATTACTGATCCTTGGTTTGCACATATTGTTAATTACTTAGTTACACCGTTGTACCACCATGCATGAATCAATTTCAAACTTAGAAATTAAAAAGCGAAGCTATATATTATATTTGGGATGGACCTCATTGTGAAAAATGTGTAGTGATCAGATTATAAGGAAATATGTTCATGATGATGATTTTGCTTTTGTGTTGCCATTTTGTCATAGTAAAGCACGTAGGGGGAATTTTAGTGATAGGAAAATAGCTTCAAAAGGATTGGAAGTAGGGTTTTATTGGCCTACACTATTTAAGGATACTTATCATTTCTACAAAGCTTGTGATAATTCACAAACGTTTTGCAGCTTAGGAAAGAGTCATGAAATGCCACAACAACCCTTGCTTTTTTGTAAAGTTTTTGATGTATATGGAATCAATTTTATGGGGCCATTTCCTGTGTCTAATAGATATACATATATTCTACTTGCTGTTGATTATGTCTCAAAATGGAATGAAGATATTCATACTAGGAAGAATGATGCTAGTATTGTTTTAAAGTTCATGAAAACTAACACTTTACGCATATATGGTGTTCTAAGAGCATTGGTAAATGATTAAGGAACTCATTTTTTTAACAAGTTAATAGAGAATTTGCTAACTAAATATAGAGTGGTTCATGAAGTCTTAACTTTATACCATCCTCAAACTAATTGTCAAGTTGAGGTGTCCAATAGGCAAATTATTAACATTTTAGAAAGGACAGTTAAGCCATTAATAAGAAGAATTAGAGTTTGAAACTTGATAAAGCTTTATAGGCATATAAAACTGCTTTTAAAACACCAATTGGCATGTTTCCTTTCGGGCTTATTTATGGCAAAGTATATCATTTACCTGCGGAAATAAAGCATAAATCCTATTAGGCTGTTAAGTATTATAATCATGATTTAATTGTAGTAGTGAAGGATAGACAGCTTCTATTACAAGAATTAGAAGAATTGCGCTTGGAAGCTTATGATAATGCTTGGATGTATAAACAAAGGACTAAACTAGCACATGACATAGGGATTTTGAGGAAGAAATTTGCAGTAGGAGATCTGGTCATGCAGTATAAAGCTATATTCATGTTTAAGAATGGGAAGCTAAACTCAAGAGGGACTAGACCTTATGGGGTAGTGAGGACTTATGGATTTGGAAGGGTTAAGATTAAAGACATACAAAGTGGCGAGAATTACAAGATGAATAGCTAGCTCCTAAAGCATTTCTTTGCCAGCCATAAATCACCATAAATATCAAGTTGTTTATCTTCTTACTTCTTCATCTTTTTTCTATATTCTTGCTATTCAAATGTGGGGGAGTGGAAGTAAAACATGCACCAGTAGGAAAGGTAGTCTGTAGGAAGTATTTCTATCTTGTTTTGGTTTTAATAAGTCTCAACATACTTGGTTTCATTACTTCCTAGTTGGAGACTCGCACATAAGTGGTTTCACTATGGCTATGTTGCTATGTTTTGTGTTTGTACTTTCTGACTTAGCCATATTAAGGACATTACATCAATTAGTAAGGGGGAGAGTTGTGCTAAATCTATTAAAATTAAGTTTGTTTTTTTCCAACGTATTAGAACCTTGTTGACTGAGTTCATAGAGTCAATATGAGTTAGGATGCCAATGTATGGCATTGAGGCTATGAAATTCATGTCTAATGACTTTAAGAGTTAGCAAGTATCATGTGTTTATTACGTATGCATGCTTTAAACATGTGCAAAAGATATGACTTGAGGAGGTTAGCTTGGAAGTACAAACCTTGTTTCAAGGATTTTAAGCTTGTTCAATTCATTAAATGTTGAGAGCATATTTTACTAGTTTCAGCTTCCTCTAGAACTTGTTGACTTCTAGATTGAGGCTATATAGTGCATGGCATGGTAAAAATGATGGACGGCATTCATTTCATTACTCTTTGTCCCAAACACAAACCATTCACAAATTTTAACCATTACAAAACCATTTGAGCCATGCATTCTAGTATGTTATAACCACCTAGCATACATGTAGTACCCAATAAGTGTCAATTGCCTAATTGAAGGTACACAAAGTAAGCAAAATCTATGTAGGCACCAATGAAATACAAAACTATTAGGGTTCAAGATAAAGTAAAAAAAGGAGTTGAAACAAATAAGCAGTTAAAAAAGAAGAAGTACATGAATAAGAAGCTGCTAGCACAATGTTGAGGCATGCTGAAAAACAAAAAAAAACACTGCAGTACAAAAAAAAAGAAAAAGAAAAAAGGATGACAAACAACAATATATGGCCTTGAGTCAGTACTAGAAAAGAGACAAATGCACAATTGCTGCCTCAGCATTGTACTAGCAGCTTTAGTACTAAATCTTCTCTGGTTCATTGTCCATTTCATCATTAAGATTTAACAACATTACAACCATATAAAGACCTTTTGATTTACTAGTTAAGCATAACTAAGCGGTCAAATCTTCAAAGGAATTCAAGCCTATAGTAGGGAGTTGAGCTAGTGAAGAGGAGTGGAACTTACCCCATGAGTGTATGTGAGTAAAACTGTCCAAGTTGCTATCCAAGGCATTACCAAGTTGAGAAGCATTGAATGTATAAGGGCTGTAGTGTGCATATGCAATTTGCTATTTATATGAGATTTGTGCTTGAACTCATTAAACTTTGTTTCTTGGTTTCAAAACATATTGTGGTTTGTTATAATTCATGTTGGCATAATATGATTAAACTTTACTCAGGAGTGCAAAGAAGCTAGTGTGGGGGAATTGATAACTATAATTTTAATAGGTTTAGATGGCCAAATTAACTTGATTGGGGTGTTTAATATGGGAATTATTAATGAAAATTGTGCAAAGAAGGAGAAAGCAGGTTTTAGCCTTTAGAAAGTGTTTAATTGATGAATTTGAAGGCTTTTGGAAATTACTTTGTTTGGTGCAGATCAAGGACTAAATTGCAAAATTAGAAAGTTTACTAGGACCTAGATGCAAACGGTGAAAAGTCTACAGGGCATGACTACAATTAAGATAAGTTTGATTTAAAGAGTTTCTAGCGCCAAGGTGCAAAACGATGTCATTTTGAAGGAACGAAAGGAAAATATTTCCTTGGAAGCATGATTCTATGAGGAGTACAAGAGCGATTCCATCACAAACGGAAATGCAATTTCATCAACTCAAAAGTAAAAATTAAATAGAAATGGAGCTCGAGGAAGGTGAAAATGAATTAATAAGTGTCCAAAAATAGAACACAAGTGGCTTGACTAGTTATCAATAAAGGCAATGGACAAATGAGTTGTAATCGAAAGGAAGAATCTAGCCAATTCAGTTGTAAGCAAGGAGTGAGTGAACTGAGCTTAAAAGAAGGAAAGGAAGAAGCTAGAAGCAGATATATGGGAGCTATTAAAAGTTATTGAAAGAGTTGTTAGAGAACTAATTCAGTTAGAGAGCATAGTGCTGAGAGATTGAAGTGAAGATGCTAAGCTATGCTATAAAGCTGGAGATAATGAGAGTTTCAGAATCAATGCTTGGCTAGCTTGCTTCTTCATCTTAGGAGATGAGATTGCTTGGAGCTATTGGACCTCAACAATGCCTAATCAGGAAGTGTCTCATGATTTTTCTTTCATCTTCTTGATTTTGTTCAGGATTGTAGCTCAATGTTTGAATCTTGGGTAACATTTAGTTAGCTAGAGTTTAATGATGTACCGAGTTGGATTTGTGGCCTAAAGTGTTGAGACATGATAATGTTTGTAATCTAAATTCTTGTAGCAAGTGTATTAATTCTAGATTTAGTTGAGTCAGATTTGTTATGCCTGTGATCAATTCTTAATGAATGGGTAATTCATGAGAAGATTATGTGATTCATTGTTCTTGGATTTGACTCTACTTAATCAACCTAATATGAATTGAATGGAGTATTATGAGCTTGAATTAAGTAGGAATATTGAGAGAATGTGGTTAGATCTTTGAGCAACTATGATAAGAGATTGATTTCTCCTAGGATGAAGTGTTATTTTGAATAGAAAAACATCTTCTAATAGTTAAAATCTGTCTATATTCGCTTCTAGAGATTATATCATCAACTCATCTTGTTTGCATTCAACCTAACTTTTGTAACTCAATTTAATTGGATCATTGCATAACTGGAACCGTTGAGAAAGAGAACTAGGTTGCTCATCACTGGCTATTTGAGAGATATGGGTTCAACAAATGATTATGTTATCTAAGTGATTTCTACTTTTATTTTTAAGTGAAATGAAAATTTTATATTAATCTTATAATTTTTCTTTTGATATTATCATCCGGTATACGTATCAGGGTTTGTGGTTACCCCTCCTAACACAAATAACTCCTCCAGGATTTGAATTCGAGACCCAAAGGGATTTAACTAGGCGTTATAAACTAGACCAACTCTATGTTGATATTTTAATCTTACAATTAATTGAATAAACTTTGCAAATATGCAGTTTACAAAAGGCCCAACATGATAGTCCAACTCAAGTACCAACTCTTTTAGCAAAAGCCCATTTTGAAGCCTATACCTGCATTATAAATATGTTAAAAAAAGAAAGAAGTCAAAGGCTCAAAATAATTATCAAATCAATTAAAAGTAAAAAATATGAATTTTATATCAAATTACATTATTAATAGTTGAGAATTCTCCAAGTTTTGTGTGATACATCAATTACTTTATGTATAAAAAAAAGTAAAGTGCTTTGGTCTTCCTTCTATTCAACTTTAATTCTGCCACGATTTGGGGTTTACATCTATTGGACTTTAGGTCCAAGTCCGCCCTTGATGGGCTGAACTATTTGATTAGGAAATAAGTAGCCTAATCAAATAAGAATAAAATTAGCATAAATTACAGATTGGGGAATAATTCAGCAATAATTATGGATTTGTTAAATGAGGAACAAATCACCATAATTAGGGAATTAATTGAGAATCAATTAATTGCTGTCTTGGAGGGCAAGAAGGAGTGCACACGTTTCCTAATTAGTGGCCTCCATAAACCACTATAAATAGAGTGTGCCTCCTCAATTGCAATTCACCCCGCCATTGAGTTTTCTGGCAATTCTCTTCTCTCCTACCATCTTTCTGCTGATTTGCTGTGCAAATCACAATTAGGCTCTAGTAGTCTAATAATTGTGTGGGCACAAGTATGGAGCATTGGAGCTTTGACCCGGATCCGAACATAGATTCGCCCCGGTATGCCAAATCTCCTTTTAGTTATATTTTTCTTACATTGGCATCAGAGCATGATGATCATGTGGCTGTGTGATTTATTCTTTGTGAATAATAATCTAATATATTTTTGTTTATATCCCCATCGTGTTTATTTCCGTTGTGCTATTGTGTGTGTATATATATATATATATGAAAGTATATATTGTATATATTGCTCATACATATATAATCTGTATATGTATTGTTCACGCATATTCTCTTTATTTTGTTTAATATTGTTGCGCTGAGCTACAATATCTGAACATACTTGAATATGTTTTTGATACCTCATTTTTTTTATAATATGCGTATGTATATATGCGTCTGTGTGCATTCAGATTCTTCCTTCCAGATTTGATATTCGACCATGAAGCTCAATATGCACACATATAAAATACTAGGTTCCTGCTTGTTTCCTCCTCCAATTATTATATATGTATATACATGCACATATATAACTCAGACACGATTTCCTTTGTCTGTTCATCACGTCTTCGATTTCTTAAAGTTGAGTTTTTGAAACCTATGTGGATTCAAAAATGAAAAGACTTAACTACACAAAGGTTAGAAGAGCCTTTGAAACCCAGAGGACACACATCCAGGTCGGATTACGCAGTGCCGTCAATGTCGAGAAAAATGGGGTGTTTGAAACTGAGTGTTTTTGCCCCAAACAAAGACATGGATGTGTAGATCTCGAAGAGACGATTCCAACGATGCTTAGAATGTGTCAAATAGAGTCCAGATGAGGGAGAAATAAAGGAAAGAAGTTGGCGGGTCGTTAGTCGCCGCCGCAACTTTACTCATGATTTGATCAAAGAAACAAAGTTTTTAAGATCAAATAAATGCGCCATAGTTTTGTAGTTCGCTGAACTACAATTCCAAAGACACCAAGAACGTGAAAAATAGAGCTAAAACGAGGGGATATGACCTCCCGAAGTTGGCGGGTCGCAATGACCCACCAGAGCTCCAACCGGGTCGGTGAACCCGGCTGGAGGTTGAAGATGATGATGTGGCAGCCAACGCCATGTCATCGGTCAACCAATGCCACGTGATGCCAATGAGAGGTCGCCACGTCAGCATCGATCAACAAAGCCCATGTTATCAGTTGACTAGCCACGTCGACCGAGGCACGTCAGCGCCATGTTATCGACACGTCAGCAGTGACATGTCAAGGTTATCCAGTCAGCATTGACTGGTCAACAGTAAGCACTGACAAAACAAATTGACAGAGGCACATGGGGCCCACTGGGGCCTCCGTTTGACATGTGGCAAGCACCGTCGGAGAGAGAACAACGCGTGGAATCTTGGGATCCGGCGTGTGTTGCTGACAGATGGCCGTAAAGCGGCGCGTGTACGTCACGCACCACTGCCGAGAGTGGCCAACGCTGGAATTTTCCAATTTTTCAGGATGTTTTGATCCAAAGAACTTCTAGGGGGCGTGACGGTGCATGGGACCTCCGATTGAGACGCGGTTAGTTCCTAAAAATCTCTAAATTCGAGAGCTTCAATTTGATATATAATTTGTATATATTTGAAGCATGTTTGGATCTATTTTGAGTCAAAAAGATGCTTGTATGCACCTAGAGATTCCCAAAAAATATTGAAATTGAGTCTTTATGGATTCTATTATTTTTGGGATAGGTTGACTTACTTATTAAGAGTATTTCAGCTACAACATAAGGTTAATATTGCAAGATTCTTTAAAAGAAAGGGATTATTCAAATGAGTTTTTTGAATATAAAATCCTATCTAACCTTAACTCAAACTCTTAGAGATAAAAACTTAAAAAATTGCAGCAACTTAAAATTATTCAATAATTATTGAATAATAATAAGTCTTCCCATGCTTCTAACCACATTAATCCAGTTGGATTGAAGCAATGACTTCCAAAAGTCAATCCTTTATCACAAATGTTGTGACAAAGGATAAGACAGATAGAGATGTTAGAATCATCTCATCAAGTGGGAGGTACGCTGCAATTATATCGAAGTAAGTGGATGTAAATATGGCAAAGAGGAGCTGGACATTGTACCTAGACGCTACATGAGTTAATTGTTAGAGCAAGCGTTTCACCCAAGAGGGGGGGGTGAATTGGGTGATCTTAAAAATTTCGTTGCAAATATAAAATTTGACGTTGAAATTAAAACATGAAAGAGTAAGGAGAAATATCACCGAAGTGTACACCGGGAGTTAAACTGGTTCGGCCACAACCACTTTGACCTACGTCCAGTCCTCAGAACTTCTCTGAGAGTTTCACTATAACTTCTAAGATTCAGTGGGTTCTTGGCACCTCAGTACAAGCAAGTTCCTACACCTAGACACTCGCTCCCCCTTACAAGTTGTAATTCAATCCCAACTCAAGGTTCCACAACCTTAAGTTACCTCAATAACAAATATTGAGTTTGAATGAAATATCTCTCTTACAGAGTAAATAAGAATCACTGAAGCATAGAATCACAAGTATAATGGAAAACAGAGTAATGAACTTGATGATCGTTCGTAAGTGTGTTCTTGTGTATTTCTCTGTTCAGATGTTCCCATATATATAGATACATTGGTAATGATTGCTGGAACATATTTCTTCATGTCCGTTGGAGCGCGCGCAGCCATTATTGACTTTTCCAGTTTTTGAAAAACATACGTTATGGTAGGTGACGGTCGATGACATTTGAGCATTGCTTTTGACTTTCCTTATTTGGTAAGATCTCTTCATTATGTACCTGTTGAAATGCTAAGTACACTAATATAATGAAAAGTTAATCAAATAGGAAACAGAACAATGACCGTTGGAATGATTTCAAACTTTCTGGGTTTGCTTACTCGAGTAGCTACTCGAGTATCACATGAAGGTTACTCGAGTACTTACTCGAGTATCATCGGGAATTCTTAAATTAACTTCAAGTCAATGAGCAAATACAAGAATACTCGGGTAGTGCATGGAATAACTAATTTTCAAACCTTTGGAAATGTCTATTTACTCGGGTACCAACTCGAGTAAGGCACTCATAACTTTATGAGTTACTCGGGTACCAACTCGAGTAAATCTTCAAATAAGTTTTGATTACTCGATGCTCTACTCCAGTAATGTTGGCAGGATTTCAAGGCCGAGAGCACTTACCTTGTTACTCGGGTATGGACTCGAGTAATGCACTAATTTTTGCATAGGTTACTCGGGTACCACCTCGAGTAATTTTACTTCTTGTGCATGACTTACCCTGGTAATGACTTGAGGTTTACCTTGAATAGATTTCTGCATACTCGGGTACTTACTCGAGGAATCCGCTTAAAATACAACATTAGATACTTGTATACTAGAGTAAAGACTTGAGGAACATGAAATAAAAAGAAATCAAGTTAATCGGGTACTACCTTCAAGTTTTAACTTACCTTAGTGCGTTACTCGAGTAGCTCCTCGAGTAACATTAGCAGTAGTACTAAGTGCCGAGAGCTCCATATTTTCAGAAACAGGGGTACTCGAGTAGCTCCTCGAGTATCGTTGGAAACTTGAAGGCAATTGAAAGTTTTTCACATGGTTACTCGAGTAGCGCCTCGAGTAACATTGGCAGGCCGAGAGCAACTCCAAGTTTTTACCTGGTTACTCGAGTATCTCCTCGAGTATCATTAGCAGGCCGAGAGTACCTTGAAAATTTTTGCACTATTACTCGAGTACCTACTCGAGTAATGTTGGCAGGTTACTGGAAGTTCTCTCTGGTTACTTCAAGTTGTCTCATTACTCGAGTAGCTCCTCGAGTAATGCCTTAGTAAACTTGCTTCTGATCAAGTTCTTCAGCATTTTCTCTTGGTCTTTCTTCATTAGTCCAATGCTTACTTCAAGTGATGCTTGTTCCTGTCATTGCTTTGATCAAACTTGTTTATTAATCATTTCCTTTTCAAACCATCCTTTTGTTATCATCAAAACATGGGATCTAACATTAATATGGTCAGAAGGGCCTATAGAA
The DNA here is from genome assembly GCA_963242795.1 of Inga leiocalycina. Lineage (NCBI taxonomy): Eukaryota > Viridiplantae > Streptophyta > Magnoliopsida > Fabales > Fabaceae > Inga > Inga leiocalycina. The sequence continues at coordinate 47,790,275 of OY725322.1, read as the reverse complement.
GGGAGAATCTAGTTATAAGACAATAATATGAGGCTTAAACTTTTGAATGTTCTTGTTTTTCCATTAAATTTGTGATTAAATTCTCTGTTTTTTTTGGAATTGAATTAAGTATGTTCTCTTCCTGTTTCCTTAAACGTTCATGTTGATTAGATGATATTGTGTTATTATCTTGTTAATATAACTGCTCTTTGAGTGAGTGGGGGTTTCTGGAATACGTCTAGAAATCTAAAAGGGGAATGTGTTAAAGGAAAACTATGGTTAAAACGGTGATGAGCTAACTAGCATGATTGGGATAGGAGTCAATATAGTTGTCTCCTGAACATGAAACTAGTGAACTTATTATCTAATTATCCTTTGTCTAACTTGAACAAATAGAATTTGTATACCATAATCGTCTAAGTGACCAATTATGACCAATTCTATTTGACTGAGCTTATGAAGACAAGCTTAATTGAGATATCTGTGGAGTTAAAAACTCTCAAATCTCTTTTATTCAAGAAGAATGAGATGTCAGGGACATCCTACCAACTAGTCTTCAGCATTTAAAGGTTGAAGCAACCGAAGGATACAAAAGGTTTATGCTATCAGGTATAGAAAGAACAATATTGCTTAAACTTATGTTGGTATGAGCTATGTAACCTTATCCAAGCCGTGTGGATAGTGTTGGAAGATAGTGAAATAGGTGATCTTCTTCCATAAAGTTAAAACTAAGTTAAGTTTTAACATAGTGTACTAAGTCCTAACATGTTATTTAGGCAACACTTGAGGCAGATGTCAAACTAAGAAGTTGAGACAAACTAAATGCCAAGTTCTTTCTAACAAACAATAAGTGTATGTTGTGATAAGACATCTCTCAGTGAGTAGAAGGAAGCTATGTCTCCCAGTGAGTGGGAGTGAGCCATGTCTTCCAATGAGCGGGCGTATACGAAAGTAAAGATTGCCTCTAATATGCATATTGTAACCTTCAGTAATGTGATTTACCACATTGAACTTGAGTGTAAAAGACTAAAGGATTCAAGATCCATCAGTCAGACGAACTTAGCTAAAGAGTGGGAGGATTCATCCTCTAAGCCCAACTGTAAGAAACCTATGAGGTAAACTTGATCTAGAGGAGGTCAAATGGTTTCTACAAAGATGAAAAGCTACATTCATAATCCTTAAGGGTTGTAAAAGTAGCAATCCATATGAGTTATGGATATTTCAGAGAAGCATATGGCTTCATGTCAAATGCAAAGCAACAAAGATATAGAATCAAGAGATAGAATCCACATGAGTTGGAACTTGCACGTTAACTCTGCATTGATAAACCACCCTGATTCACTCCATGCAATTGCAACTGACAAATCATATCTTTGCTATCTCTTTAGTTAGGGATCGATGGGACTATGATTCTTAAATCCTTTATTAGATTTTAATGTTTCTTTTCTAGGGATAAAAGATTCCATTTCTTGCCACATGTACACCTTGATCAAAGGGAATGATCAAACTTGCAAAAGAGTATTTGCTAAACAATATGTGCTAAAGGGTTAATACCCTTATGAATAAGTTGAAAACTTATTCTACCTGGCAAGAAAGACAAAGAAACATTTGTTGAGAAAATCCACTGCAATTGGCAAAATATGATGTTAGTGAACCAATGAACGTGAGGGCCAAACACAGAACTTAGTGTTTCGTTAACGTCATGGACATTTACATGAAATACGGTAATGTTTACTTAATTCTAGGCAAGTGTAAAGCTGTTAGATAATGGCTGAACTAGTCGGGAATCAGTAAACTAAAAGAATAAGACCTTTCGAACTAATAAGTGTTTAGGACACCCATGTGATTAGTTCAAGCAGTTTTATGTACAAGAAAGGCATTGTTAGGTAGCTATCAATACCTAGAACCCTTCAACATAATAGAGTTGTTGAAAAGGAGAGATAGACCTCTCCTTGATTTGGTTGTGAACATAATGGCATCAATAAGGCTATCAGCCATATGTTGGTAGGTGGACTCATAGCTATTATATTCACACTTAACCAAATGCCCTCTATGTCAGTCATGACCTTACCCTATGAATCGTGGATGGGCCTTAGACCAAGGCCAAGCTCGTTAAGACTATAAGGGTCATCAACTTTATATTCACAATTCTTCCTATGTGTAAGGAAGATTAGGGCTAAGGTATACAAGGTATCTCTTTGTGAGATGACATGAGAATTTGACATGACACATCTTCATTAGTGAAAATGATGGTGGTTCAGTGACTGAGTGAAAATCGTGGGACACAATGTTCATAAAACCCAGATTTCCTAGCAGGAAATTAGCATTAATCACAATAAACCTCTTTAAGAGGTTCACAAGTGACAAGGAATAACCAAGTGTTCCTAAGTTCATTGATCCGAATGGGAGGATTGAGACCATTTTCACAATGAAAGAGGTAAGAGGTAAGTTATGAGAGAATTACCTCACTCATTCATAGGAAAAGAATCCTATGAAATCCACCTCAGAGCAAATTGTCATCTAGCGAATGACTATAAGGGATAGATTCCCTAATAGATTGAATGCTCTCTTCATCATTTAGAAGGTGATGATAACTACCTATAAGTGTCTGAAAGATACTAGAAGGACCTGCTAAGATGAATTGTAAAGTGTCATGCAGGAGGATTTGGATTCTTTTTAAGCCAAATACGTGTTTGGGTAATTTGTCACCTAGCCAAGAGGCGCTTGGGAACAAGTAGGTTCTCAAATCTGTTGGGGGCATGTAAAACCTAAAACATTTAGTGGCTAGGGGGTACCACAATGGAAGGTTGTCCGTTGTGCGTTTTTAACTCTGAACTTTGGCTATGACAATTGCATCAAGATGATGTAAAGACTGTAATATCCCAATTTTTGATTATGGGTTAATCATGATTGTTATGGATAATTATGAAGTTAATTGAAATTATTATGTGTTTTATGGCAATATTAAATTAATATGTCATAATTACTAAAAAAATTGGAATAATGGAAATATTGGCCATAAGTGGTAATTAATGGAGAAATTAATTTCTAACCATGGGAAAATTGAGAAATGTGATTAAAATGGCTAATGGAGGGATTAGAGTAACTAATTTGGTTACTTACTTTATGAGGGCCAATAGATTTGAGACACTTGGCAAGCTTATATGATGATGGGAGTTGTTGGAAAAGTCAAATAACCATATTTAATTGTTTTCTCTCCCTCTCCCTCTCTCTTATGCGCATAGAATGGGCTAGGGGGGCAGAATTTCTGTGCTTCATCATCATCACTCTCATTTCTCTCTTCTCTCTTCATTTCCTCCATTGTTGGCCAAGAGAGAGAAAGGAAAAGCTTGATCTTTGGGTAAGTAAATGCCTTCCTTTGCTCAAACTCCCTTCATTAAAGTTGATCATTGAGTTAAGAGCAACATTTCTATGGTTGTAGCTTGTCCATTGGTTGTGGTTTGTGGCCACACGAAAATTTGAGAAGTAGTGAATCAAGAACTCCCTTTGAGAAAGTTGATAAGGTGAGTGATACCTATCTATCTATCTATGTTTTATGCCAAATGGATTAACTTGGATTTTCTGGAATTCTTGGGCCATTTTCAAAAATGAGGGCCATTGAGAGTTTGGTATATGTTTGGTATGGAATTTGTATGTTTGGAATGCATTTTGGATAGATAGAATTGTTTGGGTTGGAAATTGTTAAGTTTGGAGAATTTGAGATTTTAGTGTTTAATGTTACCCAAAACCAAAGCATGATAATTGTAACCCCCTGCCTTTAAACACGTAATTATAATTCGATAACACATATTTAAATCGGATTAGAGACCATTGGATGCTTTAACCTCGTTTTAAACTTTCTGTCTCACAGTAAAATTTTTACAAAACTTTCAAAACTCTTTTTTTTTTCATCCAGGTCTCAATTTCAATATTCGAATATAATTACCTGTGCAGTTAATGTACATTCAATCATATCAGAGTGTATAACCGCATCCCCGACAACTCCCGGGTTCTATGCATAAAAACCTGAAGGTTTATAAGTATACACTAGGGGATTACACAACCAAAATCGAATGTAGTGTTCCTGATTCAGAATATACAGTAATCCCAAGTTCAAAATACTTAACCAACGTTTCCAACTCAACTATATACCCCCAAGGGCCCTAATTGCTCCGGGTTGGCCGCTTCTCCTTTGAACCACACGCCCTGTCTGAAATGTTAGTCATAGGAAAGAATGAGATTCGAGAGAATCTCAGTAGTAACAAACCACTCACACAATGCATAAACACAAAGCATGTATATAAATCACAAACAGCAACAGCAGCAGCAATATCAGAGATACATGGTTTTCACCACAAACGACAGCACTCACGGCTGTATACACAATACGACAGCTCTCGCTGTAATCACCATCACGACAGCTTACGCTGTAATCACCATCACGACAGCTTACGCTGTAATCACAATAACGACAGCTTACGCTGTAAACGACAGCTTGCGCTGTAAACGACAGCTATCACCAGCTGTAACCGCAGTAGCATCAAAGATTCATCACAGAACAGTGATAACACACACATACAGAGCATTACACATAGTATAAGAGAAAGAGTCACTACCTTATCCTTTCCTGACGTCCTTCAGCGTAGTTGGCTCACGAGGGCGGCAAATATCAAAGCCTATAAACAAAATCAAGAATGGTGGATTAATTTCCTACCCCTAATTCCTACTTTCAAACACTTAGAATAGGTTCCATATGAGTCTATAATGAAAATTTACAAAAATACCCCCAGGGACCCGGCCTGGGCCCGCCATACCCGGTCCGGTTGCACTTTTCTTGAAATTCTAATCTGGGCTATTCTAACATATTTCCGCCCAAGGAATCCATTTCCGTACTCAGAATTATCAAATTCAATGTCAAATTACGAAATTGCCCTTGGCAGCCCTACTTTCAGGGTTTTAGGGGTGTTTCCGTAATTATGCTTTCTCGGCCTTTTTTGAAAAAGTGCCCAACTGTAACCCCACCTAATTTTCGCCCCTGAACTCAATGGAACCATCAAATCATTGAAAATCCAACTCTAAGACCCATTTCTAGAGCTGGCCGAAATTTATGGGTTCTCTGGGGAAAATCGGGGTTTTACGATTTCGGCTCCGGAAACGCGTTCCTTTCTACTTCTAACCACTTTATTAACCATTACATTAGGTTAAAACTAACATTAAAACCCAATTTGAGCAGCATAACCCTTAGCCCATATCATTTCCAAACTTTAAAACCAATGGCAATCCGGTGAAATTTCACCGATTAAATTGCCCACAGCAGCCAGAATAAGCAATATACGAAAGTTTGGAAGTTACCTCAAGCTCCCACAAGCTTTTCCCAAATATTGCTGAAAACCCTAAGTGCTCAACAACAGATTTTGAGCTTCCAAACCTTAAAGAACAAAGAGGAGTAGCTTAGGATCGAAGTTACACGCGTTAGAAGCTAAATCGTCGGAGAAATCGGCTTACCTTGTGATTTTTCTTCTCCTTTCTCTCTCTACAAACCTCAACGTTCTCACTCCTCATTCAGCTGCTGTGTGCGATAGAAATGAGCTGAGGAAGATGATAACATATTTAATTCCATGCTGATGTCATCTTTTATTGAGATGATGTCATAATTCCCATTTTCGGATTTTCTGGCAGATTTTCTGCCCAAACTTTGAAAAATCATAACTAATTCTAGAAAACTCAAAATGAGGTGATTCCAAAGCCAAATGAAATATATTTAAGTCCTCTTCATAGGAAAAATATTGGTCATTACTAAAAATCACCACAAAATTCCAGAATTACATAAAACTCATCACTGCCCCAAAACAGAGTTCAGTTTCCATCCCAAACTTTGGACAGTTATATCTCCTAGTTCACAAAACGAAATGGAAAAAATTATATGTCCATTTTGAAGCTTGAGATGTGAAACATAAGACTGGAAAATTTCAGAATTTTTAGATACCATTTGGTCATTAAAAACGTTCACACAAACGGACTGCCCAGAATAGAATTTCACTGGACAGAATTTTAGATTTTGCATCTTTGCTTCCATTGGTTCCATTTTCATACCAAACATCATTCCCACATAAATTTTCACAAGGAATCCATTGGAATCATTAAAATATCCAAATTCCCATCACACATTCTTCAAAAGTGTTTATTCAACAATAATTACATCCACTTTTGAAGTCATTAGCCCTTAATCACTTTTTGGGATATTACAATAATGGAATAGGATTTTGGTGATTTTGAATTTCCCATTGGATTCCTTGAGTGATTTGGTGTGGGAATGAGCTTGATTATTGATTTTGGGTTCATTTGAATCACTTAGGAAAAGTTGGAAAGTTGTCTTGTTTGAGCTCTATTTTTCGTAGTCTGTTTGGGCGAGCGTTTTGAATGACCAAATGGTATTGGAAAATTATGACACTTTCCAGTCATAAATTTCACATCCCAAGCTTCAAAATGGACATATATTTTGTGTCATTTCGTTTAGTATTCTGTGAGATATGGTTGTCCAAAGTTTGGGAATGAAACAGAACTCTGTTTTGGAGTTGTGTGTAGTTTTTGGTGATTCTGTATTTGTGTAGTGATTTCCAGTGAAGGGCTATATTTTTCCTTGAAAGAGGACTTATATACCTTTCATTTGGCTTTAGAATCACTCCGTTTCGATTTTTCTAAAATTAGTTATGGTTTTTCGAAGTTCAGCCAAGAGTCAGGAAAATTCAGGCCGCAGCCCAAGGTGGCTGGCCGCGGCCCAAGACCTTCTGACCTGATTCGGGCCGCGGCCCATGAGCGTCGGGCCGCATCCCATGACCTTCTGACCATATTTGGGCCGCAGCCCAAGGAAGGGCGGGCCGCGGCCCACCCCTGTGTTCCAACACTTTGAGTTATCGAAAGGAGATCTTTAGCCTATTGTTTCCCAACCTTTTAGGGCTTTTATTAGAGGTATTTGTGGCCTCTTAAGGGTCAATTATGATAACCAAAATTAAGTGTTTCAAGTTAAATAAGTCTTGGAATAGAATGTAACTCTTCGTCCCTAATCATGATTCTAAGATACGACATTTGCCTTCCTCGGGAGAGACCGGCGCTAGGACACGCCCGGAAGGATCAAGGTAGTGACTCTTCTCTCACATTATGTATGATGTTTTGGCATGCATAACTTATCGTTGAATTTGTGAAATGTGTGACATGGTCCATTACGGCATGAGCAGTTCAGCGTGAGCCGTGTAGGGATTGACGGTGGTCATCTCTAGGTCGGCCGTTGAACTGCCGTCGTAATCGACATGGATATTTGTGAATCCGACCCGTGGGGCGGCGTTTGTGAATCCAGCCGTGGGCTGTGTGTATCTTGCCGGTATGGCTTGTGTATGAAATGCATTATATGAATCCCAGCTGTGGTGAAATGCATTGTGTGGATTGCTGTGATGCAATGCAACGTGAGCAATTCAGCGTGAGCAATCGTAAGGGATGACATGTGTCATACTAACCATTGCCGTTGTAGTTGCTTGTCGTGGTTAATGATTTGCTTACATGCATTATTATTATACATTATATGATTGATTTGTTACTACGAGGATTCCTTAGAATCTCACTCTCCCAAAAACCATGTTTTAGACAGGGCAGAAGGATCAAAGGAAAAGCGGGCGACGAAGAGCGGCTAAGCTCTGATTTAGATGTATATTTTGGGTTATTGGTTATCATGTATATCTTTTGGATAATTTTGGGAAACAATTATGTATATTGGGATTGGTAGTATAGTTTTGTGTAATCCCCAAGTTAAGGGTAACGAATTGTGGGCTTTGTGCCTTTGTAAATCCCTTATTTAATTAATGAAACCCGAGTGTGTCGGGAAATTGTTTATACTCTGATATTTGTGAATGAAATCAACTTGTACAGGCCATTTAGTATTGGAATGTGAATATGAGACTGTCATGAACAAATGTTGTAAAAGTTTTTGTAAGCCATGATTTTGGGAAGATTGACTTTGTTTAAGTCCCAAAATCTATTATGGTCTCTAATTCCACATTAATTACGTTTTTACGAACTAATCTCGGCCTTAATCATGAAGGGGGTTACAAAGACCACCTCCCAATTTGGAATTTTGGAAATTGGATGATGAACTCTACATGAAGCAGCTTAAGGGCTTCATAGAAACAATCACCCAAATAGTAGTATATGAGGTTTTCATAAGGTGAAAGCCTCACCAACTTCAAAATAATCGAAGAACACTACATAAGTCCCAAACGATCTAGTGATGATTCTTTGTAAAGTCATCCTTTGTCAAATGACATATGAAATAAGTGTCAAGGGAGTCAAAGGAACAAAGGATCAGAGAATCCTTAAAGTCTGAGTTGAGAAAGTCAGAGGTTGAATAAATATCTTAAATGACAAGATAAACAAAGATTGCACAAGAAAGATACAGTTTTTTTCACCTAAGACATGTACAAGTGTAATTCTTAGACATCTTAGGATGTCAAACTGCAAAACCATAGACACCCCTGAAGTCAAGGGCATAAACTTAAAGAGTTTATATGTCCTATGAGGAATCCAACATAAGAAAGGTGGATAGAGTCCCATGTGAGACTATAGTTGGTAATATGAATGTACACATCGGTGTACATAAGACCAAATGTTTTTTATCAGACTTGGAAGTTGTTTTTGGTCTTGCTGTGAAATGGGTTATGAGAATAACCATGGATTAAGTTGTCAAGACAACAACTTTCCTTCTGAAAGGATACTCCAATACAAGACCTAGGCAAATGGTGATGGAGTAAGGAAATATACAAAGTATTTTTTTCCTGTTATCCTTGGAAATAGAACGCAGAGTATGTTCTGCCATCATTCAAAGTGCCATATGGCTAAAGTAATTCCTATAAGAGATTGGGAATGAATGGTGCATAGAAGGATCCAAGCGATAACATCTTATGATGAGGATCCTAAGTATCACAGCAAAGCAAAACATAATTTTTGATATATCTCTATAAGAGATATGCTTTCAAAGAGGGAAAATGACAGTTCAATGACCTTCTACTGACAGAATGTTGGTAGATCCCCTTAATGAGGCCATAGCTTGATTTTCATTGAGTTAGTGAAAATCTTGGGGCGTGAATAAAATGTAAGGTATAAAATGTAAGGTCGTGAACTTCTTTTATATGAAGATAAAAGAAATAGTATGTATGTTATGAGTAAATACATATAAGGTATACAAGTTTGTACGTCGTACAGGTCAAAAAAGGTTGGTTCACTCACATGAACAACCATCTTCTCATGTTTTACGGGGGCATGGGAGGGTAAGACGAGCAAATGATCACCATGAGATGGTTAAGAAGAATCTTTGCATTTGAGTCGGCTCGGTTAGACTGAGATGAGATCTACATGTGTGCATATACACAGAAAATGGATCGAAGCATGAATATAGACCTGTAGCCAGGCAAATAACTCTTTTTCACAAATGAGATTGTAAAAGAGATATTGTGAAAAAGAAAGTTCTAGGTTCGAATGTTGAGTACATTTTGGAACTAATGTTTGTACAGTGAAAGATAAAGAAATCAACGTACACCTCAAACCATTCACCGTAGCATGCAATTCATACTGCATGTGCTTGAGAGTTAAACTGCAACACGAGATGTGGGTGAAAGATCCCTAGTTCACCACAATGTGAGTCCCAGGAAGGAAGAATCCTTCCACGATGCCCTTAAGACTTAGGCGACATCATGAAAGCTTGGTTTGGTGATAACTACTTTAGCTGAAGCTCCATGATCACACTCGATTAGGTCAGACGAGTGAAAACTAAGAAAGCAACCAAGTCAAGATGGGCTGATGATTAGTCAAAAAGGAAGATTTACTCCTAGATACATAAGATGTGCTAATATCTGTGGTCGACCCCTTACTAGCTCTATGTGTAGCTAGTAAGTGCGGATACTATGTGTGTGGAAGGCAATCTGAGTTAATCAACATATTAACTCGAGAGGGATTAAATATGCCATGAGTAATATTTATGGGAGAATATGGGGCACATGAGGCAATGAATATATGGCTTACGGTTATATATAAAGGGTGTCCTTAGATACTGATCTGATATGAAGGATTTCTAGTATCACAAGTACCAAATCTTAAAGACGTTTTTGCCCACGCAGTCACGGCAGACGCCAAGTATGAAACAAGAAAGAGTAATGCACGCACGATGGGAGGCCCATCAAGTGCGAGTTGGAGATGTTGGACTTTGGGTCCAAGTCCGCCCTTGATAGGCCGGACTATTTGATTAGGAAATAAGTAGCCTAATCAAATAAGAATAAAATCAGCATAAATTGCAGATTGGGGAATAATTCAGCAATAATTATGGATTTGTTAAATGAGGAACAAATCACCATAATTAGGGAATTAATTGAGAATCAATTAATTGCTGTCTTGGAGGGCAAGAAGGAGTGCACACATTTCCTAATTAGTGGCCTCCATAAACCACTATAAATAGAGTGTGCCTCCTCAATTGCAATTCACCCCGCCATTGAGTTTTCTGGCTATTCTCTTCTCTCCTACCATCTTTCTGGTTCTGGTGATCTGCTGTGCAAATCACAATTAGGCTCTAGTAGTCTAATAATTGTGTGGGCACAAGTATGGAGCATTGGAGCATTGGAGCATTGGAGCTTTGACTCGGATTCGAATATGGATTCGCCCTGGTACGCCAAATCTCCTTTTAGTTATATTTTTCTTACAACATCTCTCCCCAAGCAATATAATTGTTCTCCCGCTCAGCACAATCGCCTAGGCCACTTCGTGGTTATGTCTCATTCTACAGTGCCAACTACGTATAGTGTTCCGGTTGCTATGAAAAGGAAGCGTTGGACATTATTACTCCATACTAAGGGACTTGAGCTTACTTTGGTGCCATGGAGCGCTTTAATTCTCTTTAGTCTCTAGTTTCTTTGGGCAAAAGGCTCACGGAAACTTTGGGTTGCTAACGATCAAGGCATCAAGGGCCCTTGATTGTTAGTTCTCTTCCCTTGCTGCTCATATGGTTTGTTTGATTCTTCATTTATTTTGTCCTTAGCTTTGGTTGGCGTGGTTGTTTTTGGGTGCTAACTACTTTGATTCGAGGTTGGTCATTTCTAACCTCTTGGTTACATCACCTGCAACTGATTTTTCTTTGGGAGAATTTCAATTACATATAAGGATGTGATATAATTTTAGTCAACCTCCAAAAATTTTTGAAACTCCAAAAATTTTTGAAACTTCACTACATCTCCCTTAGGTCAAAATAAAAATAAGTTTTAGGTGTGAAAAGACAATGTTACCTTTATTTTATTTATCTTGTAAATGCCCATTTTTATCTTGTGAATTTACATACTTATCTTCTAAATAACCAAAATATATTTAATTCCCTGGGTTCTTTTGAATCCCTTTATTTATCTTGTGAGTGCCTTTATTTGTTTTGTAAGTACCCATATTTATCTTGTAAATTTTCATATTTTTCTTGTAAATGGCCAAAATATTTTTAATTTCTTAGATTCTTTTGAATTCCTTTATTTGTCTTGTAAATGTCATTATTTGTCTTATAAATACTCTTTTGGAAAAAATAGAAGAAGGACGTCATTGTCTTTTCACCTACAAACTTAATTTTATTTTGACCCTTGGAGGTACAGTAAAGCTTCAAAAAATTTTGAAGGTTGACTGACATTATATTACATCCCTAAAGGCTCAATGAAAATTTCCCTTCTTTTTTTCTATTGCAACCTCTTTATCCTGTGGAATACTTCCTATAGGTGGATAACGCTCCCCATCTTTCATGATCCAGAAGAAGCTAATAGACACCTTCCTTGCCTCTCACAGCATACTTTTTTTTTTGGTTGCCCACCTGGTTCACCGGAGCTTTGCCCCGACTATATCCGGATCCGACCCGTGTCGCGCACCTGGTTATGGTGGGAAAGTCTCCCAATGGAAATTTTCTGCATACACAAGACTCAAACCCGATACCTTATTTAAACGGAACCAAACCGCTTACTACTTGGACCAACTCCCATTGGTTTCTAACAGCATACTTTGTCTACAATCTATCCAAGCTGGTGTTGAGTTCAATTTTTGTTTCTGGGTTGCTGGGTTGCTTCTTACTGGGTTTTGTGTATCTTTTTTCTGGTCAGTTGGGTCTTATCTTTGGTGAGTGTCTTTTTGAGTGTTGCATTTTAGTTGGATGTGGGTTGCGCTTCTTTTTTTTTTTTTTTAAAGAGGCCCAACTTTGTGTTGTTCTCTCTTCTTAGTTATGTTGAATAAAATTTGATCTTTTTCAAGAAAAAAAATTACAAACATTTTCCTTTATTTTAAAAATACACATTTTAGTTCAATTTATTAATATGGTTAGAAATATTTCTTTAAGGTTCTAAATAAACATAATAGCTATTGATTAAAAATTATATTAACATAAATTGCATTTGAGTTGTCCTTGAGAAGAAACCTACTTGATTTTCGAAACTTTATAGTTATCCAATTAAATATTGCTCCCTTCAATTTTAAATGTAGGAACTAAATAACTAATTTATAGTGATTACAAAAAATTAGTTTAGTTAGTTAATGTAAAAGGTGTGTGCTGATTTTATTAAATTACCATTTTTAATTATTTGTATTGAAACAGCCCATTAATGAAAATTCTTTAATGAGTATTTAATATGAGTAATCAATAGAGATGATTAGAACAAAAACATATACATTCAAAAAATAATATGAATTGAAATCTGAATATTTAAAACTGAAATAAAACCCTTACTAGCTTTTATATTTATAACATTAGCAAACCTTCGGACCATTGGGGAGATTATTATTATTTACTAGCTTCATTTATCTCCAATATAATTGACCTCATCTAGTTGGGGTCATATTGTGCATCTCCAACGCAACCACCAAAGGCAGTGTTGGAATCAATCTTGGATGATAGCTGGGAAATAAGTTATGGCTTTCCAGATATGTACTTGATGGAAAACATTACATGTAATGTTTCACAATTCCCAGCGAATGCACCAACATAAAATTCTTGACTATTGCTAGTTTCGGTTCCGCAGAAACTTAACATTACAGAGTACAATTCTGTTCAAGGCCGTAAGAACATTAGCATTTCCGGTATGCAAACTAGACTAATTAGTTCTCTAAATTTCGTTCCTAAAACCATATCCCACACAAATTAAAGCAATTGTAGAACATTATACCAGATTCAGAATCAAATAAACCACATTGAGTATTTCCCAGAAAAGTTCCAAAAGGCTACGTGAAATCCATATAACACACAACAGAGTAACTATAACACGCTACAGAGCTTTCCGAAAGCTACTCATCTTCTTCCTTCCACATCTCAACCCAGTTCCTCTGAACCTCTTCAAATCCAATAAGAGACTCTTTTCTCTCTGCATCAAAACTAGTTGACAATGAACCATAAGCTATTCCAAGAGCTGAAGCTCCAAATGTGAACAGAGTTGTTGTGAATGGAAGCCATATAGGCACATCCCAGATTTGCTTCTCCTTTAGCACACCAAATATTTGAAGAAATGCCAGACCCAACCCCATTGGAAGCCCCACCGAAACTAAGATCCTCACTATCATTCTGTTGTATACTTCTTGAGGTATTTCATCATTCTCATCGTTCTTCTTCTTCTTCTTGTTGTCGTCGTTGTCATTTGCCTTCTTGCTTGTCGATTCAATGGATCCGTTTGAAGCTGAAAAGCCTTTTGCATTTGCGTGTGGCTTGAATTTGTGCTTGACGATGGTGTTGGTGGTGGTGGATTGAAATGATGGGATTTTGGGTTTTGTGGTGGGAGGTTCTGAGAGATTGAGAATTGGGTTTCCAGAGAAAATTAGGGTTTTCATAATTATTTTGAATCTAGGATTTCAGATTTTGATTTGAGGTGGGAGATTCTTGTTGTACTGGATCTTATCGGGAAAGTGCAGGACGGATAAACCGGTCATGTTTGCGAATTTTTATCCAAAGATATTTTTTATTTATTTTTCCCTTCATCTATCGTAATTTTGTTTTCTTCTGTTGATGCCGCCTTTTGGAGTTCACTTGTTTTTTCACAGCAAATGCATAATGTGTGACGAATTGTATTATTAAGGGGGTGTTTCCACAAGGGATTGAGATTTGGACAGGATGGTAGGCAGATTTTTATAAATTAGATTTTAAAAAATTAGATAAATGAAAGGGTTAATATAACTTTTAATTATTGTACTTTACTTTTATTTTGCTTTTCATCCTTAAAATTCGAAATCCATGATTTTAGTCCTTTAAATTTAATATGTCTAAAACCGATAGTCCCTACAATTTAGAAAAGATTTACAGCCGGTTAATAGTGTTAAATCTATTCACTTGTTAATGCACTTAATAACTTCATCCATATTCCTGCTCAATCAACTTTTTTCTCTGAGTGAGAGGTTCTACTAGGATTTTTCCCTTTCGCTTGTGTGGTGGTAATTGACCTTGGTGTTGGAAGTAAGACATTAAACTAGATATTCAACTCCAATGGAAAAGAGATGAAGCTCGAGAAGAAACAGATTGTAAGTTGGTTGGGAAAGTCATTTCCAATACTCGAGTGGGCTATCTTACGATGAGAAACTCGATAATGGCAGCATGGAGAGTCACTGGGGAACTAGACATTAAAATGATTGGATTTTATCTTTTTACCTTCACATTTAAAGCTCCAAGTGAGGCTAATAGGGTACTGAAAGAAAATCCATGGATAGTCAGGAACTACATTATCAGTTTGCAGAGAAGAAAGCCTTTTCTCTGCAAAAATGAAATAAGCATTAACTCTTGCAAATTCTGGATACAATTCATAATTTACCATTGGAAGGTAGAATGAACTCAAACATAAGAATGATGGCAAATGCACTTGGGCGTGTTATAGAAGTGGAGGATATAGAGAATGGAAGATATACTAATAGAAGTTTTGGGAGGGCCATAATAGAGGTTGAAGTGGATAAAGTGTTAATACCGGGGTTCCAGGCACCTAGACCAAGGAAACTTGATGATGTGTGGATCCAAGTGAAGTATGAGAATTTAGCAAGATTTTGCTTTAATTGTGGCAAGCTAGGACACGCGAGTAATGCGTGTGAAGAGGAGACGGTTGAGTTTATAGTCAATGGAGTATTGAAGGGTTACGATGCCAGCCTGTGTGCCCAAGCTTTCAAATCTTAGATGAATTTTCTGACGAACCAAAACCAAGGAAGGACGCTGGAATAGAAAGACAAGCATGGGGAAGAAGAAGGCATTAATTGCTTGGAAGGGCTAGTGTGTCATATACGGGTCTCAAAGGAGAGAGGGGAATGCTCTAATTGTCAGAATGAGGAAAATAGGAGTATGACTAGAATCCTGACACAAGGATATCAAGCTGAAAAAGAAGACCCACGTGATATGCTACATATAAGTGAAGTTATTGATGATTATTCTCATTTCCACGTGAAGCAAAAATTTAGTTTGGGCTTGGCAAGTAATGCCCAAGAAAAAGGGGAGCAATTTCAAGATAATGGGCTGAATGATCTAATAAGAAAGATGGATGGATCTCGAAGTGTTTTAAGGGCTAGAAAAAACAAAATGATAATGGATCAAGCCAAGTATTGGGTTGAGTTGGTGGAAGAGGATGAAGAAGGGAACAAAAACGAAGGGGCCCTGGTCCCATATCAAAGCAAAGAAATAGTGGAGTTAACTCATGGGATTAGGGAGGTCACGCTAAAGAGGAAAGCCAAGGAACAATCGGAGACTCCAGTTCACAAAAGAAGAAAAGACCATGACCAAGATTCACCCAAGAGTACTGGAGATCGAGAGTGGGCGGAGATGGAGCTTAAAAAGCTAGCGGAAGTGGATGTCTCTGCTCTATTTGATTATAGGTATGAGGGGGAGATAAACTTTAATCTTGGTGTTAATTCTAGGAAAGAAAATAGAAGCCGAAAAAAAACAAAAAAAATTTTGAATTTTGAGAATCACCCTAAACTTCAACAGGATCAATTGGGGGGAGTAAGGGGCAGTGAGGAGAGGGTAGAAGAGAGAAGGATTGATGGAATGGATGAGGAAGCTGAGACGTGTGGTGGCTGGCCTAATACAGCCACCATGGAACAATGATTTGTTTAGGATGGAACTGCCAAGGTCTTGGAACTACCCTAACAGTTCGCAAACTAAAGTTCCAGTGTAGAAAGTCTAAACCAGCTATAGTATTTCTATCTGAAACAAAGATGAAGCATGGGAAAATTGAGAAAATAAGAAGAAAGTTAAAGTTTGATGGTGGGGAGTATGTTGAGCCAGTAGGAAGGTTAGGAGGACTAGCTGTTTGGTGGAAGGAGGGGGTGAACATGAAGATAGGATTTACTAGTAGATTTATAATACAGCTAGAGGAAGTCCAGGTGGAGGGACGGATGTTGGGGAATATTATTTGGTTTATGGACCAAATGATAGTGGAATGAAAATGAGATGGTGGTCAGAGCTTGAAAAACTCAACCCGGGACCAGAAATACCATGGATAGTGTTGGGGGATTTCAATGAGCTCCTATACTCAACTGATAATGAAGGGGGCCGAGAGTGCTCTCAAAGAGATTTAGATCTGTTCAAAAGATTTATGATAAATTGTGAGTTAATGGAAGTGGAATTCAAGGGCTGCAAATTTACATGGGCTAATAACAGGGAAGGGGAAGACTTCATTCGAGAAAGATTAGATAGAGCGGTAATTAACTCAAAATGGAGGTCTTTGTTCCAAAATGGGCAGGGACAAGTTTTGGAAAATATAGGTTCAGATCATTGTCCCATAATTATGGAATTTGAACATATGGAATCCAAGACCCCACCTCTGTTCCGGTTTGATGCAAGATGGATTAGGCACCCTAATGTAATGGCATTGATCAAAAGAAATTGGAGGGATGATGGTAATGCTAATCTGGAGGACTTTGTCAACAATTTGAACAAGTTAAGGGCTTGCTTGACTGAATGGGGGAGGAAAGAATTCAAGAACAGCCATAAACATATTAGTAATCTTATTAGGAGTGTGCAAGAGTGCATTAAGGAGGAGTGGAATCCAGAAATAGCAAAGAGAATGGCAGATTTGAAGAAGAAAATCAATGAGCTATGGGAACAAGAAGAACTCTATTGGGCTTATAAGTTGTTACGAGTATAGATGATCAATTAAATAGTGCAAGTGTACATTATCGTAATCAAGTAATATAGAAGTGAGTTGAGTATCGTTCCCACGAGGATTGATCACTAAGTACCAAAATAGGTAATTTTAATTCTATTTAGTCGATTGATTCGTTGGTGATTGAGAGTACAAATAAAAGAAAAATAATTAAATATGAGTGCAGATAATATGAAAGCAAATATGAGATAAAGCCCTAGGGATTATATTTCACTTAACAAATTTTGGATTGAATCACTTATCTATTCTAGCCAATTTATTCCACATGATTGATAGTCGAGTTTCCCTAATTTAATTACTAGCCTCTTCCAAGGTCAAGCAATTCTCTAATTAATTGCTAATCCAAATATTCCTATATGAATTTAAGCAATTACTTATGCATTAAGATTTATGGAACTCAGTAAGACTACATAACTCATGAATATATTCCTATTTCATATGCAAGTCATGGTTTTAATTATAGGATCTATACACATGCATCTCCTTCCGGTCTCAACATGCATATTGAAATCATTCAAAAGGTGGTCAATCAAATGAAAGCATTAAGAACAATAATTAAAACTCAATCATAAAGGAGAAATTAAAACTAGATTTAATAAGTTAAGATTCAATCCGTCATTAGTAAGCTACGTTATCACCCTAGGAAAATGAAAATTTAGTTCATGATAAAATTAAAAACAAAACCAAAATAAATTGATATTATGTAAAGCTAGAATGAAATCCTCATAAATACTGTATAAACTTGAATATTAAATTCTCAAACATAAATATACAACCAAAAGATGCATGAAAAATGTAAAAATCTAGCCGTACCTTTAGGAGGTAAAACCTTCCATATAGGTGGCATACAAAAAGTAATACAATCCTAAGCCTTCCAAGATGGAGGCATGCAAAAAGTAATACAATGTATAAAATTAATTCTAAGATGATGTAGTAAGTGAAATGTGAAGAATAGAGTACGGTAGATGAATAGAGTACGGTACATGAATTGGTGTAAGTGAAATGTGAAGGAGAGGGTGGCTATATACAGGGAAGAATAGAGTACGGTAGATGAAGTGGTAGATGAAATGTGATAGGTGAAGTAGTAGATAGAACGTGTTAGGTGAAGTAGTAGATAGAATGTGGTAGATGAAGTAATAGGTGAAAAAAAAGATGAAGTGGTAGATGAAATGGTTGGTGGATTGGTAGATGATTCTCGCTGTCAACTTCCAAGCAAAATTCAAAACCCTTGGAGATAGAACTAGATTTTGGTCTCAACATCGAAGTTGTAGAGCTCTTTCTTAGCTTTTAATCCATATAAAGAATGTCCCAATCCGACATCTAGAACTCCAGATAGTGCTTGAAAACTGAAAGAGGGTATAATTTAGTATTTTCCAAGAAATTCTATTTTATGCCAAAATCATTATTTATTTATTAATTACATCCAAATTTATTAAATTGAGCTCAAATATCATCCATAAAATCATCATATAAGGAAAACTAAATATGCAAATATTTTACTTATCAAATTCCCTTACACTTAGCTCTTGGACGTCCTCAGACAAGGAGTGACCATTAAGTGCTTCCAACAATATCAGAAGTGTCAAGTCATAAGCAAGAACACAATTGAAAAATAAAGAAATCATAGTATTCATGAATCAATGAAAATATAAACTAGTAATTTCATTTGAAAATGAATAAACCGAGTTCATAGTTATGACTCATTCTCCCAATCTCTCAAGTGTTTAAGGGTAAGTGTTTCACTCGAATTCAACCGAAAAAATTGCACTACCATAGGCTTGCTAAAAATATCAATCTCCACTATCTAATTCACATGCATAATTCAAATCAAAAGGACTTATTAAGGGTTGTAATGGAGTTAAGGTAAAAGGAATGTAAAACGTGATATGAAGAACTAAATATAAAAATTAATAGAACAATTAAAAAAATGGGCCAGCTTCTGAATAAATCTATTTCATCACAACAACCCACAATTCAAATACTCAATTTCTTTTCATTTTTTTATTTTATTTTTTATTTTTTATTTTTTTCTTGCAACTTTAAAGTTGATGATATATACACCACCACACTTGTCAAAAGCCCATTTCACAAAAATTTCAAATGCTCTACTAATCTTTTGAATTAGGTAAAAGCACTTGATATATCATTAAAGCATATGTCAATAGGTTGAGAACAAAGAAACAGTTAATGAGGCTCAAAGGGGCTTATTAACGGTATAATTGTAAGGTTGGCTATTTGGCTCTGGCTAAACAAAATGAATGCCTTTATCATCTTTGAATGTGCATGTGAAATGTAATCTCAACCAGATTTAAAGCAAGTTCTAGAGTGACAACTTAATAGGTGAATATCACACATCAGAGAAAAAATCATTATAGGCTCAAAAGCTCACGGTTAGGGGCTTTCAAACTCAGCTCATTCAATCTCAAAATTCATCACTAATTGTAACAATCAGTTGTTCATTCATGCTACGAAATCTCTAAATTCAATTGATCAATACTCAAAACTTATATACTTCTTAAGATCATTAAAAAGCACTTAAATAGGATGATTTTTTTTACTTTTGCTCTTTTTTTTAAGAATGAACAAAAACATGCAACTACTAAAATGCGTCTCAGGAATTAAGAATAACTCCTTACTCGGCCATTTTTTCCACACCCCATGTATCTAATGGTTTTACTAACTAACTAAGAAAAAAAAATTTTCTCCTCCCCCAACCTAAATCAGACATTGTCCCCAATGTCTTCTAGAGCTTAGATAATTTTTTTTTTACTTAAACACACAATAAAGTAAAACCAAGAGATTTAAGGAAAGGTACAACCGAAGAGTGGTCTCTAGGTTCTACTTCTGACAGCTATCTGAAGATTGCCCACCTATTTGCTTGACGGGTAGATCTGGTTTAGGTTCATAGGTTTGCAGTTGATCGAGCAGTTGATAAGCAGTTGGTGCAGCAATTATGGAGTGGCGAGTCGCTTGGGGTATGAATCCTGTTTCCACAGCATGATCAAAAAAAAAAATCAAGTTATCATAAAAACCATTAACATTTAACAATTCTAATGGCTTTTTGTGATAGTTTAACTTAGCCCAATATGCAATGCTAGAGATCCCATCCAATGTCTCCAAACCACCGGGTAGAGCAATAAAAGCTTGAGCATGGTAGAACATATGTCCCAAACGTTCAGGCAAGCTTGAAACCTGTAACTCTTGTCCCAAGGAGAAGATGTGGTCTTCCAACTCCTTCACCCTTACACGGAAACCCTTGCTTCCATTTATGGATGCAGAAATGGCCACACTTCCCTTTAGGCCCTGGATGCCTCCCCCGTATACAAAATTGATCTTTCTAGCGGCTATTGCACTTCTAAGTTCGTTTGCAGCTATTATAAAGTCTACATCCTTACCCATATTAGTTTCACCAAAAATGAAGATAGATGTAAATCTACATCTTTGTATGATACCCTTTTTCTTTTCTTTTCTCTCGGACTATTTGTGCTTAGAAGTAGAAGACTGCATATTTACAAGTGGAAGTGTGCATATTTACAAAGGAAAGAGTACATATATATAACACTAAAGCAGCAACAACAAAATCATACAAATCATGCATTTTTCAAAAAATTTTGAAAAAATTCTGGCACGAATGACTGGCGTAATTTGCGTGAAGCAAAAGGGGAGAGAAAGTCAAAAGTTACTGAAAAGAAAAGACATATTAGACAAAAACTGCTGAAAAGATAAGAAAGATTAGACAAAAGCTACAGAAAAGATAAGACGATTAGACAAAAGCATGATTATGTACAGTAGTTGTGATTTTGGCTCACATCTTCCTCTGGTTTTACGTCCAATAACGGCTTAAATGCTTTCTATGAATCGAGGATTTACTTCCCATCCAGTTTTCTTATAAACTGGCAAACAGGGTCTTTTAACGTCAGATTCCCCAGACAATAGTGCTCTTTTTCTCTGTTGAATATGTCTGCTAAATCAAGAAGAATACAATGAACATCACCACTCGGATGCGTCTCAAGAGTTTGAATGATATCATCCAGTGACTCCTTACTCAATCCATCCTTTATAAATTTAAGTTTATTTTCTCAATTTACAGAAACCATACCTTTACTCCTACAGCGCTGATCACAATTCCACCTTGAACATTTATGGTAGACGTTCATCCTTTTAGCTCTTCTCTCTTTGGAGTAAGAACTTTTTTCCACTCCTGGCAAAGTTTTAACAAATGATTTATGAATCTCACTTGCTAAATGTACCTTAGCTTCAATGATCCAGCGTATGTCCATAGGAAGGCCTAAACGCTTGAATATCTTCATCCTTTTAGGTTGACTGTTATAGATTTTCTTGAGCACATCTTTGGGAAGAGTAGGGAACCTGTTCTTAAGCTTTGCAAGAGATTCCTCCATGGTAACTTAAAATGAAACTGATGAAGACTAAAATTCTCAACCCAGTGTAATGTGTTTCGTTGAGTAGGAAAGAAGTTTGAGAGAGTAGGAAAGAAATGAGTGAGTAGGAATGAAGTTTTGAAAGAGTAGGAAAGAAATTTTAGGTTGCCTCCCAAATAGCTGCCCTTCTTTAATGTCTTTAGCTAGACAAATATTAAACCAAAATTTTTTTTTTATTTTTTTTATTTAAAAAAATTACTAGATTGAGGACTTGCCTATTGGTTCCTTAAATGTGATGACAGATTTCAAAGTGTTGAGTGCACCTTCATTGTATTCTTTGAGCCTTTGCCCATTCACTTTGAATTTTCGATCACCATCTTGAATCTCCATAGTTCCATATGGCCATACTTGAACCACCGTAAAAGGACCTGACCACCTTGATCTCAGCTTTCCTGGAAAGAGCTTTAACCTTGAGTTATATAAAAGCACTTTTTGTCCCGATGTAAACTCTCTCCTCAAAATTCTTCTGTCATGCCACATTTTTGTCTTCTCCTTGTATAACTTTGCATTTTCATAAGCTTGTTGTCTGAATTCTTCAAGCTCATTGAGTTGGAGAAGCCTTTTCTCACCAAATGCCTTTAAGTCAAAATTTAATACTTTTACTGCCCAATATGCTTTGTGCTCCATTTCTACTGGAAGATGGCATGCTTTTCTATAGACCAATTGATATGGGGATGTACCAATTGGTGTCTTAAAGGCAGTTCTATAAGCCCAGAGTGCATCATCTAACTTTTAAGCCGAGTCCTTCCAATTGGAATTCACTGTCTTCTCTAAGATACACTTTAGTTCTTTGTTTGAGATTTCCACCTGCCCGCTGGTTTATGGATGATATGGAGTTGCAACCTTATGAGTTACTCTATATTTAGCTAACCCAGACTGAAGCTGTTGATTGCAAAAATGCCTTCCTCCATCACTGATAATTGCTCTAGGCACCCCAAATCTTGAAAAAATATTCTTCCTCAAGAACTTCACAACTACTTAAGAATCATTTGTAGGAAAGGCAGCTGCTTCAACCCACTTGGAGACATAATCAACAACTACTAAAATGAACTGGTTGCTAAATGAGGATGGAAAAGGCCCCATAAAATCAATCCCCCATACATCAAAAAGTTCAACTTCTAAGATGTTGGTTAAAGGGCCTTCATGTTTCCTTGAGATATTTCCTGTTCTTTGACATCTGTCACAGGTTGCCATTATTTTGTGAGCGTCCTTGAAGAGTGTAGGCCAGTAAAATCCTGATTGAAGGACTTTAGTAGCTGTTCTATTTGCTCCAAAATGACCACCATATGGGGATGAATGGCAGTGATTTAAGATGTTGTCCATTTCTTCTTGAGAAACATATCACCTGATAACTCGATCTGGGCATTGTTTGTATAAGAACGGATCCTCCCAAAAGTAATGCCATACATCAGCCAGAGACTTCTTCTTTTGCACTTTAGAAAGTTCATAAGGCATTACTCCGCTCGCCAAATAATTCACAAAATCAGCATACCAAGGAGTAGGTTGTGACTACATGATAAAAAGTTGCTCATCTGGGAAATTCTCCTGGATTGGTGATTCTCTCTTTTGTTCAGGTGGTTCTAACCGAGAAAGATGCTCTGCAATGAGATTCTTGATCCCTTTTTTGTCTTTGATCTCCAGGTCAAATTCTTGTAGTAGAAGCACCCATCTGATCAGTCTGGGCTTAGTATCTTTCTTCTCAATCAGGTATTTGATTGCTGAGTGGTCCGTCCAGACAATGACCTTTGACCCGATCAAGTATGCTCTAAATTTGTCAAATGCAAACACTACTGCTAGGAGCTCTTTTTCTATTGTTGCATAATTCAATTGTGCTTAAGTTTGGAAGGCTGATAAGCACTCCTCATTAAACATAAAGGGAGTGTTTTTCTCCAACAGCATGCAAAGTGGCTTTGTGATTTTTGAGAAGTCCTTGATGAATCTTCTATAGAAGCCAGCATGTCCCAAAAAACTCTGAATACCCTTGATTAAGGAAGGAGGTGGTAGCTTTTGAATTGTTTCAATCTTAGCTCGGTCCACTTCAATACCTCGATCAGATACCTTGTGACCCAGCACGATTCTTTCTTTCACCATAAAATGACATTTCTACTAATTCAGAACCAAGTTTGTCTCCATACAACGTTGCAAGACTTTTACCAAATTTGAAAGACAATGATCAAATGATTCTCCAAAAACTGAAAAATCATCCATGAATACCCCAAACCTTTCCACCATGTCTGAGAAGATAGCCATCATACTTCTTTGAAATGTTGCTGGTTCATTACATAGACCAAATGGCATCTTCCTGAAGGCATAGGTACCATATGGACATGTAAAAGTTGTTTTCTCTTGATCCTCTGATGCAATTGTAATTTATTATATCCTGTATACCCATCCAGGAAACAATAATAAGCTTTCCCTGATAGTCTGTCAAGCATTTGGTCTATAAATGGCAGAGGGAAGTAATCTTTTCTGGTGGCTTTATTGAGCTTTCTGTAGTCGATGCACACTCTCCATCCAATCACCGTTCATTGTGGAATCATTTCATTTTTCTCGTTGGGCACTACTGTCATTCCACATTTCTTTGGCACAACTTGAACTGGACTTACCCATCGACTGTCAGAGATTGGGTAGATTATGCCAGCATCCAGCCACTTTATTACCTCCTTTCTCACCACCTCCTTCATGTTTGGATTGAGTCTTCTCTGGTGCTCAATTGTTGGCTTGTAGTTGTCCTCCATCAAGATCTTATGCATACAGATTGAAGGACTAATCCCTTTTATATCAGCTATTGACCATCCAAATGCTATTTTATGCTCCCTTAGAACTCTTAATAACTTTTCTTCTTCATCAGGAGTAAGAGCAGTTGAGACGATTACTGGTAGTGATGAATTTCCTCCTAGATAAGCATTCTTCAAATAGGATGGAAGTGCTTTCAACTCTAAAACTGGTGGTTTCTCTATTGATGGCACCGGCTTACTCGAGCTTTCCCCCAAATCTTCAAATGGTTTTTTGATAAAAATTGGGGAATTTTCTTCAAGGTACTTTATCTGCTCCAAGATTTCTGGATTAGTAGATTTTGATACATCTACCATTCCCATTGCTAGTGGTTGGTCCATGCAAATTTCGTTTACCACATCTTTTGTGCAGCTACTCAATGCATCGACTCTGTAGCAAGTGTCACCTTCATCTGGAAAGGATAAAGCCTTGAAAATGTTGAAGGATACTTGATTATCTTGAACTCGCAAGGTTAACTTCCCCTGTTGTAGATCTATTAACGTTCTCCCAGTTGCTAGGTGTACCACCCATGCTTTGAAAGCATATAGATGGCATAAGTGTAGTAATATCTTTAAAAAGGAGACCAGTAATCTTTTGTAAATAGCAAAAGTCCCAACTTCAAGCAGAGTATGGAGCTATACTTGAACGGGTTTTCAAAAATCTTTTCAAAAATCATTTCGGATTGGGTCTCATATTATTTTATGATTTATTTTAAGCCATCCGTTTTATGTTCATTTCTTCATATCAGAGTGTTTACTAATAAGTTCTCTGCTGAAACCCAAGCTACTATGTTTAATTAACGGCCCTAGGTGGACGGCTGTCCACTACTGGTACGAATGTTGTTGCGCATTCGCTTATATACAGGCGCTTACATACATGTCAGTACGAGACTGACCACACTTAAATACAAATTACATACAATCTTCAAAATAGATAACTAACAGAAAATTAAATTCTAAGTCCTTTGCTTCATTCGCCCGTGTTTACCTTCTTGCCTGAGGAACTACTTGCCCGAGCTGAAAATTTGTTTTGGAAAAATAGGGTGAGATTCAATGAATCTCAGTAGTAACAGATATCACTCATATAAAATGCACATATATCATGCCATGTCAACCAAAGTTACAGTACAATCAACATATTCAACATTCAGAGATAAATTCAAAATATGCAGAAAGCATAAAGTTACCAATTCAAGGACAACCGTCCCTTGCTATAGCCCTGGGAAATTCTACTGGGCCTTAGCCCTTCTCATCTAAATGTTTTAAATTCATAATGGTACAAACATGCATATAACATATCACATAGTATGTGAGGGATAAGTTACTACCTGACAATTTTTCCAAATCTTGATATTGATTGACGTGCTTTGAACGTCCTGGGCAAGTATCAAGTCCTATAAATTATAATTTACGGGCAATGAGTTATTTCTTAGTCCAACTCTTCATAAATTATTCCCTTATGTTGGTTACCATTAGGGTCACTACATTAGGCCCAATATGAAGCTAATGAGCTCAAGCTACTCCAAATGCTTAACTTAACTCTTAAATGTCCAATTTTATTACAAAAACACTTTGCTTTGAATTTTCGCACAATTACTAAAAGCTAGCAGATTTTTCACTGAACTCTGAAAAATCATAACTAATTCTAGAAAAATCGAATTGGGGTGATCCAAAATTCTATATAACCCTTATTAAGTCTATTTTAAGGGAAAAAATACTTTCAGTAGTTGTCTGACTGCGCACACTTCCCAGTTTTTTCTTTTTCTCCCTGCTGCCAGCAAATTTGACCAGTTTTAATGGTCTACTTCAAACATTCATAACTCCTAGTATACTTATCGAAATCCTTCATAATACCTATCAAATTAAAGGTCTATAAGTGTACTTTAATTCTGGAAAATCTCATAATCAACAGATGAATTTTGGATAGTGAAAGTTTCACCACAACAAAAATGACAAACAAAAATGCACACTGGCAACTTTGTTGCACAAGTAGACTTAATTTCCAATTTTTGAATCTTTAAACCAGTCTATCAAAAATCAAATTATTTCTACCAGATTTAGCCCCCAACCGAAATCTGCCTCCCAAAACAACAAAAATTCCACTTTGTGATTTTAACAACCAACAAGTCTAATACTTCTCCAAACATCATATATCACCTTATATATGATTAAAACATCTTCCTTCTTCAAAAACACCCCTTGAATGAAATACATGGGTGGTTCAACAGTTAAGAAAAACTCAATGAAATCACAAAGTATTCAGTTTAAAAGAAAGCCTATGCTTACCTCTTTGCGTTTCTACAAGTGGTTCGGTATTCCGGTGGTACTCCAATAGACTAATTGCCACAAAACACCTCAGATGAGAAATCTAAGACCATAGAATTGAAGCTTATAGTGAGTAGAGGAAGTTTCCTGAAGGACTTACCGGACAATAACGGTGATTCAGGGTTGAAATCGGCTCCGGTAGTCAAGAAAACTCAATGTTCACTCCTCCTTCTCTCTTCTTGTGTTCTTAAGCTTAAGAAATCTGATTCCTCTTTCTCTTTCCATTCTTGCACGAAATTTTGCCATTTAATTAGGCATGGATGGTTGTGATTTAATCACATAAAATGATCTCATATAATCTTGCCACGTGTCACAAGTTTAAGGCTTAAGAGTACCATGTGTCATACAACCATTGGTTTTCCACTTTTCTCTTTCTTGGGTGGGTCATAAATGGTCAAGGGAAGGGGAGACCTGACAATTTCCCCGGACTCCTGGGTTCGGTGCTCGACTCGTAAAGTAAGCGACCCGGCCGGAGACCAGTGAATTCCCCGGACTCAGACGCTAGATGACGTACTCTGGAGATGACAACACAAAGGGTTTAAAGTGGGTGTAATTATGTGTAATGATGAGGGACACATGTCACCCCCTCATTTGGCCAAGACAAAAACATGTTTTTACTTTGTAACAATTTCAAGACACTTGTCATTTCCTTATTTGGCCAACACGAAAGATGTGTCATCATGAGTCATAATGAGCTGTCAATACATACTTTACTGAAGTTCTTTTTAATAAAGTTGCTCCATCGGTGCATTACCCGGAATTCCATGTGGGACCATGGCACGCATATCGAGGCACATCACAAAATGCCCAAATTCCTCCGATCTCGCAACTGACTCCCCTGAACCCTGCAGCCACCGACGAATTTGCTCCGACTTCTTACACTTGTATTTTTACAATATTGACTTCTTGATTCCGTGAATGACACAATAGACATTTGGGAATTCTGAAAGTAACTCTACCTTTAATTTGTAAATACTGATATTTATTTTATTCTACTATTTCCATATTTACACATTTTAGTATTGCAAAAGTTGGTATATTACAATTCTTCCCCCGTACAAGAAATTTCGTCCCCGAAATTTGTTACACATCCAAAGACATAAATTCTGGATAACGTTTCTTTATATCCTTTTCTATTTCCCATGTTGCCTCTCTTGGAGATAAACCTTTCCAGACCACTTTCACAAATTGTATACTTCAATTTCTAAGCCGTTTCTCTTGTCGGTCAATGATTTGCTCTGGCTCTACTTCATAGGTATTATTCTATCGTACCTCAATTTCTTCATACTCTATCACGTGCTTAGGGTCTGGTTAGTACTTCTTTAACTAAGAGACGTGAAATACATCATGTAGTCTACTCAGGTTTAGGGGTAAGGCTATTTTGTATGCCACTGGTCCAATTCTCATAAGAATTTTAAAAGGACCAATATACCGTGGGCTTAGCTTCTTTTTCCTTATCGCTTTATCGATTCCAGTAAATGGAGATACTTTCAGGAATACATGATCTCCAACTTCAAATTCTAGAGGTCTTCTTCTTTTGTCAGCGTAGATTTTTTGTCTGCTCTGGCTGGAAGGAGTCTCTTTCTGATAGTTTTTATTTGTTATGAAGTCTGATTAATCAGATCTGGCCCATACAATTTTCTCTCCGATAATTCTATCCAGCAGAGAGGTGATTGGTATTTCCTTCCATATAGTGCTTCATATGGAGCGATTTGAATGCTCGCATGATAGCTATTGTTGTAAGCGAATCAGCAAGTGGAAGGAAATTATCCCAATTCCCCTTGAAATCCATAACACATGCTCACAGCATATCTTCTAGTGTCTGTATAGTCCTCTCTGACTGCCCATCCGTTTGTGGATGATAAGCTGTACTAAATTTCAACTTCGTACCTAATGCTTCGTGTAGAGCTTTCCATAATCGAGATGTGAAGCGAGGATCTCTATCAAAGATAATACTCTTTGGCGAACTATGCAATCAGATTATCTCCTTTATATAAATTTATGCTAGCTTCTCAGGAGAATAACCAATATTGATAGGTAGGAAATGAGCTGACTTTGTAAATCAGTCAACAATTACCCATATTGCATTGTAGTTTCTGATCCTGGGTAATCCTACTACCAAATCCATAGTAACACTCTCCCACTTCCACTCTAGAATTTTGGGGCTTTGCAGAAGTCCTGATGGTCATTGATGTTCAATTTTTACCTTTTGACAGGTAAGACATCATGCAACATACTTGATTACATCACTTTTCAGTCCTGGCCACCAGTATTCTGATTTCAAGTTATGGTACATCTTGATTGCTCCTGGATGAAGAGTATATTTACTCTTATGTGCCTCATCCAGAATTTTTTGCCTTAGGTTAGCCTTTGGTGGAACATATACTCACTTCTGGTATCTGACTAACCCACTGGATGAAAGATCATAGTTTGGATTTTCACCTATTCTGATCATTTCTTGAATAGACGTAGCCTGCTCATCTTGCTTCTGGGCTTCTTCTATTTCTGCCCTCATACCACTTTCCTCTTGACTAACATTGAAGTTAGCAATAACTACTTCATTTGGTGCATTTATGTTTAGGAATACTTGATTTGATAGATTCAGATCCCTATATTCCTCTAGTAATTTCTATTCTCGTACCATCATAACTACCACTTGCATCGCAACATCAGCGACAACATTCACTTTCCCTGGATGATATTTAATCTCCAGGTTATAGTCTTTCAGCAACTCTATCCATCTCCGCTGCCGCATATTAAGTTCTTTTTGATCGTGTAAGTATTCAAGACTTTTGTGATTGCAGTATAATTCTACAGTGGTACCATACAGATAATGCTGCCATATCTTCAAAGAAAACACGATTGCTGTAAGTTCCAAATCATGAGTGGGGTAATTCAATTCATGAGTCTTCAGCTGTCGAGAGGCATACGCCACTACTCTACCTTGTTGCATAAGGACACATCCTAATCCCTATTTACTAGCATCGCTATGCACCACGAAGGTTTCACAGGGATCTGGGATAATCAATACTGGAGTGGTCGTCAATCTCTCCTTCAGCTGTGTGAAGCTCTTTTCACATCGTTCATCCCACACAAATGATTGGTTCTTTCTTGTAAGCTTTGTCAATGGTAAGGCAATTCTAGAAAAATTCTGTATGTACCTGCGATAGTAACAGGCAAGACCCAGAAAACTGTATATTTCTGTAACAGTTTCTAGCCTCTTCCAGTTTAACACTGCTTTTACTTTACTAGGATTGACAGAGACCCCTTCTTCTGAAATCACATGACCCAGAAATTTGACTTCTGACAGCCAAAATTTATATTTACTGAGTTTGGCAAAAAGTTGTTTTTCCTTCAAAATGCTCAACACAATCCTCAGATGCTCCGCATGCTCTTCTCTATTTTTAGAATAAATCAGGATGTCGTCAATGAAGACTACCACAAACTGATCCAAGTGCTGACGAAAGATCCGGTTTATGTAGTCCATAAATACGGCAGGTGCATTAGTCAGGCCAAAGGGCATCACTAAAAATTCATAGTGGCCATATCTGGTCCTGAAAGCTATTTTCAGTATATCTTCAGCCTTTACTCACAGCTGATGATAACCTGATCTCAAGTCAATCTTCGAGAACACACTAGATCCAAACAATTGATCAAGGAGATCGTCAATTCGGGGAAGCGGATATTTATTCTTTATAGTCACCTTGTTCAACTCTTTGTAGTCAATGCATAACCTTAGGCTTCCGTCCTTCTTTCTGACAAACAATAATGGTGCTCCCCATGGTGAAACACTGGGTCGGATGAATCCTTTCTCCAGAAGTTCTTCAATTTACTTCTTTAGTTCCATCATTTCATTTGGTGCCATTCTATAAGGTGCTTTGGATACAGATCCAGCTCCTAGTGTGATTTCAATGGTGAACTCTACTTCTCTTTCTAGAGGCAATCCAATAATATCTTCTGGAAAAACCTCAGGGAATTCATTCACGATAGGTACATTTTCAAGAGTTAAATTTGTCTCTGCCTGAACAGAGAAAAACACTATATACCCTTGACACCTTTTCCCTAGGCATTTTTTAGCTTAAGCCATAGAGAGAAGGTTTAGGTTTGGACTAGCATCAAGTTTTGTTTGCGTTTTTGGAAATACTACCCTCTTATTGCCACAATCCAGTAACACTTTGTTTGCCGTCAACCAATTTAGACCCAATATGACTTCTAGTTATTGGAGTGGCAAACAAATTAAATTTATTATAGATTCATACCTCTCAACATTTATAGCACAACTTAGACATACATAAGTAGTCACAGTTTTGACACCCATAGGCGTCGATACAGTCAAGTCATATGGCAATTTATAGATGCTTAGTCCCAATCGTTTAGCATAATCATATGAAATGAAAGAATGACTAGTACCCGAGTCACACAATGCGTGTAAAGTATTACCATGAAGGAGGATAGTACCTTGGATCATCTCTGGTGATTTTTGGGCCTCCTCATGCGTCATGGCAAAAACTCTACCCTGGTTCTGTGGCCTGGGCTCAGCTGCTCATTATGGACAATCTTTGATAAAGTGTCCAGGCTTTTTACAAGCATGACAAATCAGCTGCCCTTCACAAGATCTACCCGGGTGTGTATTACGGCAACGAGGACATGGTTGCTGTGTTTGAGGACCTTGGTAGCCTTTCTTCTCAGATTGAAAGGGTTTTTTGTTGTTTCTCTTAGAAAAGAATCCTTGCCCCTTTCGGTTTTTAGAAGTATTCCCCTGACTAGATCCACCTCGGTTATTCACAGTTTTGCTTATATGCACCCTCCTCAAGTTACCCTCTGTCAACCGGCATACTTCTACTGCTTTGTTGAATTTGGTAAATTGTTAGGCAACTAGCTTTTCCTCCATTTTTGGCTTCAGTCCTTCAATTAACATATCGGAGCTCCATTCCTCCTCATCTTTGAATTACAAATAAGAGGAGTAACAGGATAACCGAGTGAATTGGGATAGGTACTCATCAAAAGTCTTAATATCACCTTATCGTATATTCAGGAATTCTTTCTCCTTTGTGAGCCTCACGGACCTCGGGAAGAATTTCTCATTGAACTCATGTTGGAATAACTCCCAGGTCAATGGAATGTTTCATGCATTCAGTATTATTTTTGTATTTCTCCACCAGCGGTCAACGTCTCCCTCCAATGTATATATAGCCATTCTAGCTTTCATCTTTATAAGACACCCCAGTACCTCAAATAGTTTCTCCAATCGTGTTAGCCATTCCTCAGCAGATTGTGGATCAAATTTTCCCTTGAATGCCGGAGGCTGGTACTTAATGAATTTAGGCATCCAGTATTGGAGGTCTTCTTCTTCTCGAGCTGGAACAATAGGAATCCCTTGATTAGATTCCAGTATATGAGATCGTTCACCATTTTCAGATGACTCTTCCTCCGAATCCACCTTAGTGTCTTCATTTACCTCAGTGTCTTTAAGAAGTGCCTCATCTTCCTTATGCTTTTCCTTTAATTCCCGCATTTCCTCATGTAATTCTTGCATCATAGTTTGCTGTTGTGCCAATATTCCAAGAACTTGCTGCATAGGGTCTGGTAGGTTTCCGACTTCCTCAACTTCTGGCACTGCAGGTATTTTCTTTGGTCTACCCTTCACCATTATTTCTTTTCACCATTACCAAAGAAAATTTGCACCATTAATAGGACACTTATCATATATATATATATATGTACTCCTTAAGCTTCAAATACTATTATACAACAGGATATACATATGATAATAATAAAGGGTCATATTTACAAAAAAAAGCAACTAAAGCAGCTTAATATATACAAAAGTAGCTTTTTATGTGCTACCATAACCAGTCCAGCTGGACCTACCATTACCGGTCCATGTTCTGCACCACATATGATTCTTTGTGATCCAGAAAAGTCTCAAACTCGAAAGGACCCCAAAATATGATCTCATTCTTCTTTTTGATCCAAGTAGTAAAATCGGGAAGGTAAGCTAGTGTGGTTTGGATCCAAATATCATCAGTTAACACTAACCCATGCTCGGCCCTTCACCCATATAGGTTCCTTACTTGCCCGAAAAATGCTATATATCGAATCATAGAGGAAATAAATTCATCGAACCATAGCAAGTATAATTCCTTAAAGCATTCCCATAGCTCATGGTCTGGGTGTGGGTCAAAGAATAACTGAGTCACTGGGGCTCTAGACTTGGTATCAAAATCGGCTCCCTGAAAATTCTCGTCCTTCTCGGGATCACTAGTATAACCTATAGATGGCTCTATGCTAGGACTAGCCTGCCTAGCCTTAATTATTATTGTCATATGGTTGGGAACTCTTTTCCTTGTCGTACGACTCACTCTTTTAAAAGCATATAGATGGCATAAGTGAAGTAATATCTTTAAAAAGGAGACCAGCAATCTTTTATAAACAGCGAAAGTCCCAACTTCAAGTAGAGTGTGGAGCTGTACTTGAAAATGACAAAACTAAAGGAAATCACAAAGTATTCAGTTTAAGAGCTAAGAAAAACTCAATGAAATCATAAAGTATTCGGTTTAAAAGAAAGCCTATGCTTACCTCTTTGCGTTTCTATAAGTGGTTCGGTATTCTGGTGGTACTCCAATAGACTAATTGCCACAAAACACCTCAGATGAGAAATCTAAGACCATAGAATTGAAGCTTATAGTGAGTAGAGGAAGTTTCTTGAAGGACTTACCGGACAATAACGGTGATTCAGGGTTGAAATCGGCTCCGGTAGTCAAGAAAACTCACTATTCACTCCTCCTTCTCTCTTCTTGTGTTCTTAAGCTTAAGAAATCCGATTCCTCTTTCTCTTTTCATGCTTGCACAAAATTTTGCCATTTAATTAGGCATGGATGGTTGTGATTTAATCACATAAAATGATCTCATCTCATCTTGCCACATGTCACAAGTTTAAGGCTTAAGAGTGCCACTTGTCATGAAACCATTGGTTTTCCACTTTTCCCTTTCTTTGGTGGGTCATAAATGGTCAGGGGAAGGGGAGGCCTGACAATTTCCCCGGACTCCTGGGTTCGGTGCTCAACTCATAAAGTAAGCGACCCGGCCGGAGACCGGTGAATTCCTCGGACTTGGACGCTAGATGATGTACTCTGGAGATAACAACACAAAAGGTTTAAAGTGGGTGTAATGATGTGTAATGATGAGGGACACATGTCACCCCCTCATTTGGTCAACACAAAAACATGTTTTTACTTTGTAACAATTTCGGGACACTTGTCATTTCCTTATTTGGCCAACACGAAAGATGTGTCATCATGAGTCATAATGAGCTGTCATTACATACTTTACTGAAGTTCTTTTTAATAAAGTTTCTCCATCGGTTCATTACCCGAAATTCCATGTGGGACCCACGTGGGACCATAGCACGCATATCAAGGCACATCACAAAATGCCCGAATTCCTCCGATCTCACAACTGACGCCCCTGAACCCTACAGCCACTGACGAATTTGCTCCGACTTCTTACACTTGTATTTTTACGATATTGACTTCTCGATTCCGTGAATGACACAATGGACATTTGGGAATTCCAAAAGTAACTCTACCTTTAATTTGTAAATACCGATATTTATTTTATTCTACTATTTCCATATTTACACATTTTTAGTTTTGCAAAATTTGGTATATTACACTTGGAATGGCCTTCCAAGAATGATAGGAATTTCTTGGTTTTATTCCATGTCGAGTATTATGAAATCAGCTGGGAATATGAGTTTGTCCACCTTTACCAGAACATCTTCTAAGATACCCCTCGGATGTTTTATTGATAGGCCAGCCAGAAGTAATGAATTGTGGTCGGCTTCACCTCTCCAAGACCAAGTTTGTTGTATACAGATAGAGGCATAAGGTTTACACTTGCTTCAAGATCACAAAGTACTCTTTCAAAGTGACGTTGACCTATGGTGCAAGGTATGCAGAAGCTTCCTGGATCTTTTAGCTTTGGAGGTAATTTCTTTTGGAGAATAACACTGCACTCCTCAGTAAATGCAACTATTTCAAATTCCTCAAGCTTATGCTTCTTTAAGAGAATGTCCTTCATGAATTTTGCATAACTGGGCATTTGGCAAAGAGCATCTGCAAAAGGAATGTTGATGTGCAACTTTTTGAAAACCTCTAGAAACTTTGCAAACTGCTTGCCTAGCTTTGCCTTTACAAGTCTCTGAGGGTATGGAACTGGTGGTACATATGGAGGAGGATTGTCTGGAAAGCTGATTCTTCCTGGTATCATATTATCCTCCTTCTGTTCTTCTCCGCTTTCTTTCTTTTCTCCGTCATCCTTCTTCTTGATTATAGAATCTTTCAATTCTTTACCACTTCTTAGTGCAACGGCCTTCACATGTTCTTTTAGGTTTCTTTCTGTGTCACTTGGTAGAGTTCCTGGTTGCCTGGAATTCAACATATTTACAATTTGGCCCATCTAGATCTCCAAGTTTATTGAGGCTTCTTGGTTTTTGATTGTTGCATCAGTCCTAGCCATGAATTGAGATGTATTCATCGTTAGTTGAGCCAGTGCATCCTCCAAATTCACTTTCTGTTATGGTGGATTTGGTTGTTGAAAAGCTTGCTGCTGGTAGTTCCCTTATGGCTTGAATGCATTTTGATTATTCCTCCAACTAAAGTTTGGATAATTTCGCCAACCTGG
Source organism: Inga leiocalycina (assembly GCA_963242795.1). Taxonomy (NCBI): domain Eukaryota; kingdom Viridiplantae; phylum Streptophyta; class Magnoliopsida; order Fabales; family Fabaceae; genus Inga; species Inga leiocalycina. The sequence continues at coordinate 47,754,899 of OY725322.1, read as the reverse complement.
ATTGTAGGTGTTTGAGAATGGATCATTCCTTTGATTTTTGATGAAATGAGCTTGCTCCAGCATAAATGAGTGTCCTTCTTGACATTGCGTTCTCACATGAGGTCCTCCACATTGATCACAAGCTTCAGTAGGAGTGCTGATTACATTTGCTTGGGTTGTTAATGATCTTACTTGCTTGGATATAGATGCAACTTGAGAAGACAAAGTTGTAAGGACATCTAGCTCGTATACTCCAAGTGCTTTCTTTGAATTGCTACGTTTAGAAGGCCATTGATATGTATTGGTTGCCATCTCCTCAAGTAGATTGTAAGCATCATCTATATTTTTTCCTATTAAAGATCCTCCAGCTGAAGCATCTACAATAATTTTGGATATGTGTGTCATCTCACTATAGAAAGTTTGCAGTTGCCACCAATTTGGTAATTCAGGATAAGGACATCTCCTTAGCAACTCCTTGTATCTTTCCCATGCTTCATAGAGGCTTTCTTGTTCATGCTGGGTGAATGAGGCAATTTCATTCCTCAGTTTAGCAGTTTTTCCTGAAGGAAAGAATTTCTCTAAAAATTTCTACGCCATGATCTCCCATGTAGTTATGCTTCCCACTGGTAACGATTGTAACCAACTCTTAGCCTTATCCCTGAGTGAGAAAGGAAAAAGTTTAAGTCTAATGGCGTCATCAATAACACCATTATGCTTGAATGTGTCACAGATTTCTAGGAAGTTGGCTATATGTGCATTAGGATCTTCTGTTGGTAAACCTCCGAACTAATTTGCTTGCATCATCTGGATAAGTGACGGCTTGATTTCAAAGTTGTTAGCTGCTACTGGTGGTCTCGTGATTCCATAATTTTTCCCCATGACTGTTGGTGTTGCATAGTCATGGGGTGTTGCATAGTCATGGAGTGTTTTGGTATCTGTTGTTCCTCCCCTTGGATTTGCTATCGGATTGCTTAGGATTAAAGTACACTGCTTTCGAACTTTTTTGATTTCTTTGACAAGTTCTTTTGATCTCTGAATTAAAAGGCAACAGTTTAGTCTCCTTCGATCTGGTCATACATTAAGCAAAAGCCTGAAAAGAAACACAAGACACCAAGAAGAAAAACAAATGTAATATGAAGACCAAATTAATATTAAAATTACTTGGTATTGATATTAATGACAACAATCCCCGGCAACGGCGCCAAAAACTTGTTATGAGTGTGATGATCAATTAAATAGTGCAAGTGTACACTATCGTAATCAAATAATACAGAAGTGAGTAGAGTATCGTTCCCACGAGGATTGATCACTAAGTACCAAAATAGGTCATTTTAATTGTATTTAGTTGATCGATTTGTTGGTGATTGAGAGTAAAAATAAAAGAAAAATAATTAAATATGAGTGTAGATGATATGAAAGCAAATATGAGATAAAGCCTTAGGGATTAGATTTCACTTAACAAATTTCGGATTGAATCACTTATCTATTCTAGCCCAATTTATCCCACATGATTGATAGTCAAGTTTCCCTAATTTAATTACTAGCCTCTTCCAAGGTCAAGCAATTATGTAATTAATTGCTAATCCAAATATTCCTATATGAATTTAAGCAATTAATTATGCATTAAGATTTATGGAACTCAGTAAGACTACACAACTCATATGAATATATTCCTATTTCATATGCAAGTCATGGTTTTAATTATAGGATCTACACATATGCATCTCTTTCCGGTCTCAACATGCATATTGAAATCATTCAAAAGGTGGCCAATCAAATGAAAGCATTAAGAACAATAATTAAAACTCAATCATGAAGGAGAAATTAAAACTAGATTTAATAAGTTAAGATTCAATCCGTCATTAGTTAGCTACGTCATCACCCTAGGAAAATGAAAATCTAGCTCATGATAAAATTAAAAACAAAACCAAAATAAATTGACATTATGTAAAGTTAGAATGAAATCCTCACAAATACTGCATAAACTTGAATATTAAATTCTCAAATATAAATATACAACCAAAAGATGCATGAAAAATGTAAAAATCTATCCGTCCCTTTAGGAGGTAAAACCTTCCATGTAGGTGGCATACAAAAAGTAATACAATCCTAAGCCTTCCAAGATGGAGGCATGCTAAAAGTAATACAATGCATAAAATTAATTCTAAGATGATGTAGTAAGTGGAGAAGAGATTAGAGTAATGAAATGGTGTGTAAGTAGAGAAGAGAGGAGAGTAATGGAAATGAAATGGTATGTGTGGAGAAGAGATGAGAGTAATGGATATGAATTGGTCTAAGTGAAATGTGAAGGAGAGGGTGGCTATATATAAAGAAGAATGGAGTAGGGTAGATGAAGTGGTAGATGAAATGTGATAGGTGAAGTAATAGTTAGAACGTGTTAGGTGAAGTAGTAGATAGAATGTGGTAGATGAAGTAGTAGGTGAAAAGGAAGATGAAGTGGTAGATGAAATGGTTAGTGGAATGGTAGATGATTCCCGCTTTCAACTTCCAAGCAAAATTCGAAACACTTGGAGATAGAATTGGATTTTGGTCTCAACATCAAAGTTGTAGACCTCTTTCTTAGCTTTTTATCTATGTAAAGAATATCTCAATCCGACATCTAGAGCTCCAGATAGTGCCTGAAAACTGAAAGATGGTCTAATTTAGTATTTTCCAAGAAATTCTATTTTATGCCAAAATCATTATCTATTTATTAATTACAACCAAATTTATTAAATTGAGCTCAAATATCATCCATAAAATTATCAAATAAGGGAAAATAAATATACAAATATTTTACTTATTAGAAGTCAAGAGTGGAGTGGCTGAAATGTGGAGATAAAAATTCAAAATTTTTCCACATGACAACCATTCGCAGAAGGTGCAGAAATAAGGTCACTAGAGTCAATAATAGTGATAATGTATGGATGGTTAATGAAAAAGAGATAGGAGATTTGGTTGCAAACTACTATGCTACTTTGTTTTCAATAAATGACCTGAGAGACTACTCAAATGTACTGGAATGCATTGAAAAAGTCATATCTGAAGAAGATAATAGAAATCTCATGGCCAAAGTTCAAAATGAAGAAGTTAAGCAAGCTGTGTTTCAACTTGGAGGCCAAAAAGCACCAGGACCTAATGGCTATACGGGACTATTCTATTAAAAAGCCTGGAGCATAATTGGCGAGCAGGCATGTACTCTAGTCCAAAATTATTTTCTGTATGGTTACCCCTTAGAAAAAGCAAATAAGACTGACCTGGTTCTAATTCCAAAAGTGGATTGTCCTGAATCTGTGAATGACTATAGGCCTATTAGCTTATGCAATTTTTCCTATAAAATTTTCTCAAAAGTACTTGCAAATAGATTGAAACCTTTGTTGGGAAATATTATAGATGAGAGTCAAAGGGCTTTTGTTCCGGGTAGGCTAATTCAGGATAACATTGTGGTTGTAAATGAAGTTTTCCATCATATGAGAACTAAACAGAGGGGTAGGTGTGAGGTTGCCCTCAAATTAGATATGAACAAAGCCTATGATAGAGTGGAGTGGGATTTTCTATGTGATGTTTTGTTGAAAATGGGGTTTAATGAGAGTTGGGTAGAGCGAATTTTCTGGTGCTTAGATTCTGTGAATTTTTCAGTGTGTTTATCTGGGAAAAGGATGTCTAGAGTCATACCTAAAAGAGGCCTGAGACAGGGGGACCCATTGTCACCATATCTTTTTATCCTAGTGAATAATGTGTTGTCAAAGCTAATTGAGAGGGATAAAAGAAGAGGGCTATTGAAAGGCATATTAGTGAGCAGGGGAGGCCAGAGATTACACATAGTTTCTATGCCGATGACTCAGTTTTCTTTCTCCAAGCTAATATGGATTATTGCAGGAATTTGAAAAAATTAATTGATGAGTATTGTGTAGCTTCAAGTCGGGCAATCAATATTGGAAAATCCAGCCTGTATTTTTCTAAATGTATGTCGAATGTGTTAAGGGAAGAAATTGGGCAAATTTTTCAGATTCATGCAATAGATGTCCTTGGTAATTATTTGGGCTTGCCAATAATATGGGGAAAATCTAAGGTGCAAGCATTAACCTTTGTCATAGATAGAATGGAAAAAAGAACTCAGGGCTGGAGGAAGAAATACTTGTCGGAAGCAGGAAGAGAGGTGTTAATTAAGTCAGTGGCAAATTCAATTCTGGTGTACTCTATGTCTTGCTTCCTGTTCCCTAAGAGGGTACTACAACGGCTTGATAGTATAGTATCTAAGTTTTGGTGGAACTATGAGGAGGGAAAAAGAAAAGTTTACTGGGTGTCAAATTAGGATGGCGAATCTTACAACATCCTGACCAGATTTGGGCCAAATTACTTAAAGCTAGATACTTCCCAAGAAATTCTTTCTTAGAGGCAAAAAATGGCAAGTCCTCATCCTGGCTATGGACAAGCATTCTGGAAGGTAGAAGGGTGTTAGAAAACCATGTAATACTGAATATTGGGAATGGTGTTGAAGCTAGAGTCTGGAAGGACCCATAGCTAGGGGATTTGCCCGGGAATAGGATGATATCACCCTACCCTCATGAATCACTCCAAGAACTTAGAGTAGCGGACATTATGGGTGACAGGGGCTGGAATCTAATGGCTATAGAGGGTTGGATCACCGAAAGGAAGTGGGAGGCGATTTATAATACCATAGTTGTTCACCAAAGCAGAGAAGATAGGTGGGTCTAGTCGGGGGGAATGAGAAGTGTATATTCGATTAAGGAGGGATATGAAACAACCAAAAAAAGTGTTTTGGGGAGATTAGAGAATATCCCTACAACCTCTAATAATGCCCATAGATCAGACTGGAAGGAAATATGGAAACTCAAAGTTTCCACCAAAATTTAAGAACTTTATGTGGAGATTAATATCAAATGCTTTGCCTACTTTCACTAATCTATTAAACAGAAAAATGTTGTGTGACATATTTGTGTTTAATATGCCATGAAAAAGCTGAAACAATGGAGCATATATTTTTCTTGTGTGAATGAGCTAATCTAGTGTGGTTTGGTAGCAACTTTTCATTCAAACCAAGGGAGATAGAAAATTTTAACATGAAGCAATGGGTGCTTAGCTGGCTGAGCAATCAGTCTACTTCACACTGGCAGAAAGCTCTTATGGCTATGATGATGTGGCAACTGTGGAAGACAAGGAATGCGTTCTTGTTTGAAAATATTAAACCAGATCCTGTCTTTGTTTTTCAACAGGCTAGTAGAATGCTGAAGGAGTTCTGGGAGACTAAGGAATAGGAGGAAAGCCATCAGTAAGTGAGAGGAGTTGAAGAACCTGGACAAAGCGAAAATATAGCATGGCAGCCACCAACAGGTAATGGTCTAAAAATCAACATTGATTGTGCCTTTTCTCCTTCAGACAGTAGAGCTTCTGTTGCATTTGTTGTTAGAGATATGAATGGGTGTCTACTTGATGGGGCCACAAGGTTAGTGAATGCAAATTCTGTACTAATGGCAGAAGGAATTGCTCTTCTGACCAGATTTGAATTACTGGGTGTCAAATTAGGATGGCGAATCTTACAACATCCTGACCAGATTTGGGCCAAATTACTTAAAGCTAGATACTTCCCAAGAAATTCTTTCTTAGAGGCAAAAAATGGCAAGTCCCCATCCTGGCTATGGACAAGCATTCTGGAAGGTAGAAGGGTGTTAGAAAACCATGTAATACTGAATATTGGGAATGGGGTTGAAGCTAGAGTCTGGAAGGACCCATAGCTAGGGGATTTGCCCGGGAATAGGATGATATCACCCTACCCTCATGAATCACTCCAAGAACTTAGAGTAGCGGACATTATGGGTGACAGGGGCTGGAATCTAATGGCTATAGAGGGTTGGATCACCGAAAGGAAGCGGGAGGCGATTTATAATACCATAGTTGTTCACCAAAGCAGAGAAGATAGGTGGGTCTAGTCGGGGGGAATGAGAAGTGTATATTCGATTAAGGAGGGATATGAAACAACCAAAAAAAGTGTTTTGGGGAGATTAGAGAATATCCCTACAACCTCTAATAATGCCCATAGATCAGACTGGAAGGAAATATGGAAACTCAAAGTTTCCACCAAAATTTAAGAACTTTATGTGGAGATTAATATCAAATGCTTTGCCTACTTTCACTAATCTATTAAAGAGAAAAATGTTGTAAGACATATTTGTGTTTAATATGCCATGAAAAACCTGAAACAATGGAGCATATATTTTTCTTGTGTGAATGAGCTAATCTAGTGTGGTTTGGTAGCAACTTTTCATTCAAACCAAGGGAGATAGAAAATTTTAACATGAAGCAATGGGTGCTTAGCTGGCTGAGCAATCAGTCTACTTCACACTGGCAGAAAGCTCTTATGGCTATGATGATGTGGCAACTGTGGAAGACAAGGAATGCGTTCTTGTTTGAAAATATTAAACCAGATCCTGTCTTTGTTTTTCAACAGGCTAGTAGAATGCTGAAGGAGTTCTGGGAGACTAAGGAATAGGAGGAAAGCCATCAGTAAGTGAGAGGAGTTGAAGAACCTGGACAAAGCGAAAATATAGCATGGCAGCCACCAACAGGTAATGGTCTAAAAATCAACATTGATTGTGCCTTTTCTCTTTCAGACAGTAGAGCTTCTGTTGCATTTGTTGTTAGAGATATGAATTGGTGTCTACTTGATGGGGCCACAAGGTTAGTGAATGCAAATTCTGTACTAATGGCAGAAGGAATTGCTCTTCTTGATGCTATGCAATATGCTAATACGAATCAGATTGAAGAGGTCCAATTTGAATCTGATAATCAAGTGTTAGTGAATTGTATTAATAGTGAATCATCTCCCAATGAGTGGAGATGCATAAATAGCCTTGATAATATTCAAAATTTAAGAAAATTAATCAGGAATCATTCTTATAAATGGATTCCCAGAAAAGCAAACTTAGTAGCAAATTGGGTTGCTAAAGCTTGGCTCTGTGGGTCTTGCCTGATTGATTGGGTTATGCGACCGCCTGAACATCTTTAAAAGATTTTGGAGAAAGAGTCCAGCAATATCCCAAGAGCCCCCTTACTAATGTTTTGTATTAGATTGCTTTAGATATGTACGTATGGTAGCTGATGTAGTATCTGTTTGTGTTGGAAAATAGCCTAGTCCACCCTTGGTGGATTGGGCCCAAGCCCAATAAGATTGGGGTCAAAGTATAAATAACATAAATGCTTGGGTGGATATATGTAATATTATCCAAAATGTTATGAGTCATGTTTTTTTTTTCGATGCAATATGACTCTTCAAGAGGCATTGTTTCACTGAAACAACATATCTCTAAATCGAAAGGATATCTTGTCTCTCTGATGGAAGGACATGTTAGTAGAAGAGGAAGGGGTGCATAGAACCCTATAAATAGGCGTAAAGGGATTCAGTTGCAACTTACTTGGAATTAACATGCAGAAACTCTGTCACTGTGAATCCCTATTCCCTTTACTATATTTCTCTTTTCTTCTTCCGTTTGTGGTGTATTTGCTGTGCGTCATAATCGCTTCCGCTACTGTGATACGATTAGCGTGGGTATAAGAGAGAAACGGTCGCACTCCAGGTATGCCCAATTATTCTTACATGGTATCAGAGCCAGGTTTAGCCTGTATGAGATTGTAATCCTCATATTATGATAATATGATGTGTATGTTATTATTTTCAAAGATCTATATGATATTTTCTATAGTCACATATACATGCGTGCGGGAACTTATTGATATTTGTTCTTGAGATTCACATGATAATATATGTATAATGCTTCTACTGAGTTTCTGAGTTTGAGAGTATGCTTTTCGTATAGGCATAAAGATATAACATATGTAAATTTAGAATCATAAAACAAAAGAACTTAGAGAGAAAAAGCATGAAAAACGAAATTGTTTTTGGTATTGGGTCATTTTAAAATCAGAGAATTAGGATTTAAAATTCATCCCATTGCGTAGAGCTCGAAAAAACGATCGAAAACGACCCCAAGAACACCCAAAACGAACGTCGGACGAAGGAGATACGGAGGAGAGATGTTACCGGGTCGACGGACCCGACCCACGCCTGAAACCGGGTCCGGGTCGACCCGGCGGGAGGTTGAAGACAACCTCCGGCCTCCAAAAACGACGTCGTTTCGGCGTTTAAAAAAAAAAGTTTTTTTTTTGTTTAAAAGGCGTCTGGGCTGGGAAATTTTTTAAAACAAAAAATTTGTTATTTCAGGCCCAACCTTTAGGTCCAAACAGTGAGGCCTAAAACAAAACAAAAAACATAGAGGCCCGCAAAAAAAAAACCGCAGGAATTCAGTCTAAGCCCAAAACCTTCAGGCCCAATGAGCGAGGGCCGAACAAAAAAAAAAAGGAAACGAAGCCTTAAGCCCAAAAAAAAAACCATTTTTTTTCAGAAAAGCCACGTGGCGCGTGAGGCCACGTGGCATATTTTTGTGACACGTGGTGGACACCATCCGACAGTCCTCGGCGCGTGGAAGCCGATGAGCCGGCGCGTGTCGCTGGATTCGTCCCGGAAGTGGCGCGTGGTGTACACGCGCCACTGTGTGCGTGTGTGATTTCTGTTTTTTTTATTTTTCAGTTATTTCTGACTTCTTTGGGCGCGTGGGGGCGCGTGCCTGAGCCAAATGGGACCCGGTTTGCTCCTAAAAATCCCTAAATTCATGATCTTTAATATGATATGCTATATGATTGGTTTTGACGCTAATTAATATATGTTTATGTTATTCTAAGTGCGTTTATGAATGTTTTAAATCATTTTAAAACTTCTAAAAATTCATTTATTGATTTCAATATTTTTCTGTTATATTTAAATGTGTTATGAACATGTTATCAAATATTACAGAGTGAATATTGTCTTATTTATATTATAGTGAAGCATGATTTAGTTGATAATTCATTATATTATTATATGTTTTAGTTAAGTGGGAGCTTTTTTTAGGAGTTGTTAATCCTAAAAGTTAAAGTTGTTAAAGTACATATATATAATTCTTGACAGAATTTTAGTGATGTTGCTAATATTTATGTGATGGGAGATACAAACGTATACTCCTGATCATGAATTTAATAGTATTACTATTTTTTCTGGTTAAGAATAATATAAGTACATGACATTGTATACTGTGTTTGTGCTATATATTGTCGATGATATGTTCATTAGTTTAATTCTTTTAGAGAGACATATTGAATGTGGAATGAATTTGTCTCCAGAATTGAAAATGGCAACTAAGAACATCATCGCTGAGTTAAATAAAGGAGACAAACTAAATGGTGACAATTGGGATATCTGGCACCGAAAAGTCCAATATATTTTGGAGGAACAAGAGGCAATGGAGCCTCTAACAACAGTTGTAGCACAGCCTGCTGCTGGGAATACGGCCCAACACAGGAGAGACCAAGAGGTCTATGAGGCTTGGAAAAAGAAAAATAGCATTGCAAGAATTACATTGCTGAGTACAATGGCAGATGACCTTATATGTGAATATGAGAAAAATGAAACAGCGCAAGCCATATGGGCAGCGTTGAAAGACAGGTTTGGTGGTACATCCACCTCTAAGCTTAGACGATTAACTATTAAGTTTGATACGTATAAGCTTAGGCCAAATACTTCCATGAAACAACATCTAAGAGAGATGGCAAATATGATTAGAGAATTGAAGGAAGCTGGGCATACTGTGTCTGATGAACAACAAGTTCAGGCAGTGATAAGATCATTGCCATCTAGTTGGGAGCACATGAAGGTTAATCTAACCCATAATGAAGGCATTAAAAATTTTAATGATGTGGCTAAACACTTGGAACTTGAGGACGAGCGCTTGGAGGCATACAAGTCCTCTGGCCATGCCTACTACACAGAGGGTGTAGGTCCTTCTAATACAAAACCCGATTCCAAGAAGGGGAATAAATTTCAAAAGAATGGAAAGAAGGACAAGAATAAATTTGTAAAAGGCAAAAAGGAATTCAAGAAGAAAGGAAAAAAGGGCGGGAAGAAGAATAAAAATGACTTAAGGAAGGTCAAATGCTTTGCCTGCCAAAAGATGGGTCATTTCGCACGAGATTGTACTGAGCGAAATGAGAGTGAAAAGGTACTAGTGGATTATGTAAATTCACATGTTTCCTATGTTTCTAGCACTGTTTTCCTAACAGAGAATATCTGTTCTTCTTGGATTTTGGACTCAGGTTCAACAGACCACGTGACAAGGGATCGAGGATCCTATGTAGAATACCGTCGGCTGCCTGACAAATGTAAGTGGCTTTATGTAGGCAACAATGCAAAGATTGAAGTTAAAGGCATTGGAACTTGCAAATTAACTTTGCGTAGTGGAAAGCCTTTGATCCTACATGATGTGCTTCATGCTCCTGACATCCGACGGAATTTAGTTTCTGTAAAATGTCTTGTAAACTATGGGTTTAATGTAAACTTTCATGATAAAGTTGCAGATATATTTTATAATTTTGTATTTTATGGTCTAGCTTTCCTTTCAAAGAAGTTCTTTGTAATGGATATTATTGATGATTATAATATACATGATTGCTTTGCTACTTCTTCTGATTCAACTGTTGATATGGCTATTTGGCATGCTAGACTAGGGCATATTAATCAAAATAAAATGATTAAACTAGCAAAAGAAGGTTTGCTAGGATCCATATCCAATATGGAAATGTCCTTGTGTGAAAGTTGTCTAGCAGGTAAGGCAACTAGAAAACCTTTTGGTAAGGGAACAAGATCAGAACAACCATTGCAAATAATTCATTCTGATATTTGCGGTCCTATGAGTGTGAGGGCAAGGCATGGAGCTTGGTATTTTATCACTTTTATTGATGACTATTCACGATACGGTCATGTCTATTTGATCACACATAAGTCTGAGGCTCTTGAGTGCTTTAGACGATACGTAAATGAAGTTGAAAATCAAATGGACAATAAAGTTAAAGTATTACGTACTGATCGAGGACGTGAATATCTGTCTGATCAATTTAAAGAGCTCTGTGAAGAAAAAGGGATAATTAGGTAGCTAACTATCCCTGGCACTCCCCAACAGAACGGAGTTGCTGAAAGAAGAAATAGAACTCTTCTAGACATGGTTAGGTCAATGATGGCACAAGCAAATCTACCAATTTCATATTGGGGTGATGCTTTAATGACTGCTACCTTCGTACTTAATCGTGTGCCCTCAAAATCAGTTACTTCAACACCTTATGAGTTATGGACAAAACGCAAGCCGGATCTTAGTATCCTTAGACCATGGGGGTCAGCTGCATACATTCATGATAATTCTCATAAGTATGGCAAGTTAGGTCCTAGAGGAAAGAAATGTATCTTTATAAGGTACTCTGAACAATCCAAAGGATATGTCTTCATCGGTGAAAATGAAGATGGAACGGTAATTGAAATTGAATCTAGAGATGTTACATTTCTAGAAAATGAATTCCCTAAAAGGGGAGACATTGACCGCACTGTATCTCTTTATGAGAAACAGGAACAAACTAGTATAGAACCTGTTGGTATGCTTGAATCATCCCAAAATGTCGATTTAAGTGGGAGTTTAGAAAGGTTAACACAAAGACCTAGACAAAAGAAAACACCAAGGCAAGAAGCTCCTACAAGAAAGAGTAACAGGGAAAGTATCCCTAAAAGACGCTTCCAAATAGAAAGTGAAGCACTTATTGTTACTCCTGATGGGGATGATGAACCACGTTCGGTACTAGAGGCCTTATCTAGTCCTGCTAAAGATGAATGGAAAAAGGCAATGGATGAAGAAATGAACTCAATGAGAAAGAATAAAGTTTGGGAATTGATTGACCTACCAAAAGGGCGAAAAGCCATTGGGAACAAGTGGGTTCTTAAAATTAAAAGAAAGGTGAATGGGTCAATTGATAAGTATAAGGCACGATTAGTTGCAAAGGGGTATACACAGCAAGAAGGTATAGATTATGAAGATACCTTCTCACCTGTAGTACGATTTAATTCTATAAGAATTATTCTAGCAATAGTAAACAGTTTGGATTTAGAATTACATCAAATGGATGTTAAAACTGCATTTCTAAATGGTGATCTGGATGAGGAAATCTATATGGAACAACCATTAGGTTTCATTGAAAAAGGAAAAGAGAATAAAGTTTGTAAACTTAAAAGGTCTATTTATGGACTAAAACAATAATCCAGACAGTGGTATTTGAGGTTTCATAAAGCAATAACCTCTTATGTAGATGATATACTATTGGCTGGAAATAATCTGAATTCGATTATAGCTATTAAAGAATGGCTTTCATCGAATTTTGAAATGAAAGACATGGGTGAAGCAGAGTATATACTTGGAGTTAAGATCCAAAGAGATCGTTCAAAAAGAATCCTATATCTTTCACAAGAAAATTACATTAAAAAGATTCTCGAACGATTCAACATGAGCAACTGCAATTCCTTGGATACCCCAGTGGCTTCTGGTGTAAACTTAAGCAATAAGATGTGTCCCAAAACTGAGTTTGATCCAAAGAAAATGATGAAAGTTCCCTATGCTAGTGCTGTTGGTAGTTTAATGTACGCAATGATGTGTACAAGGCCAGATTTCTGCTTTGCGGTAGGATTGGTAAGTAGGTTCCAATCTAACCCAGGTGAGCGTCACTGGAAAGCAGTAAAAAGGATCATGAGATACTTAAAAGGCACCTCTGACTATGCACTATGCTACGAAGGAAGCGATCTACGCCTGGTTGGATATTCTGATGCTGATTTAGGTGGAGATGAGGAAGAGCGAAGATCGACCTCAGGTTATACTTTCTTACTGAATAATGGCGCCATATGTTGGAGTAGCAAGAAGCAAACATGTATTGCTTTACATTCTATGGAAGCCGAGTTCGTAGCATGCACTGCAGCTGCACAAGAGGCATTATGGTTGAAGAGGTTCATTGAACATCTTGGATTTGGCAATGAGAGTACCAATCCAGTATTAATGCATTGTGATAACACTGCAGCCATAGCCTATACTAAAGATCCTAAGTATCATAGTAAGACCAAGCATATAGACATTAAGTATAATTTTGTAAGAGATTATATAGCACATAAAATTATTACTGTACAACATATTTCGACCAAGAGTATGGTCGCAGATCCCCTAACCAAACCAATTGCCAAGGAAACATTTGAAAAACATGTAAGGGCACTTGGTGTACGTAAAATGTAAAAAATTTTCAGACTTTATTACATTTATGATTAATTGAAGTACTTATCATTATTAGTATAAATGTCTGTGTGAAAGTATACAATGTCTAGTATGTCGTACAGGCTTGTGAGGTTGTCTCTCTCACACGAGCAACCGCCTTTGACACTCAGGAAGGGTGTGGAAAGATGAGACAATTGTGTTCACCGGTAAAGCTGCTAGAATGCGGATATGGTAGAGAAGAAACACAAACTATATGTCGCCTTGACAACAGTGTAGCATGTCAAGATGAGATCCATAAACATGAACATTAGTATGGATCGAATCATGGATATCCACTTCCATGATGCCTGTAGCCAGATAACAAATTCTTCAAATATTGACATCTGAATAGAAAGGAAGAGTTTGGGTTTAGATGCTGGGAGTGTCTAGACTTAAGTCTGTACAGTGTTAATAACAAAATGAAAAACGACGTGCACTCTTATGGTGTGAGAGTAACACTGTAGCATGTGATTCATACCACATGTGCTAAAGAACCGTAAAAGGGAAGCAACTAAGACGATCCCTGCTTAATTGTTGTGTGAGTCCCAGGAAGTTTCTAATTCTTCCATTGATATCCTTTGACTTTGACAATATCACAGAGGTGTACTTCAGCGTCTGCTACTTTAGCATATGTCCTACGATCATGATAGATGCGATCTATGGTATTATGTTAGGAAAGCGGCTGATGTATATTGAAGTGATATCTGGGCGAAAGGGAAGATTACTTGAAATATACACAAATATGCTAGTGTCTGAGACATGTCCTTTTATGGTATTATTTTTGATAATTTCATAAATGTGGATACTATGCATACTAGAAAGGCAATCTGAGTTTTATACTGACTCAAAAGGGATTAGATTAGCTATGTGAAAGTGTATATAAGTGAATCTAGGATATTTAAGGCACAATATTAAAATCAAGCTACACAATGAAGGTTGTCTTGTGCTGGTCTCTGTAAAAGAGATTTCTAGTACATACACCTATATACAGATGTCATGCCTACGCGGTCACGGCAATGCACCTAGTATGAAAGAAGGAAGAAAAAGAGACATATCTAATCCACCAAGTGTGAGTGGGAGATGTTGGAAAATAGCCTAGTCCACCCTTGGTGGATTGGGCCCAAGCCCAATAAGATTGGGGTCAAAGTATAAATAACATAAATGCTTGGGTGGATATATGTAATATTATCCAAAATGTTATGAGTCATGTTTTTTTGTCCGATGCAATATGACTCTTCAAGAGGCATTGTTTCACTGAAACAACATATCTCTCAATCGAAAGGATATCTTGTCTCTCTGATGGAAGGATATGTTAGTAGAAGAGGAAGGGGTGCATAGAACCCTATAAATAGGCGTAAAGGGATTCAGTTGCAACTTACTTGGAATTAACATACAGAAACTCTGTCACTGTGAATCCCTATTCCCTCTACTATATTTCTCTTTTCTTCTTCCGTTTGTGGTGTATTTGCTGTGCGTCATAATCGCTTCCGCTACTGTGATACGATTAGCGTGGGTATAAGAGAGAAACGGTCGCACTCCAGGTACGCCCAATTATTCTTACAGTTTGCTTTTATTTTATTATGCCCGGAACTCATGTATGGTTATTATTAGCTGAATGGTTATTATTAGCTGAATGGAGACTCTTTTCGATGGCAAAATAAAATCTGTTCACTTGTTACTAACGCTGTGTGCTGACTAGGTAAGCTGAGGTGGCAAAATAAGTGTGTGGACCCATGCTGACCTGACACGTGAAAAACGAAAAGAAAGCTAAAACGCAACACATCAGCATAATCCAATTTTACCCTCAACATTCAACCAGCGCCAACCATGGCCTTCAAGCTTATCGCCGGCGATGACCCACGTTCAGTACAACAGCCTAAAGGCGAGGAGACCTCCTTAACGACGACGACATCTACAGGATGACGACCAAGACGGAAAAATTGAGTACATCACGGTTTATGAGAAGAACAATAAGATTCGCCTTCTTCAAAGCTTCAACTTCGACTTCACCTTCTTCATTTGGCTTTGACGGCAACGAAGACAGAAAAATCACATCTCGACTTCTTCGAAGGATGTGGAGTGTCCAGATCTGAACTCCGGTGAGTATGTGTTGACCGAAATGGAGCCATGCCTAGCTTGAATTTTGGGCCGGTGGATCTGAAGGTGGAAGCTCAAGATCGGAACAGTTCCGCCACCACCCATCTTTCTGAGTGACTGAGACCTCCTTCGACCTCCTTCCTTTTTTTTTTTTCCTTCACGTTTTTTGAATTTTGGATCTGCGAAGAGTTGTTTGCTGATGGAAACAAGGTTTTTTTTTTTTGTTGCTTCAGTTTATGCTTTCTCATTCTTCAAGTCTGATGGAAGCATGGTGATTCGCTGGTATGAGGTTGTAGCTCAATGAATGCTTTTGTGATGGTAGCTTTTTGCCGTCACTTTCCAGATCTGTTTTCTTTTCTTTTTTTTTAAATAACTTTCTTCATTTAAATGAACTTAGTTGATTTGGTTTCTTGTTAAATTAACAAGATTTTTCTGTATGAATTTTTGGATTGTTTATGGGAGACAGATGAATCTGTGCCTATGATTTTTGTCGAAGAGGACAATAGATCTAGAGGTGGAGTTTTTTTCTCTTTCATTGAGGGGTATTTTAGAATTTTTGTTGTTATTTTTAGGGAAAATCCCTCAAAAAGAACTTTTAAAATAGGAAAAGACGGAAAGGTGTTCCGAAATTCCATATTTCCACAAAAGTGCGAGTACCTGATCTGGGATATTGAAATTGTAGACAAAATGACGTGCGTAACCCTGGAAGTTTTAAAATTGAAAAACGTTGAGGAAATAAGAAGGGCGAAATTGCGCGAAAACTCTGTCGGGACTCTTCATCTTCTTCCGGCGTCGTCGTTGTCGTTGTTGGAGCGTGGTTCCGTGGCGTTGAGAGAGGATAGTAGCAGCGACATTGTGCAGTGAATTTGGGGTGGATTTGAGGAGGAGCGAAGGCGAGAAGAGGTTGTGGTGAAAGGTATTGGACAGTTGCAGAGGCACCAGTTTGCGGCTGCGAATTTGAGCTCCGTTGTTGATGTTGGGTAAGTGGTGTTTAAAATTGTATTTCATTTTAACTTATCCACTTGATTAGAATGGGGGTTCAAATTCGTTGGGTTCAAATTCGTTGTAAAGTTGTGACAGGGTGTTCAGACGTAGGGTATTGTGATTTTATTGTTGTGAAAATCTTATACATACATTTGCGAATGGCTTAAGTGAAGTTGTGAAACAAAACCTCTGAAAACTGCATGTTAAGTTGTGAACACAAAAGAAGAATCTGTGAAAACGATAATGACACGTTGGTAACTTGTGAAACAGCATATGAAGTTGTGGATGTGAGTAGAAGTTGCGAAAGGGTTTGTAGATATAGGAATCGCCGATTTCACAGTAGTGAAAATATTATGGATAGTGTGGATTGTTTTAAGTGAAGTGCTGAATCCCTAAGATAACATTTGAAAATCGAATGTTATCCTGTGAAAACATTATCGGAGTTTGTGAAAGCGTAATGAAAAGTTGGTAAATATGTGTAAAGGTCAATTTAGGCGAGGAAATTGTGAAATTCGTAGACGAACTTGTGAATCCTGTAATACCCCGAATTTTGAGACTCGAGGATAGAGAATAAGCCTGAGATTAGTGGATTGCTAAGCCCCGGTTTAGCAAGATCCCAAATTGTGATTAGGGGTTAATGACTACAAAAGTGGACGTGGTTAGTGATTAATGAACCCTTTTAGAGAATATAAAGAGGATTGTAGTCACTTGTGTTATGAGCAACGCCAAAACCCTGTATTTGAGTTCAATTGTGGATTAACATCCAAATTGACTTAGAATAGAGGGAAGAATTGAATGGGGTATTGTGATGGAAATGGTGTCATGTTGTGGTATTTAATCATTGGAATTGATTTAAATTGGATTGGACACATTGGTTGCAAAACTGGAAATGCTGTCCAGTGAAACTCTATTCTGGGCTGTCAGTTTGTGTGAACGTTTTGAATGACCAAATGGTGTCTAAAAATTCTGAAACTTTCCAGTCTTATAGTTCATATCTCAAACTTCAAAATGGACATATAATTTGTGCCATTTCGTTTTGGGAACTGGGAGATATGACTGTCCAAAGTTTGGGATAGAAACTGAACTCTATTTTGGGGCAGTGATGAGTTTTATGTAATTCTGGAATTGTGTGGTGATTTTTAGTAATGTCCAATATTTTTACTATGAAGAGGACTTAAATATCTTTCATTTGGCTTTGGAATCACCTCATTTTGAGTTTTCTAGAATTAGTTATGATTTTTCAAAGTTTGGGCAGAAAATCTGCCAGATGGGAATTATGACATCATCAAAATAAAAGATGACATCAGCATGGAATTAAAAGCAATTCCTTCATCTTCATCAGCCATTTCCTGACGCCATTTGAGAAACAAAGCCGTGAGAGAGAGCTTGGAAAAAATAGGGAGAAGGAAGGAGAAAACTCGCGAAGTAGATCGATTTCTTCGGTGAATTCGTACCTAACGCGTATGATCCTTCTCCTAAGCTTCTCTTCTACATGGATTAAGGTACTTGAAGCTTAATTTTGCTGTTTAAAAGGGGCTAGGGTTCAGCCAAATTGAGTAAAAGCCAGAGGGAGCTTGAGGTAACTTCCAAACTTTCGTATATTGCTTATTCTGGCTGTTGTGGGCAATTTAATCGGTGAAATTTCGCCGGATTGCCATTGGTTTTAAAGTTTGGAAATGACATGGCCTAGGGGTTATGCTGCCCAAATTGGGTCTTAATGTTAGTTGTAACCTAATGTAATGGTTAATAAAGTGGTTAGGAGTAGAAAGGAACGCATTTACGGAGCCGAAACATAAAAACCCCAATTTTCCCCGAAATACTTGAGAATTTCGGCCAGCTCTAGAAATGGGTCTTAGAGTTGGATTTTCAATGATTTGATGATTCCATTGAGTTCAGGAGCGAAAATTAGGTGGGGTTACAGTTGGGCACTTTTCCGGAAAAGGCTGAAAAAGCATAATTACGAAAACGCCCCTGAAACACTTAAAGTGGGGTTGTCAAGGGTAATTTTGTAATTGACATTGAATTTGATAATTCCGAGTCCGAAAATGGATTCCTTGGGCGAAAATATGTTAGAATAGCCCATGTCAAAATTTCAAGAAAAGTACAGCCGGACTGGGTACGGCGGGGCCGGGCCGGGTCCCCGGGGGTATTTTAGTAAATTTTCACTATAGCCTCATATAACCTCCAGAAACACTATAGAAGTGTCTAAATAGTACATTTGATATTGTAGGATCGAATGTGAAGCCTCGAGTTGCTGGCACGCAAATCGAGGAGAAAAGGCTGGAGGTAGGGGACTTACCTTACTTGCATGTATTCGATATCTTTGCTTGTGTAGTGATGTATGTGATTGCTTTACTTGATTGTGTAGAGCATATTTGAATAAATGAAGCTCTGTTTCTGTTTTCGCTGTGGCCATAGTCTTGTTGTATGAAATATTGAGCATGCAGAAATATCATTATGGGGTATGCATCTAGATAAAGCTAACATGTCATACACCTAGCATCTATCTTGCATGCATTATGGTATCTGTTTCCTACTGAGATTCTCTCGAATCTCACTCTCCCCTACCAACAATTTAGACAGGGCAAGTGGCTCGTGGAGGGAGCGGCTAGGACTCCTCCGAGATGAGATTGTGTAATCCCCATTTGAAGAACTGTAATGGGCAATTGTACCCTATGTATCTTTAGCGAAGGTATGTACCCGGGATTGCCGGGATGATTAAGTTGTGCACTCTGATATTTATATGAATGTGATTTATCTTCGCGTAGTAATTGTATTCGAAATGTGAATATGAGACCAAGTTTATAAATGATTTCAAAAAGTATTCGTGAGAACCCCGTCATATGATGGGTTAGTAAATGTTATTTGATTATTATTGGTCTCTATTTCATTTTAATTGCGTATTTCGGATATAATTACGGAGGGGGTTACAAATCCTTATGCAGAAGTTGTGAATTTTTCTCCATAAGTTGTGAGACCTTATTTAACTGTGGGGAAATAGATATTTCCAATAGTTGTGGTTGTGATGGGAAGGTTGTAAAATGGTATGAGAAGTTGCGATGACATAGCTTAGATGCGTTAACTTGTCATGTACGAATAAAAATGTTATTAAATGTGCTGAAATCCATAATTGATGAGTGTAAACTGAATTTTGTGCAGGTAAAAGGAGATGGGGGGACACAAAGGTGAGACATCAAAGGCAGAACAATTAAAGGCAACAAGTGTCAAGAGTAGAGAAGTAACGAGAGAAAGTGAAAAGTCCGAGGCAATAAAGGGCGATGGTGAACAGATTAAACCAGTGATGAGTGGGTTTTGGTGTTTAGAAAAGAGTATGTGGCCAAGTTAGGGGAGAAGAAGAGAAGGATGGCAGATGAAAGTAGGTCGGCAGGGAAGGCATGGCGTGAGTTGCCAGAGGCGAAGAAGAAGGAGTACAATGATAAAGCTATGGAAGGACGGCCGAAAAGGGAGATGAGGTAAAAGGAACTGCCATTTCATACCCGCTGCTTACTGGGAGGATTTACATCATTGGTGCAGTTTGTGAACGGTAAAGAACATTTGAAGGAGAGGGTTAAGAGAATTGGATTTAGAAACCTATTGAAGGTGCAATTGGACAAACTCCCCCGTGACCTGATTGTGTCCATGCTGAGAGCATATGACCCAACAACACATCAATTCAGGATTAGGGGGAAGACAAAAGAAATAGAAGCATCAAATGTGCATAAGTTGCTCGGTATACCTGATTCAGGGGAGGAGGTAAAGGTGGATGTGGAGGATTCGAATAGAAGATATCAGTGGTTGAAGAGGGAGTATGGGAGGAAGAAATATACGGACATTCTGAAGCACATAAAATCTGGGACAGCTAGCGATAAATTTTAGTTTATGTTTGTGCTGTACAGTTTAGTGACTTTGTTATGCCCTACCTCGAGTGGGCTCATAAGTGACCGGATGTTGAGGGGTATGTTCTGCACAATGGACGGTTTTGAACATTATGAATGGGCAACATACATGATGAAAGACTTGTGGAAGGAAATGAGTGATTATGTGAAAGAGTACAGGGAGAATAAGAAAAAGGAAGGGAGCAGCAACGTGGGTGGTTGCCTGTACTTACTCCTGGTATGTCACTGTTTACATTAAATGTGTAGCTATCATTCAAGCCGAAAATAATGATCCATATATTTTCTATGGTGCAGTTGTTGTTTGGGGAAAATTTCCCTTTGAAACAAAGTGTTCGCGAACAGTCCACCACACCGATTGAATTCTGGACAAAGGAAAAGATCAACGAAATGGTGAAGACTGAGAGGACGAGCAATATGGGCATTTTGTATTAAGGAAAAGGCTCTGAAGTTAGGGCAGGGAATGAGGACACAGATAATGTCCCATATTTAGACCCGGTATGTGTCTGTGGAAGCTAAATTAAAATGCAAAAACGATTTAATCATGTAATTGACAAATTAAGTTGTGCTGTCACTGTAGGAATTGAAGGAGGTCTATGCGCGGTTGGTGAAGGTTATCGATGAAAACCGAAACAGACTTGTAAACGTGGTGGTGCAGGAGCTACTCAATGTCCAGCTCGCACGAGAGGCCAGGGACAAAGCACAATAAGACGGCCCTGGTGTGACAGTAGATGAGCAACATACAGATGAGGATGATGATGATGCGACAGATGCTACTCACGACTCAGATTCTGATGATGCAGATGCAGAACGTTATCATGTTGATGACGATGAAGAAGATGATACAGAGGGAACTGAGGTGGCAAAAAAAGTGCCCATGGATGACCATGCAATTCAGAGGCCTCAACAGCTGCAGAGATCAAAGAGGCGGCCACTGCAAGCGATGACATGTCCATTTATACAGTTGGATGGGAGTCGAGAAAGGAAGACACCAACGCATGATCAGAAAACGTTGTTCAACATAGTTTCCACAATGGCCAGAGGTGCTGAGGCTGAAGTGTAAGTATCAACGTCATGTGATTGAATGACTGTTATGTAGTTAGTATATTACCACAACACGGGAAGCGATGAACTAACTGGCATTGCATTTGAAATGTTTTTGTAGGCCGTTGGTTCAGATTTTGGATGAAGAACTGTGTCGAGACCAGTTGTATACGCTAGGGGGAATTCAAAGACTAAGTAATACGGTATGTATGGCTTACGTGGAGAATGGTTTCATTAAGTTATGGTGAATATTATATGTAGTTTATGCAATGGTTTCTTTGCTGCTGTAGGTGATGTCGGTTGTATGTAAGGCTTTAATGTATCACTTCAAGGTGGAGGGAGGATAGCCGAAGCGCCATATTTTTTATGCATGGTTCATGGTAATTACTTATTTGTTGTGTAGTGGAACAACATTTAATTTGACAAAATTATGTGCACATTAGTCAGGACTATGTGTTTTTATGCAGACAAAGTTGGTAGGTCACCTAATAGGGTGGAAAGTGTCTTCCGCGAGTAAAGAATTCTCTCCTAAAACCGTCGGTTACAATATAGGCGAGTGTGAGTTGATAATGGGTCCGGCACTTGTCCATGGCCACTGGTTCTGTGTTCCGTTAGAGACAAAGACTATGACCTTTTACGTGCTGGACTCAATGAAGCCTGATATAGGCAGCAAGAAGACTACGAGGAAGGGTGGCGTGACAGATGATTACATATTTGTGTTAAACTTAATTGTAAGTTCACCTGACTCCACTGCTGTAGTTGAGGTGGTTTACTTCAGTTGACCCACATCGTAAGACGCATAAATGTTGTTTTTTCAGAGAGATAGGTTCGTTGACATCATGCACATTGTTAACCCGCATCTGGCTGGGAATAAGAAGATGTCAGATATTGTGTGGCCTCCTGTTGTGCAATAGAATAATCTGTAAGCTTCTTCACATTCGCCTTTTACAATTTAGCTTGCATTGTTTCGTTAAGTAACACAACGTTTTCATGTGGGTGAGAGTACAGGAGGGACTGTGGTGTTCATGTTATTATTTGGTTGAGCCAGTGGACCCCGGAAGGTGATTTCCATTACGAAAATGTAAGTGGTCCAGATTTCCCTCTGTACGCATTCTTATTTACTTGTGATTTCCATTATGGTTTCCATTGAACCTTACACTGAGGGAATTACTTATTTGTAGGAACAAATTCAGCAATTGCGGAGCGACATTATGTGGTGGTTAGTTAATCATCCGCTGAATTTGTTGCGGGACACAGCTCTGGCCCTCATTCCCTCTGGACAAAAGTCCAGCAAAAGACGTGCTTAGGTTATGTCCCCGCAATATAGTAATGTCAACACTTGTCCATGTAAAGTATTGTTAACGTCATAGAGTAATGTACGGTAGAGTGCACTGACAGGACAGAACATGCAATTTAAGGTACATTAATGACATATATGTTGCCATTGCGGGATGCAATGTTTCCCAGTTCACTCCTCTATCATGACCTTCTAAAACGTACTTGTATGCCACCAACAATATCTGTGTTCCCCTTTCGCAATGTAACTATGTCCTTGCCAGAGGCAGGTTAAAAATTTTTTTAAGAGAACTAATATCCCTAACAGAAAGGGCTGATGTAATGAGGCACAATGAATAATATGCAATTTAGGGTTGAATGATGCACACATTACATAAGGATACTACGCACGTGCGCCACTTCCATTTCCAACTGCCAATAATTTGATCAGCACTGCTAACAATCCATGGTGAACAATGATGATGCACACATTACATAATGATTGTGTCCAGTCAATACACCATGCTAACCAAGTGTGACACTTCCTTTTCCAACTGCCATTACTCTGATTATCTCTGGCGGCAACAAATCCATAGGCATATACACTATAGCGCGGTCATAACTTGATGTTACATAGACAATGCTTTGGTGTCTCAGTCAGGATGGCCATTGAGCAGTCGAGTTGATATTAGCACTGGACGGTAACAAGCGAGTTATTGTTTAGAGCCTTGCGTTTCTTTCCGCATCTCCACTCGACTTGAGGATTACAACTCGAGTTACTTGAATAATTGGACGGTTTCCAGACAGTGCTTGCATCAAGACTTAGCAGTACGGACTCAAGTTGTCTGATTACCAACTCGAGTTGTCATCATTACTGGAGGGTAACCCGATGGTGATAGTGAGAAGCGGCACCGAACTCGAGTTGCGTAGAAGGTCACTCGCCCCCGTTCTTGGATGACTTACGAAGCTCACTCGAGTTTCCAGATGACCAACTCGAGTTATCGTCATCACTGGAGGGTAACCCGATGGTGATTGTGTTTAACGGCACCGAACTCGAGTTGCGTCGAAGGTCACTCGCCAACGTTCTTGGATCACTTACGAAGCTCACTCGAGTTTCCAGATGACCAACTCGAGTTGTCGTCATCATTGGAGGGTAACCCGATGGTGATTGTGTGAAGCGGCACCGAACTTGAGTTGCGCCGAAGGTCACTCGCCAACGTTCTTGGATAACTTACGAAGCTCACTCGAGTTTCTAGATAACCAACTCGAGTTGTCTTCATCACTGGAGGGTAACCCGATGGTGATTGTGAGAAGCGGCACCGAACTCGAGTTGCGTAGAAGGTCACTCGCCCCCGTTCTTGGATGACTTACGAAGCTCACTCGAGTTTCCAGATGACCAACTCGAGTTATCGTCATCACTGGAGGGTAACCCGATGGTGATTGTGTTTAACGGCACCGAACTCGAGTTGCGTCGAAGGTCACTCGCCAACGTTCTTGGATAACTTACGAAGCTCACTCGAGTTTCCAGATGACCAACTTGAGCTGTCGTCATCACTGGAGGGTAACCCAATGGTGATTGTGTTTGTTGTTGTTAAATGTGCATAAGTAATGTGCAAAAAGCATAAGTAATGTGCAAAAAGCAACACGTAATTGGTCATACTTGGAGTCTGTAGGAAAAAAGAAGATAAACCATATGCACGTCATTAAACCTGACGTATGGACGAAGTGTTTGAAACATTTACTCTAATATTATTTCTTTGCTGAACTGCATGTTACGAGAATTAAAAAAAACGTGGGGACTATTGTCGTCTAAGCATCTGGATTAACGTCTTCATCGTTGTCGACTCCCTCATTAATTTCTTCCTCCTCCCATGCGTCGATTCCTTCAATCGCCTGTGGTTCAACATTCGGTCCTTCTGGTTCGTTCATAATGTGGTAGAGCCAGCTTACTTTTGTGTCGTATATGCAATTTCTGCATCCGGGCTGGCATGGTTGGTTCTCACAAAATCTATGTTTGGGACGGTCGAATGTGTTCCTGTTCAGTCCCCAGTTCATTGATTGTAGGTGTCGTGTCACTCGCTTTTTAATTGAAGATATTTGGCCTGAGTCGATAATAGCTTGAAGTCTGTGTATTGCTTCGTTCCCTTCTGGTGTGTCCTTAAACTTACTCCATTTTACAAGCACTAATATGGCAAATGAGTAACTTGCATCACAGTTGTTTAGGACTGCAGCCTCCCGTATTTGTGACAGTCCTTTCTCTCCTGTATCTGCTGTTCTGGTGTAGTATTTAAGCCCTCTAATGAATAGACTAAATGGATTACCGTTATGGAAACATGTCAGCAGGAAATGAATCTGTTGCTCGCTTCTTGTCCATCCTAGATTATCATAGTTCTCCAGTGGCACGTTCTTATAGAATTCTGTTGAATTTCTTGCTATCCTTAGGATGCGGCATGAATTCTTGAAGTGATAATAGTCTTTCAAACTTGATGATGCTATGTAGCACATCAGTTCTATTAATATTGTTTGCGGAAGCTTCAGAAGCGGTGAGTCATCGTTGCTGGTCGTTCTTCTATGTCTGGATTGGTCTGGTGGGAAGTCAGCCATGTTTGTTCGTGTTTGTTCTTGCAAGACTGTTTTGTTGCCTGCGGCCTAAATAATTGGGTGTGTGGACTTTTTGTAGTTTTTAGTGCACGACCAAGCGTGGCCGTTTTATTTTGTTGGTGGTGGTGGGTGGAACGTGGCGGTTGTGCTGCTTGGTTGATTGTGGTGTACGCCTTTTGATGTCATGGGTTCATTGGATGTTACCAGAGTGCTTCACATTCGTAACTGAAAATAGTAATGTGAGTCTGTTCTGTTACATGTAATGTTTATGTGGCATTGCATGTCTTTTTTCCTTCCGTTTTGTGTTTGAACTGTGTTTTGTTTTACACTTGAATGTGTTTGTAATGGCCACGCGTATATATTTTGTAATTACTAATTTATGCACATTAATGAACTGAACTGAAGGTCATATTATATCCAGAGCACGTATGGTGTCAAGATGCACCGAGCCTGAGTTTAAAATAACACGCTCCAGTTAAGTAGTCACATAATGAGAGGTACAATATGCAATTACATGACCTTCTAAACATACTTGACCACACTAGAAGTGCCACTAAAAGGATCTGTATTCATGATGACAAAACTTATACAATTTCCACAGACTAAGGTTTGTGTTACTTAATTACAGCAAAATCAAACCACAAATATATTCATCAGGCACCATGCAATACATTCAGCCCCTTCTACAGAATAAACATTGTCATTGCAATTATAGGCCATCACACTATAATCATTATGTACCAGACAACATGACTATCAGTAACAGATGAACCATGAAGAAGACATTATACAGAGAAGCAATGCTCTCTACGCGGGCTCATACTAGGAATATGTCTCACGGTCATGTCTCCCCCTTATTGTCGTCATCTGGAAGGGTAAATGTCGTACACAATTTGAAGGTTGCAGAGGAAGACGGTGGAATGCGAAGAAGAGCTACTGGTGGAATAGGGTCTGTCTCAGTGGTACAACAAGGTTCATAGGAGTGGCAGGTTCAATGGGGGCAGAGGTTTGATCATGGGAGCCAGAGCATGTACGAGAGGGGTCCTGTATGGGATTGGTACCTGAAGGCTCACAACTGGATTGTGGAATAGCTTCTGGGTCCTGAGGGATGGGAACCTTTGACAGTGTGGCAGGATATGGGGATGTCAACATAACATTGGATGACGTAGGAGTACATGGAGCATTTTGAGTGACTAAGTTTGCAGGAGTTGTAGATTCAGGTCCACATGGAACAGGTGTAGCATTACACTGTGATGGCATATCAGAAGGACGAAAGTTGAAGTGTTCTCTGAGGACAGCTTCATAAGTATCAAGGCGATGATTAAATTCCCTCAACTGCTAAGTATGAGCATCTTGCATTTGAAATAGCCTCTCGAAGTTCTCATTAATGCCAATAACCAGACGTTTGACTTGATGGTCAACCATTTCGACCAGATAGGAATTTGAGACCTTTATGTGGTCTGTGGTTGTTTTCAATGCATCCTGGATATAGGTCTGAATTGTGGCTGCCATGAATGGGGATCCAGGAGACCCAGCTCTTGATGATTGTCCCTCATCCACTTTGGGTCTCTCAGATTCCATCTCCTTCCTTTTCTTCGTTGTTATACTTGTAGAAGCACCCACTGGCAGCTTAATATTCATTCTGCTCAGGTGAATGCTGTCAAACCTTGGAATACGAACAATTTACTCATTAGGTTCGAGGTACCAGATATTGTGCAGTGTCAGAAAGTGAGAGATCAGTTGGGGAAACGGTAGAGGGGTACTCCTTGTGGAAGACTTCCTGTATCTGTTTATTTCATTGTAAATGTGTTGCCCTATGTTCCTCTGTTCTTTAGACAGAATTGAGGCCATCAGCTGGTAATCTTGTCCCACGAAGTGAGTGAAATTGTTCGATTTATTGACCATAGATCATGAGTATATGTACCATACAATCCGATGTACATCACTCAAGGAGCTAGGTTTGAAAGTTAAAGTTTTACTTCCACCAATTGGATTCAGAATCTGACATATTTCTACATCACTGAATTCTTTTACAGGCCCTGTTAGAGGATTGTCTATGCCAAGGTAAGTGTTAATCAATGCAAGAGATAGTTGAATGTTTTGGCCCCTAACAGTTGACTCTAATCTTTCTTCTATCAGTTCGCCCACCTCATCACAAACCTCAACCACCTCCAAGTTACAGTAGAAGTGCCTCACTACAGAGGGACTATATGACGTTTTGATGGTAAACCAAGGTTCATAGTACTGAAACCAAGTATACAGATCTAAAACGAGTGTGTCCTTAATATGTTGTAGATCCAGATAAACAACAGGACAGAATGATCTATGAGCGAAATCATCGTCATACCTGCTCTTATCATTAGGCTCTAGTATCTCTGAATTGAAACCTGGTGGTGGTCCCAGAAGCTCATCCTCCAGTTCAGGAGGTACATTACACTTTGCTTTTTGATTTAAAGTTGATGCACCCCCAATCTGGATTTTGTGGGTGCATGCAATGTCTGACCAACCAATTGAGTCACAATCTTTGTTATCTTCCGCTCTAAGTCTTCTTATGTTTTATCTGTGGAGGTTGAGGCCAAATGTTCTATAGGTACTGACACGACTAGTTCCTTCGAAATGGGAGAGGCTACTTTTGGCCGTTTCTGCTATGATTCTGCTATCACAACCCCCTGTGACCTGCTCGGTTGTTCTGGTGGTAGTCGCTCCTGAACTTTTGGCCAAGTCTTCCTCGGTTTGTTCAACGGCTTACTCCCTTTGGATGGCAACTTCTGTGAATCACGAGAATCTTTCTTCCCACTGTCGGAGCCCTTGGTTCGCACCATTGCACCAGATGCAAGAATGACAAAGTGCGATGCTAGGGCTAGTCCAAACTCTGCTTCTCGACTCACTGAGGGTTAGGGGGAATGGAGCTTTTACGCCATGGTTGGTTGAACGGGATTTACGGATATGTAGAACTCAACTGACTAATAGTACGTTTCTCGTTAGTTAACTCGAGGGCTCATTTAGTCGGAGGTCGAGTGGAGTAAACAGAAATGTTTGGTGATTGAGGGAATTAAAGCGTGGAATCCTGATTAACTCGAGTTATAATTCATTCACTCGAGTTAGTATTCCCTTTTGGTTCGTGACTTTCCAGTTACCCTCTAGTGATCATATTAACTGGAGTTGTAAGTGGTTGACTCGAGTGAGCATCGTGAATTCCCACCATGAGGTAACTGGAGTGAGTTTTCTACAACTCGAGTTCTGCGTATGTTGATAGGATAACTGGCTGGTGACCTTCCAGTGATGCGTACAACTCGAGTTCGTCATGGCCCAACTCAAGTCCACACGTTGACTGAGCACAGTTTCCCACTGGAGTGAGCTTTGTCCAACTCAAGTTCTCCTATCCTACACACGATAACTGGCTGGTGACCCTCCAGTGATGCGTACAACTCGAGTTTGTCATGGCCCAACTCGAGTCCACACGTCGACTGAGCACAGTTTCGCACTGGAGTGAGCTTTGTCCAACTCGAGTTCTCCTCTCCTACACACGATAACTGGCTGGTGACCCTCCAGTGATGCGTACAACTCGAGTTCGTCATGGCCCAACTCGAGTCCACACGTCGACTGAACACAGTATCGCACTGGAGTGAGCTTTGTCCAACTCGAGTTCTCCTCTCCTACATACGATAACTGGCTAGTGACCCTCCAGTGATGCGTACAACTCGAGTTCGTCATGGCCTAACTCGAGTCCACACGTCGACTGAACACAGTATCGCACTGGAGTGAGCTTTGTCCAACTCGAGTTCTCCTCTCCTACACACGATAACTCTTCGGTTACCCTCCAGTGATGCGTACAACTCGAGTTTCTATTCCATCAAACTCGAGTTATCACTTACTCTTATCATATTCATAACAAGATCATACCTTTTCCTGAGCAAAGAAAGTTTGAATAAACAGTCGGTAGCATCAATAGGCATGGGCCTGCTTTTCCCATCGCCATCCAAATAGCAGATTGTATTACCACAAGTCTTTGAAATATAAATTGGTACATCAAGTGTTATTGTTATTAACAGATTATCTCTGTTTGGAAGAAGAAATTTGATGTGATTTAAAGTTGTGTAAATAAAAACACCATTGTCATCCCACCCTCCACCTGTGGAACGGATTGTCTGAAGCAGGGTACATTGATGCACAAACAATATACTTCACTGTCTACTAACATTGGCTTACATGAACACAGATCTTTTTGGTGGCATAGGTGTTGTGGTGAACTAGATTTCAGAAGGTCATGAACACAGATCTTTTTGGTGGCATAGGTGTTGTGGTGAAGTATATTTTAGAAGGTCATGAATACAGATCTTTTTGGTGGCATAGGTGTTGTGGTGAAGTATATTTCAGAAGGTCATGAACACATGACTTTTTGGTGGCATAGGTGTTGTGGTGAACTAGATTTTAGAAGGTCATGAACACAGATCTTTTTGGTGGCATAGGTGTTGTGGTGAAGTATATTTCAGAAGGTCATGAACACATGACTTTTTGGTGGCATAGGTCATTAACATAGATCTTTTTGGTGGCATAGGTGCTGTGGTCAAGTATGTCTTAGAAGGTCATGATAGCAGATGTTTATGGTGGCATAAGTGCTGTGGTCAAGTATGTCTTAGAAGGTCATGATAGGAGATGTTTATGGTGGTATAGATGTTGTGGTCAAGTATGTCTTAGAAGGTCATGATAGGAGATGTT
This sequence comes from Inga leiocalycina, assembly GCA_963242795.1. Lineage (NCBI taxonomy): Eukaryota > Viridiplantae > Streptophyta > Magnoliopsida > Fabales > Fabaceae > Inga > Inga leiocalycina. Next base: position 47,725,087 of record OY725322.1, on the reverse strand, counting down.
TATGGTGGCATAGGTGCTGTGGTCAAGTATGTCTTAGAAGGTCATGATAGGAGATGTTTATGGTGGTATTGATGCTGTGGTCAAGTATGTCTGAAAAGGTCATGGTAGCAGCTCTTTTTGGTGGCATAGGTGCTGTGGTCAAGTATGTCTTAGAAGGTCATGATAGGAGATGTTTATGGTGGTATTGATGCTCTGGTCAAGTATGTCTGAAAAGGTCATGGTAGCAGCTCTTTTTAGTGGCATAGGTGCTGTGGTCAAGTATGTCTTAGAAGGTCATGATAGGAGATGTTTATGGTGGTATAGATGCTATGGTCAAGTATGTCTTAGAAGGTCATGATAGCAGCTCTTTTTGGTGGCATATGTGCTGTGGCTGTGGTCAAGTATGTCTTAGAAGGTCATGATAGGAGATGTTTATGGTGGTATAGATGCTGTAGTCAAGTATGTGTTAGAAGGTCATGATAGGAGATGTTTTTGGTGGCATGTCTGCTGTGTGGTGAACTATATGTTAGAAGGTCATGAACACAGATCTGAAGCAGGGTACATTGATGCACAAACAATATACTTCACAAAGCGTATATGAATATTAGCAAGAAGTATCATCTGCGGAACATCATTATATGTACATCACTCATTAATCACCAGTTTACTGTGTACTAACATTGGGTTACATGAATGAACATCTTTTTGGTGGCATAGGTGCTGTGGTCAAGTATGTTAGTATGTCTTATAAGGTGATGATATTTTGGTGCCATAGATGCTGGGGTCAACTATGTCTTAGAACTTGAGAGCAGCAGCATTCCAACCAACTGATAAAAACTAGATAACACAGAGCAGTCAGATAAACTATACATTTGTATTTCCACATTGATTACAACTTGAGAAATAGTTGCCAAACTATACATAATCAACACTATACTTGTGTACAAAAGCAGTGGCTACTTATATAAACTTTCAACTTTCAGTGACAACAGAACATTAAGATCTTACTGCTTCTTAATGTTTTTTTGTCACTGACATGACACTGCATACATTACATATAAAAACTGCTTCCCCTGCACCCCATCCCTTCATTCCAAAAACCATTGAGGGTCAAACGAAAACATATATACAACATAAAAGATGAAGCATCAAAGATGATCATTAGTGTTCAACATGGGTTGGGATTTTTGCACGTCCTTCTTGTGTGTCCTGCTTCATGGCACCGTGTACAATGGTAGATCTTTCTATTTTGGAACTGTGATTCCTGCCTCCTTACTCTTGGTCTTCCAGGAGGTCGACTTGTGATTGGAGGGTGCAGGAACGTAGCTTCAGACATGTTTTCCATGTGATAATCCCTATAATCATTGACGTTCGGCATGTCTATTGTCACAACCGGAATCATGCTGTGCTGGTAGATCCGCTGCTGAGCTTCTATCTTATAACAATCCTCAATATAATCGTAGATGTTGCCGTGCACAACCTTGACAGCTGCACACGCATGTGTGTATGGAATCCCACTCATCTGCCATGCCCCACAACTACATTGTCGTGATCGCAAGTCAACCCCATGGTCTCCATGTACTGTATGCATACTGAATCTACCCTGCCCATAATCTTCACACCACATATGCTTACATCCACTCACATTTTCCATAACCTTTGCATCTATATTTGGTCTAACACAATTCTTCCACTTGTTCATTACCACATAAGAGGCATGCATCTTCTTTGCTACTTTCTCATGATGTGTGTGAATTAATTGGGCTACATTATACTTCCTTTCCTTCACCATCCATGCATTGAATGACTCGGCGATATTGGTTGTTATGTTATCCCATCGTTTGTATGGGAACTTGCTAAGAGCCCATCTATCAACGTCACCATGATTGTTAATCCATTCATATAACTCTTGACAGTACTCTTGCATCTTTTCCATTGCTTTATCAAAGTCATCAACACGCCTTGCATATGCAATCTTGTCAAGAAGCATCAGTCCATCCTCCTTTGACCGGTTATTGGTCTTTCCCTTGCCCCTATTTATTTTCAGTATCTCTGCACTGAAGTTCTCCTTCACATGTCTATAACAGAATGCATGACGATGCCCTCCAAATATTGCTGCCACAGCACCTATTATGCCATTGTGATTATCTGACACAATTGTCAACTCCATAGAACCAACAATCCTTTTAATCATATGCATGAACCAAGTCCAATCGTCCAGTGTCTCTCCCTTCACAATTGCTATGGCAAATGGCAACAGCTCATTATCCGCATCATAGGCTGAAGCTGCAAGTAGAGTCCCCTTATAAGGCCCACTTAAATGAGTTCCATCAACATATAGTAGATGCCTTGCACCCCCCATGAAACCCTGTACACATACCCATATGCAATGAAAACTCTTTCAAACCTGCAACCATCTGCTACCCATTCAGCAACTGTATTAGCATCAGTTTCCTTCAACCTTTGGCATATCCATGGGATTAACATGTATGATTGTTTCGGTCTTCCATGTATGTCTTCCATTGCCTTTTCCTTTGCCCTATATGCCTGTTTATATGTTAGCTTCACACCATACTCCCTTTGTAGTGTCTTCATAATCTCAGTTGGATGCTTCTCGGTGTGATTCCTAATCTCGTCAATTATTATTGATGATGTCAAAGTAGATCTTGCACCATGGCCGCTCACTTGCAAATGATCTTGAGCTGAATGAACACGATCTTTGATGAATTTTGTCACACACAGTATTCCAGAACTCCTGCCCACTGCAGACGCACATAATTTCCAAGGACAACCCTCTACTTTACACGTGACATACATCTTGTCCTTGCTATTCCTATCATATTTATACATGAACTTATGTGCAACGCTATACTTGTACAAGGCTTCTCTTAATGCATCGGCATGAGGAAAATGTTGCCCGACCCCATAAATTAATCCTGACCGTTTCAAATAGCTAGTGTCACTAAAATTTGTCTGATCTGTCTCATAAGTTATACACCCACCACCAATTTCAAATGACACAGCCTCAAGATCATTGCCATGTGTCATGGGAGATACCTTTGCTTCCGGTAACCGTTCCAATAATCTGTGGCTCCTGCATACAACAATTACAATACTTTATAACTTATTATCAGCTTGGGAATGAACAAAATATTACTAACTTACACATGTGCATTATTCATTGGCAAGGATTCATTGCCATTCTCTATATGGGCTACAAACACATGCGCACTGCTTTCATTGAACCGAAAAAGGTTTTCAATTTCACTATCATTGTCAAGCTCAATTAATGTCCTCTCATCAAACATTACTGTGTATTTAATGTCACAACTGCTCCCTTCATGACCTATCAATGTTGATATAATTTCTCTTAAATCTTCCATTCTTATCCCATCTTTTAGTACCTTTACCCTCACACTGCCTCCGAAATATTTAACTTCACCGTCATTATTATGTTCAAATTTCCCCCTACGTGAAAATAACAAAAAAACTCCTTTGCACAGCTTGAACCAATATTACCATCCATTTTTTTGACGCTTCCTGCAACAAATAAATAACACACAGTTAGTTGACTAACACAAAACTACATGAGTACCTCAATCTTTCACAAATCTATATTAGGGTTTTTCAACTTCATATTAATCGTTAAGCACAAAAATCCATGCCATTTATTCTCTTCAACCACAACCCTGAAAGTAACCATCCTAACCTCCTCCCCGATTCAGGCAGTATCTGTATTTTTCGCCATACCACTCTTTAACATTCACGTCCTTCAAACCCAAATACCCCGCAAAGTTTCCCACCCAAATGAAGACGAAAATGGTTTTGCTTCAGCTTGACCACAGGGGGAAAAACATTGTCGACTAATGAAGTACATACCTCACTGCTGTTTGTATCGCCTCCCACTTACGTTCCCGCGCGATGACGCTCTCCCTGTTTTGCGTCACCTTCTTTTGTCATCAACTTCTTTTCTTTCATCATCAGAGGACAAATTTGTCATTTTATGTTCAATTCTAATATTCCAGTTAACCTACTCGCACTGATACGGGATATTATATTTCCGCGAACGTCTGCGTCTTTTAACAATTTAAAGGTTCTTTTTGAAGGATTTTCCCTTATTTTTATTTGATTCATGGGCGGACATTCATCTTCCCACCTCAGCTTGCCCAATTAACATAGACTTAAGGCATGTTTGTTTTAGTGATTTGATTGCTTATAAGCTATTTTTCACGTAAATTGAAACACAATTTCTCTTACATACTTATTTCGTATACCGTAAATTATGATTGAAAAGCTATTTTTAAGCATTTTAATAGTTAATCCAAACAAGCATTTAATGGTAAGTAAAGTAATCAGACCCTCGGCTGAGGTACTTGGTCAAAGATCAGTAGGTTAGATCGGAGTCAAGCCAGAGCTAACCTGTGACCAAACTGATGAGAAATTAAAGATTTTAGGCTTATTAATATAAAATTCGAAAGAAAAAATTTAAAATTCCGGATCAGACCAGTCTACTGGCATGTTGGCCAGTTTTCGGTCTGGACCGCCCGGTTAGGTCCGGGTTTCTATTACCTGAATGGTAAGCTAATTTAATACAGTTAACCTAACTCAAAGTTCTTTTCAAATTATATGGATTAATGGTTTCAAACAGAACAAGCTTCAGAGACTAAACCATGGGTTTTAAATTTTAAGAATTAAAACTAAAATGAAGGTAAACTGTAAAGACCAACAATTCTATTAACTCAAGGTGAAATTGTAAAATTTCAATAAATAGAATATAGAGAATAAAAGAGTAAGAAAAAAATATATAAAATCTTTTTACTTCACTTTTTTAATTTTTCAAATTCAGCTCACAATTTTCTGCGGCCTCTAAATCATCATACCGAACTTCCCTTTAAAAGTTATATTAGAAATTGAGTAAGAGTTATTTTAGAAATTCAAAGGTAATTTAAATATGGTAAATTAATAAAATTTAGAGTGTTTGATGGATTCAGTTTTATCTTTTGTTATTATATCTTCAATTTGACTGAGTAATTTGGAAAATAGATCAATCTCACTTTCATATAATAATAACATACTAGTTGAGACATTTGTGTTTAATAGTATTTTTTATTCTTCAATATATGAAACAACGGAGACTAAACAGGTTTTTTACCTACCTAAAGAGACTAGCAAATACTCATCTTGTTCTAATTATAAGTCACTTTTAGTATATTTTATTAACAAAAAAAATAAAAACCTAAAAATTAAGTAGTATTGTCTTAAAATTCAACAACTTTTCAATTTTATTTCTATTTAGCACACCTTTATTACTAACTAAATCAAACAACACAAAGAAGAGGTTTCCATAATTAACCTACTGGGACAAGTAACTGTGAAGCCCAAACACTGAAAGCAACAACTGAAAACAGTAACAAAAATAAAAAAGTCCAACAAACATGAAAACCATGGAGCTTAGAGCCCAACACATACACAAACACCAGGTAACCACCAATACCACCCAGTCCTGCACAAATGCGCTGAAGAAGATGAAGAATAACATGACCATATGTTTCAAGTTAAGATAAGCACCACTCCAGTCTTTGAACCATACTACTACGGGCCAAAGCCCAACATATATTTATATCCTAAGGATATTGAAAAAGCAACTAGAAACACCTAGGTGTAGAGAGAACCATAGAAACGACCATTGAGGGTGGAAATAGGTTAAAAAGCCTATCAGAGGGCTATAACCTGGCCTAGTTAGGCCTATCCTACTTGTGAAAAAGGCTAGGCCAAGGCCTATTTAAAGATCTAAGGGTGTTTCAGTTTAATTAGTACTTAAAGCAGAAACAACACAAGGCATTTAACAACATCGAACCAAATCGAATTATATTATTAACCAAAATAAACTAAATTGAAATATTTTCGGTTGGGTTTTGGTTATAATCAAAATTAACCAAATTTATATGAATGATACATTATTTGAAGAAGAGGAAGTCATAAAACAAAAGGATGCAAAGATCGATTAAAGGGGACTACAAAGGACAATGTGGTTGGGCTCCTTCAGTATGAGGAGGATTGCAACTGCTTCTTGTGCTACAAAGAAGAATGGTTGGTTGGAGTCTAAAAGATGATGTGGATCTGGTGGATATTTGAAATTAGTGACAGAAAGTGTAGATTGATGGTAGTGATTAGAGAAGATTAAAAAGGTAAGGACTGACAACGGCAAAGAAGAGGAAGAAGAGAAAAAGGAGAAGAAATTCGGTGGTTATAACATATCACCACCTCACTCTTGATATTGTCTGCTTTGGAGCCTCATCACCCCTCATGGTTTTAAAACGCATCAAGAGGGGAGGTATCCAAATCCTTATAAGGTATCTTTCGTTGCCCTCCCCAGCCGATGTGGGACTTCAGACTCCACCCCCTATGGGCTCAGTGTCCTCACTAGTATATTGGCTTACATTAACCTGAACCTAGCTCTGATACCAATTGTAACATCCCAGTGTCTCGCTATAGATATTGTTCGCTTTAGGGCTCCTGTCGCCTCTTATGGTTTTAAAACGTGTCAAGAGGAGAGGTATCCAAATCTTATGGCATCTTTTGTTCCCCTTCCCATCAAATTTGGGAATTCACAGTGGTAGTGGTAGAAGAATGATGTTGGTGATGAAGAAGCTCAAGCCGCCAAGCTATTTTGGGTGGCTGTCATGTTCTTCCTTCCTTTTTAGGTTTATTTAGGTTAGGTTATGTACATTTTTGGTTTTTCAAATGAATATGGTTGTTGGACTTGGGTTGGTAGGAATAGTGAGGCATGCACACAAGAGAATGATGTCAGTACTTAAGTCCATGTATAATGTAATTTTGGTTTTTCGATTATAACCAAAAATTTTTTAAGCATGTCAATCCAAGCACTAAAAATCAAAAAATTCTTAACAAAAACCAAAAAAAATAAAAAAGTAAATTAACTGAACTGAATAAATTGAATTGAGTTTGAATCAGTTCAATCTTTGATTTTTGTTTGGTTATGCTCACCCCTATAAAAGGCCTGAATTTATAAATAGGCTAGCCTTATTTTGTTAAAACCTAGTTTGTAAACCTTCTAGATTGGCCTACTTACATATTAAAGAAATAAAATTATATTCATATCCTATATATAATATTTATATCTTATATTTATGATGTCCTTTGGATAATTTTGGATTGATTTATTTAACTATAGCCTATTTTCGGCCTAGGCTTGTTTTTGGTGAAGACTTGTGTTTTGCTTGTTAGCATTTTGTTTTGTTAGCCTGTTTAAAGTTTCTAAAAATATAGGTTTTTTAACAAGTTTCAAGCCAGGCCAAGCCTTTGTATAGGTCAAGCTTAGGCTGAAAAAAGGCTATGATAGGTCATAAGCTAGGCTCAAGCCAACTTATTACAAGACAAGCCTGGCTTGTTGAGGCTGAAGCTTAGCCTTGCCTGACTTGTTTCCACCCCTAATGACAATGAACTAGGAGAAGGTTGAGCATATCAACCAACAACGGTAGCTTGGGCCAAAGCAACTTACTGGCAAAACAAAAAATCAGAAAATTAAAGAACACCAAAAAGAAAATAATTGCATCACTACAAGATGGACCTCTAAGTGGGTGGTAATAAACTTAGAGGCCCCCTTTAGACTCATTCACATGCATGGAGAATTTTGGCACAAGCTCCATCAGAATCCAAAACATGAGCATAAGGCTAATCCCGAGGATGCACATACTTCCTTGTAAAGCAATACTTCTTCATGTTGTGAAAACTTAGCGCCTTAGTTATAAGGAGTAGTTCCCATCTTTGACATTACTTCTTGAAGGTGAAGAAGAGACAAGAACATAACTAGTCATCAAGGAACTTTTTATGGCAAGTATATCATTTCACCCAAACTCCAAATGATAATAGGAAGAGGTTTGGAATCGCCACCTTAGACCCCAAGAACAATTGAAGGCATGAAAACTTGCTTCCTTATATATTCTTGAGTGAAAAGTAGGAGTATCATTGTTGATTAGTTATTTGTAGCTTCTTGGTTAGAGAGGACTCAACTAGACATTTATGGAAACCTTTAGGATACCTTCCGTTTCCTTGAGAAAGTAATTTACCACCTTTTGTTTCCTTGAGACTATACTTGTAATATCCTAAATGGTGATTTAGGGCTAATGACTTCAAAAGTGATGTAATTAATGTTAAGCAAACACTTTTAGAGAATGTGATTAGAATTTTGACCTGAATGTGTTATAACCAATGTCCAAACCCTGTAGTTAAGCTTAATTATGAGATAAAGCTTAAAATGAACCCTAATGAAGGGAGGGCACATGGTCATGATAGGGGAATGATATGAATGTGCTTGATGATAATTTAGTAAATGTTGTGGTAATCAGGGGCAAAATAGGAAATTTGCCGACCAACTGGTCAGTTACTAAAGAGGAAACTCATTGGTAATCTAGAGATCAATGGTTGTAAATTATTGTCAGGTGATCCATAGGGTGGAATCATGTGCTTTAGAGCCTATGTAAGTGTATGGTTGAGAAAACAAGATTATGACAAGTGGCAAAATGTGGACCATTAGATTTGGTCAAATGTTCAAATACTTTTCCCTCTCTCCTCTCTTCCTCTAAGTCGCCTAGGGGCATAAAACAAAGGGAAAAATTGATCTTCTTCATCATTATCTTATCTGTCTCATCTCATCTCCATTTTTGGCAAGCTCAAGGAGGAAAGAGAAAGTGAAAGGTGAGGATTTAGCTTGGTGATTGTCCTTTTTTAGCTCAAATGCTCTTTAGTAATTTTGTTCATGGTGTTAAGGACTTCATGGCTATGATTTTAGATTTTTAAAAGGTGGTGTTTTAGTACTTGAAGAAATTTGTAAGTTGAGGAATCAAGAAGCTCACCTGGGGAAAAGGAAGAGGTAAGAATTATTAGCATTTTGATGTAATTGTTGTGGTCATTGGCCAAGTTTTGAGAACTTTGGATTTTTTCCCTGATTTCATGAGAATTGGAAATGGATGAATAGGATGTTGTAGTACCTGAAAAATAGTATTAGGTTATGTCTTTGCACCATAGGAGTTAGATTGGAAATTGAAATGGAAGAATTTGGGTCATTAGGTGGATTTGGTTTACAATGTGGTTGGAAGTGTGGAATGTGTCATTGTGGGGAGATTTTGGTTGTTTTAGTGTTTTCAATGAGTTTTTTGTGTAAAATTGTGTAGGAGTAATGTTGAATAAGGATTTTGAGACCATTGGAAACAAATTGGGCAAGTCTGGAAAGTTATTTCAACTGTTGCATTTTGGCTTCTGATAAGCCTCACTCGAGTGAGGTAGGGTCTCACTCGAGTACAACAATATATTTCCTCTTTTTCTTCATCATATAAGTAGAGTTCTCAATTAGAAAGCAAGAGTTCACCTCTTCACTTGCGAGTGATATGGGTCATCACTCGAGTGAACCTGTCTTACTCAAGTGCAAGGGTGTTTTGGATTATAAGGCCGCGTCTCGGGTTAATACTCAAAGGCCATTTTTCAAGAGTGTGACTCAGCACTCGTAGGTGTTAGGTGGTCACTTGAGTGCCAGAGCTTGTGCTTGAGTGCACTTATAACTTTAGGGTTCTTAGTTGCTCTCTGGTAGACACTTTCTATGCTTCACTTTATGGAACTCAAGTGAGAATGAAGATATCACTTGAGTATTGGTCCTGATACTTGAGTAAAATGAGCACTTCCTATCTTTGGTGTTGCTCTTTGTCAAACACTCACGAGTGAGAGTTATTCTCACCCGAGTGTAAGACATCCATTACTCGAGTGAGGCCTTCTTTACTTGAGTGAATCAGCCAAAAATCAATATTTTTCTTCTGAAAGTAGGATCTTTGGGGCAGTTCTTCCAACCCTTTAGGCATGTGTTTAGGCTTTTAGTAGCCACCTAAAGAGTTTAAGTGATAACCCACTTTAAGTGTTATGGAATTAAAAACTTGGAAAAGAGATTGATTTGAGCTTTAAATATTCGTCGGTCTCTAATTCATTTTAATTATGTACTTTCAAATAATAATTACTATTTTCAAGGCAGGGGGTTACAATACCTGGATTAGGAGACATAAAGAATGTTGAAATAAGCTGAGAGGAGACTGAGCGTGAACTTGGAAAAGAGGATTGACCCAATAATGAGCCATCAAATAAGCTAGAAGCCTAAAGCACCAGCCCAAGATCCTAAAGAAAGTCATAACTAGACCTCAAAAAAAATAATATAAGCCAACCTAATTACTTAAGTCCTATACTCCTAACCATAGTTGAACATTATAGTGATCTTCACGAAGACCCTTTGCCTCCATAGTAGTAACAGAGCGAGCATGTATGACCCATGAGAATAGAGAGTGGAAGCAACTTCACATAACCAAGTTGGATAGCAGCAATATCAAGAAAGTGAATCAACTATAAGAAAGCAATTTTAAATTGCAAACTACCAGACTGAATTAAGGAACAAAAATCATAATCTAAAAAAGAACTGTTAGGAAATGTAGATGTTATTAATAGGGTTAGTTGGTAGTTAAGAGTTAGCACTTAATACCTTCCTTGTATAAATGCCCACCCATTTAGGCCTTAAAAATGTGCGTAATCAATTATTCTGTGAGTGCAATAACATGGTATCAGAGCCTAAGGCTCTCTGAAATTGTTTTCCAATGCTATACTGTTCATATGGCGATATTGTTTTTCGACACTATTACTGTTCATCAAAGGGGCGTTGTTCATCAAGCAGTACTATTTCCCAGATGTATTGTTCATCAGGTACTGTTCATCATTTTGAGAAATTTCTTTTTGGTATATTTCTGGTTGTGAGAAATTTCTATTTGATCACTAGTGTGACGTTTGCTGTTGTGGTTGGAGGATCTTGAAGCCTCGTTTAGGATATTTCAGATTGTTGTTGAGGTTTATGATTTGTAGTGGTTCCCTTTGTTTGGACATATTTCGGTAATTGAGTGATTCGTGTGGCTTTATCTTGCACTTCATTCTTTGGTTTCTGGGATTTTTTGGTACTATTTGGTTGTTGTAATCTCAGTGGCTGGTGATCTTGTGTGGTTCTCCTATTCTTGCTCGGAGAGTTTATTATGGTTGCATCCTTTATTTTTGCTGTTTGGTACATCTTGTTATTTGGTTTCTTAAGAAATTGCCTCTATTGTTTGTTGTTGAGCTCAACTTGCTTCTGGTGAGTATTGGTGGCTGAATCTAAGCCTCATTATTCAGGTGTTCTTGCTACAGTTAACATTGCTTCTAGTCTTGCCACTTCTTGCTTAAAGTGGAACATCTATCTGGTGCCACTGATCATATGACAGGTAACCATCATTTATTCTCCCTCGTATGTGCCTTATGCAAATACCCTAGTATAACCATTGCCAATGGTTCTTATTCTCGTGTTCTTGGATCTGACACTATCAAACCTACTCCATCTATTCCCTTATCCCCTGTCCTTAATGTCCCTGACCTTGCATTTAATCTTTTGTCTCCTAGCAAGTTTGCGCGACAATTAAACTGTTCTATCTTACTCTTTCCTGACCAGTGTTTAATTCAGGATCTCACGACGAATCAAGTTATCGGTAAGGGTTATGAATTTGGTGGTTATTACTTTCTTGATGATCAGGTACCGTGTTCTATTGCTTGCTCTGGTGTTTCATCTCCTTTTGATGTTCATTGTCGTTTGGGTCACGTGTCTATATCTTCTTTAAAGAGGATGTATCCTCAGTTCCATTATTTGCCGTTGTTAGATTGTGAGTCATGTCAGTTTGCTAAACATCATTGTGTTTACTTGGCACCTCAAGTCAATAAATAGGTTGTGTTTCCCTTTGATTTAGTCCATTCTGATGTTTGGGGTCCATATCCTATCAAGTCAAAACCTGGTTTTAAGTTCTTTGTTACCTTTGTTGATGATTTTTTTTATACAACTTGGCTCTATTTAATGAAAAATAGTTTTGAGTTGTTCTCTTATTTTTGCAACTTTTGTACTGAAATTCAAACTCAGTTTGGTATATCTATGAAAACCTTAAGAAGTGACAATGCTAAAGAATATTTCTCTACCCAATTTCAAAACTATATGCTGCAACATGGAATGCTTTATCAGTCCTCCTGTACTGATACATCGGCTCAAAATGGTATTGTAGAATATAAGAACTGGCACTTATTAGAAGTTGCACAGGCTCTAATATTTTCTTATTAATTGTATGCCCTTTCCTGTTCTCAATGGTGACACTCCATACACAACGTTGTTTCCTTCTAACCCCTTGTTTCCAATTGATTCAAAAATCTTTTGTTGTGTATGTTTCATTCAAGATGTTCGACCCACTATTACAAAACTTGATCCCAAGTCTCTCAAGTGTGTCTTTCTTGGGTATTCTAGAGTTCAGATGAGTTATAGGTACTATTCTCCTACTCTTCATCATTATCTTGTGTCTATAGATGTCACCTTCCACTACAAAAATATATGAAATTTCTGACAGAATTTGCCGTGGAAAAACTTTCTATGGCAAATTTCGTAAAAACATTTTCCAACAGAATTTTTTCCATGACAAAATTAGCCATTGCAAATATTCTGTGGCAAATTCCATCTTTTGCCATAGTATTTTCGACAGAAAAATTCCCTCAGAAATTTTTGAGGGAATTGTTCCGTCGGAATTTGTGAGAAAATTTCTAATGGAATTAAAATCTGTAATAATTTCAGACGGAATTGAATTCCGTCGGAAATTCCCTCACAACACAAACTTTAAAAATTAATATATTTTAATTAAAATTAATTTGAAAAAATAATTTTTATAAAATTTGTTATTTATTAATTAATATTTTTAATTTAATTTTAAATTTATTTATAATTATTATTTTCTAATTTCTAAAATATTTTTAATTTCCCATCATAGGTTTTGGTCCCTATAAGGGCAAAATAGTCATATAAAAATTTATTTATAAAAAATAAAATTTATTAGTTATTAATTAATAATACTAAATAAAATATTAGTTAATAATTATTTATTAATTATTAATCAATGTTAAAAGAAATTAATTTTAGAAATTAGAAACAAATATGGTCATATGAAATTTATTTAAGATGTAAAATTTTTTAATTTGAAGTTAATTTATATTAAAAATTATAAGAATATATAAAATTATTTTATATTACTATTACATTTACATATAAGAAACAAATATATATTTATAAATAATTGATTATGTTTAATAAGATTATATATATATAATTGTGTAAATAGAACGCCAAAGCAGTCGAGCTCATCCAGTAAGGCATTGCACGCATACGGACGAGGTCGTGGGTTTGAACCAAATGAGGGTAAGTTGAGTTGCATTTCTAGGAAAAAGGAGGTTGCGACACGTGGTAGACTGAGTGCCGGTGACAAGAGGAACGCTGCTAGAGCTGCCACGCACCACCATCGATGGTAAGGTGGTAACCACTAGAGTTGGCACATGGTTTTTTTAAGTTTCAAAAATAAAAAATAATTTTCTACGAAATTTCTGACGGAATTGAATACCGTTAGAAATTGGGAGGAAATTTCCGACGGAATTAAATTCCGTCGGATATTGTGATGGAATCTGAATTCTGTCGGAAATATGTTTATCACGCTATTATTAGAGACAGAATCCATTCCGTCAGAAATTTGTCAAAAATTCCGTAGGAAACTCTGAATTCCATCAGAAATTCCATAGGAAATTCATTATTTTTTTGTAGTGTTCCATAAGACAACTTTGTTCTTTCCTATCTCTACTCCATCTACACCTCCTAACATGATCGAATGTCTTTATGATATATTGGTCTATGAGGTTCAGTTATCATGAGTACAAGCATTTGCTTTGGCACCTGTTAGACCTCCTATCCATCACGTTCATCAGAAACATCCTAGGGAAAGTAATGTAGTCGATCATGTTCATGGCCCACTAGTACCTACTTCGGCATTTGATCCAGAATTAGGTCACCTCGCTTCTACCTTTGAACCATAAATAGTGCCTGGTACTCCTGACAGTTTTGATACTCCTGATGGTTCTGATGACTTGCTTATTGCCTTACGCAAACATATACGTACTTGTACCTATCCTATTTCTTCTTTTATTTCCTATAACCACATGTCTCCTCCATCTTGTTCCTTTATATCATCCTTAGATTCTATCACTATTCCCACTACTTTCCACCAATCCTTAGCCCATCCCAATTGGCATGCTGCAATGGAAGAAGAAATTATGGCCCTTAATAAGACCTGTAATTGGACTCTTGTTGATTAACCTCTTGGAAAGAAGGCTGTTGGGTGCAAGTTGGTGTTCACAGTTAAACAAAAGATGATGGCATTCTAGAACATTTGAAAGCTTGCCTAGTTGCCAAGGGATATATTTAGACCTACGATGTTGACTATTCAAAAACCTTCTCCCCTGTGTCAAAACTATCCTCTGTTCTCCTCTTTATTTTTATGGCAACCACTTATGGTTGGAATCTTTATTATTTGGATATTAAAAATGCTTTCTTGAATAGTGATCTTCTTGAAGAAGTTTACATAGAGCAACCACCTAGTTTTGTTGCTCAGGGGGAATGTGGGAAGATATGTCATCTTCAGAAGTCTTTATATGGTTTGAAGTAGAGCCCTTGTGCTTGGTTTGATAGGTTTAGCTCTATGGTTAAGAAGTTTGGTCTGAATTAGAGTAAGTGTGACCATTCTATGTTTTTTCAGTAGACAAACACAGACACAGACACAATTCTTTTAGTGGTATATGTTGATGACATTGTTATTACAGGTAACAATATTTTGGGTATCTCATCCCTCAAGGCCTTTCTTAATTCTCATTTCCAAATGAAGGATTTGGGTCCATTAAAGTTCTTTCTTGGGATCAAAGTTATGAAAAGCAAGAAAGGCATCCTTTTGACACAGAGGAAATATGTTCTTGATCTGCTAAAAGAAACTAGGAAACTTGGAGCACACCAAGTAGCTTTCCCATGATTCCTAATCCTTTTTTGGACATTGATGACAGCGTACTATTTGATGAACTTCCTGAGGATGTGAGGAAAAGGATTGATCCAGAGAAAATCAAACCATTTGCGTATCCTAAGAGATACCATAGACTGATTGGGAAATTGAACTATCTCATGGAGACTCGCCCTAATGTGACTTTTCCAGTTAGTGTGCTTAGCCAATTTATGACAAAGCGAACTATTGCACAGTGGGAACCTTTAGAGCATGTCTTACATTATTTGAAGGGCTCACCTGGTCATGGTATACTCTATATGAATCATGGCCACACAAAGATTGAATACTTTTGTGATGCAGATCATGCGGGGTTAAAGGTTACCAGGAGATTCACCACAGGATATTGTGTGTTTGTTGGTGGAAATTTAGTGTTCTGGAGGAGCAAGAAGCAGGATGTGGTTTCTCAGTCTAGTGCAGAAGCTGAATATAGAGTCATGGCTCAGTACAAGAAATTGTATAGATTCACTAATTAATGAAGGAAGTTGGTCTTATCATGTCGTTGCCTGTAAAGCTGTGGTGTGATAATAAGGCTACTCCACACATAGCCTCTAATTCTGTAGTTTATGAACGTACAAAACACATTGAGGTCGACTGTCACTTTGTTATGTGATAAGATCAAGGAGAACTTTATTTTTTACAAGGCATGTGCGGTCTAGTGACCAATTAGGAGATTTTCTAACTAAGGCCTTAAACGGGACTCATGTTGACTATCTTTGAAACAAGTTGGGCTTGATTAACATCTATACTCCAATTTGAGGGGGAGTGTTAGAAAATATAGATGTTGTTAATAGGGTTAGGTGGTTGTTAAGAAATATAGATGTAAATAGTAGGGTTGGTTGGTAGTTTGGAGTTAGCATTTAATACCCTACTTGTATAAAGGCCTACCTATGTAAGCCTTGAAAATTTGTGTAATCAATTATTTTGTGAGTGCAATAACAAGAACCAAATAAGCTATCAATCATGCAAGCAAAATAGGAAAAAGAAATAGAGGATATAGGAGTCTCAGGCTCCCACTCAAAAAATGCCAAAGAAAACCCTTGAAGAAGCCATAACCAATTATCCAAAATGAAAGAATAGTCTATGGCATTATTGAAACAAAGAATAAAATAGTTCTTAAACTGTTGGACGATAAAACCTTGTCTTGAAGCTCCCAATGAAAGTTAAAAAAAGATTGAAGTTTGCTAGAATGAACATAACGATGAGAAAGGACTTTAGCAAACAAAAAATAGCTTTTGTAGTAGTTCATATGGTGAGAATCACAAAAGAAAGAGACAAAAAATGAGTGAAATCCTTCCAAACCTTAGAAAAACAAAACAAAAAACAGCAGAGAAAGATAAGGAGACACAAAATAAGAAGAAATACCAAAAGAAATATTAGTAATAAAGTTTAATCAAATCATGCTTAGCAAGCATGAATGGAAGATCATTGCCTTTAGAGTTTAGAGAGAAAACTACTTCTTCAAGCCCCCTAGTTTCTTTTAAAATCATGATGTTAGAACAAATGCTTCATAATTTGCAATCCAACTTGCACTTGCCAACTTCTAATTGTTAGATCAGTTAATTGTGTAGTGAACTTCAGTTTTGGTTTGAATGTGAAGATATTCTCTAACCTCAGAAGGCACGTTTTAATGGGTTTTTCTTAAGGATCAAAATACAATTATTTTCATAATTTGTTTAGGCAGCATTGGATATCCTCTACTATAGTTAAACTAAGAAACAATGAAGGGGATTGGGTATGATGTGCATGGTTTTAAACAATTGGCTATTCAATGTTTTTCTAAAATTTATTCCCTATTAATGATGCCTCAATTGAACAATTATTAGTGTCCTTGGCTGATATTCTTGTTTCATAATTATCAGATGGTCATAAACAAATATTATTGTAACCACTCTTAAATGTTGAGGTAGAATTTGTTCTTTGAAAATTAAATCCAGACGGGGCCCTAAGTTATGTTGGTTTCAATGCTCATTTTTACTAGGCTTTCTGGAATGATTTGACTGGTGATAGTACACAATTAGTATCCACTTTTTTCCACTCTGCATCATTTCCTTTAGTTTTGGGTACTATGCTTATTACAATAATTCCAAAAGGTCGATATGTGTATTCTTTTAATGTGCTCTGTACAATAAGTTTGTGTAGTGTTCTTTATAAAGTTATTGCAAAAACATTGTGTAACAGGCTACAATTTATTTTAGATGATCTTATTGTGTAACAGGTTACAATTGATTTTGGATGTTCTTATCACTTCTTTTCAAATTGGGTTATTACTATTTTTGGTCGCTCAAGTTTATCCCTAATATGGTTTTAGTCCCTCTAGCGGCCAAAAGATCCAGGTTTTTATTGAATTGTAGGGACCGATATTTTAAATGAAATGAAACTTGAGGGACCAAAATCTATGGTTTGAAACTTGGGGGACTAAAACCAAAATGAGGGCAAACTTGAGGGACTAAAGATCATATTAACCCTTTCAAAATGCTTTTCCTAAAGGTTAGTTAATTAATGATAATATTCTGGTGGTGGCAAAAGCTTTAGCAAAGATTAAGTCTTGAAGGAAGGAGAAAACAGGCTGGTGTGCATTGAAACTTGATATTAAAAAAGCCTATGATAGTCTGTCATGGAATTTTTCACATGCTCTTCTTATTCAAATGGGCTTTACTTCAATATGGGTTGATATGTAGATGTGTTTTGTTAGTTCAGTATCTTATCAAGTGCTCATCAATGGCTCTCCTTCTCAAGTTTTCAAACCATCGTGTGGTCTTCGACAAGTGATCCTTTATCTCTTTTTCTTTTCATCTTGGGAGCTAATGTTTTATCCTATTTGATATCCAGAGAACAATAATTATGACATTGGAAAGGGTTGTTAATTTCAAGGGAATCATTGCCATTGACTCACTTGATATATGCACATACACTATACTTTTTGCCCCTGCAACAATGGAATCTTTATTGTGTGTTTCTTAAATTTTAGAGTTGTATGAACAATTATTGGGGAAAATGATAAATAAGCATAAGTCTTGTGTGGTTTTTAGTTCTAATGTCTCTGATCAGTAGAAAGTGGAGCTTTCCTTTCTTGTTGGTATTAAATTTGCGTATACTACTGGAAAATATCTTAGTGTTATGTTGATTTGGGAAGAAACAAGAAAATGCTCTATGATCAGGTGGTAATAAATTAGATTCTAAATTGCAATATTGGAAAGCTACTACATTGTCTCAAGTAGGACGTCTTACACTGATTAAATCAGTTCTTTCTTCACCATTGGTTTATATTTTGTCAAGCTGTAAGGTCTCCTCATATATTTGTCATCAATTGGATATATGTTTAGCCAATTTCTTATGGGGAGTATCTAATGAAGGTAAGAAGATCCATTTGCTTCGATGGGATGATGTATGTAAACCTTTTTCTTTGGGTGGCCTTAAAATAAAGAAAATTGAGGATTTTAATAGTACTCTGCTAGCAAAAATGATCTAGCGAATGCTTACTATTAAAAATTCCTCCATTCTTGCTTTAGTGCTTAGTTGATCGAGTGCTAGAATCTAGCATGTGGAAAGGAATGAAGAGTGTGGCACATCTAATTACTTATCATTTGAAATGGAGGGTAGGGAATGGTTATTGTAACATCCTAAATTTCAGTCACCAAAATTCTTTTACATCTTTGTGATAATAAAGGGAATAAAATAGTGAATATTGGCACACTTGAATTAGCCAAATAGTGCAATTAGTGGCCATATGAATTTTAGGCCACAATCAGACATAAAATTTAATTTGTCTTCATAAAAGCCCATTCTTGTAGCCTAAATAGGATAATGGAAGAACATAATTTTTGGTCCCAAATAATAGTGAATTTCGGCCAACAATAAAGGAAAGGAAGAAGGGCCAATTTAATTACAAAAATGTAAGGGCAAAATGGTCTTTTGGCCATAAAGTTGGAAATAAATATCTTTCCCAATAATTAAGGGCCAATTTTTGGCCAACAAGAATAAAGGCAAGGGAAAAATAAATACTTGGTCTAAAAATAATCCAAAATGGAGCAATTGTGGCCAAGTAAAAATGATAAGGAAAAGTCAAAGTAAACATGTGTTAAATTAGCAATTGAAATAATATTAATTAAGGAGGTGTAAGAGGATATTTTTGAGAGATCATTATCCTCTTCCAAGAAGCTATATTTTGTCCAAACATGAAGAAGGAAAGAGAAAATACACATTTAAACATAATGATGTCTTTTGAAAGCCATTAGAGTCAAGTTCAAAAAGAAGAAGACAAAAGTCAACAAACACATGCTAATTGCATTAAAATATTATTTGTTAAGGAGGTGGATGGAGGATATTTTTAAGAGCTTATTAGGCTCTTTCAAAGCCTTATAATTCATCCAAAATGAGAAGGGGAAAGAGAAAATAATATTTGGCCATAGTTGGTGACATGTGGAGGCATTCTTGTTCAAGTTTAAAATGATAATGACTTTAGTCAAATGATCACATGATAAATTACAATTAAATATTATATTTTAAGGAGGTGTCGAGTAATATTTTGAGACCATCATCTCTCCCCAATAGGCCATATTTTCAGCCAAGCAAGATCAAATAGAGAGAGAGAGAGAGAGAGAAAGAGTTGGAGAAAAACATAAGAATAAAGAGAGAGTAAGGATCAAGAAGAAGCAAGATCAAGGTGAGTTAGTAGTAATTTCTACTTGTTTTTGCCTTCTAATTCATGAAAACACCTTATAATCTCTATGCCTTTTGAATAACATATGTAGCAAGCAAAATCAAGAGCAAGAAGGAGAGAGAGGGATGGCTTTGTGAAGCTAGAGAGAGAAACAAAGCTAAAGCCATAAAACCTTGCTTTCTTGATTGATTCAAGGTTGTAGTTGTGGTAGTGATTGAATTGGTGGTTTGTTTTGGCTTGATTTGTCAATTGGGATGTACAAACCCTAAGGGGTTATGCCGCCCAAATTAACCCTAATTATGATTAATAAGTGTTTGAAGGGTTAATTATGGAATTACGAGTAAAAAGGAAGTGTTTAATTGAATAAAAGCATGAAACTTCCATTTTTCCCAAAATTCCAGATTTTCGGCTAGTTATGTTTGGACTGGATTTTGGTGTTTTTGATGGTTCTATTGTGTTTAGAATGGAAAATTGTGTAGGGAACATGTAAATGGAAGTGTGATGGCTTTAGGGTGTGAAATGACAATTTTATCCCTAAAACCCTAACATAGTGGCTGCCAAGGGTAAATCTATAATTTGGGCATGAATTTGACTAATATGAGGTCAAAAATGGATTCTATACTCGAAATTGTGTAGGAATAGCCTAGGTCATAATATTTGGTAAAGTACAGTTGGATGAGGTATAAAAGGACTTAGATCGGGTTCTCAAGGGTATTTTGGTAATATTGTGTTTTTGAGACAAGATAACCAACACAATGAGTTTATAATGAGTTATGAATAAGTAATAACTCATTTATTATAAATTTGGAATTTTAGGATATATCAATAGCCCAAGCCAGACATAGGATATTAGATAGACAGACATGTAAGGAAAGGGCAATTCCAGGTAATAACTCTATCTTTCATACACTATATAGTAATATATATGTTATATGTTGCTATATTATGTGACATGAATAATGAACACACACTGCCTAGCTGTGGTGTGGGAAAAACACAAGTACCATTCGGCCTAGTGAGGACCCAGCTATGAGACATATTTCTTGGGAACATTACCTAGTTATAGGCTGGGACTCAGCTAAGGTACACGGACAAGTAGAGGATTTAGCCCTGAATAGTGTGCACACTTCGGTTTAAAGTGTTATTATTATATTTATACTATGTGGTGCATTGCATATCTATTTATCGCATTTTATATGATTGATAGCTTGTTTTTACTGAGATTCTTTTGAATCTCATCCTAATTCTAACTAGTCTCCAGCAAAATAGTCTAATTCTAGGAACTAGTGAGAGAGTCATTGTTAGTGCAAGCGTTTCACTCAAGAGGGGGGTGAATTGGGTGATACCAGAAATTTCGTTGCGTATAAGAAAATTGACAGAATATTTAAAGCAGTTGAAAGTAAGGAGAAATATCACCGAAGTGTACACCAGGAGTTATACTGGTTCGGCCACAACCACTTTGATATACATCCAGTCCTCAGAGCATCTCTGAGAGTTTTACTATTGATTCAGTGGTTTCTTGGCACCTCAGTACACAGCAAGTTCCTTCACTTGGACACTCGCTCCCCCTTACACGTTGCAATCAAATCCCCAACTCAAGGTTCCACAACCTTAAGTTGTCTCAATTACAAATATTGAGTTTGTAATGAAAAACTCTCTCACAGAGCAAATATATAATCACTGAAGTATAATGAATGAGTATAAGAGAACAAAGCACTAAGTGTATTGATCCATGTGTGTTCTTAGTTCGTGTTTTTTCTTTCTTCTTTTTGAATGCTCCATATATATAGATGATTGATAATGTCCTTTGGAAGCAATTCAAACATGTCCGTTAGAGTCGCACAGCAACGGTTGACTATTCTTCGAATTTGAAAACTATCCGTTTGCGGTAGGTAGCGGTAAGTGAACGTTCGGATACTTTATTTGACTTTGCTCTTCTTGCATGATCTCTTCATCGTTTCTCTGCAAGTGTACTTAGGATACTAATGCAATGAAGGGTTACTCATATAGATAACAATTTAATAAACATTCAATCAAAAAATAATTTATGGACTGCCTTACTCGAGTGGCTACTCGAGTGATCAAGTTTGTTACTCGAGTGGTCCCTCTAGTAAACCTGTCAAAAATATGGCAGTGAGCAAATCAACATTTTATATCAGATATCACTCGGGTAAGACATGGAGTGATATATTACAAACCTTGAAAATACTTAATTACTCGAGTGGTTACTTGAGTAGCCATGTCTTTACCTTCATAGGTTACTCGGGTGATCACTGTGGTAATCTCTTTACTCGAGTGGCTACTCGAGTGGCCTTCATGTTTCTTCACACCTTACTCGAGTGGTCCCTCGAGTGGCTTTCAAATAACCCGGTAGATTACTCGATTACACCCTCGAGTAATGGCATCAAATTCTTGGCCAAGAGTTTACTGTCTGGTTACTCGAGTGACTACTCTAGTGGTACTTCAACTAACTCTATAGATTACTCAGGTGGTCCCTCAAGTAATGCTATTTTCTCACTGGTTACTCGAGTGGCTACTCGAGTGATATGCTACATTTCTTGGCCGAGAGTCACTGGAAGATTTTTGACCAGGTTACTCGAGTGGCTACTCGAGTGATGCCTGTGAAAATCTTGTTACTCGAGTGGCTACTCGAGTAATGGTCTATATAACTTTGCAGATTACTCGAGTGGTTCCTCAAGTAACTTTGTCCAAATTTTGACAGTGCTTCACTGGATGAAATTCTCCTTGCTTACTCGATTGGCTACTCGAGCAATGGCTTCTCTTACCCGAGTGGCTACTCGAGTAAGCCTTCACAAAATTTGTTGATTACTTCCAGTGTTTACTTCAAGTGATGCTTTGCCACTTTGTTCAAATCCATTTGTTTGTTATCAAATCCTTTCATATTATTGATTCAATCTTTGTTATCATCAAAACATATGGGATCTAACAGTCATAATAATTTTCATGATTTTAACCACTTGGTTAGAGCCTAAAATACTTGATTGAATACTTAATTGATAATCATCCTTCACAATATAATATACTTGAGTATTCCATACCCATTAGATTGTGTCTGGTGTAATGCCCTGATTTGAGATTAAGGGCTAATGACTTCAAAAGTAGATGTAATTATTGTTAATTAAGCACTTTTGAAGAATATTATGCAAAATTTGATCTGATATGTTGTGATCAGTGCCTAAACCCTGTATTTAAGTTCAATTGTGGATTAACATCTAAATTGAATTAAATGATAGGGAGTGAACATATTAAGGTGATATGGAATGATAAAATGTGCTTAGTAGTGATTCAAGTGGAATTGCCATAATCAGGGGCAAAATGGAAACACATAAAGTTACTAATCGATTGATCAGTTACTGAAGATGAAACTTATTGGTAATTTGAAGATCAATGGTTGAGATTTATTGTAAGAGGGTAAAGTCAAGTGTTTGTGTGTTCATATGTGATTATGCAAGAAGTTACAAGATCATGATAGGTGGTATATTATGGCACATGGATCAAGTTAAAAGTTCAGACCACTCATTTCTCTCTTCTCTCTCCCTCCAAGGTGTCTAGTTGCATGGGAATAGGGAAAAAATCTGTATCTTCATCATTCTTATCTTCTCTATATATTCTCCATGGTCTTGCAAGCATAAGGAAGAAAGAGAAAGAAGATATCTCAAGATTAGTGTTCTACTTGACCTTGAATGATAAATTCTCTTCATTAATCTTGATCATGGTGATGAGAGCTACATCTTCATGGTTTTAGATTTTTAAAAGGTGGTGTTTGAAAATTTGAAGAAGCTTGAAAGTGGTGGAATCAAGGATCTAACATTAGGAAGAGGAAGAGGTAAGAAAGAGCTCTCTTTTGATATATTCATGGTGATCATTAGTTAAGTTTTGGAAATTTGTGATTTTTCCCTGATTTTGGTGTCATTTTGGAATGGATGAATTGCCTAGTGTATGGTGTTGGATTTGGTGTCATATGGTGTCCTTAAGCTGTTGGTATTAGTTTGAAATTTTGGAAACCAAATTGGTCATTTAATGGTTTTGGAGTTCAGTATGGTTAGAAATGTAGAATATGACATTGTGAAGAAAATTTGGTTGTTTTGATGTTTTCAATGTGTTCCTTATGAAAATTTAGTGGGGAAAGGGTTGTTTGTGAAGTTTGGGAGCCATTGGACACATTGCTGGGGAGTTTGGAAAATTCTGTTAGCTGCTGCATTTTGGTTTCTTATAAGCCTCACTCGAGTGCACATAGGTGTCACTCAAGTGCAGCATCTTGTTTTCACTTTTCCTTCAGTTTTCTGTTGCACTTCCATGCCATAATGCAAGAGTGCACGTTTACACTTGTGAGTGATAGGGGTCATCACTCAGGTAAACTTGGTGTTATGGCCGCGTCTCAGGTTGTCACTTGTTGGCCATTTTTCAAGAATGTGTGCTAGCACCCGCAAGTGCTGAGCCATTACTCGAGTGCTAGAGCTAGTGCTCGAGTGTACTCCTCATTTTAGGGTTTTGGTTGCTCTCGGGTAGTCACTTCCTGTGCCTTACTCGGCTGGACTTTGGTGAACATGAGGACATCACTTGAGTGTGGGGGTCAAGACTCGAGTGTTGTGATCATTTTTTGTCTTAGTGGTTGCTCTTGGCCAAGTACTTGCACGAGTGAGCCAATCTCACTTGAGTGCAAACCATCTCATCACTCAAGTGCATCGTCTATCAATTGAGTGTGAGAGTTAAAAGTCAGTGTTTTCTCTTCCGAAAAAGGGTTCTTTGGTGTAGTGTTCCCAACCCTTTAGGTGTATGTCTAGGCTTTTAGTAGCCACCTAAAGAGTTCAAAAGATAACCAACCTTAGTGTTATGAAGATAAGAATTTGGTATAGAGAATAACCTATCGTCCTTGATTTTGGTTTATAAGGTTTGATATTTTCCCTGCTCGTGAGCCATCTATGCTGGAGCACGCTCGGAAAGAACAAGGTAGTGACTCTTTTCCTTATACTATATGTTATACATGGTATGTTTGGTTTATCATTATTTGTGGGTCTATCACATGCGGCCCATCGGTGTTGACGGTAGGAGGACCGTGCCTTTGGGGTGGTGGAATCTGGGGAATGAGACTATGTGAATGCCAAAAGGCTATTTTGAAATCTTCACCCATGGCCCATCGGGTTGACGGTGTGAAGACCGTGCCTTCAGGGCGGTGGAATATAGGGGATGAGACTATGTGATTATGTGCATATGTGGCAGCCTATGTGCTTTGTTATGCTATGATGTTGCTTGATGATGTCATTGCATCCTCTATGATTACATGTTGTATGGGTGATTTGTTACTATTGGGATTCTTTTGAATATCATTCTTTCCTTTAACTAACCTTTAGACAGGGCAAGTGGCTCCAAGGGAAAGTAGACGACCAAGGGCGGATAGGGCTCCTTAGGGAGATTTAAATTTTGGTTGTTGGTTATCGATTTGACATTGGGATTACTGTATATATTTTGGGATGTAAATTTTAGATATGATTTTGTGTAATCCCCTATATGGGAATTTGTAAACCCATAGTATCTATATGAAACCCGGGAATTGCTAGGATTTTTGTTGTACACTTGATATGTATAAGTGTGATTTAACTGCAAAGGGTAATTATATTCAAAATTAGAAATTGAGACTAGGATAGGGAAGGAATTTTGAAAGAATTTGTGAAAACACTATTGGAAGGAAGGGGTTGAAATGATTTTTAATTATCTGTCGGTCTCTAATCCATTTTAATTACGCATTTTCAAATCATAATTACTGTTTATAAGGAAGGGGGTTACATCTGGCACATTACAAATTGAAAAGGGGGTAGATGAAATATGTGTCACAACCTCATAACCATATAACTAACATAAAAGAGGCATATTCCAAGAGCCTTTATCTTGCATAATAAGATCCCCTATAGTTGAAAGACTAATAGGAGTTATCATCTACATTGGTCACCAAAGGCGGCTAAACAAACTAATGGAATGACTATAAGACCCTTGATATTTTGACCTTTATCAGAGTATTTGCATGTAGTTTGGTGGGCACACAGGAATAGCATAACTATACTGATAATAAGTACTTGATTACATTACAGGAATTCCCCATAGAGGCTTGAAGCATATTATCATTTGGTGGTGTCATGAAGCAACATCACATGGAAGTGGATGGGCTATGTCATTTGAGTCATGATAAGGAACTCTATATCAAATTTTCTTACTTTGTCCATAGGCATGTGCTATTTGGTTTGGCTCAGAGTTGGGTATCAAAACCTCTATTTCATCCAATGTGGCTTTTATTGACTGATTGAAAAATGTTTTGACTGATAAACCTCAATATGTTCATCTTTAGATTTGTCTCATTTTATATGCTATCTTGTTTTTTCATAATTTGGCTATGTATGAGAAGTCTAATCCTCATCTTGAGGAAGTACTACAATATATCCAATGGCTAAGGGTGCAGAGTTCCATTATTAGCTACCATGAAGGTTCATTTGTAATTGAAAATACTCGTGAAGATGGAGGGCCTTCTATCTTTGATATGTCTGGATGCATATTGAATTCATGTTTTTCAAGGTTTAAATGGGGAGGTTATGTGGTGAAAACTTTGATTTTTGAATTGAGTATCCAGAATCAGTCTATGTTTCGTAGAACCTTCACTATGCATAGGCCTATTGATGGTTTGCAGCTTTTGTTTCTTGAACTTTGAAGGAGCTTACAATTTATTGCTCAATAGGGTGTAATTCGTTCTCTTCTTTGGTTTCCCATCTCGGTTGGTCTTCCACATAAATGCTCTGTTAGGATGGTGACTAGCCAAGTACCAGGCCCTTCGCAATGTGAAATAATCCTTGTGGACATATTAGAACTACTTTCTAGGTTTAGGTTTGTTTATGTTTTTCAAGTATGATATAAAAGTTTAAAAGAAATTAATGCTTAAACTTATGTATTCAAAATATTTTATTTCTAGATATCTGTACTTATTTTATTTTAATTCATTTTGTAACTAATTTTTATTATCAATATTTTAATTTATTTGGGTGAAGGTGCGGATTTAGAAATGAACTATTTTGCTATGAGCACCTAACACAATTATTTTTTGTTGGGTTCAAAATTAGGCATAAACATTTTTTATGGTAGCATATATGGCTACACCATTAACCCTAGTTAACTTCCATCACTTCTTACTTTATGGGTCTCACCAATCTTCTCACTCTATTATTTTAATATATTTTTAGAAATATGTGCCTTTTTTAATAGGAAAAAATCACTTAGACCATATAGAAAAAATTTTATTTCAGTTGACCTCCAAAAGATTTTGAAATTTCACTGCACCCCCTTGGGTCAAAATGAAGTTACATTTTGTTAGTGAAAAGCCAATAATGCCCTTACTTTAGAATCTTTTGGGTGTAGTGAAATATGAGAATCTTTTGGGGTTGACTAAAATAAAATTATTCCATAGGGTCCAAGTGATATTTTCCCATTAAAAGGACAATATTTCTAAAAATATATCAAAATAATAGAGAGTAATAATAATAGTGGGACTCACAATGCAACAAGTGATGGAAGTTAACCCGAGTTAATGGCATTGCCATATGTGCTGCGTTAAAAAATATTTATGTTTACGTTTAGATCTAATAAAAGATAATTGTGTTGGGTGCTCATAGTGACATAGTTTATTACTAAATTTACACTTTCGCCCTTAACATTTAAGTTGAAAAAATATGTCAAGTAAATAAACACCCGCATACATATATATACTTTATTGAACAACAACTTTTAATTAAAGGGAAATTTGATTTGGGGTCCTTGTAGCTTCCTTTGATTTTGAATTAGGTCCCTGAGCTTTTTTTTTTTCCTTTTTTACTGGGTCCTTTAACTTTCAACCAAATCTATTAGTTCCCACTATTAAATAGATTTGGATGAAAGTTAAAGGAAGCTCTGACTGTTGCTTCTCCTTTAGAGTCTCCTTGCCTACATATATATTTACTCTAGCATGGAAGCTCTGACTGTTGCTTCTCCTTTAGAGTCTCCTTACCGATATATATATATGGCACCCTATTGTGTTTTGAGCAAATCTCTTCTATCGATGGTTGTTAGAATAAGCATAAGGAACGATTCAAAGGAATAGCATCACCACAATGGAGCCCACCTAGGGAGAATAATTGTGAGCCATTTTTCTTCCTATTATTTTCCCTTGACTTGGCTTTCATTTGCCTTTTTAAACAATAATCCTATTTGTCTAGGTATGGCATGGTGTTGCCTAGATTCTCAATTCCCTTGTCTCTACTGATTTTGCTTAATTTTACTTTTATGATTCAAAGATGCGTCATCTAAATCATTTACTTATTATCTTTGATTGATTTCTTTTTAACAAAATAGTAATCACCTTAGAACTTCCTCTAATCTCTTCTCTTTCTTGGAAATCATGTTTAGCAAGCAAAATCTCAAGGGAAGAGAGTGAATGTGACTCCTAGAGAGAGAAAGTGGTGAAATCAAGAGGTAATCTCATAAACGTGATCCTCTTGTGCTATAAGATGTTGTTGTAGTTGTTATTGTTGGTTTTAGCTTGGTTTTTGATTGTTTTGTGATTTTGGGAAGATGAACCCTAAAATGCTAAGCTACCACAATTTCCTCTAATCATGGTCATCTAGTATTTAAATAGTTAATCATGTGATTAGAAGTGGAAAGGAAGTGGTTAAGCAAGAGAAATCAAGAAAACACATTTTTCTCCTAAAACCCTAACTTTTCTGCCTATAGCAAAACAAGAGGGAGGAGTTGGAATTTTGTAATTTTGATTATTCCGTTGGATATAGAAGAGAAAATTGTGCAGGAATACATGTGTTCATAATTTTTGGATGATTGTATACAAATCTGGAATTTATTGAAGTTGTAAGTACATGCTGTTTGATTTGCCTCCAGTGAGGCAATGTTGTTGTATAGTAGATTTTGTGGGTCAAACCTAGTCCAAAACTTATGAAACTTGACAGGATTAAAGTAGAGATGTGGAGCTTTAATTTGATACATAATATGCTAAATTTGGGTCTATATATTGAGAGATATTAATTATTAAAATTTGAGGTTAAAACTGGAATTGATTATGCAACAGTGTGGGAATTCATGGAATTCTGTATTTTTATGGTTGTAGATGGCAGTGGTTTATATTTTTCCTGTATAGAGGACTTAAAGAGCTTTTCATAGAACTTTGAACCACCCATTTGAATTTTCGTAGATTAAGTTATGATTTATGGAAGTCGAGCCAAGAAACAGAGGATTTCTAGGCCGCAGCATAAATGGTTTTGACCTCTCTTGGCCGCGGCCAAAGGATTTCTTGGCCCTAGCCTAGACCCCTATTTCTGCATTTCACATTTTCTAGACGGTGTTGATTGCTCTAGCCTTTTTCGACCCCATATGCATTTGTTTGGGCTTTTAATGGCTACCTGAGTAACTTAGAAGATAACCAACACAATGTGTTTAGAACAATACATGAATGAGTAATAACCCAATTCTTGTACATTTAGAATTTTAGGACATATCAATAGCCTAAGCCAGATCAAAGGTATTAAATGGATAGTAGAACTGGAAAGGGCAATTCCAGGTAGTAACTCTTTCTTTCATGCACTATATGATTATTGTATGTTTGTGTTTGCCATCTTATGTAACATGAGCATAGTGTCTTGGACATGCATATTAGTCAGGGTTGGTGTAAAGTTAAGTCAGGGTTGTAAATAGTCGTTTAGCCTTGGACAGTGTGCAGACCACATTTTATCACGTAGCATTCTATCATTTTACATAACATGATACGTGGCATATTTATTTCACATTGTATATGTTTGATTGTATGTTACTACTGAAATTCTTTGAATCTCACCTTTTCTATAAACATTTAATGTTTTCAGCCTAAGTAAGTGGCTCAGAGGGCATTATCATAATTACCGACAATGAAAAGTTCCAGACCAGTACAAGAGAAGACATTGGTTATCTGAAGGCCTTTATCATTTTAAGGTCTGTAAACATTATGTACACCCCTATAGGGAAATTCTTGTAATATAATCAAGCACATTGTATCAATAATATTAGTATTTTTATGCTCTTCTTGTGTGCTCACCGCACTGCTTTCTAATACTATGAAAAACATGAAAATAAGATAAGGGTCTGACAATGCACATAAAGAAGGGGATGGTATTCAAAATCTGCAATATGCACATAAAAACTTACTCTATTGGTTTTCTTAAACTAGAAATTAAGTTGAGTATTACATGAAGCCTTGTACTTACATTTCACTATCCAAATTTGATTTTCTAAAGGTGCACACCCTCATAATTCCAAATACATACCCCCTAAAAGAAAATGAAGAAGTTGGCTAGGGAAAAAATGTATAGAATTGATGAGTTTAGCCTTGCGCCACCAGAAGGTTAAATGATATTCATATAAAGCATCACTATCATTTAAGCTAAAGCCATTTCACACTAACAACTTATTTCGAATCTAACCTAGAAATATGAAAAGATGACAAATTCTTAACTCATTAACAATCTAGAAAGCACTATAAATAAAAAACACAAAGATCAAAATACAAATCACATGGAAGAAAATGCAAATGAAAATAGAGAAACATAAGCAGGGGCAAATACTCAAAGCAATAATGAGATTGATTTGTCCGTAAGTTAGCTCCTTGATCGGGTTGATTTCCAAAATGTCTCTTTTGCTTCTTTACAAAAAAAATATTCAGAGCGTACAGATCTCAGAACACAAACAAAATTTTATGTTCCAAAATGTGGTACTTACAGGCTACAGATCACAGAAGGCAAACAAAAAAATTATATATATATATATATATTCATGCCAAACTAGGCCAAAGCAGAGGAACAAAAAAAGGAACCAACAGGACAGATCATACATGAAAGATCTTGGAGAAATGAACCTTTAGACCTTACCATGCAAAAGATAACACTAGTAGAGACCAAATCGACACAAAGAGAGAAGGTTGAAGATGACACAAGCACTACAGGAAACTCGATCGGTCTTCAAGAGCAAGTGGCTAGTCAAAGAGCTCAGCCTGTAAGTTGACGCAAACGACGAACAAAAGAAGACACACTACCGGAAAAGGTTGCAGCAATGACGGCTAAAGAGCTCAGGCTGTAGATTCACAGTTGAAGCAAAGATAAACCCAGATCGGAGATGAAGACAAATTAAAGATGCCGAAGCACCCGTAGGACAGATTGAACATGCACACAACTCAAAGACGGATCCAAGGTGAAGATAAAGATGCTCTTCAGGTTGAAGATTGGCTGCCTGTCGTGAAAAGGGAAGACAAATCTAAGAGGCCAAGATGAGAGTAGAGATAGAGATTGTTGGAGGAGAATAGCGACAAAGATTGATATAGGAGAGAGAGAGAGGGAAGAATAAATTAGAGTTGTGGGACAAAATTATTGCATTTAACGGTAACAATTTTAGACAACCCGATCGCAATAAGCTCCAAAGTTTTGCTTATGGTAAAAGGAGCTTAACATTTTAAAAGCCCTTGATGTCAATCACTAAACCAAACACTAAAAATAACTTCCTTCTGCCTATCAGGCTTATGGGCTAAAATCACACGATTAGGTAGTCTAATCGCAGCCCTAAATACTCACTCAAACTCATCACCTTGAATTTCTTTCTTTAGTAGTCCTTCATATATTTTAACCATTTCTCCACCAAGAAGAACCTGAGATCTATATACTTCCCTTAGAGAATTTGTGCCATTTTGTAAATCTTTATCTTTTGATATGTAAAAGCTTGAGTTTGAGCTATCATAAAAACTAAGACAAGATTTTCAACTCAAAATTACATTTTACAAATATTTATAGATTTTCAACCAATAAAGTCATTTTACAAATAATTCTTTTTTTTTGGTCAGGCTATGGGTTAAATCTATATTAACTAAACTAATATTTCTTTGATATTTAAGATATATTCTTTTTTTGTGTGTGTGTACATATTCAAGATATATTGATATTAGTTTATTAGTGTAGCTTTAACTCTTGAAATTGAAGATTATCTATGTTGAAAAAGCAATATTATTTACATAAATCAGTTACTAATAGAAGAATGAATTAATTATATTTTTTGGTTTGCTGTAGACCAAGACAAACAAAACATATATTTAAGAGGAAAAGTCAATTATGATCATTTTCCCATAATGCAACATATAATAAATCATGGCCTAAACTCATTTCAAGGACCTCCATTTTAAGTGTGGAACTAGCAGACTCAAAATTGACAAGTTTTTTTGGGGAGGGATTATATATAGGGTTAAAGAGAATTTTTGTCCTGAAGTTTTCGCTGAGGAGTTGTAGGCATCCAAAAGTATTTTTTCAAGCAATGTCACAAAGTTGCAAAATTGTAGTAATGTTGCCCTTCTTTAACATACCAAATGGTCAACTGTTAGTTTGACCAATTTTGTTGAGTTAGCTTTGCCACATCAGATTTTAAACCATAAAATATACCACTTCATTATCATCCTTACTAAAATTATAGTAACAAAAATCAAAAGAATAGAAAAAAGCGGGTATATAGAAAAGAATCAATCTAGAACAACTAAAAATATAGAAAGAGGCAGAAAATGAATCTGCAAAAAGAATCACCAGTCTAAAAAAAAGTTGAAAAAACACCACTTCATCACCATCAATGTCAATGTACAAGCAAAAAATAGCAAACTGGAAAAAGAATCAATCTACAAAAAAAATGTCACCTCATTCATCATCATCATCATTAATTGACAAAACAAAATTAACAATCTAAAAAATCTTGAAAAAACACCTCTCCTCCTCCTTCATTGTCAGCATCTGTGGATTGTGAAAAGGAGAAGGAACCATGAATTCTACAATTCGATATTCAATGGCACAAATGAAGGAAAACAAATTTTTAAAGATGAACATGTTGAAGATTGAGTTTGAACCAACAAAATCCCTCCCATAAAATCCTTCGCTGACCAACTTCTAATAAAATAACAAAATTACAGGGGCTAAAGGTGAAGCATCAGAGAAGAAAAAGAAGCATCTCTCATCCATTTAGATTTGCAAAGTGGTTCAAGTGGAGAGGAAGGGGCCAGAAGGAGAAGAGCTGAGCCACCAAGGATTCTGCTGAGAGATTGATCCCAACACACAACAAGAAGTTTTATGCTCATGTATGGAGGTGATGGGGAACTTGGTATTTAAAGCTCACTTTTTCATCATCATCTCCCTCTTCTTCTCCTTCTCCCAAATCCATTCTTAGGCCACCCTGTCTGTCCTCAACTCCATCGCCAACAGCCAATTTTTCTCTAAGGGATTCCATTTCAATTGGTCCCAAGCCACTGGCTCTCCATCCATCACCTATGATTAGCTCACCACATGGTTGATTCCTTTGAGTAGGTCTTATGCATGCTGTGAAGGGGATTTCTTTGATTTAAGAGAACATTGATGAAAAAGGGATGTTAATATTTAAGATGAATATGCCAAGAGCTAAAGCAATTTTGGCCAAGCAAACAGAGGTTGAAAAGTCAATAAAGTAAAACATGTGATAAATGGCGATTACACATTAATTGCAAAGAGATGGATGAAGCTAATTTAAAAGCTCTCTTAGCTCCTTTAAGGCCTTATTCACGTCATGAAAAGAGAGCAAGGAGGAAGCAATTGAAGCCAAGTGAAAAGAAGGTAGAAAAGTAAAAAAGAAACAACATGTGATAATTCACAGTTAAAACTAACTTTAAGGAGGTGGAAGGAGATACTTAAAGAGTCATTTATCTCTTCTAAAGCCTCATACTTTTGTCCAATAAGAGAAGGGAAAGAGAAAGTATTCACTTGGCCATAAATAATAACTTTTTGAAGTTATAAAAGCCAAATGGAAAAGATGATGCCTTTAGTTAAATTACCATATGATAGATTTCAATAAAATATTAATATTTGAGGAGGTGGAGTTGTGATATTTTAAGGGATCATTTATCCTCTTCCTTAGGCTATATTCACGCCAACATTAGAGAATGGAGAGAGAGTGTGTGGCGTAGAACATAGAGAGCAAGAAGACAAGAACATGGAAAAGCTAGGGTTCAAGCAAGAATCAAAGGTAGGTAAGCTTGAAATCAAGTGATTTTGCCTTCTAACTTCATTGCAACCTCTTCTAACCTCTTATTCTTCATGAATATGGTTTGTAGCAAGCTAAATCAAGAGTGTAGAGAGAGAGAAAGGGCTGAGGCATTTCTCCCAAATCCATTCTTAGGGCACCCTGTCTGTCCTCAACTCCACCACCAATAGCCAATTTTTCTCTAAAGGATTCCATTTCAATTGGTCCCAAGCCACTGGCTCTCCATCCATCTCCTATGATTAGCTCACCACATGGTTGATTCCTTTGAGTAGGTCTTATGCATGCTGTGAAGGGTTTTTCTTTGTTTTAAGAGAACAGTGAGAGTTGATTGAGCAAAGAATTTTTATAGTGATAGGTTCCTTTAATCATTCAAGCTCATGCTTTTCTTTTGTGTGGATTGTTCATCTTCCTTACTCTTGATTTTCTCTCTCTAGATTCTACTTTATTGGTGAGTGTTGTTAGATATGATTAGTTTTGCTGATATCAAATATAAATGTCAAATGATAAGAGCAAAAAGTTTATATAATACTTTGACTAATTATTATGTTTAATATTGCATACCTTGTAGATTAGTCAAGCAAAGATTGAAGATAATCAAGAAAATAAAGAAGTTGTCTTGTTGGGTTATAGAAAATGATCATCAAGATGGAAATCAAGAAGAAGTTGTCTTGTTGCATTATATATATTAGTCAAGCAAAGATTGAAGATAATCAAGAAAATAAAGAAGTTGTCTTGTTGGGTTATAGAGAATTATTATCAAGAGGAAAATCAAGAAGAAAGATATGGAAGGAAAGAAGAAATTACAAGATCTAGTGAGAATATCAAGGTTCAAGTTGTAAGAAGTGATATTGGAGGTTTCTATGATCAAATGATGGTTGGAATAGGTTAATACGAAGCTAAGATGACTTATATGTGAGTTATGTCACTTCTAGAGCAGTTTTACTCGAGTGTCACCTCAACACTCGAGTGCCATAGGTGTTGCACTCGAGCACGGGATGAAAACACTCGAGCATGGGATGAACACTCTGTTCTACTCTGTTTTACGTTCAGCCTGACAGAGGTCCGGTATTTTGGCCATATCTTTCAAACAACATGTCGGATTGACCCGAAACTGGTGGAATATGAAAGAAGACTCACAACACGTAAAATTACACCATGATCATATTTAAAGAAGCTCAGATGAAGGAGATATGATCCGTGGAAGTTAACAGTGAAATCACCGTCACTTTTCAACACAGGATAACTCAAAAATGACACATCGGATTGAGACAAGACTAGTGCCAAATGAAACTAGACTCAAAGACCTTTCCATGGATAGGTAATTTGGCTAATTTAAACGTATATTCTAGGAGCTATGCCTTCTGGAAGTTGATGCATGTGCAGTCTACTGCGATAGACACTCTTTCGATCATAACTTGCAGAATACAAGGAGTTTGGAGCTGATTCTTTTTGCATTGAAATGCATATGGCAAGAGCTTTCTTATGATACATCATTAGAATCAAATAAATAAATTTTTTCTAATGTGGCCCCACATCACTCACGAGTGCAAAAATGCACTCTTGAAAAATGTCGTGCGAGTGATGTCCAGAAGCAGCTGAATCTTGAAGAAATTTACAACACTCGAGCACTAGGATCCACACTTGAGCATCAGACTCTTTTACACTCGAGCACATGAAAGTTTTGACATGAAAGTGTTAACTCGAGAAGAAGCATGTACGTGAAAACAAGAGGCGCACTCGAGCAGGACGTGTTGCACTCGAGTGATGTCCAGAATTGCACTCGAACACTAGCGAGTGAAGAGTAGCAAGTGTTTGCTCGAGAGGAAACTAGAACGTGAAAATATCAAATGCACTCGAGTGAGCCATACTGCATTCGAGTGAGAACTTGGTAGAATCTAGAAGCGAAACAGAGCCTCACAGCAATCACCTCAAACATGGTTAAATGTTATTTATTCATTATGTTTTCACTTGTTAATATACAAAAATGTTAACTAACATATATTTCAAGTGAGAAACAGGATGTTAAACATTTGGATTGCATCTTCAAGAACGGAGGTTATTTATGGCAAATATCTTCACTCAACGTGATGAGTCACAGCAGCCAGAAATTCATCTTTTGACCAATGATCCAACATACCCATGACTAATACTTCATCATATTAGTGATTAAGCATTTTGCAGTGTGAAACAGGAAATTTAACGGTGAGATTACAGATTCAAATGAAAGAGTCAATTATGGCGGGCGACATCATTACACACCGAATGACGGCTACCTACCACGACAAGCAACTGACACATTACGAAAGACTACCGAATATTCAAACACAAACGCTCCACAACATGACGTACAGCTCAAAATGAATCATCATGCTCTTCAACGAGATGCTCCACTCTGCAACGGACATTTCATAGTAGCTCGTTTTTCAAATATGCTCAACGGTAAAAATGACTCCAACGTACGAATGCTCACAACAGTCATCATCTTCATCAACTATAAATGAGAGAGCATTCAACGTCGATGGGTAACGGAGACAGCGAGCAACTACGAGAAAAATGATAGAAATATGAATCCTCTGCTTCTACCCAAACACTCTCTGTTTTCCAGTTTTTATGTTACTTATCATTGAGAGAGTGATTATTTGTATTGTACTTCAGTGAGTATTATATCCACTCTGTGAGAGAGTCTATAAACACTTTCAACTATATTTCTAAGTTGATCTCAAGGTAGAGGGACCTTGAGAGGGTTGATTTCCTTACGGGGGAAGCTGTAGAGAGAATTGCTAGTAAGACATTCTGCTCGTAAGACTTACGAGGTGTAAGCAGTAGAGAACGTTGCTGCTCATAAGACTTACAGAGGTGTAAGCAGGAGAGAACGTTGCTACTCGTAAGACTTGCACGAGTAAGCACGAGAGGAAGATCTTCGGGATTGCTCTGCTCGTAAGACTTGCCGTAAGGGGGAGTATTTCAGTGAGAGATTTGTAAAAGGTTTCACAAGTACCCGATAAATTTGTGGGATTATAAAGGCTTTTCTTGTGCCCGGATTAAATAAGAAGATAGTGGATTTGAAAATCTCAGGAGGAGCCTGGGGACTGGACGTAGGCCATCACAGATTGGACCGAACCAGGATAAATCACATTTTTCATATTCTCTTTCCTAAGCTCTTATATTTCCAGCATATATTATTTAATCTAACTGTTGATTTATGATTCATTACCTTCATACTTATTGCTTTTACTAATATGTAAAAAGATTTCCAAAGTTCTTAAGTTTTTATCTTACACCCAATTCACCCCCTCTTGGGTGTCAGCCGGTTCTAATATTTGGTATCAGAGCTTGGGCTTTTGTTTAAAGGACTTAACCGTCTCAAGAGTTACAATGGCTAACTTTGGGTGTTTTATACTTTCAGAAGGTTTTGATTACACAATCCCACCGCGTTTGAAAGATATTGATTTTTGGTTTTGGAAAGCTAGAATGACTAGTTTTGAAAGTATGACTAGTTCTGAAAGTATAAAACACCCAAAGTCAGCCTGCAGGTTGATGCAAACAGCGAACAAAAGAAGACACACTATTGGAAAAGGTTGAAGCAATGACAGCTGTAGAGTCATAGTTGAAGCAAAGATAAACCCATATCGGAGATGAAGACAAGTTGAAGATGCCGAAGCACCCGTAGGACAGATTGAACATGCACACAACTCAAAGACGGATCCAAGGTGAAGATAAAGATGCTCTTCAGGTTGAAGATTGGGTGCCCGTCGAGAAAGGGAAGACAAATCTAAGAGGCCAAGATGAGAGTAGAGATAGAGATTGTTGGAGGAGAATAGGGACAAAGATTGATATAGGAGAGAGAGAGAGAGAGAGAGAAGAATAAATTATAGTTGTGGGACAAAATTATTGCATTTAACGGTAACAATTTTAGACAACCCGATCGCAATAAGCTCCAAAGTTTTGCTTATGGTAAAAGGAGCTTAACATTTTAAAAGCCCTTGATGTCAATCACTAAACCAAACACTAAAAATAACTTCCTTCTGCCTATCAGGCTTATGGGCTAAAATCACACGATTAGGTAGTCTAATCGCAGCCCTAAATACTCACTCAAACTCATCACCTTGAATTTCTTTCTTTAGTAGTCCTTCATATATTTTAACCATTTCTCCACCAAGAAGAACCTGAGATCTATATACTTCCCTTAGAGAATTTGTGCCATTTTGTAAATCTTTATCTTTTGATATGTAAAAGCTTGAGTTTGAGCTATCATAAAAACTAAGACAAGATTTTCAACTCAAAATTACATTTTACAAATATTTATAGATTTTCAACCAATAAAGTCATTTTACAAATAATTCTTTTTTTTGGTCAGGCTATGGGTTAAATCTATATTAACTAAACTAATATTTCTTTGATATTTAAGATATATTCTTTTTTTTTTGTGTGTGTACATATTCAAGATATATTGATATTAGTTTATTAGTGTAGCTTTAACTCTTGAAATTGAAGATTATCTATGTTGAAAAAGCAATATTATTTACATAAATCAGTTACTAATAGAAGAATGAATTAATTATATTTTTTGGTTTGCTGTAGACCAAGACAAACAAAACATATATTTAAGAGGAAAAGTCAATTATGATCATTTTCCCATAATGCAACATATAATAAATCATGGCCTAAAATCATTTCAAGGACCTCCATTTTAAGTGTGGAACTAGCAGACTCAAAATTGACAAATTTTTTTGGGGAGGGATTATATATAGGGTTAAAGAGCATTTTTGTCCTGAAGTTTTCGCTGAGGAGTTGTAGGCATCCAAAAGTATTTTTTCAAGCAATGTCACAAAGTTGCAAAATTGTAGTAATGTTGCCCTTCTTTAACATACCAAACGGTCAACTGTTAGTTTGACTAATTTTGTTGAGTTAGCTTTGCCACATCAGATTTTAAACCATATAATATACCACTTCATTATCATCCTTACTAAAATTATAGTAACAAAAATCAAAAGAATAGAAAAAAGCGGGTATATAGAAAAGAATCAATCTAGAACAACTAAAAATATAGAAAGAGGCAGAAAATGAATCTGCAAAAAGAATCACCAGTCTAAAAAAAAGTTGAAAAAACACCACTTCATCACCATCAATATCAATGTACAAGGAAAAAATAGCAAACTGGAAAAAGAATCAATCTACAAAAAAAATGTCACCTCATTCATCATCATCATCATTAATTGACAAAACAAAATTAACAATCTAAAAAATCTTGAAAAAGCACCTCTCCTCCTCCTTCATTGTCAGCATCTGTGGATTGTGAAAAGGAGAAGGAACCATGAATTCTACAATTCGATATTCAATGGCACAAATGAAGGAAAACAAATTTTTAAAGATGAACATGTTGAAGATTGAGTTTGAACCAACAAAATCCCTACCAGAAAATCCTTCGCTGACCAACTTCTAATAAAATAACAAAATTACAGGGGCTAAAGGTGAAGCATAGGAAAAGAAAATGAAGCATCTCTAATCCATTTAGATTTACAAAGTTGTTCAAGTGGAGAGAAGTTGCCAGAAGAAGAGCTGACTCACCAAGGATTCTGTCGAGAGATTGATCCCAACGCACAACAAGAAGTTTTATGCTCATATATGGAGGTGATGGGGAACTTGGTATTTAAAGCTCACTTTTTCATCAGCATCTCCCTCTTCTTATACTTCTCCTAAATCCATTCTTAGGCCACCCTGTCTGTCCTCAACTCCATCGCCAACAGCCAATTTTTCTCTAAGGGATTCCATTTCAATTGGTCCCAAGCCACTGGCTTTCCATCCATCACCTATGATTAGCTCACCACATGGTTGATTCCTTTGAGTAGGTCTTATGCATGCTGTGAAGGGGTTTTCTTTGATTTAAGAGAACAGTGATGAAAAAGGGACGTTAATATTTAAGATGAATATGCCAAGAGCTAAAGCAATTTTGGCCAAGCAAACAGAGGTTGAAAAGTCAATAAAATAAAACATGTGATAAATGGCGATTGCACATTAATTGCAAAGAGATGGATGAAGCTAATTTAAAAGCTCTCTTAGTTCCTTTAAGGTCTTATTCACGTCATGAAAAGAGAGCAAGGAGGAAGCAATTAAAGCCAAGTGAAAAGAAGGTAGAAAAGTAAAAAAGAAACAACATGTGATAGTTCACAGTTAAAACTAACTTTAAGGAGGTGGAAGGAGATAATTGAAGAGTCATTTATCTCTTCTAAAGCCTCATACTTTTGTCCAATAAGAGAAGGGAAAGAGAAATTATTCACTTGGCCATAAATAATAACTTTTTGAAGTCATAAAAGCCAAATGGAAAAGATGATGCCTTTAGTTAAATTACCATATGATAGATTTCAATAAAATATTAATATTTGAGGAGGTGGAGTTGTGATATTTTAAGGGATCATTTATCTTCTTCCTTAGGCTATATTCACGCCAACATTAGAGAATGGAGAGAGAGTGTGTGGCGTAGAACATAGAGAGCAAGAAGACAAGAACATGGAAAAGCTAGGGTTCAAGCAAGAATCAAAGGTAGGTAAGCTTGAAATCTAGTGATTTTGCCTTCTAACTTCATTGCAACCTCTTATAACCTCTTATTCTTCATGAATATGGTTTGTAGCAACCTAAATCAAGAGAGTAGAGAGAGATAGAAATAGGGCTGAGGCATTTTTAGAGAGAGAAAGTGGTGAAATCAAGAGGTAATCTCATAAACTAAATCCTCTTATGCTATAAGTTGTTGTAGTTGTTGTTGTTGGTTTTGGTTGTTTTGTAAATTTGGGTTGATGTAAACCCTAAGGGAAATATTGCCAAAATTTCCTCAAATCATGTTCATTTAGTGTTTAAGTAGTTAATCATGTGATTAGATTTGGAAAGGAAGTGATTAAACAAGAGAAATCAAGAAAACACATTTTCTATCCTAAGAATCCTAATTTTGTCTAGCTACTGTTCATTGAAGGTTAGAGCTGGAATTTGATCATTTCGATGATTTCATTGGATTAAGAAGGGAAAATTGTGTAGGAATATATGAGTTCATGATTTTTAAATGTTTGTATGCAAATTTGGAAATTTTTGAAGTTGAAAGTAAGTGCTTGTTGATTTCATTCCAATAAGGCAGTGTTGTTGTGAAATGGATTTCATTTGTCAACCCTAGTTCAAAAATTATGAAACTTAATAGGATTAAAGTAGACATATATAGCTTTAATTTGATAGGTAGTTTGTAATCTTTGGACACGTATATTAAAAGATATGAATGTTTAAATTTGTGCCCTATTTATGGAAGGAAATCTGGAACAGTAAAGGTTTTGGCAAATTTCTGGGAACAATATGGTTATAGTGGTCAGAACTGGCTATTTTTCCATGAAAGAACATTTAACAAGCTTCATGAAACTTTGGAATCAATCAATTTGGAATTTCCTAGAATTAATTGTTATATTTCAAATTTGACTAAAAAATTGCCAGTTTTATGGAAAACTGTGAAACTGCACTGCGCAGAGTTGTACAGTGCAGAAATTGTTCAAACTGTGATAGATAACCAAGAAAATGAGTTTAAAAGAGTTTAGAATAGTACATGAATGGGTCTTAACTAAATTCTTGTACATTTGGAATTTTAGGACTTGGTAGTAGCCCAAGCCAAATATAGGATTGGACAGACAGTAGAACAAGCCAAGGATAAGGGAAGAGCAATTAAGGTAGTGAACTTACCTCTCCTACATGTATTTGATATTTGTTCTTGTGTATTGATGCATGTAATTGTTTTGCTTGATTATGTGAAACATATATGAATGATTGAAGCTCTGTTTCTACTTTTGCTATGGCCATAAGTATGTTGTTTGAAACATTAAGAATACAGATATGTCATTATGTTTGCAAGAGTTTGTGTAATGCAAACATGTCATGCATTAAGCACTTATCTTGCATGCCTATTGGTACTGTTTGCTATTAAAATTTTCTCAAATCTCACCCTCCTCAAACAACAATTTAGCGAGATATAAGTAGAGAATAGATCTGCACAAGAGGAATGCAGTGGTGGAATAAATACGGGGATATATCTATAATACTTGTAATGGGTTTAGACACTTTGGTAGCCTTATGGCTACATTGTCTGTATATATATATGTGCAAATGAATGAACTAAGAATGAACAGAGGAATGATCTGGCTAAATAAATAAGCAGCGAATCACTCTGATTGAACTAAATAAAGATGAGAGTCGATGAGTAGTATTAAAGTTACGAAACATTGAATGACGATTAAGCAAGAGTTTGAAATTTTTTAAAAAACCTACTCAACTATAGGTTCAAATCCTATCTTGAGGTTAGGAATTTAAAACTATTTTACTAAAGTGGTTCAGACTTATTGTGTATAAGCTCATCTGATCAATTATAAGAATAAGGCATTACAGTGAGGGTGCTAAAAGGTAAAGGCATGTTTGGTATTTCATTTTTTTATTTTGTTTTTGTGATGGGCATAATACGTGGCATAGCACGTGGCACAATATCCTATGTGGCAGAGCCATGTCAACATAAATTGGTCAAATTGACAGCTGACCATTTGGTGCTGATAAAAAAGGGTGACATTGTTACAATGTTGCAACTTCCAAGGTGGCATTGCTTGCAAAATACCTTCAAGTGCCCTCAACTACACTGTGAAAACTTGTGAGGCAAAAATGCCGTTTAACCCTTATATATATTATATACCCTGGTCCAAAATATAGGATGCCTCTGTCATCTATAGAGTTATTAATTTATTTCAATTCTTATCCTATTTATTAGTGATACACATTGAGTATTAAGAAAGAGAAGAGAAGTGAGACGAATTTGAACAGTGGCATAGTTGGAAAAAAATTCAATTTAAGATAGATTCATTGACGAGATCATCATTCTTCCTTGTTTTCAATGATGTGGTTGAAAATGGCTTATATATATTTTGGACTACAGTGAGTATACTATTTTTTTAATATCAATATTTGTTGAAAATAATAATAAAGCATATTGTTATTAACATTATCAGTATATATTAACATTGCAAATGATTTTGGAGAATGATGTGGATACTAATTATAATCTCCACGTGTTTTCAATATTATATGTGTGAGCTATTATTGATAATGTTTACTTAGTTTTGATACATACTGTAAGACCCCACCTTACATACCCCTTGTAAACCCTATCATCATCAAGGCTATGATTAGTATTTAGAACACAATTTGTAATTGAATAAGAGATTGAGGATAATTAAAAAAATTTTGACAAAACCTGTATAATATGATCTCCATTCATTTTTAAATAAAAATGTTTAGCCTATAAAGTTTATCGCATACACAATATCAAAGTGCTAGCAAATTCCCGACATTCACCTGGGATATAATCATTAACCAAAGGGTTTTACAAGGCTTCATTGCCCATCTCAATTTCCCATATCAAAGATTACACAACAATACTATTCTAAGGTCAATATATATTTACATTTGCCCAGAATGATAATAAAAAACCAAAAAGCTAAGACTACCATCAGCAATCCTAGTTGCCTTTGTTCACTTGCTTGTCCCTTGATCCACTTGCCTTGGCTAAAATTGTTAATTGGAAAGAGTGAGATACAAAAGAATCCCAGTAGTAACATTTCACGTATATGATGCATAATTAAACAAAGCATGTAAGCATATATCACAATTCACCAACACAGTAACATTCAAAGCCAGGCTACCTGATGCGACCCAATCAGCAACACAACATTCAAGGCCAAGCTAACTGCCACTTCCCAATTGTTCATTCAAAGCCAGGCTACCTGTCGTGACTCAATCATACATTCAAGGACGGGCTAACTACCACAACCCAATCATTCATTCAAAGCCGAGCTACCCGTCGTGATTTAATCAATATCAGCAGCATTCAAGGTCAGGCTACCCGCCATAACCTAATCGTTCATTCAATGATAAATACAAACAAGCAATGCATTAAGAATGATATAGGAGAAAGTGTTACTCCCTTGGTCTTTCCATTCTTGTTCAGGCACAGGTCTTCTATGTTCCAGGAAAATCTCAAATCCTATAATCATAATTAAGGACAACAAGTTATCACTTATCCCAATACTCAAATGACTTCAAAACACTTAGATTTGGTTATCATTAAAGTCCATTTGGTAGCTATGAAAGTCTCTAACAATAGCCTAAAAGGATTGGGAAGTACTAGGTTAGAAACCACTTTTTAAAATTACAAAGTGCTAAAAACAGGGAATGGTTGTAGCCAAGAAATTTTTGGCTATGGCCAAAAATAGCTTAGAGAGTTTTTGGCTGCGGCCAAAGACTTCTTAGAAAGTTTTGGGCTACAACCAAGAACCTTTGGCTGCTGCCAAGGAAAACTTCTGTTTCTTGGCCAAACTTCCAAAAATCATAACAAATTCTAGAAAAATTG
Organism: Inga leiocalycina; assembly: GCA_963242795.1. Lineage (NCBI taxonomy): Eukaryota > Viridiplantae > Streptophyta > Magnoliopsida > Fabales > Fabaceae > Inga > Inga leiocalycina. Next base: position 47,680,947 of record OY725322.1, on the reverse strand, counting down.
AAATGAGGTGATTCCAAAGCCTAAGGAAATCTATTTAAGTCCTCTTTATGGGAAAAATATGAATTACTACTGACTATAAACACAAAAGTCTAGAATTGCACAAATCTCCTTGCTGTTCTAGATTTGCTCCCAGATTTAACATCAAATGTTGGAAATTCATAACTTTTAGCACACACATCAAAATCTCACAAACTTTATGTCATTGGAAAGCTTGAAATGTCTACTAAAAATATGCAGAATTTCAGAATTTTTTGACACCATTTAATATTTAAAAACATCCATGCAAAACAACTGCCAGGATAGAGTAATTCCTTGACAAAATTTTATAATTTTCAACATGTGTTTCCAGTGGTTCCAAAATTCACATCCAACACTACTCCCCCAAAATTTTCCACAAGGAATCCAATGGAAACATCAAAATAACCCAATTCTCATCCCTTTAACATGTTATATTTTTGGCACATATTCAACACAAAACCCCAAAATTGCCAAATTTACATTTAAGCTTTAATTCAATTCTATCTATCTAAGACTCACAACAAAGTAACATTTCCATGATCACAATATACCTAACTCTCTAGGACCCTAATTTTCAAAAATAGGGAAAAATTCCCAAAACTTATAAGCTCAATCAAATGCCACAAAACTTATGTAAACATATTTCTCTTACTCACCTTAACAACTTTTCTAAACTTGTTCCTTGCTTCTCGAACCTCTAGATTTTCTTGAGGGCATAAACCGCTACAAATGGAAAATCTAAAACCATAGAAATGAAGCCCTCAACCTAAGGAACAAGATTAAATAAGAGAGTTTTGGCATAGGAGTCCATTTGGAGGGTCAAATACTCACCTTTTTTACCAGCTTTCTTCCTCTTCCGTGGCCTCCAATGGCCGCTGAAAATGGGAGAGAGAAATGGGAGACAAGAGTGTGAAGAAGATGAAGAAATGATGGCTCCCCTAAGCCCATACTTGCTCAGCCGAATTGGGGGGAAAAAGAGAGAGAAGAAATACTTAAAATATTGGGTTTGACTTTCCCTATACACTCTCTCATCATCTTATCTTGCCAAGTGTCTAACTCTCATTGGTTTTCCTAAAGTAAGTAACTAATTAGTTATTCTAACTACTCTATTAGCCATTTAGCCATACTTCTCATTCCTTTTAGTTCGTAATTAATTTTTCCATTAATCACTGACTAATTGGCCGGTAATTTTTCATTCTTTCAAATTTTCCCTTGATTATAGCACAATCACTTGAATTGCCACATAACACATATTTTAATTATTTTCTTCTTCTCCATGAGACATTCCCTCTAATTTTAGCCCAAGAGTTACTTTGTAACATAATTATGCTAAAATACAGGGTGTTGGGCATTTCCAATAATTAATTCGTGTCTCAAATCAACTTTATTTCCTAAAAATTCTTTCTCACATTAATAAAATTCTCAGTAAATGTCATTAGCCCTTAATCAAAATTTGGGGCATTACAATTCTTCCCCCATTCTATAAATTTAGTCTCCGAAATTTGTTACACATATTAGGGCATAAATTCTGAAAATCACTTCTTCATGACGGCTTCTATTTCCTAAATTGTTTCTCTTTGGGACAGTCCTTTCAAGATCACTTGCATAAATGGTACGCTATAGGTCTAATTTTCACAAGAATCTTAAACAGACTAATACTTCATGGCTCAGTTTCTTTCTCTTAATCACTTTACCAATTCTTGTACCCTGAGACACACTCTCACGAGCATGTGATCACCGTTTTCAAATACTAGAGGTTTTCACCTCATTCGATCATAATTTGAACAAACTGTACTCATTCATCCCAGCTTTAATCCTCTTCAATCTCAGTCATTAAGTCACTTCCCCTTGGGAACACTATACTTACCCATACAATTTGATTTGAGAAATTTAAATATCGACATTCTCTATCATCATTGCAACAATTCACATCGCCTTCCGACTACAAAATTCCGTGACAACATTAACTTCACCCGGATGATACTTGATCTCCAGGCTATAAGTTTTCCTGTAACTCCACTAACCTGTGTTGTCACACCTTTGATTCTTTCTAATAAAACAATACTTGGGACACTAATGGTCACTGTATTGTTCCACTATCACCCCATACAGGCAATGGCACAATAACTTTGACATCAACACTAACACAATACAATTGCCCTAAAGTCGTAATAGCCACTATACAACACTATACACAACTGCTGTTAAACACAATTACTGCACGAACACAATCGTTGCAGGAACACAATCACTGCATGAACACAATCGTTGCAAGCTCCAGATTCTGAGTGGCTAGCTCATTTTATAAGACCTCAGCAGTTAGGAGGCATATGCCACCGCTTTGCTCAATCTAGTCACCCCTTCTAGGAATAACTCAAAGCACTACAGATTCACTACACACAAATGACAGCTTCCGCTGTATTCACATATACCTCAGCTTTCGCTGTTTTCACAAGTACCTCAGCTTTCGCTGTTTTCACAAGTACCTCAGCTTTCGCTATTTTCACAAATGTGTCAGCTTTTGCTGTTTGTAAAATACCTTAGCTTTCGCTATTTGCAATAATCCCCTAGCTTATGCTGTATCCACTTTCAAAGCAATACCCTTACCTGTACACCTACAAGTGACTCTGCTAGTGGTAATTGGGACTTTTGGGCATCAACAACAATATCACTTCACTGTATCAACTTCCATGGCATTACCCTCACCCGTATAGCCACCAGTGACTCCACTAAAGGTAACCAGGACTTTTGGGCATCAACAACAACATCGGGCCACTCCGGAATCTCAATCTCTTCTATCCGAAGTGTTGGAAATTCTGCCCCAAGGGCCAATCATTGTACTTTGAACATTATTAATTTAATGAAATTTCTTCATTCTGTTATCAAATTATTTGCATGTTAACTATGATAATTGTATCCTTGCATAAATCATAAAGATTGTAATATCCCAAATTGTAATTAAGGGCTAATAACTTCAAAGTGATGTAAAATGTGCTTGATGAGGGTATCGTATATGTTAGGGCAATCAGGGGCAAAATGGTAAATTCACCGACCAATTGGACAGTTACCGAAGAGGAAACTCATTGGTAATTGATATCAATGGCTAAGATTGAATAAGAAAAGGAGTGGGATTGTATGTGCATGTGCTCATGTGAGTGTTTAGAAGGGGGCACAAGATGTTGACACATGTCCACACAAGAACCATGGATTAAGGTCAAAGAGTCAACAATTGCAACTCTTTCTTCCCTCCTCCATTTCAAGTCGGCCAAGGGCCTAAGTGCACCACAAAATTATGATTTCTTCATCATCTTCTCACCTCTCACCTCTCCTCCATTTTCGATAAGAACAAGCAAGAAAGAGAAAGAAGGAGCTTGAGTTTTAGGTAAGGTCTTGTCCCTAAATGCTCAACTCACCTTTATTAATATTATTCAAGGGGTTGAGAGCTTTATTCCTATGGTTTCATATTTTTGATTAGTGGAGTTTGAGAACTTGTGGGGATTTGAAAGTGGGAGAATCAAAGAAAGGGCTTTGGGAAGAAGTTGAAGTGAGTATTTGATACCTTTTGGTATAATTGTTATGGTCATTGGTTTGGTTTTGGGAATTTCGAATTTTTGCCCTGATTTTTTGTCTAATTTGAATGCTTGAATTGGTTAGTGTGTGGTATAGAATGTGGTGTTAAATTGTGTCTTTGAGCTATGGGAGTTGATTTAAAATTTTTGGAATGGAAAGAATTGCATTGTGGTGGATGGTGTGTATATTGTGTTGACATGTTAAGATTTTTGTGGAATATGTCTCTGTGGAAGGAATTTGATTGTTTTGATGGCTCCAATGGATTATTTGGGAAAAAATTGGTGTGGGAATGTTGTTTAATGTGAAAATAGGAACCATTGGAAGCTATTGTGAAAAAACTGGAAATCTGTCCATTGAAGGTCTGTGCTGGGTAGTCTTTGTGTGTGGGCATTTTGAATAGGCTAATAATGTCAGAAAATTATGAAACTTTCCAGTTTTAAAGTTCACTTCCCAAGCTTCAAAATGGACATAAATTTTGTGTCATTTAGCTTTTTGAGCTGGGATTTTGAACTGTCCAAAATTTGGCATCAAAACTAGACCCTGTTTTGGCACAACGTTAGGTTTTTGGTGAATCTGGACTTTTGTGGTGATTTCCAGTAATGGCCAATATTTTTCCTAGAAAGAGGACTTAAATAGCTTTCATTTGGCTTTGGAATCACCTATTTCGATTTTTCTTGAATTAGTTATGATTTTTGAAAATTCAGCTAAGAAACTGGATTTTCTTGGCCGCGGCCCAAATGTTTCTGAGCGTTTCTGAGCAGTTTTTGGCCGCGGCCAGAGGATTTGTGGGCCGCGGCCAACCCCCAAAAATCAGCATTTTACACTTTTTAAAGGTGGTTTTTGGTATAGCCTTTCCCAACCCTTTGGGTATATGTTTAGGCCTCTAATAGCCACCTAAAGAGTCTAATTGATAACCAACTTAAGTACTATGGAATTAAGAACTTAGAAAAGAGATTGATTTATTGTCCCTACTTTTGTTTATAGGATTCGACATTTGCCATCCTCGTGAGCCCACTGAGCCAACAAACGTCAGGAAGGAATGAGGTAGTGACTTTTCCTTTGTACCATATGTGATGCATTGTATGTGTGTTATATCATTGCTTTGTGATAAATACGTATGCTGCGACATTGTGAATATGTGTAAACACCGTCATACCAATAGTCCCTGAGTAGCTAACAACAGATCGGGCAAGGGTTGTGTACCTTCCCAGCGGAGAAAGGGGATGAGGATGAGGTGTGATATATGTGATTATGTGGGTCGAAAGGCTATTTGTGAAGGCCAACGAGCCATTTGTGAAAGCCAGATAGCTATATGAGCTATAAGGCTATGTGTATATAGTCCCTGAGTAGCTAACAACGGTTCGGGTTAGGACAGTGTGCCTTCCCGGCGGAGAAAGGGGATGAGGGTGGAGTGTGACTTGTGCTGCTGCTGCTGTATGATGATTTGCGTACATGCTGTGTGCTTATGTGTGGTATAAATGTTTTGTTACTACTGGGATTCTTTTGAATCTCATTCTTTCCTTTAACTAACCTTTCAAACAGGGTGAGTGGCTCTAAGGAGAAGCGTACGACCCGGAGCGGTTAGAACCCTGTAGGGACATTTATTTTTTTGGATGTGTTGGTTAAACCTGTTGGACAGGGAATTTGTAAATTATGTTTGGGTTGTAATTGGTAGTTGAATACAGTTGTGTAATCCCCTATATGGGAATTTTAAACCTTCTAGTGAATGAATGGAACCCGGGGGTTGCCGGGATTGCTATTAGATATTCTGATATGAATGAATGTAAATTAACTACACAGGTGATTATATTCGATAATTGAACTTGAGACCGAAATAGGAAATAAGTTTTGAAAATTTTGTAAAGTCCCACTATAAAAGGGAGTTTTAAATGAGTTTCGAACTATTCGACGGTCTCTAAACCAATTTAATTATGTGATATCGAATTATAATTACGCTAATTAAGGCAGGGGATTACAAAGATTGTCCTAAAATGTCCCTGGTCAGTCATCTATACAGGATCAGAGATGAAACAAGACTAGTATGACTTTGATAAGATATGGAGATACGAATCAAAGTCTTAGGCACTTGTAAGAGTACAAGGTGATGGACCAACCCACTATGAGAAAGATATATGGATCATGTCATAAGCTTTTCTCATGTATAACCACGTCACAATGCCCTTTGACCTAAGGTCATCATAGATTCCTACATGATTGTTGCTAAGCTTTGAACTAGTCAAAAGTCACTTTTGATTAGGTGATGATAAAGGCTACGATTAGGCTTGGTAGTTTTTCATGCAGAGGAATATGAATGATCAAGATGGAATTTGTCCCTCACATTGGTAGAGAGATATTACTGGGCCCCTCGATGAGTGAGTCTAAGAAATGTATGGCCATACTACAATGGAAAGGAGTTTCCATTTCTATTGACAGACTACTCAGGAATCAAGGATGTAATGGTCAGGAACAAGCGGATGACATTATCCATGGCTTATCCTTAATCGATATATCATGTGACAAAAGGGACGTGACATGGTTGTATGACAGGTTGTATCGTGTTAACGATCCTCATATGAATTGGGTAGTCATAATGTCTTACTAGATGCCGCTTGCGACTTGTGGGTTAGTACAGTTATTGGCCTACTGCTAACTTTGTATGGGCCTATAGGGTCGCACACAAGAATGGCCCAACACGAGATAATGTTTAATTTAGGGTGGATGAAATTTATATTTATATATATATAATATAAAAATTCGTTAATAATATTATATATATATATATATATATATGTATTTTCGAAATACATATTATATGTGTGTATATATATTATGATATTTTTATATTATGTTAGTTTTAAATTTAATTTTATTAAGATAAATTAGATTTAATGTCTAACATGATAGGATATAATATCTCATATTTAATTTATGAAGATAAATTAAATCTAATGGCTTTTTATTTGGATTAAACAAATTGGTTAAATTAAAAATGTTAGATACATTTGATTTAAACTGAATTTATTTAATTAGCTCATCAAGATTATTAATTGTTAATTAATTTCGAAATTAATAAAGATTAATTTTGAAATTCAAATATAGCCCTCATAGGTTATAAACTTGATAGAGCAGATAGACTTAGACACGCACGAGAATTCAGAGCCACAACGGAAATCCTAGGAGACATTGGAGGCGCTATCACGCAGTCTCTATTGGAGAGCATTCGTGTGGATATCGGTAGAGGGAGTGGACCTGACGTGTTGGCTGTAATCCTCTACCTTGATAACAATAATTAAGATTCGAAAATACGTAATTTAAAGGAATTAGAGACCGACGGATACGTTTTTCTCAAATCTCTTTTCTAAAATTCATTCAACATGGCCTCAGATTCATCTTCCGAATCTAATTACTCTGCTTAGTTCAATCACATTCATACATATCAGAGTGCATAGCCAAATTCCCGGCAACTCCCGGGTTTCATACATGTATAAACTAAGGGTTGTAAGTTCCAACTAGGGGATTACATGACCAACATCAACGTAATATCTACATTTAAAAAATAAACAGTAATCCCAAGTCCAAAATAGATAACCAACAAACTAACAACACATCTCTACAAGATCCTAACCGCTCCTAGTGGTTCGTTTCTCCTTGGAGCCACTTGCCCAGTCTGAAATGTTAGTCAATGGAAAGAATAAGATTCAAAAGAATCTCTGTAGTAACAAATCACTCATACAGTGTATAAATGCATAGCATATATGATCATGTTAAGAAGCATCACAATGATATATGGCTTATGCCACATACGACAACACTCATGGCTGTAAACACTGCGTCAGCTTCCGCTGCGATCTCAATGCAACAGCTTACTCTGTAATCACTATGCATCAGCTTTCGATATGATCTCAAAGCATCACAATGTATCACAATGCATGACAAACATACATACAATACTTTACACATAGCATAAGAGAAAAGTCACTACCTTGTTCTTTCTGATTGTGCTCTAGCGCAGGTAGATCACGAACAGGGCAAATATCGAATCCTACAATTCCAAATACACCATTTAGACACTTCCATAGTGTTTCTTGGGGTTATATGAGTCTATAATGAAAATTTACAAAAATGCCCCCAGGACCCGGCCCGGGCCCGTCGTACCCGGTCCGGTTGCACTTTTCCCGAAATTCTAATCTGGGCTATCCTAACATATTTCCGCCCAAGGAATCCATTTCGGGACTCGAAATTATCAAGTTCAATGTCAAATTACAAATTTACCCTTGGCAGCCCTACTTCAAGGGTTTCAGGGGCGTTTTCGTAATTATGCTTTTTTGGCCTTTTCCGAAAAAGTGACCAACTGTAACCCCACCTAATTTTCGTTCTTGAACTCAATGGAACCATAAAATCATTGAAAATCCAACATTAAGACCCATTTCTAGAGCTGGCCGAAATTTATGAGCTCTTAGGAGAAAATCGGGGTTTTACGATTTCAGCTCCGTAAACACGTTCCTTTCTACTCCTAACCACTTTATTAACCATTACATTAGGTTACAACTAACATTAAGACCCAATTTGGGAGCATAACCCCTAGGCCATATCATTTCCAAACTTTAAAACCAATGGCAATCCGGTGAAATTTCACCGATTAAATTACCCACAACAGCTAGCATAAGCAATATATGAAAGTTTGGAAGTTACCCCAAGCTCCCACTAGCTTTTCCTCAAGGTGGCTGAAAACCCTAGCCTTAGAAGACCCAAATTTGTGCTCCACAAACCTTGAAGAACATAGAAGAATAGCTTAGGAGCGGAGTTATATGCGTTAGGTAAGGATTTACTAAAGAAATCGACTTACCGTACAAGTTATCTTCTCCTTCTCTCTCTAGAATTTCTCACACCTTCTCTCTCTTGTTGCAGCTGAATGTCACGGTTTTTGGCTGATGGAAGAGGTGGATGATGATTTAATATGATATAATATTATTTTCTAATTATTTACTAAATTTCCATTAATTTCGGATTTTTACAAAATTCTGGCAGATTTCTGCCCAAACTTTGAAAAATCATAACTAATTCTAGAAAAATCAAAATGGAGTGATTCCAAAGCCTATAGAACCCTTATTGAGTATAGGTTGAAGGAAAAATATAGAATTTTTCTGGATGGAATCACAAAATTCCCAGAATGTCAATCTTTGCATACTGTTCCAGAAAATAATTAATTTCGCTGGGCAAACTTCAAAAATCCATAACTCTTAGCTCACAAATCAAAATGATACAAATTATATGTCCATTTTGAAGCTTGACATGTGAACTTTAAGACTGGAAAATTTCAGAATTTTTATGTACCATTTGCCTATTTAAAATGTCCATACAAATCGGCTGCCCTGTACAGAGTTTCAATGGACAGAGTTTTCAAGTTTTGCACAATTATTCCCAATGGTTCCAATTTCACAATAAACACTCTCCCCGCATGAATTTTCACAAGGAAGCCATTGGAATCATTAAAATATCCAAATTCCCATCACACATTCTCCAAAAGTGTTTATTCAACAATAATTATATCCACTTTTGAAGTCATTAGCCCTTAATCACTTTTTGGGATATTACATTGGCTCCTAGAGATCGAAAACCCTGAATTCAAAAATTTACGAATCCTTCTAACTCGATTTAAATGTCGTTGATAGATCCTCGATTAGGATCGACGAAAATTTTAAAATTCTTCCCCTGTGCCTGCCAATCCTAACAGTGGCACCAGAGCCAGGTCAATTGTGCGTTTAAATTGAGTTTATGTTCTTATACATGTGATATATATGGGATATATATATGTATGCTTATAAGAAGATGATCGAATATGGATCTAATTTATGTTTTGGTTTTGAGAAAGTTGAACCTATGTGATTTGGTGTTGTATGTTTATGCGATCTGGTGAAATTGTTTTGATTATATGCGATATGTTTACATTTCAATTCTGCCACTGGCATCGCGATATCTGTTCTAGATTTGATCCGAAGTAGAATTCATCGTTTAGGTTTTGAATAGGTTGAAGATCACAGCGTATGAACACGTTAGGGTCTCTAATCGAATTTAGGGATCCGAAATCTTAGAAAAGAATTGGGTCTAAGTTTGGATCTTTATTCGGGTTGTAGGGATATGAAACTTTGGGGAAGACAATTTGGATCAGAAGCGTTCTGGGCCGTTTTTGGAAACTGGGCCAAAATCTTATGAATTGGACTGAAACAAATGTTTTAAAAATTAGGCTAGAAATTTTAAATATTTTAAAATTTCAAATATTTCTTTTAAAAAAACTGTGCCTTTTTCAAAAAGCTCTGGGGGCGCTGCCCCTTGCAACCCTGCATAGGCACTAACCGACTAGCAACACCGCTGTGACTACCTATTCGTAGCATGATATAACCTAATCACGAAATTTATTGCTTTTCATATTGTATGAATTCTTGTTGTGGTTTATTCTTCATACTTGTTTGGGTATGGTGAACAACATGGCTTTAAATTTTTTACAAAGGGTTGTAATATTTAAATACAGCCTGCGTGCTGTGGCTTCCTCTAAATACTTTCAATGTACATTCTCTTCTTATCTCACTCCCCTGGAATGTTTGAATAAGGTTTCTCTCAATGTATTTCTTTTCTTATTTAGAAAAGTCTTCTTATTGGCTTGGGAGGATTTTAGGTTAGATAAACCATGTTGTGTTACGTTTAAATTATGCTTTTGATTAGATCATTGCATGAATACTTTTGCATTTATCTGTATGAGATATAACCACGATTGCATTCATATAAACAAAACTAATTAATTGAGCCCTCTGAATCAAATCTTAAGTCATAATGCCCTCAATTAATGAATACTTGACAAAACCTAGATCGCTCAATTGTGGAAACCACCAAAGTAGATGCACTTGAGTCTTGATGAGACAAGTATGAGTAATGGTGCTGCTCATAATATTCATTATTGTTTTGATTTAATTGAGATTAACAAAACGGTTTTGAATCTCAAGGCATTAGATAGGATTAAACATACCGGATCATATGATGATCGAATCCTATAAAGATCTGAGAGTTACAAGTGATGTAATTGGTAAATAGGTTACCTACCTAAATAACTTGAATTTAAGCGTCTTGCCAAAGTGGACTTAAGTTTAAGCCAAATATAGATCTTAGCCCACTAATTATTATATTAAAGGTTGTTAATTTAGTAGGAAATTACTAACTAACTTTGCATATTTTAATTGTAGAATCATGTCGACTAGTAATACTGCTACACTATCGTTGCGATCGGTCCTTGAGAAGGACAAACTCAATGGGACAAAATTTCTTGACTGGTTCAGGAACTTGAGAATTGTTCTCAAGTAGGAAAGAAAGGCTTATGACCTAGATCAACCCATTCCTGAGGAGCCTGCAACCAATGCTCCAAGAGCTTAGAGAGATGCTTACACAAAGCATAAGGATGACTCTGCTTGCCACTATGGTTCCAGATCTCCAAAGAGATCTAGAACTTATGGAGGCTCATGAGATGATTGTCCATCTCAAGGAAATGTTCCAGCAATAGGCAAGACAAGAAAGGTATGAGACCACAAAGGCCTTACATTCTTGCAAGATGGTTGAAGGTGCATCAGTTAGTACTCATGTGTTAAAGATGAAAGGCTATATTGATCACCTTGAGAGGTTTGGATTTCCCATGAGCCAGGAGTTAGCTACAGATTTAATCCTGAACTCACTCCTAGAGAGTTATGACCAGTTTGTCATGAACTACAACATGAACAACATGGAGAAATCAATTTTTGAGCTACATAGGATGCTCAAAACTGCTAAGCAAAGCATTAAGAAAAAGCCAAGTACTGTTTTGATGGTTCAAAAAGGAAAGGGTATGAAAAAGAAAGGGAAGGGAAAATGGAAGGGTAATGGCTCAGGTGGTAAGACCAAAGAGTCAGACAAGCCTGAAACTAAGCCTGCACCCAAAAAGGCAAAGCCTCCAAAGGAAGGAGTCTGCTACTTCTACAATGAACCCGGTCATTAGAAGAGGAATTGCAAACTCTACCTTGAAGATCTGAAAAAGAACAAGAAGGATAGTGGGGCTATCGTTCAGGTATTTATGTTATAGACATTCATTTTTCTACTTCCTCTACATAGGTATTCAATACTGCATGTGGTTCTCACATTTGTACAAATGTGTAAGGTCTAAAGGATAGTAGAAAGCTGAAGAAAGGTGAGGCAGGCCTACGAGTTAGAAATAGAGCAAGAGTTGTTGCTTTAGCCATAGGCGCTTATAAGTTAGTTCTACCCAGTGGGCTTTTGTTAGTTTTGAACAATTGCTATCATGTTCCAGTTTTGAGTAGTAATATTGTTTCTCTTTCTTATTTAGATAAGAAAGGTTATACTTCCATTACTAGGAATGATAAATGTTCTATTTATCATAATGACATTTTCTATGCAGATAGTGATTTGCATATTGGTCATTATATATTAAATTTGGAACATCCTAATAATGGAAATATCTATAACGTAACTACTAAAAGGATAAAATCAAATGATTTGAATCCTACCTACCTATGGCATTGTCATCTAGGCCATATAAATGAGAAACACATTTCAAAACTCCATCAAGATGGATTTCTTCACTCATTTGATTTTGAATCATATGATACATTATCTTGCTTATTAGGAAAGATGACAAAAGCACCTTTTACTAGGTATAGTGAGAAGGCCACTAAATTATTGAGCCTCATACATATAGATGTATGTGGACCATTAAATACAGCTACCAGAGGAGGTTATGTTTACTTCATTATATTTATAGATGACTTTAGTAGATATGGCTATATCTATCTAATGAAACATAAATCTAAATCTTTTGAAATGTTTAAAATATTCCAAAATGAAGTACAAAACCAACTTGGCAAAACAATTAAAGAACTTCGATCTGATCGAGGTGGTGAATATTTGAGCCAAGAGTTTATTGACCATCTTAGAAGTTGTGGGATAATCTCACAATTGACTCCTCCAGGAACACCACAATGGAATGGCGTTTCTGAACGGAGGAATCGAACATTATTAGATATGGTTCGATCTATTATGAGTCAAACAGATCTTCTACCGTCCTTTTAGGGACATGCCCTAGAGACAGTTGCGTTCATACTAAATCATGTTCCATCTAAGGCAATTGAAACACCATATGAGATATAGACTGGAAAGAAATAAAGTTTATCTTTTCTCAAGATCTGGGGATATGAGGTATATGTTAAGCAACAAGCCTCTGATACATTAGCGCCCAGATCCTTAAAGTGCCTTTTCGTGGGGGGTATCCTAAAGAAATGAAAGGATACTATGTCTACAATCCCAACAATAACCAAGCGTTTGTTATTCAAAATGGTAAGTTTCTAGAAAGAGAGTTTGTCTCTAAAACAACTAGTGGGAGCAAGGTACATCTTGAAGAAGTTCGAGAGTCACAAGATAGTACAGAACTATAGATGAAAATTCGAGAAGACTCGCAATAAGTTGCTGAGCCTCCTAAAGTAACACAATGTCCATGAAGATTTGATAGGACACGGCATCAGCCACAGAGATATGGATTTCTGATTACTGAAATCCGTGATGTGTTGCTCATTGAGCAAAATGAGCCAACCACCTATCGAGAAGCCATAGTGGGACGAAACTCCGAGAAATGGCTAAATGCCATGAATTCTGAAATGCAATCCATGTACGACAGTTAGGTATAGACCTTAGTCGATCTACTTGAAGGTTCAAAAACCATCGGGTGCAAATGGGTTTTCAAGGAGAAAACTGACATGGATGGCAATGTAAATGTCTTCAAAGCATGACTGGTTGCAAAAGGATTCATTCATACTCATGGTGTAGACTATGATGAAACCTTTTCCCTAGTTGCAATTGCCAGATCAATCAAAATCCTTCTTGCCATTGCAACATATTATGACTATGAAATATGGCAGATGGACGTCAAAACAACCTTCCTTAATGGAAAACTCCTTGAGGATGTGTACATGACACAACCTAAAGGTTTTATGCATCTAGAGGACTCTGGTAAAGTTTGCAAGCTTCAAAGATCCATTTATGGATTGAAGCAAGCATCTCAGAGCTGGAATCATCGTTTTGATGAAGTAGTCAAAGAGTTTGGATTCATTCAAAACATTGATGAAACCTTGTGTTTACAAGAAGCTTAGTGGGAGCATAGTTGTATTTCTAGTGCTTTATGTAGATGACATCCTACTCATTGGGAATGACATTCCTAACTTGTAGAGTGTCAAGTCTTGGTTAGAAAAGTTTTTTTTAATGAAAGACTTAGGTGAAGCCACCTATATCCTAGGGATTAGGATCTATAGAGATAGATCCAAAAGACTAATAGGCCTAAGTCCGAGCACATACATAGACAAGATACTGCATAGGTTTAGTATGCAGGATTCAAAAAGGGGATACATGCCATGTCTCATGGCATCCATCTTAGCAAGGATCTGTGCCCAAGTACACCTGATTAGTGAGATCGATGCATATGGTTCCATATGCCTCGGCCATTAGATCCATCATGTATGCCAAGTTATGTACTCGATCGGATGTCTCATTTGCCTTAAGTATGACCAGCAGATATCAACAAGATCCTAGTAAGGGTCATTAGACTGTTGTCAAGAATATCCTAAAGTACTTAAGAAGGACTAAGGACTTATTTTTGGTCTATGGTGGATTGGATAATGAGCTCTGTGTAACCAGTTACACAGATACAAGTTTCTAGACTAACCAAGATGACCTTAAATCATAATCTGGATACGTGTTACTCCTGAATGGTGGAGCAGTAAGCTGGAAGAGCTCCAAGCAGAGCACTTTAGTAGATTTTGCAACAGAAGCTAAGTGTATAGCATCATCGGATGCAGCTAAAGAAGCCGTTTGGATCAGAAAGTTCATTACTGAACTAGGGGTACTACCTACCATCACAAATCCAATAGATTTGTTCTGTGACAATAGCGGTGCTATTGCATAGGCCAAGGAGCCTAGGTCACATCAAAAGACCAAACATATACTCGGGAGATTTCATCTTATTAGAGAAATCAATGATAGAGGTGATATAAAGATATGCAAAGTAGCAGGAGAAGACAATATTGCTGATCCTCTTACTAAGCCGCTTGCACAGACAAAGCCTGAGTATCATGTTAGGACGATGGGAATTAGGCAAATTAATGATCGTACCTAAGGCAAGTGGGAGGATGTTGGAAATTGTGCCCAAAGGGCCAATCATTGTACTTTGAACATTATTAATTTAATGAAATTTCTCCATTCTATTATCATATTATTGACATGTTAACTATGATAACTGTATCTTTGGATAAATCATAAAGATTGTCCTAAAATGTCCCTGGTCAGCCATCTATACGAGAGTAGAGATAAAACAAGACCAGTATGACTTTGATAAGATATGGAGATACGAATCAAAATCTTAGGCACTTGTAAGAGTACAAGGTGCTAGACCGACCCACTATGAGAAAGCTATATGGATCAAGTCATAAGCTTTTCTCATATATAACCACGTCACAATGCCCTTTGACCTGAGGTCATTATGGATTCTTACATGAGAGTTGCTAGCTTTGATTAGTCAAAAGTCATTTTTGACCGGGTGATGATAAAGGCTATGATTGGGCTTGATATTTTTTCATACAGAGGAATATGAATGATCCAGATGGAATTTGTCCCTCACATTAGTAGAGAGATATTACTGGGCCCCTCGATGAGTGAGTATAAGAAATGTATGGACATACTATGATGGAAAGGAGTTTCCATTTCTATTGTCAGACTACTCAGGAATCGAGAAAGTAATGGTCAGGAACAAGAGGATGACATTATCCATGCCTCATCCTTGACCGATATATTGTGTGACAATAGGGATGTGACATGGTTGTGTGATAGGTTGCAGTGTGTTAACGATCCTCATATGAATTGGGTAGTCGTAATTAATGTCTTGCTAGAGGCCGCTTGCGACTTGTGGGTTAGTACAGTTATTGGGCCCCTGCCAACTTTGTATGGGCCTAAAGGGTTGCACACAAGAATAGCTCAACACGAGATAATATTTAATCTAGGGTGGATTAATTTCATATTTATATATATATATATATATATAATATAAAAATTCGCTAATAATATTTTATATATATATATATATATGTATTTTTGAAATACATATTATATGTGTGTATATATATATTATGATATTATATATTGTGTTAGTTTTAAATTTAATTTTATTAAGATAAATTATATTTAATGACTAATATGATAGAGATATAATATCTCAGATTTAATTTATGAAGATAAATTAAATCTAATGGCTCTTTATTTGGATTAAATAAATTGGTTAAATTAAAACTGTTAGATAGATTTAATTTAAAGTGAATTTATTTAATTAGCTCTCAAGATAATTAATTGTTAATTAATTTCAAAATTAATAAAGATTAATTTCGAAATTCAAATATAGCCATCGTAGGTTATAAACTTGATAGAGCAGATAGACTCAGATACGCATGAGAATTCAAAGCCATAAAGGAAACCCAAGGAGACATTATAGGCGCTAGCACACAGTCTCTATTGGAGAGCATTCATGTGGATACCGGTAGAGGGAACGGACCTGACGTGTTGGCTCCTAGAGATCGAAAACCCTGAATTCAAAAAGGTACGAATCTTTCTAACTCAGTTTAAACGCCGTTGATAGATCCTTTATTAAGATCGGTAAAAATTTTTAAAATTCTTTCGCTGTACCTCCCGATCCTAATACGAAGTACCCTACTGTAACCGCCCACCTGTAGTTACAGTCTCTTCTATCCAGGCGAACAGTCGGGAGTCTTAATCTCCACAGCCCACTCTTATCCTCTTTCACCCGTTGTCACCATACTGTTGTTAGCTACCGGAGGACTCTTGGCATGGCCACTACAAATTCATAGCAGACTCATAGTAAACTCATAGCAGACTCACATCAAACTCAATTTTTACGCACTGCCTTTTGGCCTAGGGTCAACGCCGGTGCAACTAGCCTGGTGGCTAGCCATGCTGGCCGTGCCAGGGTAAGTGCCCTCACAACTGAGAACCCCTGATCATGTAGTCGAATTTACCATCAGCTGAACTAGCTCTGCTTTACTGCATACGTCTACACCCTAACCCCAGCTCATTCACATCATGGTCATCTACAAAATGATCCATGAGAAGTTCTGAATGAATCCTTTGGTAATAACAGCAAGACCCAGAAACTGCTCATCTTATCAACAGTTTCTGGCTTCTGCTAATCCAGCACTACTTCCACTATATTGGGATCCACTGAGACCCCTTCTCATGAAATGACATGGCCCTAAAGTTTTACTTCCAAAAGCCATAACTAACACATCGTTCTTACTGCTTCGAGCTTCTGCTCAATCTAATTCTTAAACACATCACTTCCACTGTGCTTCTGCTATACACTTTGAGGTTTATCTCCTCATGTGTGCATCAACAATGCCAGGTTGAGTTAATAGTAGTTCCCTAGGAACCTCTCACTACACCTGACAGCATTTACAACTTATCTTCCTCTGTGCCTGCTCCTTGCCCGTTTCAACTCAAACTATATTGGGCCATTGCATATGGGCTTCCATTACCAGTTTACGCCTGTCATATTCACAATTTCTAATGCCCTTATTAGGGAAGTTTACCCTCAAAATACAGGGAATCCAAAAACCACCCGTATATTCTACTTTCTGTCTCAACCATGAGACCATATTCCATAGTCACTCATTGTTCTATTGAGAACTATTCTCATCCAATATGGGAATATTGTATTATCAAGATCAATAGCGCCTACTCTACTCTTCCCGGTATTTGGGTAATGTAATACCCCGAATTTTGAGACTTGAGGCTAGAGAATAAGCCTGAGATTAGTGGACTGCTAAGCCCCAGTTTAGCAAGATCCCAAATTGTGATTAAGGGTTAATGACTCCAAAAGTGGATGTGGTTAGTGATGAATAAACCCTTTTGGAGATTATGGTGTGATTTGGAACCCGATGTGATTCGTATGTGTTGTGAGCAGCGCCGAAACCCTGTATTTAAGTTCAATTATGGATTAACATCTAAATTGACTTAAAATAGAGGGGAGGGCGCATTGTGGAAGAAAAGGAATGATATGGTGTGTTTGGTGGTGATTCAAGAGGAATTGCCGTAATCAGGGGCAAAACGGTAAAGTTACCGACCAATTGGTCAGTTACCGAAGAGGAAACTCATTGGTAAGTTCAAGATCAATGGTTAGGATTGATTTTTGCAAGAGATCAAAGGGTGGAATCATGTGTGCATGTGCCTATGTGAGCTCATGGAGGATGTTGCAAGATCATGACACATGGCACTTTTTGGACCCTTGGATCAAGTAAAATGTTCAAAGCTTGCTTTTTCCTTTTCCCTCTCTCTATTAGGTCGGTTTTCATGCTTGTGAGGGGCCAAAAATCTGATGTTCTATGTTCATGTCATCTCTCTCCTTCATTCTCCATTTTCGTTAAGCTTAAGGAGGAAAGAGGGAGAAAGGAGTTCATGGTAAGTGTCTTATATGACCTTAAATGCTCTAATCATCTTCTATAAAGTTGTTCATAGTGATGAGAGCTTCATCTCTATGGTTTTAGATTCTTGAAAGGAGGTGTTTGATGGCTTGAGGAAAATTGGAAAGATGAAGAATCATAGAATTGGTTTGGGAAAGAGGAAGAGGTGAGTATTTGAAGCCCTTTGATCTAAGTTTTGTGAATTGTGGATGAGTTTAGTGAATTTTGAATTTTGCCCTGATTTTCTTGTGATTTTGGATTGGATGAATTGGGTTGTGTTTTATGTTGAAAATGGTGTCATGTTGTGGTATTTAATCATTGGAATTGGTTTAAATTGGATTGGACACAATGGTTGAAAAACTAGAAATTCTGTCCAGTGAGAATTCTGTCTGGGCAGTCTGCTTGTGTTGCCGTTTTGAATGACAAACTGGTCTCTAAAAATTATGAAACTTTCCAGTCTTGAATTTCACATCTTAAGCTTCAAAATGGACATATAAATTGTCCCATTTCGTTTTTTGAACTAGGATTTATGTTTGCCTAAAGTTTGAGGACGAAACTGGATTCTGTTTTGGAGCAATGTTGGATTTTGTGTAAATCTGGATTTGTGTGGTGATTTCTGGTAATGAGACATATTTTTCCCATAAAGGGGACTTGAATATCTTTCAATGGGCTTTGGAATCACCTTGTTTCAAGTTTTCTAGAGCAAGTTATGAATTTGTGAAATTTCCTTGGCTGCAGCCAAAATTCTGGCTCCAGCGCAAAACTTTCTGTGTGTGTCCTGGCCGCAGCCAGAAATTCTTGGCTGCAGCCAAAATGTTTCTGTGACATTTTTAGCCATTTTTGGGTGCAGCCAGAGAATTCTTGGCTGCAGCCAGAACCCAATTTTCAGCAATTTGTGATTTTGAAAGATGATTTCCAACCTAGTACGTCCCAATCCTTTAAGCTTTCATTGAGCTTATTTTAGCCACCTAAAGGGTGTGAATGGTAACCAACTTTAAGTGATATAAAAGTAAGGATTTGGAATTAAGATTGACCCTATATCCTTGATTTGGTTTATAGGGTTCAGTATTCATTTGGATCGCAAGTAAGCGGAGCTGGAGCATACGTGGAAAGAAAAGTGTAGGGAACTTACCTCTTTTGCATGCTTTGATATTTGTGTTTGTGTTTTGATGCATGTATTGCTTTGCTTGATTATGTGAAACATGTATGAATGATTGTAGCTCTGTTTCTAGTTATGCTATGGCCATGAGTATGTTGTTGAAACATTGAGCACGCAGATATGTCATTGTGTGAACATGAGTTTTGTATTGCAAGCATGTCATGCATTAAACACATATCATACATGCATATAGGTATCTGTTTCCTACTGAGATTCTCTCGAATCTCACCCTCCCCTGCTAACCTTTCAGACAGGGTAGTGGATCAAGAATGGAGCATGCAGCTAAGGGCGATGAGGACTTCCTTCGGGTTGTCATTCTGGTAGTTGGTTATCATCCTGGATGGGATATTTGAATTTGGATGTGTACATATGGATGAGTATATTTGGTTATGTATTTTAAATGAGTTATTGGATATTTGTATATGAATGAGAAAGATTTGTGTAATCCCCATATGAGGGCTTGTATGGCCAATTGTGTCCTTTAAAGCTTGAGTTAATAAATGTAATCCGGAATTGCCGGAATTATTACATTGCGTACTCTGATATATTTAAATGTGATTTATCATTGTGTAGTAATTGTATTCGGAATGTGAATGTGAGACCAGGTTAATTAGATTTGAAAGTGATTTGTGAAAACCCTATCGTGAAGATGGGAATTTAAATAAATTTTGTTCTTATTGGTCTCTATTTCATTTTAATTGAGTATTTCGGATATAATTACGGCAGGGGGTTACAGGTAATACCCTTAAAACATTATTGAAAGCTCAACACTATCCATCAGGTTCACATGGTTTAAGTTTCTGTCATGCACTAGAACCATAGTGCAACCAATTCGCATTTCATCCTAAGTATTATTTAGCTTATATCTAATTCAGGCCTATTCCCAACCTTCAGTATCATCAAATCGGATCTCCTAGGATCAACAAATGATATGGTCACCACTCCTCACATAGTACAATATATGGTATCTATATTCCTTTAACCCTACAGTGATATTAAGGATCATCACGTAGCATAGAGAAATCACAAAATATTTACTATGCCTAAAATCTCCATAACCTTATCAAGTGGACCTTTCTGGAAGTATTTTCCATGATAGAATTGTCTTGATTCAAAATCAATGCCTACATTATCAATATCTCTATGCATAAGAGAACTGTTTAAACTATCTAACTTTAATGATCATTAGTCATGGAGAAACTTTAAGATCATAATCATTCCTCAAGTCTCCATGACCTTAATAACTCAAGTTCTCAAATCTTCCCTTTAACTTTAGATCTTAATCCTTTTGTGTTGGCACCATATGTGACTCTTGATTCAGCTCAGAGTATAGTCCTGACTACTGAGGTTGAATCATCCCTTCTGCTGAGGTCAAATTAGTCTAATCTTGTGTCACTTGAACTTTATCTTCATTCAGTTCTACTATCACCTCTCGGAGCTCATCTCTCAATTTATAGATCATATCCTACTGCTCCAAAAACATACCCATCATCCACTGTATGAGAGCAGATGGATTATGGCTTATTTCTCCCACCTCTAGTTTTACTCGTCAAATCTCTGGTCAAATCATTGTGTTCTTTCCTATCTAATACAAATGATTCACAACATCAATATCACACTACGTGTATACACATGTTCCTTAAAACTCATATACCAACTAATAGGAATATTCATGTGTATACACAACCATTGCCAGTTGTCTTCTATTACTAAGTCTAAAAACTAAGGCCACAATCCTCGCAAAACTACCCTTGCCAGGAATCATTGCTCAAATACCACAAATGTAGCCCCCCGTCATCACCAAGGCGGTGATTATTGTTTAAAACATGTTTTGTAATTGAATAAGAGATTGAGGATAATTAAAAACTTTTTACAAAATCAGTATAATACAATCTCCATTCATTTTTAAATAAAAATGTTTGGCATGTTCAGTTTGCAACAAACACAATATCAGAGTGCCAGCAAAATTCCCAACATTAACTTAGGATATAATCATTAACCAAAGGGTTTTATAGGGCTTCATTGCCTATCTCAGTTTCCCATATCGGGGATTACAGAACAATACTATTCTAAAGTCAATATATATTTACATTTGTCAAGCATGATAACCTAAAACAAAGCATATAAGCATATATCACAATTCAGCAACACAGCAACATTCAAAGCTAGGCTACCCGCCGGGACTCAATTAGCAGCAACAACATTTAAGGCCGGGCTAACTACCATGTCCCAATCATTCATTCAAAGCTAGGCTACCTGCCATGACTCAATCAACATCAGCAGTATTCAAGGTCGGGCTACCCATAACAACCCAATCATTCATTCAATGATAAATACAAACAAGAAATGCATTAAGCATGATATAGGATAAACTGTTACTACCATGGTCTTTCTGTTCTTGTATAGGTACAGGTCTTCTACATTTCGGGTAAATCTAAAATCCTATAATCATAATTAAGGATGACAAGTTATCACTTATCCCAATACTTAAACAACTTCAAAACACTTAGATTGGTTTTCATTAAAGTCCTTTAGGTAGCTATGAAAGTCTCTAACAATAACTTAAAAAGATTGGGAAGTACTCTGTTAGAAACAACTTTTCAAAATTACAAAGTGCTGAAAACAGGGGTTGGCTGTAGCCAAGAAATCTCTGACTACGGTAAAAACTAGCTCAGAGAGTTTTTGGCTGTGGCCAAAGATTGCCCAGAAAGTTTTGGGCTATAGCCAAGAACCTTTAGCTACCGCCAAGGAAGAATTCTGTTTCTTGACTGAACTTCCAAAAATCATAACGAATTCTAGAAAAATTGAAATAAGGTGATTCCAAAGCCTGAGGAAATCTACTTAAGTCCTCTTTATGGGAAAAATATGAATCACTACTGACTATAACCACAAAAACACATAATTGCACAAATCTCTTCGCTGTTCCAGATTTGGTCCCAGATTTAGCATCAAATTTTGAAATTCATAACTTTTAGCCCACACAAACTTTATATCATTGGCAAGTTTGAAATGTCTACTACAAATCTACAGAATTTCAGAATTTTTTGACACCATTTGCTATTTCAAAACATCCATGCAAAACAACTGCCAGCACAGAGTTTCCCCTTGACAAAATTTTCCAATTTTCAACATGTGTTTCAATGGTTTCAAAATTCACATCCAACACTACTCCCACAAAATTTTCCACAAGGAATCCAATGGAAACATCAAAATAACCCAATTCTCATTCCTTTAACATGTTGTTTTGGTACATATTCATCACAAAACCCCAAAATTGCCAAACTTTACATTTAAGCTTCAATTCAATTCTATCTATCCAAGACTCACAACAAAGTAACATTTCCATGAGCACAATATACCTAACTCTCTAAGACCCTAATTTTCAAAAATAGGGCAAAATTCCTAGAACTAATAAACTCAATCAAATGCCACAAAACTTATGTAGACAGGTTTCTCTTACTCACCTTAGCAACTTTCCCAAACTTGTTCGTTGCTTCTCCAACCTCTAGATTTATCTCACCTTTTTCTGAAGCTTTCTTCCTCTTCCTTGGTCTCCAATAGCAACCAAAAATGGGAAAGTGAAATGAGAGAGAAGAGTGTGAAGAAGATGAAGAAATGATGGCTCCCCTAAGCCCATACTTGCTCAGCCGAATTGGGGGGAAAAAGAGAGGGAAGAAATATTGAAAATAGTGGGTTTGACTTTCCTAATACACTCTCTCATCATCTTATCTTTCCAGGTGTCTAACTCTCATTGGTTTTCATAAAGTAAGCAACTAATTAGTTATTCTAACTACTCCATTAGCCATTTAGTCACACATCTCATTCCTTTTAGTTAGTAATCAATTTCTCCATTAATCCTTGACTAATTCACCGATAATTTTCCATTCTTTCAATTTCTCCACTGATTTTGGCACATTCATTTGAGTTACCACATAACACATTTTAATTCTTTCTTCTTCTCCAAGGGCCATTCCCTCTAATTTTAGCCCAAGAATTACTTTGTAACATAATTATGCTAAAATACAGGGTGTTGGGCATTTTCAATAATTAATTCGAGTCTCTAATCAACTTTATTTCCCAAAAATGCTTTCTTACATTAATAACATTCTTAGTAAATGTTATTGGCCCTTAATCAAAATTTGGGGCATTACACCGCTTATTATCAATATTAATCAGAGTAGTAATTTCTTAGTTCAGTGGGCACATAGGAATAGCAAAAATATACTGATATTATTGAAACAATATTGCTTGATTATATTACAGGAGTTTGTACATAATAATTATAGACCTTAAAACAAATAAAAGGTCTTCAAATAACCAACAACTCCTCTTGTGCTCACCCGGAACCTTTTGTTGCTGGTAATTATGATTCTGCCCTCTGAGCCGCTTACTTAAGCTAAAAACTTTAAATGTTTATGGAAAAGGGTAAGATTCAAAACAATCTCAGCAGTAACAGATAATCAAACATATATGATGTGAAAATAAATATGTCATGTACCATGTTATGCAAAATGATAGAATGATATGTGCTCACTGTTGAAGGCTAAATGACTATTTGCAACCCTGGCTTAACTTTACGCCTCCATTGGGTCCTAGACTACAACTAAACTAATATGCATGTCTAAGACACTGTGCCCATTGTAACCCCCTCCATAATTATATCCGAAATACGCGATTAAAAAGAAATAGAGACCAATAATAATCAAATAACATTTACTAACCCATCACATGACGGGGTTTTCCCAAATACTTTTCGAAATCATTTATAAACTTGGTCTCATATTCACATTTCGAATGCAATTACTACGCGAAGATAAATCACATTCATATAAATATCAGAGTGCACAACATAATCATCCCGGCAATCCCGGGTACATACCTTCACTAAAGATACACAGGGCCCAATTGCCCATTACAATTCTTCAAATGGGGATTACACAATCTCATCTCGAAGGAGTCCTAGCTGCTCCCTCCACGAGCCACTTGCCCTGTCTAAATTGTTGGTAGGGGAGAGTGAGATTCGAGAAAATCTCAGTAGGAAACAGATACCATAATGCATGCATGATAGATGCTATGTGTATGACATTTTAGCTTTATCTAGATGCATTCCCCATAATGATATTTCTGCATGATCAATGTTTCATATAACAAAAATATGGCCACAGCAAAACAGAAACAGAGCTTCATTTATTCAAATATGCTCTACGCAATCAAGTAAAGCAATCACATACATCACTACACAAGCAAAGATATCAAATACATGCAAGTAAGGTAAGTCCCCTACCTCCAGTCCTTTCTCCTCGATTTGCGTGCCAGCAACTCGAGACTTCACATTCGATCCTACAATGTCAAATGTACTATTTAGACACTTCCATAGTGTTTCTGGGGGTTATATGAGGCTATATTGAAAATTTACTAAAATACCCCCGGGGCCGTGCCCGGTCTGGCTGTACTTTTCTTGAAATTTTGACATGGGCTATTCTGACATATTTTCGCCCAAGGAATCCATTTCCGGACTCGGAATTATCAAATTCAATGTCAATTACAAAATTACCCTTGACAGCCCCACTTTAAGGGTTTCGAGGGCGTTTTCGTAATTATGCTTTTTCAACCTTTTTTGAAAAAGTGACCAACTGTAACCTCACCTAATTTTCGCTCCTGAACTCAATGGAATCATCAAATCATTGAAAATCCAACTCTAAGACCCATTTATAGCCCAGACCGAAATATATGGGTTTTCCGGGAAAAATTGGGGTTTTGCGATTTCGGCTCCGTAAATGCGTTCCTTTCTACTCCTAACCACTTTATTAACTATTCCATTAGGTTACAACTACCATTTAGTACCAATTTGGGCAGCATAACAGCCCCACACACCCATTTTCCATTTTTAGAACCAAAGACAATCCGGCGAAATTTCACCGATTAAATTGTCTATAACAGCCAGAATAGTCAATATGCAAGAGTTTGGAAGTTACCTCAAGCTCCCACTAGCTTTTCCTTCTTGTGGCTGAAAACCCTAACTTCAAAACACCAAAAGAGGAGCTTACAAACCTTAAAGAACATAAAGGAGTAGCTTAGGATCGGAGTTATACGCGTTAGGAGCTAGATCGTCGGAGAAATCGGCTTACCTTACGAGATTTCTTCCTCTTTCTCTCTCTAAAGATCCCATATGCTCTTCCTCTATTTCAGCTGTTATCAGCATCAGAAATGAGGAGGAAGAAGGAAAAAACCGTTTAATAACATATCCTATGATGATGTCATCTTTTATTGAGATGATGTCATAATTACCATTTTCGGATTTTCTGGCAGATTTTCTGCCCAAACTTTGAAAAATCATAACTAATTCTAGAAACATCGAAATGAGGTGATTCTAAAGCCAAATGAAAGGTATTTAAGTCCTCTTTATAGGAAAAATATTTACCAATACTATAAATCACCACAAAATTCCAGAATTACACAAATGTCATCACTGCCCCAAAACAGAGTCCATTTTCGACCTCAAACTTTGGACAGTCATATCTCCTAGTTCCCAACATGAAATGGCATAAATTGTATGTCCATTTTGAAGCTTTGGATGTGACCTTTAAGACTGGAAAGTTTCATAATTTCCTGACATCATTTGCCTATTAAAAACGTCCACACGAGAAGACTGCCCAGACAGAATTTACACTGGACAACATTTCTAGTTTTGCAACCAATGTGTCCAATCCAATTTAAATCAATTCCAATGATTAAATACCACAACATGACACCATTTCCATCACAATACCCCATTCAATTATTCCCTCTATTCTAAGTCAATTTGGATGTTAATCCACAATTGAACTTAAATATAGGGTTTTGGCGTTGCTCATAACACAAGCGACTACAATCCACTTTATATTCTCTAAAAAGGTTCATTAATCACTAACCACATCCACTTTTGTAGTCATTAACTCCTAATCAAAATTTGGGATCTTGCTAAACTGGGGCTTAGCAATCCACTAATCTCAGGCTTATTCTCTAGCCTCGAGTCTCAAAATTCGGGGTATTACACCCATGTTACAGAAGATGGTATACACAAACATACAATAATCACATAGTCCATAAAAAAATACTACCTAAAATTGCCCTTGTTAGATCCCATATGTTTTGATGATAACAAAGAATGGAATGATCTATAAAAGGTTTGATAATAAGAAAAAGGGTTTTGAACAAAGAAATAAAGTAGTTGGGGGCATGTAGAGCAATCACTTTAGTAGGTATTCAAGTATGAAAATAACAAGAACAGGAAGGAAATATCTAGCTGATTTTGGAAGGGATCACTAGAGTGATGGCCCTTCATCACTTGAGTGATCACTCAAGTGATGTGTGCTAAAAATGTCTAGAAACTCTCTACCAAGATTTGCAATGGATCACTTGAGTGATAATCAAGAATCACTTGAGTGATGAGGTAAGAAATGAGCTAGTGACTTTTTGTCAAGATTTTAAAGGGTCACTCTAGTGATGGCCCTGAATCACTTAAATGATGAGATCAAATTTGTTGCTTTTATTTTATGCCAAGTTTTGGATGGGATCCCTCGAGTGATTACTCGAATGATGACCCTGAATCACTCAAATCACTCATGTGATGAAATCCAAATTGCATGGTAATCATCTATTATTTATTGATTTTTTATCTATATGATTAACTCTTCATTGTATTAGTGTTCTAAGTATATTTTCAGAGAAACAATGAAGAAATCATGCTAGAGAGAGAAGACGAAAGTAATGTCCGTAACGCTCACCTACTACAACGGTTATTTTTAAAATATGAAGAATGGTCAAAAGAAGCTATGTAACTCTAACGGGCATGTTGAAATGCTACTAACAACTATCTTAATAAATATGGGAACATTCAGTGAAGAACACAGTCACTGATAAAACAGGAACATACGTCGATCAATATAGTTCTCTAATTCTCATATGCATTCTTTGTACTTCAGTTATTCTATATTTACTATGTGAGAGAGATTTTCATTCAAACTCAATATATTATTAAGATAACTTAAGGTTGTGGAACCTTGATTTGGGGATTAGTTTAAATCATGTAAGGGGGAGCGAGTATCCAGTGAAGGAACTTGCTGTGTACTGAGGTGCCAAGAGCCTACTGAATCTTGAAAGATATTGTGAAACTCTCAGCGGAACTTTGAGGACTGGACGTAGGTCAAAGTGGTTGTGGTCGATCCAGTATTACTCTTAGTATACACTTCAGTGATATTTCTTCTAGCTCTTAACTGCTTTAAATTTTGTTAATTTTTATATAAGGTTTGAATATTCTTTGATCACCCAATTCACCCCCCTCTTGGGTGAAACGCTTGCACTAACATTTGGTGGCAGAGCATAGGTCTTCTTGTTCAGGTATAACAACCTAAGAAGGATCCAATGGCAAGCATGGGTTAAGGAATACTTCCTGATAGAGCTTCTATCACTAGACCATCAGGTTTCAATGGCAAATACTTCTCTTTCTAGAAAGAAAAGTTCAAAGTATTCGTAATGGCTACTAAATATGGACTGTGAGAGGTGATTAAAAATGGGAACTATAAACCTGTAAATATTATAGATGCACAAAAAGTACCTAAGACACTAGTAAAGTATGATGAGAACGACAAGAAACTTATTACTCTCAACAGTGGATGATCCTAATGATCTAAATTGCTTTAAGTTAAAAAGAGTACTTCAGGATTTTCACACTTCTAATAGCTACGAAAATGTGGCAAGCCTTAGAAATATCTTATGAAAGGAACTCCAGGAATAAAAGAAAACCGAATCAACACTCTGGTTATTGAATTTGATTTACTTCTAATGAAATTAGGTGAGTCAATAGCTGAATTTGAACTTAGATATACTTATCTTGTTAATCAACTTCTAGCAGTTATGAAATTCTAGGATCAAAATACCCAACTAAGAAAGATGTTGAATATACTCTCTAAAGAGTGGTAGGCTAAAGTCGTTGCGATCAAGGAAGCGAAAGGCAAATCAATGCGATCGGTCTCTTCTCTATTTAGAAATCTCTTTGAATATGAAAGTAAATTGAAGTTCAAAAGAGAACTCGAAGAGATTTGTGACAAGAAAAAGAAAAGTCTTGCACTAAATGTAAAAGAGGAAATCCAAGAAGATGATGAAGATTTCAATGATGATGAAATGGGTCTGATAATAAAACGATTCAGGAAATCTTAGAAGAAAGGTTATGGATTCAGAAATTTTCAAAAGGGAGGAATAAGCAGTAAAGAACACATCATCTACTATGAATGTGGAAAGTCAGGACATATCAAGTCAGAATGTCTAGAGCTAGTTCAGAAGAACAAAGGGAAGACAAAAAGCAAGTTTTTCAACAAGAGAAAGCCTTTGTATCCTTTATATGGGGAGGCAGTTTCCTCAGATGAAGATAGCGATAGAGAAGAAGTTGCCAATATCTGTCTGGTCACTCAAGAAGAGACTAAAGAAGAAATTCCACTTCCCTTACTCAGGTAATCTATCCATGTTGTAACCCCCTCCGTAATTATTATCCGAAATACATGATTAAAATGAAATAGAGACCAATAATAATCAAATCTCATTTACATTCCCATCCATAAGTAGGGTTTTCACAAATTTCTTTCATAAATCTTTAACCTGGTCTCACAATCATATTTTGAATACAATTACCTCGTGAAGATAAATCACATTCATATAAATATCAGAGTGCATAATAATAATCCTGGTAATCTTGGATTCGTAACTTCACTAAAGATTCATAGGGCACATACGCCCTTTACAATTTCTCAAATGGGGATTACACAATACTCATTCCAAATACATATTCCAACCTATCATCTGAACATATACAACTAAACATATACAGTTGTCCCAACATATGACGATAACCAACTACCGAATCCAAATGCCCATAAGGAATTCTCAACGCTCCTAGCTGCTTGCTCCTTCCTCGAGCCACCTGTCCTGTCTAAAATATTGATAAGGGAGGGTAAGATTCGAGAGAATCCCAGCAGGAAACAGATACCAATATGCATGTAAAATAAGTGTTTAATGCATGACATGCTTGTATCACAATACTTATGCTCACATAATGATATATCTGCGTGCTCAATGTTTCAACAACATACTCATGGCCATAGCATAAATAGAAACAGAACTTCATTCATTCATATATGTTTCACATAATCAAGCAAAGCAATAACATGCATCAATACACAAACACAAATATCAATACATGTAGGAGAGGTAAGTTCCTTACCCTTATTATTCCACGTGTGCTCCAGCACAGCTTACTTAAGATCAGACAAACATCGAACCATGATCAGGGTGAATATTAAACCCTATAAACCAAAATAAGGACATAGGGTTATTCTCTTTTCCAAATTCTCATTTTCATAACACTTATAGTTGGTTACCATTCATGACTTTAGGTGGCTAATCAAAGCCTAAACATATGTCTAAAGGCTTGGGAAAACACTTGACCAAAGACCATCTTCAGAAGTCCAAAATGTCATTTTTTTTGGGGTTGGCTGTGGCCCAAGAATCCACTGGCCGCAGCCAAAAATAGGTCCAAAGCATTTGGGCTGTGGCCCAGAATCCGTTGGCCTCGGCCAAGAAAAATCTTGTTTCTTCACTGAACTTCCAAAAATCATACCTAATTCTAGAAAAATCAAAATGAGGTGATTCCAAAGCCAAATGAAAAGTATTTAAGTCCTCTTCATAGGAAAAATATGGACCATTACTAGAAATCACCACACAATTCTAGAATTACACAAAACTCAACACTGCTCCAAAACAGAGTCTAATTTTAGTCCCAAACTTTGGCAAAGCATAACTCTCAGTTTACAAAACAAAATTGTAATGACCCAATTTTAGATTAAGGGCTAATGACTCTGATGTTGATTGTAATTAGTGTAAATAAACACTTTTGGATAAATGTGATATGGATTTAATATAAATGTTCATAGTGATGATTTATTAATCATAGTGAAACCAGGGGCAAAATGGTAAAATTTGAAATTTACCAACCAATTGGTCAGTTACCAAAGAGAAAACTTATTGGTGATTAGAGATCAAGGGTTGTGATCTATTGGCTATGGGTCGGAATCCTAAGCTTTAAGCTTATGTGAGCTCATGGAGGGAGTGAACAAGATGTTGGCATGTGGATTAATATGGACCATAGGATGATGTTAAAAGTCAAAAAACTCACTTTTCTCTCTCTTCTCTCTCCTATTCGGTTATAGGGGTATGGACTAAGGGAAAATTTCACACATCATCATCATCTTAACTATCTCTCATTCTCTCTCCTCATTCCTCCATTTTCGGTGATCAAGCAAGGAATAAGAAAGAAAAAGCTTAAATTTTGGGTGAGTAATGGTTTTCATATCACCAAATCTTCTTCATTAAACTTGTTTATAATGTTAAGAGCTCCATTTTGGTGATTTTAGAATTTTGAAAGGTGGTATTTTGGGAGTTGGAGCAAATTGGAAGTTTGAGAATCAAGGTTTTGGTTTTGGCAAAATGAAGAGGTAAGGATTTGATTCTTTTTGGTATATTTATTGTGATTTTTGGATAAGTTTGAGAAATTCTAGAATTTGCCCTGGTTTTATGCCACTTTTTGAATGTATGAATGTCATAATGGATAATGTTGGAATTGGTTCATTGTGAAGTTATTGGAGTGTTGGTAGTGGTTTTGAAGTTTGGATGTGATTTGAATGAATTTGGGCAATGTGTGTAATAGATAGACCCAAGAGTTAGATTATGGTTAAAATGATTTTGTAAGTGCTTTGGAGGCTACCAATGTGTTCCTTAGGCAATGTTATATGGGTATGAGCTTTGTGTGGAGTTTGGGAACCATTGGGAGCAATTTTAACCAATATGGGAATTTCTGTCAGTTGCTGCGTTCTGGGCAATCTAATAGCATCACTCAAGTGAGGGGGAACTCACTCGAGTGCTGCTGTGTGTTTTCCCTTTTTCCTTTGTGTTTTGCCTGGGTTCTCATGAAGAAAGCTCGAGTACACTTCTTAACCCACGCGTGATGTTGGTGATCACTTAAGTGTGCATGGGTTTACTCGAGTGAAGGTGTGGGATCACGGTTAGCATTGCTCTCGGGTCCTCACCCGCTGGTCAATGATCAAGAGTGTGTTCTGACACTCACAAGTGTGGGCTCCTCACCCGAGTGCCAAGGGTGGTGCTCGAGTGAGCTTTTCCCTCTAATGTTGCATGTGCTCTATGGTTCTCACTTAATTTGTTGCACTTTCGGGTACTCGAGTGAGTTTGGAGTTATCACCTGAGTGCGATCCCCATACTCGAGTGTTGTGAGCACTTTCTGGTCATGGTTGTTGTTCACTATCAAACACTCGTGAGTGAGAGCTAGTCTTACTCAAGTGCAAGCATCTCATCACTTGAGTGAGGTCATCTTTACTCGAGTGAGTTAGCCAAAAATCTGTGTTGTGCTTCCGAAAAAGGGGTCTTCAGGGTAGTTTTTTCCAACCCTTTTAGTATGTGTCTAGGCCTTTAATAGTCATCCTAAAGAGTTTAAATGATAACCAACTTAGAGTATTATAGAAATAAGCATTTGGAAAAGAGATTGATCGGTTGTCCCTAATTTGGTTATAGGATTTGACATCTGTCAGACTCGTGAGCCCACTGTGCCAAAGAACGTCAGGAAAGATACAGGTAGTGACTCCTCTCTTATACTTTGTGTAAATGTATTGTATGTATGCCTATCATGCATTGTGTTGCTGCTGCTGCTGCTGCTGCTGCTTCTTTGTGATGCATTGGCATGCCTTGTGGTGCTTTATGCTTTATGATGCTGCTGCATAGTGTTTACCGCGAAAGTGGGAATAGTGTTTACAGCGAAAGCTGGCATTGAGATTAGAACAAAAGCTAGCATAGTGATTACCGTAAAAGCGGGCATAGAGCACTGTCATACAGCCGTGAGTGCTGTCGGTTGTGGCGCGAGCCATGACTCATAGTGTTGCTGCCAAACATGATGAACTTACATGGTTTGTGTTTATATATTGTATGAGTGATTTGTTACTACTGGGATTTTTTAGAATCTCACTCTTTCCAATGATTAACATTTCAAACAGGGCAAGTGGCTCAAAAGGAAAGCGGACAACCAGGAGTGGTTAGGATCTCTTAGAGATATTTGGTTGGGAGTTGGTTATTTGTTTTTGGTTTGGGATTATTGTATGTATATGGGATGTAAATATAATTTTTGGATATGTAATCCCCATTTTGGGAACCCTAAACCAATTATATATATACATGTAACCCGGGGTTGCTGGGATTTTAGTTATGCACTCTGATATTTAGGAATGTGATTTGATTTCTCAAGTAATTATATTGGAATGTGAACGTGAGGCCAGTTTAATGATGTTTTTGAACTATTTTTTCGGGATACCCCATCTTGAAGATGAGGGATTATACAGATTGTTTTTGTTTTATTGATCTATATTTCACTTGAATTTCATAAACCGAATGTAATTACGATGAGGAGGTTATGAAATGACATGAGTTATATGTCCATTTTGAAGCTTAGGATGTGAATTTTAAGACTGGAAAGTTTCATAATTTGTAGATACCATTTGGTCATTCAAAACTTTCGTGCAAACTGACTGCCCAGAATAGAGTTCACACTTAACAGATTTCCAATTTTCTACCAAAGTGTCCAATGACTCCAAAATCAATAACCAAACCTATTCCCATACAATTTCTCACAAGGAACACAATGGCAACCTCAAAATGACCAAAATCACAACTTATCACCATGCCCTATTTTGACCAATACGCAAAACCAAACACAAAGTTGCCAAACTTTACTTTTAAGCTTCAATTCAATTCTATCAATTCAAGATACTAAACAAGGCACCATTTCTATGACAACAACATACCATACTCCCAAAGACCCTAAATCATGTAAATTAAGGCAAATTTTCTAGAAATTCAAGGCCCAATCAATGGCCACAAAACTTATATGAAAATGAAGCTTTTACTCACCTCAACAACTTTCCCAAAGAAGTTCTTTGGTTCTCCATCTTCTAGATTTCCTTGTGGCCATGAAACACCACCAATGGCAAATCTAAAACCATGAAAGTGAAGCTCTCAACTCAAGGAACAACTTTATAGAAGGGAGTTTTGGCATTAGAGGTTATCTTCTCACCTTAAATCTCAAACTTTTATTCTTCTTGCTTGAGCTTCCATGGCAGCACGAAAGAGAGAGAAGGAAGAGAGAGATGAGAGTGTGGAATGATGAAGATGGAGGCTGTAGTCTGATTTTTTCCCTTTTTCCCATGCCTAAATGCATAAAGAGAGAGGGAGAGAGAGTAAAATGAATATAAAATGTTTTATTGACTTTTCTACACTCTCTTGTTTAATCCCAACTTGACACTTGTCACATTTTCATTGGTTCTCATAAAGTAAGAAACCACTTGGCTACTCTACTCATTCCATTAGCCATTTGGTCACACATCTCATTTCTCCTTAGTTAGTAATTATTGTCTCCATTAATCACTAACTTATAGCCATTCTTTTAATTTCTCACTAATTATGGCACATTTATTTAAATTGCCACATAACACATAATTAATTCGTTTCCTCTTCTTTATGCGCTATTTACCCCTATTTTAGCCCAAATAATTATTTTATCACATAATTATGCTAAAATACAGGGTATTTGGCATTCCCAATAATTGATTCATGTCTCAAATCAACTTTAATTACCAAATCATTTTCAATAATTGTCATTAGCCCTTAATCAAACTTTGAGGCATTACACATGTCATATAAGGAATTCATAAGTCACTAGCATAACTTCTATTATCTGCCTCAACCATGAGACCATAACTCAAGGCTTTTCTCAATCTTCCTATTATTTTGTTCCATCAAGGAACAAACTCTTAATCGTTCTTTTGTGGGAAGATTTTGTAATTAAGATCTTTTCTTATGCTAGATTAGCAACTAGCAACCTTAAGAAAACCTCATACACATTTTTCACAGATTCTAGTATATCTTTAAACATCTAGGTCAATTCAAATGCCTAAAGAATGAATTCAACTATTATTTGATTCTTAGGTTATAATTCATTAGGTAATATCTCTTTAAATATTCACTCATTCTTCTAAATTCATAGAATCTAGAACCTCAACATTACACATATCTGAAATCATTGTCCTAAATTATACCCATTAGGCATCTTAAGATCAGGATCAATAGCGCCTGGCCTAACCTTCATGGTATTCAGGTAAATGGGTAATATCCTCAAAACATCACTAAAGGTTCAATATTATCCACAAGGTTCATAAGGTTCAACTTTCATCATAAAATAGAACCATAGTACAACTTGATTCACATTTCAACCTAAGCACTATTTAAGCTTAAATGTGATTCAAACATATCCTTAACTTTCAGTATCATAAGATTGGATCCTCTAGGATCAATAGACGGTAAAATCATCACTCATCATGCATCACCGTATATCATACCTACATACCTTTAACACCACGGTGTTGCTAAGGATAATTACTTAGCAAGGAGAAACCTCAAAACAATCACTATGC
Organism: Inga leiocalycina; assembly: GCA_963242795.1. NCBI lineage: Eukaryota > Viridiplantae > Streptophyta > Magnoliopsida > Fabales > Fabaceae > Inga > Inga leiocalycina. The sequence continues at coordinate 47,646,097 of OY725322.1, read as the reverse complement.
CTCGAGTTTCCATAACCCCATAACATGAACTTTTTTTAGCAGTATTCACTGCAACAAAAATGATTTGGATTAAAGATCAATACTTACCTCATCATCTCCATGCCTGTAATCATTCTTTAGGTCATCTAAGAACTTCAAATCAAAATTCCAAACCTTTAAACAAAAGGTTTCAAATTCTTAAGGTACTTCCCAGGGGGTAACCCATTTTGGGATTTCTCTCGCCTAAGCATGCTTAACCATGGAGTTCTAATGGTATCTGAGTCATTAGTACTTGTATCGATTCATATATAGAAGGCATCGGTATCCCACATATACCTCAATCCTAGTATACCATGCTATCCTACCAAAAAATGCTAGATATTGTACCCACAGAGAAACATAAGCAATCCCAGCTTCTTGGTATAGACCCTTTATGTGTTCTCATAGCATAGAGAAAAATCTAGGTCATACTTTAACTCAATATCAGGAGCCCTAGAGTTAGCAACAGAATCTGAATCCTACGCTACCACTTCTATCCTTAGAGTCTCATTATCATTATCTCTAGTAGAGGAATCCTCACTGGGACTAGGCACCGCTAACATCCCTATTAAGCAGAGCTACTTCTTTTATACATGATCGGGGATTCTTGTTTGTGAGGGCAATTACCCCGGCATGGCCAGCCTGGCTAGCCACCACGTTGGTTGCACTAGTATTGACCCAAGGCCGAAAGGCGGTGCGTAAAATTAGAGTCTGCAATGTACGTTTGATAAGGAAGTGGATTTTCTTGTGAGTCCTGGGTGAAAGGTGAGTAACCTAGCTGCCTGCCAGTCCCGGTCAGGGGATGGCCATGAGTTGGATTTTCAATGATTTGATGATTCCATTGGATTCAGTGGGCGAAAATAGGTGGGGTTACAGTTGGGCACTTTTTCAGAAAAGGCTGAAAAAGTATAATTACGAAAACGCCCCTGAAACCCTTAAAGTGGGGCTGTCAAGGCTAATTTTGTAATTGACATTGGATTTGATAATTCCGAGTCCGGAAATGGATTCCTTGGGCGAAAATATGTTAGAATAGCCCATGTCAAAATTTCAAGAAAAGTACAGCCGGACCGGGTACGGCGGGGCCGGGGCGGGTCCCCGGGGGTATTTTAGTAAATTTTCAGTATAGCCTCATATAACCCCAGAAACACTATGGAAGTGTCTAAATAGTACATTTGACATTGTAGGATCGAATGTGAAGCCCCGAGTTGCTGGCACGCAAATCGAGGAGAAAAGACTGGAGGTAGGGGACTTGCCTTACTTGCATGTATTCGATATCTTTGCTTGTGTAGTGATGTATGTGATTGCTTTACTTGATTGTGTAGAGCATATTTGAATAAATGAAGCTCTGTTTCTGTTTTCGCTGTGGCCATAGTCTTGTTGAATGAAACATTGAGCATGCAGAAATATCATTATGGGGCTTGCATCGAGATAAAGCTAACATGTCATACACCTAGCATCTATCATGCATGCATTATGGTATCTGTTTCCTACTGAGATTCTCTCGAATCTCACTCTCCCCTACCAACAATTTAGACAGGGCAAGTGGCTCGTGGAGGGAGCGGCTAGGACTCCTCCAAGATGAGATTATGTAATCCCCATTTGAAGAACTGTAATGGGCAATTGTACCATGTGTATCTTTAGTGAAGGTATGTACCCGGGATTGCCGGGATGATTAAGTTGTGCACTCTGATATTTATATGAATGTGATTTATCTTCGCGTAGTAATTGTATTCGAAATGTGAATATGAGACCAAGTTTATAAATGATTTCAAAAAGTATTCATGAAAACCCCGTCATATGATGGGTTAGTAAATGTTATTTTATTATTATTGGTCTCTATTTCATTTTAATCGCGTATTTTGGATATAATTACGGAGGGGGTTATATTTTGGTATCAGAGCTGCAGTTCCTGGCAAACATGGGAATTTGCTAGGATAATGGCAGTAGTTGCTGCCTTAAGTCATAGTAGATGACTTTGTTTGTTGTGGTATACACATTAAGGTCCTTGCTATTTATGGATATATGTGTTTAAGGGCCATGTGTATACATTAATTGTGTTGTGGATATGGTGAGTCAGTATGATTCACCCGAGGATTTGAGGTGTAGACCTAGAGGTGGAGGTAATCAGACCCATCGTCTGATTAGAGAACTAAGGAAAATGATTTCCTAGATGTGTGATATTGAGATTCTAGGTATCGTGACTAACCTAGATATTGGGTGAGAAACCTAAGGTGGTATGATGTTACATGTAGTGATGTCATACTGAGCTTGTATGTTTAAAGGCCTTAAAACCTAGGGGACCGGTGTGCCCTAGGCTGGCATGATATTTGGATTTGTGTTGGAGTTGTGATGCTCCGTGGAAATGAGGGAAGTGATTTCCCGTTTTAACAGAGGTTGAAGGTTTGAAAGATGAATTATGATCCAAGGATCAGACTCAATAGTCAAGCTGGTCCTAAGGAGGATGATATGACCTATATGGTCTGTGGTACCAGGATGTTGTACTAGATTTGCATTGAAATGTGTATCAGGTATCCTGAGGTTGCTAGTATTAATCTGGCACAGGGAAAAGTGATTCTGTGGAGAAATTGGATTTGAAAGAGTTATCTACGAGGATTCGAAGTGGAGAAGGCAACCTACGGGGAGTTCTGATCGGAGAGGGCTACCTACGGAGACGTCTGATCGGAGCGGCTATTTGTGTTTTTATTACCTGCGGCCCACTGGGGGTGTGTATGGCACACAGTGGGAGGACCGTGCCTTCGGGGCGGTGGTGATACGGGGAATATGTGAGTCCTAGGTGAAATGTGAGTAACCCAGCTGCCTGCCAGGCTCAGTGTAAGGGCCGGCCAGTGGAGCCCTGGTACGTAGTTGATCAGGGGGGTGGGCACTCTGAAGGGGTGTGATAATATAAAAAAAAAATTTGTGACAGCCGCCATGACGACAAACCCTAGTGTGCAGCTATCGTGACGATGAACCTTAGTGTGCACTCGCCATGACGTTGAATCGTAGAATAGAGCTTTGGGAACGTTGGGAGTATGGGATCTCAACGAAGTGCTGGTTGTGGCTTTGAATGATTCAAGTTGAATCAGGCCAAGGTCTGACGCAGATGAATATATGTTGTGAATGTTGTCAGTTGTGGTGGGAGATTCCTATGGGACTTCTGTTAAATCAACTTGACATTGTTAAAGCACAGATGAGGAGATTGACCTCAGAGTGTGCAGCGGAAGTGTGAGAATGTGATATGTTTGAGAATTGTGTTGAGCAGAAGCTCGAGGTTACCATGAGAATGATGTGTTAATCATGGCTTCGGGAGGTAAAACTTCGAAGTCCAGATTATTTTGTGAAAAAGGGGTCTTGAAGGATCCTAGTTTAGTGAAAAGAATTTGTGGTGGGTGGAATTATTAAAATGCCTGGTTTCAGCTTGTTGCAATTGTATATTGTGAGTCTCTCACCTACGGCCGCATTGGGTGATTCCTATGGCGGAGGACCATTCCGCTAGGGCGGTAGTTACGGGGGATTGACTATTTGTGAGCCACGAGGCTATGTATGTGCACTGCCACGCCAATAGTCCCTGAGTCGCTAGCAACGGTTTGGGTAAAGACTGTGTGTCTTCCCGGCGGTAAAAGGGGATGAGGGTGGTGTGTGATTGTGAATATGTGATAGTTGTGAACAAGCTGGGATTGAGGTGTGCCGTAGCAGAGCAGAGTTAGTAAATGTTATTTTATTATTATTGGTCTCTATTTCATTTTAATCGCGTATTTCGGATATAATTACGGAGAGGGTTACACCTACCATCAACAAACTAATTAACAGACAGGGGTGGCCTAATTCCTTAGGTTCCCTGGCTGTCTGTAACTCCCAGTTATAGTGGCACTAATAGGGAATCAGTATACTATTCACAAGAGCAGAGAATGTAACCTATAGTCAGAACCTTTTGCTCTGATTGGACCTATATCACTGAGTAGACAATTCCATAGCTAGAATCACTGCTTTGATACCAAAACTATAACACCCTACATTTAGAATGTAATACCTTACATTTTTTCCCCTTTATTACATACACGGAAGTGTTTACTTAAATTCTCTAAAGGGGTTATTACTCATTTCCAACTCTTAAGCCGTTATTCTTGCTAAATATCAGAGTTAATTCATTTTCTTAGTTCTTATGATCCCGATTACAGCTTTATTCAAATTTGTGTATTCTTTCTTAATTCATACTATTCATACAAATATCCAGATCATGCAATTAATTTACATACAATAAATTAATACACATTCTTCTTCAATTCTTTATCATTCTTTTGGTCCATCTTCAAGTATTCTTCTCTATCTTTTTCAAGTACCTATATGGTTGGTGGTTGAGGGTGAGATTCAAGAGAATCTCAGTAGCAAATAGTTATGTTTCATACAACTATAGCCATAGCTAAATAGAAACAGAGCTTCAGTCATTCATATATGATTCACATAAACAAGCAAAGCAATTACATGCATCAATACATAAGCACAAATATCAAATACATGCAGGATCGATAAGTTCACAACCTTAATTGCTCTTCCCTAACCCTCGGCTTGTTCTACTGTGTATCCAATCCTATTTCCAGTTTGGGCTACTGCCAAGTCCTCTTGCTCCTCCTTAGCCTCTTTCTTTTGTTCTACAACATTTGCTCTTTCAAGATGGCTCAAAACACCACCTCTAGAAATTCTAAAACCATAGAAATGAAGCTCTCATCAAGAGGGACAAAGTCCATGAAGGTCATTTGAGCCAAAGAAGTGGTTAAATAGGAGAAAATCAAGCTAGAAGTGTCAACCTTATTCTTGCCTTCTTCAAACTCTACTTTCTCTTTCCTTGCTTGGTGTGGCTAACTTTTGTGTGTAAGGGGGAGTAGAATATGATCTAATTAATCTACTTCAGCCCCTTTAAGTCCTCTTGGTAAAAAATGAGTCAAAGAAAGAGATAAGAGCTCTTTAAAAATATCACTCTTTACCTCCTTGAAATATTATATTTTGATGTTAATTGATGTCATCATCTTTTTCTCTTACCTTCTTCATTCCATACAAATAGAGCCCTCTAAATGCAAGTCTTCATCTTTTTGTTTAGCCAACAATTGTTGACTAAAAATGCCTCAAAAAGGTGATGAAAGAGCTTTATGACATCTCATAATTTTAGCTCCTTGAATATCAATGTTAAATAGCCAATTAGCATGATATATTTGACCATGTCTTCATCTCTCTCTTTTCTCCTTTATGCCATACAAAACATGGCTCTTGATGAAGCTAAGATATGCTTCTTGTATCATCAATATTTACCCCTTTAAATATTAGCTTTAGTTTCACTTATTGACTCTTTCCTTCTTCCTTTTCTTTCTTTTCCTTTATAACTTATTGAACTGATACAAGATGGTTTCAAATCGGAATTCATTCATTTTCTCACCCTCCTTATCTTGGATGAAAATCTCATTCAAAAGGGGGAAGTATGTTAGCTAATTCTCTCTTCTTACTTTCTTGATGTCTCAGCCACAATTGTTGACTTTTCCAATGGAAAAGTGATGAAGTGTATTCATCAAATGTTTTTTCCTTCTTTCTCTTCATCTTGGACAAAATGGTCAAGGGAAAGGAAGGGAAATAAATTTAATTTTCTTCATCATTGCCTTTTCTTTTCAAGAGACAATCATAGCCCTTCATTTTTGTTTCCAATTTTAACCTCAAGATCAAGTGGCAAGTATCTCTTTTGCCCTTGATTATGGCAACAATATTTCTTGTGCCATTAGTTCTTTTAATTCTATTTCTTAATTCTTTCTAGAAACTTCTTCCCTTTTCCTCTAGATCCGGGTTAGGATTCATACCATTCTGGCACATCCTAAAGGAATCGAGTATTTTCTTTTGACTAATTCTTATTGAAATTCATATTCTATTCCTAGTGCGATTTCTAGAGCTATACTATTTTTATGCATTCCTGGGATACTTGCTAAACCAGGGTTTAGTAGTCCACATGATTTAGGCTTAATCTCAAGACTCTAGTTGCAAAATTTAGGATATTTACAATTAATAACCATGCAAGAAGAACTCAATCAATTTGAAAAAAAAACCAAGTTTAGGATTTGGTACCTCGGCCTAAGGATTATCCGATCATTAGCACAAAATGGGTATTCAAGAATAAACTTGTTGAATCTGCAATCATTGTCAGAAACAAGGTAATATTGGTGGCCAAAGGCTTGGTATTGATTATAAGGAAACGTATGCTCTAGTGGCTAGATTGGAAGCTATATGAGTATTCTTGGCCTTTGTGTGCATCAAGGGATTCAAACTTTATCAAATGGATGTAAAGAGTACATTTCTAAATGGCTACATCATAGAAGAAGTATATGTAGAACAACCTCTAGGTTTTAAAGATGTAGCTAAGCCTGACCATATTTTCAAACTAAGAAAAGCTTTATATGGTCTAAAACCAGTCTCTAGAGTATGGTATGAAAGACTTAGTAAATTTCTCATTGATCAAGGTTTTGTATGAGGAAGAGTCGATGCAATACTATTTACAAAACGAAAATGAAATGATATTTTGATAGTTCAAATATATGTTGATGATATTGTTTTCGGTGCTACCAATGAAATTCTATGTAAGGAATTTTCTAAGATAATGTAGGGGGAGTTTGAGACGTCAATAATGGGAGAATTAAATTTCTTTCTTGGCTTGGAAATCAAACAAAGAAAGAATGAGATTTTTATTTCTCAAACAAAATATTTAAAGGAGCTATTGAAGAAATATGGGATGGATGAAGCAAATGGAGTAGACACACCTATGAGCTCAACTGCGCTTCTTGATGCTGATATCAAGGGAAAAGACTATAACATCACAAAATATAGAGGAATGATTGGATCATTATTGTATCTTACTGCAAGTAGACCTAAGATCCATTTAGTGTTGGTATGTGTGCAAGATATCAATTAACACCGAAGGAATCACATGCTGAGACAATCAAACGAATCTTTAGATATCTTGCTGACATAGCAGAATTTGGTCTCTAGTATCCTAAAGGGGGAAATGAGTACCTAGTTGCATACTCAGACTCTGATCATAGAGGCTATAAGATTGACAAAAAGAGTACTGTGGGCAATGTCAGTTTCTTGGAGGCTTACTTGTGTCATGGTTAAGCAAGAAACAAACACACAGTGTCTCTTTCACTAACGAAAGCTAAGTATGTCGTATCGTCAAGTTGTTGTGCACAAGTATTATGGCTGAAGCAATAACTATAAGACCTTGGTATACACTTAAAAGTGACACCTATCTACTATACAACATCAGCATGATAAGCTTGACAAAGAATCCAGTTAAACATTCCAGAACCAAGCATATCGATATCATATATCACTTCATCAAGGATCATATTTAAAAGAAGGATGTCAAAGTGATATTCATTCTAACTCATCTTCAACTAGCTGATATCTTTACAAAACCCCTCACAAAAGACCAATTCCTATTTATAAGAAGAGAATTAGGATTGGTAAATCCCAATGAATTTTAAGTTGTTTTATATTAGAAAATGTAATTTGATCATGTTTTAATGATTACTGACTTAAGCATCAAAGTATCTAGTAATTTGTTTGTGCAGGGCTTTGATACTCTGTTATATGGTAAGTAAAGTAGAGGCTAATAGAGTACTACATCACTCGAGTGGCAACTTCAAGTGATCACCATATCACCCGAGTGATAATTGGAAGTAATGGTCAGAATCACTCGAGTGACCACTCAAGTGATGACATGAAAATAAAGGCAGTGGGCATTAAATCAAATTAAATTCAAATGAAATGGCATAACGGTTAAATATGAATAATTAGAAGTTGAAGAGATTGCTCACTCGAGTAAGTAGTCGAGTGATGTCTCATAGGCACTCAAGTTAGCACTCGAGTGATCATCAATGTAGATTGCAACTCATCGAAGTTTCAACTCATAGTAGGTATGTTTTAAATTAACATCATTTTTATTTTTCTAGCATGATTACTCGAGTGATACCTCAGGATCACTCGAGTGATGTCACGCACAATGGCTATATCTATCGGCACTCTATCATTTTCATAAAATCTCTTCCAGTGATTATCCAGTGCTCTCTCAAAAATTTCTCACAACTACTTACCTACTAAATCTTGACCAAAACCCATTGATTTTCATCCTAAAAAACCTCCTAAAACTCTTAGATTCTCTTACCCTAGTCAGTAACAGTTGATCTCAACCAAAAAAGCCAAGTCTTGTACTTCAAAACACAATGGTAAGAACAAAAATAGCCCACAATGATCATCTTAAAGAGTCGTCTGGGTCCCAAAAATCCTCTGAACCTCCTCCATCTCCTCCAACCAAGAAGCAAAATATTTCAATCAAATCCAAATCTAAGCCAAAGGTTCAAGAAAAATGAAAGCAAAGGGGGTTAAAATCAAAGAGCCTATGATCACAAGGGCTAAAATAAAGAAGGCCACACCTCCAGGAAAAGGAAAGGATACCATATTTTCATCCTCACCTTCCTCAGATACATTTAATACTCCCTCATGAATTGGGAAAAGTATAAAGATACCTAAGTATGATGCCAAACTTGTCAAAGCAACGACAAGTATGTTAGACGAGGCCTATCAATCCAAAGGAGAAAAGCAAGAACCATCTTCCAAGGGTCCAAAATCACCATTGAAGGAAGGAGAAGGAAAAAAGGAAGAAGAAATTACTTTTCCTCTGAAGGTATTCAATATCAAGAAACTTGAAGAATCCCAGAAGTATAAAGAACACTTCGGAGGGAGAAAAGTTTGTAAGATGATTTATGTTGATCTCCAAACTTTATAAGAAGTATTGAAATTTGATATGAGTCCTTATCTTGAATCCTAAATGGCCTGGCTATTTGTGAAACTTCCTTTTTTGTACAAAAATAGTTAGACACTTTTACTGCAATTTGGAACCTGTAGATGATGCATTAAGAGATTCAGTAGAGGAAGAATTGGTAGCCCAATTAAGAGGGAAAGAATTCTTGATCTCTCCTTCCAAGATAAATACCTGGTTAGGTATAGAAGATCCTCCTGATGATATTCAACCCAGTCTAGAATTAAAACAATTATTCATAATATTGAGGCCTGGTGAGAGAGTAGGACCACTAATCTTTAACCCTAGTTATATGTGTGATTTGCATAGGGTCTTGTGGTATATCTATTCTCGAGCCCTCATGAACAAATCTAATAACTTCACTCATTTCATTGAGAGGGATTTTAGGAATATGGCCTCTATTATTCTAAAAGGAAAAAGGGATTTAGGTGAGCTTATATTTGTTGAGATCAAGAGAAATCGATTTTCTGGAATCCGAACCACACCTATGCCATTTCCTCAACTCATTTCTTTATTTTTGAAAAAGAATAAGATATGGTACCTGTGTTAGAATTGGTAGGCACAGTGGAAGAATTTTAAAAATTTTCACCGATCCTAATCGAGGATCTATCAACGGCGTTTAAACGAAGTTGGAAGGATTCATACCTTTTGATGATTCAGAGTTTTCACGATCTCTAGGAGCCAACACGTTAGGTCCGCTCCCTCTACCGGTATCCACACAAATGCTCTCCAACCGAGACTGCGTGCTAGCGCCTCTAATGTCTCCTAGGGTTTCACTTGCGGCTCTTAATTCTCATGTGCACATCAATATATCTGCCCTATCAAGTTTATAACCTATGAGGGCTATTTTCAAATTTCAAAATTAATCATCATTAATTTCGAAATTAATTAACAATTAATTATCTTGATGAGCTAATTAAATAAATTCAGTTTAAATTAAATCTGTCCAACAGTTTTAATTTAACCTATTTATTTAATCCAAATAAAGAGCCATTAGATTTAATTTATCTTCATAAATTAAATCTGAGATACTATATCTCTATCATATTAGTTATTAAATTTAATATATCTTAATAAATTAAATTTAAAACTAACACAATATAATAATATCATATAATACATATATATATACACATATATATATGTAAGATATATATTTTGAAAATATATATATATCTATATAATATTATTAATGAATTTTATATTATATATATATATATGTATAAAATCCGTCCACCCTAAATTAAACATTATCTCGTGTTGGGCCATTCTTGTGTACGACCCTGTAGGCCCATATGAAGTTGGCAGTGGGCCAATAACTATACTAACCCAAAAGTCGCAAGCGGCCTCTAGCAAGACATTACGACTACCCAATTCATATGAGGATCGTTATCATGATGCAACCTGTCATACGACCATGTCACGTCCCTTTTGTCACACGATATATCGATCAAGGATAAGGCATGGATAATGTCATCCTCTTGTTCCTGACCATTACTTTCTCAATTCCTGAGTAGCCTGATAACAGAGACAGAAACTCCTTTCATCATAGTATGGCCATACATTTCTCAGACTCACTCATCGAGGGGCCCAGTAATATCTTTCTACTAATGTGAGAGACAAATTCCATCTTGATCATTCATATTCCTCTGCATGAAAAACCACCAAGCCCGATCGTAGCCTTTATCATCACCCGGTCAAAAGTGACTTTTGACTAGTTCAAAGCTTAGCAACTCTCATGTAGGAATCCATGATGACCTCAGGTCTAAGGGCATTGTGACGTGGTTATACATGAGAAAAGCTTATGACTTGATCCATGTAGCTTTCTCATAGTGGGTCGGTCCAGCACCTTACACTCTTACAAGTGCCTAAGACTTTGATTCGTATCTCCATATCTTATTAAAGTCATACTGATCTTGTTTTATCTCTGCTCCCGCATAGATGACCGACCATGGACATTTTAGGACAATCTTTTAAGAATTATCCAAGGATACAATTATCACAGTTAACATGAAAATAATATGATAACAGAATGGAGAAATTTCATTGAAATAATAATGTTCAAAGTACAATGATTGGCCCTTAGGGCACAATTTCCAACATCCTCCCACTTGCCCTAGGTACAATCATTAATTTGCCTAATTCCCATTGCCCTAACATGATGCTCATGCTTTGCCTGTGCAAGTGGCTTAGTAAGAGGGTCAGTAACATTATCTTCTCCTGCTACTTTGCATATCTTTATATCACCTCTATCATTGATTTCTCTAATAAGATGAAATCGCTTGAGTATATGCTTGGTCCTTTGATGTGACCTAGGTTCCTTAGCCTATGCAATAGCACCGCTATTGTCACAGAATAAATCTATTGGATTTGAGATGGTAGGCACCACCCCTAGTACAGTAATGAACTTTCTTATCCAAACGGCTTCTTTAGCTACATCTGATGCTGCTATATCCTCAGCTTCTGTTGCAGAATCTGCTATAGTGCTCTGCTTGGAGCTCTTCCAGCTTACTGCTCCACCATTCAGGAGGAATACATATCCAGATGTGATTTAAGGTCGTCTTGGTCAGTTTAGAAACTTGCATCTGTGGAACCGGTTACGCAGAGCTCATCATCCAATCCACCATAAACAAAAAATAAGTCCTTAGTCCTTCTTAAGTACTTTAGGATATTATTGATGGCAGTCCAATGACCCTCACCAGGATCTTGTTGGCATCTGCTGGTCATACTTAAGGCAAATGAGACATCCGGTCGAGTACATAACATGGCATACATGATGGATCCAATGGCCGAGGCATATGGAACCTTACTCATGCGATCTCGCTGATCAGGTGTACTAGGACATAGATCCTTGCTAAGATGGATGCCATGAGACATGGGTATGTAACCCCTTTTTGAATCATGCATACTAAACCTATGCAGTATCTTGTCTATTTATGTGCTCTGACTTAGGCCTATTAGTCTTTTGGATCTATCCCTATGTTAGATCTCACATGTTTTGATGATAACAAAGAATGGATATGAAAAAGATTTGATAAACAAATAAGTTTGAACAAAGTAATAACAGGGCAAATCATCACTTGAAGTAAGCACTGGAGTAATGAAGAAAGGCCAAGAGAAAAAGCTGAGAAACTTTATCACTGGCAAAATTTCTAAAGGGTTACTCGAGTAAGTACTCGAGTAATGAGACAGAAACTTGAAGTAACCAGAGTCAACCTTCAAGTAACCTGCCAACGTTACTCGAGTAAGTACTCGAGTAACCAGGTAAAAGACTTCTAGTTACTCTCGCCCTGCCAACGTTACTTGAGTAACTACTCGAGTAACCAGGTAAATTACTTGGAGTTGCTATTGGCCTGCCAATGTTAATCGAGTAAGTACTCGAGTAATCAGGTAAAAGACTTCCAGTTGCCCTCAGCCTACCAACGTTACTCAAGTCTGTACTCGAGTCCCCTACTTCAAGAAATATGTTGCTCTCGGCATTTTCAATCCTGCCAATGTTACTCGAGGAGCTACTCGAGTAACTCACTGTGGTAAGTAAAACTTCAAGGTAATACTCGAATAACTTGAACTGCTATTATCACTTTACTCGAGCCACTACTCAAGTATGCAGGTATTCAAATTATTCTTTATCAAATATTTGAACTAGATTACTCTAGTCAGTAATCGAGTAATCTGCAGAGTTATTTACACAGCACTTGAAGTATCTACCTGAGTAAGCTATGCAGAAAATTGATGTATACTTGAGTAAGTACTCGAGTAAAAAGGTAAGCAAACTTGAAATGCTCTCGGCCCTAAAATCCTACCAACATTGCTGGAGTGAAGCATCGAGTAACCTGAAGTTTATTTGAGAAATTACTCGAGTAGCTACTCGAGTAACCTATAAAAATAAAGTGTGCCATACCCGAGTAAGTACCCGAGTAAACAGGTATTTTCAAGGTTTGTAAATTTGTTCACTTCATGCACTACTCGAGTTATGTGATGTTCTTTCATTAACTTGCTATCATTTCTCTCACGATGATACTCGAGTAAGTACTCGAGTAAACTTAATGAATACTCGAGTAACTACTCGAGTATGCAAGTCCAGAAATTCAGAAATCATTCCAACATTCATTAATTTGTTTTCTATGTGATTAACCTTTCATTGTATTAGTATTCTTAGCATATCCGCAGATAAACAATGAAGAGATCTTACCAAATAAGGAAAGTCAAATGCAACGTTCAAACACTACCTACCGCCACCTACCACAAACAGATATTTTTCAAATACTAGAAAAGTCAACAGTGGCTGCGCAAACTCTAATGAACGAGAAGAAAATGTTCCAACGGTCATTACCAACACATATATATATATATGGGAACATCCAAACAGAGAAAAATAACAAGAACACACACACAAATGCATTATCAAGTTCAATACTCTGTTTTACTTATACTTGTAATTATGTACTTCAGTGATTCTTATTCACTCTGTGAGAGAGATATTTCATTCAAACTCAATATTTGTTATTGAGGTAACTTAAGGTTGTGGAACCTTTAGTCGACATTGGATTATAACTTGTAAAGGGGAGCGAGTGTCCAGGCGAAGGAACTTGCTTGTACTGAGGTACCAAGAACCCACTGAATCTTGGAAGTTATAGTGAAATTCTCAAAGATATTCTGAGGACTGGACGTAGGTCAAAGTGGTTGTGGCCGAACTAATATAACTCCCAGTGTACACTTCGGTGATATTTCTCCTTTCTCTTTACTGCATTATATTCACCGTCAAGTTTTCATATTTGCAACGAAATTTTTAGTATCACCCAATTCACCCCCCCTCTTGGGTGAAACACTTGCTCTAACATTTGGTATCAGAGTGTAGGTCTTCTTGTTAAGGTATAACAACCTAAGAAGGATCCAATGGCAAGCATGGGTGAAGGAATTCCTCCCAACGGAGCATCCATCACTAGACCTCCAGGTTTCAGTGGAGAACACTTTTCTTTCTGAAAAGCAAAGTTCAGAGTATTCGTGATGGCTACCGAATATGGGCTATGGGATGTGATTGAAAGTGGAAACTATCAACCTACAAAGATTGTAGACTCTCAGAAAATTCCCAAGACGCCAGCAGAATATGATGAGAATGACAAGAAACTTATCACTCTCAACAGCAAGGCAATTATGTTGATACAAAGTTCTTTGAGTCAAAGTGAATACTTTAGAATTTGCACACTTCCAACAGCAAAGCAAATGTGGGAAGCTCTGCAAATAGCTCATAAAGGAACTTCGGGAATAAAGGAGAATCGGATCAACACCTTGGTCACTGAATTCGATCTACTTTGAATGAAATCAAGTGAATCAATATCTAAATTCGTACTTAGATATACTCATCTTGTTAATCAACTTGCAGCACTTAGGAAAGTTTATGATCAACATACCCAAGTATGAAAGATTTTGAATATTCTTTCTAAAGAGTGGGAGGCCAAAGTCACTGCAATAGAAGAAGCAAAAGGAGAATCAATGAGATCAGATGCTTCTCTATTTGGAAGTCTTTCTGAATATAAAAGTAAACTAAAGTTCAAACGGGAACTAGATGACATTGGTGACAAGAAGAAGAGAGGCCTAGCACTAAAAGCAAAAGAAGAAAATCATGATGAGGATGAGGAGTTTGACAATGATGAAATGGGTCTAATCATAAAATGATTTAGAAAGTTCTACAAGAAAGGTCAAGGATTCAAACACTTTCAGAAAGGAGGAACCAGCAGCAAAGATCATATCTTTGCTACGAATGTGGAAAACCAGGACATATCAAATCAGAATTCCAGAACTGAATCAAAAGAGCAAAGAAAAGAGAAAAGGCAAATTCTTTAACAAAAAGAAGGCCTTTGTATCTGCTATATGGGGTGATAGTTCCTCTGACAAAGAAAGTGATGAAGAAGAAGTAGCCAATATATGTCTCATTGCTCAAAAAGAAATAGAAGAAGAGGTAAATGATTCTGATCCTACCTATGATGAATTAGTTTATGAATATAATGCTTTACATTCTGAATTCATCAAAGTAGTTAAAGAATTAGTTATTTTTAAAAAGAAAAACAAAGCTCTTGAAAGTGAACTTAAAGAAAGTTTAGAAAAGGATTGTGAAAATTGCTCTTCTTTAAAAAAGAAAAATACTGATCTCACAAAAACTCTTGAAAAATTTACTAAAGGAAGTGATATGCTAAATGTGATTTTAAAAGCTCAACGATTTGTAAATGACCGATCTAGTATTGGATATGATCCAAAATCAGATAGAAGGAAAGGTATAAAGAAAGCAGGAGGTAAGTCATGTTTGAATTATTTCCAGCATTCTGTGCATACATCAAATCCTTTTGCGTCTTGTAATTACTGTAATAGAAAAGGTCATTATACCTCTTCATACATTCACAAGAAGAAAGGAACGATAGGAACCTACAAATGGGTACCTAAAGGAACATATGTTTCAAAAATTTCCTATACTAACCCAAAAGGACCCAAAAAGAAGTGGGTACCTAAGACTTAATCGTATTTAATTGCATATATGTCTCAAAGCATTCAAAAACAACAAGTGGTACATAGACAATGGATGCTTTAGACATATGACCGGTGATTTTGAAAGTTTTACCAAATTGCAACCTAAAGATGGTGGAAAGGTAAAATTTGGAGGAAATCAAACCGGAAGGATAGCAGGAATTGGTGAAATCAAAAATGACAAAGGCATACAAGTCAAAGACGTATACTATGTCGAAGGATTATGCCACAACTTGCTGAGTGTGAGTCAAAGTGCAGACAAAAACAACTGGGTAATATTTGACTCAGAGGAATGTCTAATTATCAACAAGAATGACTTACTACTTGATAAGAAGAATATCAAGGCTAAGCTCAAAGCAAAAAGGGAAGGTAATTGTTATACTCTAGATATTAGTAGAAATGAATCTGAAAATTGTTTTATGAGTAATGCCGATGAAAGTTGGCTATGGCATAAGAGATTGGCTCATGTCAATATGCATCAATTAGGAAAACTACTCAAAAAGGATTTAGTTCTTGGATTACCCAAAGTAAATTTCAAAAATGACTTGATTTGTGACGCATGTCAAAAGGGTAAACAAACTAAATCATCTTTCAAATTGAAAAATGAGATTTCAACAAATAGACCACTACAATTATTGCATATGGATTTAGTTGGCCCAGCAAGAGTAAAGAGTCTTGGTGGCAACTTATATTCATTGGTCATTGTTGATGACTTCTCCAGATTTACATGGGTTATTTTTCTATCGTCCAAAGATGAGACCTTTGAAGAATTTATTGTTTTTGCCAAGAAAGTGCAAAATGAGAAAGGTATGTCCATTGCAGGTATTAGGACCAATCATGGTGGAGAATTTGAAAATCAAGCCTTTGAAGAATATTGTGATACTAATGGCATTGATCACAATTTCTCTGCTCCAAGGACACCTCAACAAAATGGAGTCGTGGAACGCAAGAATAGAGTGCTCACTGAAATGGCTAGAACAATGTTAAATGAAAAGAATGTGTCTCAAGTCTTCTGGGCTGATGCTATGAGTACAGCATTCTATATTTCAAATAGAGCCTATATTAGAACAAAACTTGGAAAGATACCATACGAGCTGTACAAAGGAAGGAAGCCAAACATTGCTCATCTACACATCTTTGGTTGTAAGTGTTCCATACATAATAATGGTAAAGATAACTTAGGAAAATTTGATTCTAAAACTGATGAAGGAATTTTCCTAGGATATTCTAACTGAAGTAAAGCATATAGAGTTTTTAATAAAAGAACATGTGTTGTTGAAGAATCAATTCATATTGTATTTGATGAATTTGAATCCTCTGACAAAATCATTGATGAAGAATAAGAAGTTGTTTTAAATCAAGAAAATGGTCAATCTATTTCTAAATCTCTTATTCTAGAGGTTGATGAAACCAAGGAAGAAGAGCAATCACTAGGACAACCTAGAGCCTGGAAATACAATAAAAGTCATCCCTTAAATCAAGTTATAGGAGATGTGAATGAAGGGATCAAAACTAGAAATAGAATTTTCAATGAAGTAAGTTTTTCTGCATTCATTTCTGAGATTGAACCTTCTAACATTGATGAAGCCCTATCAGACAATGATTGGGTTATAGCAATGCAAGAAGAACTAAATCAATTTGAAAGAAATCAAGTTTGAGATTTGGTACCCCGACCCAAGGATCATCCGATCATTGGCACTAAATGGGTATTCAAAAAACAAACTCGATAAATCCGCAATTATTGTCAGAAACAAGGCAAGATTGGTGGCCAAAGGCTATAATCAGGAAGAAGGAATTGATTATGAGGAAACGTATGCTCCAGTGGCTAGATTGGAAGCTATACGTGTACTCTTAGCCTTTGAATGCATCAAAGGATTCAAACTCTATCAAATGGATGTAAAGAGTGCATTTCTAAATGGTTACATTATGGAAGAAGTTTACGTAGAGCAACCTCCAGGTTTTGAAGATGTAACTAAACCTGACCATGTTTTCAAACTCAAAAAGGCTTTATATGGTTTAAAACAAGCTCCTAGAGCATGGTACGAAAGGCTCAGTAAATTTCTTATTGATCAAGGTTTTGTATGAGGAAAAGTTGATACAACACTCTTTACAAAACGAAAACGTAATGATATTTTAATTGTTCAAATATATGTTGATGATATTGTTTTCGGTGCTACTAATGAATCTCTGTGTAAGGAATTTTCTGAGATAATGCAGGGAGAGTTTGAGATGTCAATGATGGGAGAATTGAATTTCTTTCTCGGTTTGCAAATCAAACAAAGAAAGAATGGAATCTTCATATCTCAAACAAAGTACTTAAAAGAGTTATTGAAGAAGTATGGAATGGATGAAGCAAATGGAACGGACACACCTATGAGCTCAACTACATTGCTTGATGCTGATGTCAAAGGGAAAGACTACAACATCACAAAATATAGAGGAATGATTGGATCATTACTCTATCTCACGGCAAGCAGATCGGACATCCAATTTAGTGTTGGCATATGTGCAAGATATCAATCAGCACCAAAGGAATCACATGCTGAAACTGTCAAACGAATCTTTAGATACCTCGCTGACACACCAGAATTGGGTCTGTGGTATCCGAAAGGAAGAAGTGAATATCTGATTGCATATTCAGATTTTGATCATGGAGGATACAAGACAAACAGAAAGAGCACCAGTGGACAAGGATAATTTCTTGGAGGATCTCTTATATCATGGTTCAGCAAGAAACAAAATGCAGTGTCTCTTTCGTCAACGGAAGCCGAATATGTTGCAGTCTCAAGTTGTTGTGCACCAGTGATTTGGTTAAAACAACAACTACTAGATCTTGGTATTTATCTCAAAGAAATACCAATCTATTGTGACAATACCAGTACGATAAGCTTGGCAAAGAATCCAGTTTAACATTCTAGAACTAAGCATATCGATGTCAGATATCACTTCATCAGAGATCATGTCCAAAAGAAAGATGTGAAAGTGATATTCATTCCTACTCATCTTCAACTAGCTGATATCTTCACCAAACCTCTTGCGAAAGATCAATTTCTATACATTAGAAGGGAATTGGAAATGGTAAATCCCAATGAATTGTAAGTTATTTCAGCTTCTCATAATATTAGATAAAGTTATTTGATAATGTTTTGATGATTACTAATTTAAGCATCGGAGTATGTAGAAACTTGTTTTGCAGGAAGATTGAAACTCTATTTTGAGAAATAAAAATAGAGGTTATCAGAGGACACCATTAATGGAGTGCCAACTTCAAGTAATGTCTAACAGTGCAGCATTCCCGAGGGACAACTTGAAGTAAAAGAGCACTTTACTCTAGTAAGTACTCGAGTAATGGTCTTCCAAAACTGGCAGTAAAGTCTCAAGTTACCTGAAATTTAAATCAAACGGTTCATTTGGTGAGAAATGAACAGTCAAAAATAGAAAAGATAGGTTACCCGAGGAAAGCCTCGAGTAAACTTGAAGTTTACTCGAGTAAGGCCTCGAGTGACTGCAGGTCCAGATCACAAATTTGATGAGAATCGACTCAAATCTGTTCTTGAACGGTTATCAAATGATCGAGGGAACATGCATGGATAATTACAATATTATTCATGCCAGGTACACAATTTAAATGAATTATTTTAGAAATTTTCTATATGATCACTCGAGTAGGGACTCGAGTAAACATGATATTTACTCAAGTAAGGCCTCAAGTAACGTCGGATTCTAAGTCTTTATCTATCGCAAACTCAGTCATTTCCACAAAATCTCCTCGAGTAAATCACCCAGTCCTCTCACAAAAAGTTTTCACAATCTCTTCCTCACTTGATTTCCTTCAAAACCCATCAAATCTTAGCTCCAAAAACTTCCTATTTTGTTCAGATTCACCTTGCCCTAACTCACGACTTCTCACTCTGTTTTTCTGAGATTTCAAGTTTTCTTTGATTTAAAATGGTTAGAACCAAAAATCTTACTCCTACAGATTCTTCTGGATCCCCACAAATCTCTGACCCTCTTTCTTCTCCTCCCAGAAAGAGACGAAAACTCACACTTAGATTAAAAGCCAAAATCCAACCGAAACCAAAGGAGAAAGGTGTTGTGATTAAATAGCCAGTGGTCACAAGGGCTCAATCAAAGAAGAGCACCTCTACTGGGAGAGGCAAAAGTGCCAAGTCTCTTTCTCCTCCACCTTCTGATTCTTCCACTCCCTTTTTCACACCAAAACCCTCCAAAAAGCCTAAGTATGATGTGAATGTGGCTAAAGCAATGGCTGGAATTCTTGATCAACTAGAGAAGGGGCAATCCTCCAAGAAGTCAGATTTGCCAGAAGAGGAGATCACTAAACCTCTAAAAGGGTTCAATGTCAACAAATTGGAGGAATCTCAGAAGTATCTCACACAATTCTCAAGAAGAAAAGTTTGCAAAACTCACTGTGTGGATCTCAAGGTACTTCAGGAGGTATTGAAGTATGACCTAAGTCCCTTTCTTGAACCTTTTATGCCTTGGCTGTCAATTAGACTTCCTTTTTGCACAAAAATAGTTACTCATTTTTACTGTAACCTAGATATTCTAGATGAACCCAATAGGACTTCTGCAGAGGAAGAAATGACCATAACTATTAGAGGCCAGAAAATCCTTATCTCACCCTCTAGGATCAATGTTTGGTTAGGAATAGAAAACCCTCCAGATGACATCTACTCCAAACTTGAACCAAACCAGATTTTTACTGTCCTTAGACCTGGTGAGCTAGTGGGTCCTCTAAATTTTAACCCGAGTGACATGTGTGACCATCACAGGGTTCTTTGGTATATTTACTCTAGATCCCTTGTGAACAAAGCCAATAACTATACCCATTTCTCTTATCGGGACTATAGGTGGTTTGCTTCTTTACTCCTAAAGGAACAAAAAAACTTGGGAGAATACATCTTTTCTGAGATGAAGAGGTACATAATAAAGGAAAAGCCACTACTCCTATGCCATATCCTCAGATTATTTCGCTTATCCTGAAGAAAAATAAGATATGGTACTTGGAGAGTAAAGAGCATATTGAGAGGGTTACTCCAATTGGAAGAAAACAGATTGGGAAGCTCAATATTGAAATTCCTCTCAAGGGTCCTCTGGAGTCTAGTTCTAAGAAGAAGAAGAAGACAGAAACTGAGATGAGTAAAATGGATGACACTCAGTCTTCTGCTCCAGCTGCCACTACCTCTTCACCCTCTTTCCTCAATGCCACACTTCAAGACTTCATGGAGAATATGCTAAAGGGATTTCACGAAGACATCGCCAACACCAATGCTGAGTTGATAACTCACATGAATGACAAGATGGCTGAGTTGGTTGAGAGGATGGACAAGAGGCACGAGGAGTTGTTAGCTGAGCAGCGTGCCCAGGGTGAGACTCTGAAGTTGATCCTAGCAAGATTGGACTCAATGGGTCCTGGACCTTCTGTTGGTCCACCATCTGCACCTGAGGCATTCTCACCTCCAGAAAGTCGCAAGCGGCCTCTAGCAAGACATTACAACTACCCAATTCATATGAGGATCGTTATCACGATGCAACCTGTCATACAACCATGTCACGTCCCTTTTGTCACACGATATATCGAGCAAGGATAAGGCATGGATAATGTCATCCTCTTGTTCCTGACCATTACTTTTTCAATTCCTGAGTAGCCTGATAACAGAGACAGAAACTCCTTTCATCATAGTATGGCCATACATTTCTCAGACTCACTCATCAAGGGGCCCAGTAATATCTCTCTACTAATGTGAGGGACAAATTCCATCTTGATCATTCATATTCCTCTGCATGAAAAACCACCAAGCCCGATCATAGCCTTTATCATCACCCGGTCAAAAGTGACTTTTGATTAGTTTAAAGCTTAGCAACTCTCATGTAGGAATCCATGATGACCTCAGGTCTAAGGGCATTGTGACGTGGTTATACATGAGAAAAGCTTATGACTTGATCCATGTAGCTTTCTCATAGTGGGTCGGTCCAGCACCTTGTACTCTTACAAGTGCCTAAGACTTTGATTCGTATCTCCATATCTTATCAAAGTCATACTGATCTTGTGTCATCTCTGCTCCCGCATAGATGACCGACCAGGGATATTTTAGGACAATCTTTTATGAATTATCCAAGGATACAATTATCACAGTTAACATGCAAATAATATGATAACAGAATGGAGAAATTTCATTAAAATAATAATGTTCAAAGTACAATGATTGGCCCTTAGGGCACAATTTCCAACAACCTGGAGTCTAATGAGCCTATTAAGAGGCTACTTCTAGTTGGGAGGAACTAGATAGGGAAATTGGGCATTGAGATACCTCTAAAAAAGCCATTGGAATCCATCCCTAAGAAGAAGAAGAAAATAAAGGCTGAGTCAAGCAAGTTGGATGACACTCAATCCTCTGCCCTTGCCATTACTTCTACTCCATCATTCTTTGGTTCTGTAATGCAGACCTACTTGAAGAATGTTCTTGAGAGTTTGCTAATAAGTGAAATATTTGCATATTTATTTCCCCTTATATGATGATTTTATGGATGATATTGGAGCTTAATATAATATATTTGGGTGTAAAATAAATAGTATTTAAAAAAATAATAAAAATATAAAAAAAGGTCAGTATTGTAGAGTCGGTTACAATTCATGTTGAAATCACTATAGCAGGGCGTTACTGCAGAGGACGGAGGTGACTGTAGCGGACGGAATCACTGTAGCAGGTGACAAAACACTACAACAGTCATAGAAAAAATACGTAGGTTTGCTGAGAAGTCATGTTCATGCGTGAAAAGAAGGCAAAACACTGTAGCACCTGTGGAAAAAAAGAAGAAGCAACAGACACACTTCGCTTGCCTATATATATATGTGTGTGCTTCTTTGCAAAATGAAAGGAGGAAGAGAGGAGAAATATAGTGGAGATATTTCTCTGACAGTTCTAAATAAATTGTGTTATTTTTTATTTTTAATTTTATGTATTGTATTATTTTTTTCATGCCTCCTACATGGAAGGCTTAGTATTATATTACTTTTTGCATGCCTCCTACATGGAAGGCTTAGTATTGTATTACATTTTTTATGCCGCCTACATGGAAGGTTTTACCTCCTAAAGGGACGGCTAGATTTGTCAATTTTTCATGCATCTTGTTGGTTGTATATTTATGTTTGAGAATTTAATATTCAAGTTTATGCAGTATTTATGAGGATTTCATTCTAGCTTTATATAATGCAATTTATTTTGGTTTTGTTTTAATTTTATCATGAGCTAAATTTTTATTTTCCTAGGGTGATGACGTTGCTTACTAATGACGAATTGAATCTTAACTTATTAAATCTAGTTTTAATTATTGTTCTTAATGCTTTCATTTGATTGGCCACCTTTTGAATGATTACAATATGCATGTTGAGACCGGAAGGAGATGCATGTTTGTAGATCCTATAATTAAAACCATGACTTGCATATGAAATAGGAATATATTCATATGAGTTGTGTAGTCTTATTGAGTTTCATAAATCTTAATGTATAATTAATTGCTTAAATTCATATAGGAATATATTGGATTAGCAATTAATTATAGAATTGCTTGACCTTAGAAGAGGCTAGTAATTAAATTAGGGAAACTCGACTATCAATCATGTGGAATAAATTGGGCTAGAATAGATAAGTGATTCAATCCGCAATTTGTTAAGTGAAATCTAATCCCTAGGACTTTTTCTCATATTTGTTTTCATATCATCTACACTCATATTTAATTATTTTTCTTTTATTTGTACTCTCAATCACAATTTATCGATAGACTAAATAGAATTAAAATTACCCATTTTGGTACTTAGTGATCAATCCTTGTAGGAACGATACTCTACTCACTTCTATATTACTTGATTACGACAGTGTACACTTGCACTATTTAATTGATCATTCACACTCGTAACATTTTCAAGTGGATATCTTCAACACCAAAACAAAACTTATTACCCACATGAACTTGAATATGGGAGAGCTGGTAGATCACATGGATAAGCATAATGAGGCTATGTTAGTAGAGCAATAGGCTTAGTCAAGTGCTATATAGAAGATTGGGAATCTTTCGAGGTCCTTGCACGAGAAGGTTGATACATACACACAAGTCACCTTAATTCTTGGCCCATCCATATCTACCTCTGCCCCAGCCTCTGGTTCTATCTCGGTCACTGAGCCTATTTTGATTACTATCCCTCCTCCCATCATACCTAGCACCATCTTGAGAAACCTTCTATTTACCATAATTGACCCTTCCTTATTTGACCAAGTTCACATTACTCTTGATGAGCCAATCCAGCCCTAGACAGTGTGTAACCCCCTGCCTTATAAACCGTAATTATGATTAAAAAATGCATAGTTAAGATCGATTAGAGACCCTTGATTAATTTAAAACTTATTCAAAGTCCTATCCACCTGATAGGGTTTTCAAAATTTGTTTCGAAATCTAATTAACTTGGTCTCACATTCATATTTCGAATGTAATTAACCGTACAGTTAAGTTGCATTCATACATATCAGAGTGTAAATCATAAATCCCGGTAATCTCAGGATTTCCATATAGTAACTAAAAGGTTCATGGGCATTATCGCCCCAACAACTTCCCAACTAGGGGATTACATAACACCGAACAAACTTTACATCCAT
The DNA here is from genome assembly GCA_963242795.1 of Inga leiocalycina. Classification (NCBI taxonomy): domain Eukaryota; kingdom Viridiplantae; phylum Streptophyta; class Magnoliopsida; order Fabales; family Fabaceae; genus Inga; species Inga leiocalycina. The sequence continues at coordinate 47,622,037 of OY725322.1, read as the reverse complement.
AATATATACAGTAATCCCAATCCAAAATTGACAACCAACTACCAAAAACACATTCTTAGGAAGTCCTAGCCACCCATGGTGGTTTGCTTCCCCTTTGATCCACTTGCCCTGTCTATAGGTTAGTTAATGGAAAGAATGAGATTCAAGAGAATCCCAATAGTAACAAATCTCTCATACAACATATAATCACATAGCATGTAAGTAAATCACCTGGCAGCATCACAACACATATTGCGTCAACGGCATACATAAAGTCTGCTCAGCATACAATCACAACACATATTGCCTCAATGGCATACGCAAAGCCTGCTCAGTGTTCAAAATCTTCACCAATCAATGATAAACATACATACAACGTATTACACATAGTATAAGAGAAAGCGTCACTACCTTATTCTTTCCGGGCGTGTTCCTACACAAGCTGCTCTCGGACAGGGAGAATACCAAATCCTATACACATAATCAAGGACGATGGGTTAATCTCTATTCCAAGTTCTTGATTTCAAAACACTTACAGTTGGTTATCATTTGAGGCCTTTAAGCGACTACTGGAAGCCTAAACATATGCCTAAAGGGTTGAGAATAACTATACCAAAAATCACCTTTCAGAAGTGAAAAATACTGATTTTTGAGAGTTGGCCGCGGCCAAAAACAGGTCAGAAACATTTGGGCCACGACCAAGAAAATCTTGTTTCTTAGCTGAACTTCCAAAAATCATAAATAATTCCATTAAAATCAAAATGAGGTGATTCTAAAGCCAAATGAAAGATATTTAAGTTCTATTTACTAGAAAAATATGGACCATTACCAGAATCACCACAAAAATACAGAATTACATAAAACTCAATACTGCTCCAAAACAGAGTCCAGTTTTATCCCAAACTTTAGCAAAGTATAACTTTCAGTTCCCAAAACGAAATAACACAAAATATATGTCCATTTTGACGCTTGGGATGTGAAATTTAGTAATGGAAAGTTTCAGAATTTTTAGACACCATTTGCCCATTCAAAATGTCAATACAAACAGACTGCCCAGTAAAGAGTTTCAATGGATAGATTTCCAGATTTTCACAATTGCTTCCAATGGTTCCCATTTTCACATCAAACACCATTCCCACACAAATTTTCACAAGGAATCCATTGGAAACACCAAATCAACCAAATTCACATCACATTGAAATGTTTTCCTAACAATCTCCATATGTCACACTATGTCACAATACCAAACTCAACATTGCAATTGCTTTCCATTCAATATTCCAAATCAAATCTAATGACTATAGCACACATCAAAACACCAATTGCATCAAAATATACCATTCAATTCATCCAATCAAAAATCACATAAAAATCAGGGCAAAATTTGAAATTCATAAAGCTTAACAAATGACCACACAACTTATGTCAAATTGCTTCAAATACTCACCTCTTTCTCTTACAACACCAATTCTTTGATTCCTCCACTTTCCAAATTCTTAAAGTTCTCAAACACCCTCTTTCACAAATCTAAAACCATAGCAATGAAGCTCTCATCACTAGGAACAACATTATAGAAGGGTATTTGAGCATTAGAGGACAACTATAAGGCTAAATCTCACCTTTTGGTTTGTCTTTCCACTCCCAAGCTTGGATGTTCATGGAGGTTAGAAGAGAGAGAGAAAATGATGAAAAGGAATAAGATTTTTGGCCTCTAATGGCTCTCATAACTGACCTAAATGGAAGAGAGAAGAGAAAAACAATATTTGACACTTTGACCAATCGAATGGCTCACATATAGCCACTTGTCACAATCTTGTCACACCTCCATGAGTTCACATGAGCTCAAACACATGGGATTCCACCCTTTGATCTATTACACAAATCAATCCTAACCCTTGATCTTTAAGTTACCAATGAGTTTTCTCTTCGGTAATTGACCAATTGGTCGGTAATTTTACCGTTTTACCCCTAATTATGGCAATTCATTCTGAATCACCACCAAACTCATCTTATCATTCCATATCACCATATTATGCGTCTTCCCTCTATTTTAAGTCAATTAAGATGTTAATCTACAATTGAACTTAGATATAGGGTTTAGGCACTACTCATAACACATTCGAATCACATTTCACATCGTATTCTCCAAAAGTGTTTATTTATCAATAATCACATCCACTTTTGAAGTCATTAATCCTTAATCAAACTTTTGGGGTATTACACAGTGCCTACACCTATTGCCTCACCTACAGGGATTGAGCCATTCTCTTCACACCACTCTTCTAGTGATCATTCACATCATTCACCCATTGCTACTAAGGAGGTGGTAGTTACATCACAGGCCTCAGCACTAAAGAACCCTTCTATATTTAGCCCATCTCCAGATGATCCACTTTAAATACCTCTTATGAATCTCCCTGAGCCAGAACAATCATCTCTTACCTTCTCTACTCATCAAGGTGACTAATATGACACTGGAGCCACACCTCTTAACATCATACTTATCTTTGCTGCTGAAGCATCCAATTCTAACTCTTCCTCTTTCAACTAATCCCCACCTTTCTGATGATGTCAAAAAGGGGGAGAAGATTTGGACAGTGTGATTTTGTGATTTGACATATTGTAGAAGTTAGCATGGGATGCATTTTGGGTGTATAGGGATTTGGGAGCCTTTTAATATTCCAAGACATGTTTTGAACATATTATTATGTGTGATTTTGATATTTAATATTGTGTAAAGTTATGACCTATATCACTTATTACAACACTGATATAAGTGTTGTTAAAACTTTCAATTGATTCATTGAATTTGCAGTTAAAACTCTCAATTGATTTATTGAACTTGCAAAATCACTCTTATAATAAGTATTTCAAAAACCAACATGTTCAGAAGTTTTTAAATTTCAAAGTTAAAAATGTTTTGAAATACTTTGTTCAAAAATCACCAATTTTTGTCATCATCAAAAAGGGGGAGAATATTAGATCCCATATATTTTGATGATGAAAAAGATTGGAATGATCTACAAAAGGTTTGATAATGCGCAAAAGAGTCTTGAACAAAGAAACAAAGTAGTTGGGGGCATACAGAACAATCACTCGAGTGATGAAGAATGTCAAGAACAGGAAGGAAATCTCTAGCTGATTTTAGAAGGGATGACTCAAGTGATCACTGAGTGATGACCCTTCATCACTCGAGTGATGTGTGCTAAAAATGTCCATAAACTCTCTCCCAAAATTTGCAATGGATCACTCGAGTGATAATCAATAATCACTTGGGTGACCACTCGAGTGATGAAGTAAGGAGAGAGCCAGTAAATCTCTCCCAAGATTTTCAAAAGGTTACTCGAGTAATGGCCCTGAATCACGTGAGTGATAAGATCAAATTTATTTCTTTTGCTCTCTGCCAAGTTTTGGAAGGGATTATTTGAGTGGTGACCCTGAATTACTCGAGTAATCATTTGAGTGATGAAATCTAGCTTGCATGATAATCAATGTTATTTATTGATTTGTTGTCTATATAATTAATTCATCATTGTATTCGTATTCTAAGTATATTTTCAGGGAAACAATGAAGAAATCATACTAAAGAGAGAAAAGCCTAACAACCATAACGCTCACCTACCGCAACGACTATTTTTCAAATATGAAGAATGGTCAAAAGATGCCGTGTAACTCTAACGGACATGTTGAAATGCTACCAACGGCTATCTCAATTCAGTTATAAATATGGGAACATTCAGCGAAGAACACAGACACTGATAACACAAGAACATACATCGATCAACATAGTGCTGGAAGGAAAAATAGCCTTTAGCCAACTGAAAGCTCAAGATTCCTAGAATTATCATTTTTTGGTGCTGCCATAGAAACTCTCCAGTTTTAATAGGCTGACTTCAAAAATTCATAACTCTTTGTGTACAGCTTCAAATGACTTATATGACCTATCAAATTAAAGCTTGATAAGTCTACTTTCATTCTAAAACTTATCATAGGCACTGGACATCATTTGATTATTCAAAACTATCATACAATCAGAATGCCACACAGGAAAACACACTGGCAGCAAGGTTTACATTCCTGCGACTTTTGCTAAACCAGAGCTTAGCAATCCACTTGATTCAAACTTATTCTTAAGCCTCAAATCCCGAAATTTGGTATATTACATATACCTTATTTAAAATTTTCATATTATTTGTTTTAATCAAGGAAAAACTTTTGTGTTAAACAATTTCTTTTCAAAAATTAAAGTTCAATTTTGGGCTAATTGATTGAGTATATTAAGACCAAAATAATTTTATATCGAAATACGAACAATAAATAGATAAATAAAGAGGCCAATAAAGGTAATTAACTCTATTTTTCAAAGAAGATATCATAGGAAGTTAAGGAAATTAATAAAGGATAAACCTGAAGTGCGTATGCTCGAATCAATGAGATCCAATCTAATCTTTTATCTATTTATCCATCCATCTATCCATCGAATATATACAATGTTGTAGTGTCGTTGTGATTGGGCCATCTAGGAGCATTGTATCACCAAAACTAAAAATTTCTATTGGGCTTTTATTTGACAAAATCCGTGCTGCTTATTTTGATTGGTCCATTGTAGTGACCGTCCGTTGACCTTCATAATGTCTATGTTTAATGTTATTTGATTTTTTATTGTAAATAGTTACAGAGATGTAGTGAATTGTTAAACAAAAGTTATAAAATGACCTCAAGGAGGGGTCTTATTCATATCTTTTAATAAGTTTGAAACTTAAGAAAAGTGTCTGTTAATTGTTGAACCATTATAGTAAATAGCTATTGAGGGGTAGTCTGTTACTAAACAAAAGTTGTTAATGACATGGAGGAAAAGTCGCATTCATTTATTTTGACAAGTTTGAAATTAAAAAAAAGGTGATTGTTAATTGTTAAACCATTATGTTGAATTACTAATAAGTTGTAGTAAATTACTAGTTAAACATTGTGAATAACAACTACTATAGATTTGGGTGTTTATAACACTTAATAAATAATGGTTACATCAAATAAATATCATGTATGTTGAGGCGGACATCACGGAAGAATATATAATTCTAAAACATAACGGTGAAATATATGTACCGTTATATATTGAAAAGCGAAATTCGCGAAAATATAAAAATAATGGTTGTAGTTAATAACCGTCATTTATTTAGTGACACATATGACGGTTCTTACGAAACAACCATAATTTAATACTTGTAAATGATTAATCTTGCAACATTATATCAGTAAAAATAAATACATAACGGTTGTAATAATTAACTATAAATTATGATATAAATTTGAAATATTATTAGATATTATATCTAATAATAATATCTAATAATATTTCAGATTTATACTTCTAAGACAACTAATATGTTAAGATATAATTATATATAATATTTATAATTTTAAGATAAATATAATATATTAAGATATTAGTCTAATATATAATATCAATCAATATCTTAAGGGGGTGGGAAAGGCGGGATTTAAAACAAATATTTGACAATACTTGAGAGTTCTTCATAAAGAATGGATATGCATTTTTTAAGAATATTTAACAATTATCAATGAAAACTGTCATATATAAGGATTTGGGATTCTAAAGAAATTTTATTTCAAAATACTTGATAGTTCTTCACAATAAAGTGTAATATATTCTTTATAATTACTTAACAGTTAAAAATAATAATCCTCACATATAAAAAGGCGAGATTCTGAAAAAAGTCAAATATAAGAAGGTGTGATTCTATAAAGAAGTTATTTGACAATACATTATGGTTCTTCAGGAAAAAAAAGTGTTAAGTGTCATTTAATATAAAAAAGTGGGATTTTGGAAAAAAATTATTTGACAATAAATAAGAACAGTTAAGTATCCTATAATATAAGAAAAATTATTTAACAATATATTAGGGTTCTTCACAAAGAACTGTTAAGTAATCTAACAATATATTAATATATTATTTATTGATATATTATGGAAAATACATTATGGTTCTTCTTTAAGAACTGTTAAGTATTCTTTCATTTAAAAAGATGGGATTCTGAAAATATTAAATATAAGGAAGCAGGATTTTGAAGAAAAAAATTTATTTGATGCAACTCTTCTAACTCTTTCTTAAATTGTTTTAAGCTTCCTTAGTGGATCTCATACTCTTCTTTCCATTGGTTTTGCTCTGCCTCCATGGGTTTCGTCCTCCATCACTAACATGGATCTTCATTTGTAGCTCCTTCCTCGGGTAAGCTTTCATTTTTTTTTAGTTAATGTTTTTAGCAAGGAACGAAAAACCGGACCGGGCAATGAACCGGTCACAACACAGGTTCAAGGGTTAATGGGTCAACTGGGGTCTAACTGATAGTTGAACCGGTCATATTAAATAATTATGATTTATTAGTGATAATATATATTAATATATTTTTAAACTTCTATAAATAAAAATAAAGATTTTTAGAAAAAAAAGCTTAAAATCTATTAGTATTAGTTATAATGCCTATACTTATGCAATTATATCTCATTTCCTATAATTATTATATCTTTTTAAATAATTTTTTTCACTATCTTCTTCATTTTTTTTAAATGTGTTCTTTCTTTACATATTTTTCTCTTCATTTTAGTCTTCAACCATCCATTTTCCCCTAAAAAGAACAAAATAAAAATTTAGAAAATTAAAAAAAAAAAAGAAACCGGTTCAGCCGGTTTGACCACCGGTTCTGACCGATCCAACCGGTTTGACGGTTGAATTAGCAAACCAGATCGGACCATGGATTGTTCCCGGTTCAACCAGTCGAACCGGCCGGTCCGGTCCGGTTTTTTGTTCTCTGGTTTTTAGTTACATTTTATTTTTTATATAACAAGAGCTCACTAGTTGAAGCTCAAGGTCATCAAATTATCTAAGAAGAAGAATCACAGACAAAAAGCAATATTTAATTTCTGATGATGGTTGTAGGTTTGAAGATAAAAACAGAAAAAAAACATAGAAGGAAAGTAGAAAGCACAAAAACCAATGAGGTAAAATGCCAAAAAAAATTTTTATTTTTTTATTGCAGTGAAAGTAATTTTGATTGCATTAGATTATATAGACTAAAATCAATATAATTTTTCTCCAACTTTATTTTTTATATTACAAGAGCTCACTAGTTGAGACTGAAGGTCATCAGATTATCTAAGAAGAAGAATTACAGACAAAAAGTAATATTTAATTTCTGATGATGGTTGTTGGTTTGAAGATAAAAACAGAAAAAAAAAACATAAAAGGAAAGTAGAAAGCACAAAAACCAATGAGGTAAAATGCCAAAATTTTTTATTATTGTTTTATTGCAGTGAAAATAATTTTGATTGCATTAGATTATATAGACTAAAATCAATATAATTTTTTCTCCAACTTTAAGCAGCTTGTTGAACCATAATCTACTCGAACATTCACCCTCTCACATTCCTAAACTTCAGTAGGTATGTTGAAATTAGATCCAAGATTTGCTCAAGTTTTAATATTTGTCAATTTTACAATATATATTCTGATTTTCATATCTATATTATCCTTTGCAGTTAAAGGATGTGTGACGAGAACTCTAGAGTATTGATATGTGATCGATAACTACAACAAAGGGATTGGAGAATATTGTAAAATTTTTTTAATAGCTTTTTTTTAATAAAAAAAAGATAATGTTCTAAAGTATTTAAGTGACTAATTTCTTTTCAATTGTATGATTTATGATGTTTATTGTAACACCCCAATTTCTATTCACCAATATGTCTTCTAATCATTTATGGCATTCAATGGAATAAAATGGTGAATGTTGATGTATTGAGAATTCAAGAAGCTAGTAAAATTCCATTTTTATGAGAATTGGGCTAAAACAAGTAATGGAATTAATTATTGGGTGTTCCAAAACACCCATTGTTAAAGCCCAAAATGAGACATAAAAGAGCACAATATATGGGCCAATACTAAGGGTTAAACTCGGGCATGGAAGTAAGAAGGGAAGAAGGCCCAAATTTAATCCAAAAATGTGAGGGCACAATATTAATTTTCCAATAAAGCAAAGAATTAATTATTTTCCCAATTAATTGAAGTGATTTTGGTTAATTAAGGAAAATAAAGGGGAACTATATATGTGGAGATAAATATGCAATTTTGGAGTATTCTTGACCAAATAAATTGGGCTTGAAAAGTCAAAAAGCAATATGACACAAATTAATTACTTAGAAGAGGGAATTATTGGGAATTCAAGAAGCAACATTTTCCTCCCTTTTCTATCATAAATTTCGGTAAAAAGGGGGAACAAAAAGGGAAAGATATTTGCTTGGTTCATATTTAATTCAAGAAGAAGAAAATTATGACCAAGTAAAACCAAGATTGAAAAGTCAAAAGTAACATTTAGCATAAAATAATATATTGTTAAGAGAGATGACTTGGATATTTCAAGAGCACTTGGTTTCCTATCCAAGACCTATAATGGCGTTAAAAGAGAGAAGAGGAAAGAGGAATTATCATAGTCAAGTAATAAAAAAAGAAAACAAAACAAAAGATGATGGAAATTTTGGCCATGTGACAATTATATTAAAATAAGATATTGCCAAAAGATATTATGAGACCATTCTAATCTCTTTCTTGGCTTCATCATTTTCGTCCAACAACCCCAAAATAGAGAGAGAAGAGAGCTCAAGAAGCTTGAAGAAACAAGAGGAGAAACCTAGGGTTTCAAGAAACACAATCAAGGTAAGATGCTTGAAATCCAAGTGTTTATGCCTTCTAAACTCCTTAGACCTTCCTCTAACTTCTTTTTCTTCTTGAAATTCATGGTTAGCAAGCTAAATCAAGAGTGAATAGAGAGAGGGCTGAGGCATGCTAGAGAGAGAAAGTGATGAAATTAAGAGATAATCTCATGAACTTGATCCTCTTGTGCTATAAGATGTTGTTGTGGTTGTTGTTGTTGAATTTAGCTTGGTTTTTCCTTGGTTTGTAAATTTGGGATGATGAACCCTAGAATGTTATGCTACTAAAACTTCTATGGATCATGTTTGTTTAGTGTTTAAGTAGCTAATCTTGTGATTATAAGTGAAAAGGAAGTGATTAATCAAGAGAAATCAAGAAAACACACTTTCCCTCCTAAAAAGCTAAATTTTGGTCTGATGCAGAACATAAGGGAGAAGCTGGAATTTTGCAATTTTTATGATTCTATTGGATTTAGAAGGAAAAATTGTGTAGGTATACATGAGTTCATGATTTTTGGATGTTGCTAAGCAAATCTGGAATTTATTGAAGTTCAAAGTAAAGGCTATTTGAATTGTTTCACTGGAGGTAGAGTTAATGTGAAGTGAATTTCGTTAGCCAAACTTAGTCCAAATATTATGAAACTTTTTAGGAATAAAGTAGACATCTAGAGCTTTAATTTTATAGGTGGCTTATAATTTTTGGACTTGTATACTAAAAGATATGGATTTTTGAAGTGATGCCCTATTTCTGGATGTAATCTGGAACAGGGGAAGTTTTGCGAATTTCTGGGAAAAATGTGATAATAGTGACTAACTTTGGGTATTTTTCTGTGAAAATACATTTAAATAGCTTCACATAGGCTTTGGAATAAGTTAATTTTGAATTTCCTGGAATAAGTTAATTTTGAATTTCCTAGAATTAGTTATGATCAGGTAGTAACATTTTCTTGCATATACTATATGATTATTGTATGTTTGTGTATGCTATCTTCTGTAACATGAGCATAAAGTCTCAGACACGCATAATATAATGCCCTAAAATGTGATTAAAGGCTAATGACTTCAAAAGTGAATGTAATTATTATTAAATAAACACTTTTGGAGAATATGATGTGAATTGCGTTCTGAATGTGTTATAATCAGTGCCTAAACCCTGTATTTAAGTTCAATTATGGATTAATACCTAAATTGAATTAAATTAGAGGGAGGCAGCATGGTAAGGTGTAATGGAAAGATAGAATGTGTTAAATGGTGATTTAATAGGAATTGCCATAATCAGGGACAAAATGGGGAAAAAGAAAAGTTATCCATCAATTTGTCAGCAACCAAAGAGGGAACTCATTAGTAACATAAAGATCAAGAAGTGTGACAATTGCCTAAGTGTTATAGAGGGAATCATCCCATGTTTGCTTGTGCATTGAAAAGTTGAGAGGAGGCTCAAGATCTTGACATGTATCAACATATGAGCCGTGGGATCATGGTCAACTTCTCAACACCAATTCTCTTCCCTCCCTTCATTAAGTCGACCAAAAGGGAGCTTGGGACACCACATTTCTGTTTCATTCTCTCTCATTCCAGCACCATTTTTGTCCAACCAAGAAGAGGAAAGAGAAAGGAAAATGTGAGATTTTGGCTTTGTAGATGATCTCTTTGGCTCAAATCATCTTCTTTAACGTTGTTTACCTTGATGAGAGCTTCATCTCAATGGTTTTAGACTTTTGAAAGGTGTTTGAGAGCTTGAGAAAAATTGAAAGCGCTTGAATCAAAGAACAAGTTTTGGAAAGTGAAAGAAATGAGAAATAGCTTCCTTTTGACTTATATATTTTGGTTATTGGTTGAGTTTTGGAATTTGTAAATTTTGCCCTGATTTTAGTGTGATTTTAGAATGAATGAATTTCCTAGTGTATTGTTGTAATATCCTAAATTGTAATTAAGGACTAATGACCTTAAAAGTGGTGTAATTAATGTTAGTTAAACACTTTTGAAGTATATGAGGTGAATTGCGATATAAAATGTGTTTGATGATGGTTTAATGATATTTTGATAATCAGGGACAAAATGGCAAATTATCGATCAATTGGTCAGTTACCGAAGAGAAAACTCATAGGTGACTTGAGATCAATGGTTAAGATTTGTTGACAAGAGACCAAATAGGGTGGGATCTTGTGTAAATGGGCTTATATGAGTTCATGGTAGAGGGAGTAAGATTATACCAAATGTCAAATTGTGGACCATTGGATTGGTCAAAAGGTTCAAACTCTCTTCCTTCTCTCTTCTCACCCTCAAGGTCAGTTGTTTGTGTGTGAGGAGCAAGAAAATATGTTCTTTATCATTTTCATCTCTCTCATCTGCCTCCATTTCTGTCTCAACGCAAGGAAGAAAGAGAAAGTGAAAGGTAGTATCTTGACTTGCTAAATGGCTTCTAATGCTCAAGAGTTCTTCATTATTCACGTTCCTACTATCAAGACCTTCATTCCTATATTTTTAGTTTTTGATTTAAGGAGTTTGAGAACTTGTAGAAATTTGAAAGTGGGAAAATTAAAGAAGTAGCTTTGGGAACAAGTTGAGGTGACCATTTATGATATTTTGGTATATTTGTTATGATTTTTGGTTAAGCTTTATAAATTCTGGAATTTTTCCCTGATTTCATAAGAATTGGATTAAAATGGTATGGTGTAGAAAATGATGCTAGGATGTGTTATAATGTCAATTGTTTTGGTTTAGAATTGAATGAGAAAGTTTGGTAAATTGTGGTTTGTGTGGCCTTGTGAGCTAGAGTTGAAAATATGTTGATAGAAGGGGAATTTGGGTGTTTTGAGGTTACCAATATGTTCCTTATGGAATTTAAAGTGAGAATGAACTTTGGTATAAGTCTTAGAGCCATTGGGATCAGTTTTGGTAAATCTGGAAAACTCTGTCGAATTCTATGTTTCTGGTTCCTGATGAACAACACTCGAGTGAGGGAGGGTTCTACTCGAGTGCGTCAGTATAATTCCCTCTTCCTTCTGTATTTCACCTGAGCTTTCACCTAGAAAGCAAGAGTGCACTTTCTAACCCGCGAGTGATGAGGGCTATCACTCGAGTGAGAATGGATTCACTCGAGTGTAGATGTAAGTTCAGGTTAAGAGTTGCTCTAGGCCAAGCACTCGCAGGCCAAACTCCAAGAGTGTGACTTGACACTCACAGGTATGGCGTGATCACTCGAGTGCTTGTGTCTGTGCTTGAGTGAACCTTTGCCTATAAGATTCTTAGTTGTTCTCAAGCAAACACTTCTTGTGGCACACTTTAGGGGACTCGAGCGAGATTTGGGGTTATCACTCTAGTGCAGGTCTTCGTGCTCGAGTGAGCCATTCAAAAATTGATGTTTTCCTTCCTAAAAAGGCATCTTTGGGATACTTTCTCCCAACCCTTTAGGCATATGTTTAGGCATTTAACAGCCACCTAAAGAGTTTAAATAACAACCAACTTAAAGTACTATGGAATTATGAACTTGGAAAAGAGATTGATTGGTTGTCCCAGATTTGGTTTATAGGGTTTGACATTTGTCATACTCGTAAGCTCACTGTGCCAGCAAACGTCAGAAAGGATCAAGGTAGTGACTCTTTCTCTTATACCATATGTGATGCATTGTATGTGTGTTTTATCATTGATTTGTGATAGATTCAAATGCAGCAATATTTGTGAAATTGTGTTTGTGCCCCCATACCAATAGTCCCTGAGTCGCTAACAACGATTCGAGTAAGGTCAGTTAGCCTTCTCGGCGATAAAAGGGGATGAGGATGGGGTGTGATATCTGTGAATGTGTGGAAGCCAGAAGGCTATTTGTCGGCAAAAAGGCTATATGTGAGCCGTAAGGCTATGTGTGTGCACTGCCACGCCAACAATCCCTGAGTCGCTAATAATAGTTCGGGTTAGGACGATGTGCCTTCCCAGCAGTAACAGGGGATGAGGGTAGAGTGTGATTTGTGTTGCTACTACTATGTGATTATGTGTGATATGAATAATTTGTTACTACTGGGATTCTTTTGAATCTCATTCTTTCCAATGACTAACATTTCAAACAGGGCAAGTGGCTCAGAGAGAAATGAGAAACCTAGAGCAGTTAGGGTCTCTTAGAGATATTTGTGTAGGGTTGTTGGTTATCTGTTTTGGATTTGGGACTACTGTATATGAATATTATTTTGGATATAGTGGTGTAATCCCCTTCAAGGAAAATTTCAACCCTTTAATGTATATAACCTGGGGATTTGGCAGGATTTTATTCTACACTCTGATATGTATGAATGTGATATAACTGCATAGGTAATTATATTCAAGATTTAAATTTAGGACTACGATAAGGGAAGAATTTAGAAAATTTTGTGAAAACCCTACCGTAAGGAGGGAGTCCATAATGAGTTCTAAATTATCTGACGGTCTCTAATTTGTTAAAATTACGCATTTTTGAATCATAATTACGGATTTCAAGGTAGGGGTTACATTTTGGTATTAGAGATGTAGTTCCTGGCAAGGGTAAAGTTGCTAGGATAGTTCCCTTAGTCTTGGCTATAGGAGTAGAAGATGAATATGATTGGTTATTGTGTACACATATATGCCTGGTGATTGTGGATATATGTGAGATTTGTAGGCAATATGTATACATTATCTGTGAAACTGATATAGTGAATGATTTGTAGAATGAAAAAGACAAAGGATCATCCCAGAGTACAACAAGTGGACCCTGAGGTGGAGGTAGTCAACGACAATCTACCAGATCCAATGCGGTAATTAATGGGTCTAATAAAAGATGAACGGGACATAATCACTGAGCTGAGAGAAGAGCTTAGAATTGAAAGAGGCAAAAATAAAGCAGATCAAGGTCCGTCTACTGAGGAAGAGACCCAAGACGAGACTCGTTACGAGGAAACTGCTGAAGGGTCAGCAAGACCGCTAGAATCCCTACCTCATGCCATTCTAAATCAAGAGTCACACGGGGTGCCAGTAAGAGAAGAGCGGGATATGCAGTACTAGGTATCAAAATTCTGTAAGCATTTGCCATCGGTATTTAGAAGGAGATTTGATCCACAAGTAGCCAAAGATTGGTTAAATCGGCTTGAGAAAATATTCAAAGTTCTTGAGTGCCCTTCTGAGGTAAAAGCTCGATTGGCGGTTAAAGTTAGAAGGTAATGCAGATCGCTGGTGGAGAAATATTTCTATGACACTACGGAGCAGAAACATGCCACTTACTTGGGAGGTGTTCCAATAGAAGTTCAACAAGAAGTATTTTCCCAAGTCGGTGCGGCTTGAGAAGGAAACTGAATTTCCCAATATAAAGCAGGGGGACACAGAGACTTTTGATGAATATTTGTCCCGTTTTGTCTGGCTGTCTAGATACTCCTCTTATGTACGGAAAATGGATGACGAGGAGTGGAGTTCTGATATGCTCATCCGTGGTGTGAGATGGGAGATAAAGAAGTGGCTAGCTACTCACCAGTTCATTGTATTTAACAAGGCGGTGGAACAATGTAGAATCATTGAGAATAACTTGAAAGATCTGTATCCGGCCAAAGGTGCTAGTAGCCGCAGTAAACCTAGTAAGGGTAACATTTCTCAGAAGCAGAAAGGCCAAGGATCCTCTTCGTTTAAGGGCAGTGGTAAGAAGCCTTACCAGCCCAAAGATCATGAACCTCAGAGATTTGTGACTGAGTGGAAATGTCCTTGCTGTAACCAACCGCATTATGAAAATAATTGTCAGGGTGAAATGATCTATTTTAATTGTAAGCAACTGAGACATCTTTCTAGAGATTGTCAGTGACCGAAAGCCGATCAGAGACCAAGGACTCAAGGCAGGGTATTTGCAATGACTCACGAGGAAGCCCATAAGTCCCCCGATCTCATTCAAGGTAATATTTTTCTTAATGGTAATGCATTACAAGCATTATTTGACTTAGGTACCAATCATTCCTTTATTGGGTATGATTGCGTGAAACGCCTGGGTATGCATGTACACAAGTTGCCATTCTATCTGGTTGTGTCAACACCAATGGGTGTCAAAGTTATAACTATTGAAGCCTGCCTAAATTACATAGTAACTGTAGAGGGACATGAATCTGTTATTGATTTGATTTGTCTGCCGCTTTACCAATTGGAAGTCATTTTGGGTTTTGATTGGTTAACGACAAACAATGTACTACTTGATTGTAGGAACAAGAGGATTATGTACTCTGTATCTTAGAATGTTGAGAATGTGAATGCTAGATTGAACTTCCTTTCAACAGCCGAAGCTGAGAAGTGTTTGAAGAAGGGTTGCCAGGGGTATATGGTGTTCTTCTCTGTACAAGGGGAGATCAGTGAAACTTTGAATAGCATACCTGTGGTAAGGGAATTTCCTGAGTTATTTTCAGATGACTTAAGTGGATTACCTCTGAAAAGGGAGGTTCAGTTTCCAATTGAGATTGTACCTGGAGCTAGTTCTATATCTAAGGCCCCATACCGTATGGCCCCAAATAAAATGGCGGAGTTAAAGAAGCAGATTGAAGATTTACTAAAAAAAGGATTCATTAGACCCAGTATGTCACCTTAGGAAGCTCTAGTTCTGTTTGTTAAGAAGAAAGACAGGAGCCTTCGTTTGTGTATCGACTATCAAGAATTGAATAAAATTACTGTCAATAAGTACCCCCTCCCCAGAATCGATGACTTGTTAAATCAACTGTCAGTTTCATGTGTGTTCTCGAAGGTTGATCTAAGGTCAGGGTATCATCAGCTGCGAGTGAAAGTAGAAGATGTTTCAAATACTGCTTTCTGGACTAGGTATGGTCATTATGAATTCTTGGTGATGCCATTTGGGCTAACTAATGCACCTGCGGTATTCATGGATTACATGAACCGTGTCTTTCGACAATATTTGGATCAGTTTTTCATTGTGTTTATTGATTACATTATGATATACTCTAAAAGTAGGGAAGAGCATGAGCATTATTTGAGAATTGTGTTGAATATATTGCGTGAGAAGCAACTCTATGCCAAACTGAGTAAATTCGAGTTTTGGCTTTCAGAAGTGAAATTCTTAGGCCATGTTATCTCGTAGGAAGGGGTCTCTGTGGATCCTAGTAAAGTGAAGCAGTACTGAACTGGAAAAGGCCAGAAACTATTGCTGAGATACGCAGTTTTCTGGGTCTTGCTGGTTATTACCAGAGATTCATCCAAAATTTCTCCCGTATTGCCTTGCCAATGACCAAGCTTATGAGGAAGGATCAGCTATTTATGTGGGATAAGAAATGTGAAAATTGCTTTGTGGAGTTGAAAGAGAGGTTGAATATGGCACCTGTGTTGATTATACTTGATCCCAGCTTGACTTATGTTGTATACAGTGATGCGAGTAAGTAGGGATTAGGATGTGTCCTGATGCAATAGGGACATGTGGTGGCCTATGCCTCTCGACAACTCAAACCTCATGAAATGAATTATCCTACACATGATCTGAAGCTTGCGGCAATTGTGTTCTCTTTGAAAATTTGGTGGCATTATTTGTATGGTGTGACGGTAGAACTGTACTGCGACCACAAAGTCTCAAGTATCTGTATAATCAGAAAGAATTGAATATAAGACAACGTCATTGGATGGAGTTGTTAAAGGACTACAATCTAGAAATTAAATATCATCCGGGTAAGGCAAACATAGTCACGGATGCTCTTAGTCAAAAGACAGTGCTTGTGGCAGCAATGATGACACAGGAGGGGAAGATGATTACAGATTTTCGAGATTTAAATTTATCGAACCAAATCATCTGTGCCAACTATACTGTTTCCCAAGGGGAAAGTGACTTGAGGGCTGAGATTAAAAAAGCTCAGAGGCAAGATGGTTGGATACAGCGTAACTTGGCTAGAATTGAACGGCGAGAAGCTCAAGGCTATGATATGTCGCCAAGTGGACTAGTTCACTATCATAAGAGAATCTATGTTCCACTTAAGGCGGAATTGAGACGGAAGATCCTAGATGAAGCACACAAGAGCCGGTACACTCTTCATCTTAGTATGACAAAAATGTATCATATTCTGAAATCTGTGTATTGGTGGCCGGGCTTGAAGAGTGATGTGACGAAATATGTGACGCGGTGTCTTACCTACCAGAAGGTAAATATCAAACATCAGAGACCGCCAGGTTTGTTGCAGAGTCCTGAAATTCTAGAATGGAAATGGGAAAGTGTGACCATGGACCTTGTTATGGGATTACCAAAGATTAGAAACTATGATGCAATCTAGATCATTGTGGACCGGTTAATGAAGTCGGCACACTTCATACCAATCAATGCTAGTTACTCTCCGGACAAACTAGCAGAGATTTACATTCGTGAGATTGTGAAGCTTCAAGCACACCAAAGAATATCATTTCCAACTGAGATCCCCGATTCACTTCTAGATTTTGGAGGGCGTTGCATGAAGCCCTAGGTACTCAGTTGAGATTCAGCATAGCCTATCATATCCAGACGGATGGACAGTTAGAGAGGAGAATTCAAATACTGGAAGATATGCTATGAGCTTGTGTCCTCAACTTCAAAGGGAATTAGGATCACTTTCTTCCACTTGCTGAATTCACCTACAACAATAGCTATCATGCGAGTATTCAAATGGTGCCGTATGAAGCGTTGTATGGAAGGAAGTGCCAGTCACCCTTGTGTTGGAATGAACTATTTGAGAGGAAACTTTATGGGCCGGAGCTTGTTGAACAAACCTCAGCATAGATTCATATCATTCATAAGAGGCTCTTTGCAAAGTAGAGTAGACAGAAAAGCTACGCTAACAAGAGGAGAAAGCCTCTAGAATTTGGGGTTGGTGACCATGTCTTTTTGAGAGTATCACAAATTACTGTCATCGAGAGAGCTATTAAGCGGAAGAAGCTGAGCCCAAGATATATAGGTTCTTTTGAAATCCTTGAAAGGATTGGGCCTGATGCATATCGAATAGCTCTACCCCCGAACTTGAGCAGACTCCATTATGTGTTTCACGTTTCCCAACTAAAGAAATACCAACCAGACCCGTCTCATGTTGTTGAGTATAAGGAAATCGAGTTGCAAGACAATTTCATAAATGCGATGGAGCTAGAGCAGATCATCAACCGAGAAAATCGACAGCTCAGACACCGAATCATTCCATATGTGAAAGTGATCTGCAAGGTAATAACTCAAAGAGAGGCAACTTGGGAAGCAGAAGATGTTATCCGGAGTTTATGGCTCAAGTAGTGTAACAAATTTCGAGGACGAAATTTATTTTTTGCGGGAAGAATTGTAATATCCTAAATTGTAATTAAGGACTAATGACCTTAAAAGTGGTGTAATTAATGTTAGTTAAACACTTTTGAAGTATATGGGGTGAATTGCGATATAAAATGTGTTTGATGATGGTTTAATGATATTGTGATAATCAGGGACAAAATGGTAAATTACCGATCAATTGGTCAGTTACCGAAGAGGGAACTCATAGGTGACTTGAGATCAATGGTTAAGATTTGTTGACAAGACACGATAAAAAAAAAGATTTGTTGACAAGAGACCAAATAAGGTGGGATCTTGTGTAAATGGGCTTATATGGGTTCATGGTAGAGGGAGTAGGATTATACCAAGTGTCAAATTATGGACCATTGGATTGGTCAAAAGGTTCACACTCTCTTCCCTCTCTCCTCTCTCCCTCAAGGTCATTTGTGTGTGTGTGAGGAGCAAGAAAATCTGTTCTTCATCATTTTTATCTCTCTCATCTGCCTCCATTTTTGTCTCAACGCAAGGAAGAAAGAGAAAGTGAAAGGTAGTATCTTGACTTGCTAAATGGCTTCTAATACTCAAGAGTTCTTCATTAATCATGTTCCTACTGTTAAGAACTTCATTCCAATATTTTCAGTTTTTGATTTGAGGAGTTTGAGAACTTGTGGAAATTTGAAAGTGGGAAAATTAAAGAAGTAGCTTTGGGAACAAGTTGAGGTGAGCATTTGTGATATTTTGGTTAAGCTTTGTAAATTCTTGAATTTTTCCCTGATTTCATAAGAATTGGATAATGGAGGAGTTTAAAATGGTATGGTGTAGAAAATGATGCTAGGATGTGTTATAACGTCAATTGTTTTGGTTTGGAATTGAATGAGAAAGTTTGGTAAATTGTGGTTTGTGTGGCCTTGTGAGCTAGAGTTGAAAATGTGTTTATGGAAGGGGAATTTGGGTGTTTTAAGGTTACCAATAAGTTCCTTATGGAATTTTGAGTGAGAATGGGCTTTGGTATAAGTCTTGGAGCCATTAGGATCAGTTTTGGTAAATCTAGAAAACTCTGTCGAATTCTGCGTTTCTGGTTTTTGATGAACAACACTCGAGTGAGGGACGGTTCCACTCGAGTGCTTCAGTATAATTCCCTTTCCTTCTGCATTTCACCTGAGCTTTCACCTAGAAAGCAAGAGTGCACTTTTTAACCCGCGAGTGATTAGGGCTATCACTCGAGTGCAGGTGTAGGTTTAGATTAAAAGTTGCTCTAGGCCAAGTACTCGCAGGCCAAACTCCAAGAGTGTGACTCGACACTCGCAGGTATGGCATGATCACTTGAGTGAACCTTTGCCTCTAAGATTCTTAGTTGCTCTCGAGCAAACACTTCTTGTGGCACACTTTAGGGGACTCGAGTGAGATTTGGGGTTATCACTCGAGTGTAGGTCTTCATGCTTAAGTGAGCCACTCAAAAATCAGTGTTTTGCTTCTAAAAGGCATCTTTAGGTTAGTTCCTCCCAACCCTTTAGGCATATGTTTAGGCATTTAATAGCCACCTAAAAATTTTAAATGATATCCAACTTAAAGTACTATGGAATTAAGAACTTGGAAATGAGATTGATTGGTTGTCCTTGATTTGGTTTATAGGGTTTGACATATGTCGTACTCGTGAGCCCACTGTGCCAGCGAACGTCAGGAAGGATCAAGGTAGTGACTCTTTCTCTTATACCATATGTGATGCATTATATATGTCTTTTATCATTG
Source organism: Inga leiocalycina (assembly GCA_963242795.1). Taxonomy (NCBI): domain Eukaryota; kingdom Viridiplantae; phylum Streptophyta; class Magnoliopsida; order Fabales; family Fabaceae; genus Inga; species Inga leiocalycina. The sequence goes on along the minus strand of OY725322.1, from coordinate 47,602,352 downwards.
ATTTGTGACGGATTCGAATGCTGCAATATTTGTGAAATTGTGTTTACGCCTCCATGCCTATAGTCCCTGAGTCACTAACAACGGTTCGAGTAAGGTCAGTAAGCCTTCTCGGCGGTAAAAGGGGATGAGGATGGGGTGTGATATCTGTGAATGCGTGGAATTCGAAAGGCTATTTGTGGGCCGAAAGGCTATATGTAAGCTATAAGGCTACGTGTATGCACTGCCACAGCAATAGTCCTTGATTCACTAACAATAGTTCGGGTTAGGGCGGTGTGCCTTCCTGGTGGTAAAAGGGGATGAGGGTGGTGTGTGATTTGTGTTGCTGCTACTATATGGTGATTTGCTTACATACTATGTGATTATGTGTGGTATGAATAATTTGTTACTACTGGGATTCTTTTGAATCTCATTCTTTCCAATGACTAACATTTCAAACAGGGCAAGTGGCTCAAGAAAGAAATGAACAACCCGGAGCGGTTAGGGTGTCTTAGAGATATTTGTGTAAGGTTGTTGGTTATCTGTTTTGGATTTGGGACTACTGTATATGAATATTATTTTGGATAAGTGGTGTAATCCCCTTCAAGGAAAATTTGAACCCTTTAGTACCCGTTTGGTTCACGAAATTGAAGGTAATGTAATAGAATGTAATGTAATGGAATGGAATGGAATGTAATGTAATGATGATTACATAATTTGTTTGGTTTGTCATTAGAGAAAGATGATATATATACATAATAATGTTTGGTTGGATTACATTGAAAATGAGAAATACATGGGAATAATATAGCAACGGACAAAATTACCCCTCTCTACATATATAATAATGTACACATTGGGTCCATGATAATTTTTTAATTCTGTGCAATATACACATTGGGTTCATGGTAATTTTTTAATATTTAATGATGAAAATATTATTCAGTGTATAGGTTGGGTTCATGTTAATTGTTTTAATATTTAATGATAGAAATATTATTTAATGATATGTTTTAATATTTTTTTAAAGGTGGAATATAATTTTTAAATTTTTAATGGGGAATATTTCTTAAGTTTCTATATTATTAATTATTTTTTAATATTTACTGGTGATAAATAAATTATTTAATATTTAACAGCATTTATGGGTGGGCATTTTGGTCAATTTAAAAAATTATGATGGCAATAGTGTCATTTTCACTTGATTACAGGATGTCTGCATCCTCATTCATCAGTCATAGCAGTGTAATCCTGATTACATCAAATGATGTAATCACGATTACAAAATGTAATCCTGTTTACATTACATAAGTGCAACCAAACACTGTAATCACTCTATTACATTAGGATTACATGTAATCCTCTCTCATGTAATCGAACCAAACGGGCTGTTAATGTATATAACCCAGGGATTTGCTGGGATTTTGTTCTACACTATGATATGTATGAATGTGATATAACTGTATAGGTAATTATATTCAAGATTTAAATTCAGGACCAGGATAAGGGAAGAATTTCAAAAATTTTATGAAAACCCTACCGTAAGGAGGGAGTTCAGAATGAGTTTTAAATTATCTGATTGTCTCTAATTTGTTAAAATTACATATTTTTGAATCATAATTATGGATTTCAATGCAGGGGTTACAATTTTGGTGGAATTGATGTCATATTGTGTCATTGGAACAATGAAATTGGTTTAGAACTTAGAATGGAAAGGATTGCAATGTTCAGACTTGTGTGTGATATTGTGTTGATGTGTTGTGGCTAATGTGGAACATGCCATTGTGATGTGAATTTGGTTGTTTTGGTGTTTCCAATGGTTTCCTTGTGGAAAATTGTGTGGGAATAGGTTTGGTTGTTGATTTTGGAGCTATTGGACACTTTGGTAGAAATTTGGAAATTCTATCCATTGAAACTCTATGTTGGGCAGTTGGATTGAATGGACGTTTTGAATGAACAAATGGTGTTTAAAAAATCTGAAACTTTCAAATCTTAAAAATCACATTCCAAGCTTTAAAATGGACATATAATATGTGTCATTGCGATTTGTATGCTGGGAGTTATGATTTTTCAAAGTTTGGGATTGAAACTGGAAGCTGTTCTAGAGCAGTATGGGATTTCGTGTAATTCTGTATTTTTATAGTTATGAACATCATTGATTCATATTTTTCCTGTAAAAAGGACTTAAACAACTTTCTATTGGGTTTGGAATCACCCCATTTTGATTTTCCTAGAATTAGTTATGATTTTTCAAAGTTCCCTTAGCTGTAGCCCAAAAACTTTATGGGTAGTCTTTGGCTGCAGCCAGAAGATCTTGGCTACAGTCAAAAACTCTCTGTGCCATTTTTTGCCACAGTTAGAGATTTCTTGGCTACAGCCAACCCCTGTTTTCAGCACTTTGTGATTTTGAAAAGTGGTTTCTGACCTAGTACTTCCCAATATTTTTAGGCTTTCATTGAGCTTATCATAGCCACCTAAGGGACTCAAATGACAACCTACTTTAAGTATTTTAAAGTTTGGAATTAGAAAAGGGAATAACCTTATGTCCTTGATTTTGATTGATAGGATTCGATATTTGCCCTAAATGTGAGCAACTTGTGCCAGAGCACAACCGAAAAGAACAAGGTAGATACGCTTTCTCTTATACTATATATGATGCATTGTATGTTTGATTTATCATTGAACTATGATGATTTTGAATGCAGCAAAGCTCGTGGACGTGAAAGCTGTAAGGCTATGTGAAAGCTGAAAGGCTATGTGAAAGTCGTAAAGGCTATGTAAAAGCCGAAAGGCTATGTGATAGCCATAAAGGCTATCTGTAAACCTCAAGGCTATGTGTATACCGTTGAGGCAATGTGTATACTGTGATTGTTGCTGCTTTGCTGATTGATGATTTTCTTACATGCTATGTGATTATATATTGTATGAATGATTTGTTACTACTGGGATTCTCTTGAATCTCATTCTTTCCATTAACTAACCTACAAACAAGGCAAGTAGCTCGAAGGGGAAACAAACAACTAAGGGTGGCTAGGACTCCTTTACGGATATGATTTTGATGTTGGTTGTCAAATTTTTTGTTGGGATTACTGTATATATTACCAATTTAAATGTTGAATGATGATATATAATCCCCTAAATGGGAAATCGTTGGGGCAGAAATGTCCATAAACCCCTTTAGCTAATGTATGAACCTTGGGTTTGCTGGGAATTTTGTTATGCACTCTGATATGTATGAATGTGACTTAATTGCACAAATTAATTATATTTGAAATGCGAATATGAGACCAGGTGAATTGATTCTGAAAGAAATTTTGTGAAAACCCTATCTTGAGGATGGGATTAAAAAAAAGTATTTTACCATCTATTGGTCTTTAATTCATCTTAATTACATATTTTTGAATTATAATTACAGATTATAAGGTAGGGGTAACACATATTAGCTTAGTTGTAGTCTGGGATCCCAACAAAGATGCAGGGTTAAGCCAGGGTTGGCGTAAGGTTAAGCTAGGGTTGAACAGTCGTTTGGCCCTGGACAGTGTGCACACAACATTCTATCATTTTACATAACATGGTGTATGACATATTTCTTTTCACATTTTATATGTTTGAAATACATGTTACTTCTGATATTCACTCGAATGTCACCCTTTTTCAAACTAAAAAATCTTATAGCTGAGGCTAACAACTCAAAGGGCAAGATAGTGGCTATCGATGAATAGGGTCTTGGTGCATATCGAAGCTATTGTAGATATCTATACTTGTACTTTTATTTCTTTTGGATGCTTGCACATTTGTGTATATATGTCAAACCCTATGGGGAATTTCCTGTATTTTAAACAAGTACTTATTGTCAGTATGTTTCTGTTATCTTTGTATTTGTCAAACCCTATGGGGAGAAAGTCTGAATCCGACTGATAACGGGCCATAACTAAGAACCGAGCCAGTACCTAGAGAGAGGATGAGAGATTCCAAGCAGCCACTTTTTGATGAGTCAGAGTCTAAGTTCTGCATTACTACTCTCTCCAAAGCCAAACCAATACATGTGAGATATGACCTATAGTCAAATTAGAGGTTATGGGATTATGTTTGGCACAGATACTTATGGGCTTTTAAGAAGCATGGCACTCTTGTAGCCTAGTATCTTACATATTTGGATTATATGGATTCACTCTACTAGAAGCAAGTTTTACTGAGGTTGGAATTTCTGGACGTGATCTAGATTTATATGACGATGTACCTTTTTCCAAACACAACATTTTAGGCTAGGAAGAAGAATGATATAGTTGAGCAGGGCTCAAACGATCATTTTATCGAGTTTACGGAGCACATAACATCATACATGGTGAAGTACATGTATGTTAGCATGTAGAGGGTATATACCCAGTATTTTGGTGACCAGAGGTAGCCGACATGACCTTGAAGATGAGGGCAGTCATAAGGTACCGGTGGATAGAGGAAGGTAGAGCCGGTATCTATGTTTTGGCATGGATATACAAAAGGTAAGTATGCTTAACCTAGGAAAATCACGAGATGAGTGACGCTTGGGAAGTTATATGTATGGTTAGGACATAACGTGTAAAAGATGACAAAGTTATATTGTACAATAGTTTATAAGCTATATGGTGTTAAGAGCTTTTCTAAACTACTGTAAATATCCATTGTATGAGATATATGACATATATGTGTACCCGATATTTTAAGAAATGACAAAAATACCCTTTGTGTTCATATGAATTTATTTCTTCTCTGATTTCATATAGTGGTATATAACATATTAGAGAAGGACATCATAACCCAAATTGGGAAGATAGTCCTGACCTTATGCAACAAATTTTGGGTAGGATGGCATAGCAATAAACAATAATGAACAATCTTAGAGATGAACTACGTGAGGTATGACAGAGACAAGAAGGGTAAGAAGGCAAACGTAATCCACCTGAGCAACCTCATCAGGAGCTACTACCCATGCTTGTTTATGAAGCAAATGTTTCAAACATGGTTGAAACGATTTGATAGACAACAACCTCCTGCTTTTCAAGGGAGATTTGATCCTTTGCAAGTAAAATACTGGTTATCTAGATTTGAGAGAATTTTCATAAAACTGATATGCCCCAATATTATCAAGGTTCAACTAGCCATTCATAAACTAGAAAGGGATGCGGATATATGGTGGAGGAATACAAAGTTGATTCTACAAAAAAAGGAATATTTTGGTAACATAGGAAATATTCCAAAGAAAATTTAATAAAAGATATCTCTTTCAATTAGACCGACTAGCAAAAGAAAAGGAATTCCTTAACATATGACATGATAATAAAGATAGATTTAATGAGGACCTAACATGTTATATCTAATTGTCTTGATATTCCTTGTACTTGAGACATCGGGATGATGAGGAGTGGAATTCTGACATGTTGGTGTAAGGGCTGAAGCTAAAGTTGAAAGAGAAACTAGTTTCTAAATACTTTATCATGTTCAACAAAATGGTTGAAGAGTGTCGAATCAACGAGAACGACTTGTTGAGCATGTACCCTGATAGAAGCAATGATAATAAGTTTGCGTCTAGTAGTGGCGGTTTTTCCTGAAAACCCAAAGATCTGAGTGGACCGTCCAGAGGAGTAAACAAGAAGTTGTATTAGACTAGAGGTCATGGTAATCAAAGACCCTCACCGGGCAAAGCATGATGGCATTGTTACAAGTCATACCATCCTGGCAAGACATGCAGTGGTGCACCATTACATCAAGCTTTACCAATAAATCAGGTGCTAACTATATAGGCTCTTGCTAGACAAAAAATTTGTTATCAATATAGGGAACTAGGGCATTTTGCTAGATATTGCCTACATCAACAACAACCAATAGAGCTTGGCCTAAGACCTCAGGGCAAGGTTTATGTGATTACTCAGGAGGAGGCCAGAAAATCTCCTAAACTAATTCAAGGTACAAATTGTTGTTGAATTTAGCTTGGTTTTTCCTTGGATTGTAAATTTGGGATGATGAACCCTAGAATGGTATGCAGCCAAAACTTCTATGGATTATCTTTGTTTAGTGTTTAAGTAGTTAATCTTGTGATTATAAGTGAAAAGGAAGTGATTAATCAAGAGAAATCAAGAAAACACACTTTCCATCCTAAGAACCTAAATTTCGGTTTGATGCAGATCATAAGGGAGGGGCTAGAATTTTTCAATTTTTATGATTCTATTGGATTTAGAAGGGAAAGTTGTGTAGGTATACAAGAGTTCATGATTTTTGGATGTTGTTAAGCAAATATGGAATTTATTGAAGTTCAAAGTAAATGTTGTTTGAATTGTTTCACTGGAGGCAGAGTTAATGTGCAGTGAGTTTTGTTAGTCAAACTTAGTCCAAATATTATGAAACTTTCTAGGAATAAAGTAGACATCTAGAGCTTTAATTTTATAGGTCGCTCATAATTTTTGGACTTGTATACTAAAAGATATGAATTTTTGAAGTGGTGCTCTATTTCTGGAATGCAATATGAAACAGGGGAAGCTTTGCGAATTTTTGGGGAAAATGTGATAACAGTGACTAGCTTTAGGTATTTTTTCTTGAAAATATATTTAAAGAGCTTCACATTGGCTTTAGAATTAGTTAATTTGGGATACTTGCAGTACTGACTATATTTTTGTAGAAAGCTCATTGAGCACCCTATCTTCATTCTCTTTTGATTTAATGTCTAAACACATGGACTGTTATTCACAAGCATCAATTGATTTGAAAGATTTTTGTCAATTCAAAACTGAGCTTGGCTAGCATCAAGGTAATACAGATAGATAATGTAAGGGATGCATGCTTGAGAAACCTTTATCAGTCTAGAACAATAACATGATTAACCAATCTAGTCATAATTGCAACAATTCATTTAGAGTTTGGCTAATGCTCATCATATCAAGAGTAGCTTGAAGAATTTGCAGCAGGTTCCAAATTCTAAGCAGAGGGAAGTATTAGTTTCAGTCAATCATATTTTCACTGATGACTTAACACAGGATTTCCATTCTACTTGAATTCTGCAGATTCTTTAGCATATGCTAGTGCCATGGTGGGAAAGATTGAGCTGCAGGAGTTGGTGCCATCTGTGGTAAAACCTCTTAATCTCGAACTTAAACCTTTGCTTGAACATTTAAAATATGTTTATCTATATGAGGTTAAGAAAATGCCTACGATAGTTGGTAGTGCATTAACTAAGCTAGAAGAGATTAAGTTAGTGGTTGTTTTGAAGTGTATTAGGAAGGCTATATGTTGGTCTATAGGATATATTCATGGCATCTCCCCATCTGTTTACACACATAGGATTCTTTTATAGGAAGGAGTCAAGATTGTTAAACAAGCATAAAGAAGGATAAACCCTTTGATTTTGGATGTTGTTAAGAAAGAAGTGACTAGGTTGCTTAGTGCTGGCATGATTTACCTAATTTCTGATAGTGAATGGGTAAGTCCTGTACATGTATACCAAAGAAGAGTGGCATTACTGTGATAAAGAATGAGAAGAGTGAGTTGATCCCTATAAGAGTTCAGAACTCTTGAAGGGTATGTATAGATTATAGGAAGCTAAATGAGACAACCAAGAAAGATCACTTCCCTTTGCCTTCCATTGATCAAATGCTTGAGCATCTAGCTAGTAAATCACACTATCGCTTCCTAGATGGCTTCTTAGGTTAATTTTAGATCCCTATTGCCCCAGAAGATCAGGAAAAGACCACATGTAACCCCCTGCCTTAATTAGCATAATTAAAATTTGATAATGCAAAATAAAATGGATAGAGACCATCGGATGATTCAAAACTCATTTTAACTTCCTACCTTACAGTAGAGTTTTCATAAAATCTTTCAAAACTTCTCTATCCTGGTCTCAAGTTCAAATATCGAATATAATTTCCTGTGTAGTTATATCACATTTAAACATATCAGAGTGTATAACTTAATCCTCAGCAACCCCCAGGTTTTATCTATATATATAACTATAGGGTTCCAGTTCCCAATTATGGGATTACACCACCATGTATTCAAAAACTATTTACAACTCAAAAATATCATACAGTAATCCCTACCCAAATGAATAACCAACATGACCTGACTCAAGTGTCCCTAAAAGGTTCTAATCGCTCCGGGTTGTTCGCTTCTCCTTGGAGCCACTTGCCCTGTCTGAAATGTTAGTCAAAGGAAAGAATAAGATTCAAGAAAATCCTAGTAGTAACAAATCATTCATACCACACATAAGCACACAACATGTAAGCAAATCATCATACAGCAGCAGCACAAATCATACTCCACCCTCATCCCCTTTTACCGCCGAGAAGGCACACCATCCTAACCCGAACCGTTGTTAGCGATTCAGGGACTGTTGGCGTGGCAGTGCATACATATAGCCTTATAGCTCATATAACCATCCGGCTTTCACAATTGGCCCATCGGCCTTCACAAATAGCCTTTTGGCTTTTCACATAATCACACATATCACACCCCATCCTCATCCCCTTTTACCATCGGGAAGGCACACTGTCCTAACCCGAACCGTTGCTAGCGACTCAGGGACTATTGGTATGGCGGTGCTTACACATATCCATAAATGTCGTAGCATACGAATTCATCACAAATCAATGATATAACACACATACAATGCATCACGAATGGTATAAAAAAAAGTAACTCCCTTGTTCCTTTCTGATGTGCGCTGGCACAGTGGGCTCACGAGGACGGCAGATGTCAATTCCTATAAACCAAATTAGGGACATAGATCAATCTCTTTTCCAAGTTCTTAATTTCATAATGCTTTAATTTGGTATTCATATAAACTCTTTAGGTGGCTATTAAATGCCTAAACATATGCCTAAAGGGTTGGGAGAAACTACCCCAAAGATACCTTTTTGGAAGCAAAAGCACTGATTTTTTGTCGGCTCACTTGAGTGGATATGACCTCACTCGAGTGATGACCCCCAGATTCACTCGAGTCCCCAAAAGTACCACACTGGAAGTGTTTGCCCCAGAACAAACCTTAATATGTCTTACACCCTCACTCGAGCACAGGAAGCTGCACTCGAGTGATGACCTCAAATGTACTCGAGTACCAAAAAGTGAGATGCAACGAGTGACTACCCGAGAGCAACCATAAATCCAAAAAGCTTAAACTTACTCCCTTACTCGAGTGATGACCTATATCACTCACAGGAATGAAAGTGCACTCTTGAGCTTTGCCTAAGAATCCAAGCAAAACTGAAGGGAAAAAGGGAAAATGTCTCGCAGCAATCGAGTAAACCCTTCCCTCACTCGAGTGTTATTAATTAGAAGCCAAAATCACAACAATTGATAAGGTTTTCCAAATTGGCCAAAACTTATCCCAATAGTTCCAAAACCTATACCAAAACTCATCCCCACACAAAATCTCCTAAGGAACCTATTGGTAATCTCAAAATACGCAAATTCCCCTTCCATCAACACAATCTCAACTCTAACTCACATAGCCACACAAAACCTACCAAACTTCCTCATTTAACTTCAAATCAAACTTAATAACATTATAACACATCCTAACATCATTTTCTATACCATACCATTTTAAACTCTTTCATTATTCAATTCTTACGAAATTAGGGTAAAAATTCTAGAATTTACAAGGCTCAACCAAAAAAAACCATAAATATACTAAAATACATCAAATTCTTACCTCTTCAACTTGGTAAGATCAAATCCCTATTTTCCCAACTTTCAAATTTGTGCACACACCAAATTACCACTTCTCAAAAATCTGAAACCACAGCCATAAAGCCCTTACTATTATAAACAACTTTAAAACATAACATTTAGGCCAAAGAGATCATTCCCAAGTCAAAAACTCACCTTTGCTTTTCTCTTTCTTGACTAGTTTCAGCGAAAATAGAGGACAAGGAGAGAGAAATAAGGATGAAGAATATGATCATAAGTTTTCCCTCATTCCCAAGCTTACCACCGATTTTGAGAGAGAAGAGAGAGGTAAAAATGTTTGAAAATTCTACTTTGATCCAATGATCTACAACTTGCCACATGTCACCATCTTATTCTCCCTATCATGGATTCACATGGACTTATACGCATAGGATTCTACCTCTCCCCCTTTCAATCCTAGCCATTGATCTCAATTACCAAGGAGTTTCCTCTTCAGTAACTGACCAATCGGTCAGTAATTTACCATTTTACCCCTGATTATCACAATGCTTACTAAACCATCACTCAACCCACTTTGTATCACAATTCACCTCAAATACTTCAAAAGTGCTTAATTAACATTAATTACTTCACTTTGAAGTTATTAGCCCTTAATTACAGTTTAGGATATTACACCATATTTACATGTCTATTTGGTACTTTTTCCTATAGGCGCATGCCTTGTAGCCTATACAATGCCCTTAGTACCTTCCAGAATGCTTTGCTCTCCATTTTTAGTGATCTTCTTAGGAAATCAATTGAAGTTTTTATGGATGACTTCATTCTTTTTAGGGACAACTTTGACAATTGTCTAGGAAACTTAGGGCAGGTTTTAACTAAGTGCATTGAGAAGGGTTTAGTGCTTAACTTTGAAAAGTGTCACTTTATGGCAGATAAAGGTATAGTGTTGGGTCATTTGATGTCTTAAATAGGGAATTGAAGTAGAAAAATCCAAGAATGAGGGCATCTCTTCACTGCCATATCATGCATCTCTTAAAGAGTTGAGGTCCTTGTTAGGCTATTATGGGTTTTGTAGGAGGTTTTTCAAGGATTTTAGCAAGATATACGCTTAGTCTAAACTTATGCAAAACGATGTTGAGTTTCATTTTGATGATGCTTGTAAAAGGCTTTTGATACATTGAAATGTATGCTAACATCACCACCTATACTTATTACACCTGATTGAATACTTGATTTTGAATTGGCTTGTGATACGTCTATTACTGCTATGGGGGCTATGTTAGGAAAGAAATAGAATGACCTTTCTAAAGTAATTGCATATGTATAAAAAACATTAGATAATGCTCATGTTAACTATACCACAACTGAAAAGGAATTATATGCTATTGTGTTTGCTTTGGATAAGTTTAGACCATTTCTGTTGCATTTAAAGGTTATTGTTTACACTGACCATGCTATTATTAAGTACTTGTTTAGAAAAACTCACACAAAGCCAAGATTGTTAACGTGGGTGTTGCTTTTGTAAGAGTTTAAGACTAAGATTAAAGACAGAAGTGGAGCTAAGAATAATGTGGCAAATCATCTTAACTGGTTGCTAGAGCATACCAAGGAAGCAACTGATGCTAATAAGGTATGTGATAATTTCCCTACTGAAATTTTGTGTGCTTTTACCATGCATCAACCTTGGTATGATAATATAGTTAACTATTTAGTGACTACATTAATCCCTGCTTCTTTGTCTCACTTTCAGTTTCAGAAATTGAAAAGTAAGGCCAAGTACTACATTTAGGATAACCCTATCTTATAGAGAATTTGCAATGATAAGCTCATTAGGAGATGAATCCTTAAGGGTGAAGTGGTAGAATTTCTAGAAGCATGGCATTCTTGGTCATGTGGAGGTCATTTCATTACTAAGATGATTGCCAGAAAATTTTTAGAGGCTAGTTTCTTTTGGCTAACAATTTTCAAGGATGTCCATGCCTACTACACTAAGTGTAATACTTGTTAAAGGTTTGAAGGCAACAACAAACACCATAAGATGCCAATCATCCTATCTTATTCTCTAAAGTTTTTAATGTGTGAGGAATTGATTTATGGTGGATTTCTTGTTTTCCACCTCTTGAGAAACAAAAACCATATGATTGTAGCTCTTAGTAAGGAGAACAATGTTTTTGAAGACCTCAAGAGCTAGAAAGGTGATTTAGAAGGTGATATTGGATTAAGAAGACTCACCTTGTCTCTTATCTTTAACCTTGCTCTTTCTCTTTCCTTTTTCTTTTTCCACTTATTTTCTCTCTTTTTTCTTGACTTGGCCAACTTTTTAGCATGTGTTTGAGAGAGTGTAATGTTTTAATATTAGTCTCCATCTCTTGAGAATTACTTGGCCGAAATTTAGCCTAAGGAAACAAGAAGAGATGATATGTCAACTTGCCATAGCTTCTTGAAAAAGTAGCTTAGTTAATTGACTATGGATGAGTTGGTTAATTGAAGATTCATTCCTTCCTTCTCTCCTCCTCTCTTGAACAAACTTTTTCATCCAAAAAGAAGGAAAAATATATTGACCAATTTCTCTCTTAAAACTTTACTTTTTGATAAACTTCCAAGTTGAGTCATATTAGGAGACTGTTGACTTTTCTTCCTCCCTTTCCTTTCTTTTTAGCTTGGTCAATGTGTATGAAATAGCTTTAATTAAATTCTCTTTATTCCCTTTTAGAGTATTGACCGAATTGACTCACTAAAGGAGAGGAGAATGTGTTGTCAATTGATCACATATGTGTAAGTTCATGTTTGACTTTTCCAAGTGGTTTGACACTTTGACCATTATTCCTTCTTCTATTTTACCCTCCCTTGGCCATCCCTTTCACCATAGGATAAGGGAGTCAATTGTTTTTTTTATCCTTATAATTACTCTTGCTTTTCAAGAGCAAATCCTAGCCCTTCATTTTGATATCGACTTTCAACCTTAAGATCAAATGGTAATTGTCTCTTTTGCCCATGATCATGGCAATATTAATTGAATTGCCTTAGTTCTTTTATTCCTCTTTTTATCTCTTGCTAGACGCCATTTCCTCTTCTTTTTAAGTCCAAGTTGTAACCCCCTGCCGTAATTAATATTCGGATTACGCAATAAAGTGAAATAGAGACCAATAAGAACAAATTTTAATATTATAAACCCATCTACCAGACGGGGTTTTCACAAACACCTTTCGAAATCATTTATAAACTTGGTCTCAGAATCACATTTCCGAATACAATTACTACGCGGAATATCACATTCATAACAAATCAGAGTACACAACAATAATCCCGGCAATTCCGGATTCCATTTATTAATCAAGCCTTACAGAGCACAATCGCCCATACAAGCCCTCATATGGGGATTACACAAAGTTTTCTCATACACATAATCAAAACCTCATCCACATATACACAACTAAATCCAAATACCAATATCTATGCTCCCAACTATGATAACCAACTACCAACTTCAATCCCGAAGGAGTCTTCATCGCCCTTAGCTGCTCGCTCCATCATCGATCTACTACCCTGTCTGAAAGGTTAGTAGGGGAGGGTGAGATTCAAGAGAATCTCAGTAGGATAACAATATCAATATGCATGTATGATAGATGTTTAATGCATGACATGCTTGCACCACACAACTCATGATAACACAATGACAATTTGCAAGCTCAATGCTTCGAACAATATACCTATGGCCATAGCATAAATTGAAACATAGCTTCAAATTACACATAATTATGCAAAGCTAAGACATGCACCAACACATTAACACATATATCAAATACAAGCAGAAGAGATATGTTCCCTACCCTCTTTCCACGTAAGCTCCAGCACAGCTTACTCACAATCAGAACGAATACCAAACCACGTCCAGGGCGAACATCAACCCTATAATCAAAGCAAGGACATAGGGTTAATCCCTTTTCCAATTCCTTAACTCTCAAACACTTAATGTTGGTTATCATTTAACACCTTTAGGTGGCTAATCAAAGCCTAAACATATGCCTAAAGGCTTGGGAAACACTTGACCAAAGATCACCTTTTAAAAGTCCAAAATGCTGATTTTTGGTGGTGGGCTACGGCCCAAGAAATCCAGTTTCTTGGCTGAACTTCTAAAAATCATAACTAATTCCACAAAAATCGAAATGAGGTGATCCCAAAGCCAAATTAAAGCTATTCAAGTGCTCTACACAGGAAAAATATTGGCCAATACTGGGAATCACTACAAAAGTCCATATTTACACAAAATCCAACATGGCTCCAAAACAGAATCCAGTTTCGTCCTCAAACTTTGGACAAACATAAATCCCAGTTCACAAAACGAAATGACACATATTATATGTCCATTTTGAAGCTTAAGATGTGAACTTCAAGACTGAAAAGTTTCAGAATTTTATAACATCATTTGCCAATTCAAAATGGCAACACAAACAGACTGCCCAGACAGAATTCTCACTGGACAGAATTTCCAGTTTTGCAACCATTGTATCCAATCCAATTCAAACCAATTCCAATGATTAAATACCACAACATGACATCATTTTCAACACAAAACAACATCCAATTCCACCATTCACATTCCACACGAAAATACCATAAAATCAAGGCAAAATTCACAAATCACAATACTTAACCAAAAGTCACAAGACTTAGATCAACATGAAGCAAATGCTCACCTCTTCCTCTTTCCCAAACCAATTTCTTGATTCTTCATCTTTCCACTTTTGCTCAAGCAACAAAACACCTCCTCTCACAAATCTAAAACCATAGAGATGAAGCTCTCATCACTATGAACAACTTTATAGAAGATGAATTGAGCATTAGAGGACAAGAAGCCAACCAAAATCTCACATTTTCTTTTCTCTTCCTTCCCTTAGCTTTGGACGTTCATGGAGTGTGTGAGAGAGAAGATGAGATGATGAAATGAAGATGATGAAGTGATGCAGATTTTGGGGCCCAAAAACGTCCAAATAAGGGAGAGAGAAGAGAGGAAGAGTGTTGACTCTTTGACCCAAGATCAAGGGTCCAAAACTTGTCAAGTGTCACTCTCTTGTTCCATCTTCATGAGTTCACATAGGCACTTGCACACATGATTCCACCCTTTGATCTCTACAAAAATCAATCCTAACCATTGATCTTGAAGTTACCAATGAGTTTCCTCTTCGGTAACCGATCAATCGGTCGATAACTTTACCGTTTTGCCCCTGATTACAGTAATTCTCATTGAATCACCACCAACACTTCACATCTTTTCATTTAGCCACAATATGTGCCTTCCCTCTATTTTAAGTCAATTTAGATGTTAATCCATAATTGAGCTTAAATACAGGGTTTTGGCGCTGCTCACAGCACATACAAATCGGGTGCCAAATCACACCATAACCTCCAAAAGGGTTTATTTATCACTAACCACTTCCACTTTTGGAGTCATTATCCCTTAATCACAATTTGGGATCTTGCTAAACCGGGGCTTAGCAATCCACTAATCTCAGGCTTATTCTCTAGCCTTAAGTCGCAGAATTCGGGATATTACACAAGTTATGCTTTATATCACTTCTAACTTTAGATAAAGGAATTAGGTACTTTCCTTTAGTCAATTGGAACTAAGTTCCTTATAAAGTTCCCAAAGGAATTTCTAACATTATTTACACTTTCTATTTAGTACATTTAGCCCTTGAATACATTTAAGGATATTACATAGGGCCTATAGCTCGGAGGATTATAGCATGTGGTTACAAACCATGGTGTCATGGGTTTGAATCCCTCCTCATCTACAACTAGCCAAAAAGGAAGGACCTTTCCCTTTAAGAGTAGGTAAACCACGATTGGGATATCAAACCTAAATCTATGGAACTTAGGTATGGGTATCGTTTTTTTAAATGGAATGGCCTTACCTTACTATTCCCTTCGATCCTATTTATAAGCAACTTTTTCTCTTATAGGGCTGGTCCCTTTTATAAGCAACTTTCACTTTTTTCTGAAAATGTTAGCTTCTTTTTCCTATTTTACCCTTATTAAATACTCATTCTTTCTCATGTCATATACTCATTATCTCTCATACTTTATATCTATTCTCTCTCCTATACTTTTTTCATAAAAAGGGGCATATATGGAAAAAATATGACATTTTTTACACACTTATTGCTTTTAACTACCAGTTCGTTTTCTGCAATCAAGAAAAAATGTTCTTATAAATAGGACCAGAGGGAGTATTTTCTTTTTATTAAAAAAAGCAAAAAAGATATGCAACTTTGGCATAATAAATATAGTATGCCCTTTTCCACATATCTTTTTATGTTTTACTCCTCGTAATTCTTCTTCAACCAGACTTAGGTAGAATAGTAGAGCAAGTAAAGTATTAGTAGTATAGAAAAAATGCCTTCCTTGTCATTAAAAAGCGACAAGCTAGCACCATATTTGTAGTAGTTAATTTGTAGCAAATGAAGGTCAAAATCCCTATAGAAGACAAAAGGTTGCTAGGTTGTAGCTATTCCTATAAGCCGCTACAAAGTGTCTCATGATTTGTAGCACTTTTTGAGGCAATAACCACCACAAAAGATAAAAAAGTTGCAGGTTTGTAGCGGTTCATACAAACTGTCACAAAGACTGAGGTAGTGTTTCACGATTTATAGCGGTTGATGTAGCAATTTGGGGGAACCACTACAAATAATGAGACTATATTAAGGCTGACACCCCTCATTTTACCACTTTTGGCAAAATCATTCTCTATGCGCTCTCTAAGAAGTTTTCATCAAATTTGAGATTCTATTGGAAGTTTTAAGGAGTTAATTAGTCAAGATTAGTAAAGTTACTAATTTTATTTCATTTTTCAGCTGAGTATATTTTTTAAGTATATTTATGGTTATTTAAATATGATTTTGTAATATTTATGAGTTTCTGAGCCTATTTTGCCATATGGAATCTGTCTTTTTAAACCATTTTTGTCTATGTGATTTTAATTAGGTTTTAAAAGATATTGAAATTTTCTTATTTTGCTACATTATATGTAATTATATTATTATAATATTGTGATATTATTTCTTTAAAATTTTGGTTATTATTTATTTTTTAATTACATTATTATATATATTTTTTTATAAATGTTGTTTAGGTGTGAGTATAATTTATTTTTAATATTGACATGTTGTACGATTTTAATTGGCTAAGTGAGATATTATAATCAATTATTTTGTATTAATTTTCTTATTAAAAAAATTCGCACTAATTTGAAAAGTGAATAATTATAGTTATAATGTCTTTCGAGAGATACAATGAGAAAAGGAAGGTGGTAGATGAGTGCCCCCTATATGACCTCAAGAAGGGGGATAGTAGTCGGGGCAAAGAGCACCCTGCAGGGTGACATGACCTTGCGCCACCCCAGCCGGCGCCACCATAGCAGGAGACCCTACCAAAGGTGCGTATTCTATTAGAGGTGTGTGATATTAGTGTGAGCGACTACGAGGAGGGGGATTTTGAGATCAATGTTCCCCTGAATGAGGCAAAGCGATTCCTTGACGCCGAGGAGGCTGGATTTAATATGTGGGTTTAAGGTAAGTAATTGTTTTAATAAGTTCATACTTTAATTAAAATGGTTTAAATGTGAAATTATATTTAATTAAAATTTGTGATCAATTGTACATATGAGCAGGGGAATATCACTAACAGGAGGTTGGACATGGTCGGTTTAAATCAACTCACCGAGGGTTACATGTAGAAGTTCTATGGCATAAGGTCACGGACCATCCGATTGAGAGTAGTGGTCATCAACTCAACCGTTATATGAACGACCTAGGTAGGAATTGGGTCTGGTTCCCTATGCACTTCTATGGATGGAAGAAGATGCCCAAGAAGCCAAAGGAGGACGCGTGAGATAAGGTTGTGAAGGTAACTAATTTAATATATTAAATCAAATATAAATAATTATAATTTCTCTAATTTGTATTTAATTAATCAAATGAATTTAATTATAATTTATTTAATTGTTATTGATATATTTTGTCATGTAAGACAACAGGAGGCGATATGACTTCTTAAAGATAGGGGATGGGTAGAGGAACAGGAGAAATCGTCTCCCCCACTCTGTGCATAAGAAAGGGATGATGCCTCTATAACAGTTGATGGAGATCGTGCGTGAAAGTGTCCCACCTAATGACTGGGCAAGATTTGTCCAATACAGAAGAAGCCAAGAAGGATAGGTACATTTTTAATAATTATTATTTAGAAGGAAATATTAAAAATTATAATAAAATGAAATATTAATGTTTTTTTTTGTTTTCATAGGCTATTTCTAAGAGAAACACTAGGAACTAAGGGCATTATAAGATCCATCACATGATAGGGTGAAAGACATTTGTTGTCACCTATCGTGAATTAGTATTTTTACAATTAAAATAATTTTATTTTAATATTATAGAATAGATCGCCGTTCGTAATTTATTGTTTTAATATTTTTAGGAGAAGGCGGAGCTGGAGAACTATCAGACAAACTACGAGGAGTTATTCATTATCACGCATAGACACTGGAATGGTACTCCAACCTTTTAGCAGGCAAAGGAAGCCATTGTAAGAGTTAGAAATAAATTGTTTAAATATTTTTTATTTCTTTTAATTATATAAATTCCTTAATCATTTTTTAATAAAATGTGTGCAATAGGAGTGGATTAAGCTAACACAGACTGAGCTTGGAGAGTCCCGGTCGATAGAGTCCCAAGGGTCAGCTATTGACCCCACTATGCCTCTAAAAGCTATTATGGGCCTAGTTGAGCACCTTGGATGCTGTAGGGGTCTGGGGATAGGCGCCAGGCCTAGCATGGTATAAGGTAGGATAGTGCATATAATACTAGGACCTCTCAAGTGGAGACCTCCAGTGTCATGAGGCTGAGCGAGACATCTATTAAGAAGATTTGCGCAAAGGTTGCCAAGGCAAAGGCTAGGGTTGAGGCTAAGGTTACTATGAGGATGCAGATGCAGGTTGATTTCTTTTATCAGCAATAGGCCCAGTGTGAGAAATTATGAAAACGCGCTGCTGTCCAAGTCCTAAGAAAGGATCTTACCTGGCGAGCCAATTCAAAAGGTCCAGCCAGGCCCTATATTCGTCGACCAATCACCTCCAGATCCTGCTAAGGATGATAGTGTTGCTAATTTTGGTGACACCTTTGATGCCGCCCCTAGTAGAGGACATGATGATCAGGGTACTTGGAGCGCCTGAAATTTGGAACAAAAATATGGAGCCGCAACTAAAATTTTAAAATCGGGATAATTTAGGAAACCCTTTTTTTTAAAAAAAATAAAAACTAGTCTACAAAAAGTATTTAGGGTTTGAGAGTCGGTTATGTATGGGAAAGGTGTTAGGCAACCCACAGCTCCCATTCATAAGAACAGTGACCCTAAGTTAATTATTTAAAAATAAATATGGCCCTTTTTAATTTTATCATAATTATCCAAAAAAATATTTACAAAATGAGAAAAATGAATGAATTATTTACATTGTTGGACTTGACTTAAGTACCCTTTAAAGGGATTAAAGCCCATGTAGTTCATAAGGGGTAGAAAGGCATGTTACTTGGTTGGTGTCTTTTACTAAAATTTATTTAATTTATTTGAGAAAAATACTTTTTTGTGTGGTTTGTAGTTTCTATTATTATTTTTTTTAAAAAAAAGGCATATTCCTTATTTTCTCATCTAAAACCAAATTCATTTATTTTAAGAAAAGAACCTCTTTTTTTTATTTTGAAACTTTTATTTGCAAAAAAAAAAACAAGAGTTCATCAAGCCAACAAGGACAAGAAAAGACATGATCATCATATTAATAAGGAGGTCTATGATTAATATCAAACATCATAGACATGCACATCATACAGAATAATTTGAAGAAGTGACAAGCATGTATCTTTTTATCCTTACAAGCTATACAATGACAAGGTGATAAAGCAAAGAAAACCACGTGGATAGCACAACAGAATCACACTAGATCAATAGATGACAACAGCATACTCGTCATATTATTAGGAACATCTATACCCACAGCAATTCTCAGAATATGAAAGAAATCAGTGCATGCTTTTCATCCTTGCATATCTGCAACTTATAGGTCGCATAAGGAACAAAGTGTGATAGCAATACAAAGCAAAATATAGTGAATACATGAATACTGTAATGACCCAAAATGTGAAAACAGGCTCATGACTCCAAACGTGGATGTAATGAACGTTAGTCAAACACTTTTGGAGAATACAATGTGAGTATTGATCCAAATGACCCGAATTAGCAACAGAAAGTGCCCAAACCCAGTATTTAAGCTCGATCATGGTGACAAAGCTTAAGTTGAATTAAAAGTGAAGGGAATGGTGCATGGTATAAGAAATAGGGTCAAATAATATGTTAAATGGTAATCCAGTTGAAATTGCCGTAGTCAGGGGAAAAAGTGGAAGAAATAAAATGTATCGGCCAAATAGTCAGTAACCGAAGATGAAATTGGCTATCAACTAAATGAGTAAAAGGTGTGACTAAATGACTAATGGAACTAACTAGTGTAACTATATAGTTACATGCTTTTTGAAGAGGCTTTATGATCATGACACTTAGCATCACTACGCACCATTAGATTAAGTCAAAGTGTCAAACTCATTTTCTCTTCCCTCTCCTTTTTCAAAGTCAGTTATATAGGCTAGGAGGGACTAAAATATGATATCTTATCATCTTTTCTCTCTCTTGTCAAGCTCAAAAATTTCCAAGCCATAGAAGGGGAAAGAGAAAGGAGAATCAAGGTGAAGGTAAGACTTCTTCTTGAGATTTGACCTTGTAGATGACCTCTAATGCTCAAGACCTCTTCTTTAACCTTGTTCCTCCTGATGAGAGCTTCATTTGTATGGTTTTATATTTTTAAGAAGAGGTGTTTTGTGAATCCAAGAAAAGCTAGTGGTTAGAGAACCAAACAACAAGTTATTGGAAGAGATAGAGGTGAGTATATTGTGGTCATTGGTTGAGTATTTGAACTTGTGGATTTTTGCCCTATTTTCATGTATATAGGGTTTTAGTGAGTTCATGGTGTTTTGTTGATGGTCATGGTGTCATGTGATGTCCATTGGATAAATGGAATTAGTTGAGGCTTGATTGAAAAGTTTGGAAAATTCTGGATTTTGTGTTTATGGCTACCCAAAACAAGACATTTAAAAGGAAGGGGATTTGATAGTTTTGATGTTTCCATTGGATTCTATGCAAAAAAAATTGTGTGGGGAGTAGCCCTGGTTGTGAATTATAGCCATTGGAAACATTTGTTGGAAATTATGTCAATGAAAATTCTATGCAGGGCAGTCAGATTGTAGGGAAGTTTTGAATGGGTAAATTTAAAAATTCTGATACTTTCCATCCTAATAGTTCACATGCCAAGCTTTAAATTGATATATTATGGGAGTCATTTTGATGTGTGTGCCGGAAGTTGTGTATTTCCAAAGTTTGAGGATGAAACTGGAAGCTAATCTGGAGCAGTATGGAATTTCATGTAATTATGTATTTTTGTGAATATAAATGGCAGTGGTTCATATTTTTCCTACATAGAGGACTTAAATATATTTCCATAGAACTTGAAATCACCTTATTTCTATTTTTGTAGAATTAGTTATGATTTTTTAGAAGTTCAGCCAAGAAACAAGATTTTCCTTGGCTGTGGCCTAAATGTTTCTGACCTGTTTTTTGCCACGACCAAAGGTTCTTAGCCACAGCCCAAATGTTTCTGACCATTTCTTGGCTGTGGCTAGGGGATTTTTGGC
This sequence comes from Inga leiocalycina, assembly GCA_963242795.1. Lineage (NCBI taxonomy): Eukaryota > Viridiplantae > Streptophyta > Magnoliopsida > Fabales > Fabaceae > Inga > Inga leiocalycina. The sequence continues at coordinate 47,580,927 of OY725322.1, read as the reverse complement.
CATGGCCAACCCCCAATTTCAACGTTTTAAACTTTTAAAGGGTGATTTTTGGTCTAGTTCTTCCCAACCTTGTTGAACTTTTGTTTGAGCTCCTCATAGCCACCTAAAGGACCAAATGACAACCAACCCTAAGTGTCTTAGAGTCATTTAAGAGTTAAAATAGGAAATAACTCATCGTCCTTGCTTATGGTTAACAGGAGTTGATATTCGCCTTGAGCATGTGAAAACGGTGCCCGAGCATGAATGGAAAGAACAAGGTAGTGACTCTTTCTCTTATATCATGTATAATGTTTGTGCTTATCATTTAGTTTTGACGAATGAAAAAGATGAGGTAATGTGCATAAAGCGAAAGTTGAGGTATTTGTGAAAATAGCGAAAGATGAGGTATATGTGAATACAGCGGAAGCTATTGTTTATGTGATGAAAGTCACGCATTGTGTGATTGCTTATGTGGATGCCATTGTGTTTGCTATTTTGTGATAATTGCTTACATGCTTGTTTATTAAATATCATATGAGTGAAAACGTTGCTACTAAGGTTTGTATGAATCTCACTCTTTCCAATGACTAACCTACAGCTAGGGCAAGTAGATCAAAGGAGAAGCAGGTAACCAAGGGAGGCTAGTGCTCCCAGCTGGGAGATTTAGCTTTGTGTTATTGGTTATCAGATTTTGGAGGGAAAATAAATATATCTTATATGATGTAAACATGTGGAATTGTATGTAATCCCCGATACGGGATCTGAACTGGGCAAATGAGTCTGGTAATCCTTTTAGTAAACGAATATGACTCGAGAGTTGTTGGGAAATTTTGGTTTAGTACTCTGATATTTATGAATGGAACTGAATTAAACAGTCCAAATAGATTCAAAAAGTGGAAATGAAACCGTATTTAACAGATTGTGAAAAGTTTTAAAAACCCACTATACCACAGGATCAAATCCTGTCTTAAAGTTTGGACCTTTTATAAGTTTCGAATTTTCCATTGGTCTCCGGTTTTAATTAATTACTCGTTTTCGAACCATATTAAAGGCTATTAAGGTAGGGGGTTACAAACACAATCATGCATGATATCCAATACCTTTACCGTGCATAATGGTAAAGTCAAAACAACAATTATAATTAAGGAAAAAGAATTACACCATACAAGTCAAAATTAATAAGAAGAGAGATGTTGCTTGGGTAAGGCCGAAAGAACACAATAATGTGTTTATGAATCCTCCACCATTTGGTCATCAAGACATGAAAGAAAGAAAGAAAAAGAAAAAAGAGAGGAAGCTGATATGTGATTGTGCCTTGTCTCATAAGAGATGTTCATCGGCACAATCAAAATCATCAAGAAGCAAAGGCCCTTATTAATCAAGAAAAAGAAGGTTTTTCTAGAGTCCCCTTCGCCTTGAGAATTATGTTTGAACAATGAAATGAGAAGTCAAATTAGCTCTCTACCTTGCCTCCTTGCTCTCCCAAAATTCTAATATGTCTTGCTCTCTCTTATGCTCCCTTTTAAATAGGCATCACCAAGGGTTTTATCTCATTAATACATTTTCTAATTTTCCTTTTTTTTTATTTTTTTGATTTCCTTTATTAAATGATGATTGCCAATTTGGACCACGCAATCATTATCCACGAAATGATTTTCTTTAATTTTATCTTTTATTATTTTTTGATTTTTTCTTAATGAATGATAATGCCAATTAGAACCACAATCATCATCAATATAAGGATTGTTTTTATTTTTTATTTTTGATTTTTTACTTTAATGATGATTGTCAATTTGAACCCCAATCATTATTGTAAGAGGAATTTTTTAATTTATTTTAAATTTTTTTTATTTTCCTCTTTAATGAATAATAATTGCCAATTTGGACCCCAATCATCATCAACTAGATTATTTTCTTTTATTTTCCTTTTTTATTATATTTTTATTTTTGACTAGGACTCGGAAAAAATAGGGTGTTCACAATGCTTCTTAGATATTTTCATTTTTTTTATATTTAGATTTGGAATTATTTACTTTTAAAAAGTTGTTCCTATGGACTTTAATAATTACTGTTTCAAGAAATGTCATGTGTTAAATATATTTAAATTGTCATTATATAATTTGAATTACAAATTTATGAGTTTTAAAAATAATGTAACTTAAAGTAAAAAAATAATATCTAAAATTTATAACATAAAAGTGAATTTTATTTAAATATAAAAAAGTTGTAAAGAGAAGATAACCTTTATTTGAAAAATAGAAATTGCACTTTGTAGTGGTTAAAGGCTTTGAACCGCTACAAAGTGCAATTTCTATTTAGAAAAAAAAATTGACATTTGTAGCTGTTTAGGGTCATAACAACTATAAATTTGAAAGCACACCAATAATCATGAGGTTTGTAGCAGTTTTTGGCTCAAAATCGCTACAAAATGATAATTTTTAAAATTTGAAAGCCCGCCAACAGTTATGAGGTTTGTAGCGGTTTACGGCTCTAACTTGCTATAAGGTTTAAACATTGTAGTGGTTTGTAAACCATTATGAAATATTGAACATTGGAAAAGTCTGAATTTAATCCTCCACACACATCATTCAAAAAACTTAAAATTCTCCCTTCACTTATCTTCTTTACTAAGTATTTACATTTTCTAACATACACTAGCTATAGATAAGTCATGGATAAAGTTGTCGTGCAATTCTCTAGCATATTTGGCAATATTAAACACTTTAGATTTCACAACCTCTCATGCCAGCTGTAATAGTAAGATCGTGTGTCTGTGTCTCAAATACAAGTTTAAGAAGTGGTACACACAAGAAGTTGTCGGGAAACATTTAATTGTGAAGCCTTTCCTATAAGGGTATACGTTATAGGGAATTCATGGTGACAAACCCAGTATGAGATATGATGCTCTTCCTGCAAGTTCACAAGTAGGAGTTCAAGTATATCATGATGACCCTATTAATGATGTTGTTCGTGATGCATTAGGTGTTGATGACAACAACTTCAACCAAAAAGTGGAGGGCTCAGACCCTGTGTTCTTGAGAAATGAAATAGCTTGGGATTTTTTTCACCTAATGGATGAAACAAATCATCCTTTGTATCCTGGTTGTAGAAAATACTCAAAACTGCCTTTTTTTGTTAAAATTGTATCATATCAAGTGCTTATATGGAATCACTGATAAGGGAATGTTAATGTTGTTGGAATTATTACAAGATGCATTTCCTAATGCGGAGATTCTCACAATGTTCTACGAGGCAAAGAAGATTATTAACATATTGGGCTTAAACTACTAAAAAATCAATACATCCCCAATGATTGTATGCTATATTAGGGAGATAATGCTAGCAGGGAGACTTGTAAGCGATGCCACACATCAAGGTACAAGACAATTCAGAAGGAAAAAAGGAAGAAGAAGAAACCTACAAAGATTCTCAAGTACTTTCCTTTGAAGCCGTGATTACAAAGATTGTTTATGTCGTCTATAACATCCAAGCACATGAAGTGGCATGAAGTTAACAAGAACTAAGATGGTAAATTAAGACATCCATGAGATGCAAAAGCTTGGAAAGTGTTCAACTTAGACTTTCTAGCTTTCGCGGCTGACCCTATAAATGTTCGGCTTGTTTTAGCAACTGATAGTTTTAATTAATTATAGTATTTGACCAATAGTCTTAGTTCCATACAACTTATCCCCTTGGATATGTATGAAACAGGGCTCCTTTATTTTGTCTATGATCATTCTAGGGAGAAAGGCATTGGGTAATGATACAGTTGTGTACTGTAACACCCGATATTTATACTCTATTATTACGCATTCGGAAGTGTTACAGCTTAGGGGAAACAATAGTTTAAGCCCCCCAAACAAAACTTGCATATTTATCTTGATGGTTTACTATTCATTTGGTAAAATTGTACTTTAAGTTTCCTAAGTATAAGGAGCTAACTTATTAACTTAGCCTTTCAAATTCTAATTACAATTTGATAGCTCCCGAATTACTTCCCATTCTTAACTAATCAAACGTGCAAATCCGTACTTATTTCTTCTTGAAGACATACATACATGACATGGATAACATATCAAATGGCATCATTTAATTTGGCATGTTATACAATTAATCAAAACATGTATACATAACAGATTATTGCATATTAATCTTCACTTCTTCATCATGTCTGCCTCTTGCATATCTTCATGTATTCCTCTTTTATGCACAACACACCTATATGGTTGGCTAAGGGAGGGTGAGATTCGGAAGAATCTTAGTAGCAAACATTACTAAAATGCATGCAAGATAAATGCTTAGTGCATGACATGATTGCCTTAAATAAATTCATGCTAATATAATGACATATTTGCATGCTTAATGTTTCATACATTACATCTATGGCCACATCATGAATAGAAACAGAGCTTTAATCATGCATATATGCTCCACAAAATTAGCAAAGGAATTATATACATCAATACACAAGCATAAATATCAAATACATGCAAGTTAGGTAAGTTCACTACCTTTTGTCTTTATGTCCTCCTCTTATTCCCTTTTCTTCTATCCATTGAGGGTACTGTATTCAAACCTAAAGTAAGACTCATGGAAAAAGGCTTTCAACAAAGCCCGAACGTGGACTTTGATGAGACCTTTTGCCCTATTCTTAAGGTTACAACTATGAGGTTCTTTCTCATCTTAGAAATTACTTTTGGTTGGCAAATCAAACAAGTAAATATCAATAATGCATTCCTAAATGGTGAGTTACAAGAGCAAGTTTTCCTGAAACAACCTAAGGGCTCTATCTTATCTAAATATACTAACCATGTGTGTATATTGCAAAAGGCCCTTTATGGGTTAAGACAAGCTCCGTGTGCATGATGTGAAAAACTGAGAACAACCTTGCTTAATTAGGGTTTTGAAAATTCTAAATGTGATACTTCCTTTTTATTTATCAAGAACAAAATGTTTGTCCTAATATGTATGGATGACATCATCATCACTGGCAATTCGAACAAGGCTCTTGAATTATTCATAGGACACCTAAATTCTCAATTTACATTGAAGGATCTTAGTATGCGACATCATTTTCTTGGTGTTGAGGCATTTAGAGATGAAACGAGACTCTATCTAAAGTAAGAAAGATACATTTGCTAGACATATTCAGAATGGAAAACTCAAGTCTAGTTCCATCACCCATGAAAGTGAACACTCATTATTCCAAGACCAACAATACTCCTTTAAACAATCCAACAATATTTAGACAAGCAATTTGAGGCATACAATACCTAATCAATGCAAGACCGGATATAATGTTTGTAGTGAACAAATTAAGCCAATTCCTTTTGTCTCCCACTGATGTCCATTGGAAGGTAGTGAAATGAATCTTTCAATACTTAAGAGGCATTAGGAACCTAGTTCTTCACATCAAGCCAACCACTCATATCAATCTGTAGGGTTTTTTTGATGCTGACTGGGCCGTATGTCCTGACAATCGATGCTTAATTGAGGGTTATTGTGTATACCTAGGTAACTCCCTTATTTCCTTGTTTGTGAAGAAATAACCAGTAGTGGCACGATTTAGCACAGAGTCTGAGTGTCATTCATTGACAAATTTAGCAACCAAGCTTGCCTGGTTTCAATCTCTCATTGTTGAACTCAGAGTCTATCGTCGATAGTCCTCGATCGCTTAGTATGACAACCTGAGCACTACAGCACTAGCCTCCAACCCGGTCTTCCATACGAGGTTGAAGCACATTGAGCTCGATGTGCACTACATCAGAGATCGCGTCTGGAACCATCATCTTGTCATTCATTATCTACCGTTATTGAAACAAGTTATCAATCTGTTCATAAAAGCCTTGTCTCACTCCAAGTTTTAAGCCATCTGTCACAAAATAGGCCTTGTTTTCTCACTAGACCCTAGTTTGAGGGGAATGTTAATTCTCCAATTAAAACCATAGTTTGGGCCTAGTATCAAAAAACTCAAATACCTAATTTAGCCTTAACTATTAATGTCTGACTAGGTCTTATATAATCCCATTAGTTGATAAATGCAATAAGATAGATAAGGCACAATTAAGCTATTATCAAATATTTATCTTTGCCATCTAAATTTTATCTCTCTTGAACAAAATACACATTCGGACACCATTTTAGAATCCTGTTTGACCTCACCTCTGACTTCGAGCAACAACACTGAGTCACTCCCTTCTCTGACTTTGAGCAACAGTATCGAGTCACTCCTTTCTCTGTGTTGCTTCCTTGCTTTGATTGGCGTCTCCTTTATCTTTACTAGGTAACTCTGTTACCTTCTCTTCTTCCCTTCCACTTTCCCTCTTTTATTTTCTTCAACATTTTTTGTACTATTTAGAGCTCTCAGATTCAAGGGTTATGGTGTCTTGTTCTTTTTCTTTTTAGAACCTTTTGGTAGCTAGTTTGTACTCTTTTGGTCTATTTGTAGGAATTATATGTGTGATAAATTTTAATGTATTATGAATGATTTCTGTAATATCCCAAATTTTAGGCTTAGAAGCTTGAGAATAAGCTTGAATTAAGCATACTACTAAGCAGAGTTCAATAAGAGTCCCAAGAATGATTGAGAAATAGAATGCTTTGTAGGGACTCTGTGATTCAGCCCTCCAGATAAAATATATGGGTGCAAGTGTACTGGAGCACACTTAGGTGCCATTTTGATGACATACTAAGGGTATATGTGGCGCCAAGTGGAGCCCACAAGCACATACTCGGCAATTCCTTGAGACACAAGCATAATGGGGCCATGTGGGACCCATAACCACATAGGGCACCAGGTACTATCTTTATGGTATGTGTGGACACTTGGCATATTCATGAGGTGTAAGCACAATAGTGGCATAGGCTGAAGCTTGTACCGATAAAGTAGTTTTATTAAAGTCGCTTTATTAAAGTGGTTTTTTGGTTGGCACAATGAGAAGACGCCACCTAGCATTTTCTTTTAGGTTGGCCCAATGAGAAAAGTCCACCTAGCTCTTTCATTAAGTAGCTTTTGCGTTGGTTCAATGAGAAGGCGCCACCCAGCTACCTCATGAATCACATGTTGAATTAGTCGGGATGACTCATCGATCTTCGATCAAGTCACATGTCCGATTTCCCTGACACTGTTCATGAAAGCTAGAGGAAATCATCGGACTTTCCTTATTTAGTGTATGGGTCGGCCAAGAGGAGAGAGAGAAGAGAATAATTATATCTTAACACATGTCCTTTCCCTAGACACCCCTCAAGCAAGCCGGATGAATTCTTTGGTGATTTAGTCATTTGAATTTTAAGAAAGAATGACGAACACCCTGAGATTTTAATACTTGACACATGTCATCACAAGATGAATCCAACACCTTCCCAAGTTTTTAAATTTCGTCCAACGCTTAGAAAACAAGGGGGAAATAGAGAAAATTATGAGAAAAAGAAAGACGAAAGAAGGCGAGTGTTCTTGAGGAAAGAGAAAGTGAGCTTGCCCAATTCAAGCCCGAATCAGTGTTTCTGATTGATCAAGCCTTCATGAATCTTCTTCAATTCATCGAGGGCTACGATTCTATGGTTTCAAATTCTTGATCAGAGGAGTTTAGTGCAGCCTCTAAAGTTAAGGTGCTGCCAAAATCAAGAACGAACTATGGTACCGGATAGAGGTAAGCAGGCTTTAATTTGAATAAAATTTTCAAGGTTTTGTTGAGTTTTTGGAGGTCATACTTCTGCCCTAAGGTTTCAGCCAACATAAGGAATTAGGGCTTTAATGATCTTATGATTATGAATATGATGTTAAACAAGATTTAAAGATGATATTTCATAAGTTATGTGGTTAAATTTGTAAGAAATCACCTTGTGGTGATTTAGGGTCAGATTCAGCCAAGCAAGAATCAGAGGGAAGGAATGTAATTTTGGTAAATTTGAGGTTTCCAATGAATTCTATATGAGAAGTTATGTGGAAATGACTTGTGGTTATCATTTTTAGATGACTGGATAGAAAACCCTAAATTTGGAATTTAAGTAGTGCTGCCATATTGTGTTATTTTGGTTGACAAATAACTTGTGGCATGATTTTGGATGACCAAATGTTGTCCAATGATCATGATATTTTCCAGATTGATAGTAGACGTCTTAAACTTTAAATTAATACATAGAATGTGTTATTTGGGTTAGTGGATTGTAAGATATTACTCCCTCCGGTCCTAATTATAGGACAACATTTAGGAGTTGATTTTGGTCCTAATTATAGGACAAAGTTTTAATTTTTATCAATTTCTTCCCAAAATACCCCCATTGATACTTTCTCAATAATAATGAAACACAATAATAATTTTATAATACACCTATGTATTCTATGAAGTAAGTAATACTTGTAATTCATTAATATCACATACACCTCAATTCTACTGTTTCTTTTATTTTATAAGAATAAAGGGTAATAAAATCAATTTAACACTATCAACGTTATCATCTCTATTTTTAAAAATTGTAATTTTTCTTTTCTTTAATTCCACTCGAACCAAACCAGCATAACTCTATTTCAATGACAGGCAAGATCACTTGCTTTACATCAAGGCAAGTGATCAACATGAACAAAACCTGATTTCTTGTATGTATTAAATAAGGGCATTTTAGAAAAATAAATAATATTAACTAATTTAACTACTATTCTTAATTTCTCCAAAGTTAGGTAAATATGTCCTATAATTAGGACCGGAGGGAGTATTTGTTAAAGTTAGGCATTGAATCTAAAATAATTTATTTGGCAGCAAGGATTGTTTGAGGTTTCTATAATTCTATACTTATAACTAGCAGTGAGAGATATTTTTCCTTCAAATAGGACTTAATAGCTTCAAATAGAACTTTGAACCACCCTATTTGGATTTTTCTAGATTAAGTTATGAATTTTCAAAGTTGACTGATGAAATCTGATAGATTAGGGTTGACCTACGAATTTGTGGCATTTAAGGTAAATTTTGACAAGTATGGGTCTAAAGAGTATAGACATGTCTTAGAACCTAATGTTGTTGGATATGATTAGTTTTGATGATGTCAAATATAGATATTAATTATTGAGAGCAAAAAGTTTACATAATGTATTTATCTTCTACGTTGACTAACTACTGTGTTTAATGTGAAATATCTTGTAGATTAGTCAAGCAAAGAGAGAAGATATCAAGTTGGGTTGAAAAGATTCATGTGATTTAATACTGTGGATTATTCGAATAGTCAAATTGTTATTCGAATAGTAAAACTTGTTTTCAATTAAGATATATTCAAATAACTCTCAATTTATCCGAATAAACAAAGTACTATTCGAATAGAGGAGAACTGTTAATAGTTGAAAGTATTCGGATAAGCACATTAGTATTCGAATAGTATGCTTAACAAATGTTTCTGAAAATAATTTAAGTCAAAAAGTATTCGAATAGTCAAGGCACTATCCGAATAGTCATTGTGATTTCAAACTCAATTTCTAAATATATTATCCGATAGTAAGATAACTATTCGAATAGTAAGGGTATTATTCGAATAGTGTAATGATTATCCGAATAAGTTTTTGATAAATTTCAGCATCCAATATCACATGACTATCAGGATAGTAAGGAGACTATCAGAATAATATTTGACATATTTCAAAGAGGACTATTCGAATAGCAATTGAACTATCAGAATAGTCTCAGTGCAAAAAATCAAATATTATTCGAATAATGAAGTGACTATTCAAATAGTACATAACTGAAAAAGGGTGAATTTATTCGAATAGAAGAAGTGCTATTCGAATAGAAGCAGTAGACTCTGTTTCTTTCAGCACGGGCGATATTCCGTATTTTGGTCATATCTTCCAAACCACAACTCGGATTGAGGTGAAACCAGTGGCAAATGAAACCAGACTTCTAATGCGTCATTTTGACACCAAGATCACATTAAAATGAGTTCAGATGTGAGAGATATGATCTGTTGAAGTTGATGCATGAATCAGCGTCATATTCCTGGGCAGCTTTGGTATTTTGGACATAACTCCCAAACTATACATCGGATTGAGACGAAACTAGTGCCATATGAAAGTAGACTCAAAGAGCTTTCCATGGATAGTTAATTTGGAATATTTGAAGTTATATCATAAGAGCTATGCCTTCTGGAAGTTGCTACTCGTGATTTCAGAGATTGTCTAAGTACAGTAGACATTCATTGAATCATAACTTTTGAAAAACAAAGTATTTGTGATTGATTCCAGTTGCTGTGCAAAGAAGTCTTAAAGAGCTTTATAGGGATAGTTCATTTGCCATGGATTTATATCCAAAGAGTTACACCCTCATAAGGTTATTCAAATATAGAGGTTGCAGTATTCATTTGTGAAGATTCATTATCAAAGGTGCACTATTCGAATAGAGCAAGCACTATTCGAATAATATCATTTGTTTTACAAGGCAGCTATTCGAATAAGGAAGTCACTATTCGAATACACTTCAAGTTCTAAAAGATTATTCGGATAGAGGATAAAGTATTCGAATAAATATTACTCATTATCAAAGAAGGCTATTCGAATACAACAGAGGTTATCCGAATAACTAATTTTCCAGAAAACATAGTATCACCTTTAAACTTCTGAAAATCATTGAAATTTTGTGTGACTTGTTCTTATTGATTCTAATCATTCTAACACTTCATTATATTAGTGATTAAGCATTTTCCAGGTGATCAAATAAGGATTAACACACACGACGAAGAAAGCACTTTTGTGTCAAAAGCTTCCAACGGCTAGTTCAACAGTAATATTTTACGCCTCAACTGGAAGAAGAAAAGCTCAAACGGTCAAATAATCTTCATCAACTATAAAAGAAGAGTCATTCAAAATGAATAATGACGAGAGCCCATGCCTACAATGTTGATATGCTATTACTCTGAATCTTACTTGACCGAAGCACTGTAATAATACTCCTACCTTGTACTTCAGTGTTAATCATTATCTACTTCATATAGAGAGAAGTAATCTTTCGTTGTAATTATTCTATATTTGTGAGAGTTACTCAAGATTGGGGAATCTTGAGTGGGAAACAAATTGTAACCTTACAGTGTGTAAGGGGGAGCTCATATCTCAGCGGAAGAAGTGTAAAGGCTTCACAAGTGCCCGGATCAAACTTGTGAGATTGTAGTGGTTCTCAAGTACCCGGTTAAACTTGAGGGAGATAGTGGATTGAAATCTCATGAGGAGCCTGGGGACTGGACGTAGGTCATCGTGGATTGGACCGAACCAGGATAAATTATAGTTTGCATCTTTTCTTCCCTGAACTCTTATATTTCCAGTATATATGATTTCAATAACTAATTATGGTTTTATATTTCACTACTTACATACTTATTGATTTCATAAGATGCGAAAAGAATTTCAAAGTAGTTAAGTTTTTATAATACACCCAATTCACCCCCCTCTTGGGTGTTAGCCTGTTCTAACAAATGTGACCACAAAAGAGACCCAACTCACAAGGGAATAAAGCACATAATGTGTTAGACATAAAATGAGGAAAGTTATAAAGATTATGTAAGAGAGATAAGTCATGTGTAATGACTTGCTGTCATGGCTCTAATGATATGATTGTGTATATAGGGTCATGAGATGTCAAGGAAGAGGAAATGGAAGGCTTTACAAGCAACTACAATGGTTAGAAGAAAAGGGAACAAGAGGAGGACATAGGAACAAAAGGTAGTAAACTTACCTAACTTGTGTGTATTTGATATGTATGCGTGTGTGTTAATGTGTACGATTGCTTTACTTGATTATGTAAATCATACATGAATGATTGAAGCTTTGTATCTATTCATGCTATAACCATGAGTATGTTATGTGAAAAATTGAGCACATAGATATGTCATTATGTGAACATGAATTTATGTAAGGCAAGCATGTCATACACTAAGCATTTATCTTGCATGAATTTTGGTATTGCTTGTTACTGAGATTCTCCCAGATCTCAGCCTCCCTTACCCAATCATATAGGTATGTTAAGCACACAGGTGGAATGCTTGAAGATGTTCAGAAGGAAAATGTGACGTAGAGTTGAAGAATGATATATGATAATCATTTTATGAATTATCTATGAATGGTATCTATGAATTATCATGTGACTGATGTTTATTTGTATAGACATGCCAAATTGAATGATGATATTAGGCATGTCATCCGTGTGTGGTTATGAACCTTTAAAGCTAAGTTTAGAAATTTTGACGGGTAAAATGTCTACCAAATGAACAGTGCACTGAGAATAATTGAGTAAGTTTTTGGCTAGGAGCTTTAATTAGTAATTCTCCTAAGCCATAATGCTTCCGAACGTGTAATAACGGGGTTTAAAAGACAGGTGTTACAATGTCTGCCCTCTTCTTTTTGTTTACTAACGACTTATATGATTTGGATTGTTTTGTTGTGCAATGTTGGATTTGTTGTGTATTTGCATTCTATCTATCAATCACTTTATATTATCATCTATTTAGAAAATTCTCAAGGTATTTGTGATTAATGATCTAATAAATGACTTGGCTCGAGTTTTGTCTAAGAATTTAGATGCTTGAGTTTTAAATTGCCGTTCTTCAATGGCTTGGAGGAGTGGCATGAATCAATTGGCTTACTAAGGCATTTTTGTCAAAGTATTTGCAACAAAAAAGTTAAAAAAGGATATTATATCGACTATTCATATTTTAAAGATTTCAGTAGGGCCATTTGCCCTCGATGAGGGTAATATAGGTTGGTCTATACCCCCTGGTGCAAGTAGAGCTAGTAAAATGAGCTGATCTGTTTAGACTTGGCTAAAGAAAAACAATCATTTTTCGAGGCTCAGCCTTATAGGGCCAAAAAGCCCTTTAACAATTTTTTACATTTTTAAATTTTTTTTCAAAGAAATAAAATTACAACAATGAAAGTTTTAATTTAACACATAAATATTGTCAAAATTAAGGTGCAAACAATACACATCATGCAACAAATAAACATAGTTAATAAGTCATAATCAATTGTAAACTATTATCCACAAACTATAAGTACAAATAATTAATGAGAAGATTTAACAAAATAAAAAAACACTTCTTATAAATATTTCTTGAAAAGTCTAAGTAGTTAACAAAATAAACAACACATGATATGAACAAAATAATCACTAGAAAATATGTCCAAAAATACAAAATTAATAATAACACTTATGAATCTAAAACAATATAATAACAACTAAATATTTACAACATCATTAATAAAACATAAAAAATAAATAATATTAGTATATAAATAATTTTAAAAAATAAAAAACATAGGGCCTAAACAGGCTAGCTCTTTTAGTCCCCCCTTTTAGGCCAGTTTTTACTTTTGAGGAGAAAAAAACCAGAAGACCCGCCTTGCAAATTCTGGGGCCAGCCCGTTTTATCAGTTGAAGGTGCAAGTCCCAGCAACACATCTCAAATGAGGTGAGAATGTTTTGCTCTTGCTCGTTGAGTGTGATTGTAACGAAATAGGCTTTGTGTTTGCGTATGGCCAGATGAAATTTCATATTCTCGCATTTGCTAGCTTGTTTGGTATGAGGGGAGGGGAGAGGAGGTAAAGTAGGCGGAGGAAAAAAAATTTTGAGTTGAGTTTAAAAAAATTAGAGAAGTGGGGTTAAAAATTTTTAATTAATTTTTTTTACTCTTTTATCTTATATATTCTCTTTATTAAAATTTTATTACCCCACTTTTTCAATCTTTTAAAATTCAACTCATAAAAATTTTTCCTCCCCTCTCCTTCCCTTCAAATCCCTCATACCAAACAAAGGGTGAATTTTATGTTTGGGATAAAGATGTGGTGCTCGTTTGGATTAGCGATTGAAATGCTTAAAAGCAGCTTTTCTGTAACCCCCTTCACGATTAAGGCCGAGATTAGTTCGTAAAACGTAATTAATGTGGAATTAGATACCGTAATAGATTTTGGGACTTAAACAAAGTCAATCTTCCCAAATCAGGGTTCACAAAAATCTTTACAAAACCTGTTAGATAATGGTCTCACGTTCACATTTCAATACAAAATGGCCTCTACCGGTTGGTTTCATTCATACATATCAGAGTACAACATAAATTCCCGACACACTCGGGTTACATTCATTAATAAAAAGGGATTTACACAAGGCACAAAGCCTGCAATTCATACCCTTTCTCTTGGGGATTACACAAAATCTACTATATACAATCGTTTCTACCAAAAATATCCAAAAGGTATACAATGATAATCATTAACCCAAAATATACTCCTAAACGGGAGTTCTAACTGCTCTTCGTCGCCCGTTTTCCTTTCGATCCTTCAGCCCTGTCTAAAATGTTTAATTTTGGGAGAGTGAGATTCTAAAGAATCCCCGTAGTAACAAATCAATCATATAATGTACAATAATAATGCATGTAAGCAAATCATTAACCACAACAAGCAACTACAACGGCAGTTACAATGGCAATGGTTAGTATGACACATGTCATCCCTTATGATTGCTCACGCTGAATTGCTCACGTTGCATTGCATCACAACAATCCACAAAATACATTTTACCACAACTGGGATTCATATAATGCATTTCATATACAAGCCATACAAGCAAGATACACACAGCCCACGACTGAATTCACAAACGCCGCCCCACGAGTCGGATTCACAATATCCATGTCGATTACGATGGCAGTTCAACGGCCGACCTAGAGATGACCACCGTTAATCCCTACACGGCTCACGCTGACCTGCTCACGCCGTAATGGACCATTGCACACATTTCACAAATTCAACGATAAGTTATGCATGCCAAAACATCATACATAATATGAGAGAAGAGTCACTACCTGGTTCGTTCCGTGCATGCTTTGTCGCAGGTCTCTCCCGAGGAGGGCAAATATCGTATCCTATAATTATAATTAGGGACAAAGAGTTATTCTCTATTCCAACACTCAATTGACTTCGAAATACTTAGATTTGGTTATCATTTATGTCCTTTAAGTAGCTAAAATTGGCTCTAATAAAAGCCCTAAAGGATTGGGAAACATCGGGTTGGAAACCACTTTTCAAAATCATAAGGTGCTGAAAACAGGGGCTGGCTGCAGCCAAAAAAACCTCTGGCTGCGGCCAGAAACAGCATAGAAAGTTTCTGGCTGCAGCCAAGAATTTTCTGGCTGCGGCCAGAAGCAGCACAGAAAGTTTTTGCTCTGCAGCCAAGAATTTTCTGCTGCAACCAGGGCAACTTCGAAAATTCATAAATAATTCTAGAAAAATCGAAATGAGGTGATCCCAAAGCCAAATGAAAGGTATTTAAGTCCTCTTTCAAGGAAAAATATGGCTCATCACTGGAAATCACCACAAAAATACAGATTTCAAGAAAAGTCCACACTATTCCAGAATTGTTCCCAGATTTAACATCAAACTTTGGACAGTCATAACTCCTAGCCCAAAAATCGAAATGACACAAAACATATGTCTATTTTAAAGCTTGAGATGTGAAATTTAAGACTGAAAAGTTCCATAATTTTCCAACACCATTTACTATTTTAAAACATCCATGCAAGATCACTGCCAAAACAGAGTTTCTTACTAACCAAAACTTACCACTTTTAACACTAAGTTCCCAATAGTTCAAAATTCATATTCAACACTTCTCCCACACAAAATCACTCAAGGAACACAATGGTGACTTCAAAATGACCAAAATCACAACCCAATTACATGTCCTGTTTTTGCCCAATGCACAAAACCAACATAAAGTTCCCAAACTTCACCTTTAAGCTTTAATTCAATACCATTCATTCAAAACACTTAACAAGGCACTAATTCCATGACAACAACAATTCAAACACCACAAGACCCTAATTTTCGAAATTTCAAGCCAAATTTCTAGAATTTCCAAGCTAAATCATTTGACACAAAACTTATATAGAAAGGTTTCTTAAACTCACCTTAACAACTTTCTCAAAATAGCTTCTTGATTCTCCAACCTCCACAATTTTTTGAAGTCTCAAACCAACACCAAATGGCAAACTATAACCATAGAAATGTAGCTCTTAACTCAAGGATCAACTTTAATAAATGGATTTTGAGCATTTGAGATCATTTTCCCTTACCTTTTTAGACTTTTCTTCCTTCCCTTTCACCTTCCATGGCTGACAAGAGAGAAAGAGAGCAAGAATGAGAGAAAGATGGTGAGAAGAGATGAAAGAAAATGTGACATACTCCCTCCATGCCTCCACCAGCGAAAATGATGGAGAGGAAGAGATAGAAAATAATTAAAATACTCTCCCATTTGACTTTTCTCCACAACACTCACCATACACACTTTTGCCACATGTTCACATGCCATTGGTTTACACAAAATATGTCACCAATTAACTTATCTAATCTCTCCATTAGCCATTTTAATCACACATCCCATTTTCTCTTAGTTAGTAATTAATTTCTCCCTTAATTACCAACTCATGGCCAATAATTTCATTCTTCCAATTTTTTTCAATAATTATGACATATTAATTAAAATAGCCATAAAACACATAATAATTCCCATTTAAATTCATAATTATCCACAATAATCATATTAGCCTTTAATAAAAAATTGGGATATTACATTTTCAATCGTGATTTACGGTATACGAAGTAAGTATATAAGAGAATTTGTGTCTTGATTTATGTAAAAGGCAATTTATAAACAATCTGATCGTTAAAACAAACGTACACATGGTTTGTCGAGTGTGTAGTCTCCGTCATTTGCTGAAAATTGGCTACTTTAGCAGCTGCATGAGCGTGAGCAGAACAATGAATGAATTTAAACGAGTATAGTAGCTCTGAGTAGAGCCGGTAATATGGGCTCAACCCGCGGGCTCAACCCGTGAGCCCGCGGGTTTTGACGGGTTAGGGTTGGGAAAATCCCAACCCGCAAAAATGCGGGCCTCATAGGCCCGCACCGCATAACCCGCGGGTTAATGCGGGCCAGCCCGCGGGTTGGCGGGTTGGCCCGCAAAATTTTTTATTTTTTTTACATATGAAAATTTTATAAAACTTATAAGTTTTTCACTCTTATCTTGGTACCTCCCAATCCAAAAAGAAAAAATCTTAGCTTCTTTCCTTCTTCTTTAAACAAAATTATTATATATTGGTTGCTTGAGGATGAATTTATGTTTTATTTATAAACTTTAACAAGTTTGATAACTTTATCTCTTAAATTTTAGATTATGTTTTTAAATTTTTATAAAAGTAATGATTGATACTAGGAAGGTAAATTTAATTATTCGTATATATGTGTCTCATATTTTCAATCCTCTTTAAAAAATATGAATTTTTTTTTTCAAAAAAAAAATGCGGGCCCGCGGGTTGGCCCACAACCCGCACACTGCGGGTTAGGGTTGGCATTTTTCCAACCCACAGAACTGCGGGCTGCACAGGCCCGCACCGCGCGGGCCGCGGGTTGGTGCGGGCCAGCCCGCAACCCGCGGGCTGGCCCGTATTCCCAGCTATAGCTCTGAGCTTGGAGAAAGGCAAGGAGTCATACCGGAATATAATCTAAGTTTTTGCTGGATATTTAACTCATTCCCACCGAAAATTGCTTGGGCCAAGTTCAATCGCTCGTTCTCTATTGCGTTTCACTGTTTGGGTCTCTGTTCTTTATTCTCTTCTTCGTCTGGGCTGTAACCGAAATCACGCAACTTAATGCAGAGTTGACTTGGCAGATGCTGGGGATTCTGCAGAGCAAATTGGGGAATAAGGAAATTAGGGATTTGGGTTTGATTTAGGAAAAATCCCTATAAAATACGCTTGAAATCGTTAAATTCCGTTTCAGTGCAGCGAATTCCAAAAACCGAATCAATCATTTGTCAGTACGGAATGAATAGTGCAGGGGTGCTAAAAGACGATTTTGCCCTTCAGCCCTCATTCTTACCACTTTCAGAATAACAACACGAGCCTCTTAATTAAAAACTTCGTCTTCTTGATTAACAACTCCAGTTTCATCTTTTTCTTTCACAATAACAATACCGGTCTTGTTATTAACAACATCATATTCTATATTAACAACTCTCATTTCTTATTTCACAACTTCGTAATTTAAGTTTCAGGGTCAATAACAATACTTCTTTCTTTATTAACAACATCATATTTTACATTAACAACACTATATTTTGAAGATGCGAATATGTGAAAGAATAAAGCAAAGTTGTTAATTAAGAACCCGAAGTTGTTAATTAAGAGGCTTGTGTTGTTATTCTGAAAGTGGCGAGAATGAGGACTGAAGGGTAAAATCGTCTTTTAGCACCCCTACACTGTTCATTCCGTACTGACACATGACTGATTCGGATTTTTGGAATTCGCTGCACTGAAACAGAATTTAGTGATTTTGAACGTATTTTATAGGGATTTTCTCTTTAATTTACATCTTTTTTATTTTTTTAAAAGAAATCAAGGAAATTCATTAATTTTTTAAAATAATTAATTTAATTAATAAACTAATATATAATCTAAAAATATATAATATATTATTAAGTAATTTATTTAAGGGAAAATCCCTAAAAAATACGTTGGAAATAGGGAAATGCCAATTCAGTACATTGAAATTCAAAATTCCGGATCAGTCCACTGTCAGTACGGATGAATAGTGCCGGCGCCCTCAAAAGACGATTTTGCCCTTCAGCCCTCATTCTCGCCACTTCGGAAATAACAACACCTGGTTCTTAATTAACAACTCCGGATTCTTGATTAACAACTCTCTTTTCTTGTTTCACAACTTCGTAACAAGACCGATGTTGTTATTGTGAAAGAAAAAAGATGAAATTGGAGTTGTTAATCAAGAATATAGAGTTGTTAATCAAGAATCCGGAGTTGTTAATTAAGAACCAGGTGTTGTTATTTCCGAAGTGGCGAGAATGAGGGCTGAAGGGCAAAATCGTCTTTTGAAGGCGCCGGCACTGTTCATCCGTACTGACAGTGGACTGATCCGGAATTTTGAATTTCAATGTACTGAATTGGCATTTCCCTATTTCCAACGTATTTTTTAGGGATTTTCCCTTTATTTAATTTTCTTAATTATTTTTAAAAAACCAATATTTTCTTATAATTAAGACGAGACAGTACTTTTAGGGTTGAATTTTCTCATTCCGTTGTTTTTCTTCCATATCAACCAAATCTTTGATATTTTAGTCCACGAATCCTTCAAAGTTCAAACCCAAAATCCTGCAGGCACTTGCAGTTTCATCAATGGCATCCCTCGTTCCAATTTCTTCTCCAGTCTTCATATCCACTGATAGCTTACACTCCATCCTCACCCATCAAACTTTAATCAGTCACTTTCAATCTCTTCTCCCCGAAATCTCAACCTCAATCCTGTCCCCAATACGTCAAAGCTATGAGGTTTCTCCTTCTTCCACTCTCCTCCTCATGCCCTCTTGGTCATCTTCTCCTTCTTTCCCTTACATGGGCGTCAAGCTTGTCACCCATTTCGCTCAGAACTCTGCAATTAACTTACCAGGCGTGCAGGCAACTTATGATCTCTTCAGCTCCACCACAGGGCAGCCTCTGGCATCCATGGATGCCACTGATTTGACCCTTTATCGAACCTCATGTGTCTCTGGCTTGGCTTCGAAATACCTGGCTAGAACGGATAGTCAAGTGCTCGTGATGGTGGGCGCAGGAAATCTGGCACCCCATTTGATCAGAGCCCATCTTTCGGCGATACCCAGTTTGAGGAAAGTAGTTATCTGGAATCGGACAGCGGAGAAGGCAAGAATATTGGCTGAGAAAATGCAAGAAAGTGATGACGATATTTTGCAAGGTGTAAGCTTCGGGAGTAATGCGTCTTTGGATGAGATCACCGGACTCGGTGATATTGTGAGTTGTGCGACCAATTCAGAGGTTGCTCTTGTGAAGGGTGAGAAGTTGAAGGTTGGAGCTCATTTGGATTTGGTAGGTTCATTCAAGCATTCGATGAAGGAATGCGACGATGAGGCCATTAAGAGGGGAAGAGTTTTTGTGGACAATGAAGCTGCAATGGTGGAAGCTGGAGAATTGGTGGGTGCTTTTGAGAGGGGAGTAATTAAGAAGAAAGATATAGTGGCAAATTTGGTGGAGTTAGCTGCAGGAGACAAGGTCGGGAGAACAAATTCTGAGGAAATAACTGTATTTAAATCTGTAGGTTCTGCTCTTGTGGATTTGCTTGCTGCACAGTTGGTGTATGAGACTTACACAAGGGTACCTAAGTGATACGAATGTGTCTATTTAGAGTCTAGTTTCTGCTCGTTAGGCTGCTATAATCCATGAAATAAGTGTTGAATAAGGGTTATGATGTGTGGTGCTAAGTTGTATCATTCGTATTATCAATGTCTGTCTATCTGAGGATGGCATCGCACTTTTTAAAATCTCTTGTGGAAATTATGTGAATTTTCACCTGTTAAAACTTCTTCGTCACTCTAGCATCAAGTATTTCTATGTCTTGTACATGATTGTGCTTGTAAGTTCGTTGAACTCAAGATAGGCATATCTATCTAGAGCATGTTCATCCATGAAGTTAGTATCAACAAGGTTATGGAAAGAAGAGTTTTGATGTGTCGTGCTGTGCTATATGATTTATATTACAAATGGAATTTTATTTTTTCTCTCTAATTGATTTTGGCATTATGGATTTTGAAATCTCTTCTGGAAGTCCTGGGTATGTTTGCATGTTAAAACATCTCCATTCTCTTGCATAAAATTTTTATATTAGTGTCTTCTCAAATGATTGTGCTTATTTTGGCTCTACTCTGGAATTATGGCTCATTTTGTCTATCATTTGGTTGTTTCCTCCCGAGCTTGGAACTTACTGATACACTTGAATGCTTTCCTGGTTCCTCAATTTGTGCTATTTATCTGAGAGAAAGGGCGGCATAATATCAGAAATGTCACGAACTGCTGATTTTAATATAAAGTAAGTTTTGCTTTTTCCTGGTTTTTGACTAACTATTATTCTGATCCTTACATGGTTTTATCTACTTAGCTGAAGTTATTGAATGCAGAAGCTGCTCACTAAAAATAAAACCAGGAAAACATACTGATAATGGAAAGAATGATGGAGAACAAGTTTGTTGGTTTCATATTTGATTCATTAATTTAATGTTTATAACTAAAGTTACATAAGTCTAACAAATAGCAAATACTTTGCTCAACTGAATGGACCCTTTTACTTAAGTTTGAACTCGCTTTAAAATATCTGATTTAAGGGACCCATTGTTTCCTTAATTAGATCTGTTGAGGATGTTGGTAATAAGATAAAGAATGCAGATCTAAACACTGGTTTGTCTGTCAAGTGATTACTTGCTCTTCTTTGTAATTGCTTTTTCTTTTTTTAACTTATATTGCTGAGAAAATGACATGCATGCCAATAAAAAGTCTGCTATTGCTTGTTGAATTAATATAGATAGTCTTGAATTCAAGTTACCATTAAGCGCTGAACTCAAGCTGGTTCTATAGTGCCTTAGAAGAGACTTCACTTGTTATACTAGTTCTGGACTCCATACCCTTTTACAGTTGTGACAATCATATTTCAGACTATTCTCTCTGTAGGCTTGGAGTCATTGAAACAAGAAGAATTTCCTTAGGCTAGAGTGTTGCAAAAATGGGGTGACATCCATCTTTGTCATGACTATTTCACAAAGTAGACTCAATTTTGTTTTTGTGTTTCTCCTGTTGTATGTCATCAGTTAAGTTGTGACATCCATCTTTGTCATGACTATTTCACAAAGTAGACTCAATTTTGTTTTTGTGTTTCTCCTGTTGTATGTCATCAGTTAAGTTTAATTGCGTTCAATGGTTTTTATGGCAGTCATTATTATTCATTTTGGAAACGACAGCCAATTGCCTATGTTAGTATTGTCAAATTCGTGCTGTACAAGCCAATTTTCCCCCATCATTAATCCCATATGCTGCATTTAGAATTTGTCATTTTAAGACAGAAGGGCGTCAAAATGCTTTGGGCAAACATTTGAAATTGTCACCAACCAGCATGCAAAGCAGAGTTGGACTTTTTTGGGATTTAGACAACAAACCACCCAAGTCATTGCCACCTTATGAAGCTGCCACTGAACTGAAACCAGCCGCATCTCACTTTGGTGTTGTTAAGCATTTGGTGGCTTACGCAAATTGTCATACTTTTAGCCATGTCCCTCAAAATGTTAGGAAACAGAAAAAAGAAAGGAAATTGTTAAATCATTTAGAGAACAAAGGTGTGATCAAACCGGCTGAACCCTATCTTTGTCAGCTCTGTGGGAGAAACTCTTATACAAATGAGAAGCTTATTAATCAGTTTAAGCAAATACATGAGCATGAGCACATAAAAAGATTGAACACGATAGACTCAGCAAAGGGGAACATTAGGGTGAAGTTGGTTGCTAAGTTTTCGATGTAAATGGAGAAGAATGTGGCTAGGAGCGTTTTGACTCGCAAAGTGGGGCATGGTTTGGCAGATGAGATAAAACATGCGGGATTTTGGGTTCGGGCCTTGTTGGATAAGCCACGTTGCAGATATTGCATTGAAAGGTCACATGGCAGATATGAGAGAAATTCTTGTGTAAACTTGGTTTTGGTTTGTCACATTATTATTTGTGATATGACTAATTAAAATATAACAACTAAGCTAACATTAATCCTAATTAACTGCTCATGTGTTTTATAATTTTATTTTTCTTAAAAAAATAGATCCCTTAATTAAGTAATGAAAAAGTGAATATTATGAAATCTTTTAATTTTATTAATATGCCAGGTAATATATAAGAGGTGCCAAATCAGCTTGTGAGTTTTTGTATTTTAATTGGTTAAATAACAAATGACGTGATAAACCAAGTTTATACAAGAATTTCTCATAGATATGATGGATAATAAGTAGGTTGAGTGTGTGGTTTTTGTTTCAGATGATTCTGATTTTGTTGATGTATTAGAGGAGGCAAAGTTACAATGTCTCAAGACAGTTGTCGTGGGGGATACTAATGATGGGGCATTGAAGAGGATTGCTGATGCTTCCTTTACTTGGAAGGAAATTCTGATGGGGAAGGCGAAGAAGGAGGCAGTATCAGTTGTTGACAAGTGGAAGGATCGTGATATCTTGAAAAGATTAGAGTGGACATACAATCCAGAGTTGGAGAAAAAGAATTTCAGTCCAGATGAAGATATGGTTGCTGAGGCAACTTTGGGTGAAGATATTAGTGATACCTGTGATGAAGTTGATGGTGCCTATAGCAATAAAGAAGACTCATGCTTAGTGGGAATTGGATACTGATGATGATTTCATAAATAAACAATCAGGAAAATAATGAGTACTGCACCTTCATCTGATCTATGACTGGCTGGCTGTGCAGCTCGAAAGTTTGTTAAATGGCAAAAATTTTGAAGGGAGGAAAAGCAATGATTTCTTTCTTGATTTCTTGGAAAAAAGATGTGATGATGCTTTGGTCATCAAATTAGTTGCGTGACATTATAACCCTCAGGAAGTGATGGATATGGCTGTGGTACATTGCTCTTTGCTTAGTAAATGAAATTAGAAATTAATTGATTATCCATGTTGCTATCCACTCTTATTTATCTTTGTTCAAGGGAACCAACGTTTTTATAGTTAGTATTGAAAAAATTCGTCATACTGCTTTCCCATCTTTCTAATGTGATCCTTACATTGTATTTTGATTTCACCTTTTCTTAGAAACTAGATTATAAGCTCAGCCTTTGCGTAGGGTCTTGGGCGAGTTACACTATTTCATATAGGATAACAAGCATTTCTGTCTTGTCTTTTGTGGACAGAAGACTAATGAATAGCTTGGATGAAGCTTTCAAATGACAAATATTGTGTTCTTTTATGATTTAGAAACTAAATAATAGAAGCCTGTATAACTTCCGGGAACATGCGACTTTTCTTGATAACAAAATTGTTAATTTCCAAACACCAATCAGAAACAAAAAGATAATGAATAAATGCTTGCTTGAATTTATTAAAGCTTTGAAATGGATCACAGTTGCAGGACTTTTCCATTCTACTTAAGAAGTAGTGAATATTTTCTTTGAGTACTAAAGCGAGAAGGAATCCTAGCCAATGCAAAGAAGCGACGAGACAAATGCAAAGGATTATTCTGAAGGATATTTATAAGCTAGAACTCTGACGGCAGGTGTTTAGAGAAATTGGTTAAGCGTGTAATGTGTTTCTAATCTATTATTTAAACGTTGAAGTGGTTTTTGTAACCCAACAAAATATTACTCCCCGGTCCTTAAGTGGTCTCAGCCATAACACTTTGAGATACTATCAATACCAGAAGGTTACTCCCTCCGGTCCTAAATATAAGATAGGATGTGATTGCTGCAGCTGGTTCTTCCTCCTCGTTCAGCTCTGGTCTATTTCAGTGAGGGAGGAGAGAAGAGTGGCTCAAGCTGATGAAAAGTAAGTTAACAGAGAGGTTTACGTGCCTATTAGCTTGGGTGACAATTGCCCCATTTTTTATATTTTAAGGCCAATACTACATATACTGAAGGATTTTGGCCGTACCTGGAATCTATTGACTTGCTAAGGACCCACATGAGATTGGAGCACCAATATGGACTCCAATTATGTTTATACGGCAGATTCACCACCAAAGAGAAGAGAGCTAGAGAGATGTCTTCACGGAAGTTTTTCTATCAGTATCCAACTAAATCCCATAAACTGATATTCCCATTATATCACATACGGGAGTTATGTGATTTGAATTTCAAATCATAAGGATAAAACTCCTTATTTAGACCTATAATTTTCCATAATTGTATAATAGCCCCAAGTGAATTGGGTTGGGCCCTGATCCACCAAGGGTGGACCAGGCATATTCCAACATCTCCCACTCACACTTAGTGGATCAAATGTTATGGGTCAAGTCTCTTTCTCTTCCATCCTTCTTTCATACTAGGTGCTCTGCCATAACCATGTGAGCATGATGTCTCCATTTGGGTATCTTGTTTTAGAAATCTCTTTCACAGAGACCAACACAAAACAACCCTGTAGTGCAACTCAATCATATTAATATAATGCCTCTGATGTCTTAGATTTAACCAATATACATTTTTATCATGGCCAATCTAATCCCTCTTGAGTTAAGATAAAACTCATATTGCTTTTCTCATATACATAGTGTCCACACTTATGAAATTATCCAAGTAACATCATAAGGGACAGGTCTCAGGGACAACCATAAGTGTGTATATTTCAAATAATCTTCCTTTCACCCATATATTATTTCAATATGAATCAATCACTTTCCTAGCATAATGTCTTTGGATTTTCATCCATTATGGTCACAGGAAAAATGCTAAAGTAGCATACGCTGAAACATATTTCCACAATATTGTCCAAGTCAAAAGACATCATGAAAGGGTTAACCTTTATAGGACTCACACAACAATAAAATAATGATCTATTCACTTGCTTCCCGTTTGTGGTTCTTTAATACATGCGGTATGAGTCGCATGCTATGGTGTTGCACTTATACTATAAGAGTGTATGTTGTTTTAATATTATCATTAACACCGTACAAACTTAAGTATAGACATGCTGTGTCTAAATTCAAATTCTTCAGCTTTACTCACATGTCATCTATTTTGAAGAATTTGTTGTCTGGATATAGGTATCATAGATGTGCATATCAATGAATCGATCCATATTTATAATCACGGATCGCATCTCGACTTACTATACTGCTAAGTCAAGGCAACATTTAGTTTGTGTTTCTTCTTTACCATATCAGCTTTCTTGCTGCTTTGCTAGTGAGAACATATGTCTCATTTTTGCACACTACTCTTGAGTGTCAAAGGCGGTCACTTATGCAAGAAAGCTGACCTCATCAACCTATACGACATACTAGACATTGTATACTTTTGCATACGCTTGTAAAGGCATAACAAAGTATCTACACTTCTTATGCATGCCAAAGGATTCATCATGCTCTTCATATACTTCCTTGGCTACATGCTTAGTTAGGGGACTTTGTTTAGGAATGTGTTGCTCAAAAACAAATTTTTGTGCTATAGTATTTCCAACAATAATCATATCGTTGTGTTTAGTCTTGATATGATACTTAGGATCTTTTACTTAGGGAATGACTGTAGTGTTTTCACAATACATTAACAATGAATTTGAATTCTCACTGGTGGAAAAATGACTTTTTAGACTGGTTAAAAATGACTTTTTGGACCAGTTCTGGATGAGGTCTTGATACAGCCGATCTAGAAAGTCTGATACTTTTTAGACTGATTGTTCCAAACAACCGATCTAAAAAGTTGTTTTTAAGACCAATTGTTTGGACAACCAATATAAAAGGTATCCTTTTTTTCCTTGTCTGTTGTTGATACTCGGATACCCCAGAGTAATCTCTTTACACATCTTAAAAGCATGCTTCCAAGGCCATACCTATATATATCCATACTTATAATTACTTATCACTAGTAGTTATATATCCAAATATACATGTCAAGTTCCCACATATTCAATCTATACAACTCATATATGGAATTTGTTATGCAATCATAGGGAGTTCATTTGTCAACTTAGAACTCATACACATACAACTTATAGCAAAATAAATAATTTTGCCATAAGGAGTTCATTTGTCCTTCCACTTACCATTTCCTCTTTCTTTAGCTTTCTCATTGGAAACTTGTAACCTAACATGCACCTTTATCATGTAATGACATGTTTAAAACTATCATGTATTAACTGTAAAACACATAGGCGTATGACATGACTCAAACAAGTTCACATGTATAAATACATGATTTCACATAATCACAAAAACAAAAAATATTTCAATTCAGGCAAGCAACAACCAGGCATCGTTTATAATTATTTAGTTTGCTACCTTTAAGCTTAAACTTTTCTTACTTTCTTGGTTTCCCTATCTTTTCATACAATGAGTTTCATTGTACAAGCCTCCAATTCCACTTCCATAACATAAAGTAGCCCTAAGTAAACATCATATATCAATTGGTAAACTTCATTGAAATCATTAACATCACATGACTACTCTTACTTGTCACTTAAATCTCAACTTTGCACTTTCAATTGAACAAGTTTTGAAGAAAAGAAGAGGGAAGAAAAATTCCTCAATATATATACAGAAAATTCCTCAGTTTTACAAAAAATCATAGGGAAGAAAAAGTACAAAGGTCAATTTTTCAAATCCCATGCCTGTATCACCCATCTCCTAGAAATTATCCTATGTAGAGACATAAACCCATTTAGACATGAAAGCCACAAGTTGTCCTATGCAAATCATTAGCAGAAGCAATATGTATTAGCATAACATTAGATTGAAAAATTCGCTATTAGCGTAAAAGATCATAAATGAATTCAGTACAACATTTACAGATAAAATCAATATCTTTTTTAGGAAAGGGGTCAGTAAGATCAAATATCTGTAACACCAAAGCCAGACAAAATATTAACTTGATAACTTAAAAAAGAATAAAAGTAATACAAAATTTTTGAAATATACATTTACCTCTTGAGTAAATTCAGTCATGTCTAGGGTGATAATATTATATATGTGTCTCAAAACATACAACGAACATAAGTTGGACCTCGGTGGTTGCCTAAAACTCTAAACAAGAACATAACATCATTAAAACATGTATAAAGCTATGCATAGCTTATTGAACACATTCTTAAAGCAAAAAAAAATGCACTAACCTTTGAGATGATCTATTTAGGGTCTTTTAGCTCATGAATATTCTTACCACAAGCAACGTGTTGGAATGTCCTCATAGCCTTATCATCAAAATCACAAAGGTTACTTATTTTGCACAAATTCCATGAACTACCAACAATAGGTAAAGCAAGAAAACTTACAAGGTCATGGTCTTCTTCAATTCATTCCTTGGTTTGAAGTGGAGGGAGCATAAAAGGATGATAGTATAACTCTTCTTGCATAGAATAACTAATTGCCAATGATCACTGAAAAAAGGGATGACTATTAAGCAAATATAAAGCCTTATATATACTATGACATCAAAAATTTGTTTCTTACCCATGCACA
Source organism: Inga leiocalycina (assembly GCA_963242795.1). NCBI lineage: Eukaryota > Viridiplantae > Streptophyta > Magnoliopsida > Fabales > Fabaceae > Inga > Inga leiocalycina. Next base: position 47,552,928 of record OY725322.1, on the reverse strand, counting down.
TATGGAGCCAAGAAACACTCAATTGTGGTTTCACTAAGCCTATCTGATAAGTATGTATGTCTGATAGCAGCAGTGGTCCCTTTGTTGTGGATTTGAACTGGCATGAATCCAAATTTATCGCTTTTGCTAGAGAAAACCAACTTACGATTCATATACCTACAATAATGCAAGCACGCAAATTATAATAGCATAATTTTCAAAATATTTACTTCCAATTGAAGAAAATATTTACATTAAAAATAGTTGGACAATCGCAACCATAAGCTATTGTCGAGGAGCTACCAAGGATATTAAATCATCCCTCTCAAGATATCATGTCACCCCTGACTTGCCAACAGCTAAATCTATAGGCCAATCTCTTGTTTCAAAGGATGAATCATATGCCATCAGAATCACTTGTTGTTTGACATTCAATTGAGGCTATGAAACTTCTTGAGTAGAGGGAGCTGTAGTAAGGGCTATGATCGGGGTTTACTAGGCTCAATCAGAAACAATGTTCTTCGGCCACAAGATGAAATAATTGAGAACGTCGCTCACAATCTTGAAATCATCAGCAGGGATAAGGAGATGTGCATCTACAATAATCACCTCTTCAAATGCCACTCTGACTTGATCATATTTTATTTGCTGGTGGTGGACAATTGATCCTAAGTTGTGCACACTCCCTGTACAACTAATCATCTCAGAGGATCCTCTATAAAAAGGCACAAGGCTAACCAATTTCTTTTCTAGGACCCTCTAATGACTGACCAATATTGCAACAACTCCCTTTAGTGCTTTGCTTAGGTGCAAGCTAATGTGCCTAGGGAGCACTGGTATCTTGTCTTGTGCTCACCATGATCATCATTCCCACCTTCATCTTGCTCAACCGGGCTTTAATCGTGCATCAAATGACATTTCTGTCTCAGCCCTTGCTTCCGCCCTCATAGTGGCCCACATATGCTCCATCCCCTCCCTAGTCACCACACTTGAGGAATGGCGTAAGGTTGCTCCAAAGGAATCCCTTACACCTACCCCTCCTCCAACTCCCCCGACATAGACGGGATGCTCATGTTTTCCTATAGCAACCGTCATGATCATTCCTCCCATCCAACCTAAAAGATCCCTCGGCTTGTTTTTCTTTAAAATTCCTCCTATAAGACATAGATGACAAACATGAGTGATGAAATTTGTTTACTAAATAATTAATAACAACAATGATACTTACAATTTTTTCACCAACTACATGAGATTGTTCACTCGTATAAGAGTCACTTCTCTTTTGGTGAGCAAACAATTATTTTTCTTTGTGACATATCGGAGATGGTAGAGAAAGAAGAACAGAAGGATCGGATTGAGCTGCTTCTTCTAATCTCTTCCGTTTAACCACCAATAAAGCTTTTTCAGCCTTTGCATAACCCCCACGAGACATTGTATGAGGGCAACCATTCTTTCTACCAATATTTTATGCTTTTTTCCTGTGAATAAGAAATGAAAAAAGGTTACAATCAATAAAGACAATTGATAAGTGCATAAAATACAAAATAAGTCAACTCACCAAAGCTTCAGGAGTAGTTCGAAGCCGTCTAAATTCTTGCCAAGTGTGTTCGTCAATATATGAATACTTACTGCACGGATTAGGATGAGGCTCACCATCTTTCATCTCGATATGCATGTAATGGTTGGCTCGCTTTGTCTTAAACTTTCTCCTGTATTCATCACAATACGTCATTGTCTTCTTATACAAGATGTCACTCTAAGGAACCTCGTAAGTGAGCTATAATGCATGCATTGAAGTAGTTAGTGACAAATTTGATAATTCAACCATATAAATAAACATTTTATACTTGGAGAATGTCTCAAATATGTTGCTTCACATGTTCATTGACATTTCTCTACTCCACTATCAAGATGCTAGGCTTGTTGCATGCTAGGAGGTCGATAAAACTCCTATATCAGCTTGCATTAGGCCCAATTGGTTTCCAATATGTATAAAACTCAATCAAAATCTTTTGCCCGATACTTTGACTGTGGGAAATGTCTCTCAATTGTATACATCTTCTAGCCCTCCGTATCAACTGGCCCAAAGCATTGCTACACTTGCTCTGATTAATACTAGTTGGCTCGCTCTAATGAACACTAGCAGGCTCTAGTTCAGCTACACTAGGACGCCTCTGATCCTTCATTTTCTTGGATTACAACAAAAAAAGTAGTTTATATATAAAATAAATATATACATAATTCATAATAATTACTTTAGCTGGCTAACTTTCAAAGTAGTTTTATAAAGGGATATCCTCCCATATCCCTTTATGATGATCGTTTCTTGTGCCATGTTCATTATGTGCTTCATCTTTTTTGTTCAATTTTGGTAGACCACTAGAAAAAGGAGTCTTAAGAAGATCATTCATTGAACGACTTTTTCATTAATATCAACGACCCTTTTTCCTTGGAGAGCCATAGACCACATTTTGTTTGTCTGATCGATAATATAGAACACTTATTTTGCCTAAACAGCTATAATAAAATGTTCATATCCAAAACTTCTACTATTCAGATCTACTAATGTAAATCCTAACTGATTGATCTTTACACCATTATTGACATCAACCCACTTGCATTTGAAATGGGAAATTTTAACATAGTCAACCACTCAAATCTATTCAATAACCCCATAATAAGGTATGGCTGCCAATTTAGGGTTCTTATCTTTCGAACCAGAGAATGCAGACATTTAGCCACTAACATAACACCACTATTCTAGACGATGCTCCTATCATCTAGGGACTTTATGTAAAAGGTATAATAACCATTGATCACAAAGGAAGTTAAACTGATGACATCAACCTCATGAGCACATGCTAAACATTTAATTGTATCAGAAACACATTCTTCTCCGTCAACCTTTTGTTTGAACCAATGTGCACAAGTTCTGTTATGCTCCCTAATTAACCTTTGTACAGTCATTCGACAATTTTCTTTCCGTACAATTTATTTATGAGTATTAATGTAATCTTGAACTTCATCAACATTATTCAAGATGTACAAGTGGACTTGTTGCAATTCATCAGGATCCACACCTTTATTGTAGCCCTCATCTACCCCCTTCTTCATCATGATGTTTAGGAAGCCCAATATGTCTTACATTAGACAAATAATGTTGACAAAATTCCATGGCTTCTTTAGAAACATATTTCTGAACAATTGATGCTTCAAGCCGGTTAGGGTTCTTCACATACCCTTTTAGGATTTTCATAGTTCTTTCAATTGGGTACATCAATCATAAATAGATAAGGCCACACAACTTTATCTCCCTTACTAAATGAACAATTAGATATACCATGATGTCAGAAAAAAAGCAGGAAAAAAAAAATTCTGAAGCTAGCACAAGATCAGATATTCTTCATTTTCAAATTCATCCAATTTTTTCGTCTCAATGACTTTACTAAAAATAGCATTTGAAGAAGAACAAAGTCATGTCAAAATATGTTGAAGATCATATTCAACAATGCCTCAAATAGCTACCGGGAGTAGTTGTTGCAATAAATCATGACAATCATGAGACTTTAGCCCTACTAATTTCAAGTCTTTTATTGACACAAACTTCTTAAAATTTGAAGAATACCCTGAGGAAACTTTGATGCCATGTAAACACTCACAAAAACTTCTTTTCTCATCCCTAGCAAAGTATGAGAAGCTGGAGGACAAAAAGTTCTCTTACCATATGGCCTTGGATGTAAGTCTTCTCATATTCCTATTTCTTATCAAATTTAATCTTACCTTTACACTATCCTTAGAACTACCTTGTATGTTGAGTAGTGTCCCAAATATATTATCATATACGTTTTTCTCCACATGCATGAAATCAATATAGTATTTCATATCAAGATTGCACCAATATGGAAGATCCAAGAAGACATACCTCTTTTTTCATATATATTTTTTTCATTTATACTCTTTGTAGTCTTACCAAAGATAACATTGAAATTTTTCACCTTTTCATGAACTTGCTCCCCAATCAATGCCTCTGGAGCATCTTCAAACTCTTTGCCACGAAAAAAAGCTTTCTTTAATCCATGATATAGGTGGCCCCATCTAAGAAATCTCATATGGCCAAGATAAACCATCTTTCTTCCATGTTGAAGTTGATGGTAGCATGTTCCTTCTTCACTAATCAGATATGCTTTATGGCCTTTAACATTATATCTTGACAAGTTTTCATATGCAGGTAAGTCATTTATAATACAAAAGATCATGGCTCACATTTTAAAAATCTTCTTCTTGTTTGCGCCAAAAACATCAACACCTTCATCCCACAACTCTTTCAAGTCCTCAATCAGGGTTATAGGTAAACATATGTCATTTTTTCGGTTGTTTTGGTCCCAAAATCAACATAGACAACATGATATATTTTCGTTTCATGCATAATAGAGGAGATAAGTTATAAATAACCAATAAAGTAGGCTATGAACTATGTATACTGCTTAGGCTACCATAAGGATCATGTCATTTGTGCTAAGCCCAAGCCTAAGGTCCCTAGGTTCATCACCGAAGCTAGGAAATAATTGATCGAGTTTCTTCCATTAAGAAGAATAAGCTAGATATTGAAGCTTTCCATCAGAAAACCTCTCATCCACATGCCTTCTCAAATTTTTTTGCATCATTTTTAGAAGCAAACAAGTGCTTGAAGCATGGTATGATTGGAAGATGCCGCAATACTTTTGTAGGGGCCTTATTTGATTTGTACCTTGGGGTTTCACATAGCGGACACTGCTACTTCTCTTCATGCTCTTTTCTATACAATATGCAATTATTAGGTCATACATGGATCTTTTTATACTTTATTCCTAGTAGACATAGTATTTTCTTAGCATCATAGTATCAATAAGGCAACACATTATCATCCGAAAGCATGTCCTTAAAAGCCTTAAGTATTTTATGAAAACTCTTGTCAATCCATTCATGACGTGCTTTCAAGCTTACCAATTTCAATACTACTTCAACAATTGGTATTTTTTACACCCTAGTTACATCAGTTTCTCAGCATCACTACACACATTACCATATGCATGTGATTGCACAAAAGCATCTTCTCCTACATCATGAATAATATCCTCTATCTAATCATTCATATCTTTGTCATTATCATCAAAGGCCACTCCCCCTGTTGAGATGCACTTTGCATTTCTAATTCTTTACCATGTCATACCTATATTGTATATCTCTTATAAAATCCTTCACAAATTAAATGTGTATATATATCTGCAGCAATTAGTTACTTCTCATTCAAACATTCTACACAAGGGCAATAGAACATCCCACTATGATCATTGACATTTCGTCTAACAAAGTCTAAAAAATTCATCACTCCATTATCATATTCAACACTCGTTCGTTTAGCATTTATCCAACTACGATCCATATATTTCAACACCTTTTTTCCTCTCGAAAAAAGTAGGAGTATGATGAGAGCATGTAATCATTACACTCAAGTACCTAGTATAACAACTACATAATGAACAAGTATATAGCAAATTTATATTATAATGCATTACATATAACAAAGATTAGTTTGGTAGGCATCACTTCAATTAATTAATGGCAAAGACTAATTAAATTACCCGTCAATCACTCAAATGAAGGCTTTGAAGACCAGAAACTACACAGTAAAGATCAGCTTGGTATGATGGGGATGATTGAACGTTGGAAGAAAGGCTTTGAAGACCGCAGAAACTACACATCAATAACTAAATGCAAAAAAAAGCCTCAGCAGCAACAATAGAAAAGCTGAACTTTAGTAATAATAAAACCTAGATTTGTTAGTGCAAGCATTTCACCCAAGAGGGGGGTGAATTGGGTGATCCAAGAAACTTCGTTGCGTATATAAAAATTGACTAAAAATTTAAAGCAATTAAGAGCTCAGAGAAATATCACCGAAGTGTACACCGGGAGTTATACTGATTCGGTCACAACCACTTTGACCTACGTCCAGTCCTCAGAGCTTCTCTAAGAGTTTCACTATATCTTCCAAGATTTAGTAGATTCTTGGCACCTCATCACACATCAATCTCCTTCACTGGATACTCGCTCCCCCTTACACGTTGTAATCAAATCCACAACTCAAGGTTCCACAACCTTAAGTTGTCTCAATAACAAATATTGATTTTGTAATGAAAATCTCTCTCTCACGGAGCAAATATATAATCACTGAAGTACAAAGAGTGAGTATAAGAAAACAGAGCACAAAGAATATTATGATAGATGTAAGTTTACGTGTTCTCAATTGTTGTGTTATGTTCTTTGAATGCTCCATATATATAGATGATTTGTGGTATCCGTTGGAAGTATTTCAAACATGTTTGTTAGAGTCGTGCAGCTTCATTTGACCGTTCTTCAAATTTGAAAACTAGCCATTTGCGGTAGGTAGGCGTTTTGGACGTTGCGGATAATAGAGTTGACTTCTCTTCTTAATGCATGATCTCTTCATTATTTATTTGCAAGTATACTCAAGAAACTAATACAATGAAATGTTAATCATATAGATAACAAATCAATCAACATCAGATTAAAATCAAGCTTTGTGTACAACATTACTTGAGTGGCTACTCGAGTGATCATGCTTCATTACTCGAGTAGTCCCTTGAGTAACTTTATAAAAAATAAGCTAGAGAGTAAGTCAACTTTATCTGACCAGAATATACCTTGCTTACTCGAGCAATCCCTTAAGTGTTCTATTTCTTCTGATTACTCAAGTGGTCTCTCAAGTAATGGTTCAAATAACTTTAGAGATTACTCGAGTGATCCCTTGAGTAATAGCATTAAAATCTTGGCCGAGAGTAACTTCTATTTTGCTTACCTGATTACTAGAGTAAATCCTCGAGTAATACAATTTTCAATTTATCTTACTCAAGTAATCACTCAAGTAAAGTTGCTTTTAAAAAATGGTTACTTGAGTGACTACTCGAGTAATGTCTGTTATTTCTTGGCCGAGAGCTACTGCATAATTTATACTCTGGTTACTCGAGTAATCCCTCAAGTAAGCTTCTAAATAATTTTGAAGATTACTCAAGTAAGCCCTTCAAGTAATCCTACGCAAATTTTGACAGAGAGCAAATCTTCACATATTACTCGAGTGATCCCTCGCGTAATGAAGTCATTACCCAAGGGCTCCCTTGAGTAATCCTTTAAAAAATCTCACAGTGCTTATTTCTCCTGTACTCTGTCTTTCATTACTTCTTCCTTACTTGAGTAGTTACTCAAGTAATGCTTCTTGCCTACTATAGAACACTTAATTACTTTGTTCAAATCTTTTTGTTTATTACCAAAACCTTTTGAATCATTAATCCAATCTTTGTTATCATCAAAACATATGGGATCTAATATCCTCCTCCTTTTTTATGATGATAAAACTTGGTGATTTTGAACAAAGTTTTTGGAATTGAGTTTTCAATCAAGTTTTTCTTATAAGCTTTTCATATGATATCCTTTGTTCAATTTAAGCTTGGAAACTCTTTTGAAACATATTGATAGAAATATTTTTGAATCCAAATCTAATGATCTTGAGAAATTTCGTCTTTGAAACCTTTTTGAATTCTAAAACTCATAATTTCGAAACATGTTCTAATTTGTTCTCCTCGCATACACAATCACAAACTCATTAGTTCACAATGTAATATAACTCCAGTGAAATCTAACTTTAATTGAAATTGTATAAAGAGTTCATTACATAATCTTAAACTAGTAAAGCTCCCTTAAACCCTGTACACCCATATCATATCATCATCACATCATTAGTCACAAAATCACCCCAAGTTATTCTCCCCCTTTTTGTCTTCATCACAAGAAATAGGATTAATCAAGAGGAGGAGAAGCTCTAGATGGCTTGGCTGTAGAGATGAGGTTTACAGGAAGAGGCGTTAAGCCAGAGCTATGTGAATCACCTAAACACAAAGAATCAGAAGAGGAGCTAGAAGGTTCAGGGTCAGGAAGAACCAGAGGTGGAACTACCATAAGATCCTTTGAAGGACTGGGTTTGACCAAAGAAGAAATCTCCATTTCTATTATTCTGTTAGGTGATTGATGATCACTAGAAGAGACAACTACTTCCTCAGTGCCGGTTGGGGATGCAATGGGTGTTGACATAAGCTGAGTTGGCTAGATAGGATCATCAGCTGTAATATATATGTGCTCAAAGATAGATTATGGGTCAGGCATAGAGAATAAAAGATTACTTGGAGGAGGGATAGATGAGGGTCTGGCTCAGAAGGTCCAGGCTTAGAAAGTGGTACTAGCTCAATAATAGTAAGCATAGATGAACCAGGGGTGAATGAGCTAGATGCTATAGCATCAAGTCTGGCATAGAGTGATCTCAGAAGTTCACCCTAAGCCTGTTGTTCTGCTAACATCTCTTCATGCTTCTTATCCATTCTCTCCACAAGTTCTCCCATCTTCACATTCATATGGGTTATCAACTCAGCATTTATATTAGCAATGTCAATATGAAAACCCTTGAGAATATTTTCCATAAAAGTTTGCAATATGGCACCAAAAAAGGAAGGAGAAGATGTGGATGCTAGAGTAGAAGACTATGTCTCATCCAACTAGCTTGTTGCAGTCTCAGTCTTCTTCTTCTTCTTGGGACTTGTCTCAAGCGGGTTTTTCAATGGTAGTGCAATGTGCAACTTCCTAATTTGGTTTTTTCCCACTAGAACCATCCTCTCAATTAGGTCACCCTTCTCCAAATACCAGATTTTGTTCTTTTTGAGAAAGAAAGATATAAGTTGAGGATAAGGCATTGGAGTGGTGGATTTTCCTTCAAATCTATATCTTTTTATTTCAGCGAAGATATATTCTCCCAAGTCCTTTTTCTCTTTCAATAACAATGAGGCAAATTTCTTGTAGTCCCTCTCTATGAAATGTGTGTAATTATGCTCTTTGTTTACTATGGCTCTAGAATAGATATACCATAGGACTCTGTGAAGATCATACATATCACTTGGATTGAAACCAAGGGGTCCTATAATCTCACCAAGCCTTAGAATAGAAAATAGTTGGTTTGAATAAATATTGGGATAATTATCCTCATATAGGTCTTATATTCCTAACCAAGTGTTGATTTTAGAGGGTGAGATTAGGATTTCTTGCCCTCTAACCTTATAGAACATTTCTTCTTCCAAAGAGTTCCTAAATGGATCATTGACAGGTTCTAAATTATAATAGAAGTGTCTCACTATTTTGGAACAAAGAGGAAGTTTTACAGAGAGCCAAGGCATATAAGATTCCAGATATGACTTGAGGTTGTATTTCAATACCTCTTAAAGAACACTGAGGTCAAAATAGTGCATCTTGCACACTTTTCTCCTTGAAAAGTGATCTTTGAATTTTTGTGAATCCTCAATTTTCTTCACATTGAATCCGGTTGGAGGAAATATGATTTCTTCTTCCACTGGTTCCTTTATAGATTAACCTTGCTTCTCTTTGTGAATCTCGTCCAGTATATTTGCCATAGCCTTAGCAAGATTTCTATCATACTTAGCCTTTTTCGGTGGCTTCTCAGAGAAAGTTCGTGTGTCAGAGGAATCATAAGGAGGTGGAGATGGTGCCTTAGTCTCCTTCCCTCTACCACAAGGAACATCCTTCTTAGAATGAGCTCTTATGGTAGATGGTTCCATGATCATGACCCCATTCACTTTGGGTTTAGCTTACGACTTGGTTTTAGCTTTTAAAAGGGGAGTAAGCTTCTGTATTTTGGCCGGAGGAGATGGAATAAAATCATGTGATTGCTGAGGATTAGAAGACTCAAAAGGAGTATCAGGATGAGCAGTTTTGATTCTAACCATTTTGAATGAAAGATCCAGATTTCCAAAAGTTTTCTCTCTCACAAGTTGAAGATTAGGGTAAAGAATTTTTAGAGATTTGAGGAAGTTTTTCTCAAGAAATTTTGATGGGTTTTGATAAAAATGGAGTAAGGAAGAGTTTTGGTAAGATTTTCTGAGAGGTTACTCAGAGAATTACTCAAAGTAATTTTGTTAAAATGACATGATGAGCAAAGATATAGCCTAAGTGCCTGACGTTACTTGAGGGCTCCCTCAAGTGATCATGGGCATTACTCGAGGGCTCACTCGAGTAAAGCTTAAAAAAATTTAAATCAATGCAATTTAAACGCGAGCTTGTCATAAGTAATGTTGTAATCACTTATGTATATTCTCTCGATCATTTAATGGCATATTAGCACTGATTTGAATGAAGATTGAGTTGATTTTTTATTTCCTCTAATGATTACTCAAGGCCTTACTAGAGTAACATTCATGATTTAATCGAGGCCTCCCTCGAGTAACGTTCATGATTTACTCGAGGCCTTCCTCGAGTAATCTTCTTTATTTTCTGACTCTTTATTTCCAACCCCATTTCCTTTTGAATTAATGCTTCACTGCTACATCTTCCAACTCATTACTCAAGTGGTTACTGAAGTAATCCTTCTAATTACTTCAAGGTGTTACTGGGGTAATGAGGTTTACTTGAAGTAGTCCTTCCAGTAATATTGTCCTCTGTTAACCTTTTCTTTTCATAACCTAAAATAGAATATCAAGATCCTGCAAAACAAATTTCTAGAAACTCCGATGCTTAAGTTAGCAATAATCAAAACATCAATAAATAACACCATCTAACATTTTGTAAACACTAAATAGCTTACAATTCATTGGGATTTACCATTCCTAATTCTCTTCTAATAAATAGAAATTGATCTTTACTAGGGCTTTGTGAAGATATTAGCTAGTTGAAGATGAGTTGGAATGAATATCACTTTGACATCTGTCTTTTGGACATGATCTTTGATGAAGTGATGTCTAACATCAATATGCTTGGTTCTGGAATGTTGAACTAGATTCTTTACTAAGCTTATTGTGCTAGTGTTGTCACAATATATTGGTATCTCCTTCAAATAAATACCAAGATCCTATAGTTGTTACTTCAGCCACAACACTTGTGCATAACAACTTGATGCTGCAACATACTCATCTTCCGTTGATAAAAGAGACGTTGTATTTTGTTTCTTGCTAAACCATGATATAAGTGAGCCTCTAAGAAACTGGCTTTGTCCACTGGTACTCTTTCTATCTGTCATGTATCCTCCATGATCAGAATCTAAGTATACAACCAGATATTCTCTTCTTCCTTTAGGATACCAGAGACCTAATTCTATTGTGTCAGCAAGATATCGGAAGATACATTTGATAGTTTCAGCATGTGACCCTTTGGTGCTGATATCCATACATATCCACATTGAATTGAATGTCAGGTCTGCTTGCAGTGAGATAGAGTAATGATCCAATCATTCCTTTATATTTTATGATATTGTAATCTTTTCCATTAACATCAGCATCAAGCAACATAGTTGAGCTCATAGGCATGTCCATTCCATTTGCTTAATCCATTACATACTTCTTCAATAGCTCTTTTAAATATTTTGTTTGAGATATGAAAATTTCTTTCTTTCTTTGTTTGATTTGCAAACCAAGAAAGAAATTCAATTCTCGCATCATTGATATCTCAAACTCCCCCTGCATTATCTCAAAAAATTCCTTGCATAAGGTTTCATTAGTAGCACCAAAAACTATATCATTAACTTATATATGTACAATTAAGATATCATCTAGTTTTCATTTTGTAAAAAGTGTTGTATGAACTTTTCCTCATACAAAACCTTGATCAATGAGAAATTTACTGAGCCTTTCATACCATGCTCTAGGAGCTTGTTTTAAACCGTATAAAGCTTTTCTTAGTTCAAACATAGTCAGGTTTGGTTACATCTTCAGAACTTAGGGGTTGATCTACATACACTTCTTCCATGATGTAGTCATTTAGAAATGCACTTTTTACATCTATTTGATAGATTTTGAATCCTTTGATGTATGCAAAGGCTAAGAGTACTTGTATAGCTTCCAATCTAGCCACTATAGCATATGTTTCCTCTTAATCAATTCCTTCTTCTTGATTATAGCCTTTGGCCACCAATCTTGCCTTGATTCTGACAATGATTGCTGATTTATCAAGCTTGTTCTTGAATACCCATTTAGTGCCAATGATCAGATTATCCTTAGGTCGGGGTACCAAATCCCAAACTTGATTTCTTTCAAATTGGTTTAGCTCTTCTTGCATTGCTATTACCCAATCATTGTCTCATAGGGCTTTGTCAATGTTAGAAGGTTCAATCTAAGAAATAAAAGCAAAGAAACTAACTTCATTGAAAATTCTATTTCTAATTTTGGACTCCTTCATTCACATCTCATATGACTTGCTCTAGAGGATGACTTTTGTTGTATTTCTAGGCTTTAGGTTGTTCTAGTGACTGATCTTCTTCCTTGGTTTGGTCAACTTCTGGGATAGAAGATTTAGAATTAGGTTGATCATTCTCTTAATTTAAAACAACTTCCTACTCATTGTCAATAGTTTTTTCAGAGGATTCAAATTCATCGAATACAACATGAATTGATTCTTCAACAACACATGTTCGTTTATTGAAAACTCTGTATGCTTTGCTCCAGTTAGAATAACCTAGGAAAATTCCTTTATTTGTTTTAGAATCAAATTTTCCTAAGTTATCTTTACCATTATTATGAATGAAACACTTACAATCGAAGATGTGCAAATGAGCAAGGGCTGGCTTCCTTCCTTTGTATAGTTCGTATGGTGTCTTTCTAAGTTTTGATCTTTTGTAGGCTCTATTTGAAATGTAGCATATTGTGCTCATTGCATCGGCCCAGAAAACTTGAGACATGTTTTTTTCAATTAGCATTACTTTAGCCATTTCATTGAGTACTCTGTTTTTTCGTTCCACGATTCCATTTTGTTGAGGTGTCCTTGGAGCAGAGAAATTGTGATCAATGCCATTAGTTTCACAATATTCTTCAAAGGCTTGATTTTCAAATTCTCCGTCGTGGTATGTCCTGATACCTGCAATGGACATACCTTTCTCATTTTACACTTTCTTGGCAAAAATAATAAATTCTCCAAAGATTTCATCCCTTGATGACAAAAAAATAGTCCATATAAATCTAGAGAAATCATCAACAATGACCAATGAATAAAAGTTGCCACCAAGACTCTTAACTCTTACTGGTCCAACTAAATCCATATGTAATAATTGAAGTGGACTATTGGTTAAGATCTCATTTTTCAAATTGAAAGAAGATTTAGTTTGTTTACCCTTTTGTCATGCGTCACAAATCAAATCATTTTTGAAATTTACTTTGGGTAATCTAATTACTAAATCCTTTTTAAGTAGCTTGCCTAGTTGGTGCATGTTGACATAAGCTAGTCTCTTATGCCATAACCAACTTTCATCGGCATTACTTAAAAAAAAATTTTCAAAATCATTTCTACTGATATCAAGAGTATAGCAGTTACCTTCCCTTTTTGCTGTGAGCTTTGCCTTGAGATTCTTCTTATCTAATTGTAAGTCTTTCTTGTTAACAATTAGGCATTCCTCTGAGTCAAATATAACCTAATTGTCTTTATCTGCACTTTGACTCATGCTCAGCAAGTTATGACACAAGCCTTCAACATAATAAACGTCTTTGACTTGTATGCCTTTATCGTTCTTGATTTCACCAATTCCTGCTATCTTTAAGGATTGATTTCCTCCAAATTTTACCTTTCCACCTTCTTTAGGTTGTATCATGGTAAAACTTTCAAAATCACCAGTCATATGTCTGGAGCATCTACTGTCTAAGTACCACTTATTGTTTTTGGATGCTTTAAGACATATCTGTAATAAAATATGATTAAGTCTTAGGTACCCACATCTTTTTGGATCCTTTTAGGTTAGTACAGACTATCTTCTGAACATATGAACCTTTAGGTACCCATTTGTAGGTTGCTATTTTTCCTTTCCTTTTATGAATGCATGATAAAGTGTAATGACCTTTTCTATTACAATAATTGCAGTATGCAAAAGGATTTGATGTATATACATAATTCTGAAAACAACTCAAGCATGTCTTACCTACTGTTTTCTTTCTTCCTTTCCTTTTATTGGATTTTGGATCATATCCAATACCAGATCGGTCATTTACAAATCGTTAGGCTTTAAAAATCACATTTAACATCTCACTTCCTTTGGTGAATTTTTCAAGAGTTTTGTTAGATTAGTGTTTTCTTTTTTAAAGAAGAACAGTTTTCACAATCCTTTTCTAAATTTTCTTTAAGTTCTATTTCAAGAACTTTTTTTCTTTTTGAAACAAACTAGTTCTTTAACTACTTTGATGAATTCAGAATGTAATACATTATATTTGGAAAGTAATTCATCATAGGTAGAATCAGAATCAGTTACCTCTTCTTCTGTTTCTTCTTGAGCGATTAAACAGATATTGGCTACTTCCTTATCATTACTATTTTCGTCAGATGAACTATCTCCCCATATGGCATATACAAAGACTTTCTTCTTGTTGTTGAACTTGCCTTTTCTCTTTTCTTTATTCTTCTGAGCCAGTTCTTGACATTTTGATTTGATATGTATTGGCTTCCACATTCATAGCAGATGATGTGTTCTTTACTACTTGTTCTTCCTTTCTGAAAGTTTTTGAATCCCTGGCCTTTCTTGTAAAACTTTTTGAATCATTTTATCATTAGGCCCATTTCGTTATCTTCATCTTCATCTTCTTCTTTTGCTTTTAGTGCTAGACCTCTCTTTTTCTTATCACCAATATCATCTAGCTCTCATTTCTTATCACCAATACATAAAAATTGACTGGAAATTTAAAGCAATTAAGAGCTAGGAGAAATATCACCGAAGTGTACACCGGGAGTTATACTAGTTCGGTCACAACCACTTTGACCTACTTCCAGTCCTCAGAGCTTCTCTAAAAGTTTCACTATATCTTCCAAGATTCAGTGGGTTCTTGGCATCTTAGTACACAGCAAGTTCCTTCACTGGACACTCGCTCCCCCTTTCACATTGTAATCAAATCCCCAACTCAAGGTTCCACAACCTTAAGTTGTCTCAATAACAAATATTGAGTTTGTAATGAAAACCTCTCTCATAGAGCAAATATATAATCATTGAAGTATAGAGATTGAGTATAAGAAAATAGAGCACAAAGAATATTATGATAGATGTAAGTTTACGTGTTCTCAGTTGTTGTGTTCTGTTCTTTGAATGCTCTATATATATAGATGATTTGTGGTGTCCGTTGGAAGCATTTCAAACATTTTTTTAAAATTCGTTTGAGTTGCGCAGCTTCATTTGACCGTTCTTCAAATTTGAAATCTAGCCGTTTGTGGTAGGTAGGCATTTCGGACGATATACTTGACTTTTCTTCTTAATGCATGATCTCTTCATTGTTTATCTACAAGTATACTCAAGAAACTAATACAATGAAATGTTAATCATATAGATAACAAATCAATCAACATCTGATTAAAATCAAGCTTTGTGTACAACATTACTCGAGTGGCTACTCGAGTGATCATGCTTTATTACTCGAGTAGTCCCTTGAGCAACTTCATCAAAAATAAGCTAGAGAGTAAGTGAACATTGTCTGACCAAAATATAGCTTGCTTACTCGAGTAATCCCTCGTGTAAGTGTTCTATTTCTTCTGATTACTTGAATGGTCCCTCGAGTAATGGTTCAAATAACTTTAGAGATTACTCGAGTGATCCCTCGAGTAATAGCATTAAAATCTTGGCCGAGAGCAACTTCTATTTTGCTTACCTGATTCCTCGAGTAATACAATTTTCATTTCATCTTACTCAAGTAATCACTCGAGTGAAGCTACTTTTCAAAAATGGTTACTCGAGTGACTACTAGAGTAATATCTGTTATTTCTTGGCCGAGAGCTACTGCATAATTTATACTCTGGTTACTCGAGTAATCGCTCAAGTAACCTTCCTAATAACTTTGTAGATTACTCGAGTAAGCCCTTCGAGTAATCCTATTCAAATTTTGACAAAGAGTAAATGTTCACATATTACTTGAGTGATCCCTCGCGTAATGAAGTCATTACCCGAGGGCTCCCTCGAGTAATCCTTCAAAAAATCTCACAGTGCTTATTTCTCCTGTACTCTGTCTTTCATTACTTCTTCATTACTTGAGTAGTTACTCGAGTAATGCTTCTTGCCTTCCATATAACACTTAATTATTTTGTTCAAATCTTTTTTGTATTACCAAAACCTTTTGAATCATTAATCCAATCTTTGTTATCATCAAAACATATAGGATCTAACAAGATTCACAAACAATCATAATTGATTGAAGAGAAATGATAGTACATGTCTCATGATAGTTCATGTCTCATGAAACATTTATAAAAATAATATTTCAAGTTTGAGTTGAAACAAGCAATGTTTTTGGTAAGAAAGATAATAGACACTACTGAAAATAGTACAAAACTAGTAATATCCTAACAGAAGCAAAGAAAATCAAAGTTTTGAGGAGCTACCAAAGTAAACGTAAATAGGCTCTTGTATCGTGACTAATGCCCACATGCTGAAATGAGCTAATTTATATTTCTCTATGGTCATGACACTTTAAATTTCAACCTCCAATTTTCATTTCAAGCACTATATTAACATTATAGACTTTGCTAAATCCTTGTTGGCACTTAAGTATTGTACAGGGCATCAAAATACCCAATTCTAAATAAATTTTCAATTTTTTATAATTCTCTTAATCACTCCAAACAATTTCTCTTTAAAAGTTGGAATTTTCCAGCAACTACATATAATTTAATTATCTCTTACTTTGCTCTTACAACTTTAATTTTAACTTACTTGGAAATTACTTCCATATGCTCTCCCAATACAATTCCACCTCCTAAATTCATTGGAGCCATAAAACAAAATAAAATCTAACTTTGTCTAGCTAAAACAAAGCACCTCAAAGGACAAAATGCAACTCTGTCTAGCTAGAATAAAATAAAGGACAAAGAGAAGTCAAGTGCATAAGGGGATAAAGAACACATAATTCAACAAAACAAAGTTACAAAATCAAGGCTAAGGGACATAGAATCAACTTTGAGAAAGGAAAGAGAGGCTTTTCCTGATGGCATACTACAAATAACATGTATGTTTTTACATGACCAATGTTTATATATATATATATATATATTGATATATTGACAATTCCAAAGATGCCAGCATATAATATTCTACATTTATGCTCACAAGTTAAGATAATTCAAAAGGGAGAACAATGCCTTAGAGTAAGCAAAGGGAAAGGCCAGATGTATCTCATAATTACCTAGAGTCCGAGCTTAAGGAAGAAACCCATACGAGGCAAGCAACGGTGAAGTGAGAAGGAGCGACGTGGGAATGCAATCTACCGTACCCTTGGGTCTATCGATGACACTGGTTAAGAACAGAGGAGAGAAGTGGGAAGGAAGATCTTTAAGAAGAAACCTAGGGAGGCAAGAAACCGATCTTGAGGAAGAAACCAATTGGAAGGAAGAAACACCAAGCCTTACGGTAATGGATTCCATTGTACCTCTACATCGACGACAGCGATGGTCAAGGACAGAGGAGTGACGTGGCAAGGAGGAGTTGTCGCAACACGAGGGAAGGGTTTGCAAGAAGCTTGAGTATCAAATTTTAGAGTTGAAATTAAGTACGAGCTAAGGCCACGATAGAGGATCTGAAATATTAGGGTGTACTTTTAAGACCAGTTATTTGACAAAACCGGTCTTAAAAGTCATATTTTAGACCGGTTATTCCAAATAACAAGTCTTAAAAACAAGGATTTTTTTGCTACTCTTTTTAGACCAATTCCTAAGGATAACTAGTCTAAAAAGTTTAATTTTTTAGACCGGTTATAAAGGACAACTAGTCTAAAAAAAATCATTTTATGCTTTTAATTGCTTTTAATTCAGAAAATATATTAGACTTGTTATAGGTAGAACCGGTCTAGAAAATATATTACATAAATATTTTTTTTAATATTTATCTTTTTAGACTGGTTTTTTAGAAAATCGGTCTAAATAATAAGTTTTAGATCTAATATTAAGGGAACCGGTCTTACAAGTTGTTCATAATTACAAAACTGCCACCAATCATATCTTTTAGACCTTATACGCTATAACCGGTCTAAAACGCCTTTTTTGTACTAGTGTCTCACTTTCAAATCATAGATGTTTTTCCTAACATCATTAGCCATATTGCCATGTGTACCACTATAGTACATAAATTGCACATAATCATTATGTGCCCTAAAAGTATCTCAAGACCTTTTGTGGAGCCATCCCATGTCTCTCATAATGGTTAAACTAGTATCAACTTATAAGTCCTACTACCAAATAGATATCTAATTTTGTACGCATCGCTACATAAGTTAGACTACCAACAACATTTGCATGGATACTCTTTTCTATTTTGTATGCTGATTCAGTTTAAGGAAAAATATCAAGACTCAAATTCTCATTCTTGAAGTCACTGAGGTATCCATGACTTTGCATTCACTCATATAGAAGTGCTCAAGAATCTCCTTAATATGTTTCTCTTAAGACAGAGAGGATTCTTCTTAAACTATCTTATTGGATCTCAAATCCAAGAATATACATTCCTTCACCCATGTGCTTCTTTTTAAAATATATGAGTACCATTCTTTAACAGGCACTATCGAATGCAAATTTTTTCTGGATAATAGTATATCATCCATTTAAACACCCTAGGTTATCGGTCTTATGAAGCCTTATGCATCACTGTTTGGATGGTTGCTTAATCCATAAAAGGATCTCTACAAAAAAAAATGAAAACATACGAGGTTATCTCTCTATGAAACCTCAAATACCGCTTTTAGTGAAATCTAATCTTCATTTCAAATAGATTTCTTCATCTAGATCACTACTTAAAGGTGTAGGTTTTTTTTTACATCCTCTTAATGAAAATCTAAATCCAAATAGTTGACTATTGCCAGAATAAGTCTGATTTAAGCGAATAACAAGTAAGATGAATGACTTCCTGTTATGCTTGCCCCTTTGCAACTGAGTGAGTCATGTATTTGCAAATTGATCTATCCACTCTTCTCTTAATCTTGAGAACCCACTTGTTCCTAATTGACTTCTCTGCCTTGTGGTAGATCAACTCATTTCCAAACTTGATTCTTTCTATATGAATCAATTTTCTTCCATTTTGCCTTATCATAACTTAATAAGGCATCTTGTATAGAACATAGCTAATCATCTTCCAGAGTAACTGTAAACACTTTTCTCAGTTACACCTTTGTACTGTTATATACTGAAATTCTGTAATCTGTATTGCATCATATGTGAAATTAGTGAATATAACGGTACACGAGTGTATGAAGGCATTTGGTGTCTCCTTGAGAGACATATATGGCATCATATGTAACATCACAATTTTCAAAACATTTAGATGAGTTTAGACAAATAATGACTTCAAACTAGAGACTAGTACTCATTTGTAAACAATTGAGATTCTGACTTAATACAGAGTTCAAACCTGCAATTGAGTGAGTTTTCAAAAACTTTTTCAAACCCTTCTAATGTGGTCTCAAGTTGGTTTACAATTTTATTACATCTCATCGGTTCTTAGTTCCATTTATTAATATCAGAGTATTTACTAAAGTGTTCTTTACTAAAACCCATGTTGCGTTTGTTGACTAATGGGCCCTAAGCATACGATTGCTCGATTCTAATTCAATTATCACGATAAAGTATTAATGTTTGGGGTTTGGATCTCGCGTCTATTGCTACTGCTTGTACTAGTCTTACTATGGTTACATACACATCATATACAAATTCCAAAATAGATAACCAACGAAAACATAAATCTTTGAGTCTTGTCCTTTACTCGTTCATGATTACCTTCTTGCCTTTGGAACTGCTTGCCCGTTATAGATTAGTTATTGGAAAAAGGTGAGATTCAAAGGAATCTTAGTAGTAACATATATCACTCATAAAATGCATACATAAAACATGCTAGATCAACCATCATATCATAACACACAACACATTCAACATTTAGAGATATTCATAATAAGTAGCACGAAACTACAATCATAAGACACATTGGTCCATTGCCACAATGCTGGGTATTCAATTGGGCCCTTGACCTTCTTAATATGAATGCTTAATAGGGCTTACTACCTATCTTGTGTTCATAACTCAAATATTCATGATGGTGAAAACATGAATGTAAAGTAAAACATAGTTTGTGAGAGAAAAGTACTACCTGATAGCCTTTCCAATATCCAAAAATGAGTTACCAATTCCTTGGTCGTTCCGGATAAATATAGAATCCTATATGTTAGACTTCACAAACGGACGAGTTATTACTTATCCAAATTCTTTGATAACTCAAGATACTTAAGTTGGTTATCTTTAAGGTTAGTGCATTATGTTAAATAAGTAGTTAATGTGCCTACCCTAGTCTCAAGTACTTAACTCTAGCCTTGGGGTTCAAACTTATTACCATTTACCCCAAGTGTCTTAAATTCGCATGATAACCATAAGCTGCCAGAATTTTCACCGAACTTTAAAAATTCATAACTTTGTCTAGGAACATCCAATTGGGGTGGTTCAAAGTTTTATGTGACACTCTTTAAGTCTACTTTAAAGGAAAAATACCTCCTACTACCCATTATATGCACATAGTTCCAGAATCCTCAATCAACCCTCATTGCCATAGGATTCATTCTAGATTCAATGCCTAACTTTAACAGGTCATTTCTACCAACGTACTAATCCAAAAGAATATATTATGCATCAAATTAAAGTTTAGCATGTCTACTATTATTTTGGAAATTATCATGATCATTGGATAACATTTGATCAGTAAAAAACAAGCTACAATCAACCAGCCTCGAATTTGGCAACATTTAACCCTAATAACCTCAAATTCCAATTTTAAGATTTGCTATCCAATTCATCCAAGATCCTAACCATAGGTTACCCTTCATTTATGCCCCTTTAGTGCATATACGAAAGCGTTAAGGTTCTTGTTATGGCTTAGGAAAAGCATTAATTAAATTTTCTAGCTAAAAGCTTACACAATTATTCTTATGGCACTATTTGTAACCCCCTCCGTAATTATATCCGAAATACGTGATTAAAATGAAATAGAGACCAATAATAATCAAATAACATTTACTAACCCATCACATGATGGGGTTTTCACGAATACTTTTTGAAATCATTTATAAACTTGGGCTCATATTCACATTTCGAATACAATTACTACGCGAAGATAAATCACATTTATATAAATATCAGAGTGCACAACTTAATCATCCCGGCAATCCCGGGTACATACCTTCGCTCAAGATACACAGGGTACAATTGCACATTACAATTCTTCAAATGGGGATTACACAATCTCATCTCGGAGGAGTCCTAGCCGCTCCCTCCACGGGCCACTTGCCCTGTCTAAATTGTTGGTAGGGGAGAGTGAGATTCGAGAGAATCTCAGTAGGAAACAGATACCATAATGCATGCATGATAGATGCTATGTGTATGACATGTTAGCTTTATCTAGATGCATGCCCCATAATGATATTTCTGCATGCTCAATGTTTCATATAACAAAAATATGGCCACAGCAAAACAGAAACAGAGCTTCATTTATTCAAATATGCTCTACGCAATCAAGTAAAGCAATCACATACATCACTACACAAGCAAAGATATCAAATACATGCAAGTAAGGTAAGTCCCCTACCTCCAGTCTTTTCTCCTCGATTTGCGTGCCAGCAACTCGGGGCTTCACATTCAATCCTACAATGTCAAATGTACTATTTAGACACTTCCATAGTGTTTCTGGGGGTTATATGAGGCTATAATGAAAATTTACTAAAATACCCCCGGGGACCCAGCCCGGCCCCGCCGTACCCGGTCCGGCTGTACTTTTCTTGAAATTTTGACATGGGCTATTCTGACATATTTTCGCCCAAGGAATCCATTTCTGGACTCGGAATTATCAAATTCAATGTCAATTACAAAATTACCCTTGACAGCCCCACTTTAAGGGTTTCGAGGGCGTTTTCGTAATTATGCTTTTTCGGCCTTTTTTGAAAAAGTGACCAACTGTAACCCCACCTAATTTTCGCTCCTGAACTCAATGGAATCATCAAATCATTGAAAATCCAACTCTAAGACCCATTTATAGCCCAGACCGAAATATATGGGTTTTCTGGGAAAAATCGGGGTTTTGCGATTTCGGCTCCGTAAACGCGTTCTTTTCTACTCCTAACCACTTTATTGACTATTCCATTAGGTTAGAACTACCATTTAGTATCAATTTGGGCAGCATAACAGCCCCACACACCCATTTTCCATTTTTGAAACCAATGACAATCCGGCAAAATTTCACTGATTAAATTGTCGACAGCAACCAGAATAGTCAATACACAAGAGTTTGGAAGTTACCTCAAGCTCCCAATAGCTTTTCCTTGACTTGAATGAAAACCCTAGGTGTTTTAACACCAAAAGAGGAGCTTCCAAACCTTAAAGAACATAAAGGAGTAGCTTAGGATCGGAGTTATACGCGTTAGGAGCTAGATCGTCGGAGAAATCGGCTTACCTTGCGAGTTCTCTTCTCCTTTTCTCCCAAAACCCTCTCAACTCTTTTTCTTTATTTTGGTTGCAGAATGGCGTCGAAATGCTGTAGGAGGAAGATGATGTTGCTTTAATAATCTTATGCCTATGTCATTGCTTATGTCATCAACAATTTTCCATTTTCGGATTTTTTCAGAAATTCTGGCAGATTTCTGTCCAAACTTTGAAAAATCATAACTAATTCTAGAAAAATTGAATTGAAGTGATTCCAAAGCCTATAGAACCCTTATTGAGTCTAGTTCCAAGGAAAAATATATAATTTTGCTTAATGGAATCACAAAATTCCCAGAATTTCAATCTTTGCATATTGTTCCAGAAATTTCACAGTTTTTCTGTGCTGACTTCAAAAATTCATACCTTTTTGTGTATAGCTCTAATTGAGTCATATGACCTATCAAATTAAAGCTTAGGATGTCTACTTTCATCCTGTAAAATTTCATAATTTTTTCTTATCATTTAGTCTTTCAAAACCTTATGATAAGCTCACTTCCTCATAGGTGATTTTACCAAAAACATAATTATATTCCCCAAAATTTACCATTTTACTTTCTTAATACCCCAAAGATATTAGAATCATTAGGGGATAAATTTGAGCTCTTGCTAAATTGGGGCTTAGCAATCCACTTAATTTAGGCTTATTCCCAAGCCTTGAGTCTCAAAATTCGGGGTATTACACTATTCACTTGGTAAACATTTCCCCTTTTTGAGTTCTTATCTTAACTTCAAAATTTCATAATTGTTACATTTACCAAATGTCCAGAATTACTTTGTTATTCTTATTCACACATGTACATGGCATGGATAGCATACTCAATAATCATCATTCAACTTGGCATGTTATATAATAAATCACATTGTATGATAATTTACATATAACAAATTATCATGCATTAATCTTCAATTCTCCATCACATTTCCCTTTGCACATCTTCATGCACTCCTCCTTTATGCTCAACATACATATATGATTGGTAAGGGAGGGTGAGATTTGGGAGAATCTCAGTAGCAAAAAACACCAATTATGCATGCAAGATAAATGCTTAGTGTATGACATACTTGCCTTACTTAAATTCATGCTCACATAATGATATATTTGCATGCTCAATGTTTCACACAACATACTCAGGGTCATAACATAAATTGAAACAGAGCTTCAATCATTCATACATGCTTCACATTATCAAGCAAAGAAACATACACATCAATACATAAGCATACATATCAAGAACATGAAAAATAGGTAAGTTCACTACCTTTGTCTTTATGTCTTCTTCTTGTTCCCTCTTCTTCCAACCATTGAAGGCACTTGAAGAATCTTCCATTGCCTCTTTCTTGACATTTCATGGCCCTAGATACATAACCATATGACTTGTTAGACCCATGACAACAAGTCATTACTTATGACTTATTTCTCTTCCATAATCTTTCAAAACTCTTGTGTTATGCCAAATGAGTATCTAATCTAAGACACATTATGTGTCTATCAACCCTTGTGATTTGGGTATCTATTGTGGTCATATTAGGTTCTAAAACATATCTCTACTCTTTGGACCCATACTTGTTACAGTTTACCTCAAATGCCACAAATTCATAGGTCAACCCTAATATGCCAGATTTTATTAGTCAACTTTGAAATTTCATAATTTAATCTAAAAAATTCCAAATAGGATGGTTCTAGCTCCTATATAAAGCTCTTTTAAGTCCTCTATAAAGAAAAAATATCATTTAACGTCAATTATGAGCAAAACAATTCAGGAATCCTTCATCAACCTTACTATTCTAGGATTTATTCCAGATTGCATGCCTTAACTTTAATCAATCTACTATCCCAAATGATACATTCTATACCTTATTTTAAAGTTTAGGATGTCTACTAACGCCCTGTAAAATATCATAACTATTGGACAAGATTTAGGCATCCAAAATTAGTTCACAAGAAACCTGACTGTCATAAAAATGAATCTGGCAGCACTATCACCAACAACCTTAAATTCTGATTTTAGGTTTTTCAATCCAACCCTTCTAAAATCATTTCCATAAGCTATTCCCATGTAGAATCCATTAGAAACCTTAAATCCTCAAAATTACATTCCTTCCTATGGTTCTACACATGGCCGAAACTTACCATAGGTTGTCACCAAATGACTTCTTACAAATTTAACCATAACACTTACTCCATATCATTTTTACCATACTTAAACCTCATTAATCATTATGTTCATGATCTCAAGAACATCAAAACCCTAAACTCACCTCTCAACAAGAACAGGGCAGCACCACAGCATCATGAAATCTTAGCCAATAGTCGAGAATATTATACTTGCATCGGAGCTTTGGCTTACCTTTAGCCAATGCTACAACCCGCTCTTGATTTTGCTAGAACCTCCACCTTGTAGACAGCACCAAACTCCTCCTTTCAAAACTCTAAAGCTGTAGAAATGTTTCCTTCAATGAGAGGAATAAGTTTCGTGAAGGCATCAAGAGCTAGAAATGCGAATTTGGAGGTGGAATTGCTCAAGATCTTTCTCTTTCCTTGCTCTTTCGTTTTTATTTTCTCACTATTTTCCTCTTATTTTTGGCTAACTTGGATGAAATTATAGATTGAGAGAAGTGTTGGAGACTTATATAATCATGTACTTAAGTGTTTGGTCTTATAAAGTAACACGTGTCTAAGTGTTAGAGTCTCAGGGTGATGGTGGCCCTTTTAAAATTCTATTTTCTCTCTCTTTTAGGCCTTTGGCCGACTTTAATGAGTCAAGGGAAGAGAGGCTTGATGATTTCCTCCGATTCCCGTGCTCAGTGTTTGGGGAAGTTGGACACGTTATCGAACCGAAGACTAGTGAGTTGTCCAGGCAATTAAAGCATAAGTCTCTTTCATGGGTTAGGTGTTATCTCCTCATTGAGCCAACACAAAAGTCAAAAAGTCACTTTATGAATTCATGGCTCTTGTTGTGCCATGTGTCCCTTGTGTGGGACCCAAACTTTTCTTCTTTCCTTTTCTTTGTGACTTGGCCGTCCACTTTATTAGGGGAAGAAAAGAGTCTAATGAATTCCTCTAACCACTGAGGCATATGGATCACAAAAGTTAAGTCAGGATGTTATTTTATTAAAGCTACTTTATTAAAGTAACTTTATGCAAAGTCCACTCGGTTTGACTCCACATGTCTAAATTAATTCAAGAATGCGCCAAGTGTCAATGTAAGCCCTTAGATGTTGCCGCATGGCCTATGACTCAAGGAATTACCAAGTGTATACTGGTGTATCTTGGAAAAAGTCAGATGTATGCTTGTGGGCCCTACATGGTACCACATATACCCTTGTGTGCCATCAAAATGGGGCCTAAGTGTGCTAGTGTACACTTGTACTGGTATATTGCCAGGATCTACACTCTGATATCAAAAATGTAAAGTCATGATTTTCAAAACATTTAGATGAGTTTAAACTGATAATGACTTCAAACCAGAGACTAGCAATCGTTTGTAAACAATTGAGATCCCAACTTCAATGCAGGGTTTGAACTTGCACTTGAATGAGTTTTCAAAAACTTTTTCAAACCCTTTCAATTTGGTCTCAAGTTGGTTTGCAATTTCATTACATCTCATCGGTTCTTAGTTTTATTTATTAATATCAAAGTGTTTACCAAAGTGTTCTCTATTGAAACCCACGTTGCGTTTGTTGACTAATGGGCCCTAAGCATATACAGTTGCCCGATTCTAATTCAATTATCATGATAAAGTATTAATGTTCGGAGTTATAGATCTTGTGTCTATTGCTACTACTAGTACTAGTCTTACTATAGTTATATACACATCATATACAAATTCCAAAATAGATAACCAACAGAAACATAAATCTTCGAGTCTTGTTCTTACTCATCCGTGATTACCTTTTTGCCTGTAGAACTACTTGCCCGCGTTGTAGATTAGTTATTGGAAAGGGGTGAGATTCAAATGAATCTCAGTAGTAACAGATATCACTCATAAAATGCATACATAAAACATGCTAGATCAACCATCATATCATAATTTATAGTGCACATTGTTTGGGGTGTTGATTTATTATGCATACATAATACTTTTGGGTGTTGATTACACTTCCAAAAATAATTTAGGGTGCTGGTGCACCTTAACCCAAATCAGAAAAAGTATTTATTTCTTCATTTTTAAATTTAAGACTTAATTTATAGTGTAAATTGTAAATATTAGGTACATATGAGATGACTCAATAAAATCGTTACTAGGAGATTTAGAGAAATAAAAAGTTGATTAATTGATTGATAGTTAGTTAAACAATAGTTAAAATATTTTACTATAAGATTTTTAAAGTATAAATCATTCAAGTTAGTGAGGCTGGCCGTTTTTCAATATACTTTTAGTAAAGCATAAGTTTGATTTTCTAAATGTATGTTAAATTTCAGTTTAGTCCTTTAATTTATATAATTTATTTTCAGTTCCTTATTCTTAAAACAATTAATCACATTAACGAAAAATGTTAAATCAGGAAATTTAAATGAGATTAAAGTTGTTATATTAAGGATTAAAATTTATAATTTATAATTTAAAATGAATTAATCACTTAAAAGCCTACTAAATTAATCCCTTTTAATTCATTGATTATATAAATTATAAAATTATAGCTTTTATAAATATAATAAAAAGAAGAACTAAGATCAAAAATTGATGTTGAGTATCTGCCGTTTCATAAACCGAATGTTTTCATTATAAAAGTTTTTTATTTTTTATTTTTTTTGGTAATGTGTTTTTATTATACAAGTTAAACTAGTTGATAGATAATAAAAAGTTGAAGTCCAATTTTAGGAAGTTTTTCTGTAGAAGATGTGGGTAACTATTCAAAAGTTTTTTTAATCAATATCGCCCTTGAAAATATTAAAAAAAAATTGAGTAGTTCTTATAGTTAAAAATGTTAATGGTTAATGCTAATTTTTTAACGGTCAGAGTGATATTACTCCTTTATTAACACTACTAGGGTAATACTTGACCAAAAAAAAACACACACACACACACGCACGCACGCAAATGCTCACTTGGCAAAAACTTAAGAGAAAAAATTGGACCTTAACCCATGATAAAATACATTTAGATTAAAATTGGAAAAACATTTAGACAGGCACCTCCCTCAATTTTTAAATTGGTAATTATACTTTTTTTCCCTTTATATTACATCCTTTATTTTTGTTCTATTAACACCGATAGCTCTTATATATGGGCTAATGATGCTGACACAACAAAGTTATAGAGGTTGAAGAGCTAACAAAGTAACATTAAAGGATTTTTGTTTTGGACTAAAAAATTTAAGTGGTTTAATAAAAAATTATACATATATTACCTCCGGTCCTAAATATATGATCTAGTTGATTTTTTTAAAGAGATTAAGGAAGCTAAATAAGTGACTTAATCATATAATATGTTGTATATGATTAAATTATGTATCAATTTAGAAGTCAAATAAATTAGTTTGAAGAAAAAAAAATATAAGTATAAGTACTTTAAAGTAATTTAATTAACTTCCTTAAACTATCCCAAAAAATTAAATGGGTCTTATGTTTAGGATCGGTGGTAGAATCAAATGAAAAATTAAGGGAAAGTAGATACTTATTGAACTAAGGGCCTGTCTAGTTCAATCCAATCACATTACACCATACAGTGCAGTGCAATACTATGCATTGATAATGCAATGTAATAATAATTACAAGGCTGGTGTTTGGTTTGATTTTTAACCAAGATGCAATGAGTTATTTTTTTAAATAATTATTTAAAATAATTATATCATACAAAGTCGCTTTTACCCTTTATATAATCTTTGTAGAAAAAATAGTTAAGAACTATCTCTATTTCATCATAACCCTCACGCTATCTCACTGAGGATCGTCTAATGGTGATGGTTGTGGTCATAGGGTCGACAATAATGGTGGTGTGGCGGTGGTGGTGGCGGTGGAGGGCAGTGGCAGCCACATTGGTGGAGGAGGAGGTAGTAGAAGTGGCAGCAACAGTGGAGGCGGCAGAAGAGGGCGATGATGGTGGAAGAGGGAGAGGTGGTGGTGGCAGCGACAGCGACAGCGTGGAGGTGGAGGAGGTAGTGGCGGCAACAGTTGTAACTAGTATGGCAAGTAAAATGAGACAAGTGAAATAAAGACAAATAAAACTAAAGGGTAAATTGAACATTATTAACTATGTAATGGGGTGGTAATAAGTATTCATAGGGGGAATGTATGAATGAGGATTACCAATTTTTTGGTAATCATCATTACCATGATAAATTTTATTACCATGCTAAAGGGTAATCAAACATTCTTCTCTTGATAATGTAATCATGAATACCATTATAGACATGCAATTGAGTTGAATCAAATGGGCTATAAAGGATTTAACAAAAAAAGATATATGTACCAAATTAATAATTAAAAAAAAAGTAAGATACTGTTACAACAAGAATAATTGATTGACTACCTAAACTATTATAGGAAATAAGATATGAATTGCTTTAAAATTCCCAAATCAAATATTTCTTACTAAAATAGGTTGTGAATTGCTAATCAAGTATAATTAATATCTAAATTATTGTATGAAACAAAATTGATTTAAGATTTTGATATCTTGAAGGTATTTTTCTTAGAATATTCCCCCTACAAAATATCCCATCAACTTTTTTTTTTCAGTTTTTCATAACAACAACAATAACAATTTAAAAATTAAAGGGTTAAGGTGTTAAAATAACCATCAAATTTCATCAAAAGTGCAAAAATAACTCTAAACTATTTTTTGAAGACAAAATAACCATAAAATTTCAAAATTGGGGCAAAACAATTAAACCTAACTAACTTACAGCTATTACAATGGGGAAAATTAATCGTTTAGCCCCTAAAGTTTTAACTCACTTATAACTCACTCCTTAGAGTTTGACTTGGTACAACTCAGTCCCTGAAATTTTGACTTGCTTGCAACTTAGTCCCTGATGTTTCTGAATTATCTTATGTGGCAAGAAAATATTAAAAGTACTATTAAAAATTGCTTAGGTGGATTTTACATAAATTAAAAAGCATAACCAGTGTCCTTGTCCTTATTGACTTTGTAATATCCTAGCGTCTCACTTTTGATATTGTCTACTTTAAGGCCCCGTGAACATCTCAACATCTCACTCTTGATATTGTCCACTTTAAGGCCCCGTCACCCTCTCACGGCTTTAAAATACATCGAGAGGGAGAGGTATCCAAACTCTTAAAGACGCTTCTCAACACCTTGCTCTCGATATTGTTCGCTTTAGGGCCCTGTCACCCCCTCACTACTTTAAAACAGGTCGAGAGGGGAGATATCCAAACCCTTATAAGGTATCTTTCATTCTCCTCCCCAACCAATATGGGACATAATAGACTTGCGTCCCCCTACCTTTGTTTTTTAGAAATCTCGCTCGGCATCTTCGACGCCCATAACAAATCCTTCAAAAGGTCCTTTCAAGCATAAAGTGAGATTGATTTTCGTATATTTAAGGGCCTTAAAAATTATGAACATCATGTAAAAGGATTTGTAATTCCATTTATCGTTAAAATGAGAGATTGTGCACCAGGTATATTGTGAAGTAGGTATGCTTCGATGTTTTCTAATCTCATCCTCTTATAAGCGCTATTTGTAACCCGCTTTTGTGATTATTATCCGAAATACGTGATTAAAATGAAATATAGACCAATAATAATCAAAACTCATTTACATTCCTATCCTTAAGATAGGGTTTTCACAAATTTCTTTCACAAACACTTTAACCTTGTCTCACAATCATATTTCGAATACAATTACCTCGTGAAGATAAATCACATTCATATGAATATCAGAGTGCACAATAATAATACCGGCAATTCTGGGTTCATACCTTGACTAAAGATACGTAGGACACAATTGCCCATTACAATTCCTCAACGGGGATTACACAAATCCATCTCCAATACATAACAAAATAACCCAATATACATCCAATATCCAATTATACATAATCCCAACTACCATGATAACCAACTACCAAATCCAAATGCCCGAAAGGAATTATCGCCGCCCATAGTCGTTTGCTCCTTCCTTGAGCCACATGTCCTGTCTAAAATGTTGGTAGGGGAGGGTGAGATTCGAGAGAATCCCAGGAGGAAACAGATACCAATATGCATGCAAGATAAGTATTTAATGCATGGCATGCTTGCATCACAATAACTTGTGCTCACATAATGATATATCCGCGCATGCTCAATGTTTCAACAACATATTCATAGCCATAGCAGAAATAGAAACAGAGCTTTAATTATTCATATATGTTTCACATATTCAAGCAAAGTAATAACATGCATCAATACACAAACACAAATATCAATACATGTAGGAGAGGTAAGTTCCCTACCCTTATTCTTTCCACGTATGCTTCAGCATCGGCTACTCGCGATCCGAGTGGATATCGAACCATGATCAGGGCAAATACCCAACCCTATAACCAAATCAAGGACATAGTATCATTCTCTTTTCCAAATTCTCATTTTCATAATTCATGACCTTTAGGTGGCTAATCAAAGCCTAAACACATGCCTAAAGGCTTGGGAAACACTTAACCAAAGGTCACCTTTTAAAAGTCCAAAATACTGATTTTTTGGGGTTGGCCGTGGCCAGCCCACCCATGGGCCATGGCCAATGGATGCACAGAAAGTCTTGGGCCGTGGTTCATAACCATTGGCCGCGGCCAATAAAATTCTATTTCTTGGCTGGACTTCCAAAAATCATAACTAATTCTAGAAAAATCAAAATGAGGTGATTCCAAAGCCCATTGAAATATATTTAAGTCCTCTTTAAAGGAAAAATATGGGCCATTATCTAAAATCACTACACAATTCCAGAATTACACAAAACTCCACACTGCCTCAAAACAGAGTCCAGTTTCCATCCCAAACTTTGGCAAAGCATAACTCTCAGTTCAAAAAACAAAATGACATAAATTATATGTCCATTTTGAAGATTGGGATATGAAATTTAAGACTGAAAATTTTCAGAATTTTCCAACACCATTTGGTCATTCAAAACTTTCGTGCAATTTGACTGCCCAGAACAGAGTTCACACAAGATAGATTTCCAATTTTCTACCAAAGTGTCCCATGGCTCCAAAATTAACAATCAAGCCTATTTCCACATAAATTTTCATAAGGAACACAATGGTAACCTCAAAATGAACAAAATCACAACCCATTGACATGCCCTATTTTTGTCCAATACACAAAACCAACACAAATGTGCCAAACTTTACATTTAGGCTTCAATTCAATTCTATTAATTCAAAACACTAAACAAGGCACCATTTCCATGACAACTGTAGGATCGGTAAGCACAGTGGAAGAATTTAAAAAAAAAATTTCACCGATCCTAAACGAGGATCTATCAACGGCGTTTAAACCAAGTTGGAAGGATTCATACCTTTTTGATGATTCAGAGTTTTCACGATCTCTAGGAGCCAACACGTTAGGTCCGCTCCCTCTACCGGTATCCACACGAATGCTCTCCAACTGAGACTATGTGCTAGCGCCTCTAATGTCTCCAAGGGTTTAACTTGCAGCTCTCAATTCTGATGTACCCTGAGTCTATCAGCTCTAACAAGTTTATAACCCATGAGGGTTATTTTTAAATTTCAAAATTAATCATCATTAATTTCGAAATTAATTAACAATTAATTATCTTGATGAGCTAATTAAATAAATTCAGTTTAAATTAAATCTGTCCAACAGTTTTAATTTAACCTATTTATTTAATCTAAATAAAGAGCCATTAGATTTAATTTATCTTCATAAATTAAATCTGAGATACTATATCTCTATCATGTTAGTTATTAAATTTTATATATCTTAATAAATTAAATTAAAACCAACACAATATAATAATATCATATAATATATATATATACATATATATATATATAATATATTTCGAAAATATATATATCTATATAATATTATTAAATATAATAATATAATATAATATATATATATACATATATATAAGATATATATTTCGAAAATATATATATATCTATATAATATTATTAATGAATATTATATTTTATATATATAAATATAAAATTCATCCACCCTAAATCAAACATTATCTCGTGTTGGGCCATTCTTGTGTGCGACCCTGTAGGCCCATATGAAGTTGGCAGTGGGCCAATAACTACACTAACCCAAAAGTCACAAGCGGCCTCTAGCAAGACATTATGACTACCCAATTCATATGAGGATCGTTATCACGATGCAACCTGTCATACAACCATGTCACGTCCCTTTTGTCACACGATATATCGAGCAAGGATAAGGCATGGATAATGTCATCCTCTTGTTCCTGACCATTACTTTCTCAATTCCTGAGTAGCCTGATAACAGAGACAGAAACTCCTTTCATCATAGTATGGCCATACATTTCTCAGACTCACTCATCGAGGGGCCCAGTAATATCTCTCTACTAATGTGAGGGACAAATTCCATCTTGATCATTCATATTCCTCTACATGAAAAACCACCAAGCCCGATCGTAGCCTTTATCATCACCCGGTCAAAAGTGACTTTTGACTAGTTCAAAGCTTAGCAACTCTCATGTAGGAATCCATGATGATCTCAGGTCTAAGGGCATTGTGACGTGGTTATACATGAGAAAAGCTTATGACTTGATCCATGTAGCTTTCTCATAGTGGGTCGGTCCAGCACCTTGTACTCTTACAAGTGCCTAAGACTTTGATTCGTATCTCCATATCTTATCAAAGTCATACTAGTCTTGTTTCATCTCTGCTCCCGCATAGATGACTGACCAGGGACATTTTAGGACAATCTTTATGAATTATCCAAGGATACAATTATCACAGTTAACATGCAAATAATATGATAACAGAATGGAGAAATTTTATTAAAATAATAATATTTAAAGTACAATGATTGGCCCTTAGGGCACAATTTCCAACAACAACAACATACCATACTCCCCCATGACCCTAAATCAAGAAAATTAGGGCAAAAATTCTAGAAAATCCAAACTCAATCAATGGCTACAAAACCTATATGAAAAGGTTTGTCTTACTCACCTCTACAACTTTCCCTAAAGGAGTTCCTTGATTCGCCCAAATCCATAATTTCATGAGAGCTCAAACACCACCAAATGGACAAACTAAAACCATGAAATTAAAGCTCTCAACACAAGGAACAACTTTATAGAAGAGCATTTTTCTATTAGAAGCCATTTAGAGGGTTAAAAGCTCACCTTTTATCAAGAACTTCTTCCTCCTTTGGCCAACAATAGAGGACGCATGAGAGAGGAAGAGGAGAGATGAAAATGATGATGATGAAGCATGGGATCTGATTTTTTTGCTTCCCAAGCCCATGCCTACACGAAAATGAGAGAGGGAGAGGGAAGAGAAAATATTAAAATGTTTTATTGACTTTTCTATACTCTCATGCTTCATCCCAACTTGATACTTGTCACATTTTCATTGGTTCTCATAAAATAAGTAACCAATTAGTTACTCTAACCAATTCCATTAGCCATTTAGTTATACATCTCATTTCTCCTTAGTTAGTAATTAATTTCTCCATTAATCACTAACTAATTGACCAATAATTTCCATTATTTCTATTTTCCACTAATCATGGCATATTAATTAATATTGCCACAAAACCCATAATAATTCCAATTTAAATTCATAAATTATTCTCATTAATCATCATTAGCCCTTAATAAAAACTTAGGGCGTTACACTATTCACCATCTATCATTCAAAAGTTAAGAAATCTCTTTTTTCATAATAGCTTTTTCTCACATACTTGGGTGCTTTATCAAAGTTAAAAGTGTAATGACACTTTTTGAGATTAAGGGCTAATGACTTCGAAATTGATTGTAATTAGTATAATTAACCACTTTTGGAGAAATGTGATGTGAATTTGATATAAATTTACTTGGTGATGATTGAATAATCATAGTGAAAACTAGGGGCAAAATAGTAAAATTGGAAATTTACCACCCAATTGATCAATTACCAAAGAGGATACTCATTGGACACTAAAGATCAATGGTTGAGATTCATTATCAATAGTTCAGAATTGTATGCTTTGCATCTATGTGAGCTTATGGAAGAGTGAACAAGATTATGCCAAATGGCATTATATGGGCCAAAGGATCATGCCCATTGTAAAACACTCACTTTTCTCTCTCTTCTCTCTTCTAGTCAGCCAATTAAGTATGGGCCAAGGGAGAAAATTCTGCTTACTTCATCATTTCCATAATCTCTCATCGTTTCTCTCTCCTCACCTCTAGTTCCGGTGAGCTTGAAGAAGAGAGAAGAAAAGAAAGGTAAGATTTTGATACCTTTTGTTGACCTCTAATGCTCTAGACCTCTTCTCTAATATGTTGTGAACATCATTGAGAGCTTTATTTTGGTGGTTTTAGATATTTGCATAGAGGTGTTTAAGAGTTTGAGGAATTTGGGAAGTTGAAGAAACCAAGGATTTGGCTTTAGCAATTTGAAGAGGTAAGGATTTGGTGCTTTTTGGTATATTTATTGTGATTTTTGGTTAATTTTTGTAAATTTTGGAAGTTGCCCTGGTTTTATGCCAATTTTTGAATGCATGAGTTACATGGTGAATGATGTTGGAACTGGTTTATTGTGAAGTTATTTGAGTGTTGGATATAGTTTTGGATTTTGGAAGTGAGTTGAATGAAATTGGGTATTGTGTGTGTTATAGAGACCCAAGAGTAAGATTATGGCTAGGATGAGTTTTTGAGTGTTTTGAAGCTACCAATGGGTTCCTTATGGGATTTTAAGTGGGAATGAACTTTGTGTTGAGTTTGGGAACCATTGGGGTTAGTTTTGGCAAATCTGGGAATTTCTGTCAGTTGCTGCGATCTGGCAATCTGAGAAGCATCACTCGAGTGAGGGGGGTCTTACTCGAGTGCTGTAGTATAATTTCCCTTTTTCCTTCTGCATTTTGCTTGGTTTTTTGATAAAAAGCAAGAGTGCACTTCTCAACTCGCGAGTGATATTAGTGATCACTCGAGTAAGCATGGGTTCACTCGAGTGAAGGCGTGAGTTCATGTTATAGGGCTGCGTCTCGAATTGTAACTCGTAGCCCAATTTTCAAGAGTGTGTTTTGACACTCGCAAGTGTAGTCTTCTCACCCGAGTGCCAAAGGTTGTGCTCGAGTGATCTTCCTCCTCTAAAGTATCTGTACTCTCGGGTTTTCACTTTCTGTGTTGCACTTTCTGGGACTTGAGTGAATTTGGAGTCATCACTCGAGTGTAAAACCTCATGCTTGAGTGCTGTTAGCACTTTCTGGCCGTTGTTGTTGTTCACTGTCAAACACTCACGAGTGAGAGCCATTCTCACTCGAGTGCAAGTCTCTCATCACTCAAGTGGGGTCATCTTCGCTCGAGTGAGTTAGCCAAAAATCAGTGTTTTGTTTCTAAAAAAGGGGGTCTTCAAGGTAGTTCCTCCCAACCTTTTTGGCATATGTGTAAGCCTCTAATAGCCACCTAAAGAGTTTGAATGATAACCAACCTAGTATATTATAGAAATTTGTATTTGGAAAAGAGATTGATCGGTTGTCCCTAATTTGGTTATAAGATTTGACATTTGCCAGACTCGTGAGCCCACTGTGCCGAAGAACGTTAGGAAAGAACAAGGTGACTCTTTCTCTTATATTGTGTGTAAAGCATCGTATGTTTGTTTATCATATATGGTGTTGATGTTGATGCTGCTTTGTGATGCTTTGTGCCTTGTGATGCTGCTGTATAGTGTTTACCGCGAAAGCGGGCATAGTGATTACAGCGAAAGCTGTTGCATTGTGATTACAGCTGTGAGTGCTGTCGTTTGTGGTGTGAGACATGAATCATTGTGTTATTGCTGAACATGATCTTACATGCTATGTGTTTACATACTGTATGAGTGATTTGTTACTACTGGGATTCTTTTAAATCTCATTCATTCCTTTGACTAACCATCAGATAGGGCAAGTGGCTCCAAGGAGAAGCGGGCAACCAAGAGCGGTTAAGACTTTGTAGAGACGTTTTACATTTTGAACTGTTGGTTATCTATTTTAGCTTGGGATTATTGTATATATTTTGGGATGTAAATATTATTTTGGGTATGTAATCCCCTATTTTGGGAAAATATACATCCATTATATTTATACATGTAACCCGGGGTTGCCGAGATTTTAGTTGGGCACTCTGATATTTATGAATGTGATTTTACTACACAAGTAATTGTATTCGAATGTGAATATGAGACCAGATTAATTATATCTTGAACTGCTTTTCTGAACACCTCATCTTGAATATGAGGGATTATAAATGTTGTTTTTATCTTATTGGTCTCTTTTCACTTAAATTTCATAACCCGGATATAATTACGGTGAGGGTGTTACAAAAATCATCACAAGTGGCTTCAACAATTTCTTCAATCCTAGTTGTTCATTGCAATACTTCAAAAGCATCTGTCATGGACGTTGGAAATTGTGCCCTAAGGGTCCATCATTGTACTTTGAACATTATTATTTTAATGAAATTTCTCCATTCTGTTATCTTATTATTTGCATGTTAACTGTGATAATTGTATCCTTGGATAATTCATAAAGATTGTCCTAAAATGTCCCTGGTAGGTCATCTATGCGGGAGTAGAGATGAAACAAGATCAGTATGACTTTGATAAGATACGGAGATACGAATCAAAGTCTTAGGTACTTGTAAGAGTACAAGGTGCTGGATCGACCCACTATGTGAAAGCTACATGGATCAAGTCATAAGCTTTTCTCATGTATAACCACGTCACAATGCCCTTAGACCTGAGGTCATCATGGATTCCTACATGAGAGTTGCTAAACTTTGAACTAGTCAAAAGTCACTTTTGACCCGGTGATGATAAAGGCTACGATCGGGCTTGGTGGTTTTTCATGCAGAGGAATATGAATGATCAAGATGGAATTTGTCCCTCACATTAGTAGAGAGATATTACTGGGCCCCTCGATGAGTGAGTATGAGAAATGTATGGCCATACTATGATGAAAGGAGTCTCTGTTATTAGGCTACTCAGGAATCGAGAAAGTAATGGTCAGGAACAAGAGGATGACATTATCCATGCCTTATCCTTGATCGATATATCGTGACAAAAGGGACGTGACATGGTTGTATGATAGGTTGCATCGTGATAACGATCCTCATATGAATTGGGTAGTCGTAATGTCTTGCTAGAGGCCGCTTACAACTTTTGGGTTAGTATAGTTATTGGCCCACTACCAACTTCATATGGGCCTACAGGGTCGAACACAAGAATGGTCCAACACGAGATAATGTTTAATTTAGGGTGGACGAATTTTATATATATATATATATAATATAAAATTCATTAATAATATTATATGGATATATATATTTTCGAAATATATATCTTATATATATATATATATATATTATATGATATTATTATATTTTGTTAGTTTTAAATTTAATTTATTAAGATATATTAAATTTAATAACTAACATGATAGAGATATAGTATCTCAGATTTAATTTATAAAGATAAATTAAATCTAATGGCTCTTTATTTGGATTAAATAAATAGGTTAAATTAAAATTGTTGGACAGATTTAATTTAAACTGAATTTATTTAATTAGCTCATCAAGATAATTAATTGTTAATTAATTTCGAAATTAATGATGATTAATTTTGAAATTTGAAAATAGCCCTCATAGGTTATAAACTTGATAGAGCAGATATATTGATACGCACATGAGAATTGAGAGCCGCAAGTGAAACCCTAGGAGACATTAGAGGCGCTAGTACGCAGTCTCGGTTGGAGAGCATTTGTGTGGATACCGGTAGAGGGAGCAGACCTGAAGTGTGGGCTTCTAGAGATCGTGAAAACTCTGAATCATAAAAAAAAAGGTATGAATCCTTCCAACTTGGTTCTTCCGCTGTGCCTACCGATTCTAACAGTGGCATCAGAGCCAGATCATTTGTGGGTTTAAACTGAGTTTATGTTCTTATACATGTGATATATATGGGATGTGTACGTATGTTTATAAGAAACACTCGAATATGCATGTGATTTGGTTAATACAAAACGAAATTATTTAGAAAGATGTGATCTTGTAATTCCATTGATTTTCATTTTCGTTTAAATTGAACCTTGAAATTGTTTCGTTTTTGGTTTTGAAACATGTATGTGATTCTCGTTTTGGAACAAGCATGAAATCGATTCCGAACATGTATATCTTGAAACATGTATGTGATTTTTGTTTTGAACAAGCATGAAATTAGGTAGGGTACTTGAGATCGTAGTTGGCGTATAGACACGTTAGGGTCTCTAATCGGATTTAGGGATTCGAAACTTTGGGGTAGACAATCCGGATCAGAAGCGTTCTGGGCCGTTGTTTTTGAAATTGGGTCCGAAATTTTAAAATTTTAAAAAATTGCAAATATTTCTTTTAAAAGGAATGTGCCTTTTTCAAAATCTCCAAGGGCGCTGCCCCTTGCAACCCCGCGTAGCGTAATATAATCTGATCACGACATTTATTGCTTTTCATATTGTATGAATTCTTGTTGTGGTTTATTATTTATACTTGTTTGGGTATGGTGAACAACATGGCTTTAGAATTTTACAAAGGGTTGTAATGTTTAAATACGGCCTGTGTGCCGTGCCTTCCTCTAAATACTCTCGATGTACATTCTCTTCTCATCTCACTCCCCTCGAATGTTTAAACGAGGTTTCTCTTAATGTATTTCTTTTTTATTTAGAGAAGTCCTCTCATTGGCTTGGGAGGATTTTAGGTTAGGTAAGCCATATTGTGTCACGTTTAAATTATGCTTTTGATAAGATCATCGCATGATTACTTTTACGTTTATATGTATTTATCTGTATGAGATACGACCACGATTGCATCTATATAAACAATACTAATTAATTCAGCCCTCTGAATCAAATCTTAAGTCATAATGCTGTCAATTAATGAATACTTGTCAAAACCTAGATCGCTCAATTGTGGAAACCACCAAAGTAGATGCACTTGAGTTATCTTGATGAGACAAGCTTGAGTAATGGTGCTGCTCATAATATTCATTATTGTTTTGACTTAATTGAGATTAACAAAATGGTTTTGAATCTCAAGGCAATAGATGGGGTTAAACATGCTGGATCATATGATGATTAAATCCCATAAAGATCTAAGAGTTACATGTGATGTAATTGGTAAATAGGTTACCTACCTAAATAACTTGAATTTAAGTGGCTTGCCAAAGAGGACTTAAGTTTAAGCCAAATATGGATCTTAGCCCACTAATTATTATATTGAGGGTTGTTAATTTAGGGGGAGATTACTAACTAACTTTGCATATTTTAATTGTAGAATCATGTCGACTAGTAATACTGCTATACTTTCGTTGCGATCGGTCCTTAAGAAGGACAAACTCAATGGGACAAACTTTCTTGACTGGTTCAGGAACTTGAGAATTATTCTCAAGCAGGAAAGAAAGGCTTATGTCCTAGATCAACCCATTTCTGAGGAGCCTGCAGCCAATGCTCCAAGAGCTCAGAGAGATGCTTACACAAAGCATAAGGATGACTCTGTGGATGTAGGTTACCTGATGCTTGCCACTATGGTTCCAGAGCTCCAAAGAGATCTGG
This sequence comes from Inga leiocalycina, assembly GCA_963242795.1. Taxonomy (NCBI): domain Eukaryota; kingdom Viridiplantae; phylum Streptophyta; class Magnoliopsida; order Fabales; family Fabaceae; genus Inga; species Inga leiocalycina. The sequence goes on along the minus strand of OY725322.1, from coordinate 47,512,691 downwards.
AACTCATGGAGGCTCATGAGATGATTGTACATCTCAAGGAAATGTTCCAAAAAGAGGCAAGGCAAGAAAGGTATGAGACCACAAAGGCCTTACATTCCTGCAAAATGGCTGAAGGTGCATCAGTTAGTACTCATGTGTTAAAGATGAAAGGCTATATTGATCACCTTGAGAGGCTTGGATTTCCCATGAGCCAAGAGTTAGCTACGGATTTGATCCTCAACTCACTCCCGGAGAGTTATGACCAGTTTGTTATAACTACAACATGAACAACATGGAGAAATCAATTTCTGAGTTGCATGGGATGCTCAAAACTACTGAGCAAAGCATTAAGAAAAAACCTAGCACAATTTTGATGGTTCATAAAGGAAAGGGTATGAAAAAGAAAGGGAAGGGCAAATAGAAGGGTAATGGCTCAGGTGGTAAGACCAAAGAGTCAAACAAGCCCGAAAACAAGCCTGCACCCAAGAAGGCAAAGCCTCCAAAGGAAGGAGTCTGTTACTTCTGCAATGAACCCGGTCATTGGAAGAGGATTTGCAAACTCTACCTGGAAGATCTGAAAAAGAACATGAAGGATAGCGAGGCTATCACTTCAGGTATTTATATTATAGACATTCATTTTTCTACTTCCTCTACATGGGTATTAGATACTGCATGTGGTTCTCACATTTGTACAAATGTGAAGGATCTAAAGGACAGTAGAAAGCTGAAGAAGGGCGAGGTGGACCTACGAGTTGGAAACAGAGCAAGAGTTGTTGCTTTAGCCATAGGCACTTATGAATTAGTTCTGCCCAGTGGGCTTTTATTAGTTTTGAACAATTGCTATTATGTTCTTGCTTTAAGTAGTAACATTGTTTCTCTTTCTTATTTGGATAAGGAAGTTTATACTTCCATTACTAGGAATGGTAAATGTTCTATTTATCATAATGACATTTTCTATTCTGATGGTGATTTGCATGCTGGCCATTATATATTAAATTTGGAACATCCTAATAATGGGAATATCTATAACGTAACTACTAAGAGGATAAAATCAAACAATTTGAATCCGACCTACCTATGGCATTGTCGTCTAGGCCACATAAATGAGAAACACATTTCTAAACTCCATCAAGATGGATTTCTAAACTCATTTGATTTTGAATCATATGATACATGCAAATCTTGCTTGTTAGGAAAGATGACTAAGGCACCTTTTACTGGGCACAGTGAGAGGGCCACTAAATTATTAGGCCTCATACATACAGATGTATGTGGACCATTAAATATAGCTGCCAGAGGAGGTTATGTCTACTTCATTACATTTATAGATGACTTTAGTAGATATAGCTATATCTATCTAATGAAATATAAATCTTAATCTTTTGAAATGTTCAAAATATTCCAAAATGAAGTACAAAACCAACTTAGTAAAACAATTAAAGCACTTCGATTTGATCGGGGTGGTGAATATTTAAGCAAAGAATTCATTGATCATCTTAGGAGTTGTGGGATAATCTCACAATTGACTCCTCCAGGAACACCATAATGGAATGGCATTTCTGAACAGAGGAATCGAACACTATTAGATATGGTTCGATCCATGATGAGTCAAACAGATCTTCCACCATCCTTTTGGGGACATGCCCTAGAAACAGCTGCGTTCACACTAAATCGTGTTCCATCTAAGGCAATTGAAAAGACACCATATGAGATATAGATTGGAAAGAAACCAAGTTTATCTTTTCTCAAGATCTGGGGATGTGAGGTATATGTTAAGCAACAAGCCTCTGATAAATTAGCGCCCAGATCCACAAAGTGCCTTTTCGTGGGGTATCCTAAAGAAACGAAAGGATACTATGTCTGCAATCCCACTGATAACAAAGTGTTTGTTATTCGAAATGGTAAGTTTCTAGAAAGAGAGTTTGTCTCTAAAACAACCAGTGGGACCGACGTACATCTCAAAGAAATTCAAGAGCCGCAAGATGGTACAGAACCACATATGGAAATTAGAGAAGACTCACAACAAGTTGCTGAGCCTCCTCAAGTAACACAAGGTCTATGAAGATCTGATAGGACACGGCATCAGCCTCAAAGATATGGATTTTTGATTACTGAAGGCCGTGATGTGTTGCTCATTGAGCAAAATGAGCCCACTACCTATCGAGAAGCCACAGTGGGACCAAACTCTGAGAAATGGTTAAATGCCATGAAGTCTGAAATGCAATCCATGTATGACAATCAGGTATGGACCTTAGTCGATTCACCTAAAGGTGTAAAAACCATTGGGTGCAAATGGGTTTTCAAGGAGAAAACTGACATGGATGGCAATGTAAATGTCTTCAAGGCACGAATGGTTGCAAAAGGATTCGCTCAAACTCATGGTGTAGACTATGATGAAACCTTTTCCCCAGTTGCAATGGCCAAATCAATCAGAATCCTTCTTGCCATTGCAGCATATTATGACTATGAAATATGGCAGATGGATGTCAAAACAATCTTCCTTAATGGAAAGCTGCTTGAGGATGTGTACATGACACAACCTGAAAGTTTTGTGTATCCAGAGGACTCTGGTAAAATTTGCAAGCTTCAAAGATCCATTTATGGATTGAAGCAAGCATCTCGGAGCTGGAATCATCATTTTGATGAAGTAGTCAAAGAGTTTGGATTCATTCAAAACATCGATGAACCTTGTGTTTACAAGAAGGTTAGTGGGAGCATAGTTGTATTTCTAGTGCTTTATGTAGATGACATCCTATTCATTGGGAATGATATTCCTACCTTGCAGAGTGTCAAGTCTTAGTTAGGAAAGTCATTTTCAATGAAAGACTTAGGTGAAGCCACCTATATCCTAGGGATTAGGATCTATAGGGATAGATCCAAAAGACTAATAAGCCTAAGTCAGAGCACATACATAGACAAGATACTGTATAGGTTCAGTATGTAGGATTCAAAAAGGGGTTACATGCCCATGTCTCATGGCATCCATTTTAGTAAGGATCTGTGTCCTAGTACACTTGATCAGCGAGATCGCATGAGTAAGGTTCCATATGCCTCGGCCATTGGATCCATCATGTATGCCATGTTATGTACTCGACCGGATGTCTTGTTTGCCTTAAGTGTGACCAATAGATACCAACAAGATCCTGGTGAGGGTCATTGGACTGCCATCAAGAATATCCTAAAGTACTTAAGAAGGACTAAGAACTTATTTTTGGTCTATGGTGGATTGGATGATGAGCTATGGGTAACCGGTTGCACAGATGCAAGTTTCCAAACTGACCAAGACGACCTTAAATCGCAATCTAGATATGTATTCCTCCTGAATGGTGAAGCAGTAAGATGGAAGAGCTCCAAGCAGAGCACTATAGCAGATTCTGGAACAAAAGCTGAGTATATAGCAGCATCAGATGTAGCTAAAGAAGCCGTTTGGATAAGAAAGTTCATTACTGAACTAGGGGTGGTGCCTACCATCTCAAATCCAATAGATTTGTTCTGTGACAATAGCGGTGCTATTGCACAGGCCAAGGAGCCTAGGTCACATCAAAGGACCAAGCATATACTCAGGCAATTTCATTTTATTAGAGAAATCAATTATAGAGGTGATATAAAGATATGCAAAGTAGCAGGAGAAGATAATGTTGCTGATCCTCTTACTAAGCCACTTGCACAGGCAAAGCATGAGCGTCATGTTAGGGCAATAGGAATTAGGCAAATTAATGATTGCACCTAGGGCAAGTGGGAGGATGTTGGAAATTGTGCCCTAAAGGCCAATCATTGTACTTTGAACATTATTATTTTAATGAAATTTCTCCATTCTGTTATCATATTATTTGCATGTTAACTGTGATAATTGTATCCTTGGATAATTCATAAAGATTGTCCTAAAATGTCCCTGGTCGGTCATCTATGCGGGAGCAGAGATGAAACAAGATCAGTATGACTTTGATAAGATATGGAGATACGAATCAAAGTCTTAGGCATTTGTAAGAGTACAAGGTGCTGGACCGACCCACTATGAAAAAGCTACATGGATCAAGTCATAAACTTTTCTCATGTATAATCACGTCACAATGCCATTAGACCTGAGGTCATCATGGATTCCTATATGAGAGTTGCTAAGCTTTGAACTAGTCAAAAGTCACTTTTGACCGGGTGATGATAAAGGCTACGATCAGGCTTGGTGGTTTTTCATGCAGAGAAATATGAATGATCAAGATGGAATTTGTCCCTCACATTAGTAGAGAGATATTACTGGGCCCCTCGATGAATGAGTCTGAGAAATGTATGGCCATACTATGATGAAAGGAATTTCTGTCTCTGTTATCAGGCTACTCAGGAATCGAGAAAGTAATGGTCAGGAACAAGAGGATGACATTATCCATGCCTTATACTTGATCGATATATTGTGTGACAAAAGGGATGTGACATGGTTGTATGACAGATTGCATCGTGATAACGATCCTCATATGAATTGGGTAGTCGTAATGTCTTGCTAGAGGCCGCTTGCGACTTTTGGGTTAGTATAGTTATTGGCCCACTACCAACTTCATATGGGCCTACAGGGTCGAACACAAGAATGGTCCAACACGAGATAATGTTTAATTTAGGGTGGACGAATTTTATATTTATATATATATATATAATATAAAATTCATTAATAATATTATATGGATATATATATTTTCAAAATATATATCTTATATATATATATATATATGTATATATATATATATATTATATGATATTATTATATTGTGTTAGTTTTAAATTTAATTTATTAAGATAAATTAAATTTAATAACTAATATGATAGATATATAGTATCTTAGATTTAATTTATGAAGATAAATTAAATCTAATGGCTCTTTATTTGGATTAAATAAATAAGTTAAATTAAAACTGTTGGACAGATTTAATTTAAACTGAATTTATTTAATTAGCTCATCAAGATAATTAATTGTTAATTAATTTCGAAATTAATGATGATTAATTTTGAAATTTGAAAATAGCCCTCAGAGGTTATAAACTTGATAGAGCAGATATATTGATACACACATGAGAATTGAGAGCCGCAAGTGAAACCCTAGGAGACATTAGAGGCGCTAGCACGCAGTCTCGGTTGGAGAGCATTCGTGTGGATACCGGTAGAGGGAGCAGACTTGACGTGTGGGCTTCTAGAGATCGTGAAAACTCTGAATCATAAAAAAAAAGGTATGAATCCTTCCAACTTGGTTTAAACGCCGTTGATAGATCCTCGATTATGATCGGTGAAAATTTTTAAAATTCTTCCGCTGTGCCTACCGATTCTAACAATGGACGATGCAGATACCTAGCAAGCTTTGTAGAAAACAGAGGTGGAGGCGGATAAGAGTTTAGTTGGGATAGGGACACTATTTTTTTGTTTTTTAAATTTATGTTAAATCTATTTGAGCAATTTTTAGCAGTATTCAAACATTTTTTTGCCATATAAAATGATTGAGAAAAATTAGGGACTGAGTTGCAAGCGAGTTAAAAATTCAGAGACTGAATTATAAGTGAGTCAAAACTTTATAGGCCAAAAGATTAATTTTTGGGATAATCCCTCTAAAATACATTGGAAATAGAGAAATCCCTGTTCAGTGCATTGAAATTGAAAAATCTGGATCAGTCCACTGTTAGTACTGATGAACAGTGCGGGTGGCGCCAAAAGACGATTTTGCCCTTTAGCCCTCATTCTCGCCACTTCAGAAATAACAACACACGGTTCTTAATTAACAACTTCGGATTCTTGATTAACAACTCCCCTTTCTTATTTCACAACTTCCTAATTTAAGTTTCAAGGCCAATAACAACACATATTTTTTTAATTAACAACACGCACTCTTAATTACCAACTCCGAATTCTTGATTAACAACTTCAGTTTCATCTTTTTACTTTTACAATAACAACACCGATCTTGTTATTAACAACACCCATTTCTTGTTTTAAACTTCATAATTTAAGTTTCAGGGCCAATAACAACACCTTTTTCTTTATTAATAACACCGTATTTTACATTAACAATACTATATTTTTGAGATGCGAATATGTGGAAGAATAAAGCGGAGTTGTTAATCAAGAATTCGGAGTTATTAATAACAAGACCGATGTTGTTATTGTGAAAAAAAAGATGAAACTGGAGTTGTTAATCAAGAATTCGGAGTTGTTAATTAAGAATCTCGTGTTGTTATTTCTGAAGTGGCGAAAATGAGGGCTGAAGGGCAAAACCGTCTTTTAGCGCCGTCCGCACTGTTCATCAGTACTGACACTGGACTGATCCGAATTTTTTAATTTCAATACACTAAATAGGGATTTTCCTATTTCTAATGTATTTTAGAGGAATTTTTCTTTAATTTTTTTTATTATAATAAATGAAAGTTAGTTCGATTTAATGGTTTTATAGCAATTTTAAAAGTTAATGATTATTTTTGCTTTAAAAATAGTTTACGGTTAGTACTAGATCCACGGATCCTTCTGTTTTTCAGCTTTCCAGAAAATTTAAATTCCCGCCTCCATGCCATAGACAGAACAGAAAAATGACACTCATTCTGTTCCAATGGAAGCAAACATCCCATATCGGAGAAAAGGAGAAATGCCTTCAAGCGCTATGGACGATGTTGATCGCTTGTTCGCGTGCTTCAAGTGCGGCTTATCTCCTCCTCGTAAGCTTTCACTTCTCCCTCAAACTTATAGCTTCTAGTCACTTGGCAAAAATCGCTGATTATGTAGGATTAGGTCCCTGATATTTGAAATCAAATCTTCTTTCCTTTATCCTTTTATTTATTGTCTAAATGGCTTCTGAATTTTTGTTTTTTTGGGGTTAATTTGGTTTCTTCATTGTAAAGAGTGATCGTACACTTATCAACTGACCTATCACCATTCTGTTCTGCTGAAAAGTACAAACGTTCTATTTTTTGGATAACTACTTAACATACCCCATTTTGTTCTTGTGTTTCTTGTGGTCGTCATTGATCTCTCTTTCTGTATATTCTCACTTGTTCCCATTGTGCCTTTATGCTGTACAACGCCAATCCAGACCAGTTGATTTTTCGATCCCCCACCCCTCTTCAATAGTTTCTGCGCATCTAAATGAAATTAGACCACTCTTTGAACAGTTGTTCTTATCTTTTATTGAGTATAATGATTTAGTCTTATTCATTTTGAAATGGAAGAAAACAAGAAATTCATAAGGAAAAAAGATTATTTATGTGGCAGCAAATAAAAAAGCGTAGCAAATAAGTTTTTTCCCCCTTTATGAAGTGATAGATGGTTAATTTTTCATCAAATTAATGACTAGAACATGGAGTTGTTTATTTAGATAATAGTTTCTGTAGGGTGATTAGCTTCACTCTTCCCTCTTTATTTTCACAGAATCTGCTATAAGGGAAAGAAAGAGAACTAAAAGCAGATTGGATCAAGGAAGTTCAGCACATAAGATCTCATCACATTCTGGCCTTCTATCTCCCAATTCAGTTAAAAAGGAGCGGAAAAGTCCCACAAAATCCACCATTTCTCAATCCAGCCAAGCAACTGACATGCAGTCTTCCATTGAGAAAGTAATTACCACTTACTTTGTTACACCCCCTTTGTTTTTGTGTTGTACTAATGTTGTTATGTAATTAGATGCTGCAAAAATAGGCTTACGCTCTTCATTGCTTTTGATGCAGTGGAGCAATTATTGTACTTTTTGTTTCAAACTAATTTACCTGGCATTATCTTTTCAGATTAAATCAGTTATAGCTAAAGCAAATGGTTTTGGTCATGGGAAACAGTTCTCTCCGGTTGTGTTTTATGGATCTCCACATGGAGTACCTCCCAAAAGACCAGTTAGCTATTGGCGCTTGTTACATGAGATACATCTTGATCTCTTTGAGAAAAATAAATCAGATTTAAGGTATGGGGTGCTAGTGTATTGTTTATATTCTGTTTGAATGAGGATTCTTTTTGTACCATGTTTTTCATCATATGACTAGTGAGCTTGATTCATGGCTTATGTATGTTCAGGGAGGAGGTATGGGTTACATTCCCAAGGCAGGATGAAGCAATGAAGTTTGCCAAAGGGCAAGACCATATTCGTATCTTTAGTTATCAAGACCATTTTAGTGGACAAAGAAGGTTCCTTGCATCTACATATACTGAGTTCTGGAGAAGGTTACCTTCCTGTAGTTTTCTTTTCCGTTTGATCAATCATTGCTTCTATTGGTAATGAAAGTTCTGTGTCTGCATTTTCACAATGTTGGTGAATGCACATTTAGGTACAAAAATATGGATTCCAAATTGCGTCATCATTATGAAGTGATTAAAGAGGTAATAGTTTTGTGTTTCTTGGCCGTTGATTCTACTATGCAAATGATACAGTAAAATTATGAGTCAGCCGGGCAAATTTTCATCTTTGGATATCATACACTCTAAAAGATATTCTGCTCTCAGGGTTTACCATGCCACCTTTATTTTGATTTGGAGTTCAATAAGAGAGTCAATCCAGGAAAGGATGGGGATGAAATGGTGGATCTCTTGATCTCAGTAATTCTAGAGGCCATAAATGAAAAATATTTTATTTGTGGAGATCCAGAATGGATAGTAGAACTGGACTCTTCAACTGATGGTATGGGTTTTCTCTGTTTTATCTATGCTGTAGCTTTTTTGGTTGCACCTTTACATTCCCCTTTTTGTCCTTGATGTGGTGAAAGGAAGAATAATCTATAACTTGTGGCTCCTTCAATGTATAATGATGTAGGAAACATGTAATATTCCATTTTTGATTTTGAAGTAGGGAGGCTCAAGGCCAGGAGTTCTGTATGGGGAAGGTGCAGAATCTAATTTTGCTTTATTGAGTATCGTTGAAGTATCACTTGAGTCTAGGCTCTGGAGCTAAGACACATGTAATGGTTTTATTGGTATTTTGTATTCTTCCCCTAGAATGATTAAAACCTTTTATGTGTCACTCTAGTAAGTATTAACTGCTTTGGCAAGCTTCTCTGTCATTTTGACTATCACTTCACGTTGGACCTTAGGTTTGCCCCTCAAAGTTTGTTTGTAACGTTCATACCTGTAAAGCACTGCTGTGGCACCAAGTCTTATGTTTCAGAACTACTGTTTGATTACTTATTATCTCATATTAATCTTACCTGCAGAGAAGTTCTCTCGACATCTAATTATTCGCATACCAAAAACTGCTTTCAAGGATAACTCTCATGCAGGAGCATTTGTTTCTGAAGTAAGTATGACTGTCTAAGCATATTCATAGATGATATTTGATGAGGTTGATTTTCTATCACATGAGGTACCTCTATATTTTAGAGTGGCTTTACAAATAATTCTTGTTCTTTGATCATCAATGTGATATTTTTTTTATCAGTCTTCAAAAGGAGAATTTGAGTCATGACTTGGCATCTATTTTGGTCTTTCTTATATAAAGCATTAACTATTGTCATGGTATGGTGACTATATCAGATGTGCTCACGAGTTCAAAATGCAAGGGAAAAAGATGGAAGATTTGAAAAATTATTTGTGAAGAAGGATTCAAGCTCTGATGAAGGTTCAAGCCAGCTTTTTGTGGACACTGCTGTATATTCTCGGAATCGTTGTTTCCGTCTACCTCTATCATCAAAAGCAGGAAAAAGTTCAGTCCTTGTACCATCTGGTCGATACAAGTGTAAGAACTTGGTATGGTCCTTGATGTATCAATATTAACACTTCATAGTTTTAGTATGAGAAATTATTTAATGAACATCTTGTCTCAGATAATTATAATGAAAATTTGAATTCCACTCAAGACTTGTTCTTGTCAATGCACTAGGAGAATATAAAAAATATTTGGAATGGATAATAACAGACATTTCTTGATCACATAATTGCGCAACAAGAATTAGTCAATGTGGAACGAATAATGGCATGTATTGATACCAGGTCATCTAAGACTCTTTATAATACACAAGAGTTGTATGATCAAATCCAATGCAGTGAAAGTTGCTAAAATATGCATTACCCTGAGCAAATAAGTGTGGTTGCGATATATTATATTTATTTTTTGTTTTGGTAAAGTTATTGTTTGCTTGACAGCAAGTTATGAATCAGGTTAATCTGTATTTCAATGTCAGGGTGAAGAAGAAATGTTCATGGCATCATTGATTTGTAATATGGATGCTGACTGCAAAAAGTATTTTGTCGGGAAACCAGAATCAAATTGTGTGAAGACACTACATTATGATACGGAGGTAGTATTCGGCTTTGAAATTCTTGGGTTTTCATTGCATTGGTTTTGCTCCATCTCTCTTTTCAGATATTTTATTAATCAAACAATTCGAGGGTCTTCATATCTTTCACTTTTTGTTCAATTTGTGGTTGCACAAGAAGATGTGGTGCAAGTTGGTGCATCGGCTAAGCATGTCATATGATTTTCTTAACAAGGGGTTGTTCTCTGGTACTGAGTATTGCTCTGTTGGCTACTAAATCTTTTAACATTAATCGCATAACTGGATGCGGTGGTGGCTTTCTTGTATATCAAATCTTTTTTTATTAGACCGCGGGAACCTTTTTTGATAAACAATGGGAACTTTATTTTTACAGGTAAATTATAATCATGAACACTGCCATCAATATCCTCTGGAATTTACATCGAGTAGTTGTGAAAGTGATGTTCCAGCTGCATACTTTGTGGGAGAATCACCATTCCCATTTCTAGATAAATTTGTAGAGTCCATTGCCTCTGTTGGGAATATATCAGGTGATACTTCTAAAGTTTCTTGTATTGACTCTGATCATGTTTGCATTAGTTAGTGGACAAATTACAAGTTTGATTTTGTTTCTACCATGCTTACTACTTTTAGTCATGCTCCTTGCTTGAGGCAATACAACTTGAGATCTGATAAAAAGCTATCTTGGTAAAACAATTGGTGAAGAGGAAATAATTTCAATTGATATTTGCTAGCAACTGAGATTTTATATTGTTTGTTGGTCTAGCTGCAAGTTTAGTCGTTTCTATTCTTCTGAATGCATATTAGTATTTTGCCTATGGTCTCACTTTCAACTGTTCAATCCATATGCCAGATGATCACTTGACTCTTGATCTTTCATTTCCAAAGACAACAAACTATAACCACTTTCTGAAATTGTTTCTATGGTGGTGGAATTAGTCAGATCATTTTGTAGTTTTTCCACAACCATTATAATCTATTCTCTCCAAATATCTATGGAAGCAACATTCTATTCAGCTTCTGGCTTCATGCTTTGTTGACATGGACTGATATATACAAAGCAGGCGCAAAGCCTGCGGGGGGAGGTAGGGAAAGGTTTATGAGATAAGAAAGGTCAAAGGGATTTCTGAAGTGGTGCTGAGGTATAGAAAGGAGAATCATACCAAAGCAACTATTCTCTGTTTTCTTGAAGTGAGAGAATAAGTGGAACTGGGGAGTCTAGGAGAAGTACTCTGCTGCAACAGAATGCTTTAGGCTAGTGTTGTTGTGAGAGACTCTGGCCTCTCGAAAGTCAGGGGAGTTCCTCTCATTTAACTTTGAGCTTTCATTTCTTGTTTTTTCCCCTCACTTTCCTCTGTGTTCTGGTGTGTTTACTGTCTAAGATAGGGGACAGTTATTGTGATATACGACTTTCCATTGAAGAGCTATTTTTTTCCATTTATAATCAAATATTATCCAAGTTTCTGTCATGCTTTAACCTGTTTGTCAAGTTATATCTGGGAATATAATCTTGCTCCACATGTTGATGCCTTGCTTCAATTTTAGGAAAAATTCGAGCTTGGTATTGGTTCTCAGAATTTGGACTGATAGTATATAGTATGTCAAGGAATCGATATTGTGAACGAATTGGGAGGGAGCATAAAAGCAATCATGGTATGTTTCTAACCATCTATCATTCGCATCTTATCGTTCTCTCATTTCTTGATTGAGTCAATTTTTTTCATCTCAGATGTCATATGATTTTGCTTTTATGTTTGGAGTATGGAAATCTTGTCTTTCATTTCATTGCTTTGTCTAAGTTTGCAATTTACTGACGAGATACTTTGATGGTCAGTGATGTATGTTATTGATTTGAGAAGTGCAATGTATTATCAGAAATGTCATGATCCGGACTGCAGAGGTTAGCATAATATCTTGTTTCACAGTAAATTAATGATTTGATCTTTGAACTATTTGGCCTATCTAACTTTATGCTTTGAAAATTAATAAATGCACTGTATTAGTGTCTGAAAATAACACTACCTCCGTTCTGTATGTATTGTTGTTGAAAACTATAGCACATAGAAATAGATTTGTAATTAATGTTAAACATAAAACACCCTGATTTTTTTTTTTTTTTTTTTTGGCCAAATAAAACACCCTGATTTAATCCCTCTATGTTAGTGAAAGGAATAAAAAATAAGATTAATAGGAAAAAAGATGGTGGGTAAAAAGAAGAGTTGAGAAGACAGAAATATAATCACTAAATGAGGATATATCTTAAATTTGAAAAAACTAAAAACAGTTGATTAGGCCTTGGATTCTAAAACAATACTTCCTCCTTTGGTCCTAAATGTAAGAATTAAATTACAAATTTTTAGCCAAAACTATTGGAAAATACAAACTACTTTTAATGTGTACAATCAATCAGGATAGTTTGTGAAAAAAAAGAAACAAATTTAGGAGACAAATAAGATTATAATATTGAAGTTTACATTTAAGACCAATGCAAATTCTTCAACTAGCTCTTACATTAGTAGTGGAAGGAGTAATTTTGAAACAGAAGACTGTAACACAACTGAAATGGAACGTAAAGAATACAAGTCATTTTGTTATTTTCGGAGGCTAACTTATAATCCGCCAAGTTGTGGTGAATTAATCTTAATATGCTTTACAATTCAGTGACCAAGTTAGTTTCTTTAACATTGACTTAAGTTTGCTCTCTCCCGTTTAACAAAGCTAATTTGATGGGACCAGGTTATAGATCTCCCATGCGACCCATACCAGCAGATGTGATCTATAAATCTTCAGCTGAATTTAATTCATTTGGGATGGTTGATAATGGGCAGCCAGTAGATGATGACCAGAGACATGTACTTATTAATGATGATCAGGCACGGAAATTCCCATCCTACGATGATCATATTGAAGACAGTCCCAGTGGCTCTTGGTGGCAAGAAGCATTGAAAGCTGTTGAGGAAGTTGAGAATAACCAAAAGAAGACAGAACTCAGCACTATGGTTAGTCTGTTAATTGATTACTCGTCCCCCTTGTTTTTCATTTGCATTTTATCTTTAACTGAAGAAAAATGTCGAATAATTTATTGCATAGAAAATAATATGCAAGCACAAAGGTCAACAATTACAAGGAAAACAAAAGGAAATTCAAGAAATGCGGATGGAACAAAATCTTTGGAGAAACACTAATACCATACTCCTTCTCTTCCTTTTTATGAGAGACAATTAAAAAGTTGATCAAAAAGTTGATTAGAGACAATAAATGTGTAAAAAATACAACTTTTTTTTTTTATCAAAAACACCCTCATTTTAGTGGAAAGAGAATGTGTGGGGGGAGAGAATGTGTGAGAATTAAATACAATAATTTGCATAATATGAGTAATTAAATGGGAGTAAAATGGAAAATCAACCAAAAATAAAAAATTTGAGACAACCTGTTACATGGCAATTAGTTGTATCGGCCACAGAACAGAATAGTCACACATAACAACATATTTTCCATATAAAATACACTCGTGTATACCTTGACTGGTGTGGAATAAGAAATATTCACCGTTATCTTTTCATCCTTTCTCTCTTTCGCGCCACTCTGTACCAATTTGGTATTAGAGAACTCTCTGGCCTCCAATTGCGCCGGAGACATATGGAGCAACGCTTGGCTCAGAACGTGGTGACTTGAAGAATTCGATTTCTCAGATTGAAGCTTGCCTCGGTGATCTCGCCAACATGATTGCTAACGCCGCCAATAATAATCATCTCGGCAGTTCTTCCTCTACTCCCAATCGGACCCAGGTCGTTCCTCAATTCGGATCGTTCGGCACGCATGGGTCTTATACTCCTCCAACTAAACACAGCCGCATTGAATTTCCGTGATTCAATGGCTTCAATTTCAAGAGCTGTTCCTATCGATGTCGCCAATTCTTTGCTGTTGATGATACTCCAATTGAGCACCGAATTCGTCTGGTGTGCGTTCATTTGGAGGAGAAGGCTTTGAAGTGGCATCTGAATTTCATGCAATGACGCAATGAAACTGACGTTCCATGGGAGGACTATTTTAGTGTGATGGAGGCATGGTTCTCGACGATCCGACGCATTAGTGCGATGGTTGATATTAAGCGTCTACAAATGACAGGCTCTGTTGATGATTACATTGAAGAGTTCGACGATCTCTTGACTAAAGTGGATATACCGGATTTGGTTGCAATGGATTGCTTCCTCGGTGGTTTGTGGCCAGATCTACAATCATTAGTTGACGCTTTTAAACCATCCTCCTTATCAAGTATGATGCGGATGGCTCGCGTGCAAGCTCGTACTCTTCAAGCCGTCTATGATCATATTCCTTCTACTGCTTCTACCTACAGCCGACGTTTCCATTCGTCTTCTACGCCAGCAGCAAGAGTTTCTTCTCCTCTCCATCCGTCTTCTATGCTAGCCAAGCTAGCTCTCTGCTTCCTCTTAAAGAGTCCTCCACTAACAAGCTGGGATTGACGACCTCTTCCTCTGTTTCAAGCGTTCGGCTATCACGCTCAGCAAGAAAGATATAGAGGACAAGCGTAGAAAGGGTTTGTGTTATTGGTGCAATGAGAAATACACAAGTTCTCATAAATGCAAAGAGTCTCAAGTGATGATGCTGAATATTCCAGAGGACGTCAAAGATGATTTTGTTGACGCTACTGATCATTTGGACGTTCCGGTGGAGCCAGACAAGGCTTCTGCCACCATTAATGCCATCACAGGGATTGCGGGCTGTTTTACTCTCAAGGTTCGGGGGTTTTTCAAGAAACAGGGTGTCACTATTTTAATCGACACTGGCAGCACTCATAATGTGGTTGATGCTACACTGGCTCGACGGTTGCATCTCCCAATTCAGACTGGCGCCTCTATTCGAGTGTCGGTAGCAGGAGGCCGACAAGTGTTGGTTACTACTTATAGCCGTGGGTTGCACTGGACAGTAGCTGGTCATGAATTCTTTGATGATTTTTTAGTAATGGATTTAGCTGGGTTGGATGTGATTCTGGGTATGCAATGGCTTCAAAAGCTGGGTAGGATTGTGTTGGACGTGTCAGAGCATTATATGGCTTTTTGTTACAATAATCAACTCTTTGAATTGCAAGGCATGTGCTAGGATTGTGTTGGACATGTCTGAGCATTATATGGCTTTTTGTTACAATAATCAACTCTTTGAATTGCAAGGCATTCGTCTGGCACATGCCACAATGACTGAAGCTTTTTTCTAGGATGCTGATTTGTCATTAGCAAAGCATATTTTCCTTATTGTTCACAAGCCCCGAGGTGAATTGTGTTGTGTTTCAAACCTTGATCATCTGACTCATGAGCAACAACACCAATTAAAGACTGTGCTTGTTGATTCTAGTGATGTGTTTCCTCCCTCTCGGCCAC
The DNA here is from genome assembly GCA_963242795.1 of Inga leiocalycina. Lineage (NCBI taxonomy): Eukaryota > Viridiplantae > Streptophyta > Magnoliopsida > Fabales > Fabaceae > Inga > Inga leiocalycina. Next base: position 47,497,102 of record OY725322.1, on the reverse strand, counting down.
CTCCAACCTTACAGTGCTTTAAGTTGTAAGCCTTATCGTTATGGCCTTGTGCAAAAGACTGAAATCGAGCGGAAAGTTCAACAAATGCTTTATCATGGCATTATTAGAGCAAGCCACAACCCTTAATAAAAAATTAGTTCCCATTCCTCTCATTAAGGAACTTCTTAATGAGCTTCAGGGTGCTTGTTATTTCTCCAAATTGGACCTCCATGCTGGATATCACCAAATCTGAATGCATGATGAGGACATCCATAAGACAGCCTTTCGAACTCATGAGGGCCTTTATGAATTTTTGGTCATGCCATTTGGTCTTACAAATGCCCTGGCTACCTTCCAATCCTTGATGAACATGGTTTTTTGACCTTTCTTATGCAAATTCATTCTGGTTTTTTTGGATGATATATTGATCTACAGCACTTCCTGGCCTAGTCATTTGCAGCACCTCACTCAGGCTTTACAACTCCTGCAGCTCAACCACTTGTTTGCTAAGCGCAGTAAATGTATTTTTGCAGCAACTCAGGTTGAATATCTCGGCCATTTAATCTCTGGTCGTGGGGTTGCAGTTGATCCCAAGAAAATTGAGGCTGTCACTTCTTGGCCGGTTCCTACCTTGATTAAGGCCTTGCAGGGGTTTTTAGGTCTTATTATAGATGGTTTATTCGCAATTATGGTTCCATTTGCAGTCCCTTAACTGCTCTTCTACGTAAGGGTGAATAGTTCTAGTGGTCCCCAACTACAGCTGCTGCCTTTGAAACGTTAAAGGAGGCTATGACTTCCACATTGGTTTTGGGTCGTCTTGTTTTTTTGATTGGTTTGTCGTCGAAACTGATGTTTCAAATTCTGGCATTGGTGCTGTTCTTTCTCAGAAAGGTCATCCTCTTGCTTTTGCTAGTAAGGCTTTGAGTCCACGGAGCAATCTTTGTCCGCCCATGAGAGGGAGATGCTGGCCATTAGTTTTGCCGTTAAGCAATGACGTTCTTGTTTGACCGGTCAGACTTTTGTTATCAAGACTGATCACTTGCCTCTCAAGCATCTTCTTGAGCAAAAATTTGTTTCTCCAGATCAGTTGAAATGGCTTAATATACTATGGGGTCTTTCTTATGAGATTTTCTATACCAAAGGGAAGGATAACTTAGCTGCTGATGCTTTATCATGGAAGTTTGAAGGTTCTGTGTCTGCAATTTCACAGGTGACCTCTAATTTAACTACTAGGGTGCTGCGTTCTTGGGAACATTATGATCAGTTGCAACGATTGGTCCAGGATTTGGAGTGTGATTCTTCCTTACATCCAAAGTTCTCGTGGTAGCGTTCACTTCTTAAACGGAATGGCAAACTTGTGGTTGGTGCTGATAGGTCCCTCCAATATGATTTATTGACGTTTTTCCACTCTGATGCTGCTGGGGGGCATTCTGGCAATCACGGCTACGTACAAACGCTTGTCCTCTGTTTTTTATTGAAAGAGTATGGAGCGTGATGTACATGAGTTTGTACGTTCTTGCACTGTTTGTCAGTGGTTTAAGCCTGAGCATGTGGCCTGACCTGGTTGCTGCAGCTGCTACCTATTCTCGAAACTATTTGGTCTGAATTGTATATGGACTTCATTAGTGGTTTACCTTATTTCAAAACCACCATTTTGGTCGTCGTCGATCGCTTGAGTAAGGCTGCCCATTTTATCGCTTTAAAGCATCTATTCTTTGCTTCCGATATTGCTTTGGTGTTTATGGATAATGAGGTCAAACATCATGGTTTCCCCAAGTCTATTGTCACGGACCGTAACCCTTTGTTTTGTGGCAAATTTGGCAAATTTTGGAAAGAACTGTTCAGGTTGTTTAGGGTTAAGTTGCAATATTCTTCTGCATATCGTCCTCAAACGGATGGCCAAATCGAGGTTTTAAGAGTGTTACTTGTGTTGCATGACATGGGATTTTCCTAAGCAGTAGGTTAAGTGGCTTTCTTTGGCCGAATGGTGGTATAACTCCACTTATCATTCTGCGATTGGCATGACTCCCTTCGAGGTTGTGTATGGCATTCCACCACCTGTCCATTTGCCGTATCTCACGAGTGATTTTCCTCATGATTTGGTTGATCGCATTTGCTCCTCTAGGGAGGTTACTGTGCAGTAGCTTAAATCTCATTTGCTTAAGGCTCAGCACCGCATGCGGGCGAATAAGCACAGATCTGAGTGGGTTTTTGAGGTGGGTGATCAAATGTACCTCAGGCTTCATCCTTTCCAAAGAAACCTATTAAATAATTCAGCTCTTCACAAATTGGCTGCCCGTTATTTTGGTCCATTTCTAGTTGTCAGGAAGATTGGGAAGGTGGCTTACGAATTGAAGCTGCCTCCTCCCTCCCGCATGCACCTTGTTTTTCATCTCTCCTTACTCAAGCGGCATGTTGGCTCAAACGCATCTATTTCCCCATCTCTTCCCTTACTGGATTCGGAGGGCCAATTTGTTTTAGAGCCCTTAGCTGTTTTGAATCGACGTGTCACTAACCACCATAACTCTCCCATCACTCGGATTTTAGTCCACTGGAAGCATTCCAAGGTTGAAGATGCTACTTGGGAAGACCTTCACCTCATGAAGGAGCAGTACCCTGATTTTTCTTTTGCTGAAGTGAATAGAAAAGTGAGGGATTTTGCATATACTGAAATTTTTTTGTGCTGTTGAATAAAAAAAAATGAAAAACGATTTCCAATAAGTAATGATAATAAAGATATACTACCTCCAGTTCTAAATTTAAGATTTCTTTATTCAATTTGAAGAGATTAATAAAACTAAATAAAATACTTAGTTATAACATATGTTACATGATTTGTTTGAAATATTTATGGGGATCCTTAGATTATATATCAATTTATAAGTTAGCAAATTAATTATTAAAATTCACTTCTAAAATAGGTTTGATGTCTTATATTTAAGACCACTAAATATTTCATATCTTGTTTTCTTGTGTAATTACAAACAAATCCCTTTCCAGCCCCTAAATAAATACCTAGAAACTAAAATTGCACAGTAAGTACTCTTGACTCTTGAGTAGATGAGAGTGATATTCATTCAATCACAAGATAGCCCGCGACCAAGCATGACCGTTATATATATGGCTAATATATATATATTGAAAGTTTGCATGAATGTGTAATATTAAGTAATGATTGATTTGATTCCGTCAAATTGGTTGTCAAAACAGATCATTGATGACGATGATGAGGAATGGTGGCTGGCAGCGGAAAGGACAGCCAGCAAGGCTGAAATGGGATTTAAATAACTCATGTTAGCACCATCATCAGAGTTCAGTTGAGTTGCCTTTCACAGCCTGTGCTATGTTCAAGGCACCACTCGTAGAGGTCGTGGCATATGGTGATATGTGTGTGTATGTATGTATATATATAGAGAGAGAGAGGGAGAGAGTGAGTGGATCTAACCCATCTACGCGCTAATGAATATTTTTACTTATAGTTGTCTACACCAGCAAGCAACCTATGGTCCCAGAGGCTAACCCATGCCCGAAGCTTGTCTGACGGCATTCTTTTTGAAGGAACGAAAAGTTGGTTGATCATAATGTGATTTGAATGTAAATATCATCTAATTTTTTTTTAAGACTTTGCTCTCGTGTAAAGAAGGCTAGAGTATTTTTAATGTAAGGAAAAATTAGTTCTTTTTTCTTGTATGAACATCGAAATATGCAGGGCCAGTTTTTGGTTATTTAAGATTTTTTGTATTTAAAAAAAAACAATAAAAATTTTTCAGAAAACTGTTCCCAATAAGTTATTTTTTATAACAAAAACATAAAGTTGTTTTAAAAAACTAAAAAATAAAAACAATTTTTTATGTTTTTTCTTATTTTTATTTTTCTATTTCTTATTTTACAAGGCTGCCACATGTCACTATTGATATCATCAATGTTTGAAAATCCGGATCGGACCAGACGGTCCGACCGGCTGGACCGTTGGCCGAAGGTTCTATCGGGCTGCTTCAGTACTTTTAGCCGTTCTGAGCATTTGGCCGTTTTGAACTGTTAAAAGCCGACCTTTTAGCTGGGAGCCATTGTTAGACTATGACCTGGCGGCTTTTTCATAACTGGACGGCTCAAGATCCACCGGAAAAAAAGAAGGAAGAGGAAAGAAAAAGCCATGAAAAAAAATGGAGAGAAATATCATATGTAAAGCACTTGCCCAATCTAAAGTTTTAAACAAAGTGATGAAAATATTACTAAGTTGTAAAATTTTTTAACCCAACTGATTCATGGCTTCGAACAGCTTCAGTAATATCTGGTAAAGGAGTAGGCGAGAAGCGGTCAAATGCTTGAAAGAAAAAGAAGCAAGTTTGAGATGAATAGAAAGATAGAGGTACAAAAGAGAAGTGACACAGAGTTGAGACGAAAGCATGAGAGAAGTTGAGAGCATCGAGCAGAGTAGTTGAACATCTTGTGGTTGAGATTCAACCAAGTTCATTTGATCCAATGGATGGCAGCCAATACATCTGAGCTCTCTTTTCAAAAAACCAAAAAACATTTGATCCAATGGATGATCCCATTGCAAATTACAATCCTCAAAGTCATTGATTTTCTAACTCTATCAAACTCATTTCCTATCTTCTTCACGTTTCTTTTCATAGGCAGTAGGCTACTCATTGGTAGGATAGACCAGTGTTGTGAGAGCCGGACCGGACAGGATGGTTGAACCGGTTCGACCGCCAGCCGCTCATCTTAACGGTTCGGCTAACATGTTTAACTCGTTTGAGGGTTTCAGCCGTTTCAAGCCGCCCTGAACCGGCATTTGAGCCGGAACCCGGATTCAAGCCGGGAGCCGGAACGGTTTTTAGAAAACCGAACGGCCTAACTACTTAAAAAAAAAAAGTACTGGGATCGAGTCCCACACTGAAGAACGATGATATTGAAGAAGAAAGGGAGTTACAACGAAAATGAAGGAGGAAAAAAAACGAATAAAACTTACCAATAATATTTTCTTTCCCATCTTTCATGCTATTTGAAGGCCATGCCGGTTAAAGAAAAAAAAATTACAGACTGAAAGCTTCACCGTCAGGTACTTGTAGAGCCGGAGAAGAGAGGAGAAAGGGAATAAAGTTTCTCATATTACTCAATTCTCTCTCATCACGTGGGATGAAAACAATTCAAAGTTTCAAACTGATGCATAGAAAACCGTGTTAAAGTCTTTCCATCTTTTTATTTTGATTTTAATATTTTATTTTATTTTCAGGTTTTAATATTTTATTAGTACAAGTTTTACCATTTTTTAATTGCATGTACAGTATTTTGATGGCATATCCGTGCAGGGGCATCGATTTCAACGTGCACATTAGTAAAAATACAAATTTCTTATTAAAAGTTACTCCTTTGTTTTTAAATATATAAAATTGGTTTTTTAGAGAAATTAAAAAAACTAATTAAATTATTTTAGAGTATTTATATTTATTTTTTTTAAAATTAATTTTATTCATTTTATTAATTTATTTTTTATTAAATAAATTTAAAAACAATTCATGTCTGTGACAAGTTGCAACAATTTCTATATGAATCATTATTTTATTAAATTTTTCTTATAATTTTTAGTAAAGTCTAATTATTCTAATATATATATAAATATAATATTTTTAAATTTAATTATTACGTCACCGGTCCGGCTCAACGGCTCAACCGTTCCAACCGGTTGAACCTTGACCCGCTGGCCTTTCCGGGTCAATATCCGGTCCGGTTTTTAAAACATTGGGATAGACACAAGAGATTTTTTTAAAATTTTTTAGTATATCATTATTAAAATTTTAATTGTGCATGGTTATTTATAAATCTATTTTTTTATTCAAAATGCTTTTAAAAACATAAGACTTCAGCTGGCACAAATCTATAAAGTTTATATCTAAAAATATTGGTTTCACAATATAATGATTATTTTTAAAACTAAATATCTGTATAAGGATTTGAAACATTAATTAGTAAATATTTTTATAATAATATTTTGTCATATATTTGTGAGTATTGATGGTTACCTTGTTAATATGCTACTTCAATGATTTTATTTTGTTGGAAGATATGTTGTGATTTTGTTAATTTTCATCAAATTAGAGTAATTATATTTATAACATTACATATGTGTATAATATTATTTTTAATTTAATTATTATATGTCACTGGTCCGACTGAACGGTCCGACCGATCAGACCGTTTGAACCATGACCCGCTAACTTTTCTAGCTCAACATTCGATCCGACTTTTAAAACATTGGATATCACACCACCGGTTCTGATCATTGCTATGCCATCCTTGGTAATGGTCGGGCCACGTCATTTCAAAAATAGATTTTTTAAAAAAGAAACTACTTAATGGGACTTTTTTTTTTGTTCTCAAAATTTGTTCCTACAAACAATTTTTATAAAATTGTTTTGAAAGCACAAAAAAAAAAAAAAAAAAAACAGAAACAAGCAAGCTTATAATTTCTTGTGTATTTACTTTGTTTGCTTGATATACCATATGGTATCAAAGTGGTACAACATTAAGTTAGGGTCTGTTTGGTTTGACGAAGAGGAGGGGATGAGAGAGATTTTAATGGAGGGGAGGGGAGGCTAGGAGGGATTTTAATATTACCTTGTTTGGTTTAGAAGGGGTTGGGACGGAAATTATTTTCACATGAACAACTTTATCCTTATATTATAAATGATTTTTTTCCAAACTCTATTAAATGTATAATAAAGCTTACTTGTAAATAACATTTTTGTGCCCTAAATTATAAATAACATTTAATACAATTATATATATATATATATATATATTTAAAATTATATTTTATAATTATAGTTATACATATATATAGTCAAAAATGGCAAAGGGTACTTTTGGGTTAATGACAAAATGTCATGGGTAATTTAGTCCAATAGGTTAGATACTTTAGTCTCCCTTCCAAATTCCCCCAATTTTGGGGGGGGGGGGGGAGGTTTTGAGCAGAGGGAGGGGAAATTTTCAAAAAATTTCTCCTCCCCTCCTAAATTTTTAGTCTTGACAATCAAGGGGAAGGGACTAAAATCCCTCCCCTCCCCTCAAATCAAACAGAGCCTTGGAGTTTTCTATTTTTTTGGATGGAAAGCCTCCTAAATATACATAGATTCCATCATTCTAACTTTTTTTGCTCCTTTGCCTCTTGTAAGTAATTAGCTGGTAAAAAATAAGTACATCAAATGTCAATTCATATTTAGGGAAAATCACTAAGGTTCTAAAGACCATAAAAAATTACAAAAAAAGTCCCAAACCAAATTCCTCTATAAAAAAAGTTCTTAGGGACTGCATTGTGATTAATTCATATGAAATTACTTTGTTGCTCCCATTGAATAAAAAAAAGAAAGGAACAACATATGCCTTTTTCGGCAAGTGCTGGTGCCTATTTTAACAATTGTATGAGCTATTTTGACTTGGGGTGGGCATGGGCAGTGCTGGGCAAGGTGAGACCCTTGCCCAATACCCATCCCAAAGGATGAACGGGTTGCAAAATGTAGCCCGATGCCTGGCCTTATCCGGTAGAAGCTATAACCATTTCTGGCAAGATAAGGGTGGGTTGGGCAAGGTGGGCTTTCCTGCCCAGGTGGTAAATCCTTGACCAATACCATATGTATAAAAATTGCAATTATGTCTAATAAATACTATTAAAAACTTCAAATACATTCCATAATTTCATACCTTGAGATATCTCAAATTAAATCTATAACTTGAGCCTTGAAATTAAAGAAAAAACTAACATATGTTTTAATAATTACAAGACAAATTATGAAATAGGAAAAATCTTTTATAAATCCACTTGAAATACACAAATCTAAAATCAGGTCTTCCAACTCACCAAATCCTTAATTAGGTCAAGTGACCCACTTTAGGATTTTAGAATCTTATTAATTTACCTCACCGCCCTCCCTCTCTCATTACTCTCACATCCCTCTTTCTCGTCCTCACCCGCTTCTTCCTTCCATTCATTCACACCTCTATTTTCGTAGTCACCTCTCAACCCTCAGTAACTGCTGCTGCAATAATCTTCTTCATTGTCTCGTTATTCTTCGTTCTTCTACTACAGTAAAGATACCTCAAGTCATAGTCGTAGTTGCTATCGTTGTTGTTGTCATCTTCTCCTTTATCGACCAACAAGCATTCCGCACCCCGTTCTCCCCGGGCATGATATTCAAAGAAGGAACATCAATTGATATAAAGAACCATGAAAAAACACTTCACCAAAAAAGAAAAGAACCATGAAAAAATGACCCCCAACAGGAATTTTCAAGCATATCTTTGAGGAAATCAAAGTGGGATCATCGAGGATCATTTACAAGCAAATCTTTCACGAAAGGAAGACCATCTTGAGTTATTACCAAGGACAGGGAAGATTGGTCGGTAGGCTAATCTTGAGCATCCCCAGAATCAAGGAGGATGCTAATGGAAGTACAAATAAAAAAAGGCACCATTTTGATTTTTGGGTTGCAAGACATGGAGTGGTTACTTGACGCAAAAACCATAGAAGGTGGCTTTAAATGGAAGGTAACCGTACAGAAAGACGAGCACAAGATTTAAAATCTTGCGATGCTAGGGAGGATTGAGGAAATTTGAAAATAAATGGAGGGTAATATGGTAAAATATCCTACATTTACAAATTCCAAATTGATTCTATGACTCAATTATTGATTTGTTGATTTTATCAACCTAATTTAAAATTTTCCTATTTTAGGCGGCTTTAAATAGGATTTTCCCTATGAAATGATGTGTTTGTGTATGAATATTGATTGATATGAATAGGTGCAATTGTAATAAAAACTTCAAAGAAACTAAATTTTTTGTCTTTGATCTCAACTTTTTAATGTTTTGTATCATCCATCCAAATAAAAAAACCACGTCCATTTAAAAAGCAATGAGTTATATGTGAACTGTGACAGATGGATATTAAATAATATAAAATGTTTAATAAAAATGAAATAATATATATCTATAAATAAAATAGTACGTATAGAAAACTATTTATTTTATATAAAATAATATATATTTTAAATAAATTGCATCTAATTTTCCTGGTAGGGCCAAATGGGCTGGGTGGTACCCCTGCCTGATCTTCGACCTTGCCTAATAGTTCGCCTTGCCTAAAGATGGCTAAATTTTTTTCAAGGCACTATTTTTGAACTGGGTATGTCAATTTTTGATCGAACCAAAGTGGGCATACTGAGCTCCTGGGCACCATGTCACCCCTAATTTTGACAAGTTCATTTTCCTCCTTAGAGAAGTTTTGAAATTTCTGAACTTAATGTCCTTGTTTTGACAAGTGCATATGCCTGTTTTGACAAGTGTTAATGCTAATTTTAACAACTGGATGAACTATTTTGACAAGGTTATTTTCTTCCCTAGACAATTTTTGAAATTTCAGAACTAAATGTGGCAATTTTGATAAGTACATATGCTTATTTTGACAACTACATGAGCTATTTTGACATGTTCATTTTCCTCCCTAAAGAAGTTTTGAAGTTTCAGAACTTAGTGTTCCTATTTTGACAAATGCATATGCTTTTTTTGACAAGTTCTTATGCCTATTTTGACAACTGGATGAGTTATTTTGACAAGTTTATTTTCCTCCCTGGACAAGTTTTGAGATTTCAGAACTAAATGCGCCAATTTTGACAAGTGCATATGTCTTTTTCGACAAGTGCTTATACCTATTTTAACAATTGTATGAGATATTTTGACAAGTTCATTTTTCTCCCTGATAAAACCAAGATACATAAAGAAAGACACAACCTATGAGAAGTTTCGAAGAATTATATTATCTATAATTGGAAAAGAAAGTAATGACATTTGTTTAAAATTCAAAGTTACCCTTAAAATTTCAAAACTTCTCTAAGGAGGAAAATGAACTTGTCAAAGTAACTTATCAAGTTGTCAAAATAAACATAAGCATTTGTCAAAAAAGGCATATGCTGTTATTTCCTTTTTTATTCAATGGGGCAATAAAGTAATTTTACATTCCAAATTAAACACAATGCAATCCCTAGGGACTTTTTTGATAGAAGAATTTGGTTTGAGACTTTTTTATGATCCTTGGGACCTCACAGTGATTTTCCCTAATATTTAACCCAATGCTAGCTTCTCACGCGTTGAGTTTTTCACTTGCCTTTGTTCTTAAGCTTACCTAGATGTAGGTGAATTACATTATAGTCCCACAGAAGCCACTTAATTTGCAACAAGCCCCAAGAAATTATTATATTTCAGTGCAATATTAGAGGACCAAATTGAAATCATGCTTTGATGGTAAATGACCAAAATGCCCTTCCTTTATGTTTGTTGAAAAAAGCCCCTTCCTTTATGTTTGTTGAAAAAAGCCACCCACATTCGAAACTCCTATGGCTGGGGAATAAAAGTTCCAACCAGGTGGCCAAGGAGGGGTTTTGAAGCCATGACCCCCCTCTTTGCTTGCCAAACAGTTTCTAACCACGAATCAATTAAACCTATTTAATAAGGCAAAAATTAGTATTTGTAATAAACTTCCAAACCACTTGCTTTTTTTAATATGAAGTGGCTTGTTGAAGCTCTAATATAACTTTTCATTTCACTTACACTTGTCAATTCTCTATGTGAACTTGTTAGCAATACCCTTTATATGTTCAATTTTCTTTGCTTGTTACAACATGAAGTGCACTTGTTAAAACTCTAATATAATTTTGTTATTTATCTTATGCTTTATTGTCACTTTTCTATGAAAACTTGTTAACAATACCCTTTACATATTCCTTTTTTGGATTTATAAGTGGCAAGTTAAAAAACTTGGGGTTACAAAGCAACAAACACCCAAAACACTAGACCAGCGAGCATTCAGGAAAGATCTTCCCTCGTGAGAGGGAGGCAACCTGGGGAGAATTTAACCATATATGCGTATCTTCATTCCGATTATGCACATCTTTAGCAAGATAGTCAGCACATCTGATTGTGTCTCGTGGAGCATATCAGAGCTCAATATCCCAATTCAAGTATAGGAGGTCTTTAATCGCATTGATTTCTATCCTTAGTGGGTGATTGTGAAGACCATCTCCCATGATCAGGTGATACACTTACAATGAGTCAGTGTAAGCGAGGATCTTGTGAAGAAGACCCAACTGCTTGCACTTCTAAAGTCCTGTTAATATAGTCTTGTTTACTTTTTATAACATGAAGTGTATTTGTTAAAACTCTAAGATAACTTGTCATTTTACTTACGCTTACTTGTCAATTCTCTATGGGGGCTTGTTAGTATTGCCCTTTACATATTCAATATTATTTACTTGTTACAACATAAGGTTTGTCAACAATATACAAAATGAAAAGTTATATTAGAGTTTCAATAAGTGCACTTCATGTTGTAACAAAAACCTCATAGCCAATCAAGTTTTGATCACTGTAGAAAATAAGCAATATAGGATGAGGACTTATACACCCACTCTTTTGAGCTCATCTCTCTAAAAGCTGTAAGGAAGATCAAATCTATAACTAAATGAAACTTTCTTGGAATCCATTGGAAGTTATCCAACTTCACAGTTTTGCTAAGATTAACATTGTTCACTAGATTCTCTTTTAGTTGCACACAATGGGCAAATAAAATTACTTGGCATACAATGTTGCTGAAGCACTTCACCAATTGGAATTTTTCCATGTTGATAAACTTCTACAAAACCTCCTAGATTTGAGGTAGATCCTAGACTTTCTCCCATGTTATAGCCAATTTATAAGCTTTCTTCACTAAGAATTCACCATCATTTTCAACAACGAAATCAAAAAATCAGGGCTATCCAAACTAGAAAAAGACATCTTCATAATCTCAGTACAAATTTATGGCGAGCATAGCTGGATATCTCAACACTCTCAATTGTGCTTGATCAAATCCCACATGAATTTCGCATAGTGAAGACAACATAGGCCACCACAAATGGTGGTTAATAAGAATATGAACTGTAGATCCTACCTTCCATATGAGGGGTATGGTTTAACCAAATATGTTTGACTTCAAAATTCTTTTCCATGTTCAAGATAAAACGGTGACCCATTAAAAAGTTGTGTCCCATTAGAAGACACAATGTTACCTCTAAGAACATTCTTATGAAAGATATTACTAGGAAAATCCACCGTCTGCCAAAAGTTCTTTACTATTGAGCATCATACATAACACTAAAAAACATAATCACCAGAATACAAACCCAATAAAGCATATATTGTTAGAGCAAGCGTTTCACCCAAGAGGGGGGGTGAATTGGGTGATACTAAAATTTCGTTGCAAATATAAAATTTGACAGTGAAATTAAAACAGTAAGGAGCAAGGAGAAATATCACCGAAGTGTACACCGGGAGTTATACTGGTTCGGTCACAACCACTTTGACCTCGTCCAGTCCTCAGAGCTTCTCTGAGAGTTTCACTATAACTTCCAAGATTCAGTGGGTTCTTGGCACCTCAGTACAAGCAAGTTCCTTCACCTGGACACTCGCTCCCCCTTACAAGTTGTAATCCAATCCCAACTCAAGGTTCCACAACCTTAAGTTATCTCAATGACAAATATTGAGTTTGAATGAAATATCTCTCTCACAGAGTGAATAAGAATCACTGAAGCATAGAATTACAAGTATAATGTAAAACAGAGTAGTGAACTTGATGATACGTTCGTGTGTATGTTCTTGTTGTTTTTCTGTTTGGATGTTCCCACATTTATAGATACATTAGTAATGATTGTTGGAACATTTTTCTTCATGTCCGTTGGAGCGTTCGCAGCACCTATTGGCTTTTCCAGTATTTGAAAAAACATCCGTTTGTGGTAGGTGGCGGTGGGTGACATTTGAACGTTGCTTTTGACTTTCCATATTTGGTAAAGTCTCTTCATTGTTTATCTGTGGATATGCTTAAAATACTAATACAATAAAAGGTTAATCATAAAGGAAACAAATCAATGAACGTTGGAATGATTTATAAGTTTCTGGACTTGCATACTCGAGTAGTTACTCGAGTATTCATTTAAGTTTACTCGAGTACATACTCGAGTATCATCGGGAAAACATGATGAACTGCAAGTCAACACACAAGAATAAGATTACTCGGGTAGTGCATGGAATAAACTAAATTTCAAACCTTTGGAAATAGTTTTTTTTACTCGGGTACCTACTCGAGTAATGCACTAATAACTTTATAGGTTACTCGAGTACCTACTCGAGTAACCATCAAATAAACTTTGGGTTACTCGAAGCTTTACTCCTGTAATGTTGGCAGGATTTCAAGGCCGAGAGCACTTCAAGTTTGATTACCTTGTTACTCGAGTCTAGACTCGAGTAAACTTACTTTTTGTTCATAACTTACTCGGGTAATGACTTGAGGTTTTCCTTCAAACATAACTCTCTATACTCGAGTACATACTTGAGTAATCCACTTAAAATAAAACATTAAATACTTGCATACTAGAGTAATGACTCGAGGAAAATGAAATAAAATTAGATCAAGTTATTCGAGTACTACCTTCAGGTTTTGTGTTTACCTCAGTGAGTTACTCGAGTAGCTACTCGAGTAACATTGGCAGTGGTACAAAGTGCCGAAAGCATCACATTTACTGAAACAGGGTAACTCGAGTACATACTCGAGTATCATTGGCAGGCCGAGAGCAACTCGAAAACTTTTACATGGTTACCAAGTACCTACTCGAGTAACATTGGCAGGCCGAGAGCAACTCCAAGTATTTACCTGGTTACTCGAGTAACATTGGCAGGCCGAGAGCAACTTGAAAACTTTTATACTATTACTCGAGTACTTACTCGAGTAACGTTGGCAGGTTACTGGAAGGTGCCTCTGGTTACTTCAAGTTTTGTCTCATTACTCGAGTACATACTCGAGTAATGCCTTAGTAAGAGGAGTATTAGATGGAGGGTTCTCTGGAGGTGGAGGTGCAGAAGAAGATGGACCGGCAGAAGGTCCGGGACCCAATGAGTCCAATCGTGCCAGAATCAATCTCAGTATCTCACCCTGGGCACGTTGCTCAGCTAGCAACTCCTCATGTCTCTTATCCATTTTGTCTACCAACTCTCCCATCTTGATATTCATGTGGGTTATCAGTTCAGCATTCGTGTTGGCGATATCCACATGGAATCCTCTCAGCATATTTTCCATGAAGTGCTGGAGAGTGGCATTGAGAAAGGATGGTGATGATGTAGTGGCAGCTGGAGCCGATGATTGAGTGCCATCTATCTTGCTAGTCTCAGGCTCAGTCTTCTTCTTCTTCTTCGACCCAGACTCCAGAGGGCCTTTGAGAGGGATGTCAATATTCAATTTCCCTATCTGGTTTCTCCCAACCGGAGTCAATCTCTCAATAGGCTCCTTGCTATCCAAATACCATATCTTATTTTCTTTTAGGATCAGTGACACTATCTGAGGATATGGCATTGGTGTTGTAGCCTTCCCATCCACTCTATACCTCTTCATTTCAGAGAAGATATACTCCCCCAAATCCTTCTGTTCCTTTAGGAGAAGTGAAGCAAACCACCTAAAGTCCCTATAAGAGAAGTGGGTATAGTTGTTGGCCTTGTTCACAAGGGACCTAGAATAGATGTACCATAGGACCCTATGATAATCACACATATCACTTGGTTTGAAATTTAAAGGGCCAACTAACTCTCCAGGTTTTATGACAGAAAAGATTTGGTTTGGTTCGAGTTGAGAATAAATATCATCTGGGGGGTTCTCTATCCCTAACCACAAATTAATCCTAGAGGGTGATATGAGAATCGTTTGGCCTCTCACTGTGGTGGTCATCTCTTCCTCAGCTGAGGTTCTGTTTGGCTCATCTATGATTTCTAGATTACAGTAAAAGTGTAGAAAGGTAATCTAATGGATAACCAAGGCATAAAAGGATCTAGATATGGACTAAGGTCATGCTTCAATACCTCCTGAAGTAGCCTGAGATCCACATAGTGTGTCTTGCACACTTTCCTCCTGGAGAACTGAGTGAGGTACTTTGGAGACTCCATTAGCTTACTGACATTGAACCCTTTAGGGGGGTCAATGATCTCCTCTTCTGGAAACTTGGACTTCTTTGAAGATTGTCCCTTCTCCATCTGCTCTAGAATGCCAGCCATAGCCTTAGCCACATTCTTGTCATACTTGGGCTTTTTAGAAGGCTTTGGTGTGAAAGAGGGGGTAGAGGAGTCAGAGGGAGTAGGTGAGGGAGACTTAGCACTTTTTCCTCTCCCAGCAGAGGTACTCTTTTTGGATTGAGCCCTTGTAACAATAGGCTCTTTGATCACAACCCCTTTGGGTTTCGGTTGAACTTGAGGTTGGGGTTGGATTTTAGCTTTTGATCTCGGGGTAAGTTTTCTTTTCTTAGTTGGAGGAGAAGAAAGAGGATCAGGTTGTTGTTGGGATTCAGAGGAATATGTGGGAGTGAGATTTTTGGCCCTAACCATATTGAATCAGAGAAATATGAAAATCTCAGAAAAACAGAGCCAAGAGGCGCGAGTTAGGGCACTGAGAATCTGAGCAAAATAGGAAGTTTTTGGTGATGAAATCTGTTGGGTTTTGACCGAAAAGATGCTAGGAATTGATTGTGAAAAGTTTTTGAAAGAGGGTATAGTGATTTACTCAAGGAGATTTTGTGGAAATGACTGAGTTTCCGACAGATAAAGACCTAAAACCCGACGTTACTCGAGGCCTTACTCGAGTAATGTTCAAGTTACTCGAGTGATCATACAGAAAATCTCTATAATTCATTTAAATTGCGTACCTGGCATGAATAATATTGTAATTATTCATGTATGTTCCCTCGATCATTTGCAACCAATTTTGAGCAATTTGGAGTCGTTTTTCTCCAATTTGGAAATCTGGACTTGCAGTTACTCGAGTCCTTACTCGAGTAAGCTCCAAGTTTACTCGAGGCTCGCCTCGGGTAACCTGTCTTTTCAACTTCTGACTCTTCATTTCTTTGTAACTGAACCGTTAGATTTAAATTCCAAGTAACTTGATCCGTTACTTCCAGTTTTGAAGTCCAAGTGTTACTTTACTTCAAGTTGTTCCTCGGGTAATGCTTCTCTGTTAGTCATAACTTCAAGTTGGTACTCCAGTAAATGTGTCCTCTGATAACCTCTGTTTTTGTTTCTCAAAACAGAATTTCTACCTTCCTGCAAAACAATTTTCTATACACTCTGATGCTTAAATTAATAATCATCAAAACATTATCAAATGACTTCATCTAATATTATGAGTAACTTAAATAACTTACAACTCATTGGGATTTACCATTCCCAATTCTCTTCTAATGTATAGAAATCGATCTTTTGCAAGGGGTTTTGTGAAAATATATGCTAGTTGAAGATGAGTAGGAATGAATATCACTTTTACATCTTTCTTTTGAACATGATCTCTGATGAAGTGATGTCTGACATCGATATGCTTGGTTCTAGAGTGTTGAACTGGATTCTTTGCCAAACTTATCGTACTGGTATTGTCACAATAGATTGGTATTTCTTTGAGATAAATACCAAGATCTTGTAGTTGTTGTTTTAACCATATCACTTGTGCACAACAACTTGAGACTGCAACATATTCAGCTTCCGTTGACGAAAGAGACACTGTTTTTTGTTTCTTGCTGAACCATGATACAAGAGATCCTCCAAGAAATTGTCCTTATCCGCTGGTACTCTTTCTATCTGTTTTGTATCCTCCATGATCAGAATCTGAATATGCAACTAAATATTCATTTCTTCCTTTGGGATACCATAGACCCAATTCAGGTGTGTCAGCAAGGTATCTAAAGATTCGTTTGACTGTTTCAGTATGTGATTCCTTTGGTGCTGATTGATATCTTGCACATATACCAACACTAAATTGGATGTTTGGTCTGCTTGTCGTGAGATAGAGTAATGATCCAATCATTCCTCTATATTTTGTGATGTTGCAGTCTTTCCCTTTGACATCAGCATCAAGCAACGTTGTTGAGCTCATAGGCGTGTCAGTGCCTTTTGCTTCATCCATTCCATACTTCTTCAATAGCTCTTTTAAATACTTTGTTTGAGATATGAAGATTCCATTCTTTCTTTGTTTGATTTGCAAACCAAGAAAGAAATTCAATTCTCCCATCATTGACATCTCAAATTCTCCCTGCATTATCTCAGAAAATTCCTCACACAGAGATTCATTAGTAGCACCGAAAACAATGTCATCAACATATATTTGAACAATTAAAATATCATTGTGTTTTCGTTTTATGAAGAGTGTTGTATCAACTTTTCCCCGTACAAAACTTTGATCAATAAGAAACTTACTGAGCCTTTCATACCATGCTCTAGGAGCTTGTTTTAAACCATACAAAGCCTTTTTGAGTTTGAAAACATGGTCAGGTTTAGTAACATCCTCAAAACCTGGAGGTTGTTCTACATATACTTCTTCCATGATGTATCCATTTAGAAACGCACTCTTTACATCCATTTGATAGAGTTTGAATCCTTTGATGCATGCAAAGGCTAAGAGTACACGTATAGCTTCCAATCTAGCCACTGGAGCATACGTTTCCTCATAATCAATCCCTTCTTCCTGATTATAGCCTTTGGCCACCAACCTTGCCTTGTTTTTGACAATAATTGCAGATTCATTAAGTTTGTTCTTGAATACCCATTTAGTTCCAATGATCGGATGATCCTTGGGTCGGGGTACCAAATCCCAAACTTGATTTCTCTCAAATTGATTTAGTTCTTCTGCATTGCCATAACCCAATCATTGTCTGACAGGGCTTCATCTATGTTAGAAGGTTTAATCTCATAAATGAATGCAGAAAAACTTACTTCATTGAAAATTTTATTTCTAGTTTTGATCCCTTCATTCACATCTCCTATGACTTGATCTAAGGGATGACTTCTATTGTATTTCCAGGCTTTAGGTTGACCTAGTGGTTGCTCTTCTTCCTTAGTTTCATCAACTTCTGGAATAAGAGACTTAGAAAGAGATTGACCATTTTCTTGATTTAAAACAAATTCCTGTTCTTCATCAATGGTTTTATCAGAGGATTCAAATTCATCATATACAATATGAATTGATTCTTCAACAACACATGTTCTTTTATTGAAAACTCTATATGCTTTACTTCGGTTAGAATATCCTAGGAAAATTCCTTCATCAGTTTTAGAATCAAATTTTCCTAAGTTATCTTTACCATTATTATGAATAAAACACTTACAACCGAAGATGTGTAGATGAGCAATGTTTGGCTTTCTTCCTTTGTACAGCTCGTATGGTGTCTTTCCAAGTTTTGTTCTGATATAGGCTCTATTTGAAATGTAGCATGCTGTACTCATAGCATCAGCCCAAAATACTTGAGACGCGTTCTTTTCATTTAACATTGCTCTAGCCATTTCAGTAAGCACTCTGTTCTTACGTTCCACGACTCCATTTTGTTGAGGTGTCCTTGGAGCAGAGAAATTATGATCAATGCCATTAGTATTACAATATTCTTTAAAGGCTTGATTTTCAAATTCTCCACCATGATCAGTCCTAATACCTGCAATGGACATACCTTTCTCATTTTACACTTTCTTGGCAAAAACAATAAATTCTTCAAAGGTCTCATCCTTTGATGATAGAAAAATAACCCATGTAAATCTAGAGAAGTCATCAACAATGACCAATGAATATAAGTTACCACCAAGACTTTTTAATCTTGCTGGACCAACTAAATCCATATGTAATAATTGTAGTGGTTTATTTGTTGAAATCTCATTTTTCAATTTGAAAGATGATTTAGTTTGTTTACCCTTTTGACATGCATCACAAATCAAGTCATTTTTGAAATTTACTTTGGGTAATCCAAGAACTAAATCCTTTTTGAGTAGTTTGCCTAGTTGATGCATATTGACATGAGCCAATCTCTTATGCCATAGCCAACTTTCATCGGCATTACTCAGAAAACAATTTTCAGATTCATTTATACTAATATCTAGACTATAACAGTTACCTTCCCTTTTTGCTCTGAGTTTTGCCTTGACATTTTTCTTATCAAGTTGTAAGTCTTCCTTGTTGACAATCAGACATTCCTCTGAATCAAATATTATCCAGTTGTCTTTATCTGCACTTTGACTAACACTCAGCAAATTATGAGACAAGCCTTCAACGTAATATACATCTTTGACTTGTATTCCTTTGTCATTTTTGATTTCACCAATTCCTGCTATCTTTTCGGATTGATTTCCTCCAAATTTTACCTTGCCACCTTCCTTAGGTTGCAATGTGGTAAAACTTTCGAAATCCCCGGTCATATGTCTAGAGCATCCACTGTCTATGTACCACTTGTTGTTTTTGGATGCTTTGAGACATATCTGCAATTGAATGACTAAGTCTTAGGTACCCATATCTTTTTGGATCCTTTTGGGTTAGTACAAATGATTTTCTGAATATATGAACCTTTAGGTACCATTTGTAGGTTCCTATATTTCCTTTCTTCTTATGAATGCATGAAGAGGTATAATGACCTTTTCTATTACAGTAATTACAGAATGCAAAAGGATTTGATATATGCACAGAATGCTGGAAATAATTCAAATATGACTTTCCTCCTACTTTCTTTTTACCTTTCCTTCTATCTGATTTTGGATCATATCCAATACCAGATCGATCATTTACACATCGTTGTTCTTTTAAAATTACACTTAGCATCTCACTTCCTTTGGTAAACTTTTCAAGAGTTTTTGTGAGATCAATGTTTTTCTTTTTCAACGAAAAAAAATTTTCACAATTCTTTTCTGAACTTTCTTTAAGTTCAATTTCAAGAGCTTTGTTTTCCTTTTTGAAAACAATTAATTCTTTAACTACTTTGATGAATTCAGAATGTAAAGCATTATATTCAGAGAGTAATTCATCATAGGTAGGGTCAGAATCATTTACCTCTTCTTCTATCTCTTCTTGAGCAACAAGACATATATTGGCTAGTTCTTCTTCATCACTTTCTTCGTCAGAGGAACTATCTCCCCATATAGCAGATACAAAGGCCTTCTTTTTGTTAAAGAATTTGCCTTTTCTCTTTTCTTTGCTCTTTTGATTCAGTTCTGGACATTCGGATTTGATATGTCCTGGTTTTCCACATTCGTAGCAAATGATATGATCTTTGTTGCTAGTTCCTCCATTTTGAAAATGTTTGAAGCCTTGACATTTCTTGTAGAACTTTCTGAATCGTTTTATGATTAAGCCTATTTCATCATCATCAAACTCCTCATCCTTATCTTGATTTTCTTCTTTTGCTTTTAGTGCTAGACCTTTCTTTCTTTTGTCATCGATGTCATCTAGTTCCCGTTTGAACTTTAATTTGCTTTCATATTCAGAAAGGCTCCCAAATAGAGAAGCAACTGATCTCATTGATTCTCCTTTTGCCTCTTCTATCACAGTGACTTTGGCCTCCCACTCTTTAGAAAGAATATTCAAAATCTTTCGTACTTGGGTATGTTGATCATAGACTTTGCCAAGTGCTGCAAGTTGATTAGCAAGATGAGTATATCTAAGTTCGAATTCAGAAATTGACTCACCTGATTTCATTCGAAGTAGATCGAATTCAGTGATCAAGGTGTTGATTCGATTCTCCTTTATTCCTGAAGTTCCTTCATGGGCAATTTCCAGAGCTTCCCACATTTCCTTTGCTGTTGGGAGTGTGCAAATTCTGAAATATTCACTCTGACTCAAAGCACTTTGTAACATCAGAATTGCCTTACTGTTGAGAGTGATAAGTTTCTTGTCATTCTCATCATATTCCGCTGGCATCTTGGGAATTTTCTGAGAATCTACAGTCTTTGTAGGTTGATAGTTTCCACTCTCAATCACATCCCATAGCCCATATTCAGTAGCCATCACGAATACTCTGAACTTTGCTTTCCAGAAAGAAAAGTGTTCGCCACTGAAACCTGGAGGTCTAGTGATAGATGCTCCGTCGGGAAGAATTCCTTCACCCATGCTTGCCATTGGATCCTTCTTAGGCTATTAAACCTTAACAAGAAGACCTATGCTCTGATACCAAATGTTAGAGCAAGAGTTTGACCCAAGAGGGGGGTGAATTGGGTGATACTAAAATTTCATTGCAAATATAAAATTTGACAGTGAAATTTAAACAGTAAGGAGCAAGGAGAAATATCACCGAAGTGTATACCGGGAGTTATACTGGTTCGGTCACAACCACTTTGACCTACGTCCAGTCTTCAGAGCTTCTCTGAGAGTTTCACTATAACTTTCAAGATTCAGTGGGTTCTTGGCACCTCAGTACAAACAAGTTCCTTCACCTGGACACTCACTCCCCCTTACAAGTTGTAATCCAATCCCAACTCACGGTTCCACAACCTTAAGTTATCTCAATAACAAATATTGAGTTTGAATGAAATATCTCTCTCACAGAGTGAATAAGAATCACTGAAGCATAGAATTACAAGTATAATGTAAAACAGAGTAGTGAACTTGATGATACGTTCGTGTGTATATTCTTGTTGTTTTTCTGTTTGGATGTTCCCACATTTATAGATATATTGGTAATGATTGTTGGAACGTTTTTCTTCATGTCCGTTGGAGCGTGCGCAGCCACTATTGACTTTTCCAGTATTTGAAAAAACATCCGTTTGTGGTAGGTGGCGGTGGGCGACATTTGAACGTTGCTTTTGACTTTCCATATTTGGTAAAGTCTCTTCATTGTTTATCTGTGGATATGCTCAAAATACTAATACAATAAAAATTTAATCATATAGGAAACAAATCAATAAACGTTGGAATGATTTATAATTTTCTGGACTTGCATACTCGAGTATTCATTTAAGTTTACTCGAGTACATACTCGAGTATCATCGGGAAAACTTGATGAACTGCAAGTCAACATACAAGAATAAGATTACTCGGGTAATGCATGGAATAAACTAAATTTCAAACCTTTGGAAATAGTTTTTTTTACTCGGGTACCTACTCGAGTAATGCACTAATAACTTTATAGGTTACTCGAGTACCTACTCGAGTAAACATCAAATAAACTTTGGGTTACTCGAAGCTTTACTCCAGTAATGTTGGCAGGATTTCAAGGCCGAGAGCACTTCAAGTTTGATTACCTTGTTACTCGAGTCCAGACTCGAGTAAACTTACTTTTTGTTCATAACTTACTCGGGTAATGACTTGAGGTTTTCCTTCAAACATAACTCTCTATACTCGAGTACATACTCGAGTAATCCACTTAAAATGAAACATTAAATACTTGCATACTAGAGTAATGACTCAAGGAAAATGAAATAAAATTAGATCAAGTTATTTGAGTACTACCTTCAGGTTTTGTGTTTACCTTAGTGAG
The DNA here is from genome assembly GCA_963242795.1 of Inga leiocalycina. NCBI lineage: Eukaryota > Viridiplantae > Streptophyta > Magnoliopsida > Fabales > Fabaceae > Inga > Inga leiocalycina. The sequence continues at coordinate 47,474,786 of OY725322.1, read as the reverse complement.
TTACTCGAGTAGCTACTCGAGTAATATTGGCAGTGGTACAAAGTGCCAAGAGCATCACATTTACTGAAATAGGGTAACATGAGTACATACTTGAGTATCATTGCAGGCCGAGAGCAACTGGAAAACTTTTACATGGTTACTCGAGTACCTACTCGAGTAACGTTGGCAGGCCGAAAGCAACTCCAAGTATTTACCTGGTTACTCGAGTAACATTGGCAGGCCGAGAGCAACTTGAAAACTTTTATACTATTACTCGAGTACTTACTCGAGTAACGTTGGCAGGTTACTGGAAGGTGCCTCTGGTTACTTCAAGTTTTGTCTCATTACTCGAGTACGTACTCGAGTAATGCCTTAGAAAAATTGCTCCTGCTAAAGTTTCTCAGCATTTTTTCTTGCTCTTTCCTCATTACTCCAATGCTTACTTCAAGTGATGCTTATCCCTGTTATTACTTTGTTCAAACATTTTTATTAATCAATTCTTTTTCATACCATTCTTTTGTTATCATCAAAACATGAGGTCTAACATATATAACTTTTTTCATTGCATTATGTAATTCCCAGACCACCAATCCAATACGGCATACATAACGTTTTCCACTGCATTAAGTGAATTCTTTTTTAAATCTTACGAGAAAGCCACATAAAAAGTCACTACATAAATAATCTCAAGGACCATTTATTAGGGAGTTTAATACAAGACATTCTATAATTAAGCATAGAGGATACAGTGGACTTAATTAGAGTCAATGTACTTGTTTGTGATAAGAACATTGCACTTCACGCTTGAAATTTTGAAGCAACTTTTTCTGCCATGTCCATAACCAATGCAAAACACCAATTACTTTCCCAAAACAATACTAGAGGATCCCATTTATTTTGTTACTCTTTTTTTTTTATTATTATTATTTCTTGAGAAAATTAAAATAAAACACCTAGAGGGAACATTAATTATTAGAGACAATCTTAAAACTATAATTATTTAGGAAAACAAAATATTAAAATGTATATTAAAAATACTAAATTGCCTTTTCTCCTTCGCTTTGCCCATCCTATTACTGAAAACTCACTTTTCATTACATATTTGGCTTTTGATCTTTAGCATCTCACCGAAGAGTCCGCCTTTTAGGCATGTTCATGCAAAGTCTGTTTTGTTGCCATCTTCCCTTTCCATAAGGACATTCAACTCCACCAAGTACCAAGCTAGATTTAATTTCTTTTTTCATGCATGCAATGCATCCCAATAGAATATCCTTCTAGAATAGGAACATTGCCATTTTCAGGACTTTCATCATCAACCATTAATCAATGGGGGGAATCTGTTCTAGGAAGCGAGATAAGCAAGCCATTGAAGATGCTTTGCATAATATAGTCTCAAGAAGGTAATGTAGAAGTGCTAATATAAAATGGTTAATAGCCACAGCTTTACATTTTATGGAAAGTCATCACTTAGGAGGGGGTGGTTGTCCTTCTTAACTTATGGAATAATATGAGACATGTCTTTATACCTGAAAAGAAATGAATAGCAAAAATAAAGCATCGAACACTAATGCAAGTATCTAGAAGTTTAATTATTCAATCAAATGTACCCATCTGTTTATGTGAGGAGTGTGTCAAAATTGTAGCATATTTTTTTAATAGAATCTCTTCTTGTATATTGAATTTTAAGACCCATTTGAGTTTGTTTTTGGCCATACCTCATATTATGCCAACTTGAAGTTTTAAGTTCCCTTGCTTAAGCTACAGACTTGACAAATAGTGACAAATTTAAGCCAAGATTTATTCCCTATGTTTTCCTAGGTTATTATAATAGCCAGGAGGGGTTTGTCCTATATGGTATAAAGAAAAAGGGAATGTTTGTTAGTAGATATGTTAGATTTACCTTTAAAGAGATAGAGTTAAGGACCTAGTAGAGAAGTGGTGTCCAAAGAAGTACAAAATGTGCTGTTATTAGACACGGAGGATGAACCTCCCAACATCTTAACTAACCAAGAAAGGGAATCTAAAACCGAAACCTTTAATTTAATCATGAAATAGTAGGTGATGATGTAGTCTCGGGACCATGCTTTGGAAGAACTTCAGACTAGATCCTTTACAGAGAGGCACCCCATATCTAGTGATTATGTGTGCAATTTGTTGTCATTAAACAATCAATCTAACTTCTAATTAAGGAGACGCCGAGCCGTTTTGAGCTGCATGAATAGCACTTCCTAGGTTTTTTGTCTCACGTGTTACTGTTACTAAGAATAGTGTCAGCTAGGGCTTTTTGAATAAGCTTAATTGGCTCTCATTGTTGTGCAAGGTTATCTCACTTCCTCCTTTTTTTATCCGTACTAAAGGCACCTGCTATTTTGTCAGTGGATTAGTGTCACGTTATTCCCCCCCCCAAATTTATAGCCTGGCTCGTCTTACTTTTTAGATTTTCCTTTCCATTTAGTTTTATCTCTAGGGGTAGAGCATGGTTTTCAATTTCTCCTCCCGTTCCAAACCGAACATGATTTCTCCTCTTTTGACTCAATTGTGTTTTATGAAAGGAAAGAATGGTTTGGTGCAGGAGTTCCAATAGAGATAATGGGAAATTAGCATCGCAGGAGAAGGAAGACAAAGGAAGGAGAGAGTGGCGAGCATAGAGAGAGAAATTTGAATAGGAATGTGAAAGGGCCAAGTATGATCAGAATTGCAATCGGAGTATAGAAGAAGGAAGTGCGATAGAAGAGGAATAACAAAGGCGACGAAGAAGAAGAACATGGAACAGAAGAGAACTGCTCGGCAAAAATTGGATTGATCAACATACACACATCGGAGGTACGATTTGAATTTCCTCAATTTGAGTGCTTATCACTAAAACAAAGTGGGTGACGGAATGGGGAGGAGCCAAATCCAAAGAAAATCATACCCCTTTTAAATGACTTCCTTTCTATTATTGCGTGTATGTTAACACCTACGGGATATTGGTATGGTGAATAGAATGTATTTAAAGCTTCTTATTTTAGTGTGTTTTGATTTTTTCGAGTCAGGCTGTCTTTTCTAAAGTTTAGCTTCTCTATTAGATTGATCTTCTTGCTTTTCAGGATAATTAAGTACATCTTTAGGCTGATTTTTTCATGATCTTTTTCATATAGTGCACTGGTCTGGTAGCTCACCCTTGCTTTTGGTGAGTTATCTTTTTCCCTTGTGCGTGCATGCTCACTTGTCTGCTATGTTGCTTTGATTGCAATTTTCTTACAGCTTTGATATAGTTGTTGTAACATTCCTACTTTCCTTGTATTTTTCTGTAAATTACTTCATCAATTTATTGTTTTTTTCCATCAAATTTCAACAATTATTCAATATCAATAATGAAATGGAAATTTGAAATCCATAGCGAAAACTAAAGACAGTCACATAAGCTTGGGTTTTACCTTGAATTATGCTTCTTTTATTGTGAATATCCGAATTTCTAGATTTTTCTAACATGTTGGTTAACTTTAAGACATGTTAGAACCTAACATCAATTATGCATAAAAGGAGAGCATTTATAGTTTAAATAAAAAAAAGGAGCAGTTATAGCATACATATAAAATACACATCTGTTACTAGGTTGGAGACCTCCCACATCCGAGCTAGAATGATGTGATTAACAACTCTATTCTTCACATGATATGCTAGAATGTGAAGAAAAATGACAACTTACACATCTATAAGCATACTCTTACTAGGTTGGAGACCTCCCACATCCTTTAGCATAGAGCATAGCTTATCAAATGTTGACCTATGCGTTCTAAGTAAGTTGTAATATGCTATATCACTACTACACACTAATCTGTTTAGATAAGAACTCTTTGCGATAAGTCCATTTTGTAAGGTATATGAATGATCCGTCGCCTCCTTAACATGATCATCATACTCACACACAGATAAAACCAATGTATTGCCACAGCCATGCTTTGCCACTAGAGTAACAGGTGTAACCCCCCTCACGGTAATTATATCCAGATTATGAAATTTAAGTGAAATAGAGACCAATAAGACAAAAATCACATTTAGGATCACTCATATCCAAGAGATGGGGTGTCCAACCAAAACGTTCAAAACAGAATTCATCTGGTCTCACATTCACTTTCGAATACAATTACCTGTACCGATAAATCACATAATAAATATCAGAGTGCGTAATCAAAATCCCGGCAACCCCAGGTTACTTATATAGAATGGGTTTAAAGGTTTCCCAAGATGGGGATTACATATCCAAAATTTGCTATATACATCTCATATACATACAGTAATCCCAAAAGCCAACTAGATAACTAACATCCAAAATACAAAATGTCCCTAAAGCCCTAACCACTCCTGGTTGGCCGCCTCCCTTTCGAGCCACATGCCCTGTCTGAAATGTTAGTCATTTGGAAAGAGTGAGATTCAAAAAAATCCCAGTAGTAACAAATCACTCATACAATATATAAACACAAGGCATGTAATATATCATGTTCACCAGCATCATCAGCAACACAATGATCCATGGTTTGCGCCACGGACGACAGCACTCACGGCTGTATCACAATGCACTGTGTAACCCCCTCACTATAATTACATCCGGATTATGAAATTAAAGTGAAATAGAGACCAATAATTACAAAACAACATTTTCAATTTCCTATCTTCTAGATAGGGTATTTACAAAACAGTTCAAAATACTAGTAATTTGGTCTCACATTCAGTTTTGAATATAATTACCTGCACAGGTTAATCGCATTTATAAATATCAAAGCGCACAACTAAAATCCCGGCAAGTCCCCGGGTTACATATATATATTGGGTGTATCATTTTTCCCAAAAATGGGGATTACATAACCAAATCAGTATTTACAACCCCAAATATATACAGTAATCATGTTCTCAAAATAGATAACCAATAGTTCCAAATCAAATATCTCTAAGAAGTCCTATCCGCTTTTGGTTATCCGCTTTTCTCTGGAGCCACTTGCCCTGTCTGAAAGGTTAGTCATAGGAAAGAGTGAGATTCAAAAGAATCCCAGTAGTAACAGATTATTCATACCACACCTAAACACATAGCATGTAAGCAAATCATCATACAGCAGTAGCACAAATCACACTCTACCCTCATCCCCTTTTACCGTCAGGAAGGTACACTGTTCTAACCCGAACGGTTGTTAGCGACTCAGGGACTGTTGGCGTGGCAGTGCATACACATAGCCTTATAGCTCATATAGCCATCTGGCTTTCGCAATTGGCCCATCGGCCTTCACAAATAGCCTTTTGGCTTTTCACATAATCACACATATCACACCCCATTCTCATCCCCTTTTACCACCGGGAAGGCTCGCAGTCCTTACCCGAACCGTTATTAGGGACTCAGGGACTATTGGTATGGCGGTGCTTACATATATCCACAAATGTCGCACCATACGAATTCATCACAAATCAATGATATAACACACATACAATGCATCACATATGGTATAAAAGAAAAAGTCACTACCTTGTTCTTTCCGATTGTGCTTTGGCACAGGTGGATCACGAGCAGGGCAAATATCGAATCCTATAAACCAAAATTAAGGACGACGAATTATTACCTATTCCAATTCTTTAATAACTCATAATACTTGGGTTGATTATCACTATGGTCATTTAATCAAGTCAACTAAGGAGCTAAAGTGGTCAATTAACCTAAATGGCCAATTTCTAACCTCAAAGTTCCACAATATTACATTATGCCATAAAATCTTCAATTTTCGCATAGGTGACCAATCTGCCAGAATTTTTCAGCATCTTTGAAAAATTATAACTAATTCAAGAAAAATCAAAATGAGGTGATCCCAAAGCCTATTGAAAGCTATTGAAGCCCTATTCATAAGAAAAATATGAATCATTACCAGAAATCACCACAAAATGCCAGAATTACACAACATTCCACACTGCTCCAAAATTAGGTCCAGTTTTGACATCAAACTTTGGGCAACCAGAACTCACAGATCAAAAAATGAAATGACACAAATTATATGTAAATTTTGAAGCTTGAAATGTAAAATTTAAGACTGGAAAGTTTCAGAATTTTTAGACACCAATTGCCCATTCAAAATGTCCCTACAAAGTGACTGCCCTGCACAGAGTTACCGTTGACAGTTTTTCCAATTTTCAACCAATGTGTCCAATGGCTTCAAAATCAACAACCAAACCTATTCCCACATAATTTTCGTGTAGAACACAATGGTAACATCAAAATGAACAAATTCCCACTCATTCCCCATGTCCTGTTTTGGCAGAATTTTAGGGTATTTCTCAACAAACAACCACTTCACTATCTAATCACTAAGCTTAGCTCATTTGCCTCCAAACCAACATATAAGCACATACATAGGATGAAAGCTTCATGATCCCTAATATACCCTAAAAAACGAAATTAGGGCTGTCACAATAGCCCACCACAACTCAGCCAATTAAAACATCATATACATCAACATAATGCTCTTACTCACCTCTTGCTTCTTCTTGTGTTCTTTTCTTGATTCCTCAACTTTTGTTCTTGCAAGGTAGCTGAAAACTCCTCTTCTTTAAAAACAAAAACCATAGAAATGAAGCTAAGGACGAGAGGAACAAGTTTCATGCAGGTCTTTAGAGCTAGAAATGGGATCTTGTAGGTGTAAATAGCTTACCTTTCCTTCTTGTTCCCCTTGGCTCTTACTTTCGGTCTTGCCCTTTCTTTTTCCTTTTCTTTTGCACTTGGCTGACTTGAAATGAATGAATAAGATGTGAGAATGTTTTCAATTAAATAGTCAAGAATTCTTGTAGAGCTTAAGTCGGTTGAGCACATGTGTGAGAGAGAGAGCACTGTAATTGCAAGAGATATGTACCAATAATCCTTTGCTTCATCTTTTCTCTTTCTTTCTTGATGCCATATGAATATGTGGCCCCTTTTTGTTCAAGTTTGCGTCTTTTATTTGGACCACAATTGTTGACAAAAAATAATGACCAAAAGGAGTTAAAAGAAGCCTTCTACCATTATCTTAGTTTACCTCCTCATATATGTTACTTTTAGTGGAAATTGTTGACCAAGTCTTTCCTTTTAATTGGTCATATGTTTGTTTCTCTTTCTTGCCTCATGTTATACGAAAATGAAGCCTAGGAAAAGAGATGATGAGCTTTGGTAATATCTCCTTGAGTAACAAAGTTAATTCCCCAATTAGCATGAGATTGTTGACCAAGTCCTCATCTTTTTATAACTTGGTCCAATTGCTTCTATATGTCATATTTAATAGCTAATAGGTATTTTTCTCTTGCTTTTCCCCCTTATCATATGTGAATCATGGCCTTTAGAAGAAGAAGATGATCTTGTAAAATATCATCTTGCAATATAATATTTAGTTGCCAATTTTGCATGTGAAATTTAACTAAAGTCATAACAAAATTTCCAGAGGTAATTCTGTTACTAATCCCACGATCTATTCTGTACATTTAGCCCTTAAGTACATGTTGGGATATTACACTATGCCCGCTTGCGCGGTAATCACAATGACAGCTTTCGCTGCAAACACTATGCTCGCTTGCACGGTAATCACTATGCCAGTGGCATCATAAAGCACTAGGTATCTCAATGCACAACGTATCACAAGGCACAATGCTCCACAATGCACAAAGCTCCACAAGGCACAATGCTCCACAACGTATCTCAATGCATCTCAAAGCAGCAGTATCACACAATGCATGATAGGCAAACATACAATACATTTACATAAAGTATAAGAGAGGAGTCACTACCTGTATCTTTCCTGATGTTCTTTGGCACAGTGGGCTCACGCGTCTGGTAGATATCAAATCCTATATCAAATTAGGGACAACTATCAATCTTTTTTTGAAACACTTATTCCATAATACTCTAAGTTGGTTATCATTTAGGACTCTTTAGGTAGCTAATAGAGGCCTAAACATATGCCTAAAGGGTTAGGAGAAACTACCCTGAAGACCCCTTTTACGAAGGTAAAACACAGATTTTTGGCTGGCTCACTCGAGTGACGATGACCTCACTCGAGTGATGAGACACTTGTGCCCGAGTGAGAATGGCTTTCACTCGCGAGTGTTTGACAGTGAGCAACCATCATGGCCAGAAAGTGCTCACCGCACTCGAGCACATAGCTTTACACTCGGGTGATGACTCCAACTCACTCGAGTCACTAAAAGTGTAAGACAAGAAGTGAGAACTCAAGAGCACAAGCAACATCAGAGGGACAAGCTCACTCGAGCATACCCCCAGTGCTCGGGTGAGAGGCCTGCACTCGTGAGTGTCAGATCACACTCTTGAGCATTGGCCAGCGAGTGACAACCCGAGAGTAAACCTAACTCTGGACTCACACCATCACTCGAGCAATCCCTTTCTCACTCGAGTAACCACCAACTTCACTCGCGGTTACAGAAGTGCACTCGAGCTCCACTCATAGAACCCAGGCAAAACTCGAAGCAGAAAAGGGAAAATATACGCAGCACTCGAGCATGATCTTCCCTCACTCGAGTGTTGTGCATCAGAGACCAGAAACGCATCAGATAACAAAAAATTCCCAGATGGCCAAAACTAATGCCAATGACTCCCAAACTTCTCACAAAGCTCATACACACTTACTCATGCCTAAGGAATGCATTGGCAACTTCCAAAACACCCAAATACCATTCTAACCACAATCAAACACTTAGGTCTCTATGACACACCCAATGTCCAAATTTCATTCAACTCAATTCAACTTTCCAAATCAACTCCAACAATCAAATAACTCCACAATAGCCTAATTCCAACATCAATTACTATGAATTTCATTCATTCCAATATAACCATAAATTAAGGCAAATTTTCCAGAATTTCTTAAACTTATCCAAAACTCATAACATATATATCAAAATGCATCAAATTCCTACCTCTTTACTTCGCCAAATCCATAATCTTGATTTTCCAACTTTCAATTTCATCCAACACCCAAATCAATACTATTGAAGATTCTGAAATCACCACAATGAAGCTTTCAATGAGGTGCAAAACATTAGAGAAGAGGATTTGAGCTTAAGAGGATCACAACTCACCCAAAAATCAAAGCTTTCCTTCCCTCTTTTCTTGTTTGATCGCCGGAAATGGAGAGAAGAGAGAGAGAGATGATGAAATGTGAGGAAGATGATGATGATGATGTTTCTTTTCCTTTGCCCATGCCTCCACATCCGGAAAAGAGAGAGAAGAGAGAGAAAAGTGGACTTTTGTCCTTTTGTGCCACATCCTATGGTCCACACAATGCCACATGTCACCATCTTCCCACTTCCATTATGAGCTTACACAAGCTTAATGCACAGGATCCCGACCCATATGCAACAAATCTCAACCATTGGTCTCTAACCACCAAATACACATATATCAAATTTACATCATATTTCTCTAAAAGTGTTTAATTACACTAATTACAATCAATATTAGAGTCATTAGCCCTTAATCCCAAATTTGGTCATTACAACAGACACAGTTGGGCTCTCTTTTCTTCATATATTGTCATAATTGTGCAAACAACTATATAAGAGTTAATAAGGAAATATGTCACTGATTGGTTTTTTTCACTTTATGTAATGTGTCCAATTGGTTCTATACGTTGGAGATAACAAATCTTCATATAAAGAGAAATAGTGTCAGAGCAAATCAAACATTAGTCCTAAATCAAAACTAAGTAGCAAAGCAAAGCTCTCCAACCACTTTGCACATCACAAAAAATTAACATCGAGAGAAGCATGCAATATAATCTGAAGGCATGTAAAAGATATTGATTTCACCAATTCAGATAATAAATCTCTTTGCCACGTAAAATAAAGCACTAAGCTTAAAAGAGGATTCACATTATTAACAACTTATTTCATTCCATTTGTCACTAAAACAGAACCCAATAAATTTCTAGCTTATTAACAGCGTTTGCAAAGGAGATAAACATATTTGTTTTGAACTCTAAAAAAACAAACAAACAAACAGCAAGTCTTCACTAAGTTTTCAGTAGTACCAACCAATTTGAAAGAACTCCCAGGAATTTCCCTTGACCAAATTCCAAGTGTCGAGATAGAATAAACTTCAAATTGAGACAGAATAAACTTCAAATCGATGAGAACGAGAAATTAACATAAATTAAAAGAGTAAATGAAAGAACTATGCATGCAACTTTAACATATAAAATAATTGGATGCTAGTAAAAGGGGGGATCACTATTAACCTCGCCCATCAAATTTTTTTTTCAATTGTTGTTTGCTACACCGGGATACAGTAGTTTTGCATTCTTCAGTCCTTATGCACTTTCATATTCATGTTGCTCTAACAAGTCTTCTCATGGGGCCTAAGCCTTTGACGGTTGGATGTTATAAATTGAGGTAACATGCTTTAGGATGATACTAGACAGATATGCTCAAGTAATATGAATTCATGAATATACAAAAAGTTGATGCAGTTGATGTTGGCTTTTCTATTCAAATTCTTTTAGATGTTTGTATTTGTATTTAAATTGTTTTCATTGATTAAACTTTAATCCTCCAGAGAAATACATATTTGGAGCAGCTGATACAAGATATGGAAAGAAGGAAAACTAGTACCATGGAGGCAATTGGGAATTATCGATGGGGATCTGAATCAAGTAATCATTCCTTCAAATAAAGAAACTTCTATGGGAGATCCTCGAGTCTTATTTCATTCTGTCCCCCCAACCCCGGTTTCTTTGTCAAAAAAAAAACCTCTAGAATAATATTTTTCTTTTGGATTGAAAAATGGAAACATTTGTCAAATTGCTTCCCCAACTTACAAATCTCTTTATTTAATGCTATCGCTTGTGCAAAGTCCATTTTTGTTTCCTATTGATCTGGGGTTCTGAACTTATTGACTCTTTTACAAAAATTATTTTGTAGAACATGGCTTTGGGGTAAAGAATGAAATAGAAAGAATCAAATGCACTTTTCAGAAGCTGAGATGGGAGTAAAAATGAATACAGGCATACCGGGAAGGAAGAAAAATGTTCGGATCTCATACAGACAGCTGGCGCATGATTGGACGAGATTAATGGTGGCGTCAGAGCATGATGCCGGTGACCGGTGATGGTAAGGAAGGCTGAAGGTGTGAGCGGGGGTGAGGGCTACAGAGATAAAAGGGAAAGGTGCTCAGTGGTGAGGCCGATGGAGTCGATGACCGTGTGAGCGGCGGTGAGGGCTACCGTGTAGGATGACGATGGTATGCTTGAGAAGTTGAAAGTGATTGTCGTTGGTGATGAAAAAAGAAGAGGGAGTGATTACCTTAGTGTTTGGATTAGATTTTGAGAATAATTTTTACGATTTACAAGATAAGTATGTGAAAGGAGTTTTATCTCGACTTACGAAAAATAACTTTTGAAATTATGGTTTGAGTGTTTCCCAAACACTCAAATTAAGGGTATTTTTGTTTGAAAAATTTTTTTAATCAAAGATATTTTTATTTCTATAATTTTGTAGTCTTGGGATTGAGAACACAATATCAGAGAAGGTGGCTTTGCAGCAATCCCACTTTTGTTGTACTCCTAATCTCTAATTATTCGTAGTCCCTTGTATCAAACGATATATACTGACTCAATCCTTGATCCAATCCCAATCCCTACCCTAAATATTTCATACCAAATAGGGCTTAGTGGTCGGAAGCTCTTAACCTTGTTTATTTTTGTATTTAACTCCTGGAATTTTATTTTAGGGAAAATCCCATTTAAATACCATTTGAAATAGCAAATTCCACAAAAGTCTTTTATAACATCTAAAACACAGAAAAGTGATCTGGGATGTTTCAAGGATACTGAAGTTTAAGGCTAAAGACCAAAATACCCTCCACACTCATTTACTTACACACACAGATTCCTCACAGGCAAAAACCAAACCCATGGCCATCATCATCGTCCGTAAATCATCAAGCATGGGTGGAAGCCGTCCTTAAATCGATGAATGTTTGATCTTCTTCCTTAATAAGGTGATTTGCGTTCTCTTTTTTTGCCACTGATGTCGATGTGATGAGTGATTAGATGTTTGGGATCCTGATTTGTCTCTCTCTGGTCCACAAATCTCTGTCGCTCTCTACTTTGGTCTCCTTCTCTGAGCTGTCTTCCCTCTATCAACGGCATAGGTGCTTCACCATCTTGGATCTGTCTTCCTATCTTGCCCAGACGTGGAGAAGAAGATGAACTGAAACTTAACGCTAAGAGAGAGAGATCAGTACAATGTGACTCCCTCTGGAATAGCATCCTTGAATTTCAGCATGTAAAGTGGTAATATTAACTTGACATTTTCTAATGTATATTGTAGTTGCTGTCATGAAGGTTCTGGTGTTTTGTGAATTCCATTACTGTACTTGTCATTCCCATTACAAATGTTGTTAATGGTGACAGTTTATTGTAATTAAAGCATACATGAAGAAACACCTTATTTTAGGTTCATGACTTGTATGGATTGGATGTACGTGGAATGAGTAATGTCAGTTTGCCATTTGATACTTCGTCTATAAGTTGCTGTCATGGGAATTGGAATGACAAGGTTTTTAATGATTTTAGCGATAATGGTAATGAGAATGACAACTTAATATTTCCAAACATTGTGTGAAAGTGTTTGCCCAGAAGGGGGGACGCTGACAAATTAAGTAATGTGATTAATAAACTTTTTAATGGGTTTGATGATAAGGGTAATGGGAATGACACTTTAATATTTCCAAACATTAAGTGTGAAAGTGTTTGCCCAGAAGGGGGGACGCTGACAAAATCAGTAATGGATTAACAAAGTTTTTAATGGGTTTGACAACAAGGGTAATGGGAATGACAACTTATTATCTCCAAACATTATGTGTGGAAGTGTTCTCTAAAATGGGAGGATGCTGACAAGTTCAATAATAAGAATGAAAACGTTAGTAATGGTTTTGACGAGAATGGTAATGGGATTGACAACTAACCCTAACCAACTTTGTGAGTGAAAGTATTGGCCCAAAAGAGGAGAATGCTGACAAGTTCAATAATGGAAATGACAAAGTTAGTAATGATTTTGACGAGAATGGTAATGGGATTGACAAGTTAGCCTAACAAACTTTGTCATTGGGTGGAAGTGTTAGCCTAAAAAGGGAGGACGCTGACAAGTTCAATAATGGAAATGACAAATCTTTTAATGGTTTTGACGAGAATGGTAATGGGATTGACAAGTTAGCCTATTACCATTCTCGTCAAAACCATTACTAACTTTGTCATTTCCATTATTGAACTTGTCAGCGTTCTCCCTTTTTGGACCAACACTTCCACCCAATGACAAAGTTGGTTACGCTAACTTGTTAATCCCATTACCATTCTCGTCAAAATCATTAAAAGACTTGTCATTTCCATTATTGAACTTGTCAGCGTCCTCCCTTTTTGGGGAAATACTTTCTTTGACAAAGTTGGTTAGATTAATTTGTCAATCTCATTACCATTCTCATCAAAACCATTAAAAGACTTGTCATTTCCAGTATTGAACTTGTCAGCGTCCTCCCTTTTTGGGGAAACACTTTCATTTGCAAAGTTGGTTAGACTAATTTGTCAATCTCAACACCATTCTCGTCAAAACCATTAAAAGACTTGTTACTCCCATTATTGAACTTGTCAGCGTCCTCCCCTTTTGGGTAAACACTTTCAGTGATAAAGTTGGTTAGACTAATTTGTCATTCTCATCACCATTCTCGTCAAAACCATAAAAAGACTTGTCATTTCCATTTTTGAACTTGTCAGCATTCTCTTCCTTTGTTATGCTCAAATAAAGTCACCAATCGGCTTCTTCCCAGCATGCGCCAATTTCACAATCAAACAAATGGGTGTGTGTGTTTAACATCCTCTTCCTTTGTTGTGCTTCTACATCTTCAATATGAAAATTGGATTTTTTTACAATTTTGAAAGCCATCTTATTGGAATGTTTAAATATGCTTCAACAATATCAAATGCTTAGCTAATATTTAGAAGCATTAAACTGTACATTCCTTTTGAATTCTCACATTAAAATTTAATTAAGTCTTATCACCATACACTAAATAACATTCATATAACCAATATGTTTTAACATTCAAACATCTCTAGCCAGATTTTCATATCCAAATCAAACAAAACTCCTTTAGACAGCAAGCCTTTTTAATCTGGAAATTTTCTAGATTTAAGAACAATACTTAAATGGCCATTTCTCAAGTTGGAAGTATTAACTGTAATGATACAAACTTTTATAAATACATGTATGTGGTTTAGCCTAGAAAGTTAAAGAAATGTGTATGTGCTTCTTGTACAACAAAAGTGCATAATAGCATACTGTTGGAAAAAAGAGACTATAGTTTTAGTAAATTTACATACACAGTAATAGTACATCACAAAAGGCCACTACTATGAATCAGTATACAAGATCAGTGACCAAAATAACAACTTTACTATGTCACCCCAAAATGTAGTGCTTGGTTACTAAGTTAGACAACATATGTTAATCTCTTTACAACAGTGGTGAATTCTAAAAAAATAATTGTTTGAGGAAGACCAAAAAGTTACATTAAGAATAGAATTATGTCAGTCATATCCTCTTGGTCTGGGTCATTTATGAAGTCATCAGTCTCAATGCATCATCCCTCTTGAAATTCATTTCATGGTTAACCATCCACCCACCACAATAACTTGCAGCTGTAAAATAACGTCACAGTTTAATTCAATTGAAATGAAGGAATCTCTTACAACTCAGGCTATTTCATTTAAGGGGCCAAACTCTGAATTTAACAATCCAAATACATATTATTGTGGGCAGTAGCCCTTTTAGAGAAACCACTCATAGAAGATAATACATATTGTTCTGTACAATATATAACTAAAGGAGTCTCATTTGTACAAATAAATTCCACTAGGGTAGATCATAACAATTCAGTGAAACTCGTGGAGCATTTCAAATCTTACTCCGAGTCACATACAACAAGAGGTTAGAATGCATGTGACTATAATATGCCATTCAATTTAGTGATAATCATGTTTCAAAGGCAAAACATTGAAAATTCTTCACTAGGGCACTATTTTGCATGAAGCAAATCAATGACTTCCCTTTTAAGAACATAGCTAATAAAACTAAAGAAAACTTAAAGCTCACCTATATTATCTATGCAGATTCAAATTCAACTGAGTCAATTGCCAGAGACTTCGATAGTATTTATAAATATGAGGATTTCATGAACATACACAATCATTCTTTTTTACGAAATCTAACAATAGGACTGAAAATTTTAAGAGTTTAGATAACCTTGATTGCTACCAAATTATTTCCCAATATGACCAAGCATGTAAAGAAAGCAGAGTGTGCAATAAAAAATAAAATTCCCAAGCCAGCCATGATAAATTACTATGTCGATTAAAAACAATAAATTATGAACAAGATTATTTAATGGACAACTACTTACTCTTTATACTCTCTTATGATAATTAAAAAGCCAAAACGCCCTTCTACTTCACTGAAAATTTAAGGCATATGAATTTCATTACTGCTGCTCTTGACAGAATCCATTTTGGGATTCACAAAAATAGTAATGGTGTTGACAAAGTCTATAATGGAATTGACAAAACACCAGAGTCATGTTGACAACAACAATTCATAATGTATTAAATAGCAACTTGACATTACTCATTCCAAGTAAATCCAATGCATATAAGTCATAAACCCAAAAGAAGGTGTTCCTTCATGTATAATTTAATTACAATAAGTTGTCACCATTAACAAGAGTAGTAATGGGAATGACAAGTGCAGTAATGGAAGTTACAAAACACCAGATTCTTCATGACAACAACTAACGAGAAAGCACTACTCTTACAACACAAAATTGAATGATTTTACTCCTTACTACAAAGACTTGAACAAACAAGCTACAATATATCAACTGCAACATAAATGACAGCTAAAAGTACAAATGCAGGATATAACACGGTTTTGACTACAAATTTCAACAAGAACTACTCTATAGGCCAACAAAATCACAGAGACTATACTTTAGATGTCAGAAGAAGAAAAAAAATAACCAACACGAAAAATCTATAGATCTATTACTAACCATTAATGATGTTCAAGATGTTCTTTGGCCATCGGGAACCGGCATATGACTATGCGACTGCTTCCACTCACGATTGAAGCTTCGAGGATGTCGCTGCCGTTGCCCCACTTTTTCCCCTGCAATGCTGCCGAAGACGATAACCCTTATAGGAAACAAACAGACCGAGATTTTATTGCTGAGGAATCCAAAATTGATGTGTTTGATTAAAAGTTAAAAGGGGCATTTGGGTCTTTAGCATTAAACTTCAATATCCCTAATTCCTACCATATGCCTTATTTATCTTTTTCAAGTTATAAAAAACTTTTGTGGGTTTTGACATTTTAAATGGTATTTAAATGGGATTTTCCCTCTATTTTATGAGTATTATAAGTCATCACACACTAATTATTTGTTTTAAAGTAAAATATGTCGTTGGTTTGGGTGGGAGTTTACCAACGTATCATTTTCACATAGGATTCGGCGCCGGAGCTAACAACTAGTTACAATTCGAGGTACACCAAACTTTTCAACTTTTAAGTTCTTTTTTTTCACTCAGGCCAAAAAATTTCCTTCCCCATTTTTTGCTTTTTTCTTTTATAATTTTCATGGCTTGATTAGTTGGTGTAGAGGAAATTGGGTGTAAAGGAAAGGATTCTGGTTAGGAGGAGGAGGAAGAATGGAAAGCAGAAATATTTTGGCGAAGTTGATTGAAGAAGATGAAGATCATGTTTATTTGGAGGAGGGAAGGTATATCCACGCTCTATTTTTTTTACTCAGAAACATCCAACTGTTGATAAAAGGAAATTGCTTTACCCTCTTCTTCTATCATTCATTCTTATGTTAGTTTTTCTTGTCTTTACTCCATACCGTCCCTAGAGCAAAAACTCCCAGGATTTTGCATATGGTCAGGGATGTGTGGCATAAATTTCCTTTATTTCTTAATATAATATTCATAATTGTATGGATAAGTGGCCCTGCTCTTCCTTGAGTTTGCTGCTGGTTTTCCTTTTCAGTTGCATAGGTGTTGAAGGCTTTGCTAGTCTCCGCTGATCATCATGGATATAGTGGCGAGTCTGGTGCAGTTTGTTTATGATTTTTTGTTAAATCCAACTTAAATTAATGAACTTGGTTCTATAGGTGCTTGAGAGCCTAAGATGAGTTCGTTTATTCCACTCTGATCCAAGGCTGTGTTACTGTTGAAGATACTAGAAATTCTAGTAAAATTTGACCAATCTTTCTATCTTTATCCTACTTTTTAGATCCATGTTCCCTTGTCTCATGAAATTTTGTTTTATATGCAGAATATGATGCATTGACTAGAAGCAAGATTTCTGCCCTTGACATTGGTGCACCTGTTGTACGCATGCCTTATAGCCCTACAAGTGGGCGTATTATGATTGCAATTCTACACGTTGAAATTGGTGCACAAGTTGTCCAAAGAACTTTTTTAAGTGTGCCTGTTGCTTCCCTACAACCCTGTGTCCTATATCAGTTTATTTGTTCTGACTATGAGGCATGGTCAAATCCAAGCCTATAGCAAGTAGGATCAAGCGACCCTAATTGATCTTACATATTTTTCTTTACCTTTTGTTGTATGCAATAATAGTCATTTGACACAATTATTTTTGGCCTTGTGTGGCTCTAAAGGCAAGTGCCCCTAAATTCTAAAAGTCAGAATGATAATCTTGATATTATTTCAAAAATAGTTTTAATGTATCCATTGCAAAATATGACAACTCCTAAAAGAGTATTTTAAAAATGATGATACCATTTCTTTTGTTCTACTAAATAATGTGCTTATGAATTATGATTATAGAAAGTTTAATTTTAAAATTTTTACTCTTGTTGTCAGACCTTTATGTTATTTCCACATTTTTTAGAGTATTTGTGCATAGTTTGGTGGGCACATAGGAATAGTATAGATATATTAATAATAAGTACATGATTATACTACAGGAATCCCCTACAGGGTATGTTTATAGTAAATATAGACCTTAAAATAATAAAAAGGTCTTCAGATAACCAATAGTCTTGTTTGATCAGCACATGAACCATTAGTTGCCGGTAAGTACGCTTTTGCCCTTCGAGCCGCTTCCTTTAGTTGGAATATTTAATTTTTGGGGAAATGCTGAGATTTGAAAGAATCTCAGTAGTAACATGCAATCAGTCATATAAAATGTGATAGATAAATATGTTATGCACCATGTAATGCAAAATAATACAAACAATATGGCATATGCACATGAGTTGGGGCTACTTCCCCACTATCCGTAAACCTCTATAAATGTGCCTACTCGCACAATGCCTTATTCGACAATACAATGTTCATATTATAGAAAATGACATACCAAAAGCATATAAGCATTCACATAGTTTATAAAAGATAGAGTTACTACTTGGAATTGCCCTTTCTTGCTCTACTAGTTATTAAATACCTTCAATCCGGTTTGGGCTATTGATATGTCCCTAAATTTCAAATATACAAGAATTGAGTTAATACTCATTCATGTACTACTCTAAACTCTTTTAAGCTTATTTTGTTAGTTATCTTAGCTTAACACTGCAAAATAACCAAAATGCCCCTAGGGACCCGGTTCAAGTCCCTTTGTACCTAGTCTGACTGTACTTTTTCAAAAATTATGACCCTGAGCTAATCCTACACAATTTCATGTGTAGAATCCATTTTTGACCTCAGTTTTGCCAAATTCATTGTCAAAAGACAATTTTGCCCTTGGCAACCCCTATTTAGGGTTTTAGGGCTCATTTTGTCATTTCACATTCCAATGCTTTTCACACTTCCTACTTAACATATACTCTTCACAATTTTCCATTTTAAATACAATGGAATCATAAAATTGATGAAATTCCAACTCCAACTCCCCAAACTGCCCCTGGCCAAAACTTACTAAGTTGTGGGAAAAATTGGAGTTTCATGAATTCAATCCTTAAAGTACCTTCCTTTACTTGTAATTGCTTGTTGAACCACCTAAACTCCTATTGAACATAATTAATGTAAATTTGGGCAGCATGACCCTTAGGGTTTGGCATCCCCACAATCTTAAAACCATGAATCTCAAGCCACAAATCCAATCCAAACAACCACAACAAGCAATAATCATTAAGAGACAATAAGTATTCAAACTCACCTTGATTTCTCTTGACTTACTCTCTCTAACAGTCCCCTCTCTCCTCCTTCTTGCTCTTGTTTTTGCTTGCCTCACATGCTATTCAAGAAGGCATAGAGATTAGGAGGTGTTTCCATGAATTAGAAGGCAAGAACAAGTGGATTTTACTACTAACTCACCTTGATCTTGCTTTTTCTCTTTGTTCTTGTGTCTTCATACAACTCTCTCTCTCCCCCTCTCTCTATTTGTTGATGGCTGGCCGAAAATAATAGTCAAATGGGCTGAAATATGTTTATAGAATATCTCATCCACCTCCTCAATTTATATTATTTAATTGCCTTTTTTGCACATGTGGTTTGTGAAGCTTTGTCCCTATTGTTAGTACAAACGTTTCACCCAAGAGCTAGGTGATACCAAAAATTTCGTTGCGTATAAGGAAATTTATGGAATATTAAAAATAGTTAAGAGCAAGGAAAAATATCACCGTAGTTTACACCGGGAGTTATACTGGTTCGACCACAACCACTTTGACCAATGTCTAATCCTCAGATCATCTATGAGAATTTCACTATATTCTCCAAGATTCAGTGGGTTCTTGGCACCTCAGTACACAACAAGTTCCTACACCTTGAGACTCGCTCCCCTTACACGTTGCAATCAAATCCCCAACTCAAGGTTCCACTACCTTAAGTTGTCACAATAACTAATATTGGGTTTGTAATGAAAAACTCTCTCACAGAGCAAATATATATTCACTGAAGTACAAATGAATGAGTATATGAAAACAAAGCACTAAGTGCATTGATCGATGAGTGATCTCAGTTCATATCTGCTTGTTTTCTTCTCTTTGAATGCTCCAATATATAGATGATTTGTAGTGTCTGTTGGAAGCAATTTCAAACTTGTTCATTAGAGTCGTGCAGCAACGGTTGACTATTCTTCGTATTTGAAAACTATCCGTTGGTGGTAGGTAGCGTTAGGTGAACGTTCAGACTTTTATTTGACTTCTCAAATCTGTCATACTCTTTCATTGTTTCTCTACAAATGTACTTAGAATACTAATACAATGAAGAGTTAATCATATAGGTAACAAATCAAGAGACATTAGATGAAAATATAATTCCTGAACTGCCTTACTCGAGTGGCCACTCGAGTGATCAAGTTTGTTACTCGAGTGGTCCCTCAAGTAAACATGTCAAAAATATGGTAGTGAGCAAATCAACATTTTGCATCAAGAATTACTCGGGTAAGACATGGAGTGATATATTACAAACCTTGAAAATACCTGATTACTCGAGTGGCCATGTCTTTATATTCACATATTACTCGGGTGATTACTGTGGTAAGCTGCTTACTCGAGTAGCTACTCGAGTGGGCTTCATTTGACTTCACACCTTACTTGAGTGATCCCTCAAGTGGCTTTCAAATAACCCGGCAGATTACTCGATTACTCCCTCAAGTAATGGCATCAAATTCTTGGCCGAGAGTTTACTATCTGGTTACTCGAGTGGCACTTTAAATAACTCTGCAGATTACTCGGGTTGTCCCTCGAGTAATGCTATTTTCTCATTAATTACTCGAGTGGCTACTTGAGTGATGGACTGCATTTCTTGGCCGAGAGTCACTGGAAGATTTTGGACTTGGTAACTCGAGTGGCTACTCGAGTGATGCCTGTGAAAATCTTGTTACTCGAGTGGCTACTCGAGTATTTGACTATATAACTTTTTAGATTACCCGAGTGGACCCTCGAGTAACTTCGTTCAAAATTTGGCAGTGCCTCACTGGATGAAATTATGTTTACTTACTCGAGTGGCTACTCGAGTAATGGCTTCTGTTACCCGAGTGGCTACTCGAGTAAACCTTAAAAATTGTTGATTGCTTTTAGTGGTGACTCCAAGTGATGTTATGCTACTTTGTTCAAATCTATTTGTTTGTTATCAAATCCTTTCATATTATTGATCCAATCTTTGTTATCATCAAAACATATGGGATCTAACATTCTCCCCCTTTTTGATGATGACAAAACTTGGTGATTTTGAACAAAGTTTTTGAAGTTGGATTTCAAAACATGCGCTTCTCAAAATTCTTTTTCATATGAAATCATTTGTTGAAATTAAACTTGAAAAATTCTTTGAAATAACTTATTGAAGATCTTTTCATAGTTTTTGTTATTATGATTACTTGTTCACCTTGCAACACAATAAAAAACTCATTAGTTCCTCAATGCAATATAATTGAAATGTTAACATAAATGACATAAGAAATAACTTGCATAATGAGAAGTTCATTACATAATCAAAACTTATAATTTAAAGATAAAACGCCCTAAAGTCCCACACACCCAAATCCGAATCTATAGACTCAGCCATTCTTTACAAAATCACGCATGTTCTTCTCCCCCTTTTTGTCTTCATCACAAAGGTGTAATCAATCATGAGGAGGAGTAGATGGCTTGGCGGGTGAGATGGGAGTGACAGGAAAAGCCAATGACTCATATGAACCATCTGAACTAGAAGAGTGTGAGGATGGTGGTTCAGGGTCAGTAAAGTGCACTGGAGGTGTCTGAAGATCCTCTGGAGGATTTATTGGATGCACAGAAGTAATTTCTACTTCCTCTTTACCAGCAGGTGAAGTAACTAGAACCTCCTCAGTGCGAGTAGGTGAGGCAACTGGAGTAGACACTGACTCAGGTTGGACAGGTTGAGCTGGCTGAACTGGATCATCAAGGGTGACATGAACCAACTGAAGTGTTTCTGGGTCAGGCAAGGAAAACAAATGGTTCCTGGAGATAGTGACAGGTAAAGTAGGAGGAGGAATAGAAGAAGGGCCGGCCTCAAAAAGCTTAGGCTCAAAAGATATTGGCTGAGAAGGTTCAGGCTGAGTAGTTGAGACAAGCTCAGGAGGTCACAACTCAGAATGTGGTGCCTCAAATGGTCTGGGTTCAGGAGGTGACTCTAGCTCAGGCATGAAAGAAGGTTTAGAGGTACCAGAGGTAGAGGGGCCAGATGCTATAGCATCAAGCCTGGCTACAATCGACCTTAGAAGCTCACCCTGTACACGTTGTTCTGCTAACAATTCTTTGTGCCTCTTATCCATCCTTTCCACAAGTTATCACATCTTATCATTCATGTGAGTGGTCAACTTAGAATTGGTATTTGCAATGTTGATATGAAATCCCTTTAGCATATTTTCTATAAAATGTTGTAGTGTGGCATTGAGGAATGAGGGTGAGGATGTTGTGCAGGCTGGAGCAGAAGACTGTGTGTCATCCATTCTACTTGTCTTAGTCTCAGTCTTTTTCTTCTTTATGGGGTCTCACTCCAGAGGACTCTTGAGAGGTATTTCAATGTTCAGTTTCCCATTTGATTCCTCCCAACAGGAGTTATCCTCTCAATTGGTTCCTTACTCTTCATATACCAAATCTTGTTCTTCTTCAGAATCAGAGATTTAAGCTGAGGATATGGCATAGGAGTGGATAGCTTCCTTCAGTCTTGTACTTTTGTATCTCCGCAAAAATATATTCTCCCAAGTCTTTTTGCTCTTGGAGAAGGAAAGAAGCAAACAACCTATAGTCCCTTTCAGTGAAATATGTATAATTATTGGATTTGTTTACTAAGGCTCTAGAGTAAATGTACCATAGAACCCTGTGGTGGTCACACATCACTCGGATTCAAGTTTAGAGGTCCCACTAACTCACCAGGTCTAAGAATAGAGAAGATCTGGTTAGGCTCAAGTTTAGAATAGATATCATCAGGGGTATTTTCTATTCCTAACCAAATATTAATCCTAGAGGGTGAGATAAGGATTTTCTGACCTTTAACTTTTGTGGTCATTTCTTCCTTTACTGATCTTCTAACAAGGTCATTTAGTATTTCAAGATTACAGTAGAAATGACTAACTACCTTGGTGCAAAAGGGTAATTTAACAGATAACCAAGGCATAAAGGTTCAAGGTAGGGACTAAGGTCGTACTTCAATACCTCCCGAAGAACTTGGAGATCAATGCAGTGAGTCTTACACACTTTCCTCCTAGAGAAGTGAGTCAGGAACTTCTGAGACTCTTCCAACTTGCTAACATTGAACACTTTAGGAGAGATAGTAATTTCCTCTTCTGGTACTTCTGGCTTCTTAGAGTATTCCCCTTTCTTTGCTCCTTTAGACTGAAAGGCTTGATCAAGCATGCCTATCATGACATTAGAAAGCCTCTCATCAATCTTTGGCTTTTTCAGATGTTTTTGAGAAAAAGTGGGAGTATCGGTTGAATCAGAAGGAGGAGGAGATGATACTTTTGTGCCTTTGCCTCTTTCAGTTGAGACACTCTTCTTGGATTGAGCTCTTGTGACAATCGGCTCTTTGATCAAAACCCCTTTCTCTTTCGGCTTAGGTTGAGGGTTGGACTGAGATTTGGCTTTGGATTTCAGTGTAAGCTTGCGTTTCTTGGTGGGTGGAGAGGAAAGTGGGTCAGATGGTTGTTTAGGTTCAGAAGACTCTGAAGGGGTGAGATTTTTGGTTCTAACCATTGTGATTTGGAGAAAATGGGATTTTCAGGAAAAAAATGACTATCGGAGGTATAGGGCAGGAAAATCTGAGAAATGTAAGAGGTTTTTGGAGCAATAAATTGCTGGGTTTTGACATAAATGAAACAAGGAAATGATTGTGAAAATTTTTTTTGGGAGCACTTGGTGAATCACTTGAGGTGATTTTGTGAGAAATGACCAAGTTGTGACTGATAAAGACCTAGGGCACGGTATCACTCGAGGCGTTACTTGGGTGATCATAAGCTTCACTTAAGTAGTCACTCGAGTGATCATACCAGAAATTTTTAAAATACAGTGATATTGAGTGCGTACCTGCCATGAATAATATTGTAATTACCCATGTATATTCCCTCGATCATTTGATGGCTCTTTAGAACATATTTGAGTTGAAATTCAATCAATTCGAAATCTGGACCCAGATTCACTCAAGGCCTTACTTGAGTATCGTTGAAGTTCACTCGAGGCTTCCCTCAGGAAATTTGTCCTTCAACTTCTGACTGTTCATTTCTAACCGTTGTGCCGTTTTATTTGAAATTAATGCTTCACTGCCACTTTTCCAAGTTATTACTCGAGTGACTACTCGAGTAATGCATCCATTACTTCAAGGTGTCACTCTAGTGATGGTGGTTACTTGAAGTTATCACTCCAGTAATGCTCTTTACTTGAAGTTGTCACTCTAGTAATGTTATCCTCTGTTAACCTCTGTTATTCATACCCAAAAACAGAATATCATGATCCTACAAAACAAATTACTAGAAACTCCGATGCTTAAGTTAGTAATAATCAAAACATCAATGAATAACATCATCTAACATTTTGTAAACACTAAATAACTTATAATTCATTGGGATTTACCATTCCCAATTCTCATCTAATATACAAAAATTGATCTTTTTGCGAGAGGTTTTGTGAAGATATCAGCTAGTTGAAGATGAGTTGGAATGAATATTACTTTGATATCTTTCTTTTGGACATGATCTCTGATGAAGTGATGTCTAACATCAATATGCTTGGTTCTGGAATGTTGAACGGGATTCTTTGCCAAGCTTATCGTGCTAGTGTTGTCACAGTACATTGGTATCTCTTTCAAATAAATTGCAAGATCCTGGAGTTGTTGCTTTAGCCATATTACTTGTGCACAACAACTTGAAGTTGCAACATACTCAGCTTCCGTTAACGAAAGAGACACTGTAGTTTATTTCTTGCTGAACCAAGATACAAGTGAGCCTCCAAGAAACTGACCTTGTCCACTTGTGCTCTTTCTGTCCGTCTTGTATCCTCCATGATCAGAGTCTGAGTATGCAACTAGGTATTCACTTCTTCCTTTGGGATACCAAAGACCCAATTCTGGTTTGTCAGCAAGATATCGGAAGATACGTTTGACGGTTTCAGCATGTGACTCTTTTTGGTGCTGGTTGATATCTTGCACACATACCCATACTGAATTGAATGCCAGGCCTGCTTGCAGTGAGATAGAGTAATGATCCAATCATCCCTCTATATTTTGTGATATTGTAATATTTTCCCTTGACATCCGCATCAAGCAATGTGGTTGAACTCATGGGTGTGTCCATTCCATTTGCTTCATCTTATCCATACTTCTTCAATAGCTCTTTCAAATATTTTGTTTGAGATATGAAGATTCCATTCTTTCTTTGTTTGATTTGCAAACCAAGAAAGAAATTTAATTCACCCATCATTGACAACTCAAACTCCCCCTGCATTATCTCAGAAAATTCTTTGCACATAGTTTCGTTAGTAGCACTGAAAAATATATCATCAACATCTATTTGCACAATTAATATATCATCATGTTTTCGTTTTATAAAAAGTGTTGTATCAACTTTTCCTCGTATAAAACCTTGATCAATAAGAAATTTACTGAGCCTCTCGTACCATGCTCTAGGAGCTTGTTTTAAACCATATAAAGCCTTTTTGAGTTTGAAAACATGATCTGGTTGGGTTACATCCTCAAAACTTGGAGGTTGCTCTACATATACTTCTTCCATAATGTAGTCATTTAGAAATGCACTCTTTATATCCATTTCATAGAGTCTGAATCCTTTGATGCATGCAATGGCTAAGAGTACACGTATAGCTTCCAATCTAGCTACTGGAGCATACGTTTCCTCATAATCAATTCCTTCTTCCTGATTATAGCCTTTAGCCACCAATCTTGCCTTGTTTCTGATAATAATTGCGGATTCATCAAGTTTGTTGTTGAATACCCATTTAGTGCCAATGATCGGATGATCCTTAGGTCGGGGTACCAAATCCCAAACTTGATTTCTTTCAAATTGATTTAGTTCTTCTTGCATTGCTATACCCCAATCATTGTCTAATAGGGCTTCATCAATGTTAGAAAGTTCAATCTCAGAAATGAATGCAGAAAAACTTACTTCATTGAAAATTCTATTTCTAGTTTTGACTCCTTCATTCACATCTCTTATGACTTGATCTAGGGGATGACTCCTATTGTATTTCCGGCTTTAGGTTGACCAAGTGACTGTTCTTCATCCTTGGTTTGATCAACTTTTGGAATAAGAGATTTAGAAATAGATTGACCATTTTCTTGATTTAAAACAACTTCCTGCTCATCATCAATGGTTTTGTCAGAGGATTCAAATACAACGTGAATTGATTCTTCAACAACACATGTTTGTTTATTGAAAATTCTATATGCTTTACTTCGGTTAGAATATCGTAGGAAAATTCCTTTATCTGTGCTTGAATCAAATTTTCCTAAGTTATCTTTACCATTATTATGAATGAAACACTTACAACTGAAGATGTGTAAATGAGCAAGATTCGACTTCCTTCCTTTGTATAGCTCGTATGGTGTCTTTCCAAGTTTTTTTCTAATGTAGGCTCTGTTTGAAACATAGCACGCTTTGCTCATTGCATCAACCCAGAAAACTTGAGACACGTTCTTTTCATTTAGTATTGCTCTAGCCATTTCAGAGAGTACTCTATTCTTTCGTTCCACGACTCCATTTTGCTGTGGTGTCCTTGGAGTAGAGAAATTGTGATCAATGCCCTTAGTATCACAATATTCTTCAAAGGCTTGATTCTCAAATTCTCCACCATGATCTGTCCTGATACCTGTAATGGACATACCTTTCTCATTTTGCACTTTCTTGGCAAAAATAATGAATTCTGCAAAGGTTTCATCCTTTGATGATAAAAAAATAGTCCATGTAAATCTAGAAAAATCATCAACAATGACAAATGAATATAAGTTGCCACCAAAACTTTTAACTCTTGCTGGACCAACTAAATCCATATGTATCAGTTAAAGTGGTCGATTTGTTGTAATCTCATTTTTTGATTTGAAATATGATTTAGTTTGTTTACCCTTTTGACATGCGTCACAAATCAAATCGTTTTTAAAACTTACTTTAGGTAAACTAGGACCTAAATCCTTTTTGAGTAATTTGCCTAGTTGGTGCATGTTAACATGAGCTAGTCTCTTATGCCATAACCAAATTTCATCGGTATTGCTCAGAAAACCATTTTCAGAATCATTTCTATTTATATCAATTGTATAGCAATTACCTTCCGTTTTTGCTCTGAGCTTTGCCTTGATATTTTTCTTATCAAGTTGTAAGTCTTTCTTGTTGACAATCAGACATTCTTCTGAATCAAATATTATCCAGTTGTCTTTATCTGCACTTTGACTTACGCTCAGCAAATTATGACACAAGCCTTCAACGTAATATATATCTTTGACTTGCATTCCTTTGTCATTTTTTATTACACCAATTCTTGCTATCCTTCCGGATTGATTTCCTCCAAATTTCACCTTTCCACCTTCCTTAGATTTCAATGTGGTAAAACTTTCGAAATCTCTGGTCATATGTCTAGTGCATCCACTGTCTATGTACCATTTGTTGTTTTTGGATGCTTTGAGACATATCTACAATTAAATACGATTAAGTTTTAGGTACCCACTTCTTTTTGGGTCCTTTTGGGTTAGTACAAGAAATTTTCGAAATATATGAGCCTTTAGGTACCCATTTGTAGGTTCCTATCGTTCCTTTCTTCTTATGAATGCATGATAAGGTATAATGACCTTTTCTATTACAATAATTACAATGAGCAAAAGGATTTGATGTATGCACAGAATGCTGAAAATAATTTACGTATGATTTACCTCCTGCTTTCTTTCTTCCTTTCCTTTTGTCTGATTTTGGATCATATCCAATTCCAGATTGATCATTTACAAATCGTTGAGCTTTTAGAATCATATTTAGTATTTTGCTTCCTTTAGTGAATTTTTCAAGAGATTTGGTAAGATCAGTGTTTTTCTTTTCCAAGGAAGTGCAATTTTCATAATCTTTTTCAAAATTCTCTTTAAGCTCTATTTCAAGAATTTTGTTTTTCTTTTTGAAAACAACTAGTTCTTTAACTACTTTGATGAATTCAGAATGTAAAGCATTTATTCAGAAAGTAATTCATCATAGGTAGGATCAGAATCAGTTACCTCTTCTTCTGTTTCCTCTTGAGCAACTAGACATATATTGGCTACTTCCTCTTCATCGCTTTCTTCGTCAAAAGAATTATCTCCCCATATGGCAGATACAAAAGCTTTCTTCTTGCTATAGAATTTGCCCTTTCTCTTTTCTTTATTCTTCTGAATCAGCTCTTGACATTCTGATTTGAAATGTCCTGGCTTACCACATTCATAGCAGATGATGTGTTCTTTATTGCTTGTTCCTCCTTTCTGAAAGTTTTTGAATCGTTGACCTTTCTTGTAGAACTTTCTGAATCGTTTCATGATTAGTCCCATTTCATCATCATCAAGCTCTTCATCTTCATCTTGTTTTTCTTCTTTAACTTTCAATGCTAGACCTCTTTTCTTCTTGTCACCAATATCATCTAGTTCTCGTTTGAACTTTAATTTGCTTTCATATTCAGAAAAACCTTTGAATAGAGAAGCAACTGATCGCATTGATTCACCTTTTGCTTCCTCAATTGCAGTGACCTTTGCCTCTCAGTCTTTAGAAAGAATATTTAAAATCTTTCGTACTTGGGTATGTTGATCATAGACTTTTCCAAGTATTGCAAGTTGATTAACAAGGTGAGTATATCTAAGTTCAAATTCAGCTATCGACTCACCTGACTTCATTCAAAGTAAATCAAACTCTGTAACTAGAGTATTAATCTGGTTTTCTTTTATTCCAGAAGTTCCTTCATGAGCTATTTCCAGAGCTTCCCACATTTCTTTAGCTGTTGGGTGTGATGAGTTTCTTTTCATTCTCATCATATTCTATTGGAGTCTTGGGAACTCTTTGTGAATCTACAATCTTTTCAGGTTTGTAGTTTCCACTCTCAAACACATCCCATAGCCTATATTAAGTAGGCATTACGAAGACTCTGAACTTCGCTTTCCAGAATAAGAAATGTTCGCCATTGAAACCCGGAGGTCTCATGATAGAAGCTCCATCAGGAAGAATGCCTTCACCCATGCTTGCCATTGGATCCTTTTTAGGCTGTTAAACCTTAACAAGAAGTCCTATGCTCTGATACCAAATGTTAGTGCAAGCGTTTCACCCAAGAGGGGTGTGAATTGGGTGATACCAAAAATTTCATTGCGTATAAGGAAATTTACGGAATATTAAAAATAGTTAAGAGCAAGGAAAAATATCACTGTAGTGTACACCGGGAGTTATACTAGTTCAGCCACAACCACTTTGACCTACGTCCAGTCCTCAGATCATCTCTGAGAATTTCACTATATTCTCTAAAATTCGTGGGTTCTTGGCACCTTAGTACACAGCAAGTTCCTATACCTGGACACTCGCTCCCCCTTACACGTTGCAATCAAATCCCCAACTCAAGATTCTACTACCTTAAGTTGTCTCAATAACTAATATTGGGTTTGTAATGAAAAACTCTCTCACAGAGCAAATATATATTCACTGAAGTACAAATGAATGAGTATAAGAAAACAAAGCACTAAGTGTATTGATCGATATGTGATCTCAGTTTGTATCTGCTTGCTTTCTTCTCTTTGAATGCTCCATATATATAGATGATTTGTAGTGTCCGTTGGAAGCAATTTCAAACTTGTCCATTAGAGTCGCGCAGCAACGGTTGATATTCTTCGTATTTGAAAACTATCCGTTGGCGGTAGGTAGCGTTAGGTGAACGTTCGGACTTTTATTTGACTTCTCAAATTTGTCATACTCTTTCATTGTTTCTCTGCAAATGTACTTAGAATAATAATATAATGAAGAGTTAATCATATAGATAACAAATCAAGAGACATTAGATGAAAATATAATTTCTGAACTACCTTACTCGAGTAGCTACTCGAGTGATCAAGTTTGTTACTCAAGTGGTCCCTTGAGAAAATATGTAAAAAATATGGTAGTGAGCAAATCAACATTTTGCATCAAGAATTACTCGGTTAAGACATGGAGTGATATATTACAAACCATGAAAATAAGTGGCTACTCGAGTGGCCATGTCTTTACCTTCACATATTACTCGGGTGATCACTGTGGTAAGCTGCTTACTCGAGTGGCTACTCGAGTGGGCTTCATTTGACTTTACACCTTACTTGAGTGATCCCTCGAGTGGCTTTGAAATAACCCGGTAGATTACTCGATTACTCCCTCAAGTAATGGCATCAAATTCTTGGCCGAGAGTTTACTATCTGGTTACTCGAGTAGCTACTCGAGTGGCACCTCAAATAACTCTGCAGATTACTTGGGTTGTCCCTCGAGTAATGCTATTTTCTCTTTGATCTCGGGTTCTCACTTCTTGGACTCCACTCACTAGTGCTCGCGTAAAGCATTTGGCTATCACTTGAGTGAGGTCTTGTGTGCTCGAGTATCCTTGTTCTCTTAAAGTTTCTTGTGCTCTCGCGTATGCACTTGCCATCCCTCACTCTCTGGTACTCGAGTGTAGACCGTACCATCACTCGAGTGAGGTCGTCTTCACTCGAGTGAAATAGTGAAAAATATCAGTGTTGTGCTTCCAAAAAGGGATCCTTAGGATAGTTCTTCCAACTTTTTAAAGCTTTTATTAGAGGCGTTTATGAGTACTTAAGAGACAGTGATGATAACCAATTTAAGCATTGTGAAGATACTGAGTATTGTCTTTAATTATGACTTTAGGATTTTATATTTGCCCAGAGCGTAGAAGGCCCGAGCCTGCTCAAGAGTGGAAAGACCAAAGTAGTAACACTTTATCCTATATCATGTATATTGCATTGCTTGTTTGCATTATTCATTGAATATAGATACAGTGAGGGGACGTCGCGAAAGCCCGGCCTTGAATACAGATACAGTGAGGGGACGTGGTTTAACCCCCTCCATAATTATATCCAAAATACGCGATCAAAATGAAATAGAGACCAATAAGAAACAAAACTATTTCAAAATCCCATCTTCACGATAGGGTTTTCACAAACACCTTTAAACCTGGTCTCATATTCAAATTTCGAATACAATTACTATACGAAGATAAATCACATTTATACCAATATCAGAGTGTATAACAATATCATACCAGCAACTCCCGGATTCTTATCTTTACTAAATATACACAGGGCACAATTGCCCATTACAATTTCCACATGGGGATTACACAAGTCCTCTCAATTACATCTACAAATATCATATCCAAACACATTCCAACTAGTACATATCTAAATCTGAATCCAAATATACATAATACTCCCAACTATGATAACCAACCCCCATATCAAATACTGAAGAAGCCCTTGTCGCCCTTGGATGCTTACTCCCTCCTCAATCCTCTTGCCCTGTTTACATGATTAGTAGGGGAGGGTGAGATTCTAGAGAATTTCAGCAAGAAAACAATATCAATATGCACGTACGATAAATGTTTAATGCATGACATGCTTGCATCACATAGCTCATGCTAACACAATGACAATTTGTAAGCTCAATGCTTCGAACATGGCCATAGCATTAATTGAAACATAGCTTCAAATAACACATAATCATGCAAAGTGAAAACATGCACTAACACACTAACACAAATATCAAATACATGCAGAAGAGATATGTTCCCTACACTCTTTCCACGTGTGCTCCAGCACCGCTTACTCACGACCAGGCGAATATCGAACCACATTCAGGGTAAACACCAACCCTATAATCAAAGCAAGGATATAGGGTTATTCTCTATTCCAAAACCTTACTTCCATATCACTTAAAGTTGGTTACCATTCATGACCTTTAGGAGGCTCATCAAAGCCCAAACATATGCCTAAAGGCTTGGAAACACTTGACCAAAGATCACCTTTTAAAAGTCAAAAATGCTGATTTTTGGGGGTTGGCCGTAGCCCACGAATCCACTTGCCACGGCCAAAAACTGCCCAGAAACATTTGGGCCGCGGCCCAGAATCCGCTAGCCGCGGCCAAGAAAATCCAATTTCTTGGCTGAACTTCCAAAAATCATAACTAATTTCAAAAAAATTGAAATCAGGTGATTCCAAAACCAAATGAAAGCTATTCAAGTCCTCTACATAGGAAAAATATTGGCCATTACTAGAAATTACCATACAAATAGAGAATTACACACATTTCATCACTGCCCCAAAACAGAATCCATTTTCGACCTCAAACTTTGGACAGCTATAACTCCCAGTTCCCAAAACGAAATGGCACAAATTATTTGTCCATTTTGAAGCTTGGGATGTGAAATTTAAGACTGGAAAGTTTCACAATTTTCAAACACCATTTGCCCAGTCAAAAAGGCCACACGAACAGACTGCTCAGACAGAATTCACACTGGACAGAATTTCCAAACTTTGCACACAATGTATCCAATCCAATCCATACCAATTCCAATGACTAAATACCACAACATGACACCTTTTTCAACATAAAACAACATCCAATTCATCCAATTACATATCACACGAAAATACCATAAAATCAGGGCAAAATTCACAATTCACCATACTTAACCAAAAGTCACAAAACTTAGACCAAAAGGAAGCAAATGCTCACCTCTTCCTCATTCCCAAACCAATTTCTTGATTCTCCATCTTTCTACTTTTGCTCAAGATCTCAAACACCTTCAATCAAGAATCTAAAACCATAGCAATGAAGCTCTCATCACTATGAACAACTTTATAGAAGGTGATTAGAGCATTAGAGGACATTAAGCCAACCAAACACTCACCTTTTGATTTCTCTTTCTTCCTCCAAGCTTGCATGTCCATGGAGATGAGAGGGGAGAGAGATGAATCAGATTTTTGGACTCAAAAATTGTCCAAATAAGGGAGGAGAGGAGAGAGGGAAGAGTTGACAAATTGACCAAGATCCAAGGGTCCAAATCTTGCCACTTGTCATGATCTTGATCCATCTTCATGAGCTCACATAAACTCACACACATGGAATTCCACCCTTTGATCTCTTGCACAAATCAATCTCAACCATTGATCTTGAAGTTACTAGTGAGTTTTCTCTTCGGTAACCGATCAATCGGTCGGTAGCTTTACCATTTTACCCCTGATTATGGTAATCTATCTTGGATCACCACCAAATTTATTTTCTTATTCATTTACACCATACATATGCCCTCCCCCTTATTTTAAGTCAATTTAGATATTAATCCATAATTGAACTCAAATACGGGGTTTGGATACTGCTCACAACACATATGAATCATATCGGGTGCCAAATCACACCATAATCTCCAAAAGGGTTTATTTATCACTAACCACCTCCACTTTTGGAGTCATTAACCCTTAATCACAATTTGGGATCTTGCTAAATTGGGCTTAGCAATCCACTTATTTCAAGCTTATTCTCTAGCCTCAAATATCAAAATTCGGGGTATTACACGTGGCACAAGCCCGGCCTTGAATACAGATACAGTGAGGGGACGTGGCAGTGTGCCTGGCCTCGAATATTGATTGCTGCAGTGTGATGTATGCTTACTTGATTTGTTTAATTATGCATCATATACGTAAACTATTGCTACTGAGATTCTTTAGAATCTCATTCTTTCCAAATAACATTTTTATACAGGGCAAGTGGATCAAGAAGCAAGCAAGCGTATAAGGCAGACTAGGACTACTGGCGGTAGTCTTAGATAGATACTTTCGGTTTTTGATTGGTTATCATTTTGGACGAATGTATGTATTGAATAGATTATAGAATCATAGTTTTGTGTAATCCCCAGTATGGGAACTGAGATGGGCAATGATGCCCTGTACATGTTAGAACCGGCTGACACCCAAGAGGGGGGTGAATTGGGTGTAAGATAAAAAACTTAAGAACTTTTAAAATCTTTTTGCATCTTAATAAAAGCAATAAGTATGAAGGTAATGAATCATAAATCAATAGTTAGATTAAATAATATATGCTGGAAATATAAGAGCTTAGGAAAGAGAATATGCAAACTGTTATTTATCCTGGTTCGGTCCAATCTGTGATGGCCTACGTCCAGTCCCCAGGCTCCTCCTGAGATTTTCAAATCCACTATCTTCTTGTTTAATCCGGGCACAAGAAAAGCCTTTACAATCCCACAAGTTTAGCCAGGTACTTGTGAAACCTTTTACAAATCTCTTACTGAAATACTCCCCCTTACGGAAAGTCTTACAAGCAGAGCAATCCTGAAGATCTTCTTCTCTTGCTTACTCATGCAAGTCTTACGAGCAGCAACGTTCTCTCCTGCTTACACCCCTGTAAGTCTTATGAGCAGCAACGTTCTCTACTGCTTACAGCTTGTAAGTCTTACGAGCAGAATGTCTTACTGGCAATTCTTTCTACATCTTCCCCCATAAGGAAATGAACCTTCTCAAGGTCCCTCTACCTTGAGATCAACTCAGAAATATAGTTGAAAGTGTTTACAGACTCTCTCACAGAGTAGGTATAATACTCACTGAAGTACAATACAAATAATCACTCTCTCAATGATAAGTAATATAGAAACTGGAAAACAGAGAGTGTTTAGGTAGAAGCAGAGGATTCATATTTCTATCATTTTTCTTGTAGTTGCTCGCTGTCTCCGTTACCCATCAATGTTGAATGCTCTCTCATTTATAGTTGATGAAGATGATGACCGTTGTGAGCATTCGTCCGTTGGAGTCATTTTGACTGTTGAGCATATTTGAAAAACGAGCTACTATGAAATGTCCATTGCAGAGTAGAGCATCTCGTTGAAGAGCAGGACGATTCATTTTGAGCTGTAAGTCATGTTGTGGAGCGGGATGAATATGTTTGAGTTTCCAGACAATCTCTCATGGTGGGTCAGTTGCTTGTTGTGGTAGGTAGCCGCCATTCGGTGTGTGATGATATCACCCGCCACACTTGACTATTTCATTTGAATCCGTAATCTCACCGTTAAATTTCCTGTTTTACACTACAAAATGCTTAATCACTAATATGATGAAGTATTAGTCATGAGTATGTTGGATCATTGGTCAAAAGATGAATTTCTAGCTTCTGTGACTCATCACGTTGAGTGAAGATATTTGCCATACATGACCTCCATTCTTGAAGATGCAATCCAAATATTTAATCTCTTGTTTTACACTTGAAATATATGTTAGTTAATGTTTACGAACAATAACAAGTGAAAACATAATGACTGTATAACATTTAACCACGTTTGGATTGATGGCTATGAGAGTTTGAACTTCTGTGTTGCTTCTGTCAGGACTTCACTCGAGTGCAAAGAAGCCTCACTCGAGTGCATGTACAATTTCAGGTTCTGGCTTCCTCTCAGGCAAACACTTTTTGTCCAACACTCGCATATGCTCGAGTGCAATTCTGGACATCACTCGAGTGCAACCAGTCATGCTCGAGTGTGCTTCTTGTTTTCATGTACATGCTTCTTCTCGGGTTAACACTTTCATGTCAAAACTTGCATGTGCTCGAGTGTAAAATAGTCTGATGCTTGAGTGTGGATCCTAGTGCTCGAGTGTTGTAAATTTCTTCACGATTCAGCTGCTTCTAGACATCACTCGCACGACATTTTTCAAGAGTACGTTTTTGCACTCGTGAGTGATGTGGGGCCACATTAGAAAAAATTTATTTATTTGATTCTAATGATGTATCATAAGAAAGCCCTTGCCATATGCATTCCATTGCAAAAAGAATTAGCTCCAGACTCCTTGTATTCTGCAAGTTATGATCGAAAGAGTGTCTATCGCACTAGATTGCACAAAGCGTCAACTTCCAGAAGGCATAGCTCCTAGAATATACGTTCAAATTAGGTAAATTACCTATCCATGGAAATCTCTTTGAGTCTAGTTTCATTTGGCACTGGTCTCGTCTCAATCCGATTTGTGGTTTGTGAGTTATATGCAACATACCGAACCTGTCTTGAAAAGTGACGGTGATTTCAGTGTCATCTTCCACGGATCATATCTCCTTCATTTGAGCTTTTTTAAATATGATCTTGGTGTACATTTTACGTGTTGTGAGTTTTCTTTCATATGCCACCAGTTTCGGGTCAATCCGACATGTGGTTTGAGAGATATGGCCAAAATACCGGACCTCTGTCAGGCTGAACGTAAAATAGAGTAGAACAGAGTGTTCATCCCGTGCTCGAGTGTGTTCATCCCGTACTTGAGTGCGACACCTCTGGCACTCGAGTGTTGAGCTCACACTCGAGTAAAACTCTTCTAGAAGTGCCATAACTCACATATAAGTTATCTTAGCTTCGTATTAACCTATTCCAACCATCATTTGATCATAGAAGCCTCCGGTATCATCATAGAAACCTCCAGTATCACTTCTAACAGCTTGAACCTTGATATTCTCACTAGATCTTATAATTTCTTCTTTCTTCCATATCTTTCTTCTTGATTTTCCTCTTAATAATAATTCTCTATAACCCAAGTAAGCATCTCCTTGACTATCTTCAATTTCTTTCTTCTTCTCCCTCTTGTTCATTTTCATTAATTCAATCTTCTTCATTCTTTGCTTGACTAATCTACAAGATATGTAACATTAAATATAGTAGTTAGTCAAAGAAATACATTATATAAACTTTTTGCTCTTATCATTTCATATCTATATTTGACATTATCAAAACTAATCATATCTAACAGTACAAACTTTTGGATTAATGTTATTATCCGGGTGAATGTCAGGAATTTTGCTGATACTCTAATATTGTGTATGTGGCAAATCGAACAGGCCTATTAATTTTATAAATTAATGAATGGAGATCTATTTGTACAAGTGTTGTAAAAAGTTTTTAATTACTCCGGATCTCTTATTCAATTATGAAATGCATTTAAACGCTAGTCCCGGCCTTGACAGTGAAGCTACAATTATAAACTTCAAATAACTAATTTGTATTAATAAAAAATAGTTAAATTAGTTATAAGCAATGAAAATATAAGAAATGTAATTTTTTCCAACTTTGCACTTGATTGTAAAGAGGATAAGTGTGAAATAAAATAAATAAAAGGTAAGGTTGGAAAACAAAACGCCATAATTATTTAGACAACACAAAACTAAAATGAAACTCATATTTTCCATTACATCTATTTACAAATTTCAAGCATCATCTTTCTTTTGAGAACCATTTTTCCTACTTATATAAAGGATAGGTAGAAAAAGCTCACTCATCTAGATCATTCAAATTTATCTTTTAACTAGTGAATTTTCAATGGAAAAAAATGTTTGTTTGAGAAAATATTAATTAAAAGATTATTTTTATTTTAGATTCTCTATCTATTAAATAATTTTTTAAAAATAATAAATATTAAATCCAAATCATTTAGATCTCATCAAAACGGGCTAAATAAGATGAGCTTCCTCTTAAGATAGGACAGGGAGGGAAATTGGTTTCCTTTCTCTTCAAAAAAAAAAAAGAAACCCTAACATTGCTTTCTGTTTCTGCCAATGAAAGAAAAACCGGACCGGACCGGCCGGTCGGACCGGAAAACCGGCGAACCGGTCCCAAGTCCGGTCCGGTTAGCTATCTATGAGGGGAGGGGGTCGACTCGGTCAAAACCGAGTCGACCCGGCCGGTTTTCCTGTGACTCGGCCAAACCGCCGAGTCAGGCGGTTTGACCGAGCCACCGAAAAAAAAAAATTTTGTCCCAAAATACATTAAAAAAAAATTTGGCAGAGATCAGAGAAATAGAACCAAAGCAGAGCGCAAGAGTGAGGCAAGTTTCAGAAACAGATCCCCTTCCTTCTCGAATCCAGACACTGTGCCCTAGCTCCAATCGGTGGTGGCTGCTTGAACGACTAGTAAGGACGGCGAGCGAAGAGGAGCAACCAGCGACGGCGGCGATGGCGATTACAGAGAGCTGCGGAGTCTTGTAGATAATGATATGGTTTCTTGTTTGTTTATTTCATATCTCTAGGATAAAATCATATCTCTATAGTCTCTATCACATCTCACTGACTGCACCCCTCAAGCAAGATCAACCATAGATTTTGATGGGTCACCCCCTCTCTCTCTCTGACACACAGACACATAAAAAGACACGACACCCACGCGCATCTGTGGAAGAGTGTGAGGGAGTAAAAACTATGACTATGCCTTTGCCTTTTTGCTTAAAAAGCCGTCACTTTTTAAAAATGTTTTCTGTGAAAAGGCTCCTATATATAATATATGGTAAGTCTTTTCACTAGAATGAATAAAATAATAATATTCTAGAGTGGAAAGAACTAACTATGTTATGTTTTAATTATATTTTGATTTTAGTTATGTTTGATAAATGATGATTGATATTGTTATGTTTTAATTACAATTTGATGTTAGTTATGTTTTAACTATTTTGATGTTATTGGTTATGAATGATGATTATTTTGTTATTTTCAATTCAATTGTAATATTTTAATATGGCCGGTTCAATCACCGGTTCGATTACCGGTCTAACCCCGGTTGACCCACTGACCCTTAAACCTGTACCGCGACCGGTTCATTGACCGGTCCGGTTTTTCGTTCCTTGGTTTCTGCCCATCACTTTACTAGGCTCTTCCCAAATTGCCCTGCAATTAGATCTTTACGACATTTCATCTTTATCCTCTCTCGTTGGGCTCTGCAATTCCAGTGCTGCTCGTGCTGGCAAACTTTCTTCGTTCGCTTCCGCGTATTCTGTTGCTCCCTTGGACCTTCATGATGGTGTGACTGAGAGTCGGAGACGGAGATTTGTGTTCGAAATTTTAGCCTCCGTCCCCTAACAACTTTGTAGCCGTGGGTGAGCTCAAAGTTGTGACGTTTGGCTGTAAGCTTTTAATCTCATTCTCTTCTCAGAAAGGAAGTCGGGGGAGTATACTACGAGAATCTGAATCTCGTCCGGTAGAAGAAGTGGATTTCGACGAACTAGCATTCCACACTTGGTTGAGCTCGCCGTTGAATGCTGTCCACCGTTTCCAGCTCTGCTTGGTTGTTCTCGTGCAAGTATTGGAGAAGGTTCAAATCCTAGGGCTTTTTTATCTCCCAAAATTCGGGGAGATTGATTTGTTCAATCTGCTTATCCGTATAGCTTTGAATTTGTTCCCCGCGTTTTCTGTTACCTCCGTGTTTTCAACCCTCTGTGTATGACGCTTTCGCACCGTTTCTTGCATTGTTTTACATTTTTCATTTTAATTTGGATTTGAATATTGGCGTGTAATTGCTTTATATGCTGATTATGTTTTGTTTTTTCTGTTTTAGGGCTTCTCAGGATGCTTTCACTGACAGACTCACCTCTTTTTATTATTAAAACATTTGAAGCTGTTAAAATTTCGAGAAGTACGCAAATCACAGTGGTAAAATCCTGATATCCATTGCTAGGCGAAGTTAACTTTGTTTCTCATTTTTTCTGCATGCTGAATCTTCCTTCAGATCATATAATTTTTTCTTATTCTGTTTATAATACAAGGATGGCTGTGGAATCCGAAGATTTTCTGAGTGAAATATTTATTGAAACTGTAAGTGTTCTATGTGCAATGAAACAATGCCTTACCTTTGATATCGGTTACCTTTTCTTTATCAGGTATGTGCCACAAAAGGTCCAAGACCAAGATATCCTCGAGTGTGGAAAACCAAAAGGAAAATTGGGACAATTTCCAAGGCTGCCAAGCTTGTTCAAAATGTAAGTTCTTCATTGTTGTCCTCTCTTCAAGTCCAGTTAGGTTGAGCATGGGATAGCTGTGATGGCTGCAAATTAGTGTGTGCAAAAAAGTTAAAGGTCTCTTAACTTGTAATCGTAAAGTTTATTTGAAGTTTTGCATTTCTGGAAATGTGATGTCTCTTATGGTTCTTCTGTAGATTAAGGAACTGTCGAATGTCAAAGAGGAAGTTTATGGTGCTCTTGATTCCTTTGTTGCTTGGGAATTAGAGTTCCCTCTTATTACAGTAAAGAAGGCACTTAAAACTCTTGAAGAACAAGAAGATTGGAAGCGGGTTATACAGGTATTTTTATAAAACAGGAAAATTTCCTTTTTCTTAAAATATTATTGTATTTTTGTGATTCTAAGTCTAAATGGTAATGCATGGATCTAGTGGGTGTTTTAGATATCTCTAAAATTGATAGGTTTTTCTTCAGAAATTTCATTTTCTTTGATGTTGTTTTGAACATGTTGGTTTCATGTTATGTCAATATGAATTTGATCGTCTATTCAATTGCATCCATATAATGCTTTTTTTTTCTTTGGTCAGATTTCTGTTTTCATTTCATATTCTTATCATGCTTTTATGGGTCCTATCTCCTATTTCCAATCTGTGGGTATCCTCTGAGCTGTTTGTTTTTCAACAAAATTACGTATGGCATTGTAGGTGACAAAATGGATGTTAAGCAAAGGTCAAGGAAGGACTATGGGAAGCTATTTCACATTACTTAATGCCTTAGCAGAGGATGACAGATTGGATGAAGCTGAAGAACTTTGGACAAAATTGTTAATGCAGAACATGGAAAGCTTGCCTCGTAGGTTCTTTGATAAAATGATTTCCATCTACTATAAAAGGGCCGTGCAAAACAAGGTGTTTGAGGTATTGTCACTCAGTTCTCTACCACCATTTTCCATGATTTTCTTTTTCTTTTGTTGTGTTTTTTCTTTTTTCTTTTTTCGATGGGGGAGCTGAAAAACAAATAAAAACTACGTTGTTGTTTTGTGTGGCCTCCAAGTATGCGCCAGTTTGGAGGCAAAGCCATAAGATGAAGCCCCCAATCTTATTTTATGCTAGTTGTGACTAGCCGATCCTTCTATGAGTTATTGTCTCTTAATTATTTGTGACCTGCCAGTTTCTCAGTCCATTCCTTGATTCTGTCCGAAAGAAGAGTACATCTCAATAATGAGGTGCCCTTCTCTTTTAATTCCTTCATCTCCACCAAGGAATTACTTTCAATGATTAATTGTTTCATCCCCAATTTCCAGCATAGTTCTGTTCCATTAAGTAATCCCATGATAGCAGGTGGTATTACTAATCCCTTACCTGTGATTGAAACCTATAATCCATCTGTTGATTGCTCCATGCAAGACCACCACATCCTGCCTCAGCATGCAATCCTCTTTCAGCTTCATCCTGGTGAGTTTATGCTATTGTCCTTTCGCAAATTTCCACCCAATCATTTCAAGTGTTGTCATTTCCTCCATTTGCTTTCGTTCCCTCTACAATCACTGCATGATCTCTCTTTGTGGCTTCATCAGACATGTGAAGCTATATTCAAACAAGGATTTATCCCTCCATGTATGTGAAGCTATATTCTAACAAGGCTTGATTCCTCCGTGTACAAAGTAACAAGCATACGATCCCAAACCTATTTTCCCTCGCCGGCTGTCCTTGCTCATGTGATCAAGTTGAAGTGGGACTATTGCTTATAATTGTAAGGTAGGAAATAGTACACATTCTCGAGTCTACTGCTCTCTGATTTCTAATTGCCTTAGGACAGCCCTCTAATACATTGATTATGTCTTCCTTTTCGGCACTGCATCTTTCACACCCTTCCCCGGAATTATCAACTACATTAAAGGTAGGGATTCCTCCATGTGTTGCTAGAGTTGAAGTTTCTTACCCCCTGTGGGGTTCTCAATCTCCAAATAGCTTACATACAGGGTACATTGCAGTTTCAATCTCATCTAATATCAATTTAGATGTCCTCATGGTGAGCTCTCCATTTATCAAGCTTCCATCTTGCCCTATCATAACTGCTCCATGGGACTGGTGCGTGCGTGCCTTTTATTTTAAGAAGAATCAACGGTGCCTTTCTTCCATTAAAATTCCATTTATTCTAGTCCAAAAGTATTAAAATTCTTGATATAGCTATGTCCACTGATTATGTTATCAGAGCTCGTATCTGCTTCTCCCTAAAACATGACTATTCTTTTAATTTATCTAAAGCCATTAAATATTTCTATTTTGCAAGATTTTGATAAACAGAACGTGGTTTACATATGCTTATAATTATTCTGCCATAGGCTTACGCCTTTGATTCTACCTCAGACTATTCGAATACTGATCTTTATACTTTTCTAAATGGTTAGATTACCAACTTTCTAGGTTGTATAAAACAAAAGGGCTTTTCACTTGTTCTTCTGACATAATGAGGTCTGTAATAATGAATATTTACTTCTTTATATCTCCTGTAGATATTTGCTGACATGGAGGAGCTTGGGATCCGACCTCTCATGTCAACTGTTAAAATGGTTGGGAATGTCTTTAAAGAGCTGGATATGCTGGACAAGTTTGAAAAGTTGAACAAAAAATATCCGCCACCAAGGTGGGAATTTCGATACATCAAAGGAAAACGTGTTAG
The DNA here is from genome assembly GCA_963242795.1 of Inga leiocalycina. NCBI lineage: Eukaryota > Viridiplantae > Streptophyta > Magnoliopsida > Fabales > Fabaceae > Inga > Inga leiocalycina. Next base: position 47,432,367 of record OY725322.1, on the reverse strand, counting down.
AATTAGAGTAAATGATCAAGGTGAGAATAATCAATTCTATGAAGATATGGATGAAGAACAGAAAGAGGATGAACAAAATGGGAAAAAAAGCGAGGACGAGGGACATGAGCAGAGACCAGATGTAATTCATGAGGAATTCCAACAGGAAAGTACTGTAGTGTACGACCAAACAGAACAACTTAGAGATGATTTGTATGAGCGAACGGAACAGGTTGTTGATGTACAAAGGGAGAAAGATGAAGTAAGAACAATTGACTCACTATAAGCGTGAATTTTTCTCATTTGCTTTTTATGAATGTTGTTTTACTCGTTTCTTTTAATTCTGCTTTGATTATAATCATGCATAATGTGGTACTTTAATTTAGATTCAAATAAGGTCAGGTCCTAAAGCTTTTTCAACATTTTTCTACCTGTTTATAATGCTTGAACTTAAGATCATATACTTAAGCGGTATCTAATTCCTTTCATTTTTAAGGAACCTATATAGAAACTCTAATAAATTAAATGAAAAGTTGGATTTAACAAAAAAAGAAAAAAAAAGGAAAAATTGGATTTCAAAGTTAGGTTCAGAAATTTGCCCAATTAAGGAATCCTTTTTTTTTCCCCCAACTAAACATTAAATTTCTCATCAAGAATTGTAACATCTCAAGTTTTAATAGGGGCTGATCATAAGGACCAGTGTGTAAAGAATTTTGCAGATTTGGGGCTTCAGCAATGAGTAAACAAAGGAAAGGGAAAAGAGCGGCGGAAGCTAATGAATTCGAAAAGTTTCATTCCAACACAAACAAACGAACATTTGTTTAAATAAAGTATATTTTAATTTAATCAATAAAGATTGGTCCTATTTATATGAATATCATTCATGCCTTTCAAAATCTTTGGTTGGTTTGAATCTTGAAGACCTGGCGTAATTTGTCTAACCTTTTTAAATAAAAACAAAAGAGAAAGAAAGTAGCTCAATGTGTCAAATCTTGGTTTATAGCTTATCTCTTGGTTATATTTTTATCCCATACCCGTCTTATCAGTCTTTAAAAACAATCATTTCACGTATTTAGAAGCGCTTTTTAATTTCTAAACAAATTGATATCAAGCAGAAGAGTTCAAGTCTTAAAATCGTTCTATGTTCCTGAACAGTAACTTTATCTTCATATTTGAAATTTGCTAGGGAGGATTGCAAATTACACCTCTATATGATCAGTAATCTGTAAGAAATATATTCATGGTAGGGTTTGAGGTTTCACAATAAAACTCCTAATTTTTTTTAATACAAAACTCTTACAATTTACTATATCTTACATTCTCAAATAATGAGTGCATCAATTTTTTTAAAAAAAAAGGAAAACAAAAATAAACGCATTACATGGTTGATTCCTAGATTAAGTAGTTGCACAACTATACACGAGAATTTAATAAGGTTTCTAAGCACAAACACTGGTCAGTGAAATAAATAGGGGGGGGGGGGGAGGAATTGTTACTTGTTTAATTAGGACATTAAATAACAAAAAAATATTATAAACTCTTAAAAGGGAAAAAGCGAAAGAATAAAATGTAAATAAAAAATAAATACCATAATATGTTCTTTTTTAGTTTCTTATTTGGTAAAGGTAATATGCTCTATCTCTGCAAGAGAGGAAAGAATATGGGGCACAAAGGAATATTTTTTTTTTAGTTACAAAGACAGTAGGCACTAACAACCTGAGTTCTTCATTGAAAAAAAAAAAACTAACAACTTGAGTTACAATTAGAATTGCAGTCGCAATTTCCTGCTTACAAGGAAACATCATACCACTAGACTAAATGACATTGGGTGACATGGAGGAATATATTAGCTATACATCTAATGGCATAGCTTCAACAAAAGCTCATAACATGAAGTTGGTTCAAAACCAGTTGAAGTACGGTTTATATGAACTGATATTGAACTCTCATTAGTCATGAATATTTAGAATTACTATGATACTTGTTGTGAAAAGCTACGGGCAGAAAGGATTCATAACACACGTTTTTCAGTGGACATATTTTTCACTAATTTGTGGGAATAGACTTGGAGACGTGAAAGAGAAATAGGTCAGAATAAAAAAGAAAATGAACGGTGAGATACAAATAAAACAAAAGAAACAAGTGGCATCCTCACATATAGAAATGATTTTCATCCAGTCAAATCAGAAGACATTGTGAAATTCACATAAAAACATAACACAACCAAGGCAAAAATAGGTCAGGTCAAAATTTCAATCCACATTCTAGCCGCTAAATTATATATATGCATTTGAAGGAAAACAAAACATCCTGAAATTAAAGATAGGTCAGGTCAAATACAACTAAAAAACTCAGGAACTTGAATATTTGCATTCATCATTCCAGATAACTTCTTTATAAAGCATACTGGACTTGAATAGAATAATCCAAAACACTATTAATAAACCAAAAATACGATTACCATCACTACATCTGCAGGAAGAAGACGACTTGTTAAATTCATTAGTAGCTAGATCGTACAGATTTTTCTTCATCAATCTCCACTTCACATGCAAAATCACTAACAAGTCCAGACCCTACATAAATATTGTGGACAACTTCTTTCCTCCAACCGGTACAAGGCTCTCCACGTAATTGATGCCAATGCAACAGTTCTGGACAACAAACATCTTAGTTCCCGTAGTAGTGAGATTTAACGGAGCAATAGTTGGTTCACCATTCACACCTCCATGTTCAGTTTCGCTAACACATCCAGACACAGAAGACAATTTCATTGTTCCAAATAGTCACTGGATATATCAAGCATGAAATGGGCCTGCTAGTATATATTCTAACCCAACTCCATCTATGAACCTACATCCCCACCATCACCCACAAATCAATGAATTTATATTTTGAGCTTTCAATTTCAGTATCAGAAAGCAAAGCAAACACTACTACAAAAATAGAGATAAGTGGCGCACCTTTTGTGGCAATTCTTTAGCTTCTTTCTAGATTCTTAATTTTTTTTTAAAAAAAGCACTTTAGGTGGCGCTTCCTCAAGGAAGTGTCACAGCTGTGTGGTGACATTAGGTGGCGCTTCCTTAAAGAAGTGCCACTTAAGGTGTTTTCTTTTTTTTTAAAAATGAAGTAGCAGCTGTGGCGCTTATTTAAGGAAGTGTCACAGCTACTATGTATTTTGTGTGGCACTTGGCTTAGGAAGCGCCACACAGTATTTTTTTTTTAAATTTTCTTTTCAAATTATTCTCTCTCCTGCAATCTGCTTCTATCACATTTATCCTCTTAGCCTCCACTCCCCATCTAACACGTGCCTCACTCCTTATCCTCTTAGTCCCCACATGTTCTCTTTCTCTTCTTTTTGTCATTCATCATCGTCTCCACTTCGATCAGCACTTCACTTGTACATGTACCAAAGATGATCAATAATATTTGTGCAAAAGGATATCACCTCAGCTTTCGGTATCTACAAAGCATTAAATTGGAGGATTTTCAAGAGTTCAACGGAGGATATTTTCTAGATTTGATGGCTTCTTTGCAACGAATACAATTGGATGTGAAAGCTCCAAAGGTAACACATTTAAATTATTATTCCCGGATTTTTTTTTTCAATGGACTGTGTAGCATTCAAACTTGAACGTCAAGAACATATTTTCATGCCTAAAAAAATTGTCTCGTCAAGACATGAAATTTCTAAATTTTCATTCAAAAAAATTGGGTTTGCGTCAACACACACACTCCTTTCCCAAATTATAATAGAATTTGTGAATCAAGTAAGTAGTAACCTAAAAAAGTTAAAAATTTCTGATATATACTTTAAAAGAAAGATGCACCGTATGTCTATCAACTTCTAATGAATATAAACATTATATGATTTCAAGTGTATATAATTGAGCATAACCATGCGTGCATGTATGTCCTTAATTCATAAGCATTCGAGGCATCTAGAGATAAAGTTTCTCTTTTTATAAACCAATGCCTATTGAGGCATCCATTAATCATAGTATTAGAAATTTCACAATTTTTGTGAATGTGATAATTTGTATTCATACTGAAATTTTGAATTGATTTATTTTTATCAGGACTTGATGAAAATCGCCTAGGATATGGAAAGGTTGACAAATCTTGAGGTAAGAGACTTCAAAATAGAAGAGGTTCTTAATTTGGTAGGAGTGAAAATAGACCGTCCAGAAGTGAGATTAAGATTTAATGAAATGTGATTGGAGAATCTATACGTGAGTTGAGGTACATATGGAGGGGTCCCAAAGATACTTTCAGGATCCACTATCTTCAAAATTTGAATATCAGAGCATGTAAAAAAACCAAGAACAATCTTCACTGGTGTGTCAATAGCATATAAATAAAATAATTATTTATTTTAAACACTTGTATTTTACTTAGTAGTGATTTTGTTAATTAGTTATTTGTTAATTTATATCATTTTGGAGTTATTTGATTGTAGTTTGTTTTTTTTATTTTGTTTTGGATATGAAAATTTGTTTAAAGTATGTTATCAACTATAATTATAGGGTTCTAAAAGAAAAATATGAAAATAATTTTTTTAAAAAAAATAATACTTTAGGTGGCGCTTCTTTAAAGAAGTGCCACAAGAGGGTGTGGTCTCCCGTGGTGCTTGCTGACGTAAACGCCACAGGAGACCCATCTCTTGTGGCACTTCCTCTAAAAAGCGCCACAGTAGGATATTTTTTTTTAAAAACAAAATTTAAAATGTTGTAGCGTTTCCAAGCGCCACAATTTTTTTTAGTGGCGTCCTGATATATGACACTTTTCTAATGCTATAGCTAATACAATTATAAACAATACAGCTTTATTTTTTTGTAGCAGTGGAATTTGTTCTTATATACCACGAGGCTAGAGCATGAAAAACAGCTTACAGCTGGCAATGGTATTAATTTAAAAACTTCCGTTGCCATGCCAAATGAAACCATCATATTTTCGTAATGATCAACGTCATCCTCAATAACATACTTCGTCGACCCAATCCAAAACATAGCTCCATTAACGGTTACAGTGTCGCAGCTAAGATTTATGCCCTCTAACATCCCACATTTAACTTCTTTCCAAGTGCCTGAGGTTAATGAATATACTTCCACCTGAATAACCTCAAAAGCATACATAGGAAAACAAATCATCACTACCTTGTAATCATTAACAATTAGGACTGAACCCAAATCCTATTAAGAATTCACCCTCTTAATCATGAATAGCTCTGGGAAGCTGTTTGAGCTCGATGACTGCTGAATTCCACAATAAAAGGGAAGGAGGAAGGCACAGCAAGCCATTGCTAGAACCAACGATGCCAGCCCATTCCATGGAATCAATATCAACGGAGCGGCTTGCAGTTCTCGGACTTGCATTTCACAATCGAGTAAACATAACTCCAAAGAATGGCATCTTCTCCGCGTGAAAAGAAGAGAAGGTTATTGATCATTGGTGTGGTGAAGGTGGTCTGCGATGAAAGAAGGGATCTTGATGAGGTTTTTCCAATGTTTGCACACACCTTGAAATTGGATTAAGGATTTTACCAGTAGTCTTTTTCAGTACGTCTCGATGATTTCTTGGGGAAAGGTTGGTGTATGGGCATCCATTATCATCTGCTTCATGGTGCTTGATTTGGAAAATGATATCTTTGAGAGGAAAGACTTCTTATCAACCGGACATGAAGGAAATAAAAAATGTTGGCTTGCAGCCTTGCCATCCACTGAGCCCCTCCCCTTTGATGATACCGTTGCCACCCCCGCCCGAGGTCTATCTCAGAAGTCTAAAGCATATTTGGGATCACTTTTTAAGAGTTTATAAATGTTTTTCATGTAAATCAAGACAATTTTTTTCGCATTCTTACCTTATAAGTTACTATTGAAAATCTGTTTTTAAAAGTTTTACTCCAAACACACATAGCTGGGGTTTACAACAACAAAATTGTTGGATCATGTGTTGAAATGGAGATGATTTGGAGAGGCCAACAACGTCGTTCCTATAAAAGAATAGCCGTCGCTCACTGCCCTCCTCTGGCGCTATACACTATTTTCTAGTAGCCCATCGTCAATGGAGTGATGTAAGTCAGGGTACAGCAGAAAGTTACGAGGGCGTCATTGATAACTATCAAATTTTAATATATTTAAAATATATTTTGAAGTTGTTTGGAGAGTTATTTATATAAGTTGGGAGGATTTTTATAAGATTATATTATTATAAAATCATATTAAAGTGGTGCATTGTGGGATTTAATTGTAAATATCTTAGATTTTAAAAAAAATAGAAATAGTTTAATTTAGGATAAAAATAATTAATTAGAACATTTTAAGATTTTCTAAAAAAAGAAAAGGAAAGAAAAAAGAAAAGAAATTTAATTTTTTTTTTATTGATTTTTCTTTTGGTTTTATGCTTTTATCTTTTGTTGATAGATGTGACGTGGTTGGAATTGAAGAGAAGAGATCAGATTTGGAATTCGAGAAAAGAGCGACACCGCATGGGTTGAACCAATTTGAGAGACCTAAAAGGTAAAAGCACGATCAGAGAAAAGGGAAGGCAAATTCTTTTCCTCTCTGCTAAATTTCTCTCATGATTCCTCGTACTCCTCAAATGATCTTTCCAAATGAGACTTTTTTTTTTAAATATTTAAGGGTGTTTTCTTCAACAGATGGATAAGAGTGAAAAGGTGAGTTAATCTACAGAACATATACTCTTCCACCACCAACACTATTCACAAACAATGAACGGCTTCGATTTTCTCTCCCACCCACTATCACTGTTTATAACTAATCGATGGACCAGATTTTCCCTTCATAGATTTTTAAACCTCCTGCCTTTTCCTACTTTTACAACTTCTTTCTAATTTTAAAATTTGAAATTCAAATTCTAAAATCGTTCTGCATCTTCATAACATTAGTGATTGCCATTGCATTAGTTGAGCAATCGGCTACAAAATCCAAGAAGGCGCTTATAGGCTCTCAGGATCTTACAGGCACTCAGGATCTTACAGGCACTCAGGATCTTGCCTTCACCGCCACTCTGCTTCTTCTTCTTCTTCTTCCTCATCACTGATCTTCTTCCTCCATTTGATTCTCCTTCACCATTCTCTCCAATCAGCGATGTTAATGCCACGTACTGGTCATGGATCCTGCAATATCTCTCCAACACCGACGATGATCTTCTCATTGAGAACGCCCTCTTCATCATGCCCTGAATCCCCATCACCAACGATGAAGACACCGACGCTCTCCAACCTAGAACCACGTTGAACATCTCTCCATCTCGATGCTCATCGACAGCTTCGCCGCCCTCATCTTCTTCTTCCGCTCTCTCAGGTGATGATTTTTGTGCCTTTTCCTTCTCGATTTGGTCTGGCTCCTCTATTCTGGTATTTTTACTGGTGCTTTTTGGGATCTTAGGGAAAGAGAAAAAATCAGGAAAATCTGTAGATCTTAACTTGTGATTGTTTCCACTGGGATTGATATTAGAATAACCATTCATCTTGAAATTACATATATATTCACCAACTATTGATATGATGGATCTCCAACCTTCGTTCCACACCCACCAAGACGAAGAAGATGGTGAACAGTTTGGAAACAGCGACCTCCTCTGTTCTCTCCTTGCTCCTCTTGCGATCTCTTGATGAAGAAGATGATTGAGATGATAGAGACGGCAAACCGGAGTTCCTTCCGTCCTCACACTGGTTGCCACCAATGGAGAAGAAGATGAACTGGGGTCTCTCCCTCTCTCTCTCTCCCTCGCTTGCTTCAGAAGTCGATGGACGAAGATTGGAGATCCTCCATTGGACTCTATGCGGCTACCTTCCCTTTTCCCTAATCGTGCTTTCCCCTTTTAGGTCCCTCAAATTGGTTTAGCCCAAACAGTGTCGCTTTGTTCTCCAATTCCAAATCTGATCTCTTTTCTTTAATTCCAGCCATGTTACATCATGTTAAAAAGGGAGAATCAGTGTGAGGTTCCAAGGACTATAAAAAATTATAAAAAAAATCTCAAACCAAATTCTTCTATAAAAAAGGTTTAAGGAATTGTATTGTGATTAATTCAAGATATGAAATTACTTTGTTGCTCCTATTGAATAAAAAAAAGGGAAAGGAACAGTATATGCTATTTTTGACAAGTGCTTATGTCTATTTTAACAATTGGATGAACTATTTTGACAACATTTTCCTCCCTAGAGAAGTTTTGAAATTTTAGAATTTAATGTCGCTACTTGGACAAGTGCATATGTATTTTTGGACAAGTACTTGTGCTTATTTTGACAACTGCATGAATTATTTTGAAGAGTTCGTTTTCCCTTATGTTGGACGGAATTGTCTGAGAGGCGCTTACTTGGGCCAGACATAGTTGATCAGACCATTGAGCATATCAAGTTGATTAAGTAGAGATTACTGACTGCTCAAAGCCGACAGAAAAATTATGCTGATAAAAGGAGGAAACCTCTAGAGTTTGAAGTTGGTGATGAAGTATTCACTACTACAAATAAGCAAAGCTGTGGTGCTAGAGAAGTGCCACATATTTGGATGCCACTAAAAAAAGCTGTGGTGCTTCAACATTTAAAATTTTTTTTTAAAAAAATACCCTCCTGTGGCGCTTGCGTCAGCAAGGCCACAGGAGACTAGACCTACTGTGGCGCTTACGTCAGCAAGTACCACAGGAGACCCCCCTCCTGTGGCACTTCCTCCAACAAGCGCCACATGAGGGTCCTTTTTTTTTAAAAAAAATCTTTCTTTCTTTCTTGTGGCCCTTTTTTATGCTTCCTGATTGTGAAGCTTTATATAAAATGATTGGCTTTTGCGCGTGTTTATCATCTCCACAAATTGTCAATCTTTCTATTTTATATTTCAACCTATTATATATATATATATATATATAATTTTCACATTTAAAATTCAACTTCCCCAATAATAATGTTCTTACACAATAATATATTTATTGTCATTTTCCTAACAATAATGTTCTTACATTAATACTCTCCAAAGCTAACATAAAAAATATCACAATACAAGAACTTGATATGTGAACACAGTACATCAGCAACTAATTAAGTAAATTAAAAGATTACTAAGAAACGCTAGCTTGTCGGCCAAAAAATTTAAACAAAGCAAAAAGGCAAACGAAACAAGCTAGCTTTTCACTCTTTCCTATTAAATTAGGAGCAAAAAGGCAAACGTTATATGACAGTTTATCTGGACTAAAAAAAAATTTAAACAAAGCAAGCTAGAATGAAACAATCTTCTTCTTACAAATCTATTAATTGATCAGCGTAGGGAGTGGGGGACCACATTGGAGACGCTATCTTGAGTGACGAGGATAAGCAAATGTGAGTTATGGAGTGGAGTGGGGATCAACTGGAGTGGGGTTCAAAAGAGGAAGAGAGACAGAGAGTATGAAGAAAAGGAAACAATCAAGGACAGGAGTGGGGACGGACGAAACAAAAATGGAAAAAGGGACAAGAGAATTTAATGAAGAAGATGAGTATGTGTTTGTCGTGTAAGAGAAAGTGATATCTTTTACAAGGGGAGGGGCGTCAACGTGAGCTGAGGAAGAGGGAATAAAAAGGAAAAGGGGAGGGAAAAGATAAAAAGTAAAGTTAAAGGAGGGAAATCTGATTGGCGGGAGAGTTGAAAATTCACATCTAGCCAATTGTGTCACTTCTTTAAAGAAGTGCTACAGCTCTGGCCCCTGCCTTGATAGGTGTCACAGTTGGCCCCACTAGCTGTGCCGCCTAGTGGACCAGGCGCCACAGCTAGTCCCCAAAATTTTAAAAAACTTAAATAGAAAAAGAAAAAAAAGGGGCAGCTGTGGCACTTCTTTAAAGAAGTGCCACAAAATGTGCGTCACCTTTAACCATTTTGTAGTAGTGATTCATGAAGGTTTTGCCAATCATAGGTGTTGGCAGAGCACTGAAAGTGAAGAAGCTACATCCAAAGTACATTAGTCCATTAAGATCTTGTCAAAAATTGGGCAAATAGCGTACCATATAGCTTTGCCACTGAATCTGAGTAGGTTGCATGATGTCTTTCATGTTTCCCAATTAAAGAAGTATCTGTAACTTTCCAAATTTTATATTCACCTAAATTATAATGTAATAAATTGAGAAATTCAATAAAATGGTGAATATTCATGAATTTGGATCTTGTGAATTTTGAAATATTCATATTCATAAGGAAATGGGCAAATTAATTCAAAAATTTAATTAAATTACAAAGGTGATAGCAAAATCATAATTTTGCCAAATTAGTCCAAGATTAATTATTTTCCAATTAATTGGAGTTAATTTCAATTAATCAAGGAAAGTAAAGGAAAATGAATAAAGGGATTATTCTTGGTAGAATAAATCAAGAATTGTGAAATTAAGGGGGGATTATACATAAACCAATTATGTGAATTATGGACTTGTGAAAAACAATTTTCCTCCTCTTTCTCTCTTTAAATTTTGTCCAAAGCATGAAAGAAAAAAGGAAAAATATTTAATACATGATCACATGCCACAAGAAGAAGGAAATGATGACTATGGTTGAGTGAGTTGGTAGATTAGATGTTGAGTGTAAGAATGGAAGGATGGTGTAATGCATGATGAGATCAAGCTTGAGTGGAGGAATGGAAAAGCATGATTACATAAAAGAGTGTAAGGTTGGACTTAGATAAAGAAATATGGACTAGTTGGAGAAAAAAGGGGAAGTAGGGACGGAAATTTTGGAACAAGAAAAGGGAAGACAATGATTCAATTAATGGCCAAGTTAATGAAGAAATTATGAGGAAGAGAAGAGCGTGACAAGTGTCACATTAGAAGCCCTTGATCAAATCAATGACTAGAAAGATGAAAGACTTAAGTTAATAAAACATTTTTCCTTCCTCTTTCCAAGTCACATTTGGCCAACCATAAGAGAAAAGAGAGAGAGAGAGTGAGCTTGAGAGTTCTTGAAGGTTAGAGAGAAGGAGGAAGAGGATTAAGGTAAGAACTTGTGTTTCAAAGTAATTGAGCTTACTATTTTGTATAGTTCATCCTCTAATCTCCTATTCTTAATGGAAATCATGGTTTAGCAAGCTAATCTTCAAGGTTGAGGAGAGAGAGGACGTCCTAGAGAGAGAAATACCAAGGATCAAGAGGTAATCTTCAAAACCTCAACTTCTTAGTGTATAGAAGTTGTTGTTGGTGATTGTTGTTTGGTTTTGTGATTTTTGGGATGAGTTGTAAAATTAGAAAAGCCATAACCCTAAGGGGTTATGCTGCCCAAAATCCTTTAAATCATGATTAAGAAGTGTTTAAGTGAGTTAATCAAGGACTAGAAGTGGAAAAGTAGAAGTTTTAGGAGCTAAAACACAAAACCTCATTTTTCCATTTTTCCCTAATATTTTCGGCCAACACTAGAACTGGTAGTAGGAGTTGGATTTTAATGAAATAAAGGGTTCCATTGGATTCAGTGGGCAAAAATAGGTGGGGTTACAGTTGGGCACTTTTTCAGTAGAGGCCGAAAAATCATAATTATGAGAACGCCACTAAAATCCCTAAATAGGGGGCTGTCAACGGTATTTTCGTAAATTGACAGTGAATTTGGTGATTTCAAGCCTGTAAATGGATTCTTTGGGCGAAAATAAAACAGAATAGCCTTGGTCAAAATTTTGGGAAAACGTGCCATCGGGCCGGGTAGGTGGTCTGGGCGGGGCCCCGGGGGCATTTTGGTAAATTTTCACCATAAACTAATATAACCACAATAAACACTATTGAAGAGTCTAAAATGATACTTGGATAGGTGATAACCTATTTCTTTTACATTTAATATTTTAGGACCGAGTTGAAAGCCGAACGACACGCTTTACGAAACACCATTAAATAGAGGATTATAAAGCTTTGGAGTAAGGACATTATCCTTCATACACTATGTTATAAGTTATGTGGTTGTGTGGATGTGTAACACCCTGCCTTTAATCATGTAATTATAATTCGATATTAAATAATTAAAGTAGATTAGAGACCTTCGGATAACTTAAACTCGTTTCAATCTCCTACTTTGTGGTAGGGTTTTCACAAAATCATTCAAAATCTCTTTCCTGTTCCTGGTCTCCATTTCAAAATTCGAATATAATCACCTGTGCAGTTTATCTACATTCACGTATGACAGAGTGTAAAACCAATTCCCCGGCAACTCCCGGATTCTATACATATATAACCTGAGGTTTAAGTATCCATTAGGGGATTACATCCAAAATCGAATATACTATTCATATTTCAGATTATACAGTAATCCCGAATTCAAAAGAAATAACCAACATTTCCAAAATCAACATACCCCTAAGGGTCCTAAGTGCTCCGGGTCGGCCTCTTCTCCTTTGAGCCACATGCCTTGTCTGAAAGGTTAGTCATAGGAAGGAATGAGATTCGAGAGAATCTCAGTAGTAACAAACCACTCATACAATGTATAAATACCAAGCATGTATATAAATCACAACCAGCAACAACAGCAACATCAATCTCAAAGATACATGGTTTTCACCACAAACGACAGCACTCACGGCTGTATACACAATATGACAACTCTCGCTGTAATCTTCATCACGACAGCTTACGCTGTAATCACAATAACGACAGCTTGCGCTGTAAATGACAGCTTGCACTGTAAACGACAGCTATCACCAGCTGTAACCGCAGCAGCATCAAAACAAACCACTCATACAATGTATAAATACCAAGCATGTATATAAATCGCAACCAACAACAACATCAACATCAATCTCAAAGATACATGGTTTTCACCACAAACGACAGCACTCACGGCTGTATACACAATACGACAGCTCTCGCTGTAATCTTCATCACGACAACTTACGCTGTAATCACAATAACGACAGCTTGCGCTGTAAACGACAGCTTGCGTTGTAAACGACAGCTTGCGCTGTAAACGACAGTTATCACCAGCTGTAACCGCAACAGCATCAAAGAAATCATCACAGAACCATGATAACACACACATACAAAGCATTACACACAGTATAAGAGAGAGAAAGAGAGAGTCACTACCTGATCCTTTCCTGACGTCCTTCAGCGCAGTTGGCTCACGAGGGCGGCAAATATCAAAGCCTATAAACAAAATCAAGAATGGTGGATTAATTTCCTACCCCTAATTCCTACTTTCAAACACTTAGAATAGGTTCCATATGAGTCTATAATGAAAATTTACAAAAATACCCCCGGGGACCCGGCCTGGGCCCGCCATACCCGGACCGATTGCACTTTTCTCGAAATTCTAATCTGGGCTATCCTAACATATTTCCGCCCAAGGAATCCATTTCCGTACTCAAAATTATCAAATTCAATGTCAAATTATGAAATTGCCCTTGGCAGCCCTACTTTTAAGGTTTTAGGGGTGTTTCCGTAATTATGCTTTCTCGACCTTTTTTGAAAAAGTGACCAACTGTAACCCCACCTAATTTTCGCCCCTGAACTCAATGGAACCATCAAATCATTAAAAATCCAAATCTAAGACCCATTTCTAGGGCTGGCCGAAATTTATGAGTTCTCCAGGGAAAATCGGGGTTTTACGATTTCGGCTCCGTAAACGCGTTCCTTTCTACTCCTAACCACTTTATTAACCATTACATTAGGTTACAACTAACATTAAGACCCAATTTGGGCAGCATAACCCCTAGGCCACATCATTTGCAAACTTTAAAACCAATGGCAATCCGGCGAAATTTCACCTATTAAATTCCCACAGCAGCCAGAATAAGCAATATACGAAAGTTTGAAAGTTACCTCAAGCTCCTTCTAGCTTTTCTCAAGAGTGGCTGAAAACCCTAGCCCCTTGAACACCAAATTTTCTTCTCAAACACCTTAAATAACATAGAAGAGAAGCTTAGGAACAAAGTTATACGCGTTAGGAGCTAGATCGTCGGAGAAATCGGCTTACCTTGCGAGATTTCTCCTCTTTCTCTCTCTAAGAGCTCTCAACTTTCTCTCACTAGTTTCAGCTGGAAATGACGTGAAATGGCTGAAGAAGATGAGCAATTTGATTAATAATCCATGCTGACATCATCTTTTAATGAGATGATGTCATAATTCCCATTTTCGGATTTTCTGCCCAAATTTTGAAAAATCATAACTAATTCTAGAAAAATCGAAATGAGGTGATTCCAAAGCCAACTGAAAGATATTTAAGTCCTCTTCATAGGAAAAATATTGGCCATTACTGAAAATCACCACAAAATTCCCAGAATTTCAATCTTTGCATACTGTTCCAGAAAATAATTAATTTCGCTGGGCAAACTTCAAAAATCCAAAACTCTTAGGTCAGAAATCAAAATGATACAAATTATATGTTCATTTTGAAGCTTGACATGTGAACTTTAATACTGGAAAATTTCAGAATTTTTAGACACCATTTGCCTATTTAAAACGTCCATACAAATTGGCTGCCCTGTACAGAGTTTCAATGGACAGAGTTTTCAACTTTTGGACGATTGTTCCCAATGGTTCCAATTTCACAATAAACACTCTCCCCACATGAATTTCCACAAGGAAGCCATTGGAATCATTAAAATATCCAAATTCCCATCACACATTCTCCAAAAGTGTTTATTCAACAATAATTATATCCACTTTTAAAGTCATTAGCCCTTAATCACTTTTTGGGATATTACAGGATGCAATTGTTTTGTAAATGTACTTTATTAATCAACATGATTTGCCTAGAAAGGGGTAGTTAGTGCCAGAGGTGCACTTACACTAGGAGTGGGCAACAATCTAACCGATGTAGATTATGGGGCTGGTCCCTACTCATGTATAAATGACGATGATGTTTTTATATTGTTCATTAATTTGTGCATACCTTGGAGCATGACATATTTACTTTTTGCATTCTCTATAAACGATATCATGCCTCTACAGGGATTCTTCAGAATCTCACCCTATTTTTAAATAAACACCTCAGCGGTTACCAGTGGATCAAAGGGCAAAGACGTAGATGCCAGAAATTGAGCGGCATGAGTCTCGAGGCGAGGGTGTGAACATGGTTATATGATAGTATGTGCCTTAATATTTTGGAAGAAATTTGTAAATATTAAATTTCCATGTATTTTTCTGTTTTCCATCGATGAACAATATCTGTATTGTAAATGAATATTTTTATCAGTATAATTATGCTTTTCTGTATGCCGATTGGTTTTCGTCTTTATTACTCTTCAATTATCAAAATGGAAATGGGTGTTGACAGTATCAACCCGATCCAGAGCACATGATTCAATATGAAGACGTGGAGATGTGGGATGATTTGAAGTATGAAGTCACACCTGACCAAATCATCGATTGGCAGGAGAAACAATTCAAAAATAAGAGCATCCTATTTATCAAAGTCGTCTAGAAGGGGTTATCTCCCAGGGAAGTCACATGGGAAACAGAAGAAGATATGCGGAAGCATTAGCCGGAGTTTATGGCTCTGTATGTGTAGCAAATTTCAAGGACAAAATTTATTTAAGAGGGGGAGAACTATAACACCCCAAAATTTTATTCACCAATATGTCTTGTAATTATTTGAAATATTTAATTAAATGGAATGGTGAATATTCATGAACTTGGAATTTTAGAAGTTGGTAAATTTCCATTTCATGAAATTAATTTTTGGGTCTTCTAAAAAGCCCAATATTAAAGCTCAAAAAGGAAGAATAGTAAAGCATATTATTTGGCCCAATATTAAGATTAATTTTGGCCATGGATAAAGAAAAAAGAATAAATCCAAAAATGTAATGGCAAAATCGTAAATTTGCCAATAAAGCATAAGATTAATTATTTTTCAATTAATTGAAGTTAATTTCAATTAATTAAAGAAAATAAAGGGAAAATATATGTTTGGAATATTCTTGGTTAAGAAAATCAAGATTTGAAAAGTTAAGGTTGGACTTTTGCATAAATTAATTAAAGAGATAGTGGAAAATGTTGGAACAATTATTTAGTCCCTTTTCCTTGTGAATTTTGCCTAAATAAGAAAAGAGGAAGGGAAATAATTAATTGGAATCATAAATATGCCAAATGTCATGAATCCAAGACAAGGGAATTAAATAATACTACCTCCGGTCCTAAATATAGGACAAAGTTTGTAGTGCAAATTGCACTACAAACTTTGTCCTATATTTAGGACCGGAGGGAGTATTGATTAAAGTTTGTGCACATGTTAATTAAGAATAAAATACTATATGTTGTACATGTGGTTAGCTTAATGTAATAAGGCCCAAATTGGTTTATGAAGGGACCCTTGGGACTTCTTTTGGCCAACAAGAGAGGAGGAATTAGTTCACGTGGAATAGAGGATTATGACACGAATTAATAAGGGATAAGTGCAAGTACACAACTTATGTCATAAATCCTATTTTTGTAATAAAGTTAAGTAAGGAAAGATGAAGACATTTTAAGTCTTGCCTTCACCTTTTCCCTTGCCATTTTCACGCCACCAACAACAAAATAGACAGAGAGAGAGAGAGCTGAAGAAACTTGGAGAAGGAGGAGCTCCAAGAAGGAAAATCAAATGTAAGGCTTATACTTTCAAGTGTTTAAGCCTCTTAACTTGTGTAATAGCTTCTCTAATCTTTTGTTCTTCATGAAAAACCTTGTGTAGCAAACAAAATCTCAAGGTTGAGGAGAGAGAGTGAGATGTCTAAAGAGAGAAAGTTGGAGGATTAAGCGATAACCTCAAGAACTTCAATTCCTTTGGTATATTGTTGTTGTTGTGTCTTTGTCATGATTTGTGGTTTGGTTGTTGATTTTGTAATTTTGGAAAGTGGAAACCCAGGTTCTGTTGTCCAAATTTCCTCAAATAATGTTTAGTGAGTGTTTAAAGGGTTAAACAAGTGGTTAGGAGAGTAAAGAAGCAATCTTTAAAGATTAAATCTCAAAATCACAATTTCCCTTTTTCCTCAAGCATGTTTTGGCCAGCATGAGTTTAAGGGGTTAGGGCTGGAATTTCATTAATCTAATTGTTCCATTGTGTTCAGGAGGGAAAATTTTATAGGGTTGATGTTGATCACTTTGTGAGAAAAGTCATAAAGTAAAATTATGAAAATACCCCTAAAACCCTAACTAGGGGTTTTCAAGGACAAAACTGTCATTTGGTAGTGATTTTACAAAATCTGAGGTCAAAAATGGATTTTACACGTAAAACTGTGTAGGAATAGCTCGAGTCAATTTCTAAAAACGTACGGTCGGATCGAGTAAAAAGGGGCTTGGATCGGGTTCTTTTTGGCATTTTAGTAATTTTGTAAAATTAGACTAATATAACTAACAAAAGTAATTTGGAAGAGTCTGGAGTGATACATGAATGGATATTAACCTAATTCCTTTAAACTTGAATTCTTAGGACTAGTCTGTTGAGCCCGAGCCGAATCAAATTAAGATCTGATTTGTGTTACAAAAAAGGACATAAGGTAATAACTCTATCCCTCATACACTATGGGATTGTTTATATGCTGTATGTTGCTATGTTTGTGATATAGGAGATCCAAACAGTCATTTGGCCTTAAGCATTGTGCACGCATGGATACAATATGGATTTTTATTTTACACCATATGGTGCATTACATATCTAATTATCACATTTTATATGATTAATTGTATGTTACTACTGAAATTTGTTTGAATCTCACACTTTTTCAAATTAAAAAATATTCCAGCAGAAGCTAGTGGCTCCAAGGGCAAAACGACTGACACTGGAAACTGAGGTGTACAGATCAAGAGAACGGAGCTATTGGTTATATTTAGTTTATTTTGATGTTTTTGGACAAATTGTATATATATTTTCAAACCTTGCGGGGAGACTCCTGTATATAAATAAATAGTTTTTTTAACAATATATCTATACTATTTCTGTATGCCTATGGAACTGTGCCTTTATCACTCTGCGTATATCAAATTGATAAGGGGTTTGAAATTTTTAGTATCAGAGCTTGAAGCGGTTCTGGCATTTTCAGGATAGTATACTGATATGGTCTTGTTTGCATGATGACAGGAAACCATGAGCAGTCAAAGTGAGCAGCATGAGGGATCACTGGCATCGGTAAGCCAGAGTCCACCGAAGAAACGGATTCCAGAAGGGCAGCATTATATTGAGTACTACGCATAAGGAGGTCTTAGGATGAGGAGGACAACCAGGAAGAGGATCCGGGAGATACCAGTCTATGGCCTTAAGCTGAGGCCAGCGTCACCAGCTGGGTCGCTGCTAAGAGTTGAGATAGTGCATGTACCATACGACCTGTAGTCGGACCTAGAGTTATGGGATTACATCCAAGGCAGATATCGACAAGCTATAAGAGCACATACCACTACTATTGGTTAGTACCTCTCATTTTTTGATGGCGTGGAGTCTCTGTATTGGATCCAGGAGCAGCTGGAGATTGATGTGCATGATGAGTTCTAGATCTTCACGACCATGGATTTCTTTTTAGACTCAGTATTCTGGAATCGGCAGAAGATTAACATTGTTGAGAGAGGCCCACGTGTGTGCTTTTGGGAGTTCCTAGAGCATATTACCGACCTACTATGGAGATATATGTACAGCAAGTGACGCGGGGCCCAGGCATATATTTGGGTGACTGCAGGTAGCCGGCACGTCTTTTAAGGCGAGGGCAATCATAGGGAACTAGAGTATAGACGCTGTTAGAGCTGGTGTCTGTGTTTTGGACGGATATATAGACAGTTAAGCGTGTTTAACCCAGGGCAATCCTAGGATGGGCAACCCCCTATGAAACTACATGTAAATTATGTTATGTGTTATAAAAAGGACAAACATGTGATGTACAATAGTTTGTAGGTTGTGTGATGTTTATAGTTTCCTTAACTACTGTAAATATCTGTTGTATGTTATACTTGACATATCTGTGTACTCAAAATATTATGAAATGACAAAAATGCCCTTGCTTCTATTCGAAATTTATTTCTTCTCTATTTTCATGTAGAGTGAATTATAAAGATGGCACGAACAGCAGGAAATGGTAGAGGCATAGATAGAGGTCGAGGAAGAGGTAGAGTTGGGGGTCGATATGGA
Source organism: Inga leiocalycina (assembly GCA_963242795.1). Lineage (NCBI taxonomy): Eukaryota > Viridiplantae > Streptophyta > Magnoliopsida > Fabales > Fabaceae > Inga > Inga leiocalycina. The sequence continues at coordinate 47,413,351 of OY725322.1, read as the reverse complement.
AATAATGAGGAAGAAATGGGATCTAGACCTGACCCAATACAATAGCAGATTCTAGGTATATTGACCTAACAACAAGCTACTATAAATGAGATCCAGGAAGAGTTGCGAGAGGTGCAGCAGAGGCAAGATCACCTGGAGGAACTGGTGAGGGTGATGGTGATGATACTCTATCTGAGAGACCTCCACCAGAGGATATTTTGCCTGATCCTGAGGCGGACATACATACCTAGGTAGGGAGGTTTAGTTAGCAGTAGTCTCCTGTCTTTCGAGGGAAATTTGATCCACAGATAGCCGAAGACTGGCTCCCTCAGTTGGAGAAAAGTTTCAACATTTTGTTGTTCCTGGATGAAATCAAGGTCCTGCTGGCAATCTATAAACTTAAGGGTGAAGCAGATAAATGATTGAAGAATATTGAATTGATTATGTAGGGGATGAATATTTTGGTGACCTGGGAATTATTCTAAGAGAAGTTTAATAAGAAATACTTTCCCCCTTCTATCATGAGAAAAAAAGAAAAAGAAATCCTCGGCATACAACAATAAGACAAGCAGAGCTTTGATGACTCTCTAACTCGTTATATCCGGTTGTCTTGATGTTCCACATACCTCAAATATCAGGATGACAAGGAATGGAGTGCAGATATGATGATAGAGGGGCTGAAGCCAGAGATGAAAGAAAAATTGGTTTTAAGGCATTTCACCGAGTTCAACAAGGCTGTAGAAGAATGTCATGTCATTGATAATCGCTTGTTGAGCTTGTCTTCTACTAGAAACAACAATAGCAAGGGTGTATCTGGTAATGGCGGTTCATCTCAGAAATGTAAAGATTAGAGGGGACTATCCAGGGGAGATAATAAGAGGCCAAACCAGATTGGAGGCCGTAGAGGCCATAATGTTTTAGGGAATAGAACCTGCCGGTATTGTCATACACGATTTCACCCTGGCAAAACTTGCAGTGGTGCCCCAAGGAGACCGGATCTGACCAGACAATCTACCTATTATGTATACAGTAAATTGGGGTATATTGCCAAAGATTGTCTACAGAAATGTCAGCCAGACGAAACAAGGTCTAGAGTTTCAGGCAGGGTCTATACTATAACAAAGGAGGAAGCTAGGAAGTTTCCTAAACTAATACAAGGTATGGTTTCTCTTAATGGAAACTTAGTACATGTTATGTATGATTCAGGTGCTAGTCATTCATTCATTGCATATGATTGTGTGGGGCAGCTAGGCCTGAAGGTACACCAATTCCAATATGATCTGGTAGAATCTACACCTACGAGTGTTAGAGTTGTCACATTCGACGTCTGTTTGAATTGTGTGGTAAATGCCGAGGGACACAAATCAATAGTCGATTGGATTTATCTACAATTACAAGGGTTAGAAGTAATCCTCAGAATTGACTGGTTGACTATAAATAATGTATTGCTAGACTACAAAGGGAAGAAGGTTATATACCCTGATCTGCAATCTCAAGTTAGTATCATAACCAACCTCAACTTTCTTTCGACCACCGAAGCTGAGAGATGTCTTTAAAAAGGTTGTCAGAGGTATATGGTGTTCTTTTCCATGCAATTAGAGGCTGGTATAGCATTAGAGAGTATCCCTATAGTTAATGAATTTCCTGACGTGTTTCCTGAGGATATTAGCAGATTACCCCCAGATAAAGAAGTGGAGTTTTCAATTGAACTTAGACCTGGAGCAGGTCTAATATCTAAAGCCCCATACTAAATGGCTAGGAGTGAAATGACATAATTGAAGAAACATATTGAGGAGCTGCTAGAGAAAGGGTTTATTCAACCCAGTGTCTCACCATAGGGAGCTCCAGTGCTTTTTGTTAAAAAGAAAGACGGAAGCCTTAGACTCTAAATAGGTTACAGGTAGTTGAATAAGGTAACTGTCAAGAATAAATACCCACTCCGTAGAATTGATGAGTTGCTTGATTAGTTATCTGGTTCCTACGTATTCTCAAAAATTGAATTGCGATCGGAATACCATCAACTTAGGGTAAAAGTTGAAGATGTACCAAAACTACTTTCAGGACCAGATATGGCTATTACGAGTTTCTGGTGATGCCATTTGGGCTGACCAATACACCTGTCCTATTCATGGACTACATAAATAGAATATTTCATCTGTATTTGGACTAGTTCATAGTAGTCTTCATTGATGATATCTTGGTATACTCACGAAGTAAAGCCGAACATGGGCAGTATCTGAGAACAATATTAAATATATTGAGGGATAAGCAATTCTATACCAAGCTGAGAAAATGTGAATTCTAGCTTTCAGAGGTTATGTTTTTGGGCCACGTAATCTCATGAAAGGGGTCTTAGTTGATCTTAGCAAAATGGAAGCAGTACTAAATTGGAAGAGGCCAGAGATTGTCTTTGAAATGCGCTGTTTTCTAGGTCTTGCAAGGTATTATAGAAAATTTATACAGAATTTCTTCAGAATAGCTTTGCCTTTGACAAAGTTGACACGGAAAACTCAACATTTTGTGTGGGACGATAGTTGTGAGAGGAGCTTTATGGATTTAAAGTAGATATTAATGACAGCATCAGTGCTAACGATCCTAGATCCATAGTTTACTTATATTGTTTATATAGATGCCAATGGGCATGGATTGGGATGTATGTTGATGCAACATGATTGAGTAGTGGCATATGCTTCTCATCAACTGAAACCCTGTGGAACGAATTATCCTACTCATGATCTTGAGTTGGCGGCTATTGTATTTTCTTTGAAAATCTGGAGCCATTATCTTTATTATGCGACTATAGAGTTATATTGTGACCACAAGAGCTTGAAATATCTATATGATCAGAAAGAGTGAATATGGGACCACGCAGGTGAATGGAGTTGTTGAAAGGATATAACTTGGAGATAAAATATCATCTAGGGAAGGCTAATGTCATTGCTGACGCATTGAGCCATAAATCAATGCAGATGGCGGCCATGATGATTCACAAGTAGAAACTGATCTCAATCTGTCTAGTCATATTTTGATGAGCAGTAATAGTATCAGTTAGGTGTATAATGACTTGAGAGCATCAATTGAAGAAGCGCAGGTGTAGGATTGATGATCACTATCCATCAAAGATAAGATTACCAGAGGAGAAACTCAGGAATATAACTTGTCACTGAGCAGGTTAGTCAGGTATAAGCAATGGATATATGTTCCACCACAGATAGAGCTGAAATGACAAATCCTGGAGGAAGCACACAAGAGTAAATATACTCTACATCCAGGTGCAACCAAAATATACCATGACTTGAAGTCCCTGTATTAGCGGCCGGGAATGAAAAGATATGTGGCTAAGTTTGTCGCTTGTTGTCTCACTTGCCAAAAAGTAAAAGTTGAACATCAACGACCATCAGGGCTTCTGTAAAACCTTGAGATTCATGAGTAGAAGTGGGAAAGCATTACCATGGATTTCAGTACGTAGTTACCTAAGATCAGAAATCATGACTAAATATGGGTGATAGTTGACAGATTCACGAAGACAACCCATTTCCTACCAATAAGCATTCATTAATCTCCTGATAAATTGGCAGAGATTTACATTAAGGAGATTGTGCGACTATATGGCACTCCAAAGAATATTATCTCAGATCAAGATCTCCGATTTACTTCCAAGTTTTGGAAGATAGTACACGAAGCTTTAGGTACTAAGCTTAGATTTAGCATGGCATATCATCCTCAAATAGATGGGTAGACATAACAAACAATACAGACACTAAAGGATATACTAAGGGTGTGTGCAGTAGATTTCAAAGGTAGTTGGGACAAATTCCTTCCACTTACAAAATTTACCTATAACAACAGTTATCACTCGATCATCCAAATGGCTCCATATAAGCACCTGTATAGAAGGAAATGTCAATCGCCCTTGTGCTGGACAGAATTTTCTGAGAGGTGCTTACTTAGGCTAGCCATATTAGATCAGACCACTGAGCAGATCAAGTTGATTAAGCAGAGATTACTGACTACTCAAAGCTGACAGAAGAGTTATGCTGATAAGAGGTGAAAACCTCTAGAGTTTGAAGCTGGTGATGATGTATTCATGAAGGTTTCTCCAATCACGGGTATTGGCAGAGCACTGAAAGTGAAGAAGCTACATCTAAGGTACATTAGTCCATTTGAGATCTTGTCGAAGATTAGGCCAGTAGTGTATCATATAGCTTTGCCACCGAATCTGAGCAGGTTGCATGATGTCTTTCATGTTACCCAGTTAAAGAAGTAGAAACTCAATCCCAGAGCACGTGATTCAATATAAAGACGTGGAGATGAGGGACGATTTGATGAATGAAGTCATACTTGATCGAATCATCAATCGACAGGAGAAACAGCTCAAAAACAAGAGCATCCCTTTTATCAAAGTCGTCTGGAAGGGGTTAACTCCCAAGGAAGCCACATAGGAAACAGAAGAAGATATGTGGAAGTGTTACTCGGAGTTTATGGCTCTGTATGTAAACCCCTACCTTAAAACCAGTAATTATAATTTGAAAAGGCATAATTAGAATGAAATAGAGACTAATAATAACCAAACTCATTTACTATCTCATCCTTACAGTAGGATTTTTTACAATATCTTTCAAAATTTCTGCTTTCCCTGGTCTCAAATCCCATATTCTGAATATAATTACCTATGCAGTTAATTCACATCTATATTTTAGAGTGTAAAACAAAAATCCCGGCAACTCTCGGGTTTCATATATAAACTAAAGGTTTATAAATTCCTATAAAGGGATTACACAACTATCTCCAAAAAAATATTTACAAGATATACAATGATCCCCAATCAGAATATGATAACCAACACCAAAATATAAATCTCCATGAGGAGTCCTATCTGCCCTTGGTGGTCTCCTTCTCCTTGGAGCCACTTGCCTTGTCTGAAGGTTAGTCAATAGAAAGAATGAGATTTAAAAGAATCCTAGTAGTAATAATCACTCATACAATATGTAATCACAGAGCATACAATGACATCATTACACAATATCATAGCATAACACAGCACACAGGCTGATATATATGCACATAATCATATAGTATCATCCCTCGTATTCCACTGCCCCGAGGGCACAGTCCTCCCACCATCAATACCAATATGCTGTGGGTGAAGGTTTCACAAATAGCCTTTCGGCATTCACGTATAGCCTTTTGGCTTTCACATAGCGTTATACTCACCCGAGTCCTACCGAGTGTAGCATAAGAAGTGACTGTAATGCCCTAAATTTCAATTAAGGGCTAATGATAATTATTGAGGATAATTATCGAATTAAAGTGGAATAATTTTTTGTTTTGGTGGCAATATTAATTAATATGCCATAATTATTGAAAAATTGAAAGCATAGCCATAAATTAGTAATTAATGGAAGAAATTAATTACTAACTAAGAGGAAAATAAGATATGTAACTAAATGGCTAATGGTGTGGTTAGAGTAACTAATGAGTTACTTACTTTATGAGAACCAATGATATTGGGACACTTGGCAAGTGGGTATGGTAAGAGAATCATTGAGAAAGTCAAACCCACATTTTTTTATTGCTTTCTCTCTCTCCCTCTCTCTCTTTGTGCGCATGTGAAGGCTTGGGGGCAGAATTTTTTACCATCCCTCATCATCATTTCCCTTCTTAATCATCACTCTTTTCTCTCTCATTCTCTCCTCCATTTTCGAGCAGCCATGGGAGCTTAAGAGAGAGGAAGTGCTTTGTGTTAAAGGTGAGTATTTGACCCTCTTAATGGCCTCTAATGGAAAAATGCTCTTCTATAAAATTGTTCCTTGTCTTGAGAGCTTCAATTTCATGGTTTTATATTTGTCATTTGGTGTTGTTTAAGCTCTCAAGAAATCTTAAAGTTGGGAGAATCAAGAAACTCCTTTGGAAAAGTTATAGATGTGGGTAAGACAAACCTTTCTATATAGGTTTTGTAGCCATTGGTTAAGTTTGGATTTTCTGGAGATTTTGCCTTGAACTTCAAAAATGAGGGTCATTGTGTTGTTATCATGTTGTTGTCATGGAATTAATGCCTTGTTTAGTGTTTTGAATGAATAGAATTGAATTGAAGCTTAAAGGTGAAGTTTGGGAACTTTGTGTTTGATTTTGTGTATTGGTCAAAACAGGGTATGGTTATAGGTTGGGATTTTGGTCATTTTGAGGTTACCATTGTGTTCCTTATGGAAAACTGTATGGGAATAAGTTTGGTTAATGATTTTGAAGTCATTGGACACTTTGGTAGAAAATTGGAAAATGCTGTCAATGTGGACTCTGTTCTGGGAAGTCAGTTTGTACAAAAGTTTTGAATGACCAAATGGTGTTAAAAAATCTTGAAACTTTTCAGTCTTAAATTTCACATCCCAAGATTCAAAATGGATACATATTTTGTGTCATTTCATTTTTTGAACTAAGAGTTATGCTATGCCGAAGTTTGGAATTGAAACTGGACTCTATTTTGGGGCAGTGGTGGATTTTGTGTAATTCTAGAATTTTGTGGTGATTTCTAGTAATGGTCCATATTTTTTCCAGTAAAGAGGACTTAAATAGCTTTCATTTTTTTTAGAATCACCTCATTTTTGTTTTTCTAGAATTAGTTATAATTTTTTAAAGTTTAGCTAAGAAACCAGATTTTCTTGGCCGTAGCCAGAAGGACTCTGGGCTGCGGCCTAAATGTTTCTGGCCTATTATTGGTCACGGCCAATGGATTGGTGGGCCACGACCAACCATTAAAAATGATATTTTGGACTTCCAAAGATGGTTTCTGGTCAAGTGTTTTCCCAAGCCTTTAGGCATGTGTTTAGGCTTTGATTAGCTACTTAAAGGTCACGAATGGTAACCAACTTTAAGTGTTATGAAAATGAGAATTTGGAAAAAGAAAATGATCCAATGTCCTTGATTTGGTTATAGGGTTGGGTATTTGCCCTGATCATGGTTTGATATCTGCTTGGATCGCGAGTAGCCGATGCTGGAGCATATGTGGAAAGAAAAAGTGTAGGGAACTTACCTCTCCTGCATGTATTGATATTTGTGTTTGTGTATTGATGCATGTTATTGCTTTGCTTGATTATGTGAAACATATATGAATGATTGAAGCTCTGTTTCTATTTATGCTATGGCCATGAGATGTTGTTGAAACATTGAGCATGCGGTTATATCATTATGTGAGCATGAGTTATTGTGATGCAAGCATGTCATGCATTAAACACTTATCTTCCATGCATATTGGTATCTGTTTCCTACTGGGATTCTCTAGAATCTCACCCTCCCCTACCAACATTTTATACAGGATAGGTGGCTCGAGGAAGGAGCAATCGACTAGGGGCGGCGAAAATCCCTTATGGGCATTTGGATTTGGTAGTTGGTTATCGTTATATGCTGGGATAATTGTATATGTTTGGATGTATATGTACGGATGATAGATTGGAATGTGTATTTGGAATAAGAATTGTGTAATCCCCTTTTGAGAAATTGTAAAGGGTATATGTGCCCTATGAATCTTTAGTGAAGATATGAACCCAGGATTGCCGGGATTATTATTATGCACTCTAATATTTATATGAATGTAGTTTATCTTCATGAAGTAATTGTATTCGAAATATGAATGAGAGACTAGGTTAAACTATTTGTTAAAGAAATTAGTGAAAACCCTATCTTAAGGATGGGAATGTAAATGAATTTTGATTATTATTGGTCTCTATTTCATTTTAATCATGTATTTCGGATATAATTACGGAGGGGATTACAGTGACTACCCGAGAACAATAAAGACCTTATATTGAAAAGTGCACTAGAGCACTAGCTCTGGCACTCGAGTAATTACCCAACATTTGGGAGTACCAGAACACACTCTTGACAATTTGACCATGAGTGTTTCCTCAAGTGAGACCCAACACACTCCAGTGAGACCTGACGCACTCAAGTGATGACCCATATCACTCGCTAGTGAGGAAGTGCACTTCTGCTTTCTTGGTGAGGAAGTACGACCAGATCTGAAGGAAAATGGAGAACAGAATTTGGCACTAGAGTGACACCCTGGCGCACTCGAGTGAGGCTTATCAGAGCCAAAACCACAGCAACTGACATAATTTACCAATTCCCCCACCAAAATATCCAATGGTCCCCAAACTTCACAAACAGCCTTTTGCCACCATAATTTTCATAAGGAACCCATTGGAATGTCCAAAACAACCAAATTCTCACTCTAACAACAAGTTTTGGTTTTTGGTCATCACATCCTCAAACATTAACCAAGGACACAAATTTTCCTTCTAAGGTTCCAAATAACTTCTATGGTACCAATGACACAACATGACACTAATTTCACCACCATACACTACCAATTCATTCATTTCAAAATGACACAAAAATCAAGGCAAAGTTCATAAACCTCAATACTTAATCAATGGTCACAATAAACATATCAAAATGCTTCAAATACTCACCTCTTCCTCTTCCCAAGATTAGATCCTTGATTCTAACACTTCCAAATTTCTTGAGGTACTCAAACACCACTTTTCAAAAATCTGAAACCATAGCCATGAAGCCCTCAGCACCATGATCAACATTAAAGAAGATGAGAGTAGCATTCAAGGCCATATGGGACACCTACCTTAAGATTTCTTCTTTCTCTTTCCTCTTAAGCTCACAGGAAAATTGAGGCAAGTGAGAGAAGGTGAGATGATGATGATGAACCAGATTTTCCCTTATTCGCAAGCTCACCAACTAACTTAGAGGGAGAGAGAAGAGAGGAATGAGTGGTTTGAATCTATGACTTAATCCATGGTCCATTATATGCCACTTGTCATGATCTTGTTTCATCTTCCATGATCACACATGAGTTCACCCACACTTGATTTTACTCACTAGATAATAAATCTCAACCATTGATCTTTGAGTTACCAAGGAGATTCCTCTTCGGTAACTGGTCACTTGGTCGGTAAATTTCTGTTTTACCCATTTTGCCCCTGATTATGGCAATTCCACTTGAATCACCACTAAACTCATTTCTATTGTTCATATTATCTTACCATGTGCCCTCACTCTTATTTAATTCAATTTAGATGTTATTCCACAATTGAACTTAAATAGAGAGTTTAGGCACTGATCATAAGACATTCGAATCGTAATTTTACATCATATTCTTCAAAAGTGTTTATTTAACAATAATTACATTCACTTCCGAAGTCATTAGCCCTTAAGTCCAAGTTGGGGCATTACAATTCTCCCCCAGAAAAATAAATTTCATCTTCAAAATTTGTCATACGACTTGAGCCATAAACTCCAGACACCATTTACGCATGTCAACTTCCGCTTTCTAAGTTTCCTCTCTTTGCGTCATTCCCTTCCAGATCACCTTCACATTCAGAATGCTCTGGTGTCTGAGTCATCATTCATCCTGATCAATAATCTGTTCTGGCTCTTCCATATATGTGAAGTTGTCTTGTAGTTCAACCTCTTCATATTCAACATTATGAGATGGATCTGGTTGGTACTTCTTTAGTTGGGAAACGTGAAACATATCACGAAGCCTGCTCAAGTTCCAGGGTAGGGCTACTAATACGTAACAGGCCCAATTCTCGCAAGAATCTCAAAAGACCCTATGTACCTCAGGCTCAGCTTCTTTCGCTTGATAGCTCTCCCGATGCTCGTAACAGGAGATACCCTAAAAAATATATGATCACCAACCTCAAACTCTAGAGCGTAGCTTTTCCGTTGACTCTGTACTGCAAGGTGACTCTTTCAAATGATTCGAATCTGTGTTGAGGTTTGATCAACAAGTCCGACCCATAAAGCTTCCTTGTAGATAACTTATTCCAGCACAAGGGTGATTGGCACTTCCTCCCATACAACGCTTCATAGGAGCCATCTAAATGCTCGCATGATAGCTATTGTTGTAGACAAATTCGACAAGTGGAAGGAAGTAATCCCAATTCCCTTTGAAGTCAAGGACACAAGCTCGTAACATATCCTCCAGCGTCTGAATAGTCCTCTCTAACTATCCGTCTGTCTAAGGATGATAAGCCATAGTAAATCTCAACTGAGTACCCAGAGCCTCATGTAAGGCCCTCTAGAATCTTGAAGTGAATTGGGGATCTCAGTCAGAAATGATATTTTTCAGTATGCCATAGAGCTTCACAATCTCTTGAATGTAAATATCTGCCATTTTTTTTAGAGAGTAGCTAGCATTGATCGGTATGAAGTGTGCCGAATTCATTAACCGATCAACAGTTACCCAGATCACATCATAATTCTTGATTCTGGGCAAACCCACAACAAGGTCCATGGTCATACTTTCCCATTTCCATTTCGGAATCTCAGGACTTTGCAGCAAATCGGGCGGTCTCTAGTGCTCAATCTTTACCCTCTGGCGAGAAAGACATCACGCCATATATTTCGTCACATTACTCTTCAGTCTCGGCTACCAATACACGGACATCAAATTATGATACATTTTGGTCATTCAGGGTGAAGAGTATACCGGCTCTTGTGTGCCTCGTCAAGGATCTTTTGCCTCAACTCCATCTTAGTGGAACAAATTCTCTTCTGGTAACGAATTAGTCTACTAGGCGATAAGTCAAAGTCCCAAGCTTCTCCCCATTCGATTCTAGCCAGATTACGTTGTATCCAACCATCTTGCCTTTGAGCTTCTTCAATCTCAGCTCTCAAATCACTTCCCCTTGGGAAACAGTATAATTGGCAAAGATGATCTGGTTCGACAAATTCATATCTCAGAAATCTGCTATCAACTTCCCTTCTCGTATCATCATTACTGTAATATCCCAAAAAGTGATTAAGGGCTAATGACTTCAAAAGTGGATGTAATTATTGTTGAATAAACACTTTTGAAGAATGTGTGATGGGAATTTGGATATTTTAATGATTCCAATGGATTCCTTGTGAAAATTTATGTGGGAATGATGTTTCGTATGAAAATGGAACCAATGGAAGCAAAGATGCAAAATCTAAAATTCTGTCCAGTGAAATTCTATTCTGGGCAGTCCATTTGTGTGAAGGTTTATAATGACCAAATGGTATCTAAAAATTCTGAAATTTTCCAGTCTTATAGTTCACATCTCAAGCTTCAAAATGGACATATAATTTGTTCCATTTCGTTTTGTGAACTAGGAGATATAACTGTCCAAAGTTTGGGATGGAAACTGAACTCTGTTTTGGGGCAGTGATGAGTTTTATGTAATTCTGGAATTGTGTGGTGATTTTTAGTAATGGCCAATATTTTTCCTATGAAGAGGACTTAAATATATTTCATTTGGCTTTGGAATCACCTCATTTTGAGTTTTCTAGAATTAGTTATTATTTTTCAAAGTTTGGGCAAAAAAAACTGCCAGAAAATCCGAAAATGGGAATTATGACATCATCTCAATAAAAGATGACATCAGCATGGAATTACATATGTTATCATCTTCCTCAGCTCATTTCTGTCGCACACAGCAGCTGAATGAGGAGTGAGAACGTTGAGGTTTGTAGAGAGAGAAAGGAGAAGAAAAATCACAAGGTAAGCCGATTTCTCCGACGATTTAGCTTCTAACGCGTGTAACTCCGATCCTAAGCTACTCCTCTTTGTTCTTTAAGGTTTGGAAGCTCAAAATCTGTTGTTGAACACTTAGGGTTTTCAGCAATATTTGGGAAAAGCTTGTGGGAGTTTGAGGTAACTTCCAAACTTTCGTATATTGCTTATTCTGGCTGCTGTGGGCAATTTAATCGGTGAAATTTCACCGGATTGCCATTGGTTTTAAAGTTTGGAAATGATATGGTCTAGGGGTTATGCTGCTCAAATTGGGTTTTAATGTTAGTTTTAACCTAATGTAATGGTTAATAAAGTGGTTAGGAGTATAAAGGAACGTGTTTACGGAGCCGAAATCGTAAAACCCTGATTTTCCCCGGAGAACTCATAAATTTTGGCCAGCTCTAGAAATGGGTCTTAGAGTTGGATTTTCAATGATTTGATGGTTCCATTGAGTTCAGGGGCGAAAATTAGGTGGGGTTACAGTTGGGAACTTTTTCAAAAAAGGCCGAGAAAGCATAATTACGGAAACACCCCTAAAACCCTAAAAGTAGGGCTGCCAAGGGCAATTTCGTAATTTGACATTGAATTTGATAATTCTGAGTACGGAAATGGATTCCTTGGGCGGAAATATGTTAGAATAGCCCAGATTAGAATTTCGGGAAAAGTGCAACCGGACCGGGTATGGCGGGCCCAAGCCGGGTCCCCGGGGGTATTTTTGTAAATTTTCATTATAGACTCATATGGAACCTATTCTAAGTGTTTGAAAGTAGGAATTAGGGGTAGGAAATTAATCCACCATTCTTGATTTTGTTTATAGGCTTTGATATTTGCCGCCCTCGTGAGCCAACTGCGCTGAAGGACGTCAGGAAAGGATCAGGTAGTGACTCTCTCTCTCTCTTATACTGTGTGTAATGCTTTGTATGTGTGTGTTATCATGGTTCTGTGATGATTTCTTTGATGCTGCTGCGGTTACAGCTGGTGATAGCTGTTGTTTACAGCGCAAGCTGTCGTTATTGTGATTACAGCGTAAGCTGTTGTGATGAAGATTACAGCGAGAGCTGTCGTATTGTGTATACAGCCGTGAGTTCTGTCGTTTGTGGTGAAAACCATGTATCTTTGAGATTGATGTTGCTGTTGTTGCTGGTTGTGATTTATATACATGCTTGGTATTTATACATTGTATGAGTGGTTTGTTACTACTGAGATTCTCTCGAATCTCATTCTTTCCTATGACTAACATTTCAGACAGGGCGTGTGGTTCAAAAGAGAAGCGGCCAACCCGGAGCAATTAGGGCCCTTGGGGGTATATAGTTGAGTTGGAAACGTTGGTTAAGTATTTTGAACTTGGGATTACTGTATATTCTGAATCAGGAACACTACATTTGATTTTGGTTGTGTAATCCCCTAGTGTATACTTATAAACCTTCAGGTTTTTATGCATAGAACCCGGGAGTTGCCGGGGATGCGGTTATACACTCTGATATGATTGAATGTACATTAACTGCACAGGTAATTATATTCGAATATTGAAATTGAGACCTGGATGGAAAAAAAAAAGAGTTTTGAAAGTTTTGTAAAAATTTTACTGTGAGACAGAAAGTTTAAAACGAGGTTAAAACATCCAATGGTCTCTAATCCGATTTAAATATGTGTTATCGAATTATAATTACGTGTTTAAAGGCAGGGGGTTACAATTACTGCCACCAGTACCGTCTTTCAACTAAGCATTCACAACTATATATGCCTTACCTGGACGATATTTGATTTCTAGGTTGTAGTCCTTAAGCAACTCTATCCATCGACACTGTCTCATATTCAATTCTTTCTGATCATATAGATACTTGAGACTCTTGTGGTCGTAGTACAGTTCTATCGTCACATCACACAAATAATGTCACCATATTTTCAAAGCAAACACAATTGCCGCAAGCTCCAGATCATGAGTGGGATAATTCATTTCATGAGGTTTGAGCTGTCGAGAGGCCTAGGCCACCACACGTCCTTGCTGTATAAGGACACACCCCAATCCCTGCTTACTCGCATCACTATACATAACATAAGTCAAGCTGGGATTAGGTATAATCAACACAGTGTTAGGATCGGCAGGCATAGCGGAAGAATTTTAAAATTTTACCGATCCTAATCGAGGATCTATCAACGGCGTTTAAATTGAGTTAGAAAGATTCGTACCTTTTTTCAACTTATGGTTTTCATGATCTCTAGGAGCCAACTTGTTAGGTCTACTCCCTCTACCGGTATCTTCCTCTGTATGAAAATCTACCAAGCCTGATCAGCGACCCTATGGGGTTTTAAGGGGTGGTACCCCTGGAGCTTTTAAAAAAGGGCACATTTCTTTTAAAAGAAATATTTGAAAATTTGAAAATTTTGGACCCAATTTTTAAAAAAATTCATTTATTCCAATTCTTAAGGGATTTCGGCCTAGTTTCAAAAAACAACAATGGCCCAGAACGCTTCCGATCCAGATTGTCTTCCCCATAGTTTGGATCCCTATTACCCGAATAGATATCCGAACTTAAACCCGATTGGATTACCGCCAACTAAGATCTATAGGGATAGATCCAAAAGACTAATAGGCCTAAGTCAGAGCACATACATAGACAAGATACTACATAGGTTTAGTATGCAGGATTCAAAAAGGGGTTACACGCCTATGTCTCATGGCATCCATCTTAGCAAGGATCTGTGTCTGAGTACACTTGATCAGCGAGATCGTATGAGTAAGGTTTCATATGCCTCGGCCATCGGATCTATCATGTATGCCATGTTATGTACTTGACCGGTTGTCTCATTTGCCTTAAGTATGACTAGCAGATATCAACAAGATCCTGGTGAGGGTCATTGGACTGCGGTCAAGAATATCCTAAAGTACTTAAGAAGGACTAAGGAATTATTTTTGGTTTATGGTGGATTGGATGATGAGCTCTGTGTAACTAGTTACACAGATGCAAGTTTCCAAACTGACCAAGACGACCTTAAATAGCAATCTGGATACGTATTCCTCCTGAATGGTGGAGCAGTAAGCTAGAAAAGCTCCAAGCAGAGCACTGTAGTAGATTCTACAACAGAAACTAAGTATATAGCAGTATCAGATGCAACTAAAGAAGCTGTTTGGATCAAGAAGTTCATTACTGAACTAGGGTTGGTGCCTACCATCTCAAATCCAATAGATTTATTTTGTGACAATAGCGGTGCTATTGCACAGGCCAAGGAGCCTAGGTCACATTAAAGGACCAAGCATATACTCAGGCGATTTCATCTTATTAGAGAAATCAATGATAGAGGTGATATAAAGATATGCAAAGTAGCAGAAGATAATGTTGTTGATCCTCTTACTAAGCCACTTGCACAGGCAAAGCATGAGCGTCATGTTAGGGCAATGGGAATTAGGTAAATTAATGATTGTACCTAGGGCAAGTGGGAGGATGTTGGAAATCGTGCCCTAAGGGCCAATCATTGTACTTTGAACATTATTATTTTAATGAAATTTCTCCATTCTGTTATCATATTATTTGCATGTTAACTGTGATAATTGTATCCTTGGATAATTCATGAAGATTGTCCTAAAATGTCCCTGGTTTGTCATCTATGAGGGAGCACAGATGAAACAAGACCAGTTTGACTTTGATAAGATAAGGAGATACGAATCAAAGTCTTAGGCACTTGTAAGAGTACAAGGTGCTGGACCGACCTACTATGAGAAAGCTACATGGATCAAGTCATAAGCTTTTGTCATGTATAACCACGTCACAATACCCTTAGACCTGAGGTCATCATGGATTCCTACATGAGAGTTGCTAAGCTTTGAACTAGTCAAAAGTCACTTTTGACTAGGTGATGATAAAGGCTACAATCGGGCTTGGTGGTTTTTTATGCAGAGGAATATGAATGATCAAGATGGAATTTATCCCTCACATTAGTAGAGAGATATTACTGGGCCCCTCGATGAGTGAGTCTGAGAAATGTATGGCCATACTACAATGGAAAGGAGTTTCCATTTCTATTATCAGGCCACTTAGGAATCGAGAAAGTAATGGTCAAGAACAAGAGGATGACATTATCCATGCCTTATCCTTGATCGATGCATCATGTGACAAAAGGGACGTGACATGGTTGTATGACAGGTTGCATCGTGATATGATCCTTATATGAATCGGGTAGTCACAATGTCTTGCTAGAGGCCACTTGCGACTTTTAGGTTAGTACAGTTATTGGCCCACTGCCAACTTCATATAGGCCTACGGGGTCGCACACAAGAATGATCCAACACGAGATAATGTTTAATTTAGGGTGGACAAATTTTATATTTATATATATATAATATAAAATTCGTTAATAATATTATATAGATATATATTTTCGAAATATATATCTTATATATATTATATATATATGTATATATATTATATGATATTATTATATTGTGTTAGTTTTAAATTTAATTTATTAAGATATATTAAATTTAATAACTAATATGATGGAGATATAGTATCTCAGATTTAATTTATGATGATAAATTAAATCTAATGGCTCTTTATTTGGATTAAATAAATAGGTTAAAATTAAAACTGTTGGACATATTTAATTTAAACTGAATTTATTTAATTAGCTTATCAAGATAATTAATTGTTGATCAATTTCGAAATAAATGATGATTAATTTTGAAATTTGAATATAGCCCTTATAGGTTATAAACTTGATAGAGCAGATATACTCATACGCGCATGAGAATTTAGAACCACAAGGGAAACCCTAAAAACATTAGAGGCGATAGCATGCAGTCTCAGTTTGAGAGCATTCGTGTGGATACCGGTAGAGGGAGTGGACCTAACGTGTTGGCTCGTAGAGATCGTGAAAACCCTGAGTTGAAAAAGGGTATGAATCTTTCTAACTCGATTTAAACGCCATTGATAGATCCTCGATTAGGATCGGTAAAATTTTAAAATTCTTCCATTATGCCTGCCGATCCTAACACACAGGTGCCCTAGTCAATCTCTCCTTCAGCTCCACAAAGAAATTTTCACATTCTCATCCCACACAAACGATTGATCCTTTATCGTGAGCTTGGTTATCGGCAAAGCAATACGAGAGAAATTCTGAATGAATCTTCGGTAGTAACTAGCAAGACCCAGAAAGCTGCGTACCTCAACACCAGTTTCTGGCCTCTTCCAGTCCAGTACTGCTTCCACCTTTCTGGGATCCACGGAGACCCTTTCTTGCGAGATAACATGGCCCAAGAATTTTACTTCTGGCAGCCAAAACTCGCATTTACTCAATTTGGCATAGAGCTACTTCTCACGCAAAATATTCAACACAATCTTCAAATGATGCTCATGCTCCTCCCTACTCTTGGAGTATATCAAACTATCATCAATAAACACAACAACAAATTGATCTAGATACTGTCAAAAGACACAGTTCATGTAATCCATGAATACCGCTGGTGCATTGGTTAGCCTAAATGGCATTAGCAAAAATTCATAATGTCTGTACCTGGTTCTAAAACCAGTCTTTGGAATATCTTCTGCTTTCACATGCAACTGATGATAACTCGACCTTAGATCAATTTTTGAAAACACACATGAACCAGATAGTTGATCTAGAAGGTTGTCGATTCTTGGGAGAGGGTACTTGTTCTTGACAGTAATCTTATTCAACTCTTGATAATCCACACACAAACGAAGACTTCCATCCTTCTTTTTAACAAACAATATTGGAGCTCCCCAATGTGTTACACTGGGTCTAATAAACTCTTTTTCCAGCAAGTCTTCAATACGCTTTTTCAACTCTACCATTTCATTTGGGGCCATACGATATGGGGTCTTTGATATTAAACCAGCTCCAGGCACAATCTCTATTGGAACTAAACTTCCTTTTCAGGACGCAACCCATTAAGATCATCCGGAAATACCTTAGGAAATTCTCGTACCATGGGTATACTATTCAACATTTCTTCTATCTTTCCTTACACGGAAAAGAACACCATATACCCCTAGAAACCCTTCTGTAGATATTTCTCAGCTTTGCCTGTTGAGAGAAAGTTCAGATTCGCATTCATATCATTCACATTTTGCAAAGTAGGATACACTATCCTCTTATTTCCACAATCTAAAAGCACATTATTTGTCGTCAACTAATCAAAACCCAAAATGACTTCTAATTGATATAGTGGAAAAAAAATTAAATCCATAGTGGACTCAAGCCCTTCCATATTTATAACACAATTTAAAAAAGCTTCAGCAGTCACAGCCTTGACACCCATTAGTGTCGACACAACTAAATCTAATGGTAGCTTATTACAAGCAATCCCAGGCGCTTCACGCAATCATAAGTAATGAAGGAGTGACTTGCACCTAAGTTGAATAACACTTGTAACAAATAACCATGAAGAAGGCTTTACCTTATATCAGGTCGGGGGACTTATGGGCTTCTTCGTGAGTCATAGCAAATACTCAACCCTGAGTTCTCAGCCTCTACTCTACCTGTGGTAGCCGACAATCCCTAGAAATGTGCCCCGGTCATTTGCAATTGAAACAAATTATTAGACCCTGACAGGTTCTGCCATAATGCGATTTATTACACTAGGAACACACCCACTTTGTTGAGGATTTCTGAGACTCACAGTTTCTAGGCTGGTAGGTCTTTTTACCACTGGCCCTCGACGATGAGGATCCCTGACCTTTCACTTTTGGAATGTAGTACCCTTACTGGGTTCACTGTGACTACCAATACCCATGGCCAAATATAGATCTCTTAAGTTATTTTCAGTAATCTTGCATTCCTTAACGGCCTTGTTAAACTCGATGAACTGGTGGGTGGCTAATCTCTTCCTCAATTCTTGCCTCAACCCACGGATGAGCATATCTGAACTCCATTCCTCATTATCCATTTTTCATAGGTAAGAGGAATACCAGGACAGATAGATGAAACAGGATAGATAATCATCAAACGTTTCTATGTCTCCTTGCTTGATAGACAGGAATTTTGTTTCCTTCTCCAGCTGCATTGACTTTGGGACATATTTCTCATTGAATTATTGTTGAAACAACTCCTAGGTCAATGGCTCATTTTGACTATTCAGTGTTAGGGCGATATTCTGCTACCAACGATTTGCATTACCCTCGAGCTTGTATACTGCCAGTTGTGCCTTCGCCTCTTCCGGGCACTCAAGAACCTCAAAGATCCTGTTCAACCAATCTTCGACTTCTTGGGGATCAACCTCCTTCAGAACAATGGAGGTAGGTGTTTACAAAATTCCAAGACCTGGTATTATAGATCTTTATCTTTTCTAACTAGAACCCGGTGTGATTCTTGATTTGGTCCAGCATGAGGATGTGATTCTAGTGGTCGTGCTAACCCTTCTGTAGTTTCTTCGTGGCGAGTTTCTTCTTGGGTTTCTTCTGGAGTGGACTGAACTGGGTCTTCTCTATTCTTTGCTCTCTCTACTCCGAGTTCTTCTCTCAGCTCAGTAATCATATATCCCTTTGATCTTTTATCAGACCCATCAGCTCTTACATAGGATCTGGTGGATTGTTATTAACTTCTTCTACCTTAGGGTCAACTTGCTGAACTCCGGGGTGACCTTTTGTTTTCTTCATTCTACAAATTACTCACCCCATCAATACCACAAATATGTATACAGAGATATTCACAAATCTCATATATATATATCCATAATAACAGAATAAACATGTGTATACAGTAACTGTTCACAAATCATCTTATATCCCTATAGTTAAGACTAAGGGAACTATCCCAGCAACTTCTACCCTTGCCAGGAACTACAGCTCTGATACAAAAAATGTAACCCCTACCTTAAAACCAATAATTATAATTCGAAAAGGCATAATTAGAATGAAATAGAGACCAATAATAACCAAACTCATTTACTATCCCTTCCTTATGGTAGGATTTTTTACAAATTCTTTTAGAATTTCTTCTTTCCCTGGTCTCAAATCCCATATTCTGAATATAATTACCTATGCAGTTAATTCACATCTATATATTAGCGTACAACAAAAATCCCAGCAACTCCCGAGTTTCATATATAAACTAAAGGTTTATAAATTCCCATAAGGGGATTACACAACTGTCTCCAAAAAAATATTTACAAGATATACAATGATCCCCAATCAGAATATGATAACCAACACCAAAATATAAATCTCCCTGAGGAGTCCTATCTGCCTTTGGTGGTCTCCTTCTCCTTGGAGCCACTTGCCCTGTTTGAAGGTTAGTCAATGGAAAGAATGAGATTCAAAAGAATCCCAGTAGTAACAATAACTCATACAACATGTAAGCACAGAGCATGTAATGACATCATCAAGCAGAATATAGCATAACACAGCATGCAGGTTGCATATATGCACATAATCACATAGTCTCATCCCCCATATTCCACCGCCCTGAAGGCACGGTCCTCTCACCGTCAATACCGATGTGCTGCGAGTGAAGGTTTCACAAATAGCCTTTCGGCTCACATATAGTCTTTTGGCTTTCACATAGTCTTATCCCACAGATTCCACAGCCCCGAAGGCACGATCCTCCCACCATCAATGCCTATGGGCCATAGGTGATAGACGCACAAACAATGATCAATCAAACATACCATATATCATATATAGTATAAGGGAAAGATTCACTACCTTGTTCTTTCCTGGTATGCTCCAGCACAGATGGCTCACGAGCAGGGTAAATATCAAACCCTATAAACCAAAATCAAGGACGATAGGTTATTTTCTATTCCAAATTCTTATCTTTATAACACTTAAGGTTGGTTATGATTTGAATTTTTCAGGTGGCTACTAAAAGCCTAGACATATGCCTAAAGAGTTGGAAGAAACTACCCCGAAGATCCCTTTTCAGAAGTGAACACATTAATTTTTGACTTAGACACTTGAGTGAAGAAGACCTTACTCGAGTGATGGAGCGACTTGCATTCGGGCACTAAGGATCACTCATATGAGTGTTTGGCTGAGAGCACAAACTGAGACAGAAAGTTGTCATAGCACTCGAGTCCTGACCTCAATACTCAAGTGATAGCCTTGTACTCACCCGAGTCCTACCGAGTATGGAACAAGAAGTGACTACTTGAGAGAGATAGAAACCTTAGAATGAAAAGTAAACTAGAGCACTAGCTCTGGCACTCGAGTGATTACCCAACACTTACGAGTGCTAGAACACACTCTTGACAATTTGACCTTGAGTGTTTCCCCAAGACACGACCTAAAGATACAAAATACATACTAGCTCGAGTGAGACCTGACACACTTAAGTGATGACCTATATCACTCACAAGTGAGGAAGTTCACTTCTGCTTTCTGGGCGATGAAGTACGACCAGAACTGAAGGAAAATGGAGAACATAATGTAGCACTTGAGTGACACCCTGGCGCACTTGAGTGAGGCTTATCAGAAGCCAAAACCACAGCAAGTGACATAATTTACCAATTCCCCCACCAAAAATATACAATGGTCCCCAAACTTCACAAACAACCTTTTCCCACCATAATTTTCATAAGGAACCCATTGGAATCTCCAAAACAACCAAATTCTCACTCTAATAACAAGTTTTGGTTTTTGGTCATCACATCCTCAAACATTAACCAATGACACAAATTTTCCTTCTAAGGTTCCAAATAACTTCTTTGGTACCAATGACACAACATGACACTAATTTCACCACCATACACTACCAATTCATTCATTTCAAAATGACACAAAAATCAAGGCAAAGTTCATAAACCTCAATACTTAATCAATGGTCACAATAAACATATCAAAATGCTTCAAATACTCACCTCTTCCTCTTCCCAAGATTAGATCCTTTATTCCAACACTTCGAAATTTCTTCAGGTACTCAAACACCACTTTTCAAAAATCTAATACCATAGCCATGAATCCCTCAGCACCATGATCAACATTAAAGAAGATAAGAGTAGCATTCAAAGCCATATGGGACACCTACCTTAAGATTTCTTCTTTCTCTTTCCTCTTAAGCTCACAGGAAAATTGAGGCAAGTGAGAGAAGGTGAGATGATGATGAAGAACCAGATTTTCCCTTATTCACAAGCTCACAACTAACTTAGAGGGAGAGAGAAGAGAGGAATGAGTGGTTTAAATCTTTGACTTAATCCATGGTCCATAATATGCCACTTGTCATGATCTTGTTTCATCTTCCATGATCACACATGAGTTCACCCACACTTGATTTTACTCTCTAGACAATAAATCTCAACCATTGATCTTTGAGTTACCAAGGAGCTTCCTCTTCAGTAACTGGTCATGTAATATCCCAAAAAGTGATTAAGGGCTAATGACTTCAAAAGTGGATGTAATTATTGTTGAATAAACACTTTTGAAGAATGTGTGATGGGAATTTGGATATTTTAATGATTCCAATGGATTCCTTGTGAAAATTTATGTGGGAATGATGTTTGGTATGAAAATGGAACCAATGGAAGCAAAGATGCAAAATCTAAAATTCTGTCCAGTGAAATTCTATTCTGGGCAGTCCGTTTGTGTGAACGTTTTTAATGACCAAATGGTATCTAACAATTCTGAAATTTTCCAGTCTTATAGTTCACATCTCAAGCTTCAAAATGGAGATATAATTTGTTCCATTTTGTTTTGTGAACTAGGAGATATAACTGTCCAAAGTTTGGGATGGAAACTGAACTCTGTTTTGGGGCAGTGATGAGTTTTATGTAATTCTGGAATTGTGTGGTGATTTTTAGTAATGGTCCATATTTTTCCTATAAATAAGACTTAAATACCTTTCATTTGGCTTTGGAATCACCTCATTTCAATGTTTCTATAATTAGTTATGATTTTTCAAAGTTTGAGCAGAAAATCTGCCAGAAAATCCGAAAATGGGAATTATGACATCATCTCATTAAAAGATGATGTCAGCATGGATTATTAATCAAATTGCTCATCTTCTTCAGCCATTTCACGCCATTTCCAGCTGAAGATAGTGAGAGAAAGTTGAGAGCTCTTAGAGAGAGAAAGAGGAGAAATCTCGCAAGGTAAGCCGATTTCTCCGACGATCTAGCTCCTAACGCGTATAACTCCGACTCTAAGCTACTCCTCTTTATTCTTTAAGTTTGTGAAGCTCAAAATTTGGTGTTTCAAAGAGGCTAGGGTTCAGCCAAATTTGAGAAAAGCTAGAAGGAGCTTGAGGTAACTTCCAAACTTTCGTATATTGCTTATTCTGGCTGCTGTGGGCAATTTAATCGGTGAAATTTCGCCGGATTGCCATTGGTTTTAAAGTTTGGAAATGATATGGCCTAGGGGTTATGCTGCCCAAATTGGGTCTTAATGTTAGTTGTAACCTAATGTAATGGTTAATAAAGTGGTTAGGAGTAGAAAGGAACGCGTTTACGGAGCCGAAATCGTAAAACCCCGATTTTCCCCGGAGAACTCATAAATTTCGGCCAGCCCTAGAAATGGGTCTTAGAGTTGGATTTTCAATGATTTGATGGTTCCATTGAGTTCAGGGGCGAAAATTAAGTGGGGTTACAGTTGGTCACTTTTTCGGAAAAGGCCGAAAAAGCATAATTACGAAAACACCCCTAAAACCCTAAAAGTAGGGCTGCCAAGGGCAATTTCGTAATTTGATATTGAATTTGATAATTCTGAGTACGGAAATGGATTCCTTGGGCGGAAATATGTTAGGATAGCTCATATTAGAATTTCGAGAAAAGTGCAACCGGTCCGGGTACGGCGGGCCCAGGCCGGGTCCCCGGGGGTATTTTTGTAAATTTTCATTATAGACTCATATAACCCTAAGTAACACTATGGAAGTGTCTAAATAGTGCATTTGGAATTGTAGGATTTGATATTTGCCGCCCTCGTGAGCCAACTACGCCAGCGAACGTCAGAAAGGAACGAGGTAGTAACTTTTCTTTCGTACCATATGTGATGCATTGTATGTGTGTATTATCATTGATTTGTGATAAACTCGTATGCTGCGACATTGTGAATATGTGTAAACACCGTCATACCAATAGTCCCTGAGTAGCTAACAACGGTTCGGGTTAGGGCGGTGTGCCTCCCCGGCGGAGAAAGGGGATGAGGATGAGGTGTGATATATGTGATTATGTGAGCCAAAAGGCTATTTGTGGAGGCCGACAGGCCATTTGTGAAAGCCGAATAGCTGTATGGGCTATAAGGCTATATGTATGCACTGCCACGCCAATAGTCCCTGAGTAGCTAACAACGGTTCGGGTTAGGCGGTGTGCCTTCCCGGCGGAGAAAGGGGATGAGGGTGGAGTGTGATTTGTGGTGCTGCTGCTGTATGATGATTTGCTTACATGCTGTGTGCTTATGTGTGGTATAAATGTTTTGTTACTACTGGGATTCTCTTGAATCTCATTCTTTCCTTTAACTAACCTTTCAGACAGGGCGAGTGGCTCTAAGGAGAAGCGTACGACCCGGAGCGGTTAGAATCCTGTAGGGACATTTATTTTGGTTATGTTGGTTGTAAAGAATAGTTGAACGTAGTTGTGTAGTCCCCTATATGGAGGTTGTAAACCCTTTTTGTGTATGAATGGAACCCGGGGGTTTCCGGGATTGCTATTAGATATTCTGATATGAATGAATGTGAATTAACTGCACAGGTGATTATATTCGATAATTGAACTTGAGACCGGAATAGGAAAGAAGTCTTGAAAATTTTATAAAGTCCCTACTTCACAGGGAGTTCTAAATGAGTTTTGAACTATTCGACGGTCTCTAAACCAATTTAATTACGTAATATCGAATTATAATTACGCTATTTAAGGCAGGGGGTTACAGGTCACTTGGTCGGTAACTTTCCGTTTTACCCGTTTTGCCCCTGATTATGGCAATTCCACTTGAGTTACCACTAAACTCATTTCTATTATTCATATCATCTTACCATGCGCCCTCACTCTTATTTAATTCAATTTAGATGTTTTCACATCATATTCTTCAAAAGTGTTTATTTAACAATAATTACATTCACTTCCGAAGTCATTAGCCCTTAAGCCCAAGTTGGGGAACATTACCTAGCTATGGTTTGGGACTTAGCTAAGGTACATGAACAAGTAGAGGATCCAAACAGTCATTTGGCCCTAAGTATTGTGCATACACACGATATAGTATGGATTTTCATTTTACACTATATGGGGCATTGCATATATAATTATCACATTTTATATGATTGATTGTATATTACTACTGAGATTTGTTTGAATCTCACCCTTTTTCAAATTAAAAAATATTCCAGCAGATGCTAGTGGCCCTAAGGGCAAAACTACTTATACTGGCAACTGAGGTGTATGAATCAAGAGAACGAAGCTATTGGTTATATTTAGTTTATTTTGATGTTTTTGGACAAATTGTAGATATATTTTCAAAGCCTATAGGGAGACTCCTGTATATAAACAAGTACTTTTTATCAGTATATCTGTGCTATTTCTGTGTACTTATGGAACTGTGCCTTTATCATTCTACATATATCGAAATGTTAAGGGGTTTGACACAAGTCAAGTGTTTGCTCTCTACTCTTAAGATATTTAAGGGCTTGTGTTTCACTCAATTCCACCTATTGCAATTTATCTATCATAGGCTTGTTTCTTATCTCAATCTCCACTATTTTATCCCATTGCACACTCAAATCAAAAGGACTTTCAAGCGTTGTAATGAACAAAGTAGGATAACAAAATGAAGTGATACATGGAGAAATACTTTGATTAGTGCTAAGCAATTCAATGACAACATAAAAAAAATGAAGGAATACCCACTTAGAGAAAACAAAGTCACCTACACTATAAACAACATTTATTCATTTGACCTCAATAATTTTTCTTTTCTTTCTTTCTTTGATCTTTCCCCTTTTTTTCATTCTATTTCTTTTTTTTTTTGCTTTATATGACTCATTCACTTTGTTTCATTTCTTTCATTCATATTTCTTTCTTTGTTTTTTTCATATATCTTTTTTTTCTATTTCACTTTTCTTTGTGCTAACTTCACCTACTCCTAGTCTTTACTTTCTAACTCTACTTTTTCAAATCGCTTTTCTTAACACATACTAAAGTAAAAAATGAATGGGAAGAAAGAGATATAAAAATTGCATATATCAAACAAAGGGCTATTTACTATATGTAATTTTTAATAAAAAAAATGAGGCTCAAATGGGGTAAAGCAAAGGATTTTCATGTGATGAGGATAGACATTTAGCCGAATTAGCTATGAAATAAATGCCCAAATCATCTTTGTATGTGCAAAAGGATTTTAAGCTTCAAAAGAGATACAGGACAAGTTCTAGACATGAAATCAAGATAAGTGCACTCCTTAAAAGAAATGAATATTTAGGCTCAAGTTTCTCACCGGTTCTTGACATCTTAAAGTAAATTACCTAACCAAATTCTTTGCCTATTTACTAACTCTCTCATAAGATAGAACCAAATCCTAATAAAACTCAATCATTTTTAAATTCAAATCAAGCCAACTTTGATAATGTTCACAAGTAAAATCCAAGCTTCAAAAAAACAATTTTTTTGGTTCAAAATTTTCCCTCGGAAAAACACTTTTTTTATGTCAAAACCAAAGAAAATTTTCAATATTCAAAAAAAATTAAGGACAAGTCATGCAAAATCAATAGCACCCTCACCCTCACACTTAAATGTCACATTGTCCTCAATGTAACAAGTAACACTAAGTAAAGGAAGTGAATAGGCAACCATATCCAAGTGTAGGGATAACAAAAGCTTATAAGATCTCATATTTTTACCAATTGAGCAAAACAAACAAACACATGCAAATCTAGACCATAACCAGCTTTCATTCCCAACAACATATGATCAACAACAAATAAAACAAAATAAGGTAAAGTAGAAGAAGAATCTCCTCTTTTTCCTTTGTTATGTACTCTCAAATGCTCTTGATTGTTGCTACCAAAGTGGAACGCATCATTAGGGACTACAAAAATCCTACAAAATAAAAGAAACATCAAAGCAACTCAACCAAAGAAAACAAAAGGGAAATTGAACTACCAAAACCTTGGGTTGTCTCCTAAGAAGCACTAAGTTTATAGTCTTCTAACATACTTCTCAAAACAATCACTAATCATAAGTATCAAATACTTCAATTACCTTGACTTCATTTCTTTTAAAGCAGCAAGGTTTCACATAGAAAAATGATCATTCATGTCAATTACTTGTACTTTTTCAATCATAGGCAATATCAAAGTACAATCATTCACTGAATTTAAAGAAAGATCAACATGCACATTTCTGCAATTAGATATAAAGGCTTCCAAAAATTTGGAGCATCCAAGAATATCAACTTGACTCTCATCCAAAAATTTGTACTTTTGCACTATTTCTATTTGGGGAAAACTAGAAAAAGTGAAAAAATTTGTCATCAATGCAAAGTGATTATGTTATAATCTTTTTTTTTATTAGATTTTTTTTATCAGAGATTAATATGTTATGATCAAAATCCAACTTAACCACATAATTAATTTTTTTTGGTAGAACCGCATCATTAATTTATTATTGAGTTTGTCTAATATTTATATAAAGAGTTTCATTTTTCATATTATTGGTAGATATTATATCTTGAATCAGATTTTTAGAGTTTTATTTTAGATGTAATTGTAATTTACGGGGTTAAACTGAAAATTGAATAAGATAAATTCAAGATTCATGATTAATCATTCAAACTTATTCACACAAATGAGAAAAAAATAATAAATTCTCTTTCATAATTTTCCTCCCATATTTCATATGAATTTTTAAATTTTTATAAATTAAACAAAATTTCTCTTATTTTTACAACTTTCAGTACATAACTATTTTAAAAAAAAGTCAATCATTGTTCAATTTTGTAAAAAAATATAATTTTATTTTTGCAATTACACAAACTTTAACTGAAAATAAAAATGATATAATTTAGGAACACTCAAAATCATTTGTAATTTATTATATATGTTAAAGAAAAGGTTATGCATATCTAGAAAATTATAAAAATATGTAATTTTATACAATTTTAAGGGAGTTGATATTGTTTGAGCAAATTTCGGTTAGGGATGGGTCTAATAGACGAGAGGTCACCAACAACAACAAAAAACGCGAGATCGAGAACAAATATTTGTATTATTGATAGTTTATTGCTTTTGATTACAAGGAAAGAATATGGTAAGCCTTAGAACTCAAAGCATGGAAAATGGTTTGAAGTAGCTTTCAACGTAAAAAGACTTGGATTCCCCTTTCATTTTTTGTCTCCGTTTTGTATTGATGGTCTACTATATATCCCCCCTTCCTTGGCCTATTAGCTACTATATTTCAGGATCAAGATAGGTGTGATCATCCCATTTTCCTTGGATCCGGGAGCTTTTTACGACTGGTTAGTTGTTTTGGTGATCATAGGTGTCGTGATATTAGCTCAAGTTTGTCGGCCTTTTGGAGCTGCTCTTACTAGGCTTCCATGTAACACTTTAATTCTATAATCAATCTGATGAGTTTTACACAGCGAATTCAAACCACTAAGCGGTACTCCTTTGTAAAGTTCTTTCAATTCCCAACCTCAAGACAGGACTCGAACTTGTAGTTGAGTGAGTTTTTCCGAATAGTTGAAAACTTTTTAAAAACTATCATAAGGTGGTTCGTAACTCATCGTTTCTTAATTCCTTTTATTATTATCAGAGTATTTCTCTACTTAATAAATTTCTTCGCTTACTTGACTAATGTGCTTGTACCGTGAGATTACACCTTTCCTATTTCATTTTATTGCGCTTAGGAAACATTCATCCATCATGTGGGTCATACAATTAACCACATCAAACATCAATATTTACATAATGGAGTATAAATCCTCAGGTTTACATTGCAACTTCTTCTTCATGTACATTGTTCTGCATCCCACTTCTATGCTTACATGCTTATATGGTTGGTGAGGGGAGAGTGAGATTCTAGAGAATATCATTAGTAAACTTTGCTAACTATGCAAATAAGATACAAGCTTTATGCATGACATGCTTGCTTACATAAATTCATGCCAACTTATTGACATATTTGCATGCTCAATATTTAACAGATTACGCTAATGGCCAAGACATAAGCAAAACAGAGCTTCAATTATTCACATATACTTCACACAATTCATCAAAGCAATTCAACACATCAATGTATAAGCATACTTATCAAGTAAATGCAAGTCAGGAAAGTTTTACTACCTTTTGTCTTTATGTCCTCTTCTTGTCTACTTTTCTTCTAACCATTGAAGTTACTTAAAGATTCTTCCATTCTTCTTCTTCATTGATAGCTCATGGCCCTAGACACATATTCACATTATGTGGTTAATTTATTAGAGCCATGAAAGTAAGTCATCACTCATGACTTATCTTAACCCTTGGAGTTCAACTCTACTACCATTTACACCAAGTACAATCCACCCTTGGATATCCATCTTATTACAATTTACCCAAGTACTAGAACATATCTCTACCCTTAGGTTTTAATCTTATTACAATAAAATCCATGTAATAGCACTTACTTCTACCCTTACAAGTCACTCTTATTTGCCATTCAATCAAACTCCTCTACTAATAGCATGTATCAAATTAAACTTCAAAAATTCATAACTCACAATCTGCTAACCAAAATGGCACACATTATTGATCAAATTAAAGCTTAGAATGTCTACTAATAGCATGTAAATTGTCACAGCCTTTGGACACCATTTGGTCAGTCAAAACCAAGCCATAAGCAATCTGACTTTCAGAAAACGAATCGGCAGCACTATTTCTTTAACTTTAATTTTTAGGTTTTCAACCCGGTCTTTCTAAAATTCCTCCAATAGGCTATTCCTACACATTTTTTTAGTGTATAATCCATTTAAAACCTCAAAAACAAGAAAATCACATCCCTTCCTATTGTTTTAGGTTTGGTTGAAACATAAGGACCCCAATGATCTCATGAAAACTTAATAAAACCTCAAGAGAACATGCTCAAATCAGAGCCTAGCTTACCTCTATCTAGTGCCATAGTCTATTCTTGATTCTGGCAGCACCTCCACCTAGTAGACAACACCAAATACCTCAAATTAGAAATCTAAAATCGTAGAAATATAGCTCTCCACAAATAGAAGAAGATATGTTAAGACTCTCGCCGCCAAAAATGTCGATTTGGGCTTGAATGGGGGCAAGAACACCTTGTATTCTTACTATTAATCCACCTTCTCTCCTCTTTCATTTTTCCTCTTTATTTGGCCTCCTGGCCGAAATTTAAAGAGAAGAGGGGGGAGAATTTGTCTTGTGTTCACATGTGTCACACATGTGTGGCTTAGGGTGTGCCGTGGGTCCTTGACCTGCTTGGTCTCGTCTTCTCTCTTTCTTGGCTGACTCTTTCACCTTGGAAAGGAAGAGTCTGATGAATTCCCCTGACTCCCTTTTTAGTGTTTGGGAAAGTCAATCATGTCATCAGATTGGAGACTGGTGGATTTGCTAACCACAGGGCTAGGTGGTACCTTTTTAGAGTGCCAACTAAAAGGCAAAAAGCAAGTACGATCATGACGGACAAGTGTCACCCTCTTGTGGTGCTAACTATAAAGTGAAGTTATCATTAATCACTTTATTAAACTACTTTAATATAGTTACTTTAATAAAGCTACTTTATCGGTGTTTACTTCGGATCCTACTTGGGTTTTCCTCAGGACTGCATCACATATACCGAGGTCTGCCAAATGGCGTCTAGAACCCCTGTGTCCCATAAGATGGAGCCAAGTGTGCCCTTGCACACATACACCGATATATTCTACTTGATGACTTTCATATATTGTCCCTCACACTATCCGGAGAGTTACTATAACCCCCTCCATAATTATTATTTGAAATATGCGATTAAAATGAATTAGAGACCATCAGATAAACAAAAATCATTTCAATTGCTATCCTTAAGATAGGGTTTTCACAAATACCTTTTGAAATCTAATACACCGGGTCTCATTCATATTTCGAATACAATTACCTCACGAAGATAAATCACATTCACAACAATCAGAGTGCACAACATAATAATCCCAGTAATCCTAGGTTCATACCCTTACTAAGGATTTACAAATGCCTATTAAGGGGATTACACAATATCCTTTCAAATACACATCCAAATATACATCCCAAAATACATATATAAAATA
The DNA here is from genome assembly GCA_963242795.1 of Inga leiocalycina. Classification (NCBI taxonomy): domain Eukaryota; kingdom Viridiplantae; phylum Streptophyta; class Magnoliopsida; order Fabales; family Fabaceae; genus Inga; species Inga leiocalycina. The sequence continues at coordinate 47,382,643 of OY725322.1, read as the reverse complement.
TATACAATAATCCCAACCAAAATTGATAACCAACTACCAAATCAAATATCCATAGGGAGTCCTCGCCGCCCTTGGTTGCTTGCTCCCTCCTTGAGCCACCTGTCCTATCTAAATTGTTGGTAGGGGAGGGTGAGATTTGAGAGAATCTTAGTAGGAGACAGGTACCAATATGCATGCAAGATAAATGTTTAATGCATGACATGCTTGCATTACATAACTGATGCTCACACAATGACAAATTTGCAAGCTCAACGTTTCAAACAACATACTTATGGCCATAACATAAATTAAAACAGAGCTTCAATCATTCATATATATTTCATATAATCAAGCAAAGAAATAACATGCATCAATACACCAAAACAAATATTAGAGCTTGAAGGAGAGGTAAGTTCCCTATACTTGTTCTTTCCACATGCGCTCAGTATCGGCTACTCGTGATCACAACGAATATCGAACCCTATAAACCAAATTAAGGATATAGGGTTATTCTCTATTTCAAATCCTCACTTCCATAGCACTTAAAGTTGGTTATCATTATAGTCCCTTAAGTGGCTAATAATAAGCTCAACAAAATCTTAAAAGGATTAGGAAGTACTAGGTTGGAAACCATTTTTTAAAATCACAAAGTGCTGAAAAAAGGGGTGGCTATAGCCAAGAATTCTCTGGCTACGGCCAAAAACAACATAGAAGGTTTTTGGCTGCAGCCAAGATTTTCTGGCTGCGGCCAAGACCTACACAAAAAGTTTTATGCTGCAGCCGAGAACGTTTGCTTGCAACTAAAGAAAATTCAGAAATTCATAACTAATTCCAGAAAAATCGAAATGAGGTGATTCCAAAGCCTGGTGAAAGATATTTAAGTCCTATTCACTAGAAAAATATGAATCAAGGCTGTCAATCACCATAAAAATACAGAATTGCTCAAACTCCAAGATTGCTCTAAAACAGATTCTAGTTTTAATCCCAAATTTTGGACAATCATAACTCCCAGCACACAATGAAATGACATGAATTATTTGTCCATTTTAAATATTGGGATGTGAACTTTAAGATTGAAAAGTTTCATAATTTTTAGACATCATTTGGCCATTCAAAACGTCAATACAAACAGACTGACCAGAACAGAATTCACATTGGATAGAATTTCAGTTTTGGCTCAATTGCTTCCAATGGTCCAATTTTCACATCAAACAACATTCTCACACAAAATTTCACAAGGAATGCATTAGAAACCCCAAATCAACCAAATTCACATCACATTGATGTGTTCCACAATAATCTCAACATGTCATCATTATTCCACAACACAAACTCAACATTGCAAACTCTTTCCATTTCAAATTCAAAACCAATTCCAATGGCAACAAAGCACAATATGATACCATTTTTACCACAATACACTAACCAATTCATCCATTTCAAAATCACATGAAAATTAGGGCAAATTTCAAAATTCACAAAACTTAACCAATGATCATAAAACTTTGGTCAAAATGCATCAAATACTCACCTCTCCTCTTCCTCAAGATTGTTCCTTGATCTCCCAACTTTCCAATTTCTTCAAGCACTCAAACACCTTTTTTTCACAAATCTAAAACCATAGAGATGAAGCTCTCATCACTATGAACAATATTATAGAAGGATATTTGAGCATTAGAGGACAACTACAAGGCTAAATCTCACCTTTTTCCTTTCTATTTCCTTCCCAAGCTTGTCGAAAATGGAGGTTTTAGAGAGAGAGGATGAGATAAAGAAGAAGGATCAGTTTTTGGATCCACAAATTCCCATTTGGCCAAACTAAAAGAGAAGAGAGGAGAGAGGAATGAGTTTGAAAAATTGACCAAGATCCAAGGGTTCACAAAGTGCTAAGTGTCATACTCTTGCTCCATCTTCCATGAGCTCACATAGGCGCGCACACACATGATTCCACCCTTTGATCTCCTACAAAAATCAATCCTAACCATTGATCTTTAAGTTACCAATGAGTTTTCTCTTCAGTAACTGACCAATTGGCCAGTAACTTTACCATTTTGCCCCTGATTATGGTAATTCTTCTGAATCACCACCAAACACATTCTTCTTATTCTATTTCACCATACATATGCTCTCCCCTATATTTTCATTCAATTTAGATGTCGATCTATAATTGAACTTAAATATAGGGTTTGGATACGAACTACCACACATCCGAATCACAACTTATATCTTATTCTCCAAAAGTGTTGGTTTAACGATAATCACACTCACTTTTAAAGTCATTAACCCTTAATAAAAAATTGGGATATTATATTTCTCCCCCTGTAACAAAAAATTTCGTCCTCGAAATTTGTTACACCACTTAACCATAAATTATGGATACCTCATCATGATGATTTCCGTTTCATTCACTTATAGTTACAATCCTTGAGAGTCACTCTGCCTCTCATCATTATGCGGACTCTTCCCAAACTGGGCTTAGTCATCTCCTGATATAGGTTTTTCCTCAAATTTCTAGGCCCAAAATTCAAGATATTGCATTCCAAGAGTTGGGTCTTACTCATTGAATCCCTTCATACTTTTGGCCAAAATCGCCCTAGGTGGGTTTACTTGGTGCGCGAGGCAAGATAGCTGTTTTGAGACATACACTAATAAATCCCCTACTCTCTAAGCCTAATCAAGCATTGCCTTTGAGAGTAAACCTCGATCTTGTCCATTAGATTCTCTATTCAATCTGAGAGCTATTTATAATCCATCACTGTGCCAGGTGTTCCTTCCTGAGGTACCCTTCCAACTTCTAGTCAGTTACTTAACCTCCATTTGTCAGTTACAGTGCACTTTTTTTGCCTCACCTCCCCTTTCTCTCATTTTCTCTCATTTCGGTGGTTTTCTTCTTTGACACATTTTTAGAAGCTTTAAAGCGAGATTGAGAGCTCTGGGTCTTCCTTTTTCAGAAACTAGTAAAGGTACCTCTTTTATCTTCTTTTGCTTTGTTCTCCTTCTATCTTAACTGCTGGTAATGCTTGTTGTAGTGTGTTTGGTTTTTGTTTCCCATGAGTAGAAAGGTTAGGGTTTTGCCTTACTATAGGTTTTCTTTAGATTTTCTTCGTTATGCTACTTTGTGCTTCTTGCTTCTACGTTTTTAGACGAGGTTCCTTTGACATTTTGGGTGGTTTTTGACTTTGAAGGGTTGCTTGAGAACCTTGCATTGCTTCATGTAGGTCATTATGTCAGAAGTGAGTGTTTCATATCAAACTTGTGTCTATTGATGAGTCGAGTATGGGTAGTGCGGAAGATTAGAGTTTTTCTGTAGTGCTAACAGATATTGGGGTATTGGAGGAGTCTATTGTGTCTACCTTGAACTGTAAGGGTCTTAGGAAGATTTGCACCGCCTATGGATTTCTTGAAGACGTATGTGTGAGAGTCTCTCTTACTATTGAGAGAGCCAATTCATACGCGAAGGGCTAGCCTTCCAAGTTTGCAGAGGTTTTTAGGTATTGGACTTGTATTCCTTTCATCTATTGATTTTGGGTATATGCAAACAATTTGATCTAGCTCTTTCTAAGTTAATGCCCTATGTGGAGTGATTCGTTCTATCCTTAGAGGCCTTGAACAGGTTGAATGATACCGAGATTTTAGTAGAGAACTTACTTTAACCTTACTATTTGCTGATAAGAGGTAGAGGGATGTATACCCTATTCAGTAGGACCAAGCATTCTATCCCTATCAAAGGGAACTAGATCAATAACCATGAGTGTAAGGAGCGTTTTGTGTTTGTGGACTACTTCTATTTGGTTGAAGATGGCCAAGGCATTCACACTAAATAGAACCCTTATGGTGAGTTCCTTCTGTTATTTTGTTTCTTGGTTGGTGCGTGTCATTCTAAGTAACTAATCAGTTTTTTTAGATGTTAGCATGGATAGAAAGGCTCTAGAGGGTAATGACAAAAAGAAGATTGACTACATCCTAGCCATCCTTACTTCAGAAATAGATTTTTCTGTTTTACTTGATTTGAAGAACACTCCTTCTGGTAAAGTTTCTTATGTGTTACGTCTTACATAGCCTTGCATACTAGGTTTATCTAGACTCTTGACTACTTGTTTTGTTTTCTTTTAGTCAAAACCATCATGATGGCTAGGACATGCAAACTACATAGTGGAAGCAAATTAAAGTCAAGGCTACGTTCTTAGTCTAGAGCCTAAATTAGATATCCCCTTAAGCAGGCTGTGTCTGTTCTTGTAGTCCCTGAAGTTTAGCAAAAGGGTAAGGGCGTGGTCAAGCCTATTAAAAAGCATAAGATTACTAAGGAAAGCTTGTCGAGAGATCTTAGCTTATAGTTTCCTTCCTCAGTCTCCTTGGTTTTTGACACATCTTAAGCACTACTCGTGGTGCATCGCTTACTGTTTCCTAATGATCGAGCAAAATTGAAGGCCTAAAGCTTATTAGTTGTGGTGTCTTCCTATCTTTCCCATATGCTTCAGGTAAGATTTCATTCCTTATTGTCTTACTTCGTGTCTATTTTAGTTTCTAACTTCCACTGTTGGTGTGTAGGGTGTAACCCCCTGCCTAAATTAGCGTAATTATAATTCGATATCACTTAATTAAATTGGTTTAGAGACCGTCGGATAGTTCAAAATTCATTTAAAACTCCCTTTCATAGTAGGGACTTTACAAGATTTTCAAAACTTCTTTCCTATTCTGGTCTCAAGTTCAATTATCGAATATAATCACCTGTGCAGTTAATTTACATTCATTTATATCAGAATATCTAATAGCAATCCCGGTAACCCCCCGGGTTCCATTCATTCACTAGAAGGTTTACAATTCCCATATAGGGGATTGCACAACTGTATTCCAACCCAAAAATAATTTACAGAACCCTGTCCAAGATGAATAACCAAAATATCTAAAACAAACGTCCTTACAGGATTCTATCCGCTCCTAGTAGTCCGCTTCTCCCTGGAGCCACTTGCCCTGTTTGAAATGTTAGTTAAAGGAAAGAATGAGATTCAAGAGAATCCCAGTAGTAACAATCTATTCATACCATACATAAGCACACAGCATGTAAGCAATCATCACACATCGGCGCACGAATCACACTCCACCCTCATCCCCTTTTACTGCCGGGAAGGCCCACCGTCCTAACCCGAACCGTTGTTAGTGACTCAGGGACTGTTGGCGTGGCAGTGCATATACATAGCCTTATAGCTCATACAGCTATCCGGCTTTCACATTCGGCCCATCGGCCTTCACAAATAGCCTTTCGGCTTTTCACATAATCACACATATCACACCACAACCTCATCCCCTTTTACCACCGAGAAGGCACACCGTCCTAACCTGAACCGTTGTTAGCGACTCAGGGACTCTCGATATGCCAGTGCTTACACAAATCCATAAATGTTGCAGCATACGATTCATCACAAATCAATGATATAACACACATACAATGCATCATATATGGTATAAAAGAAAAAGTCACTACCTTGTTCCTTACTGACGTTCGCTGGCACAGTTGGCTCATGAGGGCGGCAAATATCAAAGCCTCTAAACAAAATAAAAAATGGTGGATTAATTTCCTACCCCCAATTCCCACTTTCAAACACTTAGAATAGGTTCCATATGAGTCCCCTAAATGGTTATAACAAGCTCAAGGAGAACCTAAAAGGATTGGAGAGTACTAGGTTGGAAATTGCTTTGCAAACTCACAAAGTGCTGAAAATTGGGTTCTGGCTGTAGCCAAGAATTCTCTGGCTGCAGCCAAAAATGGCTAAAAACGTCACAGAAGCATTTTGGCTGCAACCAAGAATTTTCTGGCTGCGGCCAGGTCACACACAGAAAGTTTTGCGCTGCAGCCAGAATTTTGGCTGTAGCTAGGGAAACTTCAAAAATTCATAACTCGCTCTAGAAAACTTGAAATAAGGTGATTCCAAAGCCCATTGAAAGATATTCAAGTCCCCTTTATGGGAAAAATATGTAAAAGTATCAAGAATCACCACAAAAGTCCAGATCTACCAAAACCCTAACATTGTGCCAAAACAGGGTCCAGTTTTGATGCCAAACTTTGGACAGTTCAAACTCCTAGTTCACAAAGCGAAATGACACAAAATTTATGTCCATTTTTAAGCTTGGAATGTGAAATTTAAATCTGGAAAGTTTCAGAATATTTAGACACCATTTACCTATTTAAAACATCCATACAATCTGACTGCCCAGAATAAACTTTCAATGGACAACATTTCCATTTTTGCACCAATGCTTCCAATGGTTCCCAAATTCATATCAAATACCATTCCCACATAAATTTGCCCAAGGAACCCATTGGAGCCATCAAAATAATAAAATTCCATCCATATTGACATGTTCCACCAAAATCTTTACATGTCAACACAATATACACAATCCACCACAATGCAATTCCTTTCATTCTAAAAATTCCAAACCAACTCCCATGGCATAAAGACACAATTTAACACCACATTCTACACAACACCCTAACAATTCAAGCATTCAAATTAGACCAAAAATCAGGGCAAAGATTCAAAATTCTCAAAACCAAACCAATGACCACAACACTTATACCAAAAGGTATCAAATATTCACTACAACTTCTTTCCAAAGCTATTTCTTTGATTCTCCTACTTTCAAATCCCCACAAGTTCTCAAACTCCACTAATCAAAAATATGAAACCATAGAAATAAAGCTCTCAACCCCTTGAACAATATTAATGAAGGTGAGTTGAGCATACAAGAACAAATCCTCACCTAACTTGAGCCTTCTTCTTTCTCTTTCCTTCAAGCTTTGAACGAAAATGGAGATGAGAGGAGAGATGAGATGATGATGATGATGATGATGAAGGGAAAATAATCAGATTTTTGGTCTCTACTTTAGCCTATTTGCCGACCTAAGTGGAGGAGAGAGGGAGAAAAAGAGATTGAAACATTGAGTTGATCAAAGGCTCACAAATGGACACTTGGCAACATCTTGGCCCTCCTTTCCTAACCTCACATAACACATGCACACACACAACTCCTCTCATACTCATTAATCCTAACCATTGATCTCGAGTTACGTATGAGTTTCCTCTTCGGTAACTGACCAATCGGTCGGTAATTTACCATTTTGCCCCTGATTATCACAATGCTTACAAAACTATCACCAAGCACATTTTACATTACAATTCACATAATATACTTCAAATGTGCTTAATTATCATTAACTACATCACTTTGAAGTTATTAATCCTTGATTACAATCTAGGATATTACATAGGGTTTCCAGGGTATGCTTTTTTAGGAGAGTGAGACTTCTGATCTAGCATCCTAAATATTGGAGAAGGAAAGGACCGTTCAAGAACTTCAATGAGAGGTGGCTAGTCTCTTGTCAAACCAGTCAAAAAGGGAGGCCCACTTGGAAAACCTTTTGAGGGACTTGAGTGGGTCTAAGAGCAAGGAAGTTGACCTTAAGGCTAAGGTGGAAGCCTTAAAGTAGCAACTATTAAACATCAGAGTGGAGGCAAACTTTAAGATTTGTTCCAACTTATATGGGAGTATTGGGAAGGTAAGTCTGCCAAGTGGGACCCAACCTTATCTATTGAGGAGTATGCAACCATGTTTGATTACAAGCTGGAGGTCGAGGTTATAGAAGATGACATGTTTAATGCCTCTCCTAATGAGGCCAAGGTGACCTTGGGGATGGAGCCAGTAGTGGTCTAAGGGATGGTGCGATGGGCAGTGTCCCATAAAACTCAGACAAGATTACTGCATTTGGTTCATAAGCTAATAAGTAGAACCAGGTTATGTCCCTTTTGTTTTCTTTACCTTTCCCCTAACGCTTTAGAAGCCCATATTGGGCATTACCTTTTATAGGTCGTATGTGGCCTTTTGGGATACAAGTTTGCTCAAGACTTCAACTTTAAGTTTTACATTTCGTTGGATGGTAAGGCTAGTGTTTGGTGTATGCTAGAACCCCTTTTAATCTTTTCTGTACAAATATTTTATGTGCATTTTCTAACTTCTTTGCATGCCATTACATTATTGATCTGCATCTTACCAAATATATTGGTTTGGTGAGTGAATGCTCAAGTCATATTCTCATGAGCTAGTTTGTGTGTTGTCGCTAGATGTATTTAAGATTGGGTTCACCCTTTCTTAAAACATTAAAAGGAAGTACTTCTTAGTTTGGGGTATTGTTAGCATAGGATCGTATCCCACATACTTGTTTATTTTGCCAAGTAGTGCAATTTGGCAAGTAGGTAAGTTACATCTGGGCCATAAAATAGGCACAACAAATGTTACATTGTCATTCTATTAGGGGAGTGATTTATAAAGTAGACATCAACATTTTACATTATTCTTGTAAAAATTCTTAAAAAGGTTTAGACAAAGGATGTAGATTAGTTTACTGGTGCGTGCACTGCTGGGATCTGACCTGATAAAAGTTTCATCATAGAACCCTGGGAAAGTGTAGTTTAATAACTGGTGGGATTTTTGGTTCGTGGTCGCCTTTATGGTGTTAATCATCATGTTTCCAGATCTTGTCCATATGGTTTGTGAGTGTAGTTATGTAGTAACTAAATTACAGAATCGAGATTTAGAAATCATACCTTTTGAGGTGGATTGTGTTCCAGCTTTACTAGACAGCCTTCCTATCCCGATTTGTCAACTAGTATGCACCTTGTCGAACAACTTTTATTATCTAGTAAGGTCCCTCATATGTTGGGCCTAACTTACCATCACTAGCATCCTTCGTATTTTGAACGATTCTCCAAAGCACCCAGTCCCATACTTTGAATTGCCTGGATCGTACGTTTTTGTTGTAGTACCTAGCCACCTTTTGTTGGTATACTGTGAGTCTAAACAAGGCTTGTTCTTGACATTCGTCAAGAAAGTCTAGTTGGTTAGCTATAGCTTATCTGTTAGATTCTCTTTCTATCCAACTATATCACAAGGAAGGCATTCCAACCATAATAGGGGTCATTACTTCAGACCCATATACTAGAAAGAATGGTGTCTCTCCTATTGAAGTTTGGGAAGTGGTTTGATAGGCCTATAAGTTTAAAGGGAGTTCCTCGGCTCATCTACCTTTCGCTTTGTCAAGCCTTTTCATTAGTGAGTTGATGATGATCTTTGTTATGAGTGTAAGTGATTTATTAAAAGGTGCAAGTGTACACTGTCGTAAACAAGTAATACAGAGGTGAGTAGAGTATCATTCCCACGAGGATTGATTACTAAGTACCAAATTAGTAATCTTAATTCTATTTAGTCGATTGATTAGTTGATGATTGAGATTAAAAAATTTAAAATTATTAAATATGAATGCAATTAATATGAAAACAACTTTGAGAAAAGCCCGAGGGATCTTATTTCATTTAACAAATTTTGGATTGAATCACCTATTTATTCTATTCCAATTTATTCTACATGATTGATAGCCGAGTTTTCCTAATTTAATGACTAGCCTCTTCTAATGTCAATAAATTCTATAATTAATTGCTAATCCAATATATCCCTATATGAATTAAAGCAATTAATCATGCATTAAGATTTATGGAAGTCATTAAGACTATACAACCCATATGAATATATTCATATTTCATATGCAAAATTATGGTTTCAAATATAGGATCTACATACATGCATCTCCTTCCCATCTCATCATACATATTGAATTTATTCAAAAGATGGCTAATCAATTGAAAGCATTGAGAACGATAATCAAAACTCAATCATGAAGGAAAAATTAAAACTAGATTTAATAAGTTAAGATTCAAGCCATTATTAGTAAGCTATATCATCACCCTAGGAAAATGAAAATTTAGCTGGTGATGAAATTAAAGAAAAACAAAAATAAATTGAAATCTTCATAAATATTGGATGAAACTTGATTATTAAATTTTAAAACACAGATACAACTACAAGATGCATGAAAATGGAAAAATCTAGCCTTCCATATAGGAGGTAAAACCTTCCATATAGGTGGCAACCTATACCATTCATAAAGGAGAACTACCTAAGCCTTCCATGAAGGAGACATGCAATAAGCAAATATAATACATGAAATGAACTCTAAGATGGTGTGTTTCCTTGTGTCTTGAGCTCCTCTATTTATAGATAGAGAAGGTGTGAAACCCCTTTCTTATATTGACTTGCAGCAGAATATTAATGCGTGGTTTGGTGGGCACAATAGGAATAACTCAAATATACTGATATTATTGATACAATATATTTGATTGTATACAGAATTCCCATACAAGGTATTGAACTATAAATTATAGACCTTAAAAATAATACAAGGTCTTCAGATATCCAACTTTCCCTCTTAAATTGTCTGGAACCTTTGGTTGCTGGTAATACGCTACCGCCCTTTTACCCATTGCCTGCTGCACAAAACTATATATTTGTATAGAAAGGGTGCGATTCAAAAGACTCTTAGTAGTAATAGACTATCAATCATATAAAATGTCATAAATAAATATGCCATGCACCAAATCATGCAACAAAACCATGACACTATATATGCACCGTATGTGTTAGTGTACCACAGTTGGGCCTTAGACCACAACTAGGTATTGAGTGTGTTTACTGTAACCCCTGCCTTAAATTATGTAATTATGATTCGATAAAACGTAATAAAAGAGGTTTGAGACCGCCGGATAGTTCAATACGTATTAAATTACCTACCAAGCCGTAGGACCTTACAAGATTTTCAAAACTTCTTTTCTATCCCGGTCATGTTTTCAATTATCGAATATAATCACCTGTGCAGTTAACTTACATCCATAAATATCAGAGTTCGTAATTTAAACCCCGGCAACCCCCGGGTACATCTATACATTCATAGAATTTCAAATTCCAAGTAGGGGATTACAAACCAAATATTCACACTATTTACATCTCAAAATGTAATACAGTAATCCCTATCCAAAAAAATTAACCAACAAAAGCCATACTAATGTCCCTAGGAAACTCTAACCGCTCCGGGTCCCTCGCTTCTCCTTAGAGCCACTCGCCCTGTCTGAAAGGTTAGTTCAAAGGAAAGAATGAGATTCAAAAGAATCCCAGTAGTAACTAAACATTTATACCACATATAAGCACACAGCATGTAAGCAAATCATCATACAGCAGCAGCACAAATCACACTCCACCCTCATCCCCTTTCTCCGCCGGGAAGGCACACCGTCCTAACCCGAACCGTTGTTAGCTACTCAGGGACTATTGGCGTGGCAGTGCATAAACATAGCCTTATAGCACATAGCTATCCGGCTTCTCAAATGGCCCGTCGGCCTCACAAATCGCCTTTCGGCTCACAATCAGCCTTTCGGCCCACATAATCACACCTCATCCTCATCCCTTCTCTCCGCCGGGAAGGCACACCGTCCTAACCCGAACCGTTGTTAGCTACTCAGGGACTATTGGACTAACGGTGCTAACACATATCCACATAAGTCGCAACATACGAACTTATTACAAATCAATGATAATACACACATACAATGCATCATATATGGTACGAAAGAAAAGTCACTACCTGATCCCTTCCTGATATCTCTGGGCACAGTGGGCTCACGAGGATAGCAGATGTCAAATCCTATAATCAAAATAGGGACATTTGGTTAATTTCCTTTTCCCAAGTTCTTACTTCAATAACACTCTAAGTTGGTATTCATTTGGACTCTTTAGATGGCCATTAAATGCCCATACATATGCCTAAAGGGTTGGGATAACTATCCCCAAAGATCCCTCTTTAGAAAGCTAAACGCTGATTTTTGGACCCCTCACTCGCACTCCTCACTCGAGCACAGAAGGCCGTGCTCGAGCACAACCCCCATTTTCACTTAGAGCACCCGCGAGTGAGACGCAGGAAGTGCTTGCCCGAGAGCAACTCCCGCGACCAACCTACACTCTCACTTGAGCACAAAGGCTGTGCTCGAGCAGAGACCCCGAGCACACTCGAGCACTACGGAAGTGAGACCCTGCGAGTGACAACCCAAGAGCATCTCTCAACATCCTACCACAAGTGCACTCGAGCACAACCCTGTGCTCGAGCACAGACCCTCAATACCCGCGAGTGTTCCCGCTCACCTCCAACAATCTCCCACGAGTGATAACCCGAGACACTCACCCCCAGTGATTCATGCACCCTCACTCGAGCACAAACATGCTCACTCGAGCATGTTCATCTTGTGCTCGAGTGAGTTCTTCCCTCACTCGAGAAATCACACCAGATACCCATAACGCAGCAACTGAGTTGATTTACCAGAATTCACCAAATGAATTCCAATGGTTCCATAACTCATACCATTACTCATTCTCATCCAAAACCTCACCATAAACCCATTGGTAACCCAAAATAACCAAAATTCAACTCCATTAACACCTTCTCACTCTAGATCATCAAACCACTCAAAACCTCATTCTAACAACTTCCCTTATTCAACTTTAAATCAAATTCTAATCACTCCCAAGTGTCAAAACTGACCAAATGAACAGTGACACTTTCACCAAAAGCTACCCTTCAATTAACATATATATCAAAATGCATTACAAACCTACCTCTTCAACTTGCTAAAATCAGAACTTGGATTCCTCCACTTTCAAATTCCCTCAATTTGCCACACACCACCAATCCAAAGTCTGAACACATGGAAATAAAGCTCTTACCCTTTTGAACAATATTAATGAAGGTGGTTAAGCATATAAGATCATTTACCTTCACAAATTTCAAACCCTTCCTTTCTCTTTCCTGCCAAGCTCGCCGAAAATGGAGGAAATAGAGAGAGAGAAATGAGTTGGTGAAGATATGATCACTTATTTCTCTTTTCCCCATGCATGCCAACGAGTTGAAGAAAGAGAGGGAGGAGAAGAATAGGTTGAATATTTGACTTAATCCAATGGTCCTTCTCTTGCCTCTTGTCAAAATCTCATTCCTCCCACTATGATTTCATGTAAACTCATCCACACTTGATTCCACCCCTTTGTCTTTCAATCTCAACCATTGATCTTGATTACCAAGGGGTTTTCTCATCGGTAGCTAACCGGACGGTTGGTAAATTACCGTTTTACCCCTGATTAGTACAATACTTATTAAGTCATCACTAATCATCCTTATATCATAACACACAACATATACTTCAAATATGCTTAATTAACATTAATTACATCATTTGAAGTTATTATCCCTTAATTAAAATCCAGGATGTTACATTTACTATTCATATCATAGAATATGGTATACACAGAGCATATATATGAGAGATATGTTACTACCTAGAACTAGCTTGTGCTTGATTGAACCATATTTTTATATGATTTTTCATGATTAATTTGGGAATTTTAATGTATTTCCTGGGACACTATTGCATTATTAAGCACTAATTTTGGTTAGGGATAATTGTTTTGAATTTATGGGAATTAGGAAAAAAATGGTCAAAATTAATTAATTATTATTTTTTATATTATCCATTGAACTTTTAATACTACTTTGTGCTTAATACTGCATTTTAGGTGTTTGGAAGAAAGTTTGAGATTTTGGAGGGTAAGAATTAATATTTCTAGATCTGGTAAAAATTACAGAAAAATCCCTAAAATTGTTGGAAATTACGAGTGAGTGAGAGAAAGGGACTAGGGAAAATTACAGATAAATACCCAGAAGTTTGAGAAATTTGGTTCAGCCCTAAAACATTTCCAAAATGTTCACTGAAGTCCCTCAACGAAAGTTTTCAAAGTTCTCATTTTGGTCCCTTGGTCAAAACACATTGTTTTGACCAAGGGATCCGATAACTTGGACCCAAACTTGATGGATATGGGAAGTGGATATGCGAGAAACACGACTGATTGGAGGGAATGATATAGATCATACAGAGGCGCCGCAAGGATCATCAGCGAAGGATCACCATCGCATATCACTTTCTCCTTCTACTCTCGCCGGCGGCATAAGCCTACTACCTTCATTGTCGCCAGCGAGAACCTCAATCTCCATCGCCTTTAGATCAGACCCGACAGAACAGAGCTAAGAGCGAGGAGCTGAGGGCTGACCGTTAGAGTCACGAGGATTTTAGAGAGGGAGCTAAGAGGGAATCAGAGAGCTGACAGTTAGAGAAGACTTAACCAGAAGGGAGAGAAGCAGAGATCACAGCCGCGACACACGACCTTCAAAACCACCACCATCATCTCCAACCACCATCGCCTCCTTCTTCATTCTCCTTACCACCATAAATCACTGCCACCGTACCTTCTTTGTGATTCTCCAGAGATCTTCCCCTGTTCGGACATCATCACAGTCCGTGGTTGGCTCTGTTTCTCACACAGCCGTGCCTATCCTCTGTTCTGTTCCTTGATTTAATTTCAGCCTTAAGTCAAATTGAATTAGTGCTAATTGTTGATTCTAATATGTGATTTTATGGCTGGATGTTTAAATCAGAGTGTGATTATATTTCTTGATTCCATGGCTGTGAGTAGCTGATTTTGTTGACTCTTAGATATGACTTGAGCTCACATATGCTTCAAATGGGAGTTTATTTTATCTATAGTTCATTATATTTGTGATTTCTTAGGTTTAAGAATTTATTTATGTAATGAAACTATGATTTTAGTTATGATTTCTATGGATTGAGTTGTTGTGATTTGGAATTTGTAATGAGGATTTGTGCTCATCAATATATATGGTTATATATATGTTTATCTATGATTCTATTGTTTCTCTCTATTTAACATGGTATTGTTGGATGGTTTGATTGAAATAGAATTGTAGTTGAACCTAAATGCATTGCTTATTCCATAATCGCTCTCTAAGGGGTTTTAATAATGCTTAAATAAATGGGTTCATGAGTTTAAGCATTAGACTCAATGGTAATTGGGGTTCGGTATATTAGAAAACTTAGAGAAACTCATTCACTAAGACGGCTTAATAGCATTTCAAGGGTAGGGGTTCCTCTCTTGTTATGCTAGACTCAATGGTAATTGAGGTTTGATATATTAGAGGCTTAGTGTATTAATTCCCCAAATATTTTAATTTAGCAAGGATAGTCATTGAAAATCATTTCCAAGAGCATATTTATTACTTGCATTTTTAACCAATTTCCATTCCATATCAATTTTATTCCAAAAATCCAAAAATATTAGTTTTAAAAGCATTTTAGTTTAATTGCAATTTAGTTGTTAGATAAAAAGCTCAAAAACCATTTTCAACTCATTTCATTTCAATCATTGCACTTAGTTTCTAGGTAATTAATAAAAGGCTCTTCGAGAGACGATACGGGATTGTACCCTATATTGCAATCCTTGGTTTAATTTTTGAAGAGGTTACCAAGGCATAAAAGTTGACAAAGCCTTATTTCATCAAATTGGCGCCGTTGCCGGGGAGGATGATTGCCAAGGTTTTAAGTAGTTAAGTGTTCTTTTCTGTTGTCATAGTGTGTCTTAGTTTAGTAGGAAGTGTGTAGCACTCATTTGAATTTTGGCGAAATTCTGATTTTCGATTAGCACTGTCTTGCTGGAATTGAAATATTTGTGCCCAGAAAATTTTGAAATTTGCCAGGTTAAAGTTTTTCAGCATTCTAAGCAAGATTAATAGCAAAAGCTATTAGGTCTGCTGGATTTTAGCCAAATTCGAAGGTTTGCTATACTTTTCTGAATTTTCTTTCTTTTTTGGTATTTTTCTAAGTTTTTTATTTAGTTTGTTCTTAGGGTTTTCTTTGATTTTTCTTGGTTGTTAGTGTGTTTTTGAGTTTTTTTTAGGTAGTTGTTCATTATTGGAGTGTTTGATAGTGGTTTAGTCATTTTTCATATTCATAGTTGTTTTGCATTCCATTTGAAATTAAAAAAAAAACAAAAAGAAATTTGCATTTTGTTGCTTTGCTATCATGTTCTTAGTGGCCATTATGTGGTTTATTATTGTTTTGTGGTGAGCAACTTTACATTCTTCATCTTTGGAAAGCTCTTGGTAACACTACTAGAATGGAAGATCCTCTTTCGCAAAGCTTTGGAGCCATACAACATCAATTAGAGCTTGTTCAAGCCAAGTTGGAGAGTCTAGAGAGAGGTTCCAATAGTCAAGAATATGATTCATTCTTCCACAACCTATATCATGAACCCTACCTCCAACAATCTTTTCCACCTTTCCATAGTCCTTCATTCGCATCACAACCCCTATATAGACCTCAACATGACTCTTGTTCCCCACCATACAACCTAAATCTTGACCCCATCCCTTCATCACCCTATAAACCATCTCCTTTACACCATCTACCCTCTTACTCCCCATACCAATCCTCATTTCAATCCTCATTCCAATCATTTCACCCACCACTTTGTGAACCTTCCCCACCATCCTACCTTGACCCTCCACTTCCATTTTATGACCCACAACCTAGTAGATTGGATACCATTTTCTCACCTCATAACATGGATTCCCTAACAAGTGCCTTAACAAGAAAGTATGAGACACTCTAAGAGCAATACCTCCAATTACTCATGTATCAAGGAACAATTTATAGCTCTAAGGAGAGAGAAGAGCAATTGAAAGATATTGATGAATTCTTCAAGGCATACTATGATCACATGTTATGGGTAAAGACAAGAGGTGAAGCTGGAACCCATTAGGCTCAAGACCTACAAAAGGAGGAACAAGGAACCCAAAATCAAGAGCTTTATGCTACTTCACATGTGGAGAGTTCTCAACCTTCAATGATTCAATCAAATGCATCTATCCAAGCACAAAGGAGCATTGAAGAGTCTTTCTTATCTTTTGGTAACAATCATATCCTTACAAAAGTTGACTCTCATACTACTTTGATTGATGAAGTAATTCATGATTTGAGTGATAATGAGGTTGATGAGAAAATAATTGTTGAATTCCCTCTAATGCTTGAACATGTAATTGCTCAACCTATTGATTCTAGTAGTGGTAGCTTGGATGAGCCTGTGCCTTGTAATGATTCTACTTCTTTGCTTGATACTTTGAGTGATGATTTGCATGATAATGATGATGCTGATGCTGAAATTACATGTTCTTGTGATGAAAATAAAATGTGTATGGATTGCATTGATGAGAAATATCCCAAATTTGTTGAAATGCATAGAAGTAGAGATGACCATTCTCTAGAACTTAGTGATATGCATGCCATGCATGATGTTGAGAATCAAACTCCTTTATTTTTCTCTTTTTCTTCCTCTCCTACTTGTGAAAGTGACTTGATGCACACCAATTCTATATTGGATTATACACTTTCCACATCACACAAGAGTGAAGATAAAGATGTTAAATCACAATTGATCACTAATCCTAAGGTCAATCTTTGTTTGCAAGAGTTCAATGTGCACATATTTTATGATGACATGCATGTACCCATTATTTCAATTATCAATGCTTTTGGTTTAGCAAGTGAGATTCACCTTGAATCACTCGAATTGCTTGGACCTAGTTTTATTCTTTATGATGATCATACTTCTTTACTAGATGATGTCTAGCATATTCATAAATCCTACTCCTAAATCTTATCATGTGATTTACCTCCTGATTTATTGGGATTTGATGTTGTTAGTGATTCTATTGATTTGGATTGTGTTATACATGATAGAGTGATGCTTGACTATGTCATTACCACTATTGAAATGAAAATTGATTCTTTGATACCTAGTGTTGCTTGTTGTATGCCACTAGTTGATTTTATTGGTTGTGAGAAGCACTTGTTATCGAATGCACCCAACTCTAGTCTTCTCACATTACATACACCATTATGTCATTTCATTGGTCCTAATGTTTTCTATGGATTTAAGTATTTTGATTCATGTAGCATCCTTGAAGTAGGTACTGCTGTTGTTTTGGTTAATTCTTTGCAGGCTAATTCTCTTGGTGGTTGCCCTCATTCTTATTATCTTTCCATTTGGGAACCTCTACTCTTACTTGCGCTTAAACTGTTGGGGAGCAAAGCACTGAGCTTCCTTTTGATTTTCCTATCTAGCTACAAGCCACCATGATTAAACGGTAGTCTCTTTCCTTACCTTGTTCCTTGTTTTATTTAATGATATACGCTATTGAACAAGTATGGGGGAGGGACTAACCAGTAGTAAAAAGTAGTTTGTTTGTTTTGCATTTTCCAATTGAATAAACTCCATTTTGAATCATACTCTTGTTCTTAACTTTATCCACCACTACCCTTTTCTCCATATCCTTATGCCTAATTTCTAAGAACTGTTTCCACTTATGTCTTGTCTTTCTCTTTCCTTGTGACGATGATGTGTTATGCTTCAATCTTGAATTGGACTTCACAACATTCACTTCACCCGAGAGATAAGTGCGTCTAGGTTCTTTGTTTTTGTGCATTGCATTGAGGGCAATGTAAGGATTGAGTGTGGGGGAGTGTGTGTTAGTCTCATGAGAATTCACTGTGATATCATATGCCTCTGCCTCCTGCTTGTGTCCTCTATTGTTTTTGGTCCAATTCACTGAGATTTTTGAAGCCTTTAGTCATGATCAAGTATCTTGATTACTCTTAGTTGGATTCATGGTTGAAACTTGCTTTGAATTAGTGAATTGCCATAAAATTCAAGTGTTTTAATGATGCATGGTTTAATTTTGATGAGTTTGTTAAGAAACAAAAAGCCTAGTTGGAAGGTATTTTAAGCCTAATTGTTTATTTCATTGTGTGATTCATCTACTTAGATTATTGCTCTCTAGAACTTGTTTTGTTTCTTGCTTGAGGCTACATTTTGCAATGGTATGGATAGAGATGACATTGGCATTCATTTCATCACCCATTTACCCAAACCATTCATCATTTACCTTTGTTTACCCCTTTGAGCCATTCACTTTCATTTCCATTTCATTATACAAATGCTATGTTTGCATCCTTTATCAAGTTCTTATTAGCACTATTGAAAAAAAAAGTACTATTATATATAGAGAACAAAAAATTTGCCATGTGAATAGTCAAAAGAAAGAAAATAGAAAAGAAGAAAAAGAAGAGAAAAAGTGTGAAAAAAAAGAAGAAAAATTCAAAGAAAGAAAGAGTCACAATGGAAAAATATATGAATTAAGTTTAGTTTTATAGTGCTAAGAGATCTAGCAAATTATTTAGTGCAAGCATAGTATTTGTTACATTTTCCATCATTTGGCCTATTCAACCTTACAACCCTACAAAGTCCTTTTGATTTATTTATGTCATTGTTGCAAGTAGTGGAGAGCCTAGAAATTCTACAAGCCTATGGTAGAGTGTGGTCAAAGTGGATGTGAGTGAAAAACTACCCTATATGAGAGAAGAGTGCAAACACTTATCCTAGTTAAGGTTTCCAATTAAGCTCATTGTAATTAAACTTTCCATTACTTTAGTTACTTCAATTTTTGGCATGTTCATTGAATTTGGATTGGTGGATACATTGTTATTTGACTAAGCGTGATCCTTGAAACTTGATCTTGCCTATACTTTCAACTTTCATCCCTCTCCTCCTATTGTGAGTTTAATGTTTTGCTCAGAAGTGCAAAAGCTTAAGTGTGGGGGAATTGATAGAGCTCAATATTTATATATTTTTATTAAATAATCTTAGGCTTTTGTGGGGCTTAATTGAATATTTTTGGCATAATCAAGTATTAATGTGAGACTTTAGTGAAAGAATAATTTTGGAATTAAAGTGGTTAAATTGTTATATTTTTAATTAATATTTGTTATTGTAATACCCCGAATTTTGAGACTCGAGGCTAGAGAATAAGCCTGAGATTAGTGGATTGCTAAGCCCCGGTTTAGCAAGATCCAAAATTGTGATTAGGGGTTAATGACTACAAAAGTGGACGTGGTTAGTGATTAATGAACCCTTTTAGAGAATATAAAGTGGATTGTAGTCGCTTGTGTTATGAGCAACGCCAAAACCCTGTATTTGAGTTCAATTGTGGATTAACATCCAAATTGACTTAGAATAGAGGGAAGAATTGAATGGGGTATTGTGATGGAAATGGTGTCATGTTGTGGTATTTAATCATTGGATTGATTTAAATTGGATTGGACATATTGGTTGCAAAACTGGAAATGCTGTCTAGTGAAACTCTATTCTGGGCTGTCAGTTTGTGTGAACGTTTTGAATGACCAAATTGTGTCTAAAAATTCTGAAACTTTCCAGTCTTATAGTTCATATCTCAAGCTTCAAAATGGACATATACTTTGTGCCATTTCGTTTTGGGAACTGGGGGATATGACTGTCCAAAGTTTGGGATAGAAACTGAACTCTGTTTTGGGGCAGTGATGCGTTTTATGTAATTCTGGAATTGTGTGGTGATTTTTAGTAATGGCCAATATTTTTCCTATGAAGAGGACTTAAATATCTTTCATTTGGCTTTGGAATCACCTCATTTTGAGTTTTCTAGAATTAGTTATGATTTTTCAAAGTTTGGGCAGAAAATCTGCCAGAAAATCCGAAAATGGGAATTATGACATCATCTCAATAAAAGATGACATCATCATGGAATTAAATATCTTCTCATCTTCTTCAGCTCTCATTTTCTGTCGTGAGTTTCAGCTGAAATAGAGAGAGAGCATATGGGATCTTTAGAGAGAGAAAGAGGAAGAAATCTCGTAAGGTAAGCCGATTTCTCCGACGATCTAGCTCCTAACGCGTATAACTCCGATCCTAAGCTACTCCTTTATGTTCTTTAAGGTTTGGAAGATCTTCCTTTGGTGTTAAAACAGCTAGGGTTTAAGCCAAGACAAGGAAAAGCTAGTGGGAGCTTGAGGTAACTTCCAAACTCTTGTGTATTGACTATTCTGGCTGCTGTGGACAATTTAATCGGTGAAATTTCACCGGATTGTCTTTGTTTGTGAATTTGGAAAATGGGTTGGCCTAGGTGTTATGCTGCCCAAATTGATACTAAATGGTAGTTCTAACCCAATGTAATGGTTAATAAAGTGGTTAGGTCTAGAAAGAAACACGTTTACGGAGCCGAAACCGAAAAACCCCAATTTTTCCCGGAATACATGTATATTTCGGCCAAGGCTATAAATGGGTCTTAGAGTTGGATTTTCAATGATTTGATGATTCCATTGAGTTCAGGAGAAAAAATTAGGTGGGGTTAGAGTTGGGCACTTTTTCAGAAAAAGCCGAAAAAGCATAATTACGAAAATGCCCTGAAACCCTTAAAGTGGGGCTGTCAAGGGTAATTTTGTAATTGACATTGAATTTGATAATTTCGAGTCTGGAAATGGATTCCTTGGGCGAAAATATGTTAGAATAGCCCATGTCAAAATTTCAAGAAAAGTACAGCCGGATCGGGTACGGCGAGGCCGGGCCGGGTCCCTGAGGGTATTTTAGTAAATTTTCAATATAGCCTCATATAACCCCCAGAAATACTTTGGGAGTGTCTAAATAGTACATTTGACATTGTAGGATCGAATGTGAAGCCCTGAGTTACGGCAGGCAAATCGAGGAGAAAAGACTGGAGGTAGGGAACTTATCTCTCCTGCATGCTCTGATAACTGTATTAATGTGTTGATGCATGTTATTGCTTTGCTTGATTATGTGGAACATGTATGAATGATTTAAAGCTATGTTTCAATATATGCTATGGCCATATGTGTATCGTTCGAATCATTGAGCTTATAGATTTGTCATTGTATGTGTTCATGAGTTATGTGATGCAAGCATGTCATGCGTTAAACACTTATCTTGCCTGCATATTGATAATGTTTCCCTACTGAGATTCTCTCGAATCTCACCCTCCCCTACCAACAATTTAGACAGGGCAATTGGCAAGTGGAGGGAGCAGCTAGGACTCCTTCGAGATGAGAGTTGGTAGTTGGTTACCAAGGCGTTGTGAAGACTGTATATGATTCGGTTGAATATATGGTTATGAATGTGAGATGAGATTGTGTAATCCCCATTTGAAGAATTGTAATGGGCAATTGTGCCCTGTATATCTTTAGCGAAGGTATGTACCCGAGATTGCCGGGATGATTATGTTGTGCATTCTGATATTTATATGAATGTGATTTATCTTCGCGTAGTAATTGTATTCGAAATGTGAATATGAGACCAAGTTTATAAATGATTTCGAAAGGTATTTTTGAAAACCCCATCATGTGATGGGTTAGTAAATGTTATTTGATTATTATTGGTCTCTATTTCATTTTAACCGCGTATTTTGGATATAATTACAGAGGGGGTTACAGTTATTCCCACTATTCTTTAATTGTGAGCAAAATATTACTTTGTGAATTTAATTTTGTAGATGATGTTATGGCACAACTTAAGTGGTCAAGGTCAAAGATGTTATTTTGGAGCTTAATAAGGGACAAGAGTGGAACATCACAAGTGCATAATTTATTTTCACATTTTCTCTAAGAGGAGATTAAATGAGAAGGGCCTTGTTTGATAGTTGCAATTGTTTGCCTAATGTCAAAATAGATTCTTGCCTCTTATCCAAACAAGGCACAACTCACATTTTAACCTAAACACAATTGAAGAAGCAAAGGAAGTGGGGACCATGACAAATGAGAGTGGCGGCTGTAAAGAAAAAGCTAGCTAAACCAAATGTGAATAATTGCTGAACCAAGAGGAGACCGAATTAATAGAAAGGAAGAAGGAAGCTAACTGAGTTGATTGTGATAAATGGAGTACATGAAGAAAACAGCTATTAGACCGAACTGATTTGAGAGAAGCAGCCGGACCAAAAGGATTGAATGGAGTAAAAGAAGAAAGAGCCGAAATTATTGACTGAATTGGAGATACTGAACCGATGGAATTAATTGAGAGAGGGGAGCTGACCGAGTTTATTGAAGGAGCCGAAATTGTTGAATGAAGAGGAGGATGGTTGACCGAAGGATAAAAGAGAAGCTAGGTGGACCGAAGGATGAGGGAGACGCTGAATACAATATAAAAAGAAAGGAGACCATCGACTTGGGGGTGTGCAGAACACGATGGAATAAAGGAAGGAAGGAGGAGGGCTGACATGTGTGAAGAGGGGATAAAGACCACGCAAATAAAAGGAAAACACGATGTAATAGAAGGGGGTGTGAGGCGGCTATGAATGAAGAAGGAAGGAGCAGCCGAAATGTTTGACTAGGCAGCTGGATTTGAAGAAAAAGTGAGCATCAAAATGGAAAGAAAGCAATAGATGCAGTGGCTGTGTGTGTGAGAAAAAGGGAGGCGCTGCACTTGAAGCAATATGATGTGTGGCGGCTGCAACAATTAGAAGGAAAAAAGAGACGCAAGCATTCTCTATGGCTCATATCTTCAACACTCTTCAAGCTTCATTTTCTTCCTCTTCCTCCATGAGTAGCTAAGCCTTGGTGATTTCCTTGAGTTGGGTAATGGTTTGAGCTTCTAAACTTCAATGGAATTCCTTAAGCTCTCTTTCTAGTTCATGATTATGTAGCTTGGTTAAGTATGTAATTGTGATCTAGATTGTTATGCCAAGTGAATAAACTTGGTGGTTGAGCTAGGAGTTGCTTAATTAAGCTTTGTATGATTCATATTATGAGTAGGTTGAATTGTTTATTCCAACTTGGTTCAGTGGATTTAAATAATTAAACTGAATGTTTTGAATTGTTGTAATGGTAATTACAAGCTAGAATTGGAAGTTAGTTATTCATCTCCTTGAGTCACTATTAATTGGTAGTATTATTTAATTGCTTCGGTTGAATGAATTAAATGATTATTGCAAGTATGGAGCTAGTGGTATCTCAGTTCCATCCTCTTGACTCATTATGGAATTCATATTATTAGCAAGCAAGGAAGACTAAAACCTCAACTCAAGGGAATCCCATTTCATCATTATTCTAGTTTATTAAATTTACTTTGTTATCAGTGTTAAATTCAATTCCATTTGCTTCTTTGTTTTAAAAACTGAAAAATACAAAAATATTATTTTAGCTTAGATTACTTCATAGTTTTAAACTCAAATTATCAAAATGATTTCTCACAACTTTAAGGTTTTTTATCACTTTACTAAGAAAATTGGAAATTAATCTCCTCACAAGAACGACCTAGGTTGAGCTACTACGCTATATTTTTAAACCTAGTTTTATTTTGTGAACTCACACGACATGGGTTCATCAGTGCTCCCCCATGAATGCACGGGGTGCTTGTACTTTTAAATCAATTTAAACATTCATTCCATCTAATTCATTAACATAAATATTTTTCTTCATTCAATTACATGTTCTATAACATATGTTTGCGGAGTGAAAGTTAACTTAAAAGCATTCTATATGTTTGTGGAGTGAAAGTTAACTTAAAAGCATTCTTTATAGCTCTATATTGATTGACATTTAGAGTAACTATAAAATTATCAAACAAATAAGTTTGTCCTTCCTTGATGGAGTTTTTGAACTTTTCATGGAGTGCTTTGTTTAGCACATTCGCTTGTATCCTTGATCCCTGAAATTTAATAATCACACAAATACTTGATAAGTTAAGAACTTAGGACAAACAATGAAACTAATAAAGTCAAAATGCAAGAAACACATAAGCATGTATACTCCTCTTCAATTAAAACCATGGAAATGCAAAACACGTCTGAAGGGGCTGTCTCATGGTAAAGATTCCATTTTTTGAAAACTCTAATAACTATGCTCTGGCAATCAATACCATTATGCAATTCCTTAATTGAAGAATGTCAGCCCATGATAGTGTCTAATAAACAAAGGTTTACACGTTAAATTCAATTAGGATGCTAAGAAGTAAATGTATAAAATCTAATAAGAAAGAAGAAAAGAATGTAATATAATAACATACTTGTGTTGTGAGAATTTAGATCAGCTCGAGAATGGAAGGTAAAGAAGCAAGTCGAACATAAATGACTATATATGTGAGTGTAATTAGCACAGGAAAAACACAAAAATAGGATGGAGAAGGAAAAAAATAGACATATCATATGCAAAGAGTGTTGGAAGAAGATAAGTCAAATGCAGGACCTTCTGCTTAGTTTGCATATTAGATATGACTTTTCATTTAGCGAAAGACAGATTATTAATATAAACAAAGGTGAATTCAAAAATACTACCTATCTACAATTGCCATTAACATGATAACTGTATATTAGGGAATGTACACCAAATTATGAAGATTAAATGCAAGTTTTCAGAATACAGAAATGTGGCAAAAGCAACCCCTACTTGTTGTAAGAACAAGCGTTTCACACAAGAGGGGGGTGAATTGGGTGATACTAAAATTTCTTTGCAATTATAAGAACTTGACGGTGAATATAAAGCAGTAAAGAGTAAGGAGAAATATCACCGAAGTGTACACCGGGAGTTAAACTAGTTCGGCCACAACTACTTTGACCTACGTCCAGTCCTCAGAGCTTCTCTGAGAGTTTCACTATAACTTCAAAGATTCAGTGGGTTCTTGGCACTACAGTACAAGCAAGTTCCTTCACCTGGACACTCGCTCCCCCTTACAGGTTGCAATCCAATCCCAACTCAAGGTTCCACAACCTTAAGTTATCTCAATAACAAATATTGAGTTTGAATGAAATATCTCTCTTACAGAGTGAATAAGAATCACTGAAGCATAGAATTACAAATATGATGTAAAACAGAGGAATGAACTTGATGATACGTTTGAGTGTGTTCTTGATGTATTGGATTTTCATTCTCTATTTGGATGTTCTCATATATATAGATATGATGATGAAGACCGTTGGAACATTTTCTTCTCGTCCGTTGGAGAGTGCGCAGCCACTGTTGACTTTTCCTTTATTTGAAAAAATATCCGTTTGCGGTAGGTGACGGTAGGTGTCATTTGAACGTTGCATTTGACTTTCCTTATTTGGTAAGATCTCTTCATTGTTTATCTGTAAATAAGCTAAGAATACTAATACAAAGAAAGATTAATCATATAGGAAACAGATCAATGATCGTTTGAATAATTTCTGGATTTATGGGTTTGCTTACTCGAGTAGCTACTCGAGTATCTCTTGAAGTTTACTCGAGTACTTACTGGAGTATCATCGTGAAATCTTTGATCAACTTCAAGTGAATGAATAAATACAAGATTACTCGGGTAGTGCATGGGATAACCAATTTTCAAACCTTTGGAAATGTATGTTTACTCGGGTACCAACTCGAGTAATGAACTCATAACTTTATGAGTTACTCGGGTACCAACTCGAGTAAACCTTTAAATAAACTTTTGGTTACTCGATGCTTTACTCCAGTAATGTTGGCAGGATTTCAAGGCCGAGAGCACTTACCTTGTTACTCGGGTATGGACTCGAGTAATGCACTAATTTTTGTATAGGTTACTCAGGTACCACCTCGAGTAAATGTATTTCTTGTGCATGACTTACTCTGGTAATGATTGGAAGTTTCCCTTGAAAATATTTTAGCATACTGGGGTACATACTCGAGGAATCCACTTAAGACAGATCATTAGATACTTGTATACTAGAGTAAGGACTCGTGGAACATGGAATAAAAAGAAATCAAGTTAATCGGGTACTAACCTCAAGTTTCCACTTACTTTAGTATGTTACTCAAGTAGCTCCTCGAGTAATATTGGCAGTGGTACAAAGTGCCGAGAGTTATATATTTTCAGAAACAGAGTTACTCGAGTAGCTCCTCGAGTATCATTGGGAAAACTTGAAGGCAACTGGAAGTTTTCACTTGGTTACTCGAGTACCTCCTCGAGTAACATTAGCAGTAGTACAAAATGCCGTGAGGTCCACATTTTCAGAAACATAGGTACTCGAGTAGCTCCTCGAGTATCATTGGGAAAACTTGAAGGCAACTGGAAGTTTTCACATGGTTACTCGAGTACCTCCTCGAGTAATGTTAGCAGGCCGAGAGCACAATGAAACTTTTTACACTATTACTCGAGTAGCTCCTCGAGTAACGTTGGCAGGTTACTGGAAGTTGTCTCTGGTTACTTCAAGTTTTGTGTCATTACTCGAGTAGCTCCTCGAGTAATGCTTTAGAAAATTTACTTCTGATCAAGTTCCTCAGCATTTTCTCTTGGCCTTTCTTCATTACTCAAATGCTTACTTCAAGTGATGCCTGTTCCTGTCATTACTTAGTTCAAACTTGTTTATTACCTATTTCCTTTTCAAACCATATTTTTGTTATCATCAAAACATGAGATCTAACATTCTCCCACTTTTTGATGATGACAAAACTTGGTGATTTTGTACATGGTTTTTCAAATTGAATTCTTAATTAAATATGTCTTATTAAGTTTGAATATATCTTGCATACACAACAACTTCATTAGTCCAAACATGTATCATAATTCAAAACTTTAATGAACTTAAAATGCATAACATAAACACACTTGTATTAAACTTTAAAAGTTCACAAATTACAAACTAAAGCATAAAAGATTCAAAATGCTCCCTAAAACCCCATGTACAACCAAATACCCAAAATAAACTAGGTCACATCCACAAAATCACTCTCAAGTGCTTCTCCCCCTTTTTGGCTTCATCAATCAAGTGGAGGGCTAGGAGGCTTGACCATGGAATCATCTGAATCCAAAGAATCAAATGAACTAGAGGAAACTGGGTCAGGTAAATGTACCGGAGGGATATAAATGTCATCGCAGAGAAGGAGAAGGCTGAAAGACAACCATAGTAGAGGTTTCTCCTTCTGGAGTGGTCTGAATCTCAGGAATAGTCTTAACCTCAGGAGTATGATATTCAAGGGAGGAAGAGGGAGATATTTCCTCAGTGTGGGTAGGAGAGGGAATAGGTTTAGGAGCGGTCTCTGGCTGAGGTTTGGGAGGTGAATCATTAATAATGATATGTGTGGTCTCATGGGTATCAGGATAATCCACTGTGAATAAAATATCTTTGCCTTGGGGCTCAAGTGGATCAGAGACCAGAGGGGTAGATGGTTCAGCCTCAGGAATAGGATCATCATAAGGAGGGTTCTCTGGAGGTGGTGGTAGTGCAGATGAGGAGGGACCGGCAGAAGGTCCAGGACTCAAGGAGTCCAATCGTGCCAGAATTAGTCTCAATGTCTCTCCCTGGGCACGTTGCTCTGCTAGCAACTCCTCATGCCTTCTGTCCATTCTTTCAACCAACTCTCCCATCTTGGTATTCATGTGGGTTATCAGTTCGGCATTGGTGTTGGCGATGTCCACATGAAAACCTCTGAGCATGTTCTCCATAAAATGCTGGAGAGTGGCATTGAGGAAGGATGGCGATGAAGTGGTAGCAGCTGGAGCCGATGACTGAGTGTCATCCATCCTACTAGTCTCTGCCTCAGTGGTCTTCCGCTTCTTCTTGGATCCAAACTCCAGAGGGCCTTTGAGAGGGATATCGATGTTCAATTTTCCAATCTGGTTCCTTCCAACCGAAGTCAACCTCTCAATGGGCTCCTTGCTATCCAAATACCATATTTTGCTCTCTTTCAGGATTAGAGACACAATCTGGGGATATGGCATTGGAGTGGTAGCCTTTCCATCCACCTTGTACCTTTTCATCTCTGAGAAAATGTATTCTCCCAGATCCTTCTGTTCCTTCAGAAGTAGTGAAGCAAACCACCTAAAGTCCCTATCAGAGAAATGGGTGTAGTTGTTGGCTTGTTTACTAGGGACCTAGAGTATATGTACCAAAGGACTCTATGATGATCACACATGTCACTCGGTTTAAAGTTTAATGGGCCAACTAACTCACCGGGTTTGAGAATAGTAAAAATTTGATTTGGCTCAAGTTCAGAATATATATCATCAGGGGGGTTTTCAATTCCCAACCACAAATTAATTCTAGAGGGAGATATCAGTATCTTTTGACCTCTAACTGTGGTGGTCATCTCTTCCTCAACTGAGGTTCGGTTAGGCTCATCTATAATTTCTAAATTGCAATAGAAATGGGTGATTACTTTAGTATAAAAAGGTAACCTAATAGAAAGCCCGGGCATAAAGGGATCTAGATAAGAATTTAGGTCATACTTCACTACCTCTTGAAGCAACTTCAGATCAACATAGTGTGTCTTACACACTTTTCTTCTGGAGAATTGTGATAGATACTTAGGAGGCTCCACCAGTTTGCCCACATTGAATCCCTTTGGTGGGGTAGTGATCTCTGCTTCCAGAATTTTGGACTTCTTGGAAGATTGACCCTTCTCCATTTGGTCAATGATGTTTGCCATAGCTGTAGCCACATTCCTATCATATTTAGGCTTTTTGGTAGATTTTGGAGTGAAAGAGGGTGTAGAGGAATCAGAGTGAGAAGGTGAGGGAGATTTGGCACTCTTGCCTCTTCCAGTAGATGTACTCTTTTTGGATTGAGCCCTAGTCACAATAGGCTCTTTAATGACCACACCTTTGACTTTCGGTTGTGATTGAGTTTGAAGAGGGATTTTAGCTTTTGGTCTAGGAATGAGTTTTCTTCTCTTCTTGGGAGGAGAAGAAAGAGGATCAGAACGTTGTTGGGAATCAGAGGATTCTATGGGAGTAAGATTTTTGGTTCTCATCTTGAAGGATTGAGAAAACAGAAATTCTCAGAAAAAAAACAGGGTCACTGTCGCGAGCTTAAGGCACAGAGATTTTGAACAAAATAGGAAGTTTTTGGACTTGTAATCAGTTGGGTTTTGACGGAAATGAGGCAAGGAAACGATTGAGAAAAGTTTTTGTGAGGGTGTATAATGATTTACTCGAGGAGATTTTGTGGAAATGACCGAGTTTGAGCAAGATAAAGACCTGAAACCCGACGTTACTCGAGGCTTGACTCGAGTAAGCTTCAAGTTTACTCAAGGCCTTCCTCGAGTGTTCATACAGAAAAATTCAAAAATAATTCATTTAAATTGCGTACCTGGCATGAATAATATAGTAATTATCTATGGATGTTCCCTCGATCATTTATAGTCCATTTAGGTCAGATTTGAGTCATTATTCAACATTTTGAGAATCTGAACTCCGACATTACTCAAGGCCTTACTCGAGTAAGCTTCAAGTTTACTCGAGGCTCGCCTCGGGTAATTTGTTTTTCAACTTCTGACTCTTCATTTCTTTGAAAACTGAACCGTTATTTTTGAAAATCGAGTAACTTGATCCGTTACTTCCAGTTTTGGAGTCCATTACTCGAGTACATACTCGAGTAAAGGGTTACTTTACTTCAAGTTGTTCCTCGGGTATTGCTTCACTGTGAGTCATTACTTCAAGTTGGTACTCCAGTAATGGTGTCCTCTGATAACCTCTGTTTTTGTTTCTCAAAAACAGAATTTCTACTTTCCTGCAAAACAATTTTCTATACACTACGATGCTTAAATTAATAATCATCAAAACATTTTCAAATGACTTCATCTAATATTATGAAAATCTGAAATAACTTACAACTCATTGGGATTTACCATTCCCAATTCTCTTCTAATGTATAGAAATTGATCTTTTGCAAGGGGTTTTGTGAAGATATCAGCTAGTTGAAGATGAGTAGGAATGAATATCACTTTCACATCGTTCTTTTGAACATGATCTCTGATGAAGTGATGTCTGACATCAATATGCTTGGTTCTAGAGTGTTGAACTGGATTCTTTGCCAAGCTTATCGTACTTGTATTATCACAATAGATTGGTATTTCTTTGAGATAAATACCAAGATCTTGTAGTTGTTGTTTTAACCATATTACTTGTGCACAACAACTTGAGACTGCAACATATTCGGCTTCCGTTGATGAAAGAGACACTGTATTTTGTTTCTTGATGAACCATGAGACAAGAGATCCTCCAAGAAATTGTCCTTGTCCACTGGTGCTCTTCCTGCCTGTCTTGTATCCTCCATGATCAGAATCTGAATATGCAATTAGATATTCACTTCTTCCTTTGGGATACCACAGACCCAATTCTGGTGTGTCAGCAAGGTATCTAAAGATTCGTTTGACCGTTTTAGCATGTGATTCCTTTGGCGCCGATTGATATCTTGCACATATGCCAACACTAAATTGGATGTCTGGTCTGCTTGCCGTGAGATAGAGTAATGATCCAATCATTCCTCTATATTTTGTGATATTGTAGTGTTTCCCTTTGACATCAGCATCAAGCAGCGTTGTTGAGCTCATAGGCGTGTCCGAGCCATTTGCTTCATCCATTCCATATTTCTTCAATAGCTCTTTTAAGTACTTTGTTTGAGATATGAAGATTCCATTCTTTCTTTGTTTGATTTGCAAACCAAGAAAGAAATTCAATTCTCCCATCATTGACATCTCAAACTCTCCCTGCATTATCTCAGAAAATTCCTTACACAAAGATTCATTAGTAGCTCCGAAAACAATGTCATCAACATATATTTAAACAATTAAAATATCATCGTGTTTTCGTTTTATAAAGAGTGTTGTATCAACTTTTCCCCGTACAAAACCTTGATCAATAAGAAACTTACTGAGCCTTTCATACCATGCTCTAGGAGCTTATTTTAAACCATATAAAGCCTTTTTAAGTTTGAAAACATGGTCAGGTTTAGAAACATCCTCAAAACCTGGAGGTTGTTCTACATACACTTCTTCCATGATGTAACCATGTAGAAATGCACTCTTTACATCCATTTGATAGATTTTGAATCCTTTGATGCATGCAAAGGCTAAGAGTACACGTATAGCTTCCAATCTAGCCACTGGAGCATACATTTCCTCATAATCAATCCCTTCTTCCTGATTATAGCCTTTAGCCACCAATCTTGCCTTGTTTCTGACAATAATTGCGGATTCATCGAGTTTGTTCTTGAATACCCATTTAGTACCAATGATCGGATGATCCTTGGGTCGGGGTACCAAGTCCCAAACTTGATTTCTTTCAAATTGATTTAATTCTTCTTGCATTGCTATAACCCAATCATTGTCTGATAGGGCTTCATCAATGTTAGAAGGTTCAATCTCAGAAATGAATGCAGAAAAACTTACTTCATTGAAAATTCTATTTCTAGTTTTGATCCCTTTATTCACATCTCCTATGACTTGATCTAAGGGATGACTTCTATTGTATTTCCAGGCTTTAGGTTGACCTAGAGATTGTTCTTCTTCCTTGGTTTCATCAACTTCTGGAATAAGAGACTTAGAAATAGATTGACCATTTTCTTGATTTAAAACAACTTCCTGTTCTTCATCAATGGTTTTGTCAGAGGATTCAAATTCATCAAACACAGTATGAATTGATTCTTCAATAACACATGTTCTTTTATTGAAAACTCTATATGCTTTACTTCGGTTAGAATATCCTAGGAAGATTCCTTCATCTGTTTTAGAATCAAATTTTCCTAAGTTATCTTTACCATTATTATGAATGAAACACTTACAACCGAAGATATGTAGATGAGCAATGTTTGGCTTTCTTCCTTTATACAGCTCATATGGTGTCTTTCCAAGTTTTGTTCTGATATAGGCTCTATTTGAAATGTAGCATGCTGTACTCATAGCATCAGCCCAGAATACTTGGGACACATTCTTTTCATTTAACATTGTTCTGGCCATTTCAGTGAGCACTCTATTCTTTTGTTCCACGACTCCATTTTGTTGAGGTGTCCTTGGAGCAGAAAAATTGTGATTAATACCATTAGTATCACAATATTCTTCAAAGGCTTGATTCTCAAATTCTCCACCATGATCAGTCCTAATACCCGCAATGGACATACCTTTCTCATTTTGCACTTTCTTGGACAAAACAATAAATTCTTCAAAAGTTTCATCCTTTGATGATAGAAAAATAACCCATGTAAATCTGGAGAAGTCATCAACAATGACCAATGTATATAGATTGCCACCAAGACTCTTTACTCTTGCTGGGCCAATTAAATCCATATGCAATAGTTGTAATGGTCTATTTGTTGAAATCTCATTTTTCAATTTGAAAGATGATTTAGTTTGTTTACCCTTTTGACATGCGTCACAAATCAAATCATTTTTGAAATTTACTTTGGGTAATCCAAGAACTAAATCCTTTTTGAGTAACTTGCCTAGTTAATGCATGTTGACATGAGCCAATCTTTTATGCCATAGCCAACTTTCATCGGCATTACTCAGAAAGCAGTTTTCAGATTCATTTCTACTAATATCTAAGGTATAGCAGTTACCTTCCCTTTTTGCTCTGAGCTTAGCCTTGATATTCTTCTTATCAAGTAGTAAGTCTTTCTTGTTGACAATCAGACATTCTTCTGAATCAAATATTATCCAGTTGTCTTTATCTGCACTTTGACTTACGCTCAGCAAATTATGACACAAGCCTTCAACGTAATATACATCTTTGACTTGTATTCCTTTGTCATTTTTTATTTCACCAATTCCTGCTATCTTTCCAGATTGATTTCCTCCAAATTTTACCTTTCCACCTTCCTTAGGTTGCAATGTGGTAAAACTTTCGAAATCTCCGGTCATATGTCTAGAGCATCCACTATCTATGTACCATTTGCTATTTTTGGATGCTTTGAGACATACCTGCAATCAAATGACTAAGTCTTAGGTACCCACTTCTTTTTGGGTCCTTTTGGGTCAGTATAAATAATTTTCTGAACATATGAGCCTTTAGGTACCCATTTGTAGGTTCCTATGTTTCCTTTCTTCTTATGAATGCATGAAGAGGTATAATGACCTTTTCTATTACAGTAATTACAAAATGCAAAAGGATTTGATATATGCACAGAATGCTGGAAATAATTCAAATATGACTTACCTCCTACTTTCTTTTTACCTTTCCTTCTATCTGTTTTTGGATCATATCCAATACCAGATCAGTCATTTACAAATCGTTGTTCTTTTAAAATTACACTTAGCATCTCACTTCCTTTGGTAAACTTTTCAAGAGTTTTTGTGAGATCAATATTTTTCTTTTTCAACAAAGAACAATTTTCATAATTCTTTTCTGAACTTTCTTTAAGTTCAATTTCAAGAGCTTTATTTTTCTTTTTGAAAACAATTAATTCTTTAACTACTTTGATGAATTCAGAATGTAAAGCATTATATTCAGAGAGTAATTCATCATAGGTAGGTTCAGAATCATTTACCTCTTCTTCTGTCTCTTCTTGAGCAACAAGACATATATTGGCTACTTCTTCTTCATCACTTTCTTCGTCAGAGGAACTATCTCCCCATATAGTAGATACAAAGGCCTTCTTTTTGTTAAAGAATTTGCCTTTTCTCTTTTCTTTGCTCTTTTGATTCAGTTCTGGACATTCTGATTTGATATGTCCTGGTTTTCCACATTCGTAGCAAATGATATGGTCTTTGCTGCTAGTTCCTCCTTTTTGAAAGTGTTTGAAGCCTTGACCTTTCTTGTAGAACTTTCTGAATCGTTTTATGATCAAGCCCATTTCATCATCATCAAACTTCTCATCCTCATCTTGATTTTCTTCTTTTGCCTTTAGTGCTAGACCTTTCTTTCTTTTGTCACCAATGTCATCTAGTTCCCGTTTGAACTTTAGTTTGCTTTCATATTCAGAAAGACTTCCAAATAGAGAAGCAACTGATTTCATTGATTCTCCTTTTGCCTCTTCTATCGTAGTGACTTTGGCCTCCCACTCTTTAGAAAGAATATTCAAAATCTTTCGTACTTGGGTATGTTGATCATCGATTTTCCCAAGTGCTGCAAGTTGATTAACAAGATGAGTATATCTAAGTTCAAATTCAAAAATCGACTCACCTGATTTCATTCGAAGTAGATCGAATTCAGTGACCAAGGTGTTGATTCGATTCTCCTTTATTCCCGAAGTTCCTTCATGAGCTATTTCCAGAGCTTCCCATATTTCCTTTGCTGTTGGAAGTGCTGTTGGAAGTGTGCAAATTCTGAAGTATTCATTTTGACTCAAGGAACTTTGTAACATCAGAATTGCCTTGCTGTTGAGAGTGATAAGTTTCTTGTCATTCTCATCATATTCCGTTGGCGTCTTTGGAATTTTCTGAGTATCTACAATCTTTGTAGGTTGATAGTTTCCACTCTCAATTACATCCCATAGCCCATATTCAGTAGCCATCACGAACACTCTGAATTTTACTTTCCAGAAAGAAAAGTGTTCTCCATTGAAACCGGGAGGTCTAGTGATGGATGCTCCGTCGGGAAGAATTCCTTCACCCATGCTTGCCATTGGATCCTTCTTAGGTTGTTATACCTTAACAAGAAGACCTACGCTCTGATACCAAATGTAAGAACAAGCGTTTCACACAAGAGGGGGGTGAATTGGGTGATACTAAAATTTCTTTGCAATTATAAGAACTTGACGGTGAATATAAAGCAGTAAAGAGTAAGGAGAAATATCACCGAAGTGTACACCGGGAGTTATACTGGTTCGGCCACAACTACTTTGACCTACGTCCAGTCCTCAGAGCTTCTCTGAGAGTTTCACTATAACTTCCCAGATTCAGTGGGTTCTTGGCACCACAGTACAAGCAAGTTCCTTCACCTGGACACTCGCTCCCCCTTACAGGTTGCAATCCAATCCCAACTCAAGGTTCCACAACCTTAAGTTATCTCAATAACAAATATTGAGTTTGAATGAAATATCTCTCTTACAGAGTGAATAAGAATCACTGAAGCATAGAATTACAAATATGATGTAAAACAGAGGAATGAACTTGATGATACGTTTGAGTGTGTTCTTGATGTATTGGATTTTCATTCTCTGTTTGGATGTTCTCATATATATAGATATGATGATGAAGACCGTTGGAACATTTTCTTCTCGTCCGTTGGAGAGTGCGCAGCCACTGTTGTCTTTTCCTTTATTTGAAAAAATATCCGTTTGCGGTAGGTGTCATTTGAACGTTGCATTTGAATTTCCTTATTTGGTAAGATCTCTTCATTGTTTATCTGTAAATAAGCTAAGAATACTAATACAATGAAAGATTAATCATATAGGAAACAGATCAATGATCGTTTGAATAATTTCTGGATTTCTGGGTTTGCTTACTCGAGTAGCTACTCGAGTATCTCTTGAAGTTTACTCGAGTACTTACTGGAGTATCATCGTGAAATCTTTGATCAACTTCAAGTGAATGAATAAATACAAGATTACTCGGGTAGTGCATGGGATAACCAATTTTCAAACCTTTGGAAATGTATATTTACTCGGGTACCAACTCGAGTAATGAACTCATAACTTTATGAGTTACTCGGGTACCAACTCGAGTAAACCTTTAAATAAACTTTTGGTTACTCGATGCTTTACTCCAGTAATGTTGGCAGGATTTCAAGGCCGAGAGCACTTACCTTGTTACTCGGGTATGGACTCGAGTAATGCACTAATTTTTGTATAGGTTACTCGGGTACCACCTCGAGTAAATATACATCTTGTGCATGACTTACTCTGGTAATGACTGGAAGTTTCCCTTGAAAATATTTTAGCATACTGGGGTACATACTCGAGGAATCCACTTAAGACAGATCATTAGACACTTGTATACTAGAGTAAGGACTCGAGGAACATGGAATAAAAAGAAATCAAGTTAATCGGGTACTAACCTCAAGTTTCCACTTACTTTAGTATGTTACTCGAGTAGCTCCTCGAGTAATATTGGCAGTGGTACAAAGTGCCGAGAGTTACATATTTTCAGAAACAGAGTTACTCGAGTAGCTCCTCGAGTATCATGGGGAAAACTTGAAGGCAACTGGAAGTTTTCACTTGGTTACTCGAGTACCTCCTCGAGTAACATTAGCAGTAGTACAAAATGCCAAGAGGTCCACATTTTCAGAAACATAGGTACTCGAGTAGCTCCTCGAGTATCATTGGGAAAACTTGAAGACAACTGGAAGTTTTCACATGGTTACTCGAGTACCTCCTCGAGTAATATTAGCAGGCCGAGAGCACAATGAAACTTTTTACACTATTACTCGAGTAGCTCCTCGAGTAACGTTGGCAGGTTACTGGAAGTTGTCTCTGGTTACTTCAAGTTTTGTGTCATTACTCGAGTAGCTCCTCGAGTAATGCTTTAGAAAATTTACTTCTGATCAAGTTCCTCAGCATTTTCTCTTGGCCTTTCGTCATTACTCCAATGCTTACTTCAAGTGATGCCTGTTCCTGTCATTACTTAGTTCAAACTTGTTTATTACCTATTTCCTTTTCAAACCATATTTTTGTTATCATCAAAACATGAGATCTAACACTTTTATCCTGATTCATTTAGGCAAAGATAGATTCTGCAACATTTCAGCAACCTTTATGTCTTTAAAAATTTGACCTTATGAAGTTTGCTATTAGGATGGTAATAACTTACATATTATATTTGCATAAAGATGGTAATAACTTATGTATTATGTCTTATCACATTTGACCTTATATCTGCATAAAGAGAACATACTTGAAACAAAATAGTTTCCTTTCCGATAAAAGCAGTGACCCAAAGTAACTTTTATTGTGTTGACAACAACTGAGATGGTCCTACCACACTGATTAAGGAATAGTAAGAATGCTTTATGCAATTGAATAGTTTCCATTTCCTTAATAGAAAGGCGATAAAGTATATGAGTAAGTGCTTAGCATCTTGCACACATCATTCTTATCAATTTGAATTGAAACTCAGCTTAAAAAAGGTAGATTTTACGTTGGATTCATTATTGTTGGTAAGAAACAATAAGGAAATAATAAGATCATATATGTCATTTTCATTAAAGACTCATATTTATTTATGACAATAAAACTATGGCAATAGGCAAAAGCTAGCAAAAAATCATAGCAAATCCCAATTTCTTTGAAGATGATAACAGTGACAAATGAGACGATTTAAAGGTTAAAAAAGCAAAGAAGCTAAATTCGATCTCCTAAGTAGCTCATACTTGAGAGGATTAAAGGATTAAAAATAATAATTGAAAAGGTAAAATACTTAGACCGTGTCCTTCTGCTTCTATTTAGAAGGCAGTGACCATTTTCCTTCTTGTTGGTTGACAAATGGTTCACATTTATAATAATTGAAAAGGTGAAATACAAAAGTTTTTGGAATTTGAAATTCAAATATTTTCGTTGCTTTTATTTGTGAGAGAGATCTAATGAGGTCATGCTAGCAATAAAAGAAATGTTTCTAGAATTAAATCTTATACAAAGGGCCTTTTTTATGCATATTCACATTTTTTTATTCTAAAAAATGATTTTTGATTAATAGAGCATATGACAAAAGAGAGGTAGAAAGGGATTGAAGTTAGAAGGACGAACACCAATCACACACCATTAAAACGGAAAAGATTCAAAAATCTTGCCACCATTTCAAAGCTGTGAAGAAAAAAAAAAGAAGGTTTGGTCCAAAAGTAGTGCCACAATAGTGACAAAAGTAGAATCACATCCTGAGCCAAAGAACAAAGACAAATCCAGCACCAAGGCGAAAAATGTAGAAAAATAGAGTAGGTGATTAATAAGAGAGGCTAAGAGGAGATTTTAAGAGTTACAAAAGTCTATTTTTATAGTAGCCTTACAAAATTTCCCTATATTTTGAAGTGATAAAGGTTAGCTCCTTGATTGTAAGAGTAGACTAAATAGATCCAAACTCTCATTCATGAGCACAAAACTAAGGATTAAAAGTTAAATTGCACTTGTTTTAAGTTGAATGTATTCCCAGAATTTTGGCCATAGAAGAAGCACTATAAAATTTTCACATAAGAATTAAGATATCACCATATCATTGAGGAAGAAAATAATTTAGAATTATAGATTTTATATTTGTAACAACAGATTTATACTTACTTTGAAATACAACATCAAGATCTCAAGCATAGAAAGATTTCTCATAACATGACAACAAAGGTTAACATTGAAGGAAGAAAAAATGTCAAACAATATATAAGAATACATGACGGACAAGAAATACAGGGAATCATTATTATTTTGGAATAACTCAATACTTACAAGGATGATTTTTGTTTCATCCAATTCTCTCTGGATTTTTAACAACTTATCAACCTCTGCTGGGTCCTGAGGTTTGGTAGAAGCAATAATAAGAGGGTTTTAGGAAAAAAATTGAAACATGCTATATAGAAAGAAAGTCTTCACCATTTGTATAATTAACACAATCCTAAAAGAATCCCTCCGGCTGAAGTTGATACAGTGAAGTGTATATGGGTACCTGGAATTTGTTAGGGCTTCGTTCAAATATGGCCATGGTTGAGTACTATCTGCTTGTGCACTTCTCCTTAAAATTTGACAGACCAAGATTCAAATGTGGCCTTTAACTCTTTTTTTAAAAAAATTAAATCTTGCTTTATTTCATCTTTAAAATTTGCTTCCAATATCTTGTCAGCTTCATCAATTATGAAGAACCACAAATTCATGTAGAAATTAAGAAGGCAGAAAACTAGTATAAAGTTGTAATCAAAGGCATTTATCCATAGAAGGTATTTGTGCTACCAAACTCATCTATAGGCCACCAACCTTGATGCTTTACATTCAAGTACTGCAATTTTAAGTAAATTTATGAGTGTTTTCAAATAATAGAAAGTTTCTATTAAAATGGGTATCACCTTAATAGCATAATCCCAATCAGCATCATAAATAACAAAAGCATGAACACAAAACATAATTGCAGTTGCCTATACATCATTTAAAGCAAGTAGGCAAGCAACTCCGATAGGAATGAAGAAAACACTAACAATCAAGAATGATGAAATAAGTAAAGTAAATACTACTCATAATTATACAAAGTTTGGTGTCAAAATTATGGTGATTAAAAATATTATAATGGGAAATTAATATAGAAAAAGTGGAGTTACTGCTCGCGGGGTAAGAATCGGCTTGCAAGCTAGAAGTTCTTGTTGAGTAAACTTTGAATCTAAAAAGAGAACTCTAGCATCTAGTTAGTTAGGTTCTTTGAAGGTTGATTAGTTTAAAAAAATGACGCAAATGCAATTGTCACCAAAGGAGAAGATACAATCTAACTACAAAGAACACCATTACGTCAACAAAACAATGTGAATGTCAAATACATTTTAACAACACAGTTTAAATGTTAAGCCTTAAAACAAAAGTGGATATTTATGCTCAAATATTGATCAACTATTTGGCAAAATATTGCCCTCACATTTAAAGCTAAGAGCTTGAGCAACAGGTACAAGTACCTCCTTGCATGCGCAAAGAACCAAAATAGGCAAAGCCAACATCCCAAACCCCCTCCCTCTCTTAGCATAATAACCAGCAATAAGGGCATCACCATTTTTCAAAGCACAATTTTATATCAAATTGATATACCAGATGCACATAGAGGGCATAGATTGCAGTAGAACAATAACATGCTAACGGAACCATTCAAATGTGGGTATCTGCAAACATAACTCCAGAAATCAAAAGAAATGATTAGAAAGTAGTGAGTTTCATAGGTTAATACATTTGGGTCTCTTGGTATGCTTTTTGGCAGTTGCTGTATCAGCGGATCAAACACTTTCAGAACCCAACGATGCCATATCTGAACCCAAATTTTCAAAGGTTTATCCTTTTTTTCCTCAATGCCTAACGAGTCGTTGTTGAAGGAAGGAGGATTTCAGTATAGTTAGACGACAATGACGAAAGGTTGAAGAAATGCTTATAGATGAAGATGCCAATTTCCTTGAGCCCGAGACTTTGCTTGATGAAAATGCCAGAAGGGATAATAGATGATAGAGGACAGAATTTGAACAACCTGTGACTTTAGACAATTTGAAATAAAGTAGTGAGCGGACGGATTGTTCACAACCTGAGGAATAAGATGACGATTTGTGAACAGTAAAATGAGTCTGAACCTATGGATTAACCGTTTGATGCATCAGCTTTGGGGAAAAGATTTTTATAATATATTGATGATTGCCCCTTTCCTTGACTGACTATCGGTCCAATCTGTCTGTCTGGCTCAGGATATCGGTATATCCTAAAATTCCAAATTTAGGATAAATGAGTTATTACTCATTCATAAATCACTCTAAATTCAATGTGTTGTTTATCTTGACTCAAAATCACCTTTTGACCAATTTACCTTTAGGAACCCAGTTTAAGCCTCTTTATACCTGGTCTAACTATAATTTTCCAAAAATTATGACCTGGGCTATTCCTATATAATTCTGCCCAAGGAATCCATTTTTGACCTCGGAATTACCAAATTCACTGCCAAAAGATGGAAATGCCCTTGGCAACCCCTATTTAGGGTTTTAGGGGTAATTTTGCCATTTCACATTCCAAGGCTTTTCACACTTTATTATCAACATGAATCCTACACAATTTTCCCTTTTAAACATAATGGAATCATCAAATTGAAGAAATTACAACTCTTTCTAGACAAAATTGCCCCTGCCCAAATTTGAAAAATTAAGGGAAAATCAAGTGTTCTTAATTTCAAACCATAAACCACCTTCTTTACACCTCTAATCACTTATTTAACTACTTAATCACATTCTAAGCATGATTAGACTAAATTTAGGCAGCACCTCCCCTTAGGGTTTGGCAACCCCAAATCACAAACCAAGCCAAAACAAAGCCAATAATCAACCACAACAACAACAACCTTGAATCAAACAAGATAACAAGGTTTTATGGCTTTACCTTTGATTTCTCTTCTTTCTCTTTCTAAAAGCGTGCTCTCTCTCATTCTTGTTGCTCTTGATTTTTCTGGCTTCAAGCCATGTTCATGGAGACATGAAGATTAGAGGAGGTATTACAAGAACTAGGAAGCATAAACTCCAAGATTACAACTTCTTACCTTGGATTTCCACTTCTTGAAGCTCTCTTGTTCTTCAACTCTT
The DNA here is from genome assembly GCA_963242795.1 of Inga leiocalycina. NCBI lineage: Eukaryota > Viridiplantae > Streptophyta > Magnoliopsida > Fabales > Fabaceae > Inga > Inga leiocalycina. The sequence goes on along the minus strand of OY725322.1, from coordinate 47,341,081 downwards.
CATCACCTCTTTCTCTCTCTCTTTTAGCTTCAACTAAACCGAAATGAAGGGTTAGAAAGAGAAAGAGCCTTATAAAAAACTATCCTACACCTCCCTTCCTTTATGTTACTTTATTGCCCAAATAAACACATGCTCATTTATTTAATTGTTATCATCTTTTCCCTTCCCAAAACACTTGGCCGAAAGTGAAGATTATGAGGGAATAAAATATGTATTCAAGTATCTCATTTATCCTCCTCCACATCTTCTTCCACATAAATTTATTTTGAGTTGCAATTTTTAACCAATCTCTTTTTGTGTTGACCCTAATCGAATAAATGATCATAACTATCCAAAAAAATAATCTCCCTCCTTATTCATCTCACTTTGCTGGAAATTAAAGGTATTTTCCAGAGAAAATAGGTTTCTTTTGATTAATATGGAAAATTGCCATTTTGCTCATACATTTTGTGATTTTTGCTCAAAACTGGTAAAATTTTCTCCCAACTTTGAAAATTTATATCTTTTTTGTAGACATTCAATTTTGGTTCTTCTAAAGGCTACTTAAACCTTATTATGTCTAGTTTGAACAAAAAATATATGATTTAGCCAACTGGAAGCTCAAAGTTCCTAAAAATTCGTTAAACCTTACCTATTCCATAATTGGTTCTAGAAACATGGTTTAACTTTGAAAACTCATATCTCTTAGTATATAAGTCTAAAAAGTACCCATTACCATCAAATTAAAGCTTAGGATGTCTACTTTCATCCTATAAAATTTCACAATTTTTGGACTTCACTTCCTTATTCAAAAATACGCTACAAGAAAACTGCCATTCTGGAAAAATACCCTTTTAGCAATTCCTCATTCTTGGGACTATTGCTAAATCGGGGCTTAGTAGTCTACTTAGTTCAGGCTTATTCTCAAGCCTCTAAACCCAGAATTTGGGATATTACATTTCTCCCCCTGTACAATAAATTTCATCCTCAAAATTTGGGATATCATATTGATCATCCTCAGAAGAATCCTATCTTACTATGTAACTCATCCTTAGGTTATGCATACTTTTAATGCATGCACCACAAATCACCTGAAAGATATGTGCTTTAAATGCCTATCAACCACCACACATACAGCCTGTTGTGTATTCAGGGTTCACAAAACTTATTACAACAAAACTTCAAACTAAACCTTGGGTTGCCTCCCAAGTAGCGCTAAATTTATAGTCTTTAGCTAGACTTCTCAAACATAAACTACTAATCAAAAGTATCAAACACCAGGATTACCTTCTCTTCATTTCTTTTCAAGCAACATTGTTTCAGACACCAACAATGATCATTCAAAGTAATTAATTGCACTTCTTCAATCATAGACAATTTTAGACTATAATTTTTTACTGAATTCAAATAAAGCACAACATGCATGTATTTGTAAACAGATTTAGGAATTTCCAAAATTTTAGAGCATCCAACAAAAGCCATTTAACTCTCATCAGTAAGAGTCAACACTTCAATAGGAGAGACATGAACAACAGCTTTTGGAACATCCACATTATTTTAAACATCAAAATGACAGGAATCAGGTTCCACAATCGGAACCTCATCTAGACTACACCCACTAATCTCTCCAAAAGTGATTTCAAGTTCCTTTTCACATTCCACAAGAGCTAAGGTTTCATTTAATTCCACATCCTCACTTTCCTTACAATAATTATCATCAACATAAGAAGTGGGCATCATGCTTAAAGAATTATCTTGCCTCATAGTTTCAAGTGACGCAATAATTTGACTCACATATATTCCAATATTTTGGACACTTGACACAACACTAGTGACAAGTTCCTCTTGCTTTCTACTAAACTTCTCATATAATCTCTCTAAATCAGATTTTTCCTTATACTCAAGAGTGTGTTCTTCAATATATGGATAAGAGTAGAAAGGAGGATTAGGACAATACCTGACATATGGATCCAAAGACTCTTATTGCTCCAAAATTCCACCAGGATAAAAGGAGTGATCAAAACAAGTTTGGTTCATATTGAAATCATCTCTCATATAATGACTGGTATTGCTATATGGACAGTGCTCATAAGAATGACACTGTCCACAATAAGCACAAGAAAAAAGATTATAAGGAGAAGAATTTTCAATATAACCAGCATTTATATTTTCTTGTCTCAATCCATTCACATGCATTCTAGAAAAAGAACCAAGGTATGACAAGTTATCACTAATTAAACCAAATGAATGATGTGAATAATCCGTTTTTAGAATTTTTTTAAATTTTTACATGAAGACTAAATTAGTATTAAAATTACTTGGTATTGATATTAATGACAACAATCCCCAGCAACGGTGCTAAAAACTTGATACGTGTGTGAATGGTCCATTAAATAGTGCAAGTGTACACTGTCGTAATCAAGTAATATAGAAGTAAGTAGAGTATCATTCCCATGAGGATTGAGCACTAAGTACCAAAATAGGTAATTTTAATTCTATTTAGTCGATCGATTAGTTGGTAATTGAGAGTTCAAAATAAAAGAAAAACAATTAAATATGAGTGCAGATAATAAGAAAGCAAATATGAGAAATAGTCCTAGAGATTAGATTTCACTTCACAAATTCCGGATTGAATCACTTATCTATTCTAGCCCGATTTATTCCACATGATTAATATTCAAGTTTCCCTCATTTAATTACTAGTCTCTTCCAAGGTCAAGCAATCCTATAATCAATTGCTAATCCAATATATTCCTATCTAAATTTAAGTAATTAATTATGCATTAAGATTTATAGAACTCAGTAAGACTACACAACTCATATGAATATATTCCTATTTCATATGCAAGTCATAGTTTTAATTATAGGGTCTACACACATGTACCACCTTCCGGTCTCAACATACATATTGAAATTATTCAAAAGATGGCCAGTCAAATGAAAGCATTAAGAATAATAATTAAAACTCAATCATGAAGGAGAAATTAAAACTAGATTTAATAAGTTGAGATTCAATTCGTCATTAGTAAGCTACGTCATCACCCTAGGAAAATGGAAATTTAGCACATGATGAAATTAAAAACAAAATAAAAATAAATTAATATTACATAAAACTAGAATGAAATCCACAAAAATACTGCATAAAAATTGAATATTAAATTCTCAAACATAAATATACAACCAAAAGATGCCTGAAAATGGAGAAATCTAGCCGTCCATTTAGGAAGTAAAACCTTCCATATAGGCGGCATGCAAAATGTGATACAATCCTAAGCCTTCCGAGATGGAGGCATGCAGAAAGTAATACAATCCTAAGCCTTCCAATATGGAGGCATGCAAAATGTGCATGAAATTAAATCTAAAAAATTAACACAATGAACTCAGAAATGTTAGAAAAAGATCTTTCCCAGTCAGAGAAGGACCTCTCCCTGTCGGAGAAGGAAACCTCTGCCTCTCTTCCTCTCCTCCCCCTTTGAGCTTGGCCTTGATCTCTATCTATAGGGGTAAAAAACCACGTGCTACAGTACTGCTACATGATCTGGCGGCTGCTACAATGACTGTCGACAATAGCTACAATATCCGGCAGCTCTACAATGCTTCCGTCGCTACAGTGTAAGCATATACTACAGTGATCCTATTGCTATAGTGCTTTCATTTTTTTTATTTCTATTTTTTTAATGTACTATTTATTCCAAAAACATTATTTATTTATTAATCACACCAAAATTTATTATATTAAACTCAAATATCGTCCATAAAATCATCATATAAGGGAAAATAAATATGTAAATATTTTACTTATCAAGACACTCAGTTCATTATTCAAGACCTCATTGCCTTGTTGGGACACTACCCAATATACTTAGCCTGACAGCTTATGTCACTCTATTTATTTTTAAACACTAAATATTCATATTTAGGCCTTACTGCCCTGTACAACCATATACACTGGGACTTACTGCCAACAGGCCTGCCTATAGACATGACTGTCTATAACTCTGGTCACTATCTGTAACTATGTTTAGCTGTTTGGTGTTCAAGATCAAATAACCATTTTGACCCTTATTAGCCACACTGTATACGCTGTTCAGGATCATATAACTATTTGACCCTTGCTGATCATACTGTATGCACTGGTCACTACGTGGATCATTCAATGTATGCACTACATCACGAGTGGGTAATCATTCTGTGAGGCTACACTATTGAGAGTATTCGCCACCATTATACCTTACTATACTAGGGCTCATCCCAATCTCTATTTACATGTGTCACCATAAACTATATAGGGTGTGCGACTGTTGACTGCACAGATCATGTCACTGTAAACTACATAAGTTTACATGGGTAATATCACTGTACACCACACAGGTAAATATCATTGTGACCACAGAGGTCATAACATTGTGACCTTGTAGTTCATATCACTGTATAACACATCGCTCAACAACATATTTTACACATCATCTCTCAGCCTCAGGGCTACCCGTGATTTCCACCAGTGCAACTAGGATTCTCTCCTGGCCATATCAGGGTGTATATTGATCATGGGGTTAATTAACATGCTTTGATAGGCTGCCACACTACTATACATCCCATAGGGTAAATCACCATATGCTACACAGGTTGTGTCACTATAGACCACACGAGTCTAGTCATGATCTTGGATGATCAACAATAGTGTAAATATTAACCTCTTCAGTTGTCCTCAAATATTGTACATAAATTTACTGTCCCACTTAGTTGTGCTACTCTTTCATATTGGCTTCTGTTGTGCCACTCTGATATTGAATTTTCCTCATGTGTTAAGATGGTTTGATAGGAGTTTCATAAGAATAACCTATATCACCTAACTGAAACCAAAATCTGTGTACCTCTAAGACACTTCCTAACCTATTCAACCTAATTTATGTTCATTGTATTAGGATTTGATAAACCCCATTTTGTGAGACAATGTGTCTTGGCACCACTTTAGGGTACTTCTCATGTTCTTCTCTACTCTTCAAGTAGATTAGAATATTTACACTAAATCTTTAACTAGTCCTCTGTCAACTGGAGATCAAACCTTCCTTAGAAGATAGGGGTGTCGGCCTCTATCAACAGTATGCCCCAATTGACTGTGTAACCCCCTTCCGTAATTATATCTGAAATATGCGATTAAAATGAAATAGAGACCAATAAATATTAAAACTCATTAACAATCCCATCTTTGAGATAGAGTTTTCACAAATACTTTTTGAAATCTAATTGACTTGGTCTCATATTCACATATCGAATATAACTACTCTGCGAAGATAAATCACATTCGTATAACTATCAGAGCGCACAATATAAATTTCCGGCAATCCTGGATTCCTTACATAAATCATAGCCTCACAGGGCGCAAACACCCTTTTACAAATTCTCATACGGGGATTACACAACTATGATAACCAACTACCAACTCTACATCCCGAAAGAATACTTGCCGCCCTTTATTGCTTGCTCCCTCCTCTAGTCACTTGTCCTATCTAAAATATTGGTAGGGGAGGGTGAGATTCGAGAGAATCTCAGGAGGGAAACATATACCAATATGCATGCAAGATAAGTGTTTAATGCATGACATGATTGCATCACAATAACACATGCTCATATAATGACATATCTGCGTGCTCAATGTTTCAACAACATACTCATGGCCATAGCATAAATAGAAACAGAGCTACAATCATTCATACATGTTTCACATAATCAAGCAAAGTAAAACATGCATCAATACACAAACACAAATATCAAAGCATGCAAGAGAGGTAAGTTCCCTACCCTTATTCTTTCCACGTATGCTCCAGTACCGGCTATTCACGATCAGGACGAATATTGAACCCTATAAACCAAATCAAGGATATAGGGTCAATCTCAATTCCAAATCCTTACTTCCACAATACTTAAAGTTGGTTATCATTCACACCCTTTAGGTGGCTATAATAAGCTCAATGAAAGCCTAAAGGATTCGGAAGTACTAGGTTGGAAATCACCTTTCAAAATCACAAAATACTGAAAAATGGGGGTTGGCTACAGCCAAAATGTGCACAGATGGTTTTTGGCTGCAGCCAAGAATTTCTGGCTGCGGCCAAAACGCACATAGAAACTTTTGCGCTGCAGCCAAGGAAACTTCAGAAATTCATAACTAATTCTAGAAAAATTGAAATGAGGTGATATCAAAGCCCATTGAAAGCTATTTAAGTCCTATTCATAGGAAAAATATGATCCATTTCCAGAAATCACCACACAATTCCAGAATTACACGAAATTCCCTTGCTGTTCCAGATTTGCACCCAGTTTTAATGTCAAATTTTGGAAAACCATAACTCCCAGTTCAAAAAACGAAATGACACAAATTATATATCCATTTTGAAGATTGGAATGTGAAATTTAAGACAAAAATATTTCATAATTTTCTGACATCAGTTGCCTAGTCAAAACGTCTACACGAACAGACTGCCCAAAACAGACTTTCAAAAGACAGAATTCTAGATTTTGCATCTTTGCTTCCAATGGTCCCATTTTCATACCAAATATCATTCCCACACCAATTTTCACAAGGAATCCATTGGAAACCCCAAATCAACAAAATTCACATCACATTGACATGTTACCACAACATGTCACACAATGTTACAATACCAATTCTACATTACAATCTCTTTCCATTTCAAATTAAAACCAATTCCAATGATACCAAAACACAATATGGCACCATTTTTACCACAATACACAAACCAATTCTTCCAATCCAAAATCACATGAAAATCATGGAAAATTTTGAAATTCACAAAGCTTGACCAATGATAACAAAACTTAGGTCAAAATGCTTCAAATACTCACCTCTTCCTCTTTCCCAAACCAATCCTTTGATTCTTCATCTTTCCACTTTTCCTCATGAGATCAAACACCTCCTTTCAAGAATCTAAAACCATAGTAATGAAGCTTTCATCACCATAATCAATATTAATGAAGAGTGTTTGAACATTAAAGGTCACATAGAGTACTTATCATAAGCTTTCTCCTTTTTCTTTCCTTCTTTGCTTAGCGAAAATGGAGTATGAGAAGAGAGAGAGATGAAGATGAAGAATATATCAGTTTTTGGCCCCTAATTACACACTTGGCCAACCTAAATGGGAAGAGAGGAGAGAGGGAAGAGTTTGAATAATTGACCAAGATCCAAGGGTCCATATTGTGATACTTGTCAAGATCTTGTCACACCTCCATGAGCTCACATGAACACAATTGTACATGATTCCGCCCCTTATGATCTCTTAACACTCAATCCTAACCATTGATCTTTGAGTTACCAAGGAGCTTCCTCATTGGTAACCGATCAATTGGTCGGTAACTTTACCCTTTTTGCCCTTGATTATGGCAATTCCTCTTGAATCACCACCAAAACACATCATATCATTCCTTTTCTTCCATAATGCCCCTCCCCTCTATTTTCAATTTAGATGTTAATCCATAATTGAACTTAAATACAAGATTTTGGCACTATTCATAACGCATATGAATCACAGTTCACATCATACTCTCTAAAAGGGTCCATTTATCACTAATGACTTTCACTTTTAGAGTAATTAACCCTTAATCACAATTTGGGACCTTGCTAAACCGAGGCTTAGGAATCCACTAATCTCAGGCTTATTCTCAAGCCTCAAGTCTCAAAATTTGGGGTATTACAGACTGAGTTATGTTATTCATATCTGCAAACTATCTCCCTTAGGAGCAAGTGTAAATAGAGGCTCCCATTTGAGTTTCTCAGACTGTTGTTCATATTCTTGTTTCACTAGGATTGTCCCTATTTGTGTTCTTTTTTCGTTGTACTTCTTGCAGTTCATTCCTAATAATCATTGATCATTGTTTGTCATTATATTAAATTGCCCTGTGTTTGTTGTATTGGGTTAGGGCTAACTTCCTAATCCTGCCTAGCACCTGTACCTCTTGATCCCACCATCTCCATATTTCATAATATGGAAACAAGAAAGAGGTAAATATCATATTATCACAAGGGCATTTTTTTTCATTTTACAAGTGTTGGTTACACAGGTACTCCTGAAATCACATATAACAAATGTTTGCAATAGCCAGGTAAGACCTGTAGCAACATACAATGCTCTGAACTTTTGTACAACATGTGCTTACTCCTATTACATGACATATCATAACATGTACTTGTAACTTCCCAAGAGGTCACCTTTTCTAATATTTCCCTAGGTTGAGAACGCTTAACTTTCATATACCTATGAAAAAACGTAGATACCAGCTTCATTTACTCCGATCACTGATAACCCATTATTGCCCTCGGTCCACTGAGTCATGCCAACTGTCGTTAGCCAACTAAACATTATTTGTGGACTTCATATTAATGCCGGTACTTGTACTTTAATACATACCTTGATATGTTCCTTAATGTCCATAAAGTTGTTTGTTTAACTTTGCTCTACAATCTCATTTTTCTTCTGGGCTAAAACACTATATCCAAAAAGAAGTGCAGTATTGTATGGATCCGATGTCATCCGAAATCCCCAAATTAACTTATCCCTGACCACCCACCATTAGGGTCAGTTTATCTATGTATACTATATACTGGGTCACTAAGGTGTCATACTCACGAACAACCTACAGGTAATGCTTCAGACATCCTCCCATAATCCTCTATCTGGTTGTAAACCATGCATACATATACCGCTCTAACTCTGGGATCAGTAACGAAACCCGGATCTATCTCTATCTTGTCTTTTTATGGCTTATTTGTCTGACACTTAACTACCCGCAACTATGGCTGGACACTGATCAGCCTACTGTTGATTCTGTTTTAGGATAAGGCTAATGTTTGAGCCTTACTCAGACTGGCTTCCTTGGCATCCGTGTCATCCTTATACCATTCTCTCTATGGTATGGTATTATGTACTGCCTTTCTGGTTTTCTACCGTGTCATCAGGGCTTGTCTGTTCCTTTCATGGGCTTGTGAACTAGCTAAAGCAATTCACTTCGTTGTTCCTATCACTCTATAATCAAGCATATCAGTATACTATCTGGTTGCCAGAACCACCGCATTTACTCTGAGCAGACAATTCTGTAGATAGAATCCTTGCTCTAATACCAAAAATGTAAAACGCCTCTCTTATATTGACTTGCAACAAAATATTTATGTGTGGTTCAGTGGGCACAACAGGAATAACAAAAATATATTGATATTATTGATACAGTATACTTGATTGTATACAGAACTCCCATACAGGGTATTATACTATAAATTATAGACCTTAAAAATAATAAAAGGTCTTTAGATAACCAACTGTCCCTCTTGAATTGTCCGGAACCTTCGGTTACCATAATACGCTTTCTCCCTTTGAGACGTTCCTGCTGCACAAAACTATATGTTTTTTATGGAAAGGGTGAGATTTGAAAGAATTTCAATAGTAATAGACTATCAATCATATCAAATATGATAAATAAATATGTCGTGCACCAAATCATGCAACAGAACCATAACACTGTATATGCACCCTATGTGTCAGTATATCACAGCTGGGCCTTAGACCACAACTAGGTATTAAGTGTGTTCACTATTCATATTACAGAATATAGTATTCACAGAGAATATAAACACTCATATAATGTATGAGAGATATGTTACTACCTAGAATTGCCCCTTTCTATGACTGATTATCGGTCTAATCTGTTTGTCTGGCTCAGGCTATCAGTAAATCCTAAATTTCTAAATTTAGGATAAATGAGTTATTACTTATTCATAAATTACTCAAAATTTAGTGTGTTTGTTATCTTGACCAAAAATCACCATTTAACCTTTTTACTCTTAGGAACCCGATATAAGCCCCTTTATACTCGGTCCAACTATACTTTCCCAAAAATTATGACCCAAGCTATTCCTACATAATATCACCCAAGAAATCTATTTTTGACTTCCAAATTACCAAATTCACTGTCAAAAGATAGAAATGCCCCTGGCAGCCCCTATTTAGGGTTTTAGGGGTAATTTTGCCATTTCATATTCCAAAGCTTTTCACACTTCATGATCAACATGAACCCTACAAAATTTTCCATTTTAAACACAATGAAATCATCAAATTGATGAAATCCCAACTCTTTCTAGATGAAATTGCCCATGCCCAAATCTAAAAAATCAAGGGAAAATCATGTTTTCTTGATTTCAAACAATAAACCACCTTCTTTACACTTATAATCACTTATTTAACTACTTAATGACATTCTAAACATGATTATACTAAATTTGGGCAGCACCTCCCCTTAGGGTTTGGCATCCCCAAATAACAAACCAAGCCAAAAAAAAACCAATAATCAACCACCACAACAACAACCTTGAATCAAACAAGATAACAAGGTTTTATGGCTTTACCTTTGATTTCTCTTCTTTCTCTCTCTAAAAGTGTGCTCTCTCTCATCCTTGTTGCCCTTGATTTTACATGCTTCAAGCCATGTTCCTGGAGATATGATGATTAGAGGAGGTATTACAAGAACTAGGAAGCATAAACTCCAGGATTACAACTTCTTACCTTGGATTTTCACTTCTTGAAGCTCTCTTGTTTTCTCTTGTTCTTCAACCCTTCATCACCTCTCTATCTCTCTTTTATCTTCAACTGAACAGAAATGAAGGGTTGGAAAGAGAAAGAGCCTTATAAAAAATATCCTACGCCTCCCTTCCTTTATGTTACTTTATTGGCCAAATAAACACATGCTCATTTGTTTAATTGTTATCATCTTTTCCCTTCCCAAAACACTTGGCCGAAAGTGAAGATTAGGAGGGAATAAAATATGTATTCAATTATCTCATTTATCCTCTTCCACACAAATTTATTTTGAGTTGCAATTTTTGGCCAATCTCTTTTTGCTTTGACCCTAATCAAATAAATGATCATAAATATCCAAAAGAATAATCTCCCTCCTTATTCAGCTCACTTTATAGGAAATTAAAGGTATTTTCCAGAGTAAATAATTTTCTTTTGATTAATATAGCAAATTACCATTTTACCTATATATTATGTGATTTTTACCCATAACTGGTAGAATTTTCACCCAACTTTGAAAATTTATATATATTTTTTATAGACATTCAACTGAGGTGTTTCTAAAGGCTACTTAACCCGTATTAAGTCTAGTTTCAAATATATTAATTTACATAATGAACTAGTGCGTGAATAATTCTTCTCTTCTTCATTGCAACTTATGTCCTAAAACAAGGTCTAACACTCGTCTTCTATGCTCAGCTGCCTGTATGGTTCATGGGGGAGGGTGAGATTTGGGGGAATCTAAGTAGCAAACATTTAAGACAATACAATACATTAATATGAATGCTAGTGCATGATATGTTTACCTTATATAGGCTAATGTTCACATAATGATATTTTGCATGCTCAATGTTTCATGAAAACTACCTTTTGTTTTCGAATCCCCTTTTTGTACCTTTTCTTCCAACAACTGAAGTTGCTTTTATTGCCTCTTCTTTGTCTTCTCATGGCCCTAGAAAAATGGCTATATTATTAGAGCCATGACAAATAAATGTCCAATGGGCTACTTTAGCCTCTAGGACTTGTCTTTATTCTTTGGGCCCATACTTGTCCTAAATTTTAATAACCCAAGACATCTTGGTTGGTTAACCTTAAAGTTAACACATTAGGCCCAATAGGTATTAATGAGCCCACACTAACTTTATAGGCTTTACTTAACCATTGGAAGCTAACTTTATTACTAAATGACACTACTTTTTCATTTTCGCATAATTACCCAAAAGCTGACAGAATTTTCAGTTAACTTTGAAAATTCATATCCTTTTCTAGGAAACTCTGATTGTGGTGGTTTAAAATTCTGTGTCACTTATTAAGTCTATTTTAAGGAAAAAATACTTCTAGTAGCCATCTAACCAAGCACACATCCTAGTTTCCCTTTTTACCCCTACTGCTAGAAAATCTGACCAGTTTTAATGGTCTAACTTCAAACACTCATAATGCCTATCAAATTAAAGGTCTTTATGTGTACTTTGAATCTAGAAAATTTCATCATCAACAAATGAACTTTGTATAGTGAAATTTTCACCACAATAAATCTGCCAGTTAAAAACGCAACACTGACAACTTTATCACACTAATAGACTTAATTTCCAGTCTTTGAGCTTTCAAACTAGTCTATCAAAAATTATAATCAAAGCCTATTCCTACATAATTTTTTGTGTATACTCCAATGAAAACCTCAAAAATACCAAGATCAAACTCCTTCACCCAGTTTTGCTTCTAACCAAAACATGTGCCAAGAACAACAAAAATCTAAGTTTTCATTTAAGCCACTAAACCATTCTTATATTGCCACTAAGCATGTGATTTCACCATATTAGAACTTAAACCAACATTAAGCTTCAAAAACACCTCTTGGCCAAAAATTTAAACGGGTCTAAGAGCCAAGAAAAGTCAACAAAAACACAAGGTAATCAGTTAAAAAAAAGCCGACATTTACCTTTTCGCGTTTCTACAACCGGCTCAGTATTCCAACAACACTCTGGTTGACTAACTGATGCAAAACAACTCAGATGAGAAATCTGAGACTAAAGAATTGAAGCTTATAGTGAGTAAAACAAGTTTTCTTAAGGACTTACCAGATGATAACGGGGTTTTGGGGTAGGAATTGGCTCTGATACTCAGGAAAAGTTACTAATCTTCCTCCTTCTCTCTTCTTTCTCTTTTCTTTGATTTTTCTCTCTCTTTTCTCTTTCCTCTAAGAGCTAGCTTAAATGTGTCTTAAAAGGGGAGGAAAGGTTGAGATTTAATCTTGCATCTTGATCTCTTCTTGTTGTGCCAATTGTCACAAGATTAAGGTGTAAGGTTGCCATGTGTCATCCAAACATCCCATCATCTCTTTCTCTCTCTTAGGTAGTGCCAAGATCGTCAGGGGAAGGAAGGGGCCTGATAATTTAATTGGTGTTCGAGAAAGTCAAGTACCTGACCAGACTGGGGACTGGTGGATTTCCTAGACTCAGGTGCTAGGTGGCACTCTCTAGAGATGCCAACACAAAATGCATAAAGCAAGTGTCATCATGAGAGACACATGCCACTTTCCTATAAAGCCAACACAAAAGTGGCTTTGTCCTTTGTTAGGATTAAGGGACACATGTTATGCTCTTAACTAGCCAACACAAAAATTATGCCATCATGAGTCATCATTGCTTATTTTATTAAAGTTACTTTAATAAAGTTGCTTTATCAGTGTATACTCGGGATTTTACTTTGGCCATGGCACCCATATCAAGGCCCAAAAGATGACACCAGGTTAGAGTATGTGTGTGGGCCCTACATGGCACTACATACTGGTGTCTATTCCTAAAAACGCAGGGTACACATGTCTGCCCTAAAAATGCCATGTGCACAGCTACACCGGCCTATTTTGCCCGACTAATCCATCCCTTACCTCATGACATAGCTGGGTGGCGTCTTCTACCAACCAATGGCACTGTATATCTATCTTGTGCACATCTGCACCAACACTTTGACCCTACGGCCTATACATACTGGGCCCTCTACCAGGTAGGGCCGAATCACATAGTCCCCTAGAGTCTTTCTATCTTCCAACATTCTTGGGACTCTTCCCAAACTGAGCTTAGTAGTTTGCCTAATATATGCTTATCCTCAATGTCCTTAGCCCAAAATTTGGGATATTACAGGGTAGGCCAATGGTACCCAAATCTAAGAGTCTTACAAACTAGGCTTCGACTCTCTATGTCATTTTGACCATATATCACATTAAAAGGACTTTAGATGAGAGAGATATCAGCATCAAAATTGGACACTGAAATCACCGTCACTGTATAATAGATACTCTTTGGATCATAACTTTCTGTATATAATGAGTTTAGAGCTAATTTTTATTGTATTGGAATGAAATGATAAGAGCTTTCTGATGATATATAATTTTCCAGTTTTAGAATTAAAATGAAAACATTACTCGAAGGGATCACTCGAGTAATCTGCAAAGTTATTTTAAACATTACTTGAGGGAACAATCGAGTAAAGAAGTTGGAAATGCTCTCCGCCAGATTTTGAAGCTGATTACTCGAGGGATCACTCGAGTAATGACCAAGGCTTACTTGAGTGACCACTCAAGTAATGCTTCGCAGGAGAACAAAACAACATACTGAAGCTTTTGAAAGTCATGGGAATATTTATGTAACTCACTCTTCTTGCTTCTAATAACTCTAACACTTCATTGTATTAGTGTTTAATGTATTTCTCTAGGAATACAATGAAGATATGATGTGAAGAGTCAAAAGTTGACTTTACAAATGCAGAGCATCAACGTTCGTAACGGCTAGTTTTTAAATTCAAGCAAACGGATGAAAGAAGCAACCGCACTCTAACGGATAAGTTGAAATGCTCAAACGGCCATCAATCCTCATCAACTATAAATAGAAGATCATCCAAAATAGAAGAGAGACCCAGTGCATACATCATCTAAATGCCAATATCCTGATATTAATGCTCACCGCACATACTCTCTGTTTCTCTAGCTTCTATATCATTTACCTTTAAAAGAAAGATTATTTGTATTGTACTTCAGTGTTCATTTTATTCACTTCTGAGAGAGAAGATTGATTGTAATCCTCCATCATCAACATTGTATCCTTATGATGTGTAAGGAGGAGTAACTCAGTTGTAACCTTACAGTGTGTAAGGGGGAATAATCTCAGTGCGGGAATGTTTAAGGCTTCACAAGTACCTCGATCAAACTTGTGGGATTGTAGCGGTTCTCAAGTACCCAGTTAAACTTGAGGAAGATAGTGGATTGAAAATCTCAGGAGGAGCCTGGGGACTGGACATAGGTCATCGTGGATTGGACCGAACCAGGATAAAACATAGTTTGCATATTCTCTTCCCTAAGCTCTTTTATTTCCAGCATATATCATTTAAATATTTAATTGTGATTTATGATTCATTACTTTCATATTTACTGCTTCTACTAAGATGCAAAAAGATTTTCAAAGCTCTCAAGTTTTTATCTTACACATAATTCACCCCCCTCTTAGGTGTCAACCTATTCTAACATGTTGTCTAGAATGTAAAAGTGAGTGGCTTTAAGTTTTATCCTACATGCTTCATTCCTATCCTCTAGGAGGACGTTATCCTACAGAAATAGTAAAATAGGGGACCGGTAGTCCCATATAAGGTTATTTGATTGGACCATACTTGATGTAAACCTAGAGGGAAATTCTGTCAATTTTTAATAGTTTAGTCGAGAAGCTATTACTTGAAGATCAATTCTACTAGAATCTGTTTAAGTCATTATTATTTTCTATTTATTTTGGAATTTTACCTTTTTAATAAGGCCATACGATAAAAGCCATTAATTAGTGTTTTAGGTGCCATTTAATTATTAATGGAATATTAGGATTTTTTATTATTAGGTTATTATTATTTTAATTTAAAAGCCCATAATATCATTTCCAAAAATCAGACTATCTTTTATGATCTGATTCTATATTCCTATAATCATATTGTCATTCATGATTTGATTTAGCCCAGTTTAAAACATCTTTTTCATTTAGTGAGCCTTATTCATTTATAAATTAGATTATTTTAGATAATCCGATATCTTGTTATAGATAACATTCTCAATATCCTTCATTAAATAATCCATTATTTGTTAAACCCATTCACCCAATTAGATTATTCAAATAATCTAATTGAAATATCCTCAATATATTCATGTATCCTTAATCATATCCATTATTATCTTTTATTATCCTTTAGACTGTTTAGATTAAAATATTGTTTTTAGAAGAGTCCTAGTGAGTTAAGAGTTCTAGTTTGAGTCAGTTTATTGAGTTATAAATATCCCTTCTATGTATGTTATTGTAGGAAGAGGTTCAATTATGGAGTTATGAATAATAATTTATTTTAACAAGTATTCATACTTATTGGTTATGTATTCTTGATAGAATACTAAATGGTGCAAGAGCTTGATCAGCTCTTTGTTTATACTTGGAGTTCTTGGGTTGTGTTTTCTTTGAGTGATGGGTTTCATATACTTAGTGTTCTCTGGAACGGGTGTTCATAGGGTTCTTAGTTTCTAGATCATTTTCATTTCTCTTTATTTGTTATTAATTCGCTTCCTTATCTTACCTTTTTGTAATTTCTAAGTTTTCTAGGATAGGTTCCTATTGGGTCCACATCAGATTGGTATCAGAGCCAATCACTATCTTTTTGTCTATTTGACTTCTATCTCTTTGTCTAATAACTTTTCTTGTTTTTAAGTTATTGGGCATGACTTCCAAGTGTAATTTATGAGTTCCTAGTGCAAGTCGTCTAGTGGGTCCATATCGCTTATGTATTCAAATTCATGCTTGTAAAATAGTTGAAAAAAAGAGGTAGAAAAGAAGTTGAAAAAGGGCAAAAAAAGTAGAAAAATATTAAAAAATTGAATAAATGTTAATTGAGAGTGAGAGCTTCAATTATGTTTTTTCTTGTAGTTTTATTTCACTTTTGTTGGTGCAGCAAGAGATCAGTAATCTAATCACTAAATCTCAGTCATACCATGAAGACCTATAAGAGTCGAGGACGACTCTTTTCTAAGAAGGGGAGAATGATGTAAACCTAAAGGGCAATTCTATCAATTTGTAGGAGTTTAGTTGAGAAGCTATTACTTGACGATTAATTCAGCTAGAGTTGTTTTAAGACATTATTATTTTCTATTTATTTTATAATTTTTTTTAATAAGGCATGAGCCAATAGTCATTAATTAGTGTTTTAGGTGCCATTTAATTATTAATGGCATATTAGGATTTTTTTAATATTATTAGGTTATTATTATTTTAATTTAAAAGCCCTTAATATCATCTATATAAATCAAATTGTCTTTTATCATATGATTTCATATTCCTCTAATCAGATTGTCATCCATGATTTGATTTAGCCTATTTTAAAATATCTTTTTTGTCCATTGAGCCTTATCAATAAATTAGATTATTTTAAATATCTAATATCCTTTCATATCCTTAAATATATAATATTCCCAATATCCTTCATATTTAATTTGCTAAACCTATTCACCCAATTAGATTATTCAAATAATCTAATTGAAATATCCTCAATATTTTTATTTATCCTTAAGCATATCCATCATTATCTTTCATTATCCTTTTGGGCTATTTAGATTAAAAAATTATTTTAGAATAGTCCTAGCGAGTTAAGAGTTCTAGTTTGGGTCATTTTATTGGGTTATAAATATCCCTTATATGTATGCTATTTTAGGAAGAAGTTTAGTTATGGAGTTATGAATAATAATTTCTTTTAACAAGTATTCATACTTGTTGGTTATGTATTCTTGATAGAATATTGAATGGCGCAAGAACTTGATCAATTGTTATGTATACATGGAGTTCTTGGACTGTGTTTCCTTTGGGTGCTCGATTTAATATACTCAGTGTTCTCTGGCATGGGTGTTCACAGGGTTCTTAGTTTCTAGATCATTTTCATTTCTCTTTATTCATTATTAACTCGCTTCCGTATCTAACCTTTATGTGATTTCTAAGTTTTCTAGGATAGGTTCCTATTAGGTCTACATCAGATTGGTATCAGAGTGAATTACAAAAAGGTTAGATATGGAAGCGAATTAATAATGAATAAAGAGAAATGAAAATGATCTAGAAACTAAAAACCCTGTGAACACCCATTCTAGAGAACACTGAGTATATTAAACCCAGCACCCAAAGGAAACACGACCCAAGAACTCCAAGTATAAATATAAGAGTCGATCAAGCTCTTGCGCCATTTAGTATTCTATCAAGAATACATAACCAAAAAGTATGAATACTTGTTAAAGAAAATTATTATTCATAACTCCATAACTGAACTTCTTCCTAAAACAACATGCATATAAGGGATATTTATAACTCAATAAACTGACTCAAACTAGAACTCTTAACTCACAAGGACTCTCCTAAAAGTAATGTTTTTATCTAAATAGCCCAAAAGGATAATGCAAGATAATGATGGATATGATTAAGGATAAATGAATATATTGATGATATTTCAATTAGATTATTTGAATAATCTAATTGGGTGAATGTGTTTAACAAATAATGGATTATTTAATGAATGATATTGAGATTATTATATATGGAAGGATATTAGATTATTTAAAACAATCTAATTTATAAATGGATAAGGCTCACTTGATGAAAAAGAAATTTTCAAATGGGCTAAAATAGATCATGCATGACAATCTGATTTATAGATATGATATTATGGGCTTTTAAATTAAAATAGTAATAACCTAATAATAATAATAAAATTTCTAATTGCCATTAATAATTAAATGGCACTTAAAACACTAATTAATGACTCTTGGCTCATGGTCTTATTAAAAAAATGAGAATTACAAAATAAACAGAAAATAATAATGACTTAAACAAACTCTAGCTGAATTGATCATTAAGTAAGAGCTTCTCGACTAAACTCCTACAAATTGATAGAACTGCCCTCCAGATTTACATCAATACCTAACTTGGGTGGATTGCCGGGTATTACATAAGAACTATTGGTGCTATTGTTGTCTAGTTTATTTGTATAAAGGACCCTAGATTGGCTAGTGCGTCGGCTTCTCAATTTTCCTCCCTATCCACTTGGGTTAGCTAGAACTCATGGAAATTTTTTATTAGTGAGGTTACTAGCCTATAGTAGGCTTGCATGCATGGGTCTTTTGCTTGGTACGATCCATCTAGCTTTTTAGAGACTAGCTGTGAGTCATACCTGACTTCTAGCCGTTTAGCCCTGACTTCCTTGGCAAGCTGCAAACATGTGATCAAAGCTTCGTATTTTGCTTCATTGTTAGTAGCTTTGAAACCACAACATATGGATTGTTGTATGATATCATTGTTTGGAGATTTGAGTACTATGCCTAATCCTATACAATTTACGTTAGACGCACCATCTATATACAATTCCATTTTTTCCTTTGATCTTCGTTACTTACATAAAGTAATTCTTTTTCTACATCTACTTGCATTTATTGGTTAAAGTTAGCTATGAAATTTGCTTTTATCACGGTATGTGGTAAGAAAGTCATGTCAAATTTGCTCAATTCTATCACCCATTTAACTAACCTACCTGACAAGTCTGGTTTATGCTATACATTATTGAGTGGGTAGGCAGTTATTACTATGATTAGGTGGCAATGAAAGTAGGGTCATAATTTCTTGGACATGGGCACAAGAGACAAAGCCAATTTTTCAAGTAAAGAGTACCTGGTTTCAGCATCTAAGAGGGCCTAACTGATATAGTAGATAGGATGTTGCTTACCTTCCTCTTCCCTAACTAGGGCAACACTAACAACTCTTGGGGAGACCGCTAGATATACATACAGCATTTCTCCTTCCTTTGGTTTTCAAAGCAAAGGAGTGTTAGTCATGTTTTTTTTTTCAATTACTGTAGGGTGTTTTCAAATTCTTTGCTCTATTTAAAGCTTTTGTTCTATCTCAAAGCATTGAAGAAGAAGTGGCATTTCTCGGATGATTAGGAAATGAACTTACTAAGGGCTGCTACCTTTCTAGGTTAGTTTCTAGACATCCTTGACTCACCTTGGTGATGGAATGTCCAACATGGCTTTGATATGACTTGGATTGGCTTTGATCCCTTTTTGTAACACTAAGTATCCCATGACATTTGTAGAGGTTACACAAAACGAGTATTTTTTGGATTTAGATTTACGTTGTAGTTACAAAGTGAGTAGAAAGCTTACTCCAAGTGCATCACGAGTTGATCTACTTGGAGGGACTTTACAAGCATGTTAACGATGTAACTTTCATGGTCTTGCCTATTTGACCTACAAACATCTTATTGACCAACCTTTAGTAGGTTGCTCCTGTATTTTTTTAGTCTGAAGGGCATAACTTTGTAACAATAAATACCTTGTTTAGTTATGAAAACTATTTTCTCTTGATCGTTAGGTTGCATTATAAATTGATTATAACCATAAAAGGCATCCATGAAACTTAGTAATTCATGCCTAGGTGTGGCATTTACCAAAGAATCAAGGTATGGAAATAGGAAAGAATCTTTTAGGCATGCTTTGTTCAAATCAGTAAAGTCTATACATACCCGGCGCTTACCATTTTTCTTAGGTACGACTACTATATTAGCAAGCTAGTTTGGGTATTGAACTTCCCTTACGGACTCAATAATTAGGAGTTTATGTACTTCATTGTTTATGATTTGATTCCTTTTTGGCACGAACTTTTGACACTTCTACTTAATGAGTTTGTATGACAGGTTAATGTTCAATTGATGTGTTACTACCTTAGGGTCTATACTTGTCATGTCTGTATAGGACCAAGCAAAACAGTCAATGGTGTCAGATAAAAATGTAATTAACATCCTCGTATATTAGGTGGTAAGTCTATGTAAACCCTCCTTTTCTAGATGGTTGGTATTGATGTATACTTCTTCACGTTCTTCCACCTTAGCTTGGTTTTGAGGCATTGGGGGGATAGGTCCTGTAATTGCTATATGGACAGTTTGTCTAAAGGCTTTAAGGTCACCTAGTAGCATTCCCTAGCTATTCTCAGGTCTCCTATTATCTATTGTACGCCCCAAGGGGTCTAGAACATTACCAGTTGGCGAAGGGTATATGGTACGGCTTTTATCTTGTGGATTTATGGCCTTCCCAACAATACATTTTAGGCTAACGAACAATCCATCACTTGGTACTTGAATGGTATGTTCAGTCCTACTGTATAGTTTAGGAGGGTAATTTCCCTGATAGTCCTATCAAGTGCTTCGTTACCGAAGACTAGCATGGATGGTTTGAGAATGATTTGGGATTCTAACCCCAATTCTTTAAACGTCTCAAGGTATATTATATTGACTAGCTACCTAGATTAATCAACACACGTTTAATGTCAATTACCCAAGAACACAGAGATTACCAGCGCATTATCATGTGGTTGGTCTAATTCATTTCTTTCTTCTTTATAAAATGTGATCCAATCACCCCTTGCTTGGTTGGTTCATCCTTAGCTCATTTTGGATTAGGTCCCTTGGGCAAGAGTTTAGAGTGGATTTTTACTATTGAATATGTGATACCATTAATCACTAAGCCTCCTATTATATGATTGATGGTTCATTGATTTTTGGGTGGTTCCTCTAGCGTTGGACTTGTATAGTTAGTTTCGTTATTAGACAAAATAATTGTACCTTTATTGGAAAGTAAATGAGCTAGGTTCCTGCACTTGAGGAGTTCCACCACTTCTATCTTAAGGGCAATACGGTTTGCAGTCTGGTGGGCATGGTTAGAATAGAATTCACACTATTTTGACCTGTCTCGCTGGTCCGTTGGCTTCATGGTAGTGGAGGTTTGCCCATTTTAGTGAGGGTTTGTATTAATTAACTGGGTTGATTGAGAAGTTATACTCCTCTATCCTCAGGGGAAGTGCCTAGTAAGGTAGAGCTGTCACACTATGGGTTTGTTTCCTCTCTTGGTATGTCGTAGGGTATGGCTCCGCCCTCCAATTACGATTAATATGTCTTGGGTTCTTCTTTGTATATTTGTCAGTTCATCGTCTGGGTAGCAGTTTGGCTAGCATTCACTTTATCTTCTTCCCACTTGATTTGAGCCTAGGCTCACATGAATACATCATCCATGGTATGGTATGTGTACTTGGCTAATTCTTTTATACAAGTCAGAGTTAGGGAGGGACCTTTTTTGAATGTCATGATTGCAGTAGTGGTATCATAGCTTGAGATATTGATCTTCTCTTTGTTAAATCTACCTATGAAGTCGCACAATGATTCACGCTTCCTCTGGATTACTTTGTATAGGTTATTAGAATTTTTCTCGAGTTTCTGGCTGCTGGAGAATTGTTGGATGATTAGATTGTTCAAACTAGCAAATAAACTTATTGAATTGGTAGGCAGGTTAGTGACCCACCTTAATGCTGGTTCAACCAAGCTTGAACCGAAACCTTTTCACATATAAGCTTCCTGTAACTCCCTTGGTATTGCTACAACATGCATTCTCTAATGGTATTAGGCCATATGCTCATCTGGATCCATCTTACCATCATAATAGTGAATCTGTGGGAACATAAATTTGTTGGGCATGTCAATTAGCATTATATTATCCATGAAGGGGGAGTTTGTGAAGCTATCTTTTGATGATAACAAAAGGAGATAATGTGTTTTGTTAAGAAACTTATGTTTTAAAAGTATAAATATTGATTCAAATGGTTATCAAAAGCAGCCGCACTTGAGTGAGAACTAGTTTTGCACTCGATTTCAAGAAGTGTTGACCTGAAAGTGTTTTACACAGGATACTAACTTTTGAGATTTTTCAACATCACTCAAGTGATTACCAGGTTTTCACTCAAGCATAAAGGCATATTCTTGGAAGTGCTTGATAAAAAGACAGGTCAGAGACAGAAAATGAATGTTGCACTCGAGCACTGACTCAACACATGAGTGAGAGCCACAAGCTCACTCGAGTCCTACAAGTGAAGTGCAAGAAGTCTTTGTTCGAGATTAACTAAAACCTGAAAAAATGAAGTACACTCGAGTGAAACCAACTACACTTGAGTGAAGTACCATAACACTCGTGAGTGAGAAAGCCCGCTTTCTCAAATACTAGTGTAAGTGCTGAGCAAAAACTGAAATGTACTGATGTACTCGAGTGAGACATCTACACTCGAGTGAGGACCAATCACACTCATAAGTAAGAAATCATACTCTTAGAGAAAATGGTGCAAGTGTTATCCAGAAGCTGAAGTCCATAGTACAAAATACACATGCACTCGAGTGATACATTTTTCACTTGAGTAAAAGGTCAATACACTAGAAAGTGAGAAATCTCACTCTTGCTAGTTCTCATGGAAGTGCTCCTTAAAAGTTGAAGAAGAAGTACAAATATGAGGATGTATTCAAGTGCGGCTCTAGTGCACTCAAGTAAGGCCCTGACAGAACCAAAACGCAACAGACACATAGTGATCAATACAAACATGCTTCAATGTTATTTACTTATATATAATGTTTTCACTTGTTATTATTACCAAATATTATTTAACATATATTTCAAGTATGAAATAGGAGATAGAACATCTGATCAGAGATGCATATATAAAGTCAAAAATGGCGGACATAATCATTTCATCCAAAGTCGATCAGCTATGAACGCATGTTACTCACCTACCATGATATCTTGTCTAAAGATTTCAAACGCACGCATACCGCTCTACAACATTATGCTCTATTCCATAATGACTATCACACAATGGATAAAATCAACTGGCTATAAATATAGAGCATCAAAGACCATCAAAAAGATAACATAGAATAAGAGTATATACAAGAAAATTTACACAAGTCTCTATTATTCATATTTTCTCTGTATTCATATTGTACTTCAGTGTTTATTATATTCACTCTATGAGAAAGTCTATATACACTTTAAAACTATATTTCCATTGTGATCTCAAGGTAGAGGGACCTTGAGAGGGTATATAGCCTTACAAGGGAAGTAGTTGAGAGAATTCATAGTAGGACTTTCTGCTTGTAAAACTTACAAGGTGCAAGCAGGAGAGAATGTTTCTATTCATAAGACTTACAAGGGTGTAAGCAGGAGAGAACGTTGCTGCTCATAAGACTTACATACGTAAGCAAGTGAGAAAGGTCATAGGATTGTTTCTGCACATAAGACTTGTCGTAAAGGGGAGAGAAAATTCTAGGTATTAGAATATTTCTAATCGTAGTCCATACAAGGACAATTGTTGTCTTATGGCATTCCAAGAGCCCACTGAATATTAGAAGAATAGTGAAAATCTCAGTAGGTATTGATCTCTAAGGACTAGACATAGGCCCAGGTTTTTGGGTCAAACCAGTATAACTCTCTGTGCGTTAATCTTCTCAACTCTACTCTATCTACAGTTATTTTTATATCACCGTATCAACCAAAAAATTTACCACATCACCAAAATCACCCCTTCTTAGGTGAAGCTTACGTCTTTCAGGTGGTTGTTCTTTATGGAATAGTTCCATGACCAACGGGTAGGTCTTCCTATCCATCAATAAGGTTTTCTTGGTAAGTGTGGAGGCCTTCCTTAGTAGTGCGAGGTGTTTGTTGTGATGTTGGTGGTTCAGCTTGGTCAATGCTGGTACGTGCAAGAGGAGTTTCATTAGTCGGATTGACATTTATAGTACCATTTCCGCCTGTATCTAGTGAATGTTCCAAATGCATGCCCCATAGCTGGATGAACAGAATGACCGTGGACAAGAATTGCCTTGAGCGACGCAAACTGGGGGTGGTCTGCGTGGTAAGTGTCATGACTTGGTCTCGCAGGTTTGTATTCTCCTTTTCTTAACACTAAAGGTGGCTTTGCTACTAAAAGTATCATTCATTATATTGTGCGATTAGCGTGGTATATGCAGCGAATTATGCAATTTAGTTCCTTACCAACTCGACAAATTCAGCAATGCTCACCTCTTATCCAACGACTACTTTTGCTATGGTTAGTAAAGGAAGGGGTAGGAAATGAAATGCAATTAGGTAAAAGAGTAATTTTTTTAGAAAACTCGTCGTTAGGTTCTCACAAATAGCACCAAATTGTTTGACAAAATTTTAGTAAGGGATGGGTCTAATAGACAAGGGGTCACCAACAATACACACAATTCATAAGATCAAAAACAAATAGTAAATCGTATTATTCATTGTTTATTGCTTTTGATTACAAGGAAAGAATATGGTAAGCCTTAGAGCACCAAGTATGGTAAATGGTTTTAAGCAACTTTCAATGTAAAAGACTTAGATTCCCCTTTCTTTTTTAGTCCCCATTTTTGTATTGATGGTTTGCTCTATATCCCTCTTGCTTGGCCTATTAGCTACTATATTTCTGGATCAAGATAAGTACGATCATCCCATTTTCCTCAGATCCAGGAGCTTTTTGGGACTGGTTGGTTTTTCTGGTCATCATGGGAGTCAAATCTTAGGTCAAGTTTGTGGGCCTTTTATAGCTGCTCTTACTGTTGCAACCACTGTTGTAAGCCCTACTTGTTTTGTACCTCGAGTGGGCTTGAGACTACCGACTAGGCATATCAGTGTACCTGTAGGCACTATGTTCAGTTTAGTGTACCCGTAGGCACTATGTATCATACATATTACGGAAGATGGCATACACAAAGCATATAAACATTGACATAATGTATGAAAGAAGGAGTTACTACATTGGCCTTTCCTGGATGATACTGGATTTCTAATTTTCATGATCCGTGTTCTGCTTTTGCTGCACCCCTCACAACTGATTACTATGATCATTGATCATTGTTTGATGTTCTGCTAACATGCCCATGGTTGGTTGCATTGGGTCAAGTTTACCTTCTTGACCCTACCTAGCACCTATACCTCTTAATCTCATCATCTTTATGTTGCACTACTTGGAAACAAGGAAAAGGTAGATTTCACATGCACATAAGGGCATTCTGTCATTTCATAAAGTTTTGGTTATATAGGTACTCTTGGATAACATATCACAGACGTTTATAGTTGTGAGAGAAAGCCTACAACAACCTGTAGCCTCTGAACTACTGCACACTATGTGCTTGCCCTTTTTCATAACATGACATTACATGTGCAACAACTTCCCAGGGGCTCACCCATCCTAAGATTTCCCTGGGTTGAGCTCGCTTAACTTTTATATACCCGTGCCAAAACCCAGATACCGGCTCTAGTCGCCCCTGACCACCAGTACCCCGTCATTGTTCTTATCTCGAGAGTCGTGCTAACTGTCACTAACTGACAGATACAGTGTATGTACCCTGGCCTTGAACATACCCGCTACCTCAAGTTTTGCAACATCCTTAAACCATCTTTAGTCTGATATTGCACAACTTGCTGCCTTTCGAGTATTCGTCGTTTCTCCTGGCCTGGTTCACATAAAAGGGGAAAATTCACTGCTCTGGTGTCCCTTTCTGTGCATACTTCCTTTTACCACATTAGTACACTATTCTATGGTCAAAACTGCTTGCTCTGCCAAAACCGCTTGGGCTCTACTCTTCCAAAACCGCTTGGGCTCTGCTCTTCCAGAACCACTTGGACTCTGATACCAAAATGTAAGGCCCCACCTTACATACCTCTTATTATTGATATTAACCAGAGTAGAAATTGCGCAAGTGGTGGGCACATAGAGATAGCATGAAAATACTAATAATAAGTACTTGATTATAGAAATTGCCCACAGGGATTATACATAATCGTTACAAATAATGTAACCGCACAGGGCTACAAGGTGACTTAACCCATTCCTGCGAAACGCAGATACCCTCTCGTCTTAGTTCCACTACTACATTTCTCTCATGCAGTTCTTGTCTTTGTTCTTGGTACATCTTATGTTTTCACATATCTAAATTGTTGTTAGAGGAGAATGAGATTTGAGAGAATCTCAGTAGTAAACAATACCATTACGCATACAAGAAAAGTGCTTAATGCATGACAAGCTTGCATTACATAACTCATGCTAACACACTGACATATCTGCATACTCAATGCTTCAAAAAACATACTCATGGCTATAGCATAAATTGAAATAAAACTTCAACCATTCATATATGTTTCACAAAATCAAGCAAAACAATCACATGCATCAAACACAAGCACGAATATAAGTGGTTTATTCTACAACAACAAATGCTAGTCATAATATAAGTTTTTCACTACATCTCTAGTTTAATCCAGTCAATTTTTACAATTTTTCGACCAAGTTTAACCCATGAAATTCACTCTACATTAACACTGTGTCCAGGAAGCAAATCAAACAGCATCTCCCCTTAATTTCATAAATTTCCAGATTTGCATACAAATTTTCAAAAATCATGAACACCTATATTCCCACACAATTGGTACCCAAGGAATCCATTGGAAACCTCAAATTTGGCAAAATCCTAGTCCTTCTATGTGCCCTGTTCTAACCAAAATTAAGGTTTCAAAACAACAATTCACAAATTCACAATCTAACCACCAAACTTGGTTCATATGCTTCCTAAACCTTATATAACCACTTGTATACAAGCAAAGCATCATGAAACCTTAGAAAATCCTAAATGGTAGAAATTAGGGTAGCACCAAAGAATCCATAAAACTCAACCAAATCACAAAGCTCAAAACAAAGCTTAAGCTTACCTCTTGCACTTTCTATGGCTTGTTCTTTATTCCTTCATGTTAAGCCACAATTGTTGACTTTTTAAATACATTTTACTTGGCTATAACTCCTTCCTTCTTGATTTAATTTGGCCCAAGCATTTTATTTTCCTTTCTTGCTCCCTACTTCAGCCAAAGTTTATCCCAATTAAAGGAAAATAAAAGGCTGCTTGATTTATTGGTCAAATGACCATTTTGCCCGTAATTTATTTCCAATTTCGCAATTGGTGAAAAATTGGGCAGAATTTCATCAAAATTTGAAAATTCATATCTTTATTTTTAGACATTCAATTAAGGTACTTCTAAAGGCTACTTAACCCTTATTGAGTCTAGTTTTAAGAAACAATATAGCCTTTAGCCAACTGGAAGCTCAATATTCCCAGAATTTAAATCTTTGGACACTGTCCCAGAAATTGGCTAGTTTCACTAGGTAAACTTCAAAAATTCATAACTCTTTGTGTATAGCTCCAAATGATCTACATGACCTATTAAATTAAAGCTTGACAAGTCTATTTTTATTCTGGAAAATTTTATAGGCATTGACATCATTTGCCTATTTAAAATGTCACACAACTAGGCTGCTACATAGAGAAGCTTACTGGTAGCAAATTCAAATGTTTACAATCTATGTTCCAAGCATAATCATGTTGTGTGTAATCACTAATTGCTTGGTTTTGTTATTTCATGTGCTCTTTAATTCACCATTTTATTCTCTTAAATATAGGGAAATTTGGTGACCAAAATTCGGGATGTTACACTTGCGCACTTGGTTACCAAGGATCAAATAAGGCTTGTACTTGACGCTTAGGTCTTGCCTTCGATTCTTGGGGAGGTGACTCCTTGTGAGGCATTGAGGCCCTCGGAAGGAAAATCCCTATGCCTTTAAGAGGCAGATGGGGGACAATTCCTGGCCTCTTAAAAACCTTAGGGAGGCAGGGTGACGTTAGTCCAGCACTGCTCTGTAGCCCTTTTGGTGTGGGGGCCATGCCGTTACATAAAAAGGTACTTTTTTATGTAACAGCAACCCTCGACCCCTAGGTCCTCTGACCTTAGGCCCTAGGTACTGACCTATCCTCACGCCACCTCCTAAAGGTACTTTGGCATAGGCAGGAATTGTCCTCTCCTTTAGAGGATTTAAATCACCTCCCTAAGCCCTCGAACACATGACCCAAGGATAAGTTGAGGATTAAGAGAGACTTGGTAGCCACTTACACCACGGTGCAAGTGGCTACCAAAGGGTTCTTAAAGCATGTACTTGACCCTCAGGTCATGGCCTCGAGGCTTGGAGAGGCAAAAATCCATTGAGGGGAGAAAATCCCTAAGCCTTTAAGAGGCGGAGGGGGCACAATTCTGGCCATCCAAAAGACCTTAGGGAGACAGGGTGAGGATGGTCCGGCACCGCTTTATAGCCCCTTGGGTGGGGGGCTGTGCCATTACATTTATAAACTACAAATTATAAATAATATGACTCATTTTTAGTAATATAATAATATCCTAGTTAATTTTTCCAAAATTTAAAAGGTTATAAATTCTAAATTGATGTTGAATCATATCACATTTTTATTAATATATTAGAATGCTTCAATTTTTAACACAATCTTTTTTAATCATTTGAGCCTACACAATTATATATGAAATATGTATTTTTTTTTTGTTTAATAGAATTTATTTTATATCAGATCAATATTTTAAAAGCTGAACCGAACGTCAAGTAGGAAAAGCTAACGGGTTATGGTTCAAATGGTTAGATCAATTGAGCCATTTGGTTAAACCGTTAATATAATTATTAAATTACAAGTATTATTATATACCCTTTAGCCATATAAAAGAATTGTCTAGGAAAAGCAATTGGTTATCTGTAGTCTTTTATTATATTTTAAGTCTATAAACATTATGTACAATTCCTGTGGGGAACTCCTGTAATATAATCATGTACATATTATCAGTATATTTATACTATTCTTGTATGCCCACTGAACTGCGCATTGTTTCTCTGGTTAATATCGAAATAAGTAAGAGAGTGTTACATTTTTGGTTTCAGAGAAAGCGGTTCTAGCAACAGGATAGTATACTGATATGATCTTAATTATACAGTGATAAGACATATGCACAGAAAGGGGGTATTTTTGTGACCAACCCCGGAGAAACAATGAATACCCAAGGGCAACCAATATCATAGTACCGCCCTGCATAGAGTATAAGGTTGTCACGGACACCGAGGGAGTGGGTCTAAGTAAGGCCGTAGTGTAGCCCTCATCCTAGAACATTAACACCAGTAAGGTCATTAGTGAGGAAAACTAATAAGCTACAGACAGATAAGACAGAGTTAGATTCGGTTGTAGATCAGGAGATATGGGAGGACGTCCGGAGTATATATCTGTAGGTTGTCTGAAAGCATAACACCCCTATAGATCAGCATATAGGGTACTTGGACAATTTAATCTCAGTATAGTATGAACAGAGTCTTCTAGATTTAGAGACCCAAATGACATTTAGATCCATACAATAATGTACGTTTTCTTGGATACTGCATTTTTGGGGTCTGGGGGGAAAATGAGATTATAGAGCATGGTTTAGATGACAACTTGGTGGACTATAGGGAGCATATCTCAAAGTATGTGTTTGAGTGTATGTATCGGCACTGATATATAGTCCATTCATATTGTTTTGATGCCCGAATATAGTTAGAATGATTTTTGAGACAAAGACAGTCATAGAGTACTGGTGGTCAGAAGCAGTTAGAGCCAATTTTTACGTTTCGGCATGGGTACACAAAAGTTAAGCATTCTCAACCCAGGGAAATATTGAGATATATAGGTGACCCCCTGGGAAGTCATATAACATATTATGCTATGACCTGTACAGGGAACAGGAACATGTTGTACAGTAGGTCAGAGGTTGTATGTTGTATAGGCTTTCTCTAACTACTGTAAAAGACTGTTATATGTTATTTTATGCGTACCTGTGTACCTAATACTTTATAAAATGACAGATATGCCCTTGTGACCATATGACATTTACCTCTTCCTTGTTTCTATATAGTGAAACAAAAAGATGATGAGACCAAGAGGTATAGGTGTTAGGCAGGGTTAGGAAGCTAGAATTGACCCAATACAGCAAATAATAAGCATGTTAAAAGAACAGGGAACAATGATTAATGATCATAGGTATGATTTGTGAGAAGTACAGAAAAAATAGAACACGGACAGGGATAATCTTAGTGATCAAGAAAATAAACCTATACAGTTTGAGGAACATGAACAGGAGCTACTGCTTAGACCTGTTACTGAGGGAGATAGTTAGTAGACATGAGCAATATGGTTTCGTCAACGGGGGGTTGCTGTTGACAGAGGCTGACACCCCTATCTTCTAACAAAAGTATGATCCCCAACTGATAGAGGATTGGTTATAGACTTAGTGTCAACATTCTGATCTACTCAATGAGTAGAGAAGAACGTAAGGCATACCTATGGGTGGTACTATTAGTCAAATGTAAGCTCTAGCTTTCAGAGGTAACTTACTGAGTGGTCTATAGTGATGTGATCTGTGTGGTGTGACCTGTGTGGTTGTAATGAGGTGACCTGTGTGGTATAACTTGTGTGGTCTACAGTGATACAACCTATATGGCTTGTAAACACACAACCCATGTGGTCCATAGTGTCACAATCTATGTAGTCTATAGTGACATATGTAGGCAGAGTTTGGAATGAGACCTTATATAGCAGGGCATAATGGTGGCGAATGCCTCTCAACAACTGAAGCCTTACAAGATAAATTACCTCACTCATATTGTAGTTGTGAGTTTAACCATAATCAAGGGTTCTCATTGGATGAAACCAGTGGGTGAAGTCTTGGCTTTTACCCCAATATGGCTGGGGGAGCTGTGTGTGAGGATGCTGGTTGCATGCTTCGTAAACATCATATAAGTATATTAAGTGGTAAAAGATGAAGTTGGGATACAGATAGGGTAACCAGTGGACTGTGTCTCCTGAGGCTGTAAGTCCTGATATACATTCAATATGGATGTAGGACTACGTGTCCTGAGATCATAAGACCTATTAGACCAGTGGTCCTCAGGCCCACAATTTGCTATGCAATCAGAATTATGCTGAACAATGATAGAGGCAGTAAGACCCAATGTGCATGTCTGCATGGGGCTGTATCCTAAGGTAGGAAGACCTGGTAAACATGTTGTGTCGTATTGAACAATGTATATAGTGTGGTTAGTAGGGATAAGTTACATATTAAGATGGGATTCTCCCAAGAATAATCTATGTGATATCTGAAATTTTGATGACGAAATTTTATTAGCATGCGGAGAAATATAACATCCCAAATTTTAGTCACTAAAATTCCTATACACCTTTATGGTATTAAAGAGAATAAAATGGTGAATATTGGCATACTTGAAATGGCCAAACAATGCAATTAGAGGCACATGAATTTTGGGCTACAATAAGACATAAAATTTAATTTGTGTCTTCATAAAAGCCCATTGTTAGAGCCCAAATTGATTAATGGAAGAACACAATTGTTGGGCCCAATATATAGTGATTTTCGGCCCAACACAAAGAAAAGGGAAGAAGGCTCAGTTTAATTACAAAAATGTAAGGGCAAAATGGTAATTTGCCATAAAAGCAAGAAGACTTTTATTTTTCCTTTTTATTGGGACAATTTTTTTCAAAAAAGGAAAATAATAGGAAACAAAATAAATATTTGGATAGAAATGGTGCCCTGTGGAAGCAATCTTGACCAAGTTTTAAAAGATGATGATTTAATTAAATTGGCATGTGAAAATTGGCATTAAAATAACATATTTTTAAGGAGGTAGAGATATGATATTTTAGAGATCTTTATCTCCTTCTCAAATAGCATTTTCGGTCAAGCTGAAGAAAACAAGAGGAAAATCCAGAAGAAACAGTTGGTTATCTGCAGATTTTTATTATATTTTAAGTCTACAAGCATTATGTACAATCCCTATGGGGAATTCCTGTAATATAATCATGTACATATTATTAATATATTTATGTTATTTCTATGTGCCCACTAAATTATGCATTGCTACTCAGATTAATATCGGAATAAGTAAGGGGTGTTACAATAATGATGACCCCAAAATCCAAAGCTTGATCCAAAGAGCCATCACTACCAAACTCCAACTCTCCAACCCTAATTTCTGTAGAATTTCATTAGGGTTAAGTGATAAAAACTTGAGTTTTGCATTTAAACATGCACAATTGTTCCCATAGTTCAAAAAATATTTTGCTGGCAGAAAAAGAAAGTTTAACAATGTATTTATATTCATGGTTAAGCCATTCATGCATCAAGAAATTCGTGCTATCTCAAGATCCACTCAAACACCCTAGGTTCACATCAAAACTAAGGTATTCTCCTAGTTTTTTTTATAAGAGTTTAATAATCGAATTACACAATTTAATAAATTAGTTAAAAAGTAATAAAAATGTTAGAAATGAACTTTCTTTCTTCTAAGTATGCCCTTATTAATAAGGGGGAAGTAAGAGAGAGAAATAGAATAGTGATAAGAGAAAGCATGAAAGAGAGAGAAATACTTATATACTCCAAGAGTACCAACTCATCTATACTCCATCTTGTAAAAATGTTCCACCTCACATAATTTTAATCCACATGTTATCCTACTAATTTATTGTTTTAAAATAATAAAAATGTCTTTTTCCCTAGATGCCCCTCTTTCCTCCTCTTCATTTGACTCTTTCTTCTCTTCTTTTGTCCCCGACTCTAGATCAGCGGGAGAACCCTCACAGAGGGAGATCAAAGGCAGTGGAGTTTGAGGATGATCAGGACTTCATCGAGATCAACAACGCTAACACCATGCTCTTCGATCCTTTGATGAGAATGCTCTACGATGTGGATTTGATTGATGTTTTGGGAGGAGGAGGCATCGCCTTCAATTAAGAATTTCACTTTTAGATTGTACGTAGATAGGAGATAGATCAATGCTAGGAGAGATTGTTCTTTTCTTTTTCTTTTTTTGGTAGTCTGGGCCCTTAAAGGCCCAAAACAGAAGTCTAAAAGACAACTTAAACTAAGCTATACATCATGCAAGAAACCTTAACCTGTGTCTCTCCACCTCACTCCTTCGTTATCATTTCTAAACACAGTATTCAGCTGTGGTGACATTTCAAGA
Organism: Inga leiocalycina; assembly: GCA_963242795.1. NCBI lineage: Eukaryota > Viridiplantae > Streptophyta > Magnoliopsida > Fabales > Fabaceae > Inga > Inga leiocalycina. Next base: position 47,307,708 of record OY725322.1, on the reverse strand, counting down.
AAGAGTTGTTATGTCTCTCCCTAATCTAAATCCAACACTAATTTTGCCATTACATTGGCATATTGATTTCTGCCCCTCAGTACATGTGAGATTCTTATATGGCTACATCATTCAACTGGCTCCCTTACCATTCTCATATATATCCACCGGCTAGTCCTCCTTCATTTTGCTTTCAGAGAGTTGAATAATAGATTAGAACTAGTTTTAAGATGCACCTTACTGATTCTCTTATCAAACGCAACCTGCAATCTCGTTCATGCTCCCTAACATTCTACTTCTTATGCATTATACCAGCGAATTTTTCTTCAATATCCCACTATCCATATCCCTCGATGATCTCTTAACACACCTATAACCCCTGCATGACCTGGGTTTCCCCTACTTACATCATCTGAATTCACTTTCACCCATCCCTTTTTCGGCGTAGTCCATCTCCCATCATCAAATATGTTTCCCTTCTCCAACGGCATCTCTTTACCCTTCCCTTTCACCCATACCACCTCCAAGGCATAATGCCAAATTTTCTAGAGATCCACATCATCTTTCTTGTTTGCAAATAAGCAAAGGTTTCGCTACTTACAAAGCCACCAACATATAACCCTAAATAATATATTTTAGGGTACCCCAATCACTACTGCTCTAGTTCTCATATTCACTTGTAACCAATCTCTATTTTGACTAAAAAATCTGAGCATTTAAATTCTATCGAAAATAGAGCCATATCTTCCTTAAACTTTCACAATCTCTAACCACATGGATCAAGGTTTTTGTTTCTACTTGTAAGAAAAATATAACTAAAGGGAGAATTAGCGTACCAGGGTGAATCCATGTTTGGATCTGGGTCAAAGCTCCAATGCTCCATAATTGTGCCCACACAATTATCAAACTACTAGAGTCTAATTGTGATTTGCACAGCACATCACCAGAACCCAAAAGATAGTAGGAGAGAAGAGAATAGCCAGAAAACTCAATGGCGGGGTGAATTGCAATTGAGGAAGCACACCCTATTTATAGTGGTTTATGGAGGCCACTAATTAGGAAACGTGTGCATACCTTCTTGCCCTCCAAGACAGCAATTAATTGATTCTCAATTAATTCCCTAATTATGGTGATTTGTTCCTAAATTAACAAATCCATAATTATTGCTGAATTATTCCCCAATCTGCAATTAATGCTGATTTTATTCTTATTTGATTAGGCTACTTATATCCTAATCAAATAGTCCAGCCCATCAAGGGTGGACTTGGACCCAAAGTCCAACACTCCTCAAACTATGTAATTCCCATTCACGCCCCATCTCTGTTGTCTCATACTAACCATCATTCGCTAGAAGCCATAGGAAATTTTGAATTCTTTCTAGCCCCTCCCACTTTCAAATTTATTCCCAGAACTTTGTCTTCTCCCCCACCAGCTCTTTCCTTAAAAAGCTATATCCACTACGAATTCTATAACCTTCCGTGTGATTAGAATGCTAGTACAACTGATCCTCCCTTTGGCTACTTCTTGGAGGGGTCACTGCTTGTATTTTCATGCATGCCTGATTAGAGACACAATCCCTTAACACATCCTAGCACTAATTCCCTTCCTCATCCACCAAACCAGTCACCACCAAACTAAGCTCCAGTTCATTTAGGTCTCGTATTTATTCATGAAATAAAATTACTCTTTTTCCCTCCCATTCTTCTCAATAGAAATTCACTTTCTCTCTTGACTCAACTCCCCATCAAACGCCCTTGTTTAAACTTTCCCATGTGCTTCCAACATCTTTTAAATATGATAAAGCATTTTGTGGTACCTTGATAGTAGCCCTAAAGTTACCTCCCTCAATGTATTTAATTAAACCACAGGATATCCGCCCATAACCCCTTGCTCTACTCCTTAGCTTTCAATCTGTTAGATATAATTAGTTTTAATGATGTCAAATATAGATATCAAATATTAAGAGCAAAAATTTTGCATCACATTTTTATCTTATACTTTGACTAACTACTATATTAAATGTGAAATATCTTATAGATTAATCAAACAAAGAAAGAAGATATAAAGTTGGAGTATGGAGAAAGATTAAGAGGAAGAATAAGAAGATATTGAAGAAAGAAGTTATCACATAGAGGGAGAGAAAGTCAAGAGAATAAAGAAGCTATCAAGTTGAATTATGAAGAATGATTAAATGGAACAAGAATAAAAGAGATTGAATGAAGAAGAGCTTATTGATCAAGAATTGAAAGGAGTTATAAAAAAGGATTGCAGAGAGTGATCATGAAGAAGAAGAGAAGAAGTTAAAGAAAGAAAAACTTGTAAGATCTAATGGGAATATTAAAATTAAGGTTTTTAGATTTGATATTGGAGGTCTCTATAATCGAATGGAAGTTGGAAGGGCCAATTCGAAATTAAAATGCCTTATATGCAATGTTTTAAAAGCCAAACCAAACAACGAGTCAGATAAGGCAGCGGGTCATAGTTCAAACGATCAAAACGGTTGGGTCGTTTGGTTGAATCGTTTAAATAATAATTAAATAAACATAATGTCATGCACATATACAATGACATAATACAAGAAATAAATATAAAATTATTAGATATATATTTAAAGTGTATATTAATATAAATATTTTTAATCTAAAAAACCTAATACACACATGAGACATGAAATTCAAATATGGACAAATAACATTTTATTTTATAATAATTTATTAGATGTGTTTTCATTTAAAACCACATAATAAATATTTGAAAATTTTCTCTAAAATTACATCTTGATTTCAATGAAACAGTTCTTTTTGACCTAAAAAAACTGTATCATGCTTAGAAATGATATGTCATGTAAAATTATTTTTGCACCAGTACAAAAAAGGTGTTTTAGACCAGCCCATTTAGACCGGTTGTAGTAGATACAGGTCTAAAAGAAATGCACGGTGGCATTTTCATTATTATAAACAAGTTGGGAGACCGGTTATTATAACAACCGGTCTAAGAAAGATTATTTAGACCGGTTCTATTCTAACCGGTCTAAAAAAATTAGGGATTTTATTTTTTAGACCGGTTACTAAGAGAACCGGTCTAAAATATATATTTTTTAAACCGGTTAAGAGGATAACCGGTCTAAAAAAAGGTTTTTAAGACCGGTTGCCTAACAACCGGTCTTAAAAGTCCACTTTTAAGACCGGTTATCCTCTTAACCGGTCTAAAAAATGTTCCCAATTTACTTTCAACCCATGCCTCATCAACTCACACTCCCGCCTCTTCCAATCTGAAATCGATCCCTTCCATTCTGAATCACCCAAGCAAGTTTGTTCCCAATCTTTTCTCTCCTCAGCGTGAGTCCCCGTCCCTTACCTTATCCCATTTTGAATCGAGTCTGTCGTCGCTCTTCGGCCGCTGTACTGTCATGGGTGCTGTCGAGGAACATACCTCATATATTGCTTCAGCTGCTCGTGGGTGCTGTCGTCCCTGCTTATTCACTGTATTTCTGGGACATCTTCGTCTTCAATTTCTTTTTTGAGGTAGGTTCCTCCTTTGTTCTGAGAAAACACCATTATGTTCCTCCTCTGTTCTATTGTTGAATGTGATTGCACATTAGGTGTTTGAAAGGAGAAATTAAAAGACATTTATATTCGGTATAAGCTGTCATATCCGTGAGGTTTGCGATTGTCTGTAAGCTAAGCTTCAAGTTCATATCTAGTTTGCTTCTGTTGGACTTTCTTTTTTCGTCTATCTTGAATTGTCTAACTCAAGAGGTTAATTCAGCTACATTTGATTTGTTATGCTTTCAAATGTCATCAAGGTAGAAGTTGGCCCATCTTATTATGATATAAAATTAATTTAATTTAGCTGTTGACATCTTCAAATCAATTATTTCATTGACGAGGAAGCAAGTTCGTACAAACTCACCAATACCCGAACGCGTATTGCGTTGTGTTGAACGTACTTGAAACTGAGTCCACAACTCAGCTAGACATGAGAAAATTCAATTGCATAGATAACTTTAAAAAATGTATTTAATCATTTTCTCCAATATGGGATTTAGAATCAGAAGTTTCAATCTCAACTTGATAAATCCTTTGCTGATGCTTTCCATCTTCCATTTGAGTTTGAGTTCTGCAACTTGATAATAATTAAGTTAGCCAATGACTTATAATGTTATACATTATTTTGAGTTGATGATATGAAAGAACAATATAATTTATCTTAAGGTCAACATGCATGTTAATAAATGAATACTTTTGGAGTGTATGACAAAATTTATTACTTTTATAATGAAGGCAAATTAAAGAGATTATGATGGGATGATATGATGAGTGTGATGGGTTAATAATAATGGTGAGATTTTATGGCATAATGGATGAGAGAAGCAGTTAGTTAATAATGGGGATAGAGGAGAAAGGGGCGGCTGATAAAGTGGATAAAAGAAGATATATATGGAATGAGAGGGAAAGCTGTGTGTGTGTGTGTTATATAATAAAGATACGCGTCAAAGAATATGTCCTTTGATAGATTATCATTCTTTTAGATAAGTCATTCCTTGCAGGATTATATTTGCTTCACCATAATCCATCCTTCAAATATACTTATATCACTAGTTCCATCCCAATATATATATATATATATATTCTTTAGAATATAGTCAAATTAATTAATGCTTGCTTACACAGAGAAAAGGGGGGTAGAGTTGGTAATTGACAATACTAGAAAGATCAATAATGAATTAGATTTACGAACGTGAGTTGATAGGGGTAGGCATTAATGGCGCAAGAGGCAGAGAAGTCAAAAGCGATAAGTTATGATCGAACAAGTGGCTTAATTGACTGACAAATATTCCATGAGAATAGAATTAGAGAGAATGAATGAGAGTGCAAGTGGCAAATGGCAATATTCCTTAGAATCTGGAATGGGGACAGAGTGAAATATAATATGCATCACTATATTCTTTTTCTTCCCATTTGACATTATTTATAAAGAAAGCCAAGAGGCCCCAACCCCGTCCTCTTTCTCCATCTCATCTAATCTAATGTTCCCTCCTTTTTTTCAATTATTATTCAGTCATTCATATGTGTTTTTGCACTATATGCTTTTTATATTATGCTAATTACTGCTTAATTCATTATCTTCTCTCAAGCACACTGTCAACAATTAACGGGTTCAGTGACCGTTGGTCAAATCGGTCGGACAGTGATTATATTCAAGCCTAGTCTCACCAAATTGAAGGCAGAAGAGAAGAAGAAACAAGCTCGAAAAGTGTTTGTAAGAAAACAGCTAAAGCCAAAACTAGTAAGCAAGTTAAGGGCTTAGCTTTCATTTTCCTATTTACACTTGTCCCTTGCAACATTTCCCTAATAGTATAATGATTTTTCGCAATGATATATATATATTTATTTATTGATGGATGGAAGTATACATTTGCAAATATGTGTGTGTGTGTGTGTATTGATTGATGAAAGGCTTGTTGTAGATCACGAGCAAGGCTTAGGCTTTTCATTATTTCTATTTGAGTAATGAATTCTTCATTCTTTTATGATGAATAAAATATAGGAACATAAATAATTGGGAAGGATAGAAATATATCATATATATAGGTAATGATCCGGGTGCTATATTAATCATTATTGGTTTTTTGGCCATTCACATTCAATATGCATGAATGGGGTTGAGATCTAACTTCTTTAACCCCATTCATATAAATTTATGGCCAAAATGTTTCTTATATTTCAAATAAGTAAAAAAGTCAACACTCTTGTTTATGCTTGAAGAAAAAAGATGACCCATTATTCTCATCATACTCCTACCTTTTCTAGGGGAAAAAGTAGAAAACAAAAAGAAGGTGTTGGAATATATGGATCGTAATTGGATACAAGCTAAACGGATGAGTGTTGAATATGATGTTGGGGTGAGGGGATTTTTAGACTTTGCAAAAAGAAATGCCGATGATGATAGTGGGATGTTTTATTGCCCTTGTGTAAAATGTTTGAATGAGAAGCGATTAAGTGCTGCAGATATATATACACATTTAATTTGTGAAGGGTTTTGTAAGACGTATGTAGTATGGGTATGGCATGGTGAACAATTAGAAATGCCAAGTGCATCTCACAGGGGGAAGTGACTTGTGATGATAATGACACGAATATGGATGATCGGATAGAGGATATTATTCGTGATATAGGAGAAGAGGCTTTTGAATAATCACATGCATATGGTGATGTGCAGTGATACTGAGAAGCCGCAATACCCAGGGTGTAAAAAATACCAATTGCTGAATGCTGTATTGAAATTAGTAAGCTTGAAAGCACGGCATGGATAGAGCGATAAGAGTTTTTCAGAAATGCTTGAGGCCTTTAAAGATATGCTTCCTGATGATAATGTGTTACCTTGTCGATACTATGATGCTAAGAAAATACTGTGTCCACTAGGGATGAAGTATAAAAAGATCCATGCTTGCCCTAATGATTGCATATTGTATAAAAAAGATCATGAAGAGAAGGAGCAATGTCCGATATGTGAAACTCCGAGGTATAAATCAAATAAGGGCTCTGTAAAAGTTTTGTGGTATCTTCCAATCATTCCAAGGTTCAAGCGCATGTTTGCTAATGAAATTGATGCCAAAAATTTGAGATGGCATGCAGATGAGCAAATTTCTGATGGAAAGCTTCGACATCCAGCTGATTCTTCTCAATGGCAGAAAATCGATCAATTATTTCCTAGCTTCGGTAAAGAACCTAGGAATCTCAGGCTTGCGCTTAGCACAGATGGTATGAATCCTTATGGTAGCCTAAGCAGTATACATAGTTCATGGCCTATTTTGTTGGTAATTTACAACTTATCTCCTTTGTTATGTATGAAACGAAAGTACATTATCTTGTCTATGTTGATTTCAGGACCAAAGCAACCCGGAAATGACATAGATGTTTACCTAGAACCCTTGATCGAAGACTTGAAAGAGTTGTGGGATAAAGGTGTCGATGTTTTTTATGCGAACAAGAAGGAGACTTTTAATATGCGAGCAATGATCTTTTGTACTATAAATGACTTCCCTGCATATGGGAACTTGTCAGGATATAGCGTTAAAGGCCACAAAGCTTGTCCGATATGTGAAGAAGGCACATGCTACCATCAACTTCAACATGGAAGAAAGACGGTTTACCTTGGCCATAGGCGATTTCTAAGACGAATCCACCCTTATCGTAGATTAAAAAAAAGCTTTTTTCGATGGCCAAGAGTTTAAAGATGCTACAGAGGCATTGACTGGGGAGAAAATTTATGAAAAGGTGAAAAAAATCAATACTATGTTTGGTAAGTCATCAAAGAGTAGAAATGAGAAAAATATATGGAAAAAAAGGTCCATCTTCTTCGATCTTCCATATTGGCGCAATCTTGACGTCAGGCACTGTTTTGATTTCATGCATGTGGAGAAGAACGTATGTGATAGTATTGTTGGGACACTGCTCAACATACAAGGAAGTTCTAAGGATGGCGTGAAGGCAAGATTAGACTTGTAAGAAATGGGAATACGAGAAGATTTACATCCAAGGCCATACGGTAATAGAACTTTTTATCCTCGAGAGCTGCTCATACTTTGTCTAAGGTTGAGAAAAGAAGCTTTTGTGAGTGTTTACATGGCGCTAAATTTCCCTCAGGGTATTGTTCAAATTTTAAAAAGCTTGTATCGATGAAAAACTTGAAGTTAATAGGGCTAAAGTCTCATGATTGTCATGTCTTAATGCAACAACTACTCCTAGTAGCTATTCGAGGCATTGTCAAATATGATCTTCAACACATATTGACTAGACTTTGTTTCTTCTTCAATGCCATTTGTTGTAAAGTCATTGACAAGGAAAGATTGGAGGAATTGGAAAATGAAGGATATATGATCTTATGCCAGCTTGAGAAGCTTTTTCTTCCTTCCTTTTTTGATATTATAGTACACTTGATTATTCATCTAGTGAGGGAGACAAAGTTGTGTGGCCCTATCTATTTCCGGTGGATGTACCCAATCGAAAGAACTATGAAAATACTAAAAGGGTATGTAAAGAACCCCAATCGGCCTGATTCATCTATTGTTCAAAAATATGTTTCTGAAGAAGCTATGGAATTTTGTCAACATTATTTGTTAAATGTACAACATATTGGCCTTCCTAAATGTCATGATCAAGAAGGGGGTAGACACGGGGCAACAGTAAAGAGCATAGATGCTGATGAATTGCAACAAGTCCACTTGTATATCTTGAACAATGTTAATGAAGTTCAATATTACATGGATGCCCATAAAGAAATTGTATGGAAACAAAATAGTAAAATGACTGAACAAAGGTTAATCAGGGAGCATAACAGAACTTTCGCATATTGGTTCAAACAAAAGGTTGATGGAGAAGAATGTGTTTCTGATACAATAAATTGGTTAGCACGTGGTCTTGAAGTTGATGTCATAAGTTGAACTTCATTTGTGATCAATGGTTATACCTTTTACACAAAGTCCCTAGATGATAAGAGCACCGTCCAGAACAGTGGTGTTGTATTAGTGTCTAAATCTATGCACTTCTCTAGTTCGAAAGATAAGAACCCTACATTGGCTGCCATACCTTATTATGGGGTGATTGAAGAGATTTGGGTGGTTGACTATGTTAAAATTAGATTTCCCATTTTCAAATGCAAGTGGGTTGATGTCAATAATGGTGTGAAGATCGATAGGTTAGGATTTACATTAGTAGATCTGAATAGTAGAAGTTTTGGAGATGAACCTTTCATTATGGCAGATTATGCGCAATAAGTGTTCTAAATCACTGATCAGGCAAATAAAATATGGTTTTTAGCTCTCCAAGGAAAAAGGGTCGTTGATATTGACGAGAAAAGTCACTCAAATTATGATCTTCTTGAGACTCCTTCTTTTTCCAGGGGTCTACCAGAACTGAACGAAGAAGATAAAGCAGATAATGCGCACGGCACAAGAAATGATCATCACGAGGGAAAATGGGAGGATATCTCTTTATGATACTACTTTGACCTTAACTAACTAAAGTAATTATGATTATGATTTATATCTTAAGAATATGTTTAGTTATTTTATCGATATAGTCTTCACATGTCATAGCTTAGGATTTATCTTTCTTTGTTATCGTTACAAGCAAATGCAAATCCCCAGTTTCCTAGTGTAAAGGATCAGCCACCTCCTACACCTCTGAGTCAGCCACCTAGTGCTTAGGAGAGTCAGCCACCTAGTGCTCAGCAGAGTCAGCCAGCTAGTGTTAACCAGGGTGAGCCTAGCAATGCTCCGAGCCAGGGTCATAGTGAGCATAGTAGCCAGTCTGTACGGAGGGGTAGATGTGGCACACGGTTGACAGATGTTTCCCTCAGTCAGAGTGCAAGCCAAAAGATACCGATTGAGTTTGATAAACATTGGAAACCAATTGGGCCTAATGCACAACGATATAAGAGTTTCGTCGGCCTCCTTGCACGTAACAAGCCGAGCATCTTGATAGAGGAGTGGAGAAATGTCGATGCAAAGGTGAAGCAGCATATTTGGGACACTATTCAGGTATACAATTCTCTTCTGTATGTAATTAATTATTATCAAATGTCACAAATTTGTCACTTACTCCTTCAATGCATGCATTTCAGCTCACATACGACGTTCCTCAGAGTGAGATCTTGTACAACAAGATGATGATGTACTGTTATGAGCACTGGAGCAAGTTTAAGACAAATCTGACTAACAATTACATTCATATTGAGGTGAAAGATGGTCAGCCTCGTCCTAATCTGTGCGACCAGTATACATTTCTTGATCAAGCGACTTGGCAAGAATTTGTTAGGCTTCGGACTACTCAAGAATCTTTGGTTAATTGACTTATTTTTCGTTTTGTTTACTTAGCAATTATCTTAATTGATTATAACACTTTCCTTTTGTATCGTTTCTTATTCTCAGGCAAAAAGGCAAAAAGCATAAGAGAGTGGTAGAAAGAATGATTGCCCTCATACAATGTCTCGTGGGGGTTATGCAAAGGCTGAAAGAGACTTGTTGGCAGCTAAATGGAAGAGATTGGAAGAAGCATCTTAATCCGATCCTTCTGTTCTTCTTTCTCTGCCATCTCCGATTCGTCGAGAAGAAAAATGGCAATTTGCCTACCAAAAGAGGAGTGGGACTTATACGAGTGAACAATCTCGTATAGTAGGTGAAAGAATTGTAAGTATATATCGTTATTGTAATTAATTACATAAGAAACGTACATTATTACTTATGTTTGTTATTTTGTATTATCTTACAGGATGAACTTAGAAAACAACAAGTTGAGGGCTCTTTTAAGTCAGAGGTCAAGAATGATATTCTAACAGTTGCTACTGGCAAACATGATCATCCAGGCCGTGTCAGGGGAGTTGGAGGAGGGGTAGGGATATGGGATTACTTTGGAGCCCTCGTACACCATTCCTCAAACATCGTGACTAGGGAGGAATTGGAGACTATGTGGCCATTGTAAGAGCAGAAGCAAAGGCCGAGGCTGAAGCATCATTTGATGCACTATTAGAGACCTGGTTGAGCAAGATGAAAAAGGAAATGATAGTGTTTATGAGCTCAAGACAAGATACCAGTGCTCCCCAGCCACAATCGATTGATCCTAATAAGCAGAGCACTAAAGGTAGTTGTTGCAACATCGGGTAGTCATCAGAGGGTCCTAACCCGAAAATTACTGAGCTTTGTGACCTTTTTGTCGAGGATCCTCTGAGATGGTTAGTTGTATGGGGTAGTGTGCATAACCTGGGATCAACTGTACACCACTGACAAATGGAAGGTGATCAAGTCTGAGTATCAGTTGACGAGGTGATTATTGCATATGCACCTGTCCCTATCCCTTCTGATGAATTCAAGATCGTTAGCGATGTCTTGGGCATGTTCATCTTGTGGCCAACGAACCTTGTTTTTGGTTGAGCCGAGGAAAGTCCGATCAAAGCCCCACCAAGTCCAGCTCCCTTCACTCAGCAAGAAGTTTCACAGCCTCCATTGAATATCATGCAACAAGTGATTCTGATGGCATATGATACATCCTTCAAAACAAGAGAGTGGCCTACAAATTCAGTTGTTGGACAGTCAGGAGTGACATGCTATCTTGAGAAGGATGATTTGATGTCCCTGGTAGCTCCTGGACAAAATCTTACGATTGGGATTATCCAACTGTTCTTAATGTAAGTAGCTTTTGCAATTCAAAGTAAATATTTTAAAAGTTTCACCGTTTACCTTTTATTTATGTGCTTGCATTATTGTTGGTACATGCATCGTAGGTTGGTCTCCTCTGGCAAAAGCGAAAAATTTGGATTCTTATGCCCCCATCACATCCAAGAGAAAGGGACCACAGCTGCTAGTAGACATAGATACTTGTCAAAGAGGCTTAGTGAAACTGGAACTGAGTGTTTCTTGGCCCCATATGTGCATAGGTAAGAAACAAACTGATATTTTATAATTTATATAATGTTTTATGTTTGCTTAATATTCTTCTGTTTTTTCAGTGATCATTGGCAGTTGCTTCTTCTATACAAGAGTAGTTATACTGTCATCCTCTTATGTTCCCTCCACTTCAAACCAAGGAATGATTTGAAAAAGACCATGAATTTGTTAGTTTTCTTGCATTATTACCTTTTGTATGCAAAGTTTATGGAATTTGTGTAAAACCAATAACCTTTGTCATTGTGATGATTATAGGGCTATGCGGACATTCCTACACAGTGATTGTGGTAAGCATGTTCGTGACTTAAAGGACCCTACATGGATCATGCCAAAGGTTAGTACATATGGATTTGTTTAAAGAATGTAATAAGACATGCCTTTATATTTGTTTTAATAATATCATGTTTTTTCTCAGAGCCGTAGGCAACCAAAGGGGTCCAACTTATGTGGTTTTTATGTTTTGAGACACATTTACAATATTATCACTCTAGGCACGACTGATTTTACTCAAGAGGTAAATTTATATTTCAGAACTTTTGTTTTACTTTATTGTTTTTAAGTTACTAAGTAATGTTTTGTCTGGTTTTGGTGTTACAGATGTTTGATCTTGCTGATCCCTTTCCTGAAGAAGATATTGATTTCATTCGCACATGTTGTGCTGAATTCATCCATGAGCTATTACAAAAATAGTGAGTTTTTGAATCCAACGTTACATTGTATATTATTGTTCTCATATGTATTGCTAACAACGTTACTTATTTCATCAAAAAGGTAACTGGAGACTCGAAAAAAGATGCATTATGATTATGATCTTGCTACGACCCAGTTTATGAATAATTTTAGAAGTTGTTGCTACTTGTTAATAGGTAACTCTCACATTTAGTTGTCTCAAACAATTAGTTCTGGTAGCTTTGCATAAATCTTATGGTGATTAAACGAAAGCGATCAGTTGAAAGACAATTTAGTTGTTAAAAGACTAAAACATGTCAATCAAAAAAATAATGAGATCTTTTTATTCATGAACGACCAATGAAGACAATTAGTTCTAGCCCATGGATCATTTTTTATTCATGAACGGCCAATGAAGAAAAAACTAATGAGACTTCATTAAAAATCAGGTGATGTTATAAAGAGCTGAAAAAAAGAAAGAAAAAATTACATGGACATAATTAAAAATAGGTGAAACTATAAGGACCATGTAAAAAGGGGGGAAAACTACAAGGGCCTGATTAATAATCAGGTGAATCAGTAGGGACTTGTAGATCAATTATATCCCTAGTTTACTCTTGTTGAATTGTGATGGCTGTGTCCTAGTGTTTTTGTATCTATATGATGGGTTAATTGTGGCAAGATATTGCTCCTAGAATAGGATTCCTGATGAATCATACTGTTGCTTAAACTTAAACCTGTTAAATGTTCATGTATATAAGATTCAGGAAAATGATACTCAATTTAATGCCTTAATTAATACAGAATTCTTGATTATTTGGGTTTTTGTACAGGACATAATTGATGCCAAGGGCTATTTGAAGCAAAGAGGAATTGAGGTCAGTGTCAGCTGAAGCAATGATCTCATGAACATGGTTTAGTAAACTTAGAATCTGGCTTATCACAATTATCTGATTGAGAATTATCACCTGTATATTTATCTTGATAATTCTATTCAAAATTGATAATTGTGAAAGTGAAAATCTCAAAGTAAAATTAGGTGGAAGAAAGGTTAATGTCATTTTGCTTTTGTTGGTTCTTGCATGTTTGCTCTATTTCATTCTCTAATTCTTAAAATTATTTACACGTTTTTTATGGCATGTTCATTTCTTTGCTTGGTTCTTTTCCCAAAAACTTCATGTTTGGTGTAGGCAACCAAAGGGACACTGGGGACTAGGGAAGGTACAATCAACTTCAAAAGAAGAAGCTTTTGTTTTACTGCTGTCATTTGGTCATCCTTACTGTCTAATTGCCAATGAATCATCAATGTATGACTGTACTGGCTTGTATGAACATTAATTTGTTGCTGCTATAGACTGCTGCTTTTGAATTTTGAAATTGAAATCAGTGATTATTATGTACTGCTGTTAAAATTGGAGCATTCTGTGCGTGTACATATAATAAAAGGGACGTTTTTAAAAAAAATGAAGCTTTAAGACCGGTTGTAGTCACAATCGGTCTTAAAAAGCCCTTTAAGATCGGTTGTAGGAACAACCAGTTTTAAAGGTATGACCTTTAAGACCGGTTGTGGGCACAACCGGTCTTAAAAGTGTGACTTTTAAGACCGGTTATAACAACCGGTCTAAAAAATAACAGACTTTTTAGACCTACTGTATCAAGACCTAATACAGAATTGGTCTAAAAAGTCATTTTTAACCGGTCTAAAAAGTCATTTTTCTACTAGTGTTGGAATATTAGAACAAATTTTTTGACAAAACAACATAATTACAAATCACAATTAAAATAGTTTTCTTAAAAGAGCTATCCAAAAATTAAAATATATTACTGTTGGTCAACTTTATTTTAAGAGTATTGTTATTAGGTTAAAACTTAAAACTAAAAAAGTAGAAAAAAATATTATGCACCATAGGGTAGGGATTTTCCCAATATTATCGTCACGATTTTAATCTTTTAAAAAATTGCACTAAACTAATTTTCATATTTTTTATAATATATTATTTTTATCTTATGGAATAAAATTTCCAAATTTAAAATCATCACCGAGCATTAACATTTTCTTGATATAAGAATTTATTTTGCTGGCAAAAGAAAATATAAGAATTTATTTGAAATTTGAATGTTAAGCTATTGCTTTATCCAATCACGTGATCCATGACAATCTGACCATCATTAATTTTCCTTTCACATCACACCCCATTTTCACACCTTCTCATGTTCTCACATCACACCTCATTAGTTTTTATGCTTCAGGACTTTAGCCTTTAGGTCTAAACTGAAGCAGCATCTCATCTTTCTTTACCGATGTCAACCCCTTCTTCATCTTTTCTTTTCTTTTTCTATGTTTCAACTTGAACAGAGAGCTATACCAGACATATACAAATGAGCAAAGGCAGGAGGAGTTGGAGGAAGATACATAAGCGAAGCACACCCTAAGCTTTATGCAGCTTATTCATCTTTATCTTTCTTATTCGCCCATTTCTTACCCCCAATAAGTTTAGTCGTTCGATTTTTGAGTAATCATTTCAGATCCCTGTCCAAAAGTGGTTTCCAGTTGTAAAACGGCTTTTTCCTGGTCCATAATGGCCTAATGTTAAAAACAACTCCTACCATAAAAATGAGCCATCACCGTTTCCAGCTGAAGATTCAACTGGCCAGACCATCCGATCTGATCTAGTCCTAAGAACATTGCTTATATGGGAGTTATATCAACTTCACTCTATGGAATTTATATCAACCGCACTTTAGTGATCACTCGAGTGGCACCTCCAGAGACAAATTTTTTATGATTACTCCAGTGAATACCTTAAGGAGAACAAGAAAAGGAGAATCTCTCATTCACAAAGTAGAATACTTTTGGAGTCTACATAAGGCAAAATATGCAAAGACAAAATGTCACAAAAAGATGCATTGGATTAGCAAAGGCAATCCTCTAAGTATCAAAGGTAAAGGTATACAATGGCAAAACTTCCTACACCATTATTCCCAATATTTACTGAGGTTTTATATTTTGAAACCTTAGGAATGATCATTGTAAACTATTTTGAAGTTGTATTTTCACATCCCTTAAAAATCCATTTATTGAATTTATTTATAAAGGGTTTGCAGTGTTCAATAGTTTAACTCTTTATCTATACATGTTTCAAAAGAAAATGTTTCTTTATGCATAAAGCTATTATTAATTCTTTGTGCTCAATTGTTTTAAACTGACTATGTTCTTAGAGCATGTGAATTATGCTATGATTCATAGAAGCTAGACTTAAATGGATCCAAGTGAAATTGGATACTAACACTACTATAGAATTGGGATATAACCACCCCCAAGGACGTCCCAACTTTAAAATTGGGTGGTTAAAAAGGGAGGCGGTGGCATTTTCGTATTTATATGTATGCAGGGGAACCTTTAGGCGTCCCAAATTTGAATTTGGGACGTCTAAAGTGCTTCCAGGCGCGAAATATAAATTTTGTAAATTTGTTTTAGTGCTAGGACCTGGGATTAGATGTCCCAAAATTATTTTGGGACGCCTAAACCCAAACTTTAGGCGTCCCAAATCCATTTGGGACGCCTGGGCGCATGTCAGACACTTCTCTAACATGCGTCTTCTCAATCCATTCCCCCTCCTCACATGCATCCATTACCTCCTCCCTCTTTGTTTGACCCAAAAAAACTTTATGTTAGATTCCAAGTTTTGATGATAACAATAAGTCAATTATGTGCAAAATATGTTTTTAGAAGGATAAGAAAAGTTTCCAAGTTACCAAATGCATATTTGATGCTTTGCTGATATCTGCTGTGATATTGCACTGGAGTGCTCGAGCAAGGATTTTGCACTCGAGCACAGATCTCTTCTGTACTCGAGCAGGTGCGAGAGAAAGCCAGAAAGTATGTACCCGAGAGGCATTCTCCCTTTGTGTTCACTAAATCACTCGAGCACTAAGGTATGCACTCGAGTAGAGAAGTCATTCTCACTCGAGCACACATGTGAGTGAGGGTCTGCGAGTGTTTGGCCGAGTGCAAGTAATGGCATGCTTTCTTCATTCACTCGAGCAGAGACACCAATGCTCGAGCATGAGCATTCTGTGCTCGAGCAAGGTACTGCGAGTACTTGGCCGAGAGTCATGAAGTTCAGGGAAGTGCAAGTGTGCTCCAGCACATCCGTATATGCTCGAGTGACACATCAATGCTTGCAACTGAAAATTCTATCCCTCTCCAAATCTGTTGCGAGTGCTTGTTCAAAAGGTATAATTCTTGAGAATATTCTTCTCACTCGAGCAGGAGTCTTTGTGCTCGAGTGAGGGCCCACATCACTCGCGAGTGATAATTTTATCCCTCTGAAATCCTGATGCGAGTGATAGTATTGAGAGCATATTCCTTAAGAATATGCGTCTCACTCGAGCAGAGGTATGTGTGCTCGAGTGAGGGTCCATTTCACTCACGAGTACAAATTCTCACTCTTGTCAAAATGGTATGCGAGTGATGACCCGAGAAGACATTCCCTGTGGAAATTGCAAGATCACTCGAGCAGAGGTTTTGTGCTCGAGTGAGACCCCTCTTCACCCGCGAGTGAAGATTTTGTCTCTCTGATATTCTATACAAGCACAACCCGATAACAAAGGTATATGAAGGAAAATAGGATATCACTCGAAGTGAGCCTTTCATGCTCGAGTGATGCCCTGTTTGACCACCGAAAATGCTAAGTATCACAACGTTCATTCTGAATATGGTTTATTGTTATTAATTCATATCATTATTACTTTTTATCATTGTTTAACATTGTTTTGATTGTTTTAAAAGTATGATACAGGAATATGAACGTTTGAATTGAACCACATGAGGAAAGTGATACAACGGCAGACAAGATGATTATAAACACGCTAGCACCTACCGCACTCAGATTATTCAAATATGCACGTGTCTGCCAATACTTTCAAATGTCCCGCTCCACAGATGAAGAATTTCCAAACGGGCAAAAACTGGAGCAACTATATATATATACAGAGACTCAAAGAGAAAAAAAAACAACATAGCACAAGAATTCACAAGCTTATACCAAGTCTCTGTTATTCATCATTTTCCTCTGTATACACATTGATCTTCAGTGTTTATTTATTAGCTCTGTAAGAGAGTCTTCATACAATTCAAAATTCTATGTGTATTTGATCTCAAGGTATTAGGACCATGAGAGGGTTGTTTTTCCTTACGAGAGAAGCCGTTGAGAGAATTCCTTGTTGTGTCTTCCACTCTTAAGTCTTATAAGATACAAGCAGAAGAGAACGTTGCTGCTCGTAAGACTTACAGTGGTGTAAGCAGGAGAGAACGTTGCTGCTCATAAGTCTTGTATACATAAGCAAGTGAGAAGAGTCATAGGTTGTTTTTCTGCACGTAAGACTTGTCGTAAGGGGGAGAGAAATCTCTTGTTGAGAGAATATTTCTGCTCGTAGTCCGTTTAAGGATGATTGTTGTTTTGTGGCGTTCTGAGAGCCCATTGAATCTTGGAGATATAGTGAAAATCTCAGTAGGTCTTGATCTCTGAGGACTGGACGTAGGCCTTGTTGTTAGGCCGAACCAGTATAACTCTCTGTGTTCAAATCTTCTCTACTATACTCTATCTACTATATTTTCATATCACCACATCAAACAAAAAATTTTATAACATCACCCAATTCACCCCCCTCTTGGGTGAAGCTTGCCTCTTCCATTTGGTATCAGAGCCTCGTCTTCTCCAAAGATCCTAACAGCTTGAGAAGGATCCGACAAATGGCAACAATGGGTGAAAATATCCTTCCATACGGTGCTTCAATCACTAGACCTCCTGGTTTTGCTGGAGAACATTTTTCGTTCTGGAAAGCCAAATTCAGAGTGTTCGTGATGGCCAACGAGTACGGATTGTGGAATGTTATATAAGATGGTGACTATGTTCCAATGAAGAAAATCGAAGATAGAGCAGTTAAAAAGAGCCCAGATGAGTTTGACGAGAATGACAAAAGGTTAGTGACATTAAATAGTAAAGCTATTCTTATGATATAGAGTGCTCTTAGTCAAAAAGAATACTTTCGTATATGTACTCTACCAACTGCCAAAGATATGTGGGATGCTCTTGAAATTGCTCATGAAGGTACTTCTGGAATCAAAGAAAATAGAATCAATACTTTAATTACAGAATATGATCTATTTCGTATGAAATCTGGAGAAAGTATATCAGAATTTGAACTAAGGCATACTCATCTTGTTAATCAATTATCTGCTCTTGGAAAGTCGTTTGATCAGAATTCCCAGGTGAGAAAGATTCTTAATATTCTTACGAAAGAGTGGGAAGCAAAGGTGACAGCCATCGAAGAAGCCAAAGGAGAATCTATGAGATCCGTAGCTGCTCTCTTTGGAAGTCTTTCTGAATATGAAGGTAAGTTGATATTCAAAAAGGAACTTGAAGAATTCGATGATAAAAAGAAAAAGGGAGTTGCATTTAAAGCTATCAAAGAAGAAGAAGAAACTTCCGAGAATGAAGATGTTCCTAGTGATGATGAAATGGTAATGATCGTAAGAAAGTTCAAGAAATTCTACAGAAGAGGACAAAGGAATTTCAAGAATTATCAAGGTGGACCAAGCAAGAGAGAAAACAAAGAACAACAAATAGTATGCTATGAATGTGGGAAACCAGGACACATCAAATCTGAATGCTTCAGAAACAAAGACAAAAATAAGCAGAAAAAGAAAGCATATATATCATCTATTTGGGGTGATAGTTCGTCAGACGAAGAAAATGACAACGACGAAGTAGCAAATCTATGATTGGTAGCTAAGGAAGAAGAATCATACTCTGAGGTAAGTGACTCTGAATCCTCTTATAATGAATTGTTATCTGAATATAATGCATTGCATACAGAGTTCATCAAAGTTGCTAAAGAAATGGTTAGTTATAAGAAGAAAGTAAAAGAATTAGAAAGTAATGTCATATCATCATATGAAATGTGTAAAGAGAAAGATAAGAAAATATAAGACCTAACAAAGATTGTTGAAAAGTTTACTAAAGGAAGTGAAACTCTCAAGGTTATCTTAAGTTCTCAGAAAGTTTCCTTTGATAAATCTGGAATTGGATATAATGCTATGCATAATAAGAATAAGAAGAGTAGTAGAGACTATCTTAAATACTTCAGGAATTCTGTGCATACATCGAATCCATTTGTATCATGCAATTATTGTAATAGGAAAGGACATTATACTTCATCGTGTTATTTCAAAAAGGGAAAGGTTGTTGGAACATATAAATGGGTTCCGAAAGGGACACATATTCCAAATACTAACCACAAAGGACCCAAGAAAGTGTGGGTACCTAAAACCTGATCATCTTATTCTAGGTATGTCTCAAAGCATCTCGAGCGAACAAATGGTATATTGATAGTGGATGTTCGAGACACATGACTAGTAACAAAAATAAGTTCACCATGTTTGAAACTAGAGAAGGAGGAAAGGTGACATTTGGAGGAAATCAATCCAGACGTATTGCTGGAATTGGTGAAGTGGGAAGAACCGATGGCATTCAAATCAACGGAGTATATTATGTTGAAGGATTATGCCACAATCTCTTAAGTGTAAGCCAAAGCACTGACAAAGATAACTGGGTGATTTTTGACTCGAAAGAATGCTTGATAGTAAGCAAGAAAGATCTACTCCTAAACAAAGAAACTATCAAGGCAAAGATCCGAGCTCAAAGGGACGGTAATTGTTATACAATTGATTTAAATTCAAATTCTTCTGAAAATTGTTTTCTTAGTCGATCAGAGGAAAGTTGGTTATGGCATAAGCGTTTGGCTCATGTCAATATGAATCAACTTGACAAATTGATTAGAAAAGATTTAGTTGTAGGCCTTCCTAAACTCAAATTCAAAGACGACATGATTTGTGAAGCATGTCAAAAAGGCAAACAAACTAAATCTTCTTTTAAAACGAAATATGAAATTTCTACTTCAAAACCTTTACAATTACTTCATATGGATTTGGTAGGACCTGCAAGAGTAAAAAGTTTTGGAGGAAATTTATATACGTTAGTAATTGTTGATGATTTTACAAGGTTTGCATGGACTATATTTATTGCCTCAAAAGATGAAACTTTTGCTGAATTTATTATGTTTGCCAAAAAGGTTAAAAATGAGAAAGGTATTCCTATTGTCTCTATTAGAACAGATCATGGAGGAGAATTTGATAATCAATTGTTTGAAGATTACTGCAACGACAAAGGAATAGATCACAATTTCTCAGCCCCGAGAACACCTCAACAAAATGGAGTAGTGGAAAGGAAGAACAGAGTGCTTACAGAAATGGCAAGAGCATTACTTAATGAAAAAGATATGTCACAAGTGTTCTGGGCAGATGCAATGAGTACTGCATGCTATATTTCAAACAGAGCATATATTCGCAAATCTATTGGAAAGACACCATATGAACTTTACAAAGGAAGAAAGCCAAATATTGCTCATCTTCATATCTTCGGGTGTAAGTGTTTCATTCACAACAATGGTAAGGAAAATTTAGGTAAATTTGATTCAAAGTCTGATAAAGGTATTTTTCTAGGATATTCTAATAGAAGTAAAGCTTATAGAGTTTTCAATAAAAGAACATGTACTATTGAAGAATCTATTCATGTTGTGTTTGATGAAATTGAATCTCAGACAAAACTTAATGATGAAGAAGAAATGGATTCAATCAAGAAAAACAAATCTATTTCAAAACAGGATGATTTTGAAATAAATGATTTTCAAAATTTAGAAGATGTCGATGATCATGCTCAACCTAAAGCATGGAGGCATATGAAGGATCATCCAATTGATCAAGTTATAGGAGATATTCAAGAAGGTGTCAAAACCAGAAATAGAATTCTCAATGAGGTAACATTTTTAGCTTTTATTTCTGAAATTGAACCTTCTAATATAGAAGAAGCTTTATCTGACAATGATTGGGTGATTGCTATGCAAGAAGAACTAAATCAATTTCAAAGAAATCAAGTTTGGGATTTGGTTCCTCGACCTAAAGATCATACGGTTATAGGGACCAAATGGGTTTTCAAAAACAAACTTGATGAATCAGCAATCATTGTGAGAAATAAAGCAAGATTGGTTGCCAAAGGCTATAATCAAGAAGAAGGTATTGATTATGAGGAAACATATGCTCCAGTGGCAAGATTGGAAGCAATACGAGTACTCTTAGCTTTTGCTTGCATCAAAAGTTTTAAACTTTATCAAATGGATGTAAAAAGCGCTTTTCTAAATGGTTATATTATGGAGGAAGTATATGTCGAACAGCCTCCTGGTTTTGAAGATGAAACAAAACCTGATTATGTCTTCAAACTTAAGAAAGCATTATATGGTTTGAAACAAGCACCCAGAGCTTGGTATGAAAGACTAAGCAAATTTCTTCTTGACCAAGGTTTTGTCAGAGGTAAAGTTGATACAACTTTATTCATCAAACATAACAAAAATGATATTCTAATAGTTCAAATTTATGTTGATGATATTATTTTTGGTACTACTAACGAATCTATGTGTCAAGAATTCTCTAAGATTATGCAGGGAGAATTTGAAATGTCCATGATGGGAGAATTGAACTTCTTTCTTGGACTTCATATCAAACAAAAGAAGAATGGTATATTTATATCTCAGACAAAGTATTTGAAAGAATTATTGAAGAAATATGGATTAGATAATGCTAACGGAGCTGATACTCCAATGAGTTCTACAACATTGTTGGATGCTGATGTAAAGGGACCGAGCTTCAACATCACAAAGTATAGAGGAATGATTAGTTCATTACTCTATCTTACAGCAAGCAGGCCAGATATTCAGTTCAGTGTAGGAATGTGTGCAAGGTATCAATCCAATCCTAAGGTATCTCATGCAGAGACAGTAAAAAGAATTTTCAAATATTTAGGAGATACTTCTGAGCTTGGTCTTTGGTATCCAAAAAGAGGGAACGAGTATTTAATGGCATATTCAGATTCAGATCATGGTAGATATAAAACTGACAGAAAGAGTACCAGTGGACAATGTCAATTTCTTGGAGGCTCTCTAGTGTCATGGTTCAGCAAGAAGCAGAATACAGTTTCATTATCTTCGACTGAAGCTGAATATATAGCTGTGGCAAACTGCTGTTCTCAAGTGCTATGGTTAAAACAACAACTTCAAGATTTGGGAATTTATTTAAAAGAAATCCCAATCTATTGTGATAATACTAGCACGATAAGCTTGGCAGAAAATCCTGTACAACATTCAAGAACCAAGCATATAGACATTCGACATCACTTCATTCGGGATCATGTTCAGAAGAAAGATGTCAAAGTGGAATTTATACCAACTCATCTTCAACTTGCGGATATTTTCACAAAACCAATTGCAAAAGATCAATTCCTTTATATTCGAAGAGAATTGGGAATAGTTAATCCCAATGAGTTGTAAGTTTTCTTGTTAAAAAGTTTAATTAAATGTTTCTTTTGATGATAACCATACTGACTTTAGCATCGGAGTATTCAAAATTTGTTTTTCCAGGAGTCTCACTCGAGCACTGAAGATGCTGCTCGAGTGAGGAGCCGTGTCACTCGAGCACAAGCAGCTCTGCTCGAGCACAGCACTATTTAGGATACTCTGTTCTCTGATAGTTAAAACAGAGGTTAACAGAGGAGTTAAGAATACCAAGGGAATATATCAGAAACAACAGTAAGAATTGAACTCACTCGCGAGTGAGGAATTCTCACTTGAGCATGATATGAACATGCTTGAGGTGAGGAATGCCTGCTTGAGTGAAGAAGAAGAATCTCTTTGCAAAAGCTATCCAAATGATGGTTACTCAAATGATCTTGGAGGATTTGAGTACAAAGATACAAAAATATATCAAGGAATCCACAATCTAGGTACGTTTTACTTGTTTCTTTATTTTTCCAGAAGATCACTCGAGCACAGATAGAACACACTCGAGCACAGTATGAACATCACTCGAGCACTAGGGTTCATGCTCGAGCACTGTCACTTATATCAGTTACTGGGGAGCTCAGAACGTCGCACTTCCTCCTCTCACTCGAAGTGCTTTCTCACTCGAAAGACACAACTCTTCACCTTCAACCATTTTCTCATCATTCAATCACGTCTTTCTGCTTCAAATCGTCGTTACAACCTCTCAATCTTTTATAAGAGGTGACTCTTACCCTATGCATTTCTCTCTTGTGCCCTAATCTCCATTTGTCTTTCTTTCAAAAACTAAGAGTTTTTGCTTCTCTTCCACTTTCTTTACAATGGCAAGAACAAAACTACCTTCTATCCCTCAAAAATCTCATTCACCTTCTCCTACTCACTCTGCTGCCAGTGAATCTAGAACCCCTGAACCTACTCCTCCATCTCCCAAAATCTCATCCTCACCGTCACCTCCTCCTAAGCCCAAAACCAAAAAAAGGACTCCGGCTAAGAAACCTCACCCAAAGCCTCAAGTTTCAAAGAAAGATCAACCTCCTCAAAAGAAACCAAAGCGTGTGGTCTTCAAGGAACCCATAATCACTCGGTCTCAATCCAAAGAGGTTCAAGGAAAGGGAAAGAAGAAGGATTTAGAACAACCCCAATCATCTTCTTCTTCTGGGGATACCTTCAGTAAACAACTCAGGGAAGCAATAGAAAAATCCAAATTGTACAAGATAGTTGGGACGATTGCTTCTCAAGTCGGTGTTTCAAGTTCACATCAAGATAAGCACCTAAGTGTTTCTGCTTCAGGAGCACCTTCTACCTCTCAAGCACCAGTGGATGACCAACTCACCAGTCCTCCTGAGGGATTCAATGTTGCAGAGCTTAAGGCTTTATCTCAGAAGGTATATGATGATGAATTCAAACATAGACATTTCTGCCCAGTAGTATATGTTGATCTGGATTATTTGAAAAAGAATTGTCATTTGGACTTGTACCCTTACCTTCAATACTATGCTCCCTGGCTAAATATTCATTTGCCATATTCTCCCACTGTTGTGAAAACTTTCTACTGCAACATGAAAACTCATAATATTATGTCTAGATCCGGTGAGTTGATTGAAGAAGCTGTATCTACTACTGTTAGAGGAAAATTCATTATGATTTCTGCCAAGATCATAAATGATTTACTTGGTTATGTTGCACCTCCTACTGATCCACCCTCTTTCTCTGCCAATGAAGTTTTTAAAATTCTGAGACCAAAAGACCCAATTGGCCCCCTCATTTTCAAACCTATTGATATGCCTGATAATCACAGAGTCCTTCATTATATATATTCCAGGAGCATAGTCAATAAATCCAAGAATTTTACCCACTTTGCTCAAAAGGATTACTATTTCTTGGCTTCTTTGGTTGCTAGGCAATAAAGGAATGTAGGGGAGATCGTTTTTAATGAGATGAGAAGGTTTAGATTTTCTTCAACAAGATCCACAACCATACCTTACCCTCAACTTGTTTCCTTCATCTTGATGAAAAACAAAATTTGGTATCTGGAAGGAAAAGAAAGGATTCTCATCTCAAGGTTTGGTAAGACTCAGTTAACTCACATGGGTATCAATCTTCCGGTGAGTCGGACCAAAGCCACATCAAAGAGGGAAGCCACTCCATCCAGAGGAGATGAGGCACAATCATCAGCACAAGGTCCTATTCCTCCTCCTTCCTTTCTTAATGCCTCTCTGTCCAATCATCTGACTGAGGTAATTAATCAAGCTGTATCAAGTTTGAAGAAGGAATTAGTGACTGAGTATGAGAAGCTTGTGGAGAAGATGGAAGCACAAGTCATCAATCTGGTAGACAAGACCAATCTTAATTTTGAACTGATGTTCAAAACTCAGGATGAGATGTCACAGAGGATTACTAATATGGAGACCTTCCTGCATTCACATTTTCCCTCTTCATCTTCCGGGGTGCCTCCAGAGACCACTCATACCTCACCACTTCATCCACAGACTCATGTACTTTTCACCGATCCTGAGTCTAATGTAGATGTTACATTTGATCGATCGCCTTCACTACCTCCCTCATCATCTGTACCACAACCACCATCTCCTTCTGATTAGCCAATTGACCCTCTCACTGCCATGATTTCCTTTGTTCCACCTCCAGAACCCCCTTCTGATGTTGACAAAACGGGGGAGAAGGATGTGTGATGTTTTCTGAGCTTCTGTAGGGTGTATATGGGTGTTTGGGTAGATTTCTGTATTGGGTAGGATTTGATATGTATGTCATTTTGAATTACAAGTTATTATGTTATGTAATGTGGTTCAAGCTTTTCCAAAGTTGATGATATGGTTCAAATTTTTGATTATCAAAATTTCAATAATGTTTCAAGTTATTAAGTTCTTATTAAGTTACATACCTCATACTATGCTTATCTTGGTTGTTAAGTGTCCAGAGGAAACATTGCAGGAAAACTTGAATTTGAAACTTAAACATGATATGCATTTGGAAACATTGAAGAAATTTCAAAAATTTTCAATTTCAATCAATTTCTCTTAAATCTTCATCACAAAGAGTTTTGTCATCATCAAAAAGGGGGAGAATGTTAGATTCCAAGTTTTAATGATAACAATAAGTCAATTATGTGCAAAATATGTTTTTAGAAGGATAAGAAAAGTTTCCAAGTTACCAAATGCATATTTGATGCTTTGCTGATATCTGCTGTGATATTGCACTAGAGTGCTCGAGCAAGGATTTTGCACTCGAGCACAGATCTCTTCTGTACTCGAGCAGGTGCGAGAGAAAGCCAGAAAGTATGTACCAGAGAGGCATTCTCCCTTTGTGTTCACTAGATCACTCAAGCACTAAGGTATGCACTTGAGCAGAGAAGTCATTCTCACTCGAGCACACATACGAGTGAGGGTCTGCGAGTGTTTGGCCGAGAGCAAGTAATGGCATGCTTTCTTCATTCACTCGAGCAGAGACACCAATGCTCGAGCATGAGCATTCTGTGCTCGAGCAAGGTACTGCGAGTACTTGGCCGAGAGTTATGAAGTTCAGGGAAGTGCAAGTGTGCTCGAGCACATCCGTATATGCTCGAGTGACATATCAATGCTTGCAAGTGAAAATTCTATCCCTCTCCAAATTTGTTGCGAGTGCTTGTTCAAAAGGTATAATTCTTGAGAATATTCTTCTCACTCGAGCAGGAGTCTTTGTGCTCGAGTGAGGGCCCATATCACTCGCGAGTGATAATTTTATCCCTCTGAAATCCTAATGCGAGAGATGGTATTAAGAGCATATTCCTTAAGAATATGCGTCTCACTCGAGCAGAGGTATGTGTGCTCGAGTGAGGGTCCATTTCACTCGCGAGTACAAATTCTCACTCTTGTCAAAATGGTATGCGAGTGATGACCCGAGAAGACATTCCCTGTGGAAATTACAAGATCACTCGAGCAGAGGTTTTGTGCTCGAGTGAGACCCCTCTTCACCCGCGAGTGAAGATTTTGTCTCTCTGATATTCTATGCAAGCACAACCCGATAACAGAGGTATATGAAGGAAAATAGGAGATCACTCGAAGTGAGCCTTTCATGCTCGAGTGATGCCCTGTTTGACCACCGAAAATGCTAAGTATCACAACGTTCATTCCGAATATGGTTTATTGTTATTAATTCATATCATTATTACTTTTTATCATTGTTTAACATTGTTTTGATTGTTTTAAAAGTATGATACAGGAATATGAACGTTTGAATTGAACCACATGAGGAAAGTGATACAATGACAGACAAGATGATTATAAACACGCTGGCACCTACCGCACTCAGATTATTCAAATATGCACGTGTCTGCCAATACTTTCAAATGTCCCGCTCTACAAATGAAGAATTTCCAAACGGGCAAAAACTGGAGCAACTATATATATATACAGAGACTCAAAGAGAAAAAAAAAACAACATAGCACAAGAATTCACAAGCTTATACCAAGTCTCTGTTATTCATCATTTTCCTCTGTATACACATTGATCTTCAGTGTTTATTCATTAGCTCTGTAAGAGAGTCTTCATACAATTCAAAATTCTATGTGTATTTGATCTAAAGGTATTGGGACCTTGAGAGGGTTGTTTTTCCTTACGAGAGAAGCCGTTGAGAGAATTCCTTGTTGTGTCTTCCACTCTTAAGTCTTATAAGATACAAGCAGAAGAGAACGTTGCTTCTCGTAAGACTTACAGTGGTGTAAGCAGGAGAGAACGTTGCTGCTCATAAGTCTTGTATACATAAGCAAGTGAGAAGAGTCATAGGTTGTTTTTCTGCACGTAAGACTTGTCGTAAGGGGGAGAGAAATTTCTTGTTGAGAGAATATTTCTGCTCATAGTCCGTTTAAGGACGATTGTTGTTTTGTGGCATTCTGAGAGCCCATTGAATCTTGGAGATATAGTGAAAATCTCAGTAGGTCTTAATCTCTGAGGACTGGACGTAGGCCTTGTTGTTAGGCCGAACCAGTATAACTCTCTGTGTTCAAATCTTCTCTACTCTACTCTATCTACTATATTTTCATATCACCACATCAAGCGAAAAATTTTATAACATCACCCAATTCACCCCCCTCTTGGGTGAAGCTTGCCTCTTACACTTTACTCTTCTTCCTCCTACCCCCACCGTCGGCCTCTTTTCTTTCTTTCTTCAACTCCTCCCTTCTTTAACTACTCTTTCTTTCTTCAACTCCTCCCTCCTCCACCTGAAATCCATTGAAGGACGCACGCACCAGAGGCCACCCTTATTCAACTTCACCTCCTCCACAGGTTTTTCTCTCCTCCACCTCCATCCTTCCATTGTCGTCCCCACCACCGTGGTTCTTTGCTTTCTCCACCTTCCGGTGTACCTCCCCATCGTGCATACACCTCTGATCTCCAATGTCTTCTCTACCTCTCCAGCACACATAGCACAGTGGGCGCCCCTTGATCAGGTTAGTTTATTTCTTCTTGCTTTTTTTTTGTACAGAATGGTATATTATCTTTTTGAAATATACATTTACTTGAATAAATTAAAGAAAACTTGGAATGTGAAAAGACTAGGCAATAGGAAATATCACGTTAATTGTGCTTATATATTGCTTATATTGAGATGGTTGAAATTGGCCTGGTGTGTTTGGTGTGCTTATATTGCTTAAATTGTATTCGGGAACTCCACTGTAATGGTTTATTTTATTTTTTAAATATAAATTTACTTGAATGAGTAGGGGTTATTTTAATTTTAATCAAGGGAAAATTCCACATAAAGTTGCCTCAAATAGGAAAATTCTAAATTTGGTTGTTAAACTCAACAAATCCCTAATTAAGTTATTCATAACTTAGTTTTTTGTATATATTACCATTAATTAGTATATATAATAAAATAAAATATGATTTGTTTAAATTAAAGAAATTCTTGTATTCCAAAGGAATTATGAAGAATAATTCAAGCTAAAACTAAAAAGAAAACCATAACCTCAAAAAAATTCTTTAATTTAATCTTATTATATTTATTTTATTATACATTAATGTTTATATACATATACTTATTAAAAAAATAAGTTACATAGTACTAAAACCCTTTTAAGAGGAGAGAGGAGACTAGGAGGGGCAATAAAGTTATTAAGCCCATATTTTAAAATACTAAATTGGGTTGATAACTTAATTAGGCAATCCCATCATATGTCGTTGACAATTGTACTAAACGTGTGAATGTTATTGGGAATGCCTTAGGTGGTAACAAAATGGATCATGGTTGGATGAATGCTTTGAGAACTAGTGAAGAATATGAGAAAGGGGTGGAAGAATTTATTGAATTCGCTAAAAAGAATGCTCCTGTAAAAAATGGGAAGTAATTTTGTCCTCGTGTCAATTGTTTGAATGAGAGTCGACAGGATGTTGATGTCATAAAGGATCACCAACTTTGTGATGGAATAAATCTGTGATACACAAGGTGGATATGGCATGGTGAGGAAGTAACGGATTGTCCGTCGCACAAGAAGGAAGATGTGGATATCATAGGTGAAGATAGAATAGAGAAAATGAATAACGATGTTGAGGCAAAATCCTTTACGCAGTCGCAGGAGTATGACAGCCTGCGGAGTGATGCAGAGACACCATTGTACCGTGGGAGTAAGTACACGCGGCTGACGGGAACATTACATTTGGTTAACTTAAAGGTGTTAGATCCCAAGTTTTGATGATAACAATAATTCAATTATGAATAAAACATGTTTTTAGAAGGTTAAGAAAAGATTCCAAGTTAACCAAATGCATATCTGGTGTTTGCTGATATCTGCTGTGAAAATGCACTTGAGTGCTCGAGCATGAAATCTGCACTCGAGCACAAATCACTTCTGTACTCGAGCAGGTGTGAGAGAAAGCCAGGAAGTGAGTACCCGAGAGACATTCTCCCTTTGTAATCAATGGATCACTCGAAGCACAAAGTTCACACTCGAGCAGAGAAGTCATTCTCACTCGAGCACGTATGCGAGCAGGGCATGCGAGTGCTTGGCCGAGAGCAAAGTAATGGCATGCTTTCTATATTCACTCGAGCAAGGGTATGCGAGTGCTCGCCCGAGAGCAAAGTAATGGCATGCTTTCTATATTCACTCGAGCAAGGGTATGCGAGTGCTTGCCCGAGAGCAAGATATAGCATGCTTCCATCATTCACTCGAGAAAGGCACTGCGAGTACTTGGCCGAGAGTCTTGAATTTCAGAAACATGCAAGTGTGCTCGAGCACACCCATCCATGCTTGAAGTGACACAACCATGCTTGCGAGTAATATTTTCATCCCTCTCCAGATCAGTTGCGAGTGCTTGTTCAAGAGAGCATATTCCTTGAGAATATGCTTCTCACTCGAGCAGAGGTAAGTGTGCTCGAGTGAGGGCCCACATCACTCGCGAGTGAAAATTCTATCCCTCTAAAATTCTGATGCGAGTGATGGTTTAGAGAGCATATTCCTTGAGAATATGCTTCTCACTCGAGCAGAGGTAAGTGTGCTCGAGTGAGGGTCCATATCACCCGCGAGTGCAAATTCTCACTCTTGTCAAAATGGTATGCGAGTGATGACCCGAGAAGGCACTCCCAGTGTAAAGTGCAAAGATCACTCGAGCAGAGATTTTGTGCTCGAGTGAGACCTCTCTTCACCCGCGAGTGAAGACATTTTCTCTCTGATTCTCCATGCAAGCACAACCCGATAACAGAGGTATATGAAGGAAAATAGGAGATCACTCGAGGTGAACCTTTCATGCTCGAAGTGATGCCCTGTTGACCTCAGAAAATGATAAGTTTCACAACGTTCATTACGAATATAGTTTATTGTTATTAATTCATATCATCATTACTTTTTTATCTTTGTTTAACATTGTTTTGAATGTTTTAAGAGGATGATACAGGAATATGAACGTTTGAATTGAACCACATGAGAAAAGTGATTCAACGGCAGACAAGATGATTGTGAACACGCTGGCACCTACCGCACTCAAACTATTCTAACATGCACGTGTCTGCCAATATTTTCAAATGTCCCGCTCCACAACTGAAGAGAATCCAAACGGGCAAAAGATGGAGCAACTATATATATATACAGAGACTCACGGAGAAACTACAACAACACAGCACAAGAACTCACAAGCTCATATCAATTCTCTGTTATTCATCTGATTTCTCTGTATACACTTTTGATCTTCAGTGTTTATTCATTTACTCTGTAAGAGAGTCCATATACAAACTCAAAACTCTATGTTTGTGTAATCTCAAGATATTGGGATCTTGAGAGGGTAGTTATTCCTTACGAGAGAAGCAGTTGAGAGAATTCCTTGTAGCATCTTTCACTCATAAGCCTTATAAGATACAAGCAGGAGAGAACGTTGTTGTTCATAAGACTTACAGTGGTGTAAGCAGAAGAAAACGTTGCTGCTCATAAGTCTTGTATACATAAGCAAGTGAGAAGAGTCATAGGTTGTTTCTCTGCATATAAGACTTGTCGTAAGGGGGAGAGAAGTTTCTTGTTGAGAGAATATTTCTGCTCGTAGTCCATTGAAGGACGATTATTGTTTGGTGGCGTTCTGAGAGCCCTTTTGAATCTTGGAAATATTGTGAAAAGCTCAGTAGGTCTTGATCTCTGAGGACTGGACGTAGGCTCTGTTGTTTAGCCGAACCAGTATAATTCTCTGTGTTCAAATCTTCTCTACTCTATTCTTCTGTCTATATTTTCATATCACCACCTCAAACGAAAATTTTATAACATCACCCAATTCACCCCCTCTTGGGTGAAGCTTGCCTCTTTCAAAAGGCAACTTGTGGGTGGACCGATAGTAGTTTCACATTGCTGCTTGAACTATTGTGTGATATGTTTCTAGAGGATAATGTACTTCCAAATCGTATGTATAAGGCTAAGAAAATCCTGTCTACGATGGGTATGGAGTATAAAAAGATATATGCTTGCCCTAATGACTGCGTACTATACAAAAATGAGTATGGAGGTCTTACTAAGTGTCCTAAGTGTAAAACTGTACGATACAAAGTGAAAAAAGATGGTGGTTGTGGCGATGTGATAAGTAAAAGGCAACCTTTAAAGGTTATGTGGTATCTTCCAATAATATCACGTTTTAAACGTTTGTTTGCGACTGCAACAAAAGCGAAGAAGTTGAGATGGCACTCTGATAAGAGAATATCTGATGGGAAATATCTTAAGCACCCAGCTGACTCTCCACAATGGCAAAAAATAGATGAAATGTTCCCTCAATTTGGCAGCGAGCCGAGAAACCTTCGGCTTGGGCTTTGTACAGACGGCATCAATCCGTATGGAACTCTTACTAGCACACATAGTGTGTGGCCGGTTCTCCTTGTAATATACAACTTGCCTTCCTGGCTATGTATCAAACGTAAGTATATGATGCTATCTATGATGATTTCTAGACCAAAATAGCCAGGGAATGATATTGATGTCTATTTGGTGCCTTTGATTGAGGACTTGAAGAAGTTGTGGGAGGAAGGTATAGATGTGTTTGATGCTTATAAGAAGGAGTCTTTCAAGCTACGTGCAATGATTTTCACAATGATAAACGACTTCCCTGCGTACGGAAACTTGTCAGGGTACAGCTGAAGGGTCATAAAGCATGCCCAATATGTGAAGCAGACACACACTTCCAACAACTAAAGCATGAAAGAAAAACTGTCTACCTTGGCCACAGGAGGTTTTTTCATCGGTTCCACCCGTATCGTAGGCTAAGAAAGCGTTTTAATGGCTTACCGGTGGCTCCAAAGTCATTAACCAGAGAGGAAGTTTACAGTCGAGTGGAACGTATCAATGTCACTTTTGGTAAGAATCAGAGGGTTACGAGTGAGAAGAACATATGGAAGAAGAGATCCATTTTCTTTGATCTTCCATATCGGCGTTCGCTTGACGTGAGACACAGTATTGATGTGATGCATGTGGAGAAGAATGTTTATGATAGCCTTATCAGTACGCTTTTGCACATACCAGGGAAGACTAAGGATGGGATTAATGCGAGATTAGACCTTGTCGATATGGGAATAAGAGAACGGTTACATCCATAACTAAGAGATGATGGTAAGAGGGCATACATGGAGCCAGTAGCGCATACACTATCAAAAGCAGAGAAAAGAAGTTTGTGTAGGTGTTTGCATGAAATTAAGGTGCCGCAAGGGTATTCCTCGAATGTGAGAAGATGTATCTCAATGGACGATTTGAAGTTAGTGGGAATGAAGTCCCATGATTATCATGTGTTG
Organism: Inga leiocalycina; assembly: GCA_963242795.1. NCBI lineage: Eukaryota > Viridiplantae > Streptophyta > Magnoliopsida > Fabales > Fabaceae > Inga > Inga leiocalycina. The sequence goes on along the minus strand of OY725322.1, from coordinate 47,274,916 downwards.
GTGCAATAACTATTACCGATAGCTATTAGAGGCATAATGAAAGATGAAGTACGAACCACCGTGATAAGATTGTGCATTTTCTTCAATGCTATCTATAACAAAGTCATTGACACTGAAAAGTTGGATGAATTGGAAAATGAGGGTTACATTATTTTGTCACAACTAGAGATGCATTTTCCTCCTTCATTTTTTGATATAATGGTGCATTTGGTAGTTCATTTGGTAAGGGAGGTAAGGCTTTGCGGTCTAGTTTACCTGAGGTGGATGTACCCTTTCGAGCGATACATGAAGATCTTAAAAGGGTATTCTAAAAATCCTTATCAACCAGGAGCCTCAATAGTAGAAAGATATGTAGTTGAGGAGGCTATGGAGTTTTGCAAAGATTATATGTCAGGGAAGAAGGAACAATCTCGGTATGAAGAGGGGAGAAGCAAGGGAACACGAGGACTGAAAGTAAAGAATGTTCCTCGTGAAGAGGTGTTGCAAGCCAACTTGTATATCCTGAATAATATGGAAGAAGTTCAACCTTACATAGATGAACACAGAAAGACTTTGAAGAACAAGAATCCAAGGAAGAATGACATGCAGATTGCTATTGAGCAAAAAAAGATATTCATGCAGTGGTTCGAGGAAAAGATTTTGCACAAGACTGGTGTGTCTGAGACAATTGAGTGGCTAGCTTGGGGGCCTTCGTTTTAGGACATTACTTGGACCGGTTATGATATAAATGGCTATTCTTTCTATACTAAAGAGCAAGATGACAGAAGTACCATGCAAAATAGTGGGGTCATGGTAGAAGCTGAATCTATGCACGTTTCCAGTTCGAGAGATAAAAACCCCATATTAGCGTCTATGGCCTATTATGGAGTTATAGAAGAAATATGGGAGATGACATACAACAAGTTCAAAGTTGCTTTATTCAAATGTAAGTGGGTTAGCAATAATGTCGTGGTAATAGATAAACAATTTGGATTTGTCTCAGTCGATCTTTGAAGAGTTGGCTATAAAGACGAGCCCTTTATTTTAGCAAGCTAGGCGAAACAAGTGTTTTATGTCACCGATCTTGCGAGCAAAAACATGTCCATTGTCCTTAAAAGTAAAAAACAGAAGTATGGTGATCCAACCTTCAACCTTGATGACATACCACCTTTCACAACAACACCGCCTCGAACAAATGAAGTAGAATTGGTAGATGATGACGAATATGCTGTAAGAAATGACCATGGTGAAGGACTATGGAAAACAATATAGAGTAAGACCTTAATTTATAAACGAGAACTGTGTGTTTTTTCTGTTTTACTTCCCGCTTAGTTTATTTTGGTTTTATTGCAATTTATTTATGTTTCTGATGATGCTTTTTGTGTTAACAGGAATATGGACAACTCTAGTGATGATGAGAGGCGTAGAGATGATGAAAGCTCTAGCAATGACGAAAGGCCTAGAGATGAACCCCCTGTAAGAAGGAGGGTTAGAGGCTGTACAAAGATGGGAGCATTGGTTGCACGTCATGAACATCAACAGGAGAGGCTGCATATAGACTTCGATGACAATCTGAATCCAGTTGGTCCTGAGGAAGACCACTCCATTAGCTACGTAGGGTTTTTGGCTCGAAGCAAAGTGCGCATTACCTACGATAATTGGAGATTGGTTCCCCCAAAAATGAAAGACATGATTTGGCAGCAACTTTTGGTATATAAGTTTTGATACATTGTAGCTTTGTTCTTATTGTTTCAAATATAATAATCTTATATTTTACCTTGCAGCAAACATACGATGTCCCAGACACCAGGGAGATGTATAAGCACTGGATGGATGAGGTTCGTGTACGATGGAAAGGTTTCAAGAACAAGCTAACAGCACAGTACATTCGAGGGGCCCTTAGGGGTAAGGATTTATGTGCATAGTATACATATTTGTCTCCAGAGGACTGGAGGTTGTTTGTGGCATCACGAGCAAATCCTGAGTTTTTGGTACGATTTTTGTCATCATGATATAGAAATTTTAATTTTCATATACTTTATATCGTTGATTTATTTTTTGTTGTTTTTCATTCATAGAAATTAAGTGCAGCAAATGCACAGAAGCAATCAGAAAATAAATATCAATATTACATGTCTAGTGGTGGATATCGGAAGCTTGAGCGGCAAATGATGCAAGAAGAGTTAGAGAAAATGAAGGAAGCAGCAGAATCTGATCCTGGCGTTGTTATCACCTCCTCCACGTCACAAAAAATGGAAAGCAGGGAGGATTAAGGCTAGGAAGTACATAAATCCGACTGTTGCTGAGGTTGCTGCGAGGATTGTAAGTAGTTATACCATAAGTACCTAATTTTTTTACATATCGCGAGTGGTTTCGATACATTTACGATAAACTGTATGTTACAGGATGAACTGGACGAGCAGAGTAGCCAAGTTTCATTTAATCCAAGTAGACGGATGGACATCTTGTCAACGGCTATTGGGAAGGCAGTTGACCTTGGTCGTGTTAGAGGAGAGACACGGGGAGTTAGTGCCGCGAGGTATTTTGGACGAGACCCACGTTATTCGTCACAAGTTGGACCTAGTAAGGACGTTGTGGCCAAGATTCGAGAGGAACTCGAATGAGAGATCGAGGCCAACCTTCGCGACAAGCTCCGACAAGAGCTGTTGCCAAAGCTTCAACTTGAAATGGCAAAGATGTTCGAAGCGCAAAGGGCAAGGGACGAGCATAGAACTCAGGAATCCCTGGCCTTCAATAGTACCAGAGGAAGTTACAACCCTCTGGAGGAACCACTTAGCGACCCTTCTCCCACTCCAGTATCAGGAGACCCTTGCACCTTCTATTTGGATGGTCCACTGTTGCGTGTTGTTGCTAATACTCTCATTCACACATGTGCTACCACCCACCATTATCAGCAAATTCTGGAGGATTTTCGTAGGGTGAATGTGACAAGTGTTAGAAAGGGGGAAAAAGGTACAGCCATCCCTATTCTTGATCCAGAGGTTGGCACGTTAGGTCAAGCGATAGGATCTTTCATCCTTTGGCCTCACAATCTTATTGGTTCAGACGCAACACCTCCAATGGTAGGAATTACCTTACTATTACTGAAAATCTGATGGCACCCTAATAACAATTTGTTTTTTGATGTTCTAAAAGGATGATGAAGCTGTGAGGAAATGGCCCTACTTAGCACGGCTGCAACAGATCTACAAGGGCATTAAACAGATTGACTTGAAGATGCCTCTAGGGATTGTGGGCTAATTGGAGTATCCTTACACGATTGACAATACAGATCTCAAGCAGTTTATCAGGTTGGAGGAGATAGATGCAGGCTGGGTGAAATTTGCAATCTAGTAAGTTTTTTTTTCAATTTTCCCATAGAATTCATTTAGTGGTTTTTTGATTTCATACATTCAATAATTCATTCCTTATTTTAATTCTATTATAGTACCTTCCACGGTCTTTGCACAAACATGGAAAGACGTGATTGGTATGGATTCTTATGTCCTGTGAATACGACAGGGGATACTTGTACTGTGGCGCATAGGACTCCTATGTCGGCTACGCAATGGGACAGACTAAACTTCGTTGTTATCTAGCACCCATTGTTCAACGGTTCGTATTTACATTTTGTCAATTTAAGAAGTTTAATAAATAATTGTCTTCTCATCTAACTTCATTTTAATGTGTACATGTTGTTAAAGTTACCACTGGAGTTTGTGTGTTATATGTCCCCACCGCAACGTAGTCTATTGGTTTGATCCCTTAAGTAAAAAGCCAGACAAAGATACAAAATCCATCTTCGACACGTAAGTTATTCTGTTTGTATTTCATTGACTCTTAAAAAAAATGAATAGTTCTAATTTCTGTTCATTTTGATTTTCATGATAGTGCTTGTCAAACATATAGAGTCCTAGGTGGATCATGCGAGGGTACAGTTGTTAAAAAGCTAAAGTGGTTTTATCCGATAGTAAGTACATTCGATCCTAGCTAATTGTTTCATTGACGGTCCTTTTAGACATACCTTTATTGATTTTAACAACCAATTGCATCCCTTTGATTTAAAGTGCCCTCAGCAACCTGGCAACATTGAATGCGGATATTATGTTATACTTTATATGTATAACATCACTCAAAGTGGAATTACTAGCGATTTTGAAAAGGTAATCGCTTTTTCATTCTCAAATGATAATATTTTTGGTGTTCTAATCGAAATGCTAATTAATTCATTTGCTTGAGATTCATTTCATCAAAGCTTACTTTCTAATTTTCAAATTTTTGATAATGAAGATTCTTACCTACGTGAAGACCTTGATTTGATCAGAGATCTTTTGGCTGGACATCTTCTTCAACATATAGAGCAGTAAACTTTTTATTTTATATCAGTTTGTAGTTGTGTGATGATAGCGTTTTGACACTTTCTGGTTGTTATTGTTGATATATATAGTAGTAGGTTGTATGAGTTGTTATTGTATGTATATATAGTAAAGATTGTAGTGCTGGATGTCCTTACCAGTTTGTAACGGACAGTGTGGTTTATGAATCTATCTTCTATTTTGTTTCTGCAGTTTGAATTCGCTGGGTAATACAGAATGTAAATTATGGTATAAAAAAAAACCTAACCTTTAGACGTCACAAATTAAGAATTGGGATGTCTAAAGTCCCCCCGGTGGGACTTTAGACGTCCCAAATGACATTTAGGACGTTTAAAGTCTCACTTTAGACGTCGCTTTTAGTTGGGACGTCTTTTCTTACAACTTACTACGCCCCCAGCATATACGTCCCCCCGTTTTGGGACGTTAAAGGTGACAAATTTAGGACGTTATAGCCCCTTTTTGTAATAGTGTAAAGAAAACAAAAAGAATTAGATTGTTTTGTAGGAAAAAGAAGAAAAAGCTTCATATCAGGACTATGATTGCATTGAGAATAATCTAAATCTTGATGAAGCTAGCCTTTAGAGCTTAAATTTTGGTGTTGACACTACTACTTCTACAAAAAACAATTTGTAGCGCTTATTTTAATATTTTTGTAGCCTTTTTAAGCAGTACATATACCTTTGCTACAATAAGCTTTTGTAGCACTTAAAAAGCAGTAGAATAGATGACTTTGTTTTAGCGCTTTTTCAAAAATGAGCTACAATAGATAATTGTTTTAAAAAAATATTTAATCTTTTGTAGCGCCTTTTCAAAAAAGCGCTACAATAGATAATTGTTTTAAAAAAATATTTAACCTTTTGTAGAGCCTTGTTAGAGTAGTGCTACAATAGATAATTTAAAAAATTATTCACCTTTTGTAGTGCTTTCTCAAAAAAGCGCTACAAAAGGTTCTTTGTTTTTTAAATATTTATGATACTAAATGGACAACTATTTTATATACAGATTTCTTTAGCCATCATATCTAACAAACTTGTATCAGATAGTCAATATTAAAATTACAATACAGTTAACTTTGAATATTAATACCAACTTTACATAAGTATATCACTACTTAGCTTGTCAATGAAGTCAATCTACTCCTATTCAAGTAATTCTAAAATAAATATATGATAACCATGATAACAATAAGGTAATAAACAACATAAATTATTAATAGCTTCAAACACATGCTTACACGACTTTTTGATGAGTTCATTCACTTGGTCATCAGTGTAGTTTGGACTATATGCATCAACATAATACTGCACAATAAATGGCACAGCATATCGTAAAAATAAGTATTAACTATTATAACTCAATTAATTTAAAAAACAATATAAAGAGAAACAAATAGCATACATTGTCAGGGACAAAAATTTGATCATAAGTTACAACATCCTTCATGAATTTCATAATGTAATATTCACAGTTGATATTGTTTGGTAAGGGCACTACAAAAATATCATCAAAGGTATAAAAAAAATTAAGAATGTGAGTGATTTGTTTTCCATATTTCAGTGAATTTATATAAAATACCTTAATTTTCTTCCAACCATAGCTATTAATAGGGTCAACAGCTTTATAATAATTCAGTGATTCAGAACCCTGGTAGCCATTCAATGCCCTAATGACTAAAATGAAATAGAAGTTACTTTGGTTGGTATTTGAATCACACACACGTGCACGTGCGGGCACACACATGCACATGCGTGTGAGCTCGAACTTACATATTAAACAATCTCAACATGTATGGATGGTCCACTAGTTGGTCATGTGTCAACACCCGTTTCCATTTCGATATTCACAGAGTAATAGAGACCAAGTTCCGCAGGCATACAGAAACAAAATACAAATATACTGATAAAATTATTTGTTTATAGATCAGAGTCAATCGTATAGAGTTTGGCAATATTTACAAATATGAATAGAATATACAAACATATTCCAAAATACAGACTATATATATAACCACAATCCTCATCAAGGAAAACATGCCCGTCAATTCCCTGTATTTGCGTTATTTCCTTTTGAGCCGCTAGCACCCACTGAGACATTTTTATTTTGAAAAAGGGGTGAGATTCCAAAGAATTATAGTAGCAACATACAATCAATATATAAAATGTGAGAATTAAATATGCAATACCACGTATAATATAAAATGAAAATTCATATCAACTGTATGTGTACACAAAACTCAGGGCCAACTGTCCAGTCATAACCCCTACGTGTCCTTCAGCCGAATCCCCGACTACAGCTAGGTAATACCAATGTACCTTAGCTAGGTCCTAGACTACAGCTAGGTAATGTGCCTCCATCACATGTTCATATCACAAAATATATAACACACATTATATAAATAGTTAGATAGTATATGAGAGATAGTAGTTCCCACCTTAACCCTTTTTTTGCCTCAAATCATCTACCTCGTAAAACATGCCAAGCTTAGGCTCACAACTTGGTCCTAAAATATCAAATGTATAAGAATTAGGTTCAAACCCATTCATGTACCATTTTAGACACTTTCATAGTGTTTATTGTGGTTATATTAGCCTATGGTGAAAATTTACCAAAATGCTCCCGAGGACCCAACCCTACCTCGCTGTACCCGACCTAACTGTACTTTTTTTTTACATTTTGACCTAGCTATTCTGACATATTTTCACCCAAGAAATCTATTTCTAGACTTAGAATTATCAAATTCAATGCCAAAAGAAAAATATGCCCTTGGCAGCCCCGTTTTCCGAGCTTCAGGGGCGTTTTCATAATTATGTTTTTCGAGCTTTTCTGAAAAAGTGACCAACTGTAACCCCACCTAATTTTCCCTCCTGAACTCAATGGAATAATCAAATTATTGAAAATCCTACTCTAACCCCTAGATATGGACCAAGACAAAACTCCAGTATTCCCAGGGAACAATTGGAGTCTTTCGATTTCGGCTCAGCAGGTGTGTTCTTTTTTGCTCCTAATCACTATATTAACTATTTAATTATGTTATAACTACTATTTAGTACAAATTTTTGTACTAAACATCACCCACAACCCGTTTTTCAATTTTACAAACAAAGACACTTCGGTGAAAATTCACCTATTAAATCAACTACAGCAGCTAGAACAATCAAAGATTGAAGTTTTGGAAGTTACCTCAAGCTTCATCTGCTTTTCTTTGTGTAGCCGAAACCCTAGCTCTTCACACAAGGAAATTTGAGCTTCCCAAACCTGGAATAACATAGAAGAGTAGCTTAGAAGTAAAATTATACACGTTAGGTACGAATTCACTAAAGAAATCAACCTACCTCTTGAGTTTTCTTCTCTTTCTCTCTCTAGAATTTATCAACTCCCTCTCTCTTAATGGCTGCTTGTGGTGATGAAAATGAGCATAGGAGGAAGGAGATGATGATATAATATTATATCCTATTTTTACTTTAATTTAACAAATTTCAAAAATTCCAAAATTTGGGCTTTTATGACATAAATTCCTAACTTCATGTAACTTAATACCTTGAGCCCAATTAACATGCAACTAATACACTCCTCTCTTGTTACTTATTATAGCATCCCATGGATCCCTTTTTTAGGTCCAAATTAGCTTCACAACTTGTTCAAGTTACATATACATGTAAAGTCATAATTTTTGTCCAAATTGCACTTTTGCTCAATTTTCCCACAAATTCATATTTAATTGACCAAAATGTTCAAAATATATTTTTCTCCTTTAGTTTCCTTAATTAATTGAAACTAACTTCAATTAATTAAAAAATAATTAATTTTGTACTAAATTGACAAAATTATGATTTTGCCATTACCTTTTTAATTAATTTCTTTTCTTCTTTTTATTTGGCCAATTTCCATGTATTTTTGGATCAAATATTTTCTCTATTATTTCTCCATTTTTGGACCTTAATATTGGGATTTTGAAATTATCGAAATTAATTCCATAATTACTTTTGCCCATTTTCTCATGAATATGTACATTTATAAAATTCATAAATTCCAAATTCATGAATATTCACCATTTTATTGAATTTCACAAATAATTGCAATATATTCAGTGAATATAAAATTTGGGGTGTTACAGCATACTTTAGAGGGTCCATATAATATATCAACGGACCTGAAGCTGCTCTAGGATTGATGACAATCAAAATCCAATGATTCATAAAATACTTTGCACAAATTTGTTAAACAATTTATGAATAGTGAAAAGATATTAAAGGTGATGACTAATTACCCTACATTAAAAGACACTAGAAACAACATATTTGATGTTGCTCTTATCAAGAAATAATCTTTAACAAGATTTGATTGAGATTCAATATTCTTTCTCCCATCATGTTGGCCTAATTATATAGGGGCTGATAAATGAGAATTGTACTCTCTTGGTGTTCCTCAACTCATTATGGGCAATTTTTAAGGTTCTAAAACCCAGATCAGTCATTAAACCGATTGGGGCACTAGGTTAAGGGTTAGTGGGTCAGATCGAAGTCAAATCAGGACCAAACTAGTGTGAAATTAAATATTTTAAGTTTATTAATATGAAATTATGAGGAAAAAATTAAAAAAATTATGTTTTTAAAAAAATAAAAATAAAAATTGCTAACCTAGACAGGACTCCAAATCGGACCGGTTCCAGGGCTGGTCCGGTCCAGGTTTCAAAACACTAGCAATTTTTGCATTACTATATGCCCTAAATCTTGGTATAATGGGAAAATACCATAGGACCTTTGAAGGACTTGAGTCGTTCTTCCCATATCATAATGCATTGCATTTAGGGCACTTCTCTAATGATGCATATTGATTTCAAAATAAAATGCAGTCATTAGGACATATATGTATTTTCTTATAACCCATGTCAGAAGAGCAAAGAATTTGCTGAGCCTTATATGTTTTGGTAGGAAGTTTATTTTCTTCTGGAAGCATATCTTTCAAAAGTGCAAGTAGTGCTGTGAAACTCAAATCACTCCATCTATGACTATTTTTCAAGTTCTACAATTTAAACATTGCTATCAATCTTGTGTATTTAGAACAACTGGCATACAATGGTTTCTTTGCGTCATTTATCAACCTCTCTAATAGTTGAGGGCAATTATGAAGATCCTGTTTAACTTCCTTAAGCATTTTTTCAAGATCATATCATCATCAGACACATTTGTACAAAATTCATTCAAAGAATATCTTGTGCCATACACCTGATCACCATGCATGTAACATCCCATTTTCAGTCACCAATATTCCTTGTATGTAATTAATACATTTAATTGAATAAAATGATAAATATTGGCACACTTGAATTGGCCAAATAGTGCGATTAGTGGCCATACACAACATGATTATGTTGGGAACACAAATTGTAGAATTAAGATTTGCTGCCAATGTGTTTTTCTATGTGGCAGTCTTGTTGTGTGACATTTTTAAATAGGCAAATGATGTCTAATGCCTATGAAATTTTCTAGAATAAAATTAGACTTATCAAGCTTTAATTTGATAGGTCATATAAGTCATTTGGAGTTGTACACAAAGAGCTATGTATTTTTTAAATTACCCCAATAAAATTGGATAGCTTCTGTGACATCATCAAAAAATGGAAATTCTAGGAATTATGAACTTCTAGTTGGCTAAAGGATATATTTTTTTCCTAAAAATAGGCTTAATAAGGGTCACATGTCTTTTGGAACCATACCAATTGGACATCTGTACAATTAGCTATGATTTTTCAAAATTTGATGAAAATTCTGCCAGATTTCCAGCAAAGTCAAAAAATGAAAAAAAAATGTAAGGGAAAAATGGTCATTTGACCAATAAAGCAAGAAGTCATGTGTTTTTCCCTTTAATTGGGGTAAATTTTAGCTAAAGTAGGGAGTAAGAAAGGAAAATAATTTACCTGGCTTGCATTAATTCAAGAAGGAAGAAATTATAGCCAAGTAAATCATGCACATGGTAAATTAGTAATATAATAATGGTAATTAAGGCAAGAGAAGAGATATTTTGAAGAAGCCTTGATCTCTTTTCTCTTCTACATTTTCAGCCAAGACAACAAAAATAGAGAGAGAGAAGAGCCTGAAGAACACAAGAGGAGAGCTAGGGTTCAAGAAGCACGAATCAAGGTAAGAGGCTTGATTCCAAGTGGTCTTGCTTTTTAACTCACTTAGAACCTCTTCTAATCTCTTATTCATCTTGGAAACCATGTTTAGCAAGCAAAATCAAGAGGGAAGAGAGAGAGAGAAGAGTCACACCTAGGGAGAGACAGTGGAAGAATCAAGAGGTAATCTCAAGAACCCTAATCCTCTTGATTAGTATGTTGTTGTTGAGGTGGTTGTTGTTGATATTGGCTTGGTTATGTTGATTTTATGAAATTAGGAAGATGAAACCCAAAGATGTTATGCTGCCAAAATTTCCATGAATCATGTTTAATGAGTATTTAAATGGTTAATTATGTGATTATAAGTGAAAAGGAAGTGGTTAATTAAGAGAATCAAGAAAACACAACTTCCCTTTTAGGGTTCCAATGTTTCATCCATGTGTAGAACCAAGGGAAGGGGTTGGAATTTTGTAATTTTGATGATTCCATTGAATTTATATGGGAAAATTGTGTGGGAAGATCTGTATTCATGATTTTTGGATGATTGTATGTGAATTTAGAAATTTTAGAAGTTTAAAGGAAGTATTATTTGATTTGATTTCTAGAAACATTTTTGTTGTGAAATGAATTTCATTGGCAAACCTAGTCCAAATATTATGAAATTTGATAGGCTTAAAGTAGAGATGCAACACTTTAATTTGATAGGTAGATCATAATTTTTGGATTAGTAGATTGAAAGATATGGATTTTCAAAGTTGAGCCCTATTTTTGGAATGCAATCTGGAAGCAAGGGAGTTTGGCAAATTTCTGGAAAAGGTGTGATGACAATGGCCAGACTTAAGTATTTTTCCTTAAAGTAACACTTAAAGAGCTTCACATAGGCTTTAGAACCAGTCAATTTGGAATTTCATAGAATTAATTATGGTTTTCCAAAATTGACTGAAAATCTACTAGTTTTCTGGAAAACTGTGAAATTGCACTATGCAGAAATTATTGAAACTGTTATAGATAACCAACAAATTATGATTAAAGGCAGTAATAGTTAAAGTAATAACCAATTACTTGTAACTCTAATTTTATAGGAATTGGAAATAGCCCTAGCTGGAACAAGAATTTAGGACAGACAGGGGAACTAAACAAGGACTCAGGTAATAACTCTATCTTTCATAAACTATGTGAATGTTTATATGCCTTGTGTATGCCATCTTTTATAATATAAACATTGTATTGCCGAGTAGAGCATTGTGCGAGTAGGCACATTTATAGAGGTTTACGAATAGTGGGGAAGTAGGCCTAACTCATGTGTGCATGCCGTGTTATTTGTGTTATGTTGCATTACATGGTGTATGACATATTTATCTATCACATTCTATATGACAAATTGCATGTTACTACTGAGATTTATTTGAATTTCAACCTTTTTCAAATTTAAAAATATTTGAGTAGAAGCTAGTGGCTCTAGGATAAAACAGTAAATATTGACGGTTGAGGATTTTGGATCAAGAAGTTGTAGTTGTTGGTTATTGTAGTTTATTTTGTTAGTTATGGACAAGCCTTGTATATTTATTTTTTTCAACCCCACGGGGCAAACGTCTATATTGTAAATAAGTACTTCTTATCATTATATATATATATGCTATTCCTGTATGTCTGTGGAACTATGCCTTTATCCCCCTGGCAAATATCAAAATGTTAAGGGGTTTGATAATACATATCATTCATCTCACCATGCCTTGTCCATTGTGTATAGGTTTGATCAATTCTGTGACAAAATAAATGGTCCAGCAAATCAAGTGGACTACTATGTTTTCCATAGCAACAAGCTAAGCAAGGAGACAAGATTTTGTTAGGATCGGTTGCATGCTCGCTTACTAATCTAATAAACTTTTTCACCCCGTCTATATATTCCCTTGAACATCTATGAGAAAACATCCATTTTCTATCCATATCCTGAACCTATTGTTTGAAATTACTAAAATAAACTTAACAGCATAATAGCTTAAAAATAGCAGTTTCTGGTGTCTTAAACCCTCTTCCTTTTTATTCGGTCAAAAAGAAACCCTCTTCCTTTACTAATAATATCTAATCAAACAATTAATCCAGCATATCTTATTGATTTTTATTAGCCCATGATAATAGAAATGATATTTACCAACATATATAAAATAGAAAATAAATACAACAATTCAAACCTTAGCCCAAAAAAAAGTGTCACCATGATATGTTACAAATTCTAAAAATAAGAATGGGTGTTTAAGGCTTATCTCAAACAAAACAGAACCACAATTAATCTCTAAGAAGTGATAAGCTTTCAATGATTATACTGAAAAACCCAAAAAATAAGTAGAGTATTTAGAAAATTGATATAGCTTTAATTGATAACTTAAAATAATTACAATTACAAATTTATTAGAATATATATATCAACTATGACAATATAAATTAAATTAATGGAGTTATATTAAACATATGCTTAGTTCACTCAATGGGTGCAAAACCTACAAGAGAAGTCATATTCATACTTAGTTTAGTTTATATCCATTCATATATAAAGGGTTATTTTGTCATTTTGGTTAAAAAAATTATATTTCTTGGGACATTCTTGTCAGGGAATTCTTTTTCTCGGCACATGAAAAAATTTAAAATTTTGCAATGGAGTCATAAGGTTTATGTTCTTGTCATTTAGTATTTGGTGGTGTCATAGGGGTAAAAGAATATCAGAGTGAGAAACAATGATGAGATAACAAAGAACAAATGCAACTTAAGCTCCCGCTTGAAAATGCTCCAGCCTCAATGCCCAAAAAATTTACTATAAAAAAAAGGTTCTAACTCTTTCATGTCAAAATGCAACTTAGCTTATATGATACTTCACGTAAATAAGAACAAATGTCTGTTGCCATTACTATGCCACTATTGAGTTATTATGTTTTGGTTATATTTTGGTTATAGTTGACCTAAGCTTTCTCTAAGACAAAAATGCATTATTTAGACTTCTCAATATACAGTGTTTAAACTTGATACACAGTACACGCCAAACAATTTTTAGATGCCATGTTTCTTTACAATACTCCTTAATGGGGCTTCTAATTTTGTCTTCTGATGAGGATTTTAAAACAACCAGCCATGCATCATAACAGATTGATAAATCAAATGATAGGATGTAAAGAACTTAAAAATATTGAAAGATGTTACGAATGTAAATGATATATTAAAAAGTGTAAGTGTACACTATCATAAACAAGTAATATAGAAGTGAGTAGAGTATCATTCCCACAAGAATTGATCACTAAGTACCAAAATAGGTAATTTCAATTTTATTTGGTCGATTGATTAGTTGGTGATTGAAAGTATAAAATAGAAAATGATTAAATATAAATGCAAATAACATGAAAACAACTATAAGAAAAATCCTTAGGGGTCAGATTTCACTTAACAAATTTTGGATTGAATCACTTATCTATTCTGGTCCAATTTATTCCACATGATTGATAACTGAGTTTCTCTCATTTAATTACAAGCCTCTTCCAAGGTCAAGCAATTCTATAATTAATTGCTAATCCAATATATTTATATATGAATTCAAGCAATTAATCATGTATTAAGATTTATGAAACTCAATAAGACTACATGACTCATGAATATATTCACATTTCATATGCAAATCATGGTTTTAATTATAGGGTCTATATATATGCGTATCCTTCCGGTCTCAATATATATATATTGAAATCATTCAAAAGATGGCCAATCAATTGAAAGCATTAAGAACAATAATTAAAATTCAATCATGAAGGAAAAATTAAAATTAGATTTAATAAGCTAAGATTCAATCCGTCATTAGTAAGCTACATTATCACTTTAGAAAAGTAAAAATTTAACTCGTAATGAAATCAAAAATAAAACCAAAATAAATTGAAAACTTCATAAACATTATATAAAACTTAATTATTAAATTCTAAAACATAAATATACAACCAAAAGATGCATGAAAATGAAAAAAACTAGCCGTTCTTTTAGGAGGTAAAATCTTCCATATATGTAACAACCTATACCATCTATAAAGGAGGACTACATATACTATTTAAGTATTTATAAAGGAGGCCCACCTAAGCCTTCTAAGATAAAGACGTACAAAAGATAATACAATCTATAAAATTAAATCTAAGATATAATACAATATCTTCCTTACATAGAAGAGAAGAGAAGGACACCTCCCCCCTCTTCAACTCTGCAATGATACCTATATATAGGCAAGTGAACCATGCCATTTTGAGTGAATAGTAACTTTTGGACACGAGGTAACAGTAAAATTGCTACAGTAACTATAGTCTTTTTCTTTTGCAAGTGCTACAGTACTTGTCAGCTACAATGATTTTGCTATAGTGATTATCGGTAGAACGCTATAGTGATTGTGAACAATGTCATGCTACAGTAGATTTTGAACCGTGCCGATGCTTTTCAATCCTATTGGTCCAAGTTTAGGTCTCCTTTATCTTCTCTTATTGTGTGGTTATTAAAAGAAAAGCAAGTAAATATTATATTATAGTAGTCATAATAATAGAAATAAAAATATTTATGCCAATATCATTCCTTATTTATTATATTAATCTCAAATATTGTGCACAAAATTATCATATAAGGGAAAATAATTATGTAAATATTTTACTTATCATGTTTATTAAAAAGTGTAAGATGAAGAAGCTAAGGGAATAAAAAAAAAATAGGTATGTTCAACCAAACTCATTTATGCGTACAAACACCAAGAAATCAATAATGAAGCACTAATGTTCAGCTCACCAAAAGAGCGCTCAAAATAAGGTAAAAAACAAGATAAAGTAGAGATTAAGAACCTTATCAATATGAAGAACATAAGAACTTCAAAGAGGAATTGCTGGAGCTCACAAAAAAAGAATTTCAAGAGAAGATAGATAAACAAAAAAGCATAGCATAGAGAGAGAAAGAAGACGTTCAGAAAATAGGGATCACCAAAAGTTTGTACCAATTATAAAATACTGATGAAAAAGGTAAAAGGAATTGAGAGAGTAGAGATTGAACCTGATGCTACTATTGCATAGAGTTCCTAAACTATCTTCTTCCCCTTCTCCATATCGTCCTAGCCTGCTAAATTCAGACTACCTTGCCTTCCTAAGATTCTGTTCAAATGTATAGAAATCAAAAGTAAAAAAAAATGCCACAAAGCACAGCTTCACTTGCATTACGTTCTCCTTTACTCAATTGCACTTCTTGCTGACTAACCAGACTCATTTTTTTAACTCCATCAAAGTAAAGACTCATTTTCTTAACACCTTCACTCATCATTATTGAATCTTTTTCCTTTACAGAAATGTTCTCCGAAACAAAATAAAGGTCCCTATCTGCATTACTCATCAAACTTTTATTTTCACTTTTCATCTTTCTTTTTCAATACATACATACATACATAAAACTACTCCATGGCATGCAGTATAAAAAATGTAATGGGGTCTGTACTTATGCTCAATAAGACACATTAGCAAACTATAATTCATAAAAAACTATAATTCATAAAATATATCATTAGTATGTCTATTTCATTGAAGTTTTATAATTAAGTGAAAAAGAATTTAGCAAACAGAGGATATACTCTGCTCAACACAAACAATTATATGTATATGAGTTAAGCGAGAGGAGAAAGAGAATCCCTATATACTTTTGATTTCAACAAGCAAGCATTAATGCTCAACTAATCGGAAGAGCGTTCAAAGTGAAGGTTTAGAAAAAATTAAAGTAGAAAATGAGAAACCCAAAAGGCATTACAGCTGGTTTGTTACCTTCTGCTCGCCATAACATGCAATCTGAATTATATTGCAGAGCGTTAGTGGGAGAGTATGGAATAGCTTCGAAAGTTGATATTTTACCACCAATTCATATTCAGTTCACAAATGACTCAACATAAAATTGAAAAACTAAGCTTAATTACTTGAACCAACACAGAAATTCCCTAAATGCTCAACCCTTGATGGCGGTGTAGAACTTTGAGGCCATGAACGTTGGCAATTCCGGAGAAGTAGAATATAAATGTGAAAGAGGGAGTTTAGTCGCTGGTGCCAAAGAACAAGAATAGAGCTTCGTGCGACAAAGAGGGAAAAAATGGGAAAAAATTTCGACTGTTTAAGTGTGTTGGGCTGATACTGGGGCTAATTGGTAACACTAGAGTAGAGTTGAATAAATATTAAACAACTCTATTATAGCATTTTCACTGAAGAAAGCTATAATAGATTATTTTAAATATAATGGAAAGCTATTGCAGCTCTTTTTTTAAAGAGGGCTACAGTAAATTTTATTTTAATTTTTTAAAAAATATTTAAAACATATTGTAGTGCCTTGTCTCATATTTTTTTTAAAAGACATAATTTGTTTTTTAAAAATAATTAACTTACAAAATAATTGGACCTATTGTAACACATATTTAATAAAACATTATATTATGCAAATTGTTTATTTTATGTGATTTAAAAAAGGATTATATAGCACTATCTCAAGCAAGAGCTACAGTAGGTATCAACCTATTGTAGTGCTCACGTTACAAAGTGCTATAATATGTTTGATCCATTATAGCTATAGCACTTAGTAGAATAAGCACTATAAAAACGGTGATTTTATATTACATATATAATCTTGCCACTAGAGTTTTTTTCAATCTTCCCATACTTAGGTTAAGGACTTGATTGAAAGGTATCAATATTTCATTCCTTCACTGGTAAGAGTTCCTTTATATTGTATGACAGTATAGCTATTATTATGTGCGCATAAGAAGTGTAACCCCCCTCAGTAATTATATCCGAAATACATGATTAAAATGAAATAGAGACCAATAATAATCAAATTCCATTTACTAACCCATCACATGACGGGGTTTTCACGAATACTTTTTGAAATCATTTATAAACTTGGTCTCATATTCACATTTCGAATACAATTACTACGCGAAGATAAATCACATTCATATAAATATCAAAGTGCACAATTTAATCATCCCGGCAATCTCGGGTACATACCTTCACTAAAGATACATAGGGTATAATTGCCCATTACAATTCTTCGAATGGGGATTACACAATCTCATCTCAAATTCATAACCATATATTCAACCGAATCATATACAGTCTTCACAGCTCATTGATAACCAACTACCAACTCTGATCTCGAAGGAGTCCGAGCCGCTCCCTCCACGAGCCACTTGCCCTGTCTAAATTGTTGGTAGGGGAGGGTGAGATTCGAGAGAATCTCAGTAGGGAAATATTATCAATATGCAGGCAAGATAAGTGTTTAATGCACGACATGCTTGCATCACATAACTCATGCACACATACAATGACAAATCTATAAGCTCAATGCTTCGAACGATACACATATGGCCATAGCCTATATTGAAACATAGCTTCAAATCATTCATACATGTTCCACATAATCAAGCAAAGCAACAACATGCATCAACACATTAATACAGTTATCAGAGCATGCAGGAGAGATAAGTTCCCTACCTCCAGTCTTTTCTCCTCGATTTGCGTGCCAGCAACTCAGGGCTTCACATTCGATCCTACAATGTCAAATGTACCATTTAGACACTTCCATAGTGTTTCTGAGGGTTATACGAGGCTATATTGAAAATTTACCAAAATGCCCCCGGGACCCCAGCCCGGCCCTGCCATACCCGATCCGGCTGTACTTTTCCCGAAATTTTGACACGGGCTATTCTGACATATTTTCGCCCAAGGAATCCATTTCCGGACTCGGAATTATCAAATTCAATGTCAAATTACGAAATTGCCCTTGGCAGCCCTACTTTTAGGGTTTTAGGGGCGTTTCCGTAATTATGCTTTCTCGGCTTTTTCCGAAAAAGTGCCCAACTGTAACCCCACCTATTTTCGCCCACTAAATCCAATGGAATCATCAAATCATTGAAAATCCAACTCTAAGACCCATTTACAATGCTGGCCGAAATATATGGGTTTTAAGGGGAAAATTGGGGTTTTTCGGTTTCGGCTCCGTAAACACGTTCCTTTCTACTCCTAACCACTTTATTGACTATTCCATTAGGTTACAACTACCATTTAGTACCAATTTGAGCAGCATAACAGCCCCACATACCCATTTCCAAAAATTAAAACCAATGGCAATCCGGCGAAATTTCACCGATTAAATTGCCCACAGCAGCTAGAATAGTCAATACACAAGAGTTTGGAAGTTACCTCAAGCTCCCACTAGCTTTTCTCAAAGATGGCTGAAAACCCTAACTTCCAAAACACCAAATTTGAGCTTTCCAAACCTTAAAGAACAAAGAGGAGTAGTTTAGAGTCGGAGTTATACGCGTTAGGAGCGAAATCGTCGGAGAAATCGGCTTACCTTGTGATTTTTCTTCTATTTCTCTCTCTAAACTCTCTCAACCTTCTCTCTCTATAGTTCAGGCTGCTGTGCGTGAATGAGCAGCTGAAGATGAAGAGAAGATGTTTTAATTCCATGCTTATGTCATCTTGCCTTTTGATGATGTCATAATTCCCAAAATTGGCATTTTCGGATTTTCTGGCAGATTTTCTGGCCAATCTTTGAAAAATCATAACTAATTCTAGAAAAATCGAAATGAGGTGATTCCAAAGCCAAGTGAAAGGTATTTAAGTCCTCTTTATAGGAAAAATATTTACTAATACTAGAAATCACCACAAAATTCCAGAATTACACAAATGTCATCACTGCCCCAAAACAGAGTCCATTTTCGACCTCAAAGTTTGGACAATCATATCTCCTAGTTCCCAACATGAAATGGAACAACTTATATGTCCATTTTGAAGCTTTGGATGTGAACTTTAATACTGGAAAGTTTCATAATTTTCTGACATCATTTGCCTATTAAAAACGTCCACACAAGAAGACTGCCCAGACAGAATTCACACTGGACAACATTTCTAGTTTTGCAACCAATGTGTCCAATCCAATTTAAATCAATTCCAATGATTAAATACCACAACATGACACCATTTCCATCACAATACCCCATTCAATTATTCCCTCTATTCTAAGTCAATTTGGATGTTAATCCACAATTGAACTCAAATATAGGGTTTTGGCGTTGCTCATAATACAAGCGACTACAATCCACTTTATATTCTCTAAAAAGGTTCATTAATCACTAACCACGTCCACTTTTGTAGTCATTAACTCCTAATCACAATTTGGGATCTAGCTAAACCGGGGCTTAGCAATCCACTAATCTTAGGCTTATTCTCTAGTCTCGAGTCTCGAAATTCGGGGTGTTACAAGAAGCATATTCTTTTTTTTTCTCCTGATCATTAGTGAGTGCTAATTCATCCTTATAATAATAATAATAATAATAATAATAATAATAATAAGTGCTTAATGATGAAAGTCATCATTTTGTCTTATTGCAGTTCCAAAGATAAATCTTTACCTATCACCACAAGTTTAAGCCAGGTCACCCCATCCCAATCAACCCAACAATCTACCTCTGGCATGTTGCGCAACAATTACAGAATTCCTATGTTCAACATATCGGATCAGAAGATAGCACACACGAACCCATTATGATGTTCTCTTTAGTTCTTCATTTCACATATTGAAGGTTGATTGATATGCATTTCACAACATACAAGTTTATTTCAATTTGTTGAAGTAAAAAAATCTAGTTGCTGATATGCATTATAGCTGTGACATCTGACTAGACGAGAAAAACAACACACTCACAAGTTTATGTTATTCTATAAGTTTAAGGTCCATTGTACTATTGTGGATGCTACTGGCAATGCTTTTGTGGTTTTTTGGGACAAACTTGCTTCCCAATTGTTTGGCAAGAGTGCTGCTGAACTCAAACAAATTCTTAAAATGGTATGTAATGCGATTTAATTACTATTACTTGTGGCTATTCATAGTTATCTTCAAGCTGTTATAGCTGATACATAAAAATACATGCTTCTTTGTTATAGGAGGACAGTGAACATAACTTCCCTGACTAAGGTGACTTTGTTGTGTGAAAAAGAATGTTATTAACGCTCAAACATAATGACTTCAATGGGAAGCACATTGGGTCAATTATTAGTGTTCAGTAATTTACCTTTTGTGAAGACTTGACTGGGCAATTTAACGTAACGAGTCTTAAAACAGAATCTGATCAAGATAATATGGCAACTTTAGAAACTGATCCACCCCATAAGATGATATTTTTGTTAATATGACCCCTGCCTATGAAGGAACAATTGAAGTTGAAGACTTAACATTGTCCCAGCTTGCGTCTTCAAATGCCACTCTAGCTCCTCCTAAAGGGAAAATAAAGGCTACCATGAAGAAAAGTGTTGGTGAGTCTATAAGTTCTCCTGAGTCTAAATCTTCATCTACTCCACTTCCTAACCCTAGGCTACTGAAAGTTGTTAAAAATGAGAAGAAGTAGTCAAGTAGTGATTGTAATGTGATTGTGGTCATGTAACCACTTCTACTTGAATTATCCCCCGTTAGGCTTGAATACCTTAATTCAAAGCTACCATTTCAATGTTTTAATGTTCACTTTTTTGTTTCCAGTCTTAGGATTAGTCCATATTAGTGTGAACTTGTAGACCCTGTTAGGACTAGTTCTTTTCAGTTTCCAATTTCCAGTTGTACTTTCATTGTTCACTTTATATTTCAATGAATTATTTGTGTTTTCAGTCTAGGGTTTACTTACTATCCAATGGTATTAAAGTTCCTATATTGTTATTGATATTAATCAAATGAATAAATGACTGTCATATGCTACAGCTGCTGAATAATGCAACTTTCCAAATAATATGGCAAATTGACATATGTCAAATTACACATGGACTTACTTATCTAATGCATAAGTTCTTGGTCTAATGGCCTAAAATATCTGAATAGATAACTTTATTAAAATTAAGCACCAAAGTTATTGAAACCTTTTAAAACACCTGAGTATATAGGCACAAAATGAACTCATCAGCACCATGGAAACATATTTGGCCACATAGTGTCGACCATTAAATTCATCTAATGAATTCATTATTAATTTACAAGTATCATCCAATCTCTGGTATTTAAAATAAGTTTTTGGACATCGCGCCTTGTCTAAACTCATATACTAATAAATGATAACTTAATTTTAACAGCAACAGTAAGTTAAACATCATCAACTTTCTTTTTCAATAACAATATCTAGGCAAGATTTTACAAGTCTCTACAATATTATTTTTAATTCATATTCATTTGGTTTCATGCGTGAATAATATCTTCTACACTTCCTCTATACTTCCTTCCATGTCCAGTGCATATATGGTAGTTCCATAACCAAAAAAATAATAATAATAATAAAATAAACTTTAGCTCTTCATTTTATGCATAGCCAACATGTTCTATAGCCAGCCATATACAAGAAACCAAACATATTGCACACAATACTTCTCATGCTGCTGATAACATTAATGGACATATCCAAGCATATTCATCTGGGCTTCTTTCCCTGCCTCTAACGTATCCAAGGAGCCAAACAAGCTGAAGCTTATCCTTATATGCTGTTAACTATGTTCCACACTTGCTCAACATTAGCACAATAGGTATATGATTGTCTAGCATTCATACATTCACATTCTTTCCTTTCTTAGCCTTTGATGCTTAACATTTCTCATTCATGCAGGAACCTTAGATCGAAATCATTCAAGGGACTTGAAGCTTGCCTTATAAAGGATGTCAAATATTGGAACTCCTTCAATTTCATGTAACAAAGAAAATGCATCTAGACCTTGTTCTACCAAAGTTCTTTAGAGCCATGTTAAAATTGCACTCAGCCTTATTCGGTTTTAGCATCACCAGAAACAAATGCTGCGCCAAAATAAACTAGGAAAAGAAGAATCTTGTAGAACATAACTAATGTTGCGTTTCATATTTCAAGTCACTTTACAAGTTCTTATGCCACAGGTAACTACTTCTCCATTAACTCATCAATTTTTTCAACCATTTACTATGATTTTTAAAACATACCCTTCAAGTTTGTCTAGTTGGAGATATAAACAAACACCATATTTTAGTTCCTCAGTTAGATGATATTATGCCTTCACTTCAACACACCTAGAAATGAAAGAGTGCCAGTTGAAGGGTCTATTAAATTGTGAGGAAAGTGGTCTATCACCTGGGAAGATAACCTGCAACAAAGATTTGATTTCTCAACAAGTGACAATGCAACAAAGAACTAGAAAAATAGTCCTAGGTTAGACCTTCCAATATCACACTCTTATCATCTTTAAATGCATTTAGCTAACTTAAGGTGAACACTAAATGGCATTCATTGAACTGACCTTTATTTCCAAATAATGTCTTACCATATAGCAAAAATCAAGGGAGGGTTAACCATAAACTAACTAGAAGAGGCCATCTGGGGCCATTCAAGGAACGACCTCACAAGGAATTAATTCCACAGCTTCTATTCTGGAAGAGCTAAGTCACAAGACAGATCCTATTTGTAAAGTATAGAAAAAAAATCGTTTCCCATTGTATATGTTTGTGTAGGTTCTAATGCCTCATATTTCCATTACTATTCCCATGTCTAAATATTTATTTAATCATTATATTTCCATGCAATTATTCCTCAAAGCAATGGAGGGAGTTAACTATGAAGATATTGATTTAATTTGGACTTCAATGAAGGGAACTATAATGATGAGGATCTATCATCAGGTTCAGATGAGGAGCAAGGTAGTTTGATGTCTATTGTACTTTCAGACTGAAGTCATATGGCTTTCATGTAATATATGTTTCTCTTGTGCTTAGATATGAAGCTATTGGGATTCATGAGGCTAATATTGCTTTTTCATGCAGATCCATTATGAAGTTCAGATGATACTTGCACCAACGATAGAGAGGGTGGCCAGATAAATGATTACATACGCTTATTATTACCAGGTCAATCACATGATTTCCTCAGTTGTGACTTCATTTGCAAATCAACGAAGGATGTTGATAGGTTTGACAATCTCTATACCACAGAATTCCTTAATACCATTAATAGCTCTGGAATGCCACCGCACAAACTAACATTGAAGGTTGAAGCTCCTATTATGTTGGTAAAGAATATAGACCAATCATCCAACTTATGCAATGGAACAAGACTTTGTGTATCAAAGCTTGGAAAGAATGTCATTGAGGCAATTACACTAAATGACTCTAACCCTAACAAGAAGGTTTTAATCCACAAGATGGATATGAATCCTTTTGAAAGTAGATTGTCATTCCATATGCGTAAAAAACAATTTCCAATCATTCTTAGCTTTGCAATGACAATCAACAAAAGTCAAGGTCAATCACTCCGTCATGTGGGACTATATCTGTCAAAGCCCGTCTTTACACATGCCAATTATATGTTGCATTATTTAGGGTGAAAAGCATGGATAGATTGAAGATATATGTGCCTACTAATGAGGATGATAGGAGTAGGACAAGAAACGTTGTTTACAAAGAGGTGTTCAGAAATTTAAACTCATAATAATCTACAATTTTTGTGAAGATAAATATTATTATTCAACGATTACTCCTACTAATTCTGATTCCACTAAATTATTCTTCCTTTTTAGGTTTAATACATGTTAAGTATTTATGCATATGAGATACATGCCTAAAGGTTGTTCATATTAAATGGCATGGTCTAATTAAATGTGTTGGAGGATTAACATATAAATATCTAAAATTATTCTGTTTGATATGCACAATAAATTATAACGGAAGGATGATTACATTATTTGAAATGATTGAAATTAGTGCAATAGCATCTGCTGTAGTGACGAATCTTTATTTCATGGACAACGACTTCATTTGGCAAGTACTTATAAGTGTTACATATGGTTTACGTGTGTCTTTTTATATCTGTATCATCGACTCATAATCTGTAGTTATATGTTTCCTTAAACAAATGTACTGTGTAGGTCATCAAAAGTGTCCAAATGGTGGAAAGAACACCAGTCCATAAGAGATTAATGACAAATAATGACTACGATGAAAGTAGAGCAACTATATTTTCTCTATGTTAGCAGCTATCTAGATGTTAATTAGTGTAGTTCATTTAAGCTTGTACACATTCTGTCATTTAGATATTTGTCTTAATATTCCTTAATTATGAACGTCGTTGTGTGTTGTTCATGTATGAAGAATATGCTGAACTCTGCATTGTGTTTACTTCATGTATGCATACAAGTTTCATTGTAAATGTGCTTGATTTACTTCTAAAGGCCCAACACACTGAAAATTTTGATCATCGTAATCCATTTCTTTGATATGCTTGATAAATTAAGATCAGATGGCTCTAGCTTGTAACATTTTTTTTGCAAGATGAAATGCTCCCAGCACATCGAGTAGGGAAGTGAGTGCTAGTTTGAGAAAACACCTTCACGAATGTACAAACCCATGAAAGCAGAGGATAAAGGAACTAAAACAACATCAACCCATATTACTCATAGTACTAACATGCCATAATGTATGAAGAAAAGGATAAATAGAGAAATCATTTTATCATAGCATATAGAGATAGATGAGGAACTTCCTTGATTAGAAACCGTCCATGACTCCTATACTCTCTTCATTTGCTACTATCAAATTTATAAATGATAGGGAAGCAACTAACGGACGCCATCATCTAGGGAAGCTCAAATCCCTTATCCCAATCTTCAAAAAACACTCTAAATAATTCTTTTTCACCAGAGTTTATCACAAAAAGAAAGAAACTAGAACTGCGAAACAAAAATGTTAAGAGTAGCAAGACCATTTTGGTTAGAGGTAGTGATCACCGGAGAAGAGGACCATGAAGTCAAGGGTCGGACCTTTCTCCATCTTCCTCGAACTCTTCTTCCTTGGTAAGCTGCGAATTGATTCCCTTTAATGATTTGGAGAAGCAAATAAAAGTTTCTCAACACTTTTGGATCTAATTGCATGGACTTGAAGATTGACAGATCTCAACACACACACTTCACTCTCAGACTCAACAAGCTCTGAACTATGGGTCTCTGAATTCTGATTGCCACTTCGATGGTTTAGAAACGCCTTTCTTCCCTACTAAAATAGTCAGAGAAAGCTACCGATGTGTTTCTATAATTTTTGCACGTTAAATCTAGTGCTTTGTCACTATTAATTCAGAGCATAAAGAGAGGGAAGAGGGAGAAAATGGAGCTAAGGTGATGTTAAAACTTTGGTTTAAACTCAGGCGTAGTATTGATGCAAACATTTTAATATTCCAAATTCCTTCAAATGGTTTGACATAGAATTTGGTATATTGCAACCACTGATTTATCCTTTTATAATTTTCAACGTATTTTTCTAAGATTTTTCCATTGAAAATTTCTAAGATGACGATGAAAATATTGAAAAATTGAATATTAAAAATATTGCACTAAAAAGAAAGGAGGCGAGTGCTAAAAAATATTAGCTCATAAAATTTTTTGGTTTTAATTTTAACTAATAATCATGCCCTACTTTTGATATTTTAAAATCTTTTTTTTTTCTGGCCAACCATACTGTACTATTATAAGTTTTATTATAAGTCCATTTTAACTATATTCTAAAAAGATAGTATTTTGGCTAGTATAGTAGTATTAAAGAATGACAATCAAGTGATTGTGTGTGTTTGGATTAGCTTTTTTAATAGCTTTTACGACTTACGAGGTAAGTATGTAAGGGGAGTTTTATCTCGGGTTGCACAAACCATGATTTGGGATGTTGCCAAACACACACTAAAAGTGTCTCAAATTAATAATTTTTTTAAAGTTACCCTTATTAAAGTTTTCTTTATCCACGTTTATAAATTATTCTTAAATCTTTGTCATCTATCCCTCTTTCTAATGAGAATTAAATGAAATTGAAATTGAAAAATAATTTTTACTCTCTTCAGTTTTAAATATAAAATACGGCTAACTTTTTTTTTAGACATTAAAGAAGCTAAATAAATTACTAAAACATAGTACTATTCGCTTAAGTATAAGGCCTAATTAATATTTTTGGAGAGATTAAAAAAATTAAATAAATTAACTAATCATATTATATATTATGTATAAATATATTGTATACCAATTTATAAGTTAAATAAATTATTTTGGAGAAAATACATAAATATTACTAGATCAAAATAATTTAATTAGCTTCTTAGTTTTAAAAAAAACAATCAGGTTTTATATTTAAGAGTAAAATTAATATATGTTATGTATCATTGAATTATATAATAATTTATAAATTACATAAATTAATTTAAATAAAAAATAAAAAATATAAATATTTTAAAATAATTTATTTAATTTTCCTTAAAAAAAAAGTCACCACACGTGATATATTTAGGAGCTGAGGTAATAATAACTCTAGACGCAAACACACAAAAATTGTAAGCACTTGTATTCAAAATCTTTACATGCTTAACTTCTCTGATGGATGATTTATTTCTTTCAGTTTTCATAAAATCATATTTATGAAGAGGCATAAAAAAACATTGAGTCGGAAAACATCATCGAGTGAATCTCCTCCTCACTCTCGTCACCCTCTGAACTTCCGACTCTGTATTCCTCATCTCCTCCGATACCGCGAAGCCATCGCACAACCCGTTCGATTTCGCTGTATGGATTTGCTATCTGAATCGCATCGTAACCACAACAAAGACATCTCCAAGTTCTTTCAATCCACTGCTTCGAGCTTCGGTTCTCTCTTCAACCCCTCAAAATTCTCACCGGCGCCTCTACAGTCACCTTCTTGCTCAACCTCTCCCTCCAGAATCTGCTTCCCTCTCCTATTCGCCGACTCCTCTAAACCTTCTACCGATTCCACTCACTATGACTCTCTCTCCTCCAATTCCGCAATCAAGGGTGTGTCCTCGGCGGCCGAGTCCAACTCGGGATTCCCATCGACGGTCAGGGTTTCAGGGTTGAATTCAAGTCAAAAGGGTGGTGGACCCGCCTTCGTGGGTCAGGTATTCAGCATGTGTGATCTTTCTGGTACTGGTCTTATGGCTGTGTCTACCCACTTTGATATCCCCTTTATCTCCAAGAGGTTCGTGTTCTTTTGTAACTATGGTATAATATTTTTGTCGGATATAGTCGTTGTTGTTGATGGTTTTGAGTTTATGGATGCCAATTGCCAGTTTTTTGTGTTTTAAGTGCTGTGTATGTGAAAAATTATACTGATGATGAAAATTAGAATATGTTGGCAAGATTTATGTGGTCTCTTTATTGAAACCGTCTCCAAACCAGTTTGGGAAGAAACTCGTTTTGGTGTGTTGCGTCAATTGGGAAAATTGTGTCAGGCGCCGCCCCCCACCCCGGGGGCACAATCATTTGTATTTGTGTTTTATCCCTGGACTTTAATATTGCAAAATTGAAACTATAAGTAAAAGGTCAAGTAAAAAAATTTTTCATCAATGATTAAACAGTATTAATCATTCAAAAAACTTGAATGTGATAATTATAATAATACAATTTTTTGGCATTCTTCTTCTGGGAACAACTTTTTAACTGTTATCTTTTGTTTGCAGAACACCTGAGTGGTTGAAAAATTTTTTTGCCACAATCGTGAAGAGTGAAAGAAATGGCCCTGTATTTCGTTTTTTTATTGATCTAGGAGATGCAGGTTAGCTCTTTAGCACCTTTCTACCTTTTTCTGGTCTTTACAGAGACTTACAACTGTACTAGGCTTTATTAACTTTCCACCTTCTTCAAGGTTACTTTGATTACAGTTCCTTGCGAAAACCCTGTGGCTATCCTGATCAAAATTTTGGCGACGATGATATCTAAACATCATCATTTTATCTCTTTCATTGGACAACAGCAAAGTTTTATACATGTCTACCACCTATTGTATATAACTCTGGGCTTATCTTATTTTCCAGTTAAATAAAAGTCTGATCGTAGTAATTTCAGTGCTTGTTTGAATTTTTTAGACAATATGTTTTCTGCATATTCATTATTGTTTTCCTTTCCCTTATATTGTTTGGTCAAAAGGTATCTGGCTAATTGTTAGTTATTTGTTGAATACTAATTTCTTTCATGGTCTCTTAGTTTCGTATGTCAAAAGGCTGAATATTCCAAGTGGCGTGGTGGGTGCTTGTCGACTTGATCTAGCATATGAACATTTCAAGGTATTGCTGACTTTTGATATGGCTTTTGATTGCTAGGGATAGATTATTTAAATTCTGGATGGGATATTACTTCCAGCTTATATTTTTTAACCATATCTGAATTTCTTCCTCTGCTTACTATTATCCATTACCACTTTTAAAATTAATGTTTTGGATAGATACTTATTTGTAGCTGCTATCTATTTTTATGGCAAAATCGGTGGCTCTAATGTTTCCCATCTATGTACTTTGAATTAGTTATAAGGTTGAACATGTGGGATGGGGGCATTAAAAAGTCTGTTTGTCATATGCTTAGTATCCATGATCATCCAAAGTGGTGATAATGGACTTTTGGTAAACAAAGGTTAATAAAAATGTTGGCTTTAATTAGACTTGTATGAGATAGTGCAGGAAAATTGTAGTTTGTTATTGGCAGAAGTTCTAGCCTTTTCTTTTGATCAATAATTATGTTAAAGTGCATAAAAAAAATTTAAAAATTGCTTTTAAGCAAATAAAGCTAAATGTGGATTGATCCCATCAACTACAAGTTTACTGCCAGAATTATTTGAATAAGCACATCTAAGGTTATATATTTTCTGTTGTTTTGGTTAAGACTTGAGACATAGTAATGCTTGCAACTGTCGAATCTTAGTCCAGATGACCATGGAATTTGTCATTCTAATTTTTCTTCATATTATTCCTTTTTGTTTAGTTTTTTTATGGTTGTTTTGACATTTCTTATTATGTTGGATGCAGGAAAAGCCTCATTTGTTCCAATTTGTTCCGAATGAGAAGCAGGTATAGTTTTCTTGACATAGTTATCTATCTTCAATAGTTTTATTTGCATTTATTACTTATTTATGTTATCATTATTTTTCTATAGGTTAAAGCAGCCAATAAGCTTCTAAAGACATTGCCACAAAATGGCATTGGCAAAAAGGTGGATGGGGTGCCAGTTTTTAGTGCACAGAATTTAGATATTGCAATAGCAACTATGGATGGAATTAAATGGTGTGTTTTTTTCATCTACCTTGCTATATCTGACATTAGTGTAAATTTCGCAAAATCTGGTCATATCATGTTGATGTCCATGAAATGAAAATAAGTTTTGATTGCATGGATTTATTTCACTCCCCCCATAGTTTAGTAAATGGGAATATATTTTTACTTGTTTTCTTTACAATTATAATTTTATTTCCTTTACGGTTGATAGATAGTATGTGCTTCAGATTATCTTTGGAATTTAGATTTTTAGTGCTATGAGCTTCCTTTCATAATTTTTAGTGGTCATTATTGACACTCATCTTTTATGATGCTTTGTCCATCTTCAGTAGTAGCCTAGACATTGTTCATGCCTTCATGGTGTCATCATGTCTATTATCTTATCAGTCTACATAACAGTATATATCATGCTTGCAATCTTACTTTTTGTTCCATCAGGTACACTCCCTACTTCTTTGATAAAACAATTCTTGATAACATTCTTGAAGAATCTGTTGATCAACATTTCCATGCTTTAATCCAAACTCGGCACATGCAGCGCCGGAGGGATGTGATTGATGACAACTTGGCCGCAGAGGTGATTGAAGAGATGGGAGATAGTTTATGGGACCCTCCAGAAGTATGACCAAATCCATATATATTTGTCTTTCTTTCTTTCCTTCCATGAATACTAGTTGGAGAAAATTATGTTTTTCTTTGTGATTTGTTCAAAAAGTTCATTTATTTTCTGTTTTTTTCATTTTTCTTTTCTGTTATTATTATAGCAAAATTAGTTCACTCATATCTACATACTTATAATATTTGCACTCGTTTATCTTCTAACATTGGGTACATCTACCCAATTTTCCTTACAGGTTCAGGAAGTGTTAGATGAAATGGGTCCTCCTAGTATACCACTAAGTGTTATTTCGAAGGCTGCAGAAATACAATTCCATTATACTGTTGACAAGGTACTACTTGGTAATAGGTGGTTGCGAATAGCAACTGGCATACAGCCAAAATTTCCATATATGGTTGACTCATTTGAGAAAAGGTACATTACATGCTATTATTAGCCCTTTTGAACTGATTTTTAAATGTTCCAACCTGCGGCAATGTCACTCTTTCTGTTAGAACTGTGGTTTCTTTGTCCCGTTTCCATGCTTAAAACATGAAAAACTTGACAGCTAGGCGTGCTTTCCCCTAGAGTAAAGAATGATTTTACTAATCCAAATGAGACCATTTGAAGTCGCTTTAGCGTTACAATTGTAAAGAAGTCATTTTCCAAATTGGTTCTTGATAGTACTATATCCTTTAAGTCAAGCACCATATTGTGAATATAACCACAAAAGCTCTATCTTCCATCACTGCTCGGGCAAGGCCTTTCCCAGAAGGGAAAGACTTGGATGCTTATGCTTTATGTCCAGTTTTCAAGTGAAAGGTTGCTACATGGATTTTTTGGACAAAACATCATTGACCCTCTTTTTCCATTAATGTTCCATTGACAAAAAGGAAGTCAAAAGCCTCTTTCACAATCCTCATGCGTGGGCGCTGCTTCTTTGTGGTCATCTCTCTTCGCCCTCCTTGAAACATTTGTTTGCAGCAAATCCTCTATGTTTCTACCAACCCATTTTACTGTATCCCTGTGTACATGTTATTTTAGTGCCTTCATCTATCCTATCCATATTATTCTTCTAGAATGATGACTGGTTGAAAGATTTCTTTCTGATCGGATGTAGCTTTGAGCATTTGAGCAATTGAGCATTTTCATTTACCATTAACAATGGAGGCGGACAAAGTATTGGGTTATGGTTTTGTGCTTTCTGGGGATGCAGATTGTTCTGCATTTTTCTGCATATGTGCAGTCTGTACAAAAAAAATGGATCATTAATGCTAGGTATAGTTTTGGGATTTGTGAAGGCTGAAAGAGGAAACCACAAAGAAGCAGTGCTGATATGTTGCGCCATAAGTTTCTAAGAATCTGGGTCTTTTAACGATTTTTTACTTTTAGTGGAAAATGAATGAAACAGAACGAGGTCAAATATGAGTTGTTTGAAAAGACCATTTGGCAACATTTTATTTGAAAACTGGTCAAGTCCATAATTAAGTACCTTAGTTTTCTCCTCAGAGAAATGATAGAATGCCAGTTGAGAGAAGATAGGGTAGGGTTCGTTAGAGGAAACAAGTTAAAGTGACCACTCTAGTGGTCTTAAATTACTGGGGGCGCTGAAGAGAGGGGAAAAGCTGCAAAGGAAGCTAACTGTTGTCTAGTTTCCTGAAGTGAGAAAATGCACGTGATAAGAGCAATGTTCTTGGAAAAAGTAGCAGTAGTTGAGGGTTTATGCAATGTTTGAGGTTGCTAGGGAGGGGTTGTGGCCTCTTACTTTACATTTTCTTCATTTTACTTATTAGTATGTTATTTCTGCTGTAACAAGGGACTGATTTTTTCTTTCCTCATCCAATCTCTATTGAAGAGGTGTAGTCTCCTCATGTCTATTTATATATATTCACAGTTTCCATCTGTATGATTTGCCTTTGACAGCATTGTAACGAATTTCCAAATGCAGCACTGTTATAGAGTATATGTGAACCTTCTACAGAGGTTGCCTAGAATACTTAAATAGGAGTTATCATCTCACATAACATGAATCTGATGGGAAAAACTCAAGCCAAAACAATATTATTCAATGATAAAAACCTTCCACAGAGTGTAAGTCTTATGGAGGCAAACCTAAACAAAGAAGAAACAGATCCACAGAGTATATTCGAATGGAGGAAATACTGACTCAAAGAAGATAGAACATAATCCTATGCATTCGAGAGGCACAGGGCTCTCCCAATTCTCTCATCAAACTTCACACACCTTCTCCAGCCAACTCACATCAATATACAATAACTGCCACCCAACCCTAATTGCCGAAAATGCCCCCTTCACATGTTCTTCACCCCTACTCTTTTTTTCATTTGGGCTTGGAGGCCCATAACTCATCATTAGCCCGCCCATGAAGATTGACCTTGTCCTCAAGGTCAGGAGGCAAACGCTGTAACTTTGTCAAGCCCATGATCGAGGGTTGGTTGTGGAGGCGTGTCTGGTTTAATATTTCTCTCGTCCTTCATTGGCATGTCCTCTGCAAGAATCAGGACCTGTAGCTTTTTGTTCTTGCAGCGATGGCCAGGTTTGAACTTCTCATTGAACTTGAAACAGAGTCCTAGTGTACGACGACAATCCATCTCAGCATCAGTGTATTTCTTGGGGTCCAATTTGCTGGTATAAATAATTGGAATCTCGACTTTCGTTGCTTCATTTGCACCTTTGGTTGTAGCCGATTTTGTTGAGAAAGAAGAGGATGCCTTTGAATGACTGGGTTTAATTGAATCAGGGGAAGAGTGCAGTTGGGTGGGACTAACCTGATTACCCGACTCATTGTCGTCAGACCTAGCCTAGGTCGGCCCAACGCCATCCGAATCAGTTAGATGGGTCAAAACCCAATTCCTCTCTTCAATTTGAAGTGCCATGTACATGTAATCGGAGAGGGAGAGAAGTCGGAGCAAATGCAGTTCAGCCTTGATTTCAATTCTCAGTCCATTCGGAAAAGCCGTTATCAGCAAATTTTCATCGCAATTTCCTAGCGTGGCCGATAATAATTCGAACCGTTCAATATAGTCCGCAACACTTCTGGTTTGGTGCCACGCCATTAACATCTCGTGAGCACTCCCATATTGGGAAGGATGGAACCGCAGAATCAAGTCACGTTTCAGGTCTTCCCAGCTTGGGACAGGTGATCGAGTCTCTTTCCACTGGAACCAGTTAAGGGCTCACCCCTCAAAACAGAGCACCACGGCATCGAGCTTATCTTCCTTCAACACTCGATTAACTTTGAAGTAGCGTTCAGTTCGGAAAATCCACCCTATAGGATCATCTCTTGAAAAGAGAGGAATCTCAAGATTTTGATATGTTGATACGACGGGAACTTTAGGATGTGGTGGGGCTTGCTTAGTTGTGTCTTGAGTAATAGTCTCGACTGGTTGTTTGACGAAGATGCATCTGATGATGGAATCTTGTTATGTGGTGACTTTCCCTCTCGGAATTCTGCAACAAACTCAGTCTCAGATCGCACTTGATTGTAGTCATGTCTCTACTCAACTGCTTGATTTGTTGCTCAGCAATGGCTAGCCTCGCATCATGTCCATCGACCTTAGCTTCCATTCTTGTATTGACCATGACCGGAATCAAGTGCTCTAATACCTTTGACGGGAAAAACTCAAGCCAAAACAATATTATTCAATGATAAAAACCTTCCACAGAGTGTAAGTCTTATGGAGGCAAACCTAAACAAAGAAGAAACAGATCCACAGAGTGTATTCGAATGGAGGAAATACTGACTCAAAGAAGAAAGAATATAATCCTATGCATTCGAGAGGGACAGGGCTCTCCCATTTCTCTAATCAAACTTCACACACCTTCTCCAGCCAACTCACATCAATATATAATAACTGCCACCCGACCCTAATTGGCAAAAACGCCCCCTTCACATGTTCATCACCCCTACTCTTTTTTTCGTTTGGGCTTCCATAACTCATCAGAATCTCAATCTGAGTTTTACATTTTAGTCATATTTTTTGCCAGAAAACTTTATGAATGAGCACTGACACTATAACCCATTGGCTAAAGTTTGTCATAGATAGTACAAGGTTGATCGAGGAAGTCTACACTCATCTTTATGGTTGACATGTTTACATCAACGAACTGATGTTTTAGCTATAGTTTTGGAAGCAGATTCCAGTGTGTAGAATTTTCTACATAAATGAACCATCTGCTGTTTTGAAATTTGAAATTATTAGCAGCACTAGATGTTTCATATTTCTTTTTTCACATAGGCGGACCATATTGAACTGCTTTTCTATATTGATTTATTTAGCGAAATTTACCAGTCTTAATTTTTTTTCCCCGTTTTTTTTTTGGGAGGGGGTTGTGGTGGGGGGTGTTGAGGGGTTGCAGACTTTAAAAGGTGATGTGAGGGTGAATAACAGATTATGAGAGATCTCAACAGTGGAATTTTGTAAATTCAAAAATGACTATCCAGGTGTTATTAAAAATGAAATTCAATAAAATGACTCTCTGTTGGGCTCTTTTGTCATCGGATATCCATTTTTCAGTTTGCGCATTATTCTCTTAAGTGCATCTTACCCTACAGAAGTTCTTTTTCTGTTATTTTAAGTATCTAGATCTTGTGCATCATCAATGCGACGTCTATAACTTTCATGTTTGTTATCCTGCAGAAGTGAAGCATCTCTCCTTAGAGCGTCAGAGTCAAACAGGCGTCTTCCCAACTCTAAAGTGGAAGAGAACAGTAAAAATTGCGAATTCATAGGCCCTTCTGATCACGACTTGAGAGATAATACTCGGGCAATCAAGGACCCTCGGCCAAAACCTAGGCTTCCTTTTATTGACTGGTTTCATCACATATGGCCAAAATCTAGGCAGCAAAAAGAAGGCTTATCGAAGAAAGGCATGAAAGAGGATCCTAAACAAAATCCTTTTCTTCCAAAGATTACAATGGTTGGCATCTCTACAGAGGAATCTGGCCACATGAGCAAAGCAACGTTGAAAAAGACAATGGAGGATCTAACTCGAGAGTTGGAGAAGACTGACCTTGCTGATGTGTCTGGTGGTGATAGTAGTGAGGGCAAAGTAGAAGATAGGGATCCTTTGTTTGTAGGAAATGTTGGGGATTACTATTCGGGTACAGCAAGGACGGGATCTACTCGATGGATTCGTGGCGGGAACAACTAAACCCCCATCAAGAAAGCAAGTTCTGATGATATATAATGTATCGTTCTCAAGTAAGAATTGGAAGATCCTATTGCCAACTAACGCATGATAATGTATACTTGCTAAAGAGCTGGAGATATCCCTTTTTGTATTTTCTACCATAAGCAATAAAATATCTGAGTTTAACAAAAGTATTGAGAGTCACAAATTCACATTCAGCCTTGTTGTATGTAAGATGTACGTCATGGTCACTGCAACGTTGTTTAATCAGCATAAGGATTAACTGATCTTTGATCAATGTTGTGAATGATCAAGTCATTCATGTTGAACATTTTGCTAACGTATAGGAAATGAAGAAAGATTATTACACTCTGTTTTTGTGCACTTTGTTGGAGAATGAAATGAGGTGCAGACTTAAAACATCCTGTCTTAAATATAATACATGTTTACCTAATTTGATTAGATTAAGAAAGTTAGTTAAGTTAGTTAATATGACATGTGTGTTCTAAAACCGTTCTAGTCATCTTTTTTAACTTCCTCATTTCTGCTTCTCCTTGATTATTGTTGAAAGATTGTTAATAGGGGTAAATTAGGAAAAGATTAAGAAATATGGAAAATATGTCTTATATATAAGATTAAGACAACTCTTTAAATA
This sequence comes from Inga leiocalycina, assembly GCA_963242795.1. Lineage (NCBI taxonomy): Eukaryota > Viridiplantae > Streptophyta > Magnoliopsida > Fabales > Fabaceae > Inga > Inga leiocalycina. The sequence continues at coordinate 47,238,928 of OY725322.1, read as the reverse complement.
TGTCTTATATTTAGGATAGGAGGAAGTATATTGTTTTAATACCAAATATCGAAGACATCTTGATAAGGCTTAGTTTTTTGAGATTTATGGCTTATTAGATTTTTTTCTCCTCATGTTTAACAAAAAAAGAAAAAAGACACTTAAATACCACTTAAACTTTAAAATTCCAAATAAGTGATTTCTTAAAAACCTGAGTTGTCAATTGCTATACTCTTTTTATCAATTGCATTACTTTTATTATCAGCAAAACCAATTTGAGATTTTGAAGTTCAAGTAGTATTTAAGTATCTTTTTCCTTTTAAAAAATGATGATTATGATCATATCAAAAGTCTTATACAGTCGTCTCGAGAAACCTTTGGAATATTGCATTGCACCAAATCAACGTGCTTTCTTAAAAGTCCATCTTATCTCTGACAATATCTTGTAGCTGTTTATTTAATGCACCTAATTGATTCAACGTGCTTTCTTAAAAGAGACTAGCAGCTTTGAAAATTGATTCAAGCAACAGTGTATCTCATGTGTGCATTACCAAATCCAATTTAATGGGTACCATTGCTGGCTCCGTTCTTCCTTATTGTCGGCTCAAACAAGTTGATCCTCGTCGCCCTCAACTTTACATTCTATGAGCAAATGTTCTCTCTTGTCTTATTAGTCATTGAGAAACTTCAGGCTAGTGGACAGGAATCAAAATTTGTAGAGAGGTTTTGCGTGTATCTCATCTCCTTTACGCAGATGACTCTTTTCTATTTTTAGAAAGCACAACTCTTAATGTTCAAGCTGTTCACTCTGCCGTCGATACTAATGCTTTATGGTTAAGACGAGATTAATAAAGCAAAATGCAATGTCATTTTTAAAACACTAATGTTCGCCATTCAGATAAAATTCAGCTTTCTCATTTATTAGGATTTCATTTACCATGTAGATTGAAGAAATACTAAGGAACTTGGATTGATTAGGGTCATAGCAAGTCTATCATTTATACCAACTTCTTGAGTCTATTGAAAGAAGGACCAGAGCTTGGAAAGTGAAGCATTCATCTCAAGTTGCCAGGCTCGGTCTAGTCAAATTGGTCTTGTCAATTGAAAATATTCACATCTTATCAAGTGTGAAGCTTCCCCAATATATCTGTAATGGTATAGATGCTAGATGTTTATTTATTTATTTATTTTTTGCAAGCTTCAGAAGATAAGATGATTAATCTCATTCGAAAGAAGTTTTTCTTAATAGTATTGAATCTCACTGACTCAAATGAGTACTGAATCTCATTGACTCAAAGATTGAGTATGTTAATATATCCCTTGAATCAACGAGTTGCTCGATAACTCATCCTGAAGCAGGAAAGGGCTTTTGGACACTACAAGTATCATCACTAATAATTTTGAGTGGAAGGTAGTTTCGGGTTCAATTCCTTGAAACCGTCATCTTTGGTGGTCCACGCAAATAGGCCATGCTTCATCTATCCTAGCCTTTACAGGTTGGAGCAGACCTAATACTGCAAACCTATTCTCTCTGGTGCATAGTTCAAAGGAACTCGTCTCTCCTCTGTGAGCTTTAGACTCTTGTTATTGTTGATAGGATTAATTGCACTCCTTTGAGCTTTCTAGAAGGACATGCCTCTCTACTAAGGAAAGGTAACTCTTTGGGCTCTTTTACTACATGGGATGGTTTTCCATTGAGTGTGCATAACTTGATTCCAAACATGAGGTCTCTGAATTTATTTTTGCAAATTCCTTTGGTCGATCTCCCTCTCCTACAAGTATCTTTTTAAGTTGTTGATGAATCATGCTCTGCCATCTTTTGATATCCTAAGAGCTCACCATCTTGATGTCTCGTGATTTTGTTTACTTGGTTGAGTCGGATAAGTGACATGTGAACATCTATTCATCACAAGCCCTTACCCTAGATCTATTTGGTACACCAGGACAAAAAAAAAAAAAGGTCTATTTGGTATGGGCGTTTTTCTATCAAACTTTTGAATCATAATTTCCCTTGATTTGAACGAAGGCTTAAGCTCTCTCTCGGTTAGCTTCATAAGGATGGCATTTTATACTCTTCATGGTATTTTTATTCTCATCATTACATTCTGCAACCAAAAACAAAAAAAAAAAAAAGAAAGGAAAAGAAAACATTGCTCTTCATCAAGTTGTTACTTGGCCTCCTCAGTCGATGATCAAAGAAATTCTTAGTTCTACTTCATTCTCTTCCCTTGCTAGCCTTCTCATGTTTTAATAGGAAAAATCATGTGCAACCTTCTTGTAATACGTTACTTTTAGGACTCACTTCCCAGGTTCTTAACGTGACATCCTAATTTTTATCTTTAAGAATTAATTATAATTAAGAAAGAATTATTTACCAACAAGAAAGAGGAAGTACACTTGTTGGGAGAAACAAAAACTTTTTACACTCCATACTTCGAAAAGAGAAACCCTTAATCAAACTAAAAAACAAAAGAATTATTTGTTATAAATGGAGTTGTCATGTAATTATTGAAACAAGAATGTTTTTTTTTTAAATATGATTTATTATAGCAAATGAAAGTATGAGATAAAAATAATGAAATGGAATGAAAATGTAGAAATAATAATAATATTTTATTATTATTGTTATCTTTATTAAAAACATAATGATAAAAAAAAGAAAAAAAATATAAAAAGAAAAGGAAAAAGAAAAATAAAAAGTTTAGAAAACAAACGAACAAAACAAGAAAACAAATAAAGTGGGAAATTAAAAAAGAAAAAGAGAGGGGAATTTAAACACTCCACCCCAAATCAAATGGCCTGTTGTTCTATAGTGTGAGGGGAGGAGGCCGAGAGTTGCAGCGGCATTGTTCCTCCTTGTTTTTAGGCTTAGGTTTCTCATTTAGGATCTTTTAGGTAATCAAAATCACTTCTTTTCATCAAAATCCCTTCATGAAATTTATTCTATGTACGTATTTTTATCTTCCTAATGATGACATTTTTGCATTGATTGGAGAACATTTTGGGGTTAGAGTTTTGGGAAAGTTGAGTTTTGACAAAAAGGTAACTATATAAATATAGAGGATAATTAATAGTTAATTTTAATCAGTTTATATTTATATATTTAGTTGTTTGAGATTTTATAATTAAATTTTCATATAACCAGTTTAGAAATTATTTTCTATTAAATATAGAGGATTGACCTGTTCAGATTGCAAACCGGCAAACTGGCCCCATGTTTGGTCTAGTTTGGTGTATAAACTAGAGAATCTGTGACTTTAACTAAACTACTTGACTCGGTGAGAACCAGTCACTGCTTGGATAACTTGCTGGGTTGGGCGGTTCATCGGTTTTTTTTTTGAAAAAAATTTATGTTTTGATGGAACAAAGAAAGAAACAATGGAGATGATGATAGCAGATGAAGAAGAAGAAAGAGGAAGTATGATCAGCAGAGAAATTGAAGGCTACAACACTTTTACCTGAGATAACGAGATCTATTCAACAAAAGGCTAGCAACCCAAGGAGATCGGAGGGGAGTAGAGACCATGGCTTACAAGACCAAGATTAGCATAGCCAGAGAGATTTCTTTGTGTTCCTTTTTTTTTAACTTCAGTCGCTACCTTGTTTGTTGTCATGTTCACTTTGGTGTTTTGAAATCCCTAAAGTATGGGCCTCAACCACAAACCCTAAAAATATAAATATAAAAATAATAAAACTATCCTTAAACTTCTGAATTCTTATTGCTTTTGGCTAGCACTTCGTAATTATTATTTACTTTTTTAAACAGAAGCAATTCTTATTTACTTTAATTTATCCAAGTGAAACAAGAGAGAATAAAAATTAACACATTTCAATATGATTGATAGTTACTAGCCAAAAAAATCTAGTTGATTTGCATCATTAGTGTTCATTGTGGGAGTGTACATCCGAGCGAGTGTTGGACTTGCTTTGCCTATGGAGAAAAGGGATACTTGGCGATGTACTGCACCAAGGGAAAGAAGGAGAACTATACTCCCAGGCCATCAGCACCTAGACATGTGTTCGTGTTGACAGCGGAGGAGGTGAATGCTGTTCTGACTCTTATCCAAGGTAACATTCTTCCTCAGGGTCATCCTTTATGTGTTATACATGATTATAGTATTACTCATGTTTCATCTCGTATGACTATGTGGAAAGATTAAAGCTTAACATGAGTGATATTCCATAAGATTTGTATTTGTCTACTCCTGCTAGAGAACAAGTAAAAACCGCTATGGTGTGTAAGAAATTGATGTTTGTATGTGAGGGTTGTGAAATGATCATTGATTTGATTTGTCTATCCATATGGGATGAAGATGTGAATGCTTGCTCCGTAATCAAGGAAATTCCTTTGGGTTCGATAATGTTGTTAGTGGCCCAAATGGAGAGAAGTGTAAGGAAGTGCTATGAGACCTTCGTGGTGTTATTCTTAGTTCAAATGGCTCCATTTGAGGAATTGTATGGCAGGAAGTGTATATCACCTATCTGTTAGACTAAATTAAGTAAGAGAACTATAATTGGACTAAACTTGGTGGATGAAACTATATAGAAAATTGAGATGATTTTCTAGAAGTTGTTGAATGCACACAATAGACAAAAGAGCTATGCGGATATGTGGCATAAACTTTGGAGTTTGAAGTGGGTGACCACGTGTTCCTTAAGTTTTCGCCAGTTACTCATATTATCAAATCTATTAAAGCCAAGAAGTTGACTCAACTCATTGGTCCAAACTTCAATGTTTCGCATGAAAATTTTCTAGAAGGATATGTCTCTTAGTGATGCTACTTGGGAAACTGAAGAGCGAGCTGAGTGCGATATGATTTCCCTAAATTGTTTGCTTAGGTATGTTTATGTTATGGCAGTTTTGATATTTGTGGTTGTGATTATGCTATAGTTGTGTTTGTGGGATGTTTTGATTATGCCTGGGTTCATGACTTTCATTTTGATGTTCTTGGTATGCCAATGTATTGTGATATTATTGGTTTGACCATGACATTGTGATTCTTGTTTTCTTAGCTTGTTGTGAAGTTTGGGTACAAAATTCTATTTAAGTAAGGAGAGTTGTAACTGTTAGAGCAAGTATTTCACCCAAGAGGGGGGTTGAATATGGCGAAGATAAAATTTTAATCAAAATTAACAATTAACAAGAATTAAAGTAATAAAACCAGAGTTAAGAGTTGGAGAAATATCATCGAAGTGTACATCGAGGATTATACTGGTTTGGTCATAACTTATCTGACTTACGTCCAGTTCTCAGATTGCCTCGAGCTTTTTGTAATATCCCAAATTTCGGTCACCAAAATTCCTTATACCTTTGGGGTATTAAATGGGATAAAATGGTGAATAATGACACACCTTGAATAGCCTCTGGCTATAAATTCTGGATCATATGAATTAAACATTGAAAATTTGAAATGTGAATAGTGTTGCCAATGAAATTTCCTACGAAGCAATGAGTTTATCATGTGATTTTGGATGATCAAATGATATCCAAAAACTGTGAAAATTTCTAGAATGATAAAAGTCATTCTAAGATTTAATTTGATAGGTCATGTGAACTATATGGCCTTGTACACTAAGAGTTATGTATTTTTGAATTTAGTCTATTGAAACTGGCAAACTTTTGTGATAGCATCCAAAAATGATAATTCTGGGAATTAGTTGAGACTAGTTGGCTAAGGAACATATTTTTCCTTGAAGCTAGACTTCATAAGGGTCAAATAGCCTTTGGAACCACATCAATTGAACATCTATAAACAAACATATGAATTTTCAATAATCTAATGATTGGAGGGGTTGGAGCTGGATTTTCAATAATCTAATGATTCCATTGTGTTCAGGAGGGAAAATTAGGTGGGGTTGATGTTGATCACTTTATGAGAAAAGCCCCTGAATGTGAAATTGCAAACATAGCCCTAAAACCCTAATTAGGGGCCGTCAAGGGTAAAACTATCATTTGGTAGTGATTTTACTGAAATCAAGGTTAAAAATGGATTCCTTGAGTGAAAATATGTCAGAATAGCTTAGGTTAAAATTTCTGAAAAGTTACAGTTCAACTGGGTATGGTAAGAGACCGGGTCCCCAAGTGTATTTTTGTAATTTTTTAGTTTAGACTAATATAACTAACAAAAACACTTTGGAAGTTCCTAAAGTACTATATGAATGTGTTAGATATGATTAGTTTTGATAATGTCAAATTAGATGTGAAATGATAAGAGCAAAAAGTTTATATAATGTTTTTCTTTGACTAACTACTATATTTAATGTTACATATTTTATAGATTAGTCAAGCAAATAATGAAGAAGATTGAATTAATGAAAATGAACAAGAGGAAGAAGAAAAGAAATTGAAGATAGTCAAGGAGATGATTACTCGGATTATGAAGAATGATTATCAAGAGGAGAATCAAAAAGAAAGATATTGAAGAATGAAGAACTTGGAAGATCTATCAAGAATATCAAGATTCAAGTTGTTAGAAGTGATACTGGAGGTTTCTATGATGATACCAGAGGTTTCTATGATCAAATAATGGTTGGAATAGGTTAATACGAAGCTAAGATGACTTATATGTGAGTTATGGCACTTCTAGGGGAGTTATACTCGAGCACAGAGCTCAATACTCGAGCACGGAATGAACTCACTCGAGCACGGGGTGAACACTCTGTTCTACTCTGTTTTACGTTCAACCTGACAGAGGTTCGGTATTTTGGTCATATCTCTCAAACCACACGTCAGATTTACCCAAAACCGGTGGCATATGAAAGAGGACTCACAACACGTACAATTTTCACCAAGATCATATTTAAAGAAGCTCAAATAAAGGAGATATGATTCGTGGAAAATGAAACTGAAATCACCATCATTTTTCAAGACAAATTCGGTATTTTGCACATAACTCACAAACTACACATCGGATTGAGACAAGACTAGTGCCAAATGAAACTAGACTCAAAGATATTTCCATGGATAGGTAATGGGCCTAATTTGAACGTATATTCTAGGAGTTATGCCTTCTGTAAGTTGACGCTTGTGCAGTCTAGCGGAATAGACACTCCTTCGATCATAACTTGCAGAATACAACAAGTTTGGAGCTATTCTTTTTGCATTGGAATGCATATGGCAAGGGCTTTCTTATGATACATCATTAGAATCAAATAAACAATTTTTTTCTAAAGTGTCCCCACATCACCTGCGTGTGCAAAAACGCACTCTTTAAAAAAGTTGTGTGAGTGATGTCCAGAAGCAGCTGAAACGTGAAGAAATTTGCAACACTCGAGCACTAGGATCCATGCTCGAGCATTAGACTAATTCTCACTTGAGCACATGCAAGTTTTGACATGAGAGTGTTAACCCGAGAAGAAGCATGTACGTGAAAACAAGAAGCGCACTCGAGCATGACTGGTTGTGCTCGAGTGATGTCTAGAATTCACTCGAGAAGATGCGAGTGAAGAGTAGCGAGTGCTTGCCCGAGAGGAAGCTAGAATGTGAAAATATCAAATGCACTCAAGTGAGCCATATTGCACTCGAGTGAGGTTCTGACAGAAGCAACGTAGAAGCTCAGACTCTTATGGCCATCAATCCAAATGTGGTTAAATGTTATACAATCATTATGTTTTCACTTGTTATTGTTCCTAAACATTAACTAACATATATTTCAAGTGTAAAATAGGAGATTAAATATTTGGATTGCATCTTCAAGAACGGAGGTCATGTATGGCAAATATCTTCACTCAACGTGATGAGTCACAGAAGCCAGAAATTCATCCTTTGACCAAAGATCCAACATACCCATGACTAATACTTCATCATATTAGTGATTAAGCATTTTACAGTGTGAAACAGGAAATTTAACGGTGAGCTTACAGATTCAAATGAAAGAGTCAAGTGTTGCGGGCGACATCATTACACACCGAATGGCGGCTACCTACCATGACAAGCAACTGACCCACCATGAGAGATTGTCTGGAAACTCAAACATATTCATCCCGCTACACAACGTGACGTACATCTCAAAATGAATCTTCCTGCTGTTCAACGAGACGCTCTGCTTTGCAACGGAAATCTCATGGTAGCTAGTTTTTCAAATATGCTCAACAGTCAAAATGACTCCAATAGACGAATGCTCACAACGGTCATCATCTTCATCAACTATAAATGAGAGAGCATTCAACGTCGATGGTAGACAGAGAAAACAGAGCAACGACACCAACATGCGAATAACATGAATCCTCTGCTTCTACCCATACACTTTCTGTTTTCCAGTTTCTATATTACTTATCATTGAGAGAGTGATTATTTGTATTGTACTTCAGTGAGTATTATACCCACTCTGTGAGAGAGTCTGTAAACACCTTCAAATATATTTCTGAGTTGATCTCAAGGTAGAGGGACCTTGAGAAGGTTGATTTCCTTATGGGAGAAGCTGTAGAGAGAATTGCCAGTAAGACATTCTGCTCGTAAGACTTACAAGGTGCAAGCAGTAGAGAACGTTACTGCTCATAAGACTTACAGGGGTGTAAGCAGGAGAGAACGTTGCTGCTTGTAAGACTTGCATGAGTAAGCAGGAGAGGAAGATCTTCGGGATTGCTCTGCTCATAAGACTTGCCGTAAGGGGGAGTATCTTGGTGAGAGATTTGTAAAAAGGTTTCACAAGTATCCGGCTAAACTTGTGGGATTGTAAAGGCTTTTCTTATGCCTGGATTAAACGAGAAGATAGTGGATTTGAAAATCTCAGGAGGAGCCTGGGGACTGGACGTAGGCCATCATAGATTGGACCGAACCAGGATAAATCACAATTTGCATATTCTCTTCTTTAAACTCTTATATTTCGAGCATATATTATTTAATCTAACTGTTGATTTATAAACCTTCATACTTACCACTTTCGTTAAGATACGAAAAGATTACTAAAGTTCTTAATTTTTTATTATACACCCAATTCACCCCCTCTTGGGTAATAGCCGGTTCTAACAGAATGAGTTTTAACATAATTCTTGTACATTTGGATTTTAGGGTTGGATTAATTGCCCGAGCTGTGACATGAAGTTCGAGGAACACTTTTCAAGTAGTAAAAAGGGTTTTAATGTAATAACTTTATCCTTCATACACTATGTGAATGTTTATATGCTTTGTATATGCCATCTTCTGTAATATGTATGATACACAGTGCCTACGGGTATATGATGAATAGTCTACGGGTACACTGATATGCCTTGTTGTGGTGTGGAATGTGTAGGAGTTGCAACAGTGGTTGGCTCTAAATACATTTTTGACTGAATTGAGTTGTGTTATTATAGTATTGCAGTATCTAGTATTTGGCATATTTATTTATTGCATCTTCTATGAATAATTGTATGTTACTACTGAGATTTTATTGAATCACACCCTTTTTACGAAATTAAAATATTCTAGCAGAAGGTAGCGGTTTGAAGGACAAAGATGTGAGTACCGGCAACTCAAGGTTTTGGCCCAATTCAAGCATTAATGTTGGTTGTATGCATGCTTTATATTTTTTTAAGGTCTGTAAATATTATGTACAAGCCCCTATGGGGAATTCCTGTAATGTAATCATATACTATATATTTATGCTATTCATGTGTTGTCCATCGAATTGCGCTCAAGTACTCTAAAAAAAGTGGTAGTAAGATAAGGGTGTAACAGAAATTTTTGAAGCTGTGATAGATAACCAACAAACTGTTATTAAAGGTAGTAATAGTCAAGTAATAACCAGTTACTTGTAACTTTAACTTTATAGGAATTATAAATAGCCTAAGCTTGAACAAGAATTTAGGATGGACAGGAAAACTGAAAAATAACTCAGGTAGTAACTCTATCTTTCATAAACTATGTGAATATTAATATATTTGTGTATACCATCTTCTGTAATATGAGTACTATTTTGCCGAGTAGGGCATTGTGCGAGTAGGCACACTTATAGAGGGTACGAATAGTGGGGAAGTAGCCCCGACTCATGCGCACATGCCATGTTGTTTGTGTTAAGTTTCATTATATGGTGTACAACATATTTATTTGTCACATTTTATATGACTAATTGCATGTTACTACTGAGATTTATTTAAATCTCACCCTTTTTCAAATATTCAAATACATTCCAACTGAAGGTAGCAGCTTGAAGGGCAAGTCTGTGGCTACCTGCCAGTAGAGTTCTGGTGCACGTGGAGACAGTTGTTGGTTAGCTAGCTTGTAATTTAGTTGTTTTTGAACACTCTGTACATTTGTATATATTTTTCAAACCCTACGGGGAATTTCTTGTATTAGAAACAAGTACTTAATGCCAATATTTTTCCATTATTTCTGTATACCTTACGGAACGATGCGCTTATTAGTCTACGTATATCGAATGTTAAGGGGTTTGACACTTTTTACTATAGCTTCCAAGATTCAGTGGGTTCTTGGGATCTCAGTACATGCCAAGTTCCCTCCTCGGACACTCGCTCCCCTTACACAATGTAAACTAATACCCTACTTAAAGTTCCACAACCTTCAGTTTCTGAATAAGAAGTATTGAGTGTTTGATGTAACTCTCTCTTATAGTGAATGAATAATCACTGAAGTACAAGATACAAAGAGAATAATGAAGTAAACAGAGCACTAATAGTAGACTTAAATGTTTTGCAGTTTAGTAGTTGCTCTGCTTTGGACGCTTTCGTATTTATAGTTGGAGTGTAATGAACGTTGTGAGCATTCCATTGGTCCATTACAATGTTGTTGCTTCTCTGGATATTCTTTATATGTAGGAACATAGCCGTTAGAGTAGAGAGAATGTGTTAGTTGAAGTTCTGCTTGCATTTAATGCTTTTAACACAAAGTTTGCTTTTTGCGATATTCAAATCTTTTGATGTTGGAAATCCTTGAAACTTGCTTAAGAAATATGTTAATCTTGCAAAAGAATAATAACGAGTAAGATTAAAGACTTTAAAAAAGTTATCTTAGATTTCCAAAATCTGAGGTATCATGCTCTTTTTTTCTGGTTAGTAAGTTATATGAATATGATAATTTGTATTTGAATAGAAAATCTCTTTTTCTGTTATAGTATATTCAACTCTTTTCTTTATTCTAATAACATTTAGGTCATTTGGAATAAGTGTATTGGAATTGCCTGAACCTTATTTGAATTGTCTTCTTTTAAAAGTAAGTAATTTTATTCGAATACTGCAATATGTATTCAAATACTTTGATGATAATAAGTATTCAAATACAATTTTCCCTATTCAAATATGTTCTCAAAAACTTGATAAACTGTCATGTATTTAAGTATCAGCAAGTGACTTTATTCTGATACAGCATCAGCTTATTCGAACAAGCTTGTTGAGAACTTGTAAATAAAATGAGTTTCTTATTCAAATACATTTCTCCTTATTTGAATACCTCTTATCTTTAAAAACTATCTCAGCTTATTTGAATAGTCATCTCATTATTCGAATAACATTTCAGAAACAATGATGGAATATGTAAGCTGTTATTTGAATAACTAATTCCTTATTCTAATAAGTTTTGTCATAGTCAATTGAAGATAGGCAAAACTTAATTCTATTCGAACAGTGCCTTGTGTATTTGAATAAGCTTTTCTTTTAACAGTGAAACCTTATTCTAATAACGCACTGCTTATTCAAATGACATTCTGCTTATTCGAATAAGCTAAGAGTTACTTGAATAGCTCTTAACTGAAAACATATTTCCTTATTTGAATAAGACTAGGTTTATTTGAATAAGTCACAGTGTTAGCCAAAACAAAATTAATTTCCTTAAACCAGATAATGAATCCCTATTCGAATAAACCTAAGTTTGTTATCATCACAACTCTGAATCTAACATTTTCCCCCATTTTGATGATGACAAAACTTAGCATATTCAAATAAAAATAATAAAGCAAATAAAATCATAAAAGAAGCTCATGGAACAAGCTACTTGAAATGTAAATTCAATATGGCAGTAAACATGAGCTAAAGAGAGAAGCTTAACGTGAACTAAAATAGAAGCTAAAGACTAGAATGAAAAACACAATCTCAAAGTTCTTTGTCTTGCAGTTAAGGCTAAAAAATTCTCAATGCTTAAGATTTACTCAATGACTTAGCTCTCCCCCTTTTTGGCAACATCAAAAAGATTGGGAGGAGTAGGAAGTGAGAAGTTAGTAATAGATGGAGGAGAGTCTCTGAGAGGAGCTATAGGAGGAGTAAGGAAGAAGCTGGGTTAAAGTCAGAAAGGGTGTGATAGGGATTAGAGGGAGAGGTAATGGAAGTGATTCCAATCATAAGGTTAAGAGAGGATGGTTGAGAAGCAGTACGTTCCTCAAAAAATGGTGAAGTTGATTTAGGAGTTGGCCTAGGAATATGTGCAGCTACTGAGATGGGTTGAGGAGAGGGAATGTGTAGATTGAATATCCTTAGTGTTCTCTAGATTAGGAATTTTTTGGGTATTGCCAGAGGAGCTAGAGCTAGACTGAGGGATGGTTTTGAAAGGTGAAGGGGTAAGCTAAATAATAGGATCAAAAGTAATGTAGACTGGGGAAGCAGTGGTGGTTTCTTGCATGGTGAATAAGACATTAGGGGGTTATGTGAGGCAGCTGTGGTGGTCTAAGGTGGCACAGATGGAGCAGTAGTGGGGAGGTCTATGTATGTAGGAATGTCAAGAACAGGAGCTCTGGTGAGAGAAGACGATACAAGTCTCTAGACAATTAAGTATGTGCCTAATTTATCTAATCTATTAGAGATAATTGGTTTGGAGATTGTCAAGGGACTTAAAGTTGTCATTTACTCCTCTTATAACTCCTTTGACTTGGCTTTTGATGTCTTCTAGTAAAAGCTTATTGGACTTCACAAGTTGTTCTATCACAGGTTTGAGAGCTTCTTGAATTTGCATTTGGATAAAAGCTCTCTAAATAGTGAAGGAGATGGAGATGCAATTCTAGATGAAGGAGCTTCACCACCTTAGAAGTCTCTTACTCTACTCTTTGTTTTATGGCTTGTGATTGCTTAGGTAAGTCCTGTGGAACTACAATTCTCATTTTCTTGATTTATGTTGCCCTAAATGTGGTGAGCCTCTCTTTTTCTCCGTCCAAATACCAGATGTTATTCATTTTGAGCAAGAGAGATACAAGCTAAGGATATGGCACTGGAATGGTCATATTTGAGATCAACCTATACTATTGGTCTCTATGAACTCTCCTACATTTAGTTTAACTCCAGAGATTAAGCAAGCTAGTAAATTGAAGTCTTTGCTGCTAAAATGATTGAAGTTTTGAGATTTGTTAACAAAGGATCAAGTATAGATGTACCATAAGATCCTTTGATCATCACTCAGAGACATAGAGGAAAACTTCTTGGATTTTCTCACAGGCTTGATTATCTTCTTGATCTCTTCTTCACTATATTCCACTGCATCCTCAAATTCTTCTTCATCATAGCCTAGATAAGTGCTGATAATGGAAGGGAAAAACTGAATTTTCCAGCCTCAACTAGTTCTTTCTTATTGCCTTTGATTTTAATAGAGTACAGTTTGCAATAAAATGTTCTCAATTCTATTAGGCTGAAAGATAAACCAACTTAGAGCCACCTTTGATAGTGCTTCAAGTATCTATAGAGATTGAATCCTAGATTATCTCTAAAATATGGTAGGTCTACAAAGACAACAGGGCACATAGGCCTAAATGAAAATAAGTCTTTGTACCTCTTCTTCTCATATGGTTGTTGCAGAGGTTTAGAATTAAAATCAGGAGGTGGTCCTCCCATTTCTTCTTTTATCAAGGTCCTTGTTTGATCTTATAGGATTCCTTGTGATTGACCCTAAGATACTCTGATAGGCTTAACTTCAAAGTTTTTCACAATTCCTTTGATAATGTTCCTTACAGTTCTACCAAGGCTTTCACTTTCAGTGGAAGGATCATGTGAAGATGTGTTAGCTATTTCCCTACCTTTGTTCTTTGAAATGGTAGTAGTGGTCTTGGATACGAACCTTGTCTCTATAGGCTATTTGATTATAGTGTCCTTAGCTCGAGAAGGAGCTTTGAAAGAGGAATCATCTACTTTAGGCTTTAACTTCTTTGGAGTTTTCTTGCTTGGAAACTTTTTGTATGCTATTTAGATGGTAGAGGGGCCTCTTCTTTATCATAATTTACTCGCTTGGACCTCATTGGAGAATTTTAGAAAAGTGTCGAGAGTTAGGATTTCGGAGGAATCTTGAGGATTTAGGAGTTGTAGATTATGAAATGTGGTAAGAATGGATGGGTTTTGATTAAAAGAAGGAGACGAGAGTGATGAGAAGAACATGTATTTTGAGTATAAACTAAGTAGTATTTGAATAATGAGAAGAGAGTGAGTTCTGATACTTAATATTAAAACCTATGTTATTAAAATAAGTTCATGAGTATTTAAATAATGGGGGCCTTATTAAAATAAAGATAAACTCATTCAAATATTTTTTGAGAAAGTTTGTGTGCTTGTATTTGGATAGGCTTCAGTTTATTCAAGTAGGATGTCCTGTGCTTCTTCATGTATTTGAATAGCTGATAGTGTATTTGAATAACCTTTTTTGATTGAAAGACACTACTGGAAAAAACCCTTTTTAGACTACCACATTTAGACCGGTTTTAGCTGATAAGGTCTTAAAAATTTGTGTGGTGGCAGTTTTGTAATTATATTGAACTTTTAAGACCGGTTCTTAAAAAAACCAGTCTTAAAAAATTTATTTACACCGGTTATAAACAAAAACGGTCTTAAAATGTTAAAATTTTTATGAATTTAAAATGTTTTAATATTTAAGACTGGTTTACATAAAAACCGGTCTTAAATGTTAAAACATTTTTAATCTTGGCCATAGGAGATTTCTTAGACGAGCCCACCCGTATCGTAGATTAAAGAAAGCTTTTTTTGGTGGACAAGAGTTTGAAGATGCTCTGAAGGCATTGACTGGGGAGCAAGTTTATGAAAAGGTGAAAATATGAATGTTATCTTTGGTAAGACTATAAATAATAGTAATGAGAAAAGTAAAAGGAAAAAGAGGTCTGTCTTCTTCAATATTCCATATTAGCCGAAGCTTGATGTGAGACACTGTATTGATTTCATGCATGTGGAGAAAAATGTTTGTGATAGTATTGTGGGGACACTGCTTAACATACAAGGTAGTTCTAAGGATGGCGTGAAGGTACGATTAGATTTGCAAGAAATGGGGATATGAGAACACTTGCATCTAAAGCCATATGGTAAGAGAACTTTTTGTCCTCCAGCTGCTCATACTTTGTCTAAGGATGAGAAAAGAAGCTTTTGTGAGTGTTTACATGGGATCAAAGTTCCTTCAGGGTATTCTTCAAATGTTAGGAAGCTTGTGTCGATGAAAGACTTGAAGTTAGTGGGGCTAAAGTCTCATGATTGTCATATCTTAATGCAACAACTGCTCCCAGTAGCTATTCGAGGCATTGCCGAATATGATCTTCAACATATTTTGACTAGACTTTGTTTCTTCTTCAATACTATTTGTAGTAAAGTCATTGAGACAGAAAAATTGGATGAACTGGAAAATGAAGAATATCTGATGTTGTGGCAGCTTGAGAAGCTTTTTCTTCCTTTTTTTTGACATCATGGTACATCTAATTGTTCATCTAGTCAAGGAGATCAGGTTGTGTGGCCCTATCTATTTATGATGGATGTACCCAATTGAAAGAACTATGAAAATCCTAAAAGGGTATGTGAAGAAGTCTAACCGGCCTGAAGCATCTATTGTTCAGAAATATGTTTTTGTAGAAGCCATGGAGTTCTGTCAAGATTACTTGTCAAATGTATTACACATTCGACTTCCTGAACGTCATGATGAAGAAGGCGATAGACGTGGGGCTTCAGTAAAGAGTATGGATCCTGATGAATTGCAACAAGTCCACTTGTACATCTTGAATAATGTTGATGAAGTTCAAGATTACATTAATGCTCATAAAGAAATTGTACGGAAAGGAAATAGTCGAATGACTAAACAAAGGTTAATTAGGGAGCATAACAAAACTTTTGCAAATTGGTTCAAACAAAAGGTTGATGGCGAAGAATGTGTTTCTGATACAATTAAATGGTTAGCACGTGGTCCTAAGGCTGATGTCATAAGTTGGACTTCATTTGTGATCAATGGTTATACGTTTTACACGAAGTCCCTTGATGATAGGAGCACCGTCCAGAACAGTAAGGTTATGTTAGTGGCTGAATCTATGCACTTCTATAGTTCAAAATATAAGAATCCATATAAGAATCCTAGATTGGTAGCAATACCTTATTATGGGGTGATTGAAGAAATTTGGGTGGTTGATTATGTTAAAGTTAAACTTCCCATTTTCAAATGCAAGTGGGTTGTGTCAACAATGGTGTGATGATTGATTAGTTGAGATTTACATTGGTTGATTTGAACAGTATAAGTTTTAGAGATGAACCTTTTATAATGGCATATCAAGCGAAACAAGTGTTCTATGTTACTGATTAGGCAAATAAAACGTGGTCTGTAGCTCTCCAAGGAAAAAGGGTTATTGATATTAATCAGGAAAGTCATTCAATAAATGATATGCTTGAGAATCTTTCTTTTTCTAGGGTTTTACCAGAAGTAAACGAAGAAGATGAAGCAGACAATAAACATGACACAAGAAACGATCATCATGAAGGGATATGGGAGGATATCCCTTTATAAAACTACATTAAAGGTTAGTTAGCTAAAATAATTATCATGAACTATATTTGAATTATGTATATTGTTATTGGTGTATATATATAACCACTTTTTTTGTTGTCATCACAGGAAAATGAAGGATATGAGGTGTACGTCTTGGTGTAGATTCTCCGAAGCCAGGCCAGCTAGTGATCATCAGTCTGAGAAGAGTGTGTATAAAGTATTTTAGCCCTAATGAATAACAGCATTGTCATTAATGTAATTTAATCTTTCATGTATGTATGTGAGTGAAAAGATAAGGAATTTGGTCAAAATAGCATTGTCATGGTTGTATGATTTCCTTGCATTATGATTCTGTCTATGATTGTGAGTTTATTATTCATGGTTGTTTTCCTTGCTTCTGTTTCAGCCAGCACTGTTTAAGCACAAAGGAGTTGAGTTTTAATATGTTACAATGAGTTTTCAGTCTCTCACATGTCATTAAGATGTTAGTTATATAATCTGTAAGAGAAGAAGATTTATTTGAATGTTGTTGAACTGGCTGCTGCTTGCTGAGTGAAATGTTTTAAAAGGGGAAATGGCTTGCTGGGTATATCTTTTAAACGAAATTTTTTTAAAAAAATTCAACTTTTAAGACCGGTTCTCTCCAAAACCGGTCTGAAAAGTACATTTAAGACCGGTTTTGGAGAAAATCGCTCTAAAAAGTTGAAATTTTAGACCGGTTTTTTGAAAAAAAGGTCTAAAATTTAAACATGTTAGACCGGTTCCTCTGATAACCAGTGTAAAAATATTTATTTTTAGATCGGTTTTATAATAACGGGTCTTAAAATTTTTTTTTAAGATCAGTTCTATAACCGGTCTAAAAAGTAGCAGACTTTTAAGACCAACTGTATCAAGACCGGATCAAGAACCGGTCTAAAATGTGTTTTTTAACCGGTCTTAAAAGTGATTTTTCCAGTAGTGAGACTTCATATTCGAATAAGAGTTTCTTTATTTGAATAGCTTCTTTTGCTTGTCTGTACTTCTACTAATCTTATTAGAACAAGGGTAATACTATTTGAATAGCTTCCTGTCTTTGGTTCTTCTTCTTATTTGAATAGACAATCCTGTATTCAAATAGATCTTCTTTCTTGCATATACAAAGTGATGTATTCATGTACAAAATAGTTTAGTTTATTTGAATATGGATTCCTCTATTTGAATATAGTCTTTGTAATTTTGTTTTAGACAAATAATTATTCGAATATATTACTGCTTATTCAAATAAACTTCCTGAAACTTCTATTAAATTTACTCAAATATAGGTTTTTTTTATTCGAATACAGTTTTTGAAACTTTGTTTTGGACATCTTATTGTTATTCGAATAAATCACTGTTTATTCAAATAGATTTTTGTAAGTTTGCTGTAGTTATCTTTATTTGAATAAAGTTTTTGTAAAAACTTGTTTCTGTATTTAGATAGAAACTTTGTAATTTGAATAGGCTTTTATATAGTTTGTGAAACTTTACTTTTATTGAATAGACTTGCTTTATTCGAATAATTTATTTTGTAAAGCCTTGCTTTTGTATTCAAATAAGTAATCAGTTGTTCAAATAGATTTTCTGAAAAATTTCTTTTATTTGAATAGATTGATGTTATTCGAATAAAGCTTTTGTAAAATCTTTCTTCTATGCTCGAATAGTTACTCTTTTATTCGAATAGTCTTTTGTAAACAGATTTAAGCAGTAACACTAATATTCGAATAAAAAACTTATATTGAAATAAGGTCCTTTAAAAAAATCATCTTTTATTCGAATATAGAGGTTAGTATTCGAATAAACCTTCTCTTATTAGAGTGTCCTTTTTATAAGCAATCTTGCAAAACACATATTTAGAGACTTCAATGCTTAAGTCAGTAAACGTTTATCATCAAAACATAATTAAATGAATTAAGAGTATGTAAATTTACTTACAATTCATTAGGAGTTACCATTGCCAATTCTCTTATTATATACAAATATTGATCCTTTGCTAATGGTTTGGTGAATATATCGACTAATTACTAATGAGTGGGGATGGAGACAACTTTGAAATCTTTCTTTTAAACAGGATCTTTGATGAAATGATGTCTTACATCATTGTGATTTGTCCTTGAATGTTGTACTAGATTTTTCGCGAAACTAATGGTGCTGGTGTTGTCATTGTAGATAGGAATTTCCTTGAGATGAATGCCAAGATCTTGTAATTATTGCTTCACCATAGCACTTGAGCAAAAAAACTTGATGCTGCCACATATTCAGCTTCTATTGAAGATAGTGATATTGTATTTTGTTTCCTGCTGAACTAAGAAACAATTGCTCCCCCAAGAAATTGGCATGATCTACTTATGCTTTTTCTATCAGCCTTGTAACTACCATAATCAGAGTCTAAGTATGCAACCAAATATTCATTTCCTCCCTTTGGATACCACATCCCCAATTCCATTGTGTCAGCAAGGTATCTGGAAATTCTTTTCACAGTTTTAGCATGAGATTCCTTGGGACATGATTGGTATCTAGCACACATTTCGACACTGAATTGAATGTCTAGCCTACTAGTTTTAAGATAGGTAGTGAGCGAATCATACGTCAATAATTTGTTATGTTGAATTTAGCTCCTTTCACGTCTGCATCCAATAAAGTTGTTGAACTTATGGGGGTATCAACTCCATTGGGTTGATCTATTCCATATTTCCTGAGAGGCTCTTTAAGATACTTAGTCTGATATATGAATATCCCATTCTTTCTTTGCTTGATTTGCAAGCCCAAAAAGAATGTGAATTCTCCCATCATAGACATATCAAATACTCCTTTCATTATATCAGAAAATTCCTTGCACAGAGAATCATTAGTAGCCCAAAAAATAATGTGATCAACATATATTTTCACAATTAACATTTCATTTTCTTGTGTTTGATAAATAATGTTGTGTCTACTCTTCCTTTGACAAAGCTTTGATCAATGAGAAAATTGCTTAGTCTTTCACACTGAGCTCTTAGAGCATGTTTAAGCCCAAAAGAGCTTTCTTTAATTTATATACATGATTTGGATTAGAAAAATCTTCAAAACCCGGGGGTTGTTCAACATAAACTTCCTCCATTATGTAACCATTAAGGAAAGCACTTTTTACATCCATTTGATAGAGTTTGAATCCTTTGATGCACACAAAGGCAAAGAGTACATGTATGGCTTCCAATTTAGCTACTGGAGCATATGTTTCCTCATAAGCAATTCCTTATTTCTCATTATAGCCTTTGGCCACCAATCTTGCTTTGTTTCTAACAATGATTTAAGATTCATCAAACTTATTCTTAAATACCCATTTAGTGCCAATGACCGAATGATCCTTAAGCTGGGGTACTAAGTCCCAAACTTAATTTCTTTCAAATTGAATAAGTTCTTCTTGAATTGTAATAACCCAATCATTGTTGATAAGGCTTCATCAATGTTGGAAGGTTCTAATTCTGAAATGAAAGGTAAAAAAAGTTACTTCATTAAGAATCTTGTTTCTAGTCATTACACCTTCTTCAACATTACCTAAAACTGATCTATGGAATGATTTCTATTAAACTTTCAGGCTTTTGGTTGTTTGGAAGAAAAAGGAGATTGATTCTGATTTTCTTTTGGTTCATTGGACACATAAGGGGTTTTTGAAATAGTTTGCCTTTCTTTAGTGTCAAATCGCTTAACATTTTGATATTTTCTAGGGTAAATATGCAACAGTTCAGTAGGCAAATAGAAATAGCATAAAAATACTAATATTAAGTGCCTATATTACATTAAAAAAATATCCCATAGTGTTTGAATAATATATACAACATTCTCAAAACTTAGCTAAACTGATGATAACCAATGATCTGAGCTTGAACTGCACTGGTTCCCTCAGTCACTGATGTAATGCCCCAAAATATGGGTAAGGGCTCAATGACTTCAAAAGTGAATGAAATGAATTTTAGATGAACCCTTTAGGGAATAAAACATGAACTATGACATGAATTAGCAGCAGAAAGTGCCTAAACCCTGTATTTGAGAACAATTATGGTGACAAGCCTAAACTGAAGTAAAGGACAAGGGAGTGATGCATGGAAGGAGGAAATGGAAGTAGAAAATTCCCCAAGTGGCAAGCTAGCTAAAATTGCCATAGTTAGGTGCAAAACAGGAAAAAAGAAAAGTTATCGGCTAAATAGTCAGTAACCGAAGAGGAAATAGGCTATCAAATAAAAGAGTAAGTGGTGTGACTAAATAGCCAATGGAATTTGGTTAGTGTAACAAGATGTTTACATGCTTTAGGAGAGGTCATGAGATCATGACATGTGGGATTATATGGATGAAGCAAGGGAGTTTAAAAGTTAACTAGGCAATTTTTAAACCTATTTTCTCTCCCTTTCTCCTTTCAAGTTAGTTTATAGGCTGGAGGACTAAAAATCTGATCTCATCATCTTTTCTCACTCTCTCTCTAAGCTCCAAGTTGTCCAAGCCAAAGAAGAGGAAAGAGAAAGAAGTTCAAGCTTAAGGTGAGATTTTGACAATGTAGATGACCTCTATTGCTCAAAACCTCTTCTTTAATCTAGATCATCTTGATGAGAGCTTTATTCCTAAAGTTTTAGATTTTCAAGAGGAGGTGTTTTGAGTTCTTAAGGAAAACTAGTGGTTGGAGAATCAAAGAATAAGTTAGTGAAAGTGATAGAGGTGAGCAAAGGCTACTCTTTGATATGCCATAAGGTGGTCATTGGTTGAGAACTCTAATTTTTGGAATTTTGCCCTAATTTTCGTGTATATTAGGGTTCTAAAGTGTCATGGTGTTTTGATTGTTGAAATGGTGTCTTGTGATGTAACATGGATAATGAAATTGATTGGAAACCTCAATGTGAAGTTTGGAAGTTTCGAGTCTTGTGTTCAATCATTGCCCCAAAAATAGAAATTGTGAAAGGAATGAGAATTTAGTTATTTTGATGTTTCCATTGGATTTTATGTGAAAAGCTGAGTGGGAGTAGTTTTGGATGAGAATTTTGGAACCATTAGAAACTTAGGTTGAAAACTAGAAATTCTGTTAAGTGAGAATTCTGTGTAAGGGAGCTAATTTACATGGTGTTTTGAAATAGCAACGTTGTCAAAAAGTTGTGAAACTTTCCAGTTTTCTAGTAGTCATTGCAAGCTTTAAAATGATGTAAAGTTTGTGTCATTTTGATGTGTGTATGAAAAGTTATGGTCATTAGAAGTCAGCCAAGAAATAGGTCACTTCTTGCCCACAGCCAAAAAGTGTCTGACAAGTTCTTAGCCGCGGCCCAAAACTCTTTGACCTATTCTTGGTCGCCGCCAACCACTAAAATCTAAGGCTTTGCATTTTCAAAAGATGGTTTCTGGTCTAGTTCTCCCCAACCCTTTAGGCTTTTGTTTGAGCATCTAGAAGCCACCTAAAGGCCTCAAATGATAACTAACCCCAAGTGTTTTGGAGTCATTTAATTATTAAAATAGGGAATAACTCGTCATCCTTGATCATGATTTATAGGACTTGTCATGCGCTCTGAGCGTGAGAAATCGGTGCCTGAGCGTAAACGGAAAGAACAAGCTAGTGACTCTTTCTCTTATATCACGTATAATGTTTATATATTTGTGCTTATCATTGAATTGTGATGAATGAGAAGGCTGCCATGAATACAACAAAAGTTGTCATTATTGTGAATACAATGAAAGCTGTCATAAAGGCCATATGGTGGGACGAATGTGAATATAGTGAAAGCTCTTTTTATTGTGAATACAATGAAAGCTGTCGTGAAGGCCATGTGATGGGACGAGAGAGTATACGGCTGTGAAAGCTGTCGTCAATATGAATACAGCCTTGAGAGCTATCGTTTTTGCGTCGAAAGTCACAAATGTGATTGCTGTTGTGGATGCTGTTGTGTTGTTGCTTTGTGATAATTGCTTACATGCTTTATTTATTATATATCATATGAGTGAAAATGTTACTATTGAGATTCCTATGATTCTCATTCTTTCCAATGACTAACCTACACCTAGAGCAGATGGATCAAAGGAGAAGTAGGTGAACAAGGGCGGCTAGTGCTTTGGAGATTAGAGTTTTGTTAGTTGGTTATCATATTTTTGGGTAAATGTATATATTATAGTTATAAATCCTATGTAGTGATGGTAGATGTATCTATCGTAGAATTGTATAGTTGTATGTAATCCTCGGTATGGGAATTGAGAATGGGCGATCATGCCCTGTAAACCCCTATCAGTGAATGAATGAAACCCGGGAATTTGCTGGGAAATTTTGTTATGCACTTTGATATTATGAATGGAACAAAATCAAACAGGCCTAATAGATTTGAAAAGTGTAAGTAAGACCTTATCAATCATGTTTTGAAAAGTTTTTGAAAACCCACTTTTGCACAAGTCCGAATCTTGTCTTGAAGTCCGGGCCTTTAATGAGTTTTAGACTATTCTTTAGTCTCTCCTTTATTTTATGACATGTTTTCAAACCTTATTAACGGTTGCCAAGGAAGGGGGTTATAGCCGGTGTTGACGTTTTTGCCCTTTGAGCCATTTTCTTCTGCTAGAATATTTTTAAATTTGGAGAAAGTGGTGATATTCAAAAGAATCTCAGTAGTAACATACAACCAGTTATATAAAATGTGATAAATACATATGCTATATACCATGTAATGAAACATAGTAATAATGCAAACAACATGGCATGTACATATGAGTCAGGGCTACCCCCTCACCATTCGTACACCTCAATTGGGTTCTTGCTCACAACCAGGTAAATGTTCCTCCACGCAAAATAGTATTCATCATACTTATAACTGAAGATCGCATAAACAAAGCATATAAACATTCACATAATATATGAAAGATAGAGTTACAACCTTAAATCCCTTTTTATACGCAAAACGGATCTTGAACTCGGTCTGAGCTCGGGCTAGTAGTTTGGTCCTAAAATTCCAAATTTACAATAAATGAGTTATTACTCATTGATGTATTTTTTCCTAAACACATTTTGTTGGTTATCTTATGCAGTTAAAGTGTTTTCTACACAATCAATTCTGTACAGTGCAGTTTCACAGTTTTCTAGATAACTTGTAGATTTTTAGTCAACTTCGAATATTCATAATTAATTATAGGAAATTCCAAATTAACTATTTCCAAAGCCTATGTATAGCTCTCTAAAATGTACCCAAGGCTAGTCACTGTTATCACATTTTCCCTAGAAATTCGCCAAATTTCCTCTATTCTAGATTACATTCCAGAAACAGGGAACACCATTGAAAATTCATATCTTTTAGTATACTAGTCCAAAAATTATGATCCACCAATCAAATTAAAGCTTTACATCTCTACTTTACTTCTAGCAAATTACAAAATATTTAGACTAGGTTTGGCCAACGAAATTCAAGCACAATCAGACTGCCTCAAGTTAAACAAATCAAATAACATTTCCCCTTAACTTCAATAAATTTCAAATTTGCATGCAAATTTCCAAAAATCATGAACACATATATTCCTACTCAATTTTCACTTCTAAATGCAATGGAACCATCCGAATTTTGAAATTCCAACTCTACCTCTAGGTTCTGCTTCTAGCCAAAACAATAGAAGGAAAAAGGGAAAAACATGTTTTCATGCAATCAAGCCACAAACACCTTCCTTTCGACTCCTAGTCACATGATTAATCATTTAAACACTAAATACACATGATTCATGGAAATTTTGACAGCATAACCCCTCAGGGCTTCATCTTTCCATTTTCGCAAAACAACCAAATCCAAGCCAAACACAACAACAATACATAAGGCAAGAGGATCAAAGTTTGGGAGATTACCTTTTGATTTTCCAACTTTCTCTCTCTACACGCCTCTACCCTCTCTCTCTTCTCTCTTGATTTTGCTTGCTACAAGCCATTTTCATGAAGATATGAAGGTTAGAAGTGATCTTACATGAACTAGAAGGCTTAAACACCAAGATTTCAACCTACTTACCTTGGGTTTTCCTCTTGAGCTATCTTCTTGCTTCTCTCTTCTTGCTTCACTTTCGTATGATTCTCCCTCTTCTTTGGTTCAGCTTCAACAAAAAATATGAGCTTAAAGGAAAGAGAAAGGCTTAAAAAAATATCACCTTCATCTTTCTCTTTTTATTATATTTTATAGCTAATAAGCACATGCTTTGTTTAATTGATCATCATCTTTTCTCTTTCCTCATTGTCCTTGACCAAAATGCACTCTTCAAATGGTAAAAAATATTCCCTTCAATTAACACAATTAACCTCTTCCACATAATTTTTAATTGGAGTTGCAATTGTTGACCTAGTATCAACATATTATTTTTTCTTTTAACCATTGCCAAAAATTGCTTCAAATACTAATAAATCCTCAATCGGTTGTTTTTCCCTTTATCTCTTTTTGGATGAAAATGAGTAAATAATCAGGGAAAAATACTTGCCTCTTGCTTAATGTGGCAAATTACCATTTTCCCCTTAGATTTTGTGATTTTTACACAAGCTAACATAATTTTCATCAAACTTTGTGAATTCATATCTTATGTATAAATATCCAGTTGATGTTATTCCAAAGGTTTCCTTATTAAGTCTACTTCTAAGGAAAAATATGTTTGTTAGCCAATTAGTCGCACATCATTCCTAAAATTCTCATTTATTGGACATTGTCATAGAATCTTGGGCTAAATTAAAAAATGCATAACTCTTAGCGTACAGGTCCAAATAACTCATATGACGTATCAAATTAAAGCTTGCAATGTCTACTTTCATTATGGAAAATTTCGTATTTATTGGACATCTTTAGTTTATTCAAAACCACATGACAATCTAATTGCCTTGTAGGAATTTCATTGGCAGCATTTTCCATTTCACCAAAATTCACCATTTATTCTATTTATTGAAATAAATATACACTAGATATTTGGTGTATGGATTTTGGGATATTACACTCAGGACTAATCAATTCTGGTTCATCATCTAAGGGTTTGACAAGGGGATCTACTTTAGTAAACACAACATGAATAGATTCTTCAACAACACAAGTTCATGTATTAAAAACTCTATAAGCTTTACTTCTATTTCAATATCCTAAAAATATACCTTTATCAGCTTTGGGATGAAATTTCTCCTGATTATCCTTACCATTATTGTGGACAAAGCACTTACATCTAAATAGTGTAGATGGCTGAGGTTTTGGAAGCTTCATACAGATTTTTTCCAAGCTTTGATATGATATAAGCTCTATTGGAGATGTAGCTGGCAGTACTCATTGCATCAGCCTAAAACACTTGTGAGACTTCTTTCTTATTAAGCATTGCTCTAACCATTCCAGTAAGGATTCTATGCTTCCTGTAACCCCCTGCCTTTAAACACGTAATTATAATTCGATAACACATATTTAAATCGGATTAAAGACATTGGATGCTTTAACCTCGTTTTAAACTTTCTGTCTCACAGTAAAATTTTTACAAAACTTTCAAAACTCTTTTTTTTTCCATCCAGGTCTCAATTTCAATATTCGAATATAATTACCTGTGCAGTTAATGTACATTCAATCATATCAGAGTGTATAACCGCATCCCCGGCAACTCCCGGGTTCTATGCATAAAAACCTGAAGGTTTATAAGTATACACTAGGGGATTACACAACCAAAATCGAATGTAGTGTTCCTGATTCAGAATATACAGTAATCCCAAGTTCAAAATACTTAACCAACGTTTCCAACTCAACTATATACCCCCAAGGGCCCTAATTGCTCCGGGTTGGCCGCTTCTCCTTTGAACCACACGCCCTGTCTGAAATGTTAGTCATAGGAAAGAATGAGATTCGAGAGAATCTCAGAAGTAACAAACCACTCACACAATGCATAAACACAAAGTATGTACATAAATCACAAACAGCAACAACAGCATCAATCTCAAAGATACATGGTTTTCACCACAAACGACAGCACTCACGGCTGTATACACAATACGACAGCTCTCGCTGTAATCATAATCACGACAGCTTACGCTGTAATCACAATAACGACAGCTTATGCTGTAAACGACAGCTTGCGCTGTAAACGACAGCTATCACCAGCTATAACCATAGCAGCATCAAAGATTCATCACAGAATATTGATAACACACACATACAGAGTATTACACATAGTATAAGAGAGAGAGTCACTACCTTGTCCTTTCCTGACGTCCTTCGGCGCAGTTGGCTCCCGAGGGCGGCAAATATCGAATCCTACAATTCCAAATGCACCATTTAGACACTTCCATAGTGTTACTTGGGGTTATATGAGTCTATAATGAAAATTTTCAAAAATACCCCCGGGGACCCGGCCCGGGCCCGCCGTACCCGATCCGGCTGTACTTTTCTTGAAATTTTGACATGGGCTATCCTGACATATTTTCGCCCAAGGAATCCATTTCTGGACTCAGAATTATCAAATTCAATGTCAAATTATGAAATTGCCCTTGGCAGCCCTACTTTTAGGGTTTTAGGGGTGTTTCCGTAATTATGCTTTCTCGGCCTTTTTTGAAAAAGTGCCCAACTGTAACCCCACCTATTTTCGCCCACTGAATCCAATGGAGTCATCAAATCATTGAAAATCCGACTCTAAGACCCATTTACAGCCTTGGCCGAAATATACATGTTCTCCGGGAAAAATTGGGGTTTTACGATTTCGGCTCCGTAAACGCGTTCCTTTCTACTCCTAACCACTTTATTCACTATTACATTAGGTTATAACTACCATTTGAACCAAAATTGGGCAGCATAGCCCTTAGGAAACTCAATTTCCAAACTTTAAAACCAATGGCAATCCGGCAAAATTTCACCGATTAAATTGCCCACAGCAGCCAGAATAAGCAATATACGAAAGTTTGGAAGTTACCTCAAGCTCCCTCTGGTTTTTCCCAAATTTGGCTGAACCCTAGCCTCTTTGAAACACCAAATTTTGAGCTTCACAACCTTAAAGAATAAAGAGGAGTAGCTTAGAGTCGGAATTATACGTGTTAGGAGCTAGATCGTCGGAGAAATCGGCTTACCTTGCGAGATTTCTTCCTCTTTTTCTCTCTTTTCTCCAAGCTCTCTTCACGTCTTTTTTTTCTCTGAAATGGGTCGGGAATGGCTGATCAAGATGATGGAATTGCTTTTAATTCCATGTTGATGTCACCTTACCACATGATGATGTCATAATTTCTAATTTCACATTTTCGGATTTTCTGGCAGATTTTCTGCCCAACTTTGAAAAATCATAACTAATTCTAGAAAAATCTAAATGAGGTGATTCCAAAGCCAAATGAAAGATATTTAAGTCCTCTTCATAGGAAAGATATTGGCCATTACTGAAAATCACCACAAAATTCCCAGAATTTAAATCTTTGCATACTGTTCCAGAAAATAATTAATTTCGCTGGGCAAACTTCAAAAATCCAAAACTCTTAGGTCACAAATCAAAATGATACAAATTATATGTTCATTTTGAAGCTTGACATGTGAACTTTAATACTGGAAAATTTCAGAATTTTTAGACACCATTTGCCTATTTAAAACGTCCATACAAATTGGCTGCCCTGTACAGAGTTTCAATGGACAGAGTTTTCAACTTTTACACGATTGTTCCCAATGGTTCCAATTTCACAATAAACACTCTCCCCACACGAATTTTCACAAGAAAGCCATTGGAATCATTAAAATATCCAAATTCCCATAACACATTCTCCAAAAGTGTTTATTCAACAATAATTATATCCACTTTTAAAGTCATTAGCCCTTAATCACTTTTTGGGATATTACACTTCCTTTCTACAACACCATTTTGTTGAGGAGTCCTTAGTGCTGAGAAATTGTGTTCGATGCCAATCATATCATAGTAATATCCAAATGCTTGATATTCAAATTCTCCTCCATGATCTGTTTTAATTGTTGCAATGGACATACATTTCACATTTTGCACTTTCTTGGCAAAAATAATAAATTCACTAAAATTTTCACCTTTTGATGATAAAAAGATAGTTCATGTAAACCTTGAGAAATCAACAATGAATAAGGTAAATAGGTTTCCACCAAGGCTTTTAACTCTTGCTAGTCTAACTAAATCTATGTGGAGTTGTTGTAATGGTCTTTTTGTTGATATTTCCTTCTTGGTTTTGAAAGAGGATTTAGTTTGTTTTCCCTTTTGACAAAAGTCACATACTAAATCATTTTTAAAGTTCAATTTAGGTAAGCCTATCACCAAATCCTTTTTGATAAGCTTATCTAATTGATGCACATTTACATGTGCTAATCTTTTATGCCACAACCAACTTTCATTAGTATTACTGAGAAAACAATTTTCAGAAATATGATTGTTGATATTAAGAGTATACCAGTTACCTTCCATTGTTGCTTTGATTTTTACCTTAAGTTCATCCTTTTTGATAGTTATGTCCTTCTTGCTGACTATAAGACATTCCTTAGAGTCAAAGATGGCCCATTTATCTTTTTTAGTATCTTGACTTACACTCAGCAGGTTATGACATAATCCTTCCACATAATAGACATCTTTGATTTGAAGACCATTTTCAGTGCCAACTTCTCTTATCCCAACAATCTTTCCAAATTGGTTTCCTCCAAACTTAACTTTTCCTCCTTCTTTTGGATTTATGGAGCTAAATCTTTCTTTGTCACCAGTCATGTGTCTTGAGCATCCACTGTCTATGTACTATTTGCTGGTTTTGGATGCTTTAAGATATACCTACAATCAAATATATTTAAGTTTTAGGTACCCATATCTTTGTGGGTCCTTTTGGATTAATATGAATCACTTTAAGAACATGCGATCCTTTAAGTACCTATTTATAAGTTCCTAATCTACCTTCCATTTTTTGAAAACATGAGGAAGTATAGTGACCCATTTTATTGCAGAAATTGTAATGTGTAAAAAGGATTTGATATATGTACAGAATGTTAAAAATAATTTTAATATGCTTTGCCTCTTATTTTGTCTGATTTAAGATTATATACAATACCAAATTGATCATTAATGTTGGGATTTCAAAATGACATTTAGCATTTCACTTCCTTTAGAAAATTTTTCTAGAGTCTTAGTGAGATCAGGAATTTCTTTTGTAAAAAAGAATAGTTTTCACAATTCTTTTCAAAAGGTTCCTTAAGTTTTTCTTCAAGAATGTTATTCTTCTTTTTGTAGGTAACCAATTCTTTAACTACTTTGATAAATTTAGAATGTAAAGCATTATATTTGGAATGTAATTCATCGTAAGTAGGGTCAGAATCAATTACCTCTTCCTCTTTGACTCTTCTTAAGCAACTAGACATATATTGGCTGCTTCTTCTTCATCACTATCTTCGTGTGAGGAGCTATCTCCCTATATTATAGATATAAATGCTTTCTTTTTGTTAAAGAATTTTATTTTTTTCTTTTCTTTGTTCATCTGAAGCTCTGGGCTTTTTTACTTGATGTGACTTGGATTTTTACACTATATTACTTAGTCTCCTTTTTGTTGCTGGTTCCCCCTTTCTGGAAGTTTCTAAATCCCTGGCCTCTCTTATTGAACTTCTTGAATCTTTTTACTATGAATCCCATTTCATCATCATCAAGATCTTCCTCATCTTCTTGATTCTTTTCTTCTTTTATCACATTCCAAACTAGGCTTTTCTTTTTCTTGTCATCGATCACTTCTAGTTCTCGTTTGAACTTTAATTTGCTTTAATATTTGGAAAGACTTCCGAATAATAAAGCTATTGACTGCATTGATTCTCCTTTAGCTTCTTCTATTACTATGACTTTTGCTTCCCATTCTTTTAAAATAATGTTCAATATCTTTCTTACTTGCTCCATCCATACATATTTCCTGCCACTATATAATCCATAAAAAATTGATACAAAGTATATGATTATATTACAGGAATTCGCACAGGAACTTGTACATAATATTTACAAACTTTAAAATAATAAAAAGCCTGCAGGTAACCAACATCAACACTTAAACTAGACTGGAACCTTCAGTTACTGATAATTACAACTTTGCCCTTAGAGCCGCTTCCTACTATGAAATAAATTGTACATTATGGAAAGGGGTGAGATTTATACGAATCTCAGTAGTAACAAGCTATCAATCATATAAAATGTGATAAATAAATATGCAATGCGCCACTTAGTGTAATAGAAAATTCATGCTGTGACATATGTGTGCACACTGTTTAGGGCCAAATGATTGTTTGGAACCCTACTTGTCTATCACCTCAGTTAGGTCTCAGACTACAACTAGGTGATGTTCATACTTTGTATATCATAGCTAGGTCCCAATAGGCCAGCTGATACTTGTGCTTTTCCCACTGGACTATACTTGAGCTTTTCCCACTAGATCGATACTTGTGCTTTTCCTACGCCATAGCTATATATTGTGCCCCAGGCACTATTCTATCATAGAATATGGCATACATGTAGCGTACAAACAATCACATAATTTATGAGAGATAGAGTTACTACATGAATTGCCCTTTCCTTTCCTGTCTATCGACCCACTATCCTTTGTCCAGAAGCAGTACTTGATTGGAAAAGGCCAGAAACTATTTTTGAGATTCATAATTTTTGGGGTCTTGCTGGTTATTACCAGAGGTTTATTCAGAACTTCTCGCATATTGCATTGCTGATGACCAAGCTCACGAGGAAGGATCAACTGTTTTTGTGGGATGAAAGTTGTGAGTGAAGTTTCACTAAGCTGGAGGAGAGATTGACTACGGCACCAGTATTGATTATACCTGATCCCAGTGAGGCTTACATCATGTACAGTGATGCGAGTAAGCAGGGGTTAGGGTGTGTCCTGATGCAGTAAGGACGTGTGGTGGCCTATGCCTCTCGACAGCTGAAACCGCATAAGATGAACTACCCCACTTAAGATCTGGAGCTTGTGGCAATAGTGTTTGCATTGAAAATTTGGCGTCATTACCTGAACGGTGTGACTGTGGAATTGTACTGTGAGCAGGTTACATGACATCTTCCATGTCTCACAGTTTAAGAAATATCACCCCAATCCAGAACGTGTGATCAAATTCGTAGAGCTAGACATGTGAGATGATCTAACATATAAGGTTACCCCTGATAGAATCATCGATCGACAGGAAAAATAGCTTAGGCTCATGAGTTTCACGTTCATCAAAGTTGTTTGGAAGGGATTAACTCCTAGAAAAGTAACATGGGAAGTAGTAGAAGATATGAAGAAGCGTTACCCAAAATTCATGAGCCAGTATATATAGCAAATTTTAGGGACGAAATTTATTTAAGGGCGGAGAGCTGTAACATCCCATTTTTAGTCACCAATATTCCTTGTATTCAATTTATGCATTTAATGGAATAAAATAGTGAATTGTGATGTATAGGAATTTTTACAAAAAAAATGTAATGGCAAAATGGTAATTTGCCAACAAAGCAAGAAGCAACGTATTTTTCCCTTTTCTCTCTATAATTTTGGTTAAATAGGGACAATCAAGGGAAATATATATTTACTTGGTTGATATTAATTTAAGAACAGAAAGAAAACAAGAGCCAAGGAAATTTAGTTTGAAAAGTCAAAGATAAGTGGTAATTAAAGGGCTAAGTATATGGTAATTTCAAGAGGCAATTCGAGAAGCCCATTTGGTCCATTTGGAACCCCTCCATGGTGGCATTTAGTCAAGGAGAAAGAGAAAGAATTAAGCCCAATTAATTATAGATGAGCCTAAGCAAAAGACATGTGCAAATTCTATTAAAATAATATGTCCCAAAAAGTAAGAGAGATATAAAAAGAGATATTTGATAAAGCTTTTATCCCTTTACCTCTTCATCATTTTCGATTAGCTGTAAGGGAATAGAGAGAGAGAGAGAGCTCTAAGAAAAACCTAGGAGCACGAGAAGAGGAGGAAGATTAAGAGGAATCCAAGGTAAGTAGGCTTGGATTTAAGTGTTGTTGATTTCTAATGCATGTAGAACCTCTCCTAACCTTTGATTCTTCTTGGAAATCATATTTAGCAATACAAAATCTAAAGGGAAAAGAGAGTGAATAGGGATTTGAGATTATGATTAAGATCATTACTATTATGATGGTTGTGATAGAATGATATATGGAATGGTAGTCTTGTAAAATGCTTTCAAAAACTATATTGGCTATATTGTTCTCTGTTATGATATATGTTGGGTGTTGTGGAAGAGATATGCTAAAATTATGCCCATTAGCTTTCTCATTCCTAGTCTAGATTTGAGTTGAGTATTTTGGATGGTACCTCCCTATTACGATATAGCGATGGTATCATTAGAAGGGGCAGTATTCTTGAAGTGACTAGCCAACCTTTGGACAAGTATACTAAATTTGATAGGCTGTATCACATCTAGAAGATATAACGAAGAGCATAGGATGGTTCTAATTGTTGAAACTATTATTAAGTATTTTACAAAGGAGAATATTATTATTATGATTCATAAACCTACTTCTCTAACTTACAATCCTTTTTTGCATACTTTATAAATTGATTTTGGTTACTGGGGTTTTGTATCTCACTCCATTGTTGCTAATATTTTTTTATTGAGACTTTTAATCCTGTGAGAGGTCAAGGGAAGCAAATAGAGGCGTAGGCATCATGAGCCTTGTAGGCCTCTCATATATTGATGCAATGTATTGATTTATATATTGCCATTCTAGAGCCTCATGCTTTTGGAATACTATGTTTATTATTGATTTTCTGTTTTTGGATATTTGTTAAATATTGCTAGGTTAGAGGCCTTTATCTGTGCACTTTGACATTTTGGTTGATCCACAATCATATCTTGTATTGGAAATTGTTTTGTGTAGACCTTTTATTGTGGAGTTCAACATGAAAAAACTTGTGGGCTTTGTTTTCTTTTGTTTGTCCATGATTGATGGATTTTCTATAGTAGGTTTATGGGTAGGATCTGCCTTAGGTCCCCAATATATTTTCTTGAAAGAACTTATTTTCAATTATCACTGGTTAATAATGTTTTGTCAGATCATCATAGATAATTGTTGTTTGTGAGAAAGGGACTTTTCACATAACCTTAGGGAAGTCATTCAAGCTAGCATGAGATTGAAAACATCAAAACAAGAACCTTTTTAAAACTTTATTTTCTGGTAAATCTGGAAATTCTAAAAACTGTCAATCAACTTTGAATATTTATATCTAATTATAAAAATATGGTTTCAATATGGTCTAAGTCTCATTTTAAAGCTTAAAGAGTCCTTAATTTGGAAAAACTACCAAATAGAACTTTCACGGGTCCAAATGGTACAATTTATTATTTCCCCATAATCTTTTTTGTGCCTAGAAACTTCAAGTTTATGTTTTTTTTTCATTGGGGTTGTATAACTTCAAAGATTTTTGTTTTTAACTCATTGGAAATCTATGCATGTCTAGTATTTTACATGAAAAGTTTGAATCAAATTCTTTCCATTTAGTATGATAGATAGTGTAATACCCCAAATTTTAAAACTTGAGGCTAGAGAATTAGCCTGAAATAAGTGGTCTGCTAAGTCCCGGTTTAGCAAGATCCCAAATTGTGATTAAGGATTAATGACTCCAAAAGTAGATGTGATTAGTGATAAATGGACCCTTTTGGAGATTATGATGTGAACTATGATTCATATGCACTGTGAGCAGCGCTGAGACCCTGTATGTAAGCTCAATTATGGATTAACATCTAAATTGACTTAAAATAGAGGGGAGGGCGCATTGTGGAAGGAAAGGAATGGTATGGTGTGTTTGGTGGTGATTCAAGAGGAATTGTCATAATCAGGGGCAAAATGGTAAAGTTACCGACCAATTGGCCTGTTACCAAAGAGGAAACTCATTGGTAACTTGAAGATCAATGGTTGAGATTGATTTGTGCAATAGATCAAGGGGTGGAATCATGTGTGGATGTGCCTATGTGAGCTCATGGATGGTGTGGTAAGATGTTGACATGTGGCACTTTGTGGACCCTTGGATCTTAGTTAAAGATTTCAACTCATTCGTCTCTCCTCTCTTTTTCTAGTCGGCCAACAATTGGGGCAAGGGAAAAAACTGCATTCTCTTCATCATTTTCATCTCATCTTCACTATCTCTCTTATGCTCCATTGACAGCAAGCTTGAAGGAGGAAAGAGAAAAGGAAATGTGAGGTTTTAGCCTTGTAGATGTCCTCTAATGCTTAAACACCCTTCTATAATGTTGTTCATAGTGATGGGAGCTTCATTTCTATTGTTTTAGATTCTTGATTGGAGATGTTTGGGAGCTTGTGAAAAATGAGAAAGATGAAGAATCAAAGAATTGGTTTGGGAAATAGGAAGAGGTGAGTATTTGAAGCCTTTTGATCTAAGTTTTGTGAATTGTGGATGAGTTTTGTGAATTGTGATTTTTTCCCTGATTTTGTGGTAATTTCAAAATGCATGAATTGTCATGTGTTTTGAGGTGGAATTGGTGTTTTATTATGTTACATGTTCATTGGAATTTGTTTGAATTGGTTTAGAACTTTGGAAAGTAAAGAATTGCAATGTGAGTTTGAATTGTGATTTGTGTTGACATGTTGTGATTATTGGTGAAACATGTCAACTAAATGTGAATTTGGTTGATTTGGTATTTCAAATGGATTCCTTATGAAATTTTGTGTGATAATGATGTTTAATGTGAAAATTGGGATCATTGGAAACAAATATTCCAAAACTAGAAATGCTGCCATTGAAAGTCTATTCTGGGCAGTCAGTTTGCACGAAAGTTTTAAATGCCCAAGTGGTCTCTAAAAATTCTGAAACTTTCTAGTCTTGAATTTCACATTCCAAGCTTCAAAATTGACATATAATTTGTGTCATTTCATTTTGTGAACTTGGAGTTATACCTGTCCAAATTTTGATGACGAATTTGGACATAATTCTGGAGCAGTATGGATATTTGTGTAATTCTGTATTTCTGTGGTTATCGAAAGCCTAGATTCATATTTTTCCTATGAAGAGGACTTATATATATTTCATTTGGCTTTGGGATCACCTCATTTAAATTTTTCTATAATTAATTATGAATTTTTGAAGTTTCCTTCGCTGCAGCAGAAAATCTTCGCTGCAGCACAAAAGTTTCTGTGTGCGTTTTGGCCGCAGCCCGAAATTCTTGGCTGTAGCCAAAAACCTTTTATGCACGTTTTGGCTACAGCCAACCCCTATTTTTAGTATTTTGTGATTTTGGAAGGTGATTTCCAACCTAGTACTTCTCAATCATTTAGGCTTTCGTTGAGCTTATTATAGCCACTTAAAGGGTGTGAATGATAACCAACTTTAAGTATTGTGAAAGTAAGGATTTGGAATCAAGATTGACCCTATGTCCTTGATTTTGTTATAGGGTTTGATATTTGCTCGGATCGCGAGTAACCGATGCTAGAGCTTATGTGATAAGAATAAGGGTAGGGAACGTACCTCTCCTGCATGTATATGATATTTGTGTGGGTATTGATGCATGTTATTGCTTTGCTTGATTATGTGAAACATTTATAAATGATTTGTAGCTATGTTTCAATTTATGCTATGGCCATATGTATGTTGTTCGATGCATTGAGCTTACAGATTTGTCATTGTGTGTAAGCATGAGTTATGCAAGCATGTCATGCATTAAACATCTATCTTGCATGCATATTGGTAATATTTACCTACTAAGATTCTCTTAAATCTCACTCTCCCCTACCAACATTTTAGACAAAGTAGGTGGAATCCAAGACGGAGCAAGCAACCATGGGCGGCGATGACTCCTTCGAGTTGTAATCTTGTGATAGTTGGTTATTAATGCATGTTTGGATTAAGTATATTTGGGTATATGATTGTATAGGTTGGAATGTATATTCGAGTATGTATTTGGTATGAGAATTTGTGTAATCCCCTATTTGAAAAATGGTAAAGGGCGGATGTGCCCTGTAAAGCTTGGATTAATGTAAGAAATCCTGGATTGCCGAAAATTTATATTGTGTACTCTATAGTTATACGAATGTGATTTATCTTCGCATAGTAATTATATTCAATATGTGAATATGAGACCAGGTCAATTAGCTTTTGAAAAGTATTTGTGAAAACCCTATCTCAAGGATGGGATTGTGAATGAGTTTTAATAATTATTGGTCTCTATTTCACTTGAATTGTGTATTTCGGATATAATTACGGAGGGGGTTGTAGATAGATTGTGAAATAAACATTACACAGATTAGGATCTCAGAAACAACACTTAACTTATATAGCATTTAACATGTTCTTTGGCTATATCTTGCCAAAAATATTATCTGTCATACCCTTATCTTATTTTCAGCTATTTTAGATTATTTGTGGAAAATGATACATAGTTCGGTGGGCAACAAAGGAATAGCATAAATATATTGATAATATGTGCATGATTACAAACATTTCTTATAGGGGTTTGTACATGATAATTACGATCAATGTAGCCGCATAGGGCTATTAGGGTGTCTAAACTCGTTCCAGTTAAATAGATATGACTTCCCGTTATTTTTCTACCACTGTATTCCCCTAGTACTATTCTCTTCTTTGTTCTTAGCATAGTTTCTATTTTCACCTGTCTAAATTGTTGGTAGAGGAGGGTGAGATTAGGAGAATCTTAGTAGGAAATAGTTACCATAATGCATGCATGATAGATGCCATGTGCATGATACGTTAGCTTTAACTAGATGCATGGACCATAATGACGTTTCTACATGTTTAATGTTTCATGTAACAAGCTATGGCATAAGTAATAACAGAAATAGAGCTTCATTTATTCAAATATGCTCTACACAATCAAATAAAGCAATCATATACATCACTACACAAGCAAAGATATCAAATACATGCAAGGTAAGTCCCCTACCTTAAATCATTTTCCACCTTGAATTATGTGCCTCATAAAGCATGTCGTAGCTCAGCTCTCCACTCGGTCTTAGAATTCCAATTGTACCATTTAGACACTTCCATAGTGTTTCTAGGGGTTATATGAGTCTATATTAAGAAATGACCAAAATGAGCCCGGGGCCCAGTCCGGTCCCACAGTACTGGGTCCAGCTCCTCTATCCTAAACTCCTCTTGGCCAAAACATGTTAAGGGAAAAAGGAAAAATACAATTTTATGTTTTAACACCTAAAGCTTAGTCCTTTCTACTTCTAATCCCTTGTTAAACCATTTAAACACATACTATCCATGAATAGATGAAATTTGGGCAGCATAACCCCTTAGGGTTATCACTTTCCAATTTTACAAATTCAACCAACATACACCAAACCAAACCAAGCCAAGAACATCATCAACAACAACATACTTCCATAAAGATTGAAGTTTTAGAAGTTATCTTGGTTTCTTTGTCTTCCTCTCTCAAAATTGTCCTCTCTCCCTCTCTTTAACCCTGATGTTTTTGCTTGCTACACCAACATTTTCATGAAGAATAAGAGAGGTTAGAAGAGAGATTATACAAGGAGTAAGGCTTAGGAACTTGAAAGGACAAGTCTTACCTTTGATCTTCTTCCTTGAGCTCTTCCTTCTCTAAGTTTTCTTAAGCTCATTCTCTCTCTATTTGGTAGAGAACGATGTGAAATGGGAATGAAAAAGATGAAGAAAGCCTAATAAAATATCTTTATATTCCCTTAATTATTATGATCACAAAATGACATTTATGACACCCTATACTTGGCTTTATCTCATGACACATTCTTTTTCTTCTCTCCTTAATGCTTGGCATGAAAATGGCTAGGAAAGAAAGGGACACTTTAAAATGCCCTACCACCTTCCCTAAATTAATAAATGATGGCTTATTTTATTTATGAAATCAACTTTTACTTGGTTTTATCTTCTTCCAACTTGTGTCATACATTTCCATTCAATTTGAACTAATTTCCAATTCTTCCCTTGGCCCATGAACACGCCATTTAAGGGTCCTTTATGACCCAATTGAGCTTTTTTCAATTATCTCAATGAATTGGTCAACATATAATACTTTATTAAACTTTTGCATGTGCTCTCTTTTTCACAAATTCGTATTTAATTGTTTGGCTTAAGATGATGCCACTTGGCATACTTATCTTCTAAGTAAATATTTTCCTCCTCCCAAATATCTACCAATAAAGAGAAAATATGATCTTTTACTTTATTCCACAATTTACACAATTGTCATCACATATTATTTTCCAATTTTGCACAATTGGCAATTTTAGCAGATTTTCTGACCAGATTTTGAAAAATCATAACTAAATTTGTAGACATCGTATCAAAGTGATTCCAAAGTCTATGGAACCCTTATTGAGTCCAGGTTCAAGGAAAAATATAGTCTTTTACTAGTTGGAAGCACAAGATTACCAGATTTTCAATCTTTGCATGCTATTCCAGAAAATAATCAATTTTGTTGGCCAAATTTCAAAAATTCATGACTTTTTGTATATTGCTCTAATTGTGTCATATGGCCTATCAAATTAAAGCTTAAGATGTCTACTTTTACCCTATACAAGTTCACAATTTTTGAATATCATTTGTTCAATAAAATGCAGTGTACAACAGTACTAACTCACTGGAAGCAATGAAACGGAATGCACTTGCAATTCCAACAAATTCCATTTATGTATACAAACTTCCCATAATCTTTAATTCACTATTTTATTCCCTTTAATACCTCAAAGATATAAGAAACATTAGGGAATAGGTTTGAGACACCTGCTAAACCAGGGCTTAATAGTCTACTTAATTTAGGCTTATTCCCAAGCCTTCAATCCCAAAATTCGGGATATTAAATTTCTCCCCCTTTTCAATAAATTTCATCCTCGAAATTTGAACTTCTACAACTTGGGGATTAATCATATCTCATTGTAAAAGTCATCACTAGGTTGTTCATACTTATAAAGCATGCACCATAATTTACCTGATGTGTGTGGTTAAACTACCTATCAACTCTTACATATGCAGCACGTTCTGTACTCATTGGACATCCAGCCCATTATTGTACTAATTGTCCATCAGGATGCTCAGTATATTATCCTAGGCCTAATTTCCTTGTTAGAACACTACCCCAATATATTTAGCCTTATAACGTATCTCATTCTATTATCATGTGCAGGCTCATAAGCCATGCAACACCATAATCATATTCAATCTATCTCTTTCATCTGCAAGCTAATCAAGCATGCAATACAATCACATATCCTCATCACATATCTCATATAGTATTCTTATTCATTACCTATTCCTTATGCAGTATATAGTGTGCAATCAAACCCAGTACATACTGGTCATTTCCCACAGCGCTTGGTTTCTTAGGCCTCATAGCCTCTTCGACACTTCACCTAGATTCACGCAATCACCTTTTTATTATCACACCCCGGTCCAGCACTCTGGGTAATCAGGTCCCTCACACCCCAGTCCAGCCCTCTGGGTAATCAGGGGTGTGACTTGTGGCACTCACAGTCCGACCTACTCCAGGGTAGTCAAGAGCCTAAAGGATATCCACCTTTTTTTTATGTAACGGCCCAATCCTTACCCCACCTAACGATGTCTGTTGGATGTCCCTCACCCCACCTAACGAGGTCTGTTGGGCTAGTGAGCTAGCCATGGTTTACTTTATTAGGTTCCTCCCATTGTTAGAATCATTATACACCAAAACTTTTGGTCACACTAGTCTAATGTCATCGCACTGGCATCAACCATAGTGCCAGACACACATGTCCTAAAGCCTAGGCACATCGCCCTATGCCAACTTGCACATCAAGTCTTACCACCTTAAACCTTGGCTCATAACAATTTTCAAACATATCACATTCTGTCAACATAAGGACTTACTAGGCCATCAGGTCTTATGGCTTAAGCACATACAATTCATCATCTTTACTGAATACATATCAAGACTAACAACCTCGAACAAATCATTGGTGCCTACAGATTAAGCATAAATTTACCATGATTTCGTTATCTATTATGAGGTCTATTCCTTATATGAGCTTTAATAATGTCAGGATGATTTAATAAGAGTCCCATAGGAACCTCCCGTGACACCTGACAGCACCCACAATCTGTATTCCTTTATGCCCACTCTTGGTCCGTTTCAACTTAAATCATTCTATGCCATCTCATATGGACTTCCACTATTGGTCTAGCTCTAGGCATGTTCATAAACTTTACTTCCCTTATCGGGGTACTCTACCCACATTATATAAGGAATTCAAAAGCTACTAGTACATTTGACTTTTTGTCTCAACCCTGAGACCATATTTCATGGATACTCTTTCTTCTATCAAGAACTACTCTCATTCAATAAGGGAATACTCTATTATGAAGATATTTTCCTATGCTAGATTAGCAACTAGCAACCATGAGATATATAATACACATTTCGATTCATTTTAGTACCATGTTCTAGTATCTCAGACCTTCCAGGTCAAATCAAATTCCTAAGAATTAGTTCAACTATTAAGTTTGATTCTTTTATCCCAATTCAACTCTAAGAAACTCAACACTAACTGAGTCGGGAAATCACTTTCCTCAACTCCACAAATCATCATTAGCCCAACACCATTCTGAATATATCCGCTAGTCTAAAGACACATTGATCTCCTAGGTCTTGAGGCCTCTGGACATATCATCAACCTTTATCTCATTTAGCCGAGGGTAAGATCATATAGCCGAGGGTCTCTAACCCAAATCTTAGGTTCATCATGACATCTAAAACCTTAACATAACATACATTGAACTCATTTTCCTCAATTATACTTAAGAGGTTCACTGAGAATCAGGATTAATATCTAAGCTCCAAGGTATTTAGGTAACATCCGCAAAACGTTACTGAAGGTTCAACACTATCCATAAGGTTCACAAGGTCCAAACTTCTGTCATGTTTCAGAACCATAGTGCAACCAATTCACATTTCGACATAAGCACTATTTCAGTTTAGATCTAATTCAGGCCTATCATCAACCTTTAGTATCATTAGAGTGGATCCTTTAAGGTCAGTATGCGGTATGATCACCACTCATTATATAGCACTGTATATCGTATGTACATCCCTTTGACCCCCACAATATTACTAAGGATCATTATCTAGCATGGAGAAACTTCAAAACAATTACTATGCTACAAATTGCTATAACCCTATCAAATGGGCCTTTTTGGGCGTATTAACCATGACAGAACTGTCCCGATTTAAAATCAATACTTACATCATCAATATCTACATGCATCTAAGCACCTTTTAAATCATCTAACTTAAATGATCATTAGTCATAGAGAAATTTCAAGACAATCACTATTCCTTAAATCTCTATGACCTTGTCGACTCAACTTCCTAGAGGGTCACCCATCCTAGATTACCATGGGTCAATCATGCTTAACTTTCGTATACCCGTGCCAAAACATAGATAATGGCTTTATCCGCTCCTGACCATTAGTACCCTAAGGCTACCTTTATGTTAATGTCTTGTCAATTGTCTCTGGGCATAAGAATACCGTGTATGGTCTGCTTATTAGTGCCAGTACATACACAATATCAATTCTGATATCATTATCATAATCGTTACTACTGGTGTTTTGATATCGTCATTACGTGTATCGATTCTTATATCGATCCACTAGTCTCACTGATACTGTTGACTGGGCACTGGTACCTCCTTTATGGTGTTGATTCCATTATTCTCTGATACCGCTGACACCACTCTAATATCGCCAGTACTATCCTGATACCACTTTTACAATCCTGATATCATTATCACTAGTATGGATATTGTTGCTATGTGCACTAGAACCTCTATTACCATCATTTGGGTACTAGTACTACCTCTGCAAGTACTAATATTAATGCTTTCTAATACCTCTGATACTATTATGATACCACTGATGCCACACTAATATCATTACCAGGTGAATTGATACTACCAATACTGCCTTCTAAGTACTGATATCAACTCTGAGTGCCCTCATACCCTTATTCCCTGATACCGCTGGTACTCTCCTGATATCGCTGGTACTTTCCTCAGATCTGTATTACACTACTTGCTACCCTCTGGGTACTTGCTATTTCTCAGGTCTGATTCGCTAATAAGGAAGATACACTCCTTTCGTATCTCCCATCCGTGCATATTTCCTATCATTGTATAATCATGAAAATCTCAGTATACTATCCTGCTGCCAGAACTGCCACTCTGCTAAAACCACTTAGGCTCTTCCATAATTGCTTTCTGATCTGATACCAAAATTGTCACTCCCTTATCTTATTTTTAGCTATTTAAGAGTATTTATAGAAAATGATATGCAGTTTAATGGAAAACTCAGGAATAACATAAATATACTGATAATATGTGCACGATTATAGACATTTCCCATAGGGGTTCGTACATGATAATTACAATCAATAGAGCCACACAGGGCTACTAGGGTGTCTAAACCTGTCTTAGTGAAACAGAGATGCCTTCCTGTCTTTGTTCCACCACTGTATTCCCCTCTTATGGTTCTCTTCTTTGTTCTTAGGATAGCTTCTTCCTTCACCTGGCTAAATTGTTCGTAGGGGAGGGTGAGATTTAGGAGAATCTTAGTAGGAAACAGTTATCATAATGCATACATGATAGATGCTATATGCATGACATGTTAACTTTAACTAGACGCATGCCCCAAAATAACGCTTATCCATGCTCAATGTTTCATGTAATAAACTATGACCCAAGTAATAATAGAAAAAGAGCTTGATTTATTCAAATAGATACTACACAATCAAGTAAGGCAATCACATACATCACTACACAAGTAGATATATCAAATACATGCAAGTAAGGTAAGTCCCCTACCTTAAGCCTTTTTCCACCTTGAATTACGTGCCTCGAAAAGCGGGTTGTAGCTCGGCTCTTCACTCGGTCCTACAATTCCAAATGTTCCATTCAGACACTTCTATAGTGTTTCTAGGGGTTATATTAGTCCATATTGAAAAAGACCAAAATGCCCCTAAGGACCCGGCCCTGCCCTGCCACACCTGGTCCGACCGTACTTTTCTCAAAATTTTGACTAGGGTTATTCTAACTTATTTTCACCCAAGGAATTCATTTCTAGACTCGGAAAAACCAAATTCATTGCCAAATGACAAAATTGCCCTTAGCCGGCCCACTTAATTTTCAGGGGTGTTTTCGTAATTATGCTTTTTTTGCACTTTTCCGAAAAAGTGATAAACTGTAACCCCACCTAATATTTCCTCCTGAACACCATAGAATCTTCAGATTTATGAAAATCCAGCTCCTCCACCCTGACTCCTCTTAGCCAAAACATGTTATGGGAAAATAGAAAAATACAATTTTGTGTTTCAACACCTAAAGCTTACTCCTTTCCACTCCTAATCCCTTGTTAAAACCATTTAAACATATACTAACCATGAATAGAGAAAATTTGGGGAGCATAACCCTTTAGGGTTATCACTTTCCAAATTTACAAATTCAACCAACAAACACCAAACCAAGCCAAGAACATCATCAACAACAACAT
Source organism: Inga leiocalycina (assembly GCA_963242795.1). Classification (NCBI taxonomy): domain Eukaryota; kingdom Viridiplantae; phylum Streptophyta; class Magnoliopsida; order Fabales; family Fabaceae; genus Inga; species Inga leiocalycina. Next base: position 47,194,807 of record OY725322.1, on the reverse strand, counting down.
ACTTCCATAAAGATTGAAGGTTTAGAAGAAACCTTGGTTTCTTTGTCTTCCTCTCTCAAAATTGTCCTCCCTCCTTCTCTTTAACCTTGATGTTTTTGCTTGCTACACCAAGATTTCCATGAAGAATAAGAGGTTAAAAGAGAGATTATACAAGGAGGAAGGCTTAGGCACTTGAAAGGACAAGTCTTACCTTTGATCTTCTTCCTTGAGATCCTCCTTCTCCAAGTTTTCTTTAACTCCTTCTCTCTCTATTTGGTGGAGAAGGACGTGAAATGGGAATGAAAAAGATGAAGGAATCCTAATAAATATCTTCATATTCACTTAATTATTATTATCAAAAAATGACATTTATGACACCCTGCACTTTGCTGTATCTTATATGACACATTCTCTTTCTTCTCTCCTTAATGATTGACGTGAAAATGGCTAGGAAAGAAATGAAGGGAGGCTTTAAAATGTCCTACCACCTTCCCTAAATTAATAAATGGTGGCTTATTTTATTTATGACATCATCTTGTACTTGGTCTTATCTTCTTCCAATTTGTGTCATACATTTCCATTCAATTTGAACTAATTTCCAATTCTTCCCTTGGCCTATGAACATGCCATTTAAGAGTTCTTTATGACCCAATTGAGCTTCTTCAATTATTTCAATGAATTGGTCAACATATAATACTTTATTAAGTTTCCATATGTGCTCTCTCTTTCACAAATTCATATTTAATTGTTTGGCTTATGATGATGCCACTTGGCATATTTTGTTGGAAATTGTGCCCTAAGGGCCAATCATTGTACTTTAAACATTATTATTTTAATGAAATTTCTCCATTCTGTTATCATATTATTTGCATGTTAACTGTGATAATTGTATCCTTGGATAATTCATAAAGATTGTCTAAAATGTCCCTGGTCGGTCATCTATGCGGGAGCAGAGATGAAACATGACCAGTATGACTTTGATAAGATATGGAGATACGAATCAAAGTCTTAGGCACTTGTAAGAGTACAAGGTGCTGGACCGACCCACTATGAGAAAGCTACATGGATCAAGTCATAAGCTTTTCTCATGTATAACCACATCACAATGCCCTTAGACCTATGGTCATCATGGATTCCTACATGAGAGTTGCTATGCTTTGAACTAGTCGAAAGTCACTTTTGACCGGGTGATGATAAAGGCTACGATCAGGCTTGGTGGTTTTTCATGTAGAGGAATATGAATGATCAAGATAGAATTTGTCCCTCACATTAGTAGAGAGATATTACTGGGCCCCTCGATGAGTGAGTCTGAGAAATGTATGGCCATACTATGATGAAAGGAGTTTCTGTCTCTGTTATCAGGCTACTCAGGAATCGAGAAAGTAATGGTCAGGAACAAGAGGATGACATTTTCCATGCCTTATCCTTGATCGATATATCGTGTGACAAAAGGGACGTGACATGGTTGTATGACAGGTTGCATCGTGATAACGATCCTCATATGAATTAGGTAGTCGTAATGTCTTGCTAGAGGCCGCTTGCGACTTTTGGGTTAGTGTAGTTATTGGCCCACTGCCAACTTCATATGGGCCTACAGGGTCGCTCACAAGAATGGCCCAACACGAGATAATGTTTGATTTAGGGCGGATGAATTTTATATTTATATATATATATAATATAAAATTCATTAATAATATTATATAGATATATATATATTTTCGAAATATATATCTTATATATATATATATTATATTATATTATTATATTTAATAATATTATATAGATATATATATATATATATATTTTCGAAATATATTATATATATATATGTATATATATATTATATGATATTATTATATTGTGTTGGTTTTAAATATAATTTATTAAGATATATTAAATTTAATAACTAACATGATAGAGATATAGTATCTCAGATTTAATTTATGAAGATAAATTAAATCTAATGGCTCTTTATTTAGATTAAATAAATAGGTTAAATTAAAACTGTTGAACAGATTTAATTTAAAACTGAATTTATTTAATTAGCTCATCAAGATAATTAATTGTTAATTAATTTCAAAATTAATGATGATTAATTTTGAAATTTGAAAATAACCCTCATGGGTTATAAACTTGATAGAGCTGATAGACTCAGGGTACATCAGAATTGAGAGTCGCAAGTTAAACCCTTGGAGACATTAGAGGCGCTAGCACGCAGTCTCGGTTGGAGAGCATTCGTGTGGATACCGGTAGAGGGAGCGGACCTGACGTGTTGGCTCCTAGAGATCGTGAAAACTCTGAATCATCAAAAAGGTATGAATCCTTCCAACTTGGTTTAAACGTCGTTGATAGATCCTCGATTAGGATCGGTGAAAATTTTTTTAAATTCTTCCGCTGTGCTTACCGATCCTACATATTTATCTTCCAAGAAAATGTTTTTCTTCTCCCAAATATCCACCAATAAAGGGAAAATATGGGCTTTTAATTTATTCCACAATTTACATAATTGCCATCACATTTTATTTTCCAATTTCACAATAATTGGCAATTTTGGCAAATTTTCTGACCAAACTTTGAGAAATTATAACTAAATTTGTAGACATCGTATCAGAGCAATTCTAAAGGCTATTGAACCCTTAATGAGTCTAGTTTCATGAAAAAATATAGCCTTTCACAAGAAGGAAGCACAAAATTATCAGATTTTCAAAATCTGCATGATGTTCCAACAATCTTTGCATACTGTTCCAGAAAATAATAAAAACTTCATAACTTTTTTATATAGCTCTAATTGAGTCATATTACCTATTAAATTAAAGCTTAAGATATCTACTTTCACAATTTCAAAATTTTTCAATATCATTTGGTCAATTAAATACATTGCACAAAAGCACTGCCTCACTAGAAGCATTGAATCAAAATGCACTTGCAACTCCAACAAATTCCATTTTTGTATACTAACTTCCCATACTCTTTAATTCACTATTTTATTCCCTTTAATACCTCAAAGATAAAGAAATGTTAGGGAATAGGTCTGAGATACCTACTAAACCAGGGCTTAATAATCTACTTAATTTAGGCTTATTCTCAAGCCTCCAATCCCAAAATTCAGGATATTACATTATCTATACATAATTCTTACATGCAAGTTGATTAAACATAGTTACAACTTTCTCAAAATCATCACATGAATTTATATAGATTTTCGAACATAGTCATCTCATATTACTTTATTGCACGCATCTTCATCAATATGTAATGAAAGAGATAATAGAGGTAAGCTACATTGTTGCTTTTCTCTATAGGGAAAACTAGCCTAAAATGTTAGAGATTGGGGGGAGGGGTAGATTTAGGAAATTCTTAGTAGCACAAACCCTCAAACATACAAGCATGCTTAACATTGGATATAACTATAGCAATGCAAATAACCTATTCATAAGCATACAAGTTCTACCAAAAACATCTACACATGCCCATGGCATATACTATGTGAAGAGACATATAATCACTTTAACATACTTTCATTATGGCAAGCCAACATATTATCACAATATTCAAACAATACTTGAGATGCAAGAGATGTAAGTACTACCTTGAAGTTTTCACATACTTAGATCAAGCAAGTTGGCTATTTGAAGATCCAGTACAAGAATAAGAATCTAAAAAGAGATATTATAACTTTAAAACTAGCCATAAGCTTAAAACCTACAATTTGATAAAATCTTTATTTTGTTTAATTTTTAAGGCATATGGTGTTTTTCTTAGATAGTTTGTATCTTGCATGCTCAATCTTAATTTTAAGTTTTATTCAACCTCTGAAACCCTTCTTGAACTATAATCTTTCATATTTTCTTTAATTTGTTTTAGGAAGAAAACATTCTTGATAAAAAGAGAGAGAATATGTTCTTAGAGAGCATACTTGAAGCCTTTGAGACTCATCCTCCTTCTAAATGGCTTTAGCTCTCCAAAATGGCCTTAAACACAAGAAATCTCAAGAACACTACCTCCTTTCTCTCTTTTTTGTAGTTCACAAAATTTGCGTATGAGGACAGGGAAGAATGAGCTATTTATTGAGTAGAAAAAGTGCTTAGATCCTACGTAGACTATACCTCCCTACGCCCTTACTTTTCATATGAGTTTTCAATCATTGGCTATATCTTTCTATGACACTAATTTTCTTGTGTGCTTCCCCTTTCCATGTTTTTCCCCTCACAATGGCTATGCGTTTTCCTAGAATTTTCTCATAATTTGACAAAAGGTGGTGATAATCATTTCAAGAAGATGGCATGATGTGATCTCTCATGGTTGCTTTTTCAAAGTTTTATGTTTACTTTTTGAGTGTCATCTAGTTGCTTATCAACTTGGATAGTTCCTTTCATCTTTGGGTTCTTAAATTGAGAAATAATCATTCCCTATTTTTCTTTTAATTTTATGCATTTTTCTAATTTTGACATGATTTAATTCTCCTCTTCTTGGATATTTTACACAACAATTCATCATCCCAAAGTTCATCTACATGGCACCTATTAAGAGGGAAAAAGGGTTGAAAGGGCTTTCCATACTACTTTTAGAAGACCATATCAAAAAGAATGTCAAAAACTAGGAAAAATACTACACCTACTTCTACCTTCTACCTTTTCATTATAATATAGTATTAGTTATATTAATTGACATAGGTTTTGATTAGGTATTTCCTCTTTTGGGCTATAAGAGCCCATTCGTCATTATTAGCTTTAATATAAGACCCCAATCTTTAATATTAGCCTGATATTTAATGCAAGAGCCCAATCACCATTACCCTTAATATTATATTCAATATTACTTCTTAGAAATTATTCTGAATATCTAAAAATAAATCTTGTACTCTTCCCATTTAAAGGGCTTTCTCAAACCTTAAAACCTTATCCATTAGGTTGCAAATTCATCCTTAGGTTGATAAAAATGGAGATGTACTTCTCATTGATTTACTTCTATTTGTGACAATATCGATAATTTATATTGGTCCTTGATAACAACACTACTACATATTTGGGTATATATAATGTTTAATAAATAATGGTTACATTGAATAAATGTCATGTATATTGAGACAGAGGTCGCACAAGGACGCTTACAACTAACAATTATTTATGTGCACCATCTTGTATTGCAGGCAGAATTTGCGAAAACACAAAAATAATTGTTATAGTTAATAAACATCATTTATTTAGTTACAACAATGATGGTTCTTAAATCACAATCATCATTTAACACTTACAAACAATTTGTCTTCCAATCTTATATCAGCAAAAATACAAAAATAATAGTTATATCAATTGACTGCAAAGTATGAACTATAAAAACGACATTTCATAATAAGCAACCTTATTCAGTTGAACACCAAGTACTAGTTCTCCTAAGTTAAATACTTTAGAGTAAAGTATTCAACTTTATTTATATTGACACATTCTTTTTGTTCTTAGTACTTTTCTAGAAAGCATCTTTTCATAATCTCATCATTCTCTCCCTTATCATGGTCAGACGCTAGAGAGGTTTTTCCATTCGCCCTCCTCATTCTCCACATGTTCTTCTTCCTCCTATCCTCCTGGTCATCCTCACCCTCTTTTTCACAAAAGCCCATCATCCTCTACCACCACCACCTCCACCTCCATAAGCTCCTTCCCAAGCTCCTCCTCTACCACTACCACATCTTCTTGCTCCTCCTCTTCTACCTCCTCCTTAAATGAAGGCCCTACTATAGACGTTGGCCAACCTTGATCACTCCACAAGGCATCTCACTACGTATGCCCCTAGTTTGATTAGGAAGTTGGACCTCATCATTCATCACAATCAAGTTGTATATGATCACTTCTAGTCAAACCCTTCATCTACTTAATTAGACATTGATGATATGCTGAGCGAGGAAGAGGACAGTAGCATTGCTGATGACTAAAAGCCACTATTTCTTTTTCTTTTGAATATTAAAAAAAGTAATCATTAGGGCAATGTAGCCAAAAAAATTTAAAAAGCAATTGTCACTTCATGGTTATTAGTAAACAACGGTTACTAATTTAGGCATTTTACAAGTGATATTCATGTTTATTAGTAAATAACCATTACTTATGTTAACCTTGACAATTTATAAGGACACATTTAACTCAATAACATAACTCTTTACATTCTAAAGGACACATTTTGCTAGATAACCCGTGAAACCTTTTTAATTCCACTTCTGTTTAATTAACAAGAAATGATCTTTAATATAATAATAAAGGATACGTTCCAAACACAAGACCATACATGCAGGAGGCATTCAACTAGTAAGTTATCCATTTATCATCTCTTGTAATTCATCATCTTGCATGTTTCTATATATATAATTTTTTGTTGTATCTTCTTAGAGCGGTGTACTATTACTATATGCAAAATGGTCTCGACTACACCAAAAAAACCTTACTAATAGCTGCTACAAATGCACCTTTTAATGCCTATGTCTAAAGGTATATATATTATTAACTAATAACTACAATATTAAATTGAAGTATACATATAATTTATATATATGACTGATTGAAAAATTTTTCTTCTCATTTCTGTATAGTGCCTAAAGTATCTGGATATGAGCAATGATTATGGGTACTATGTGATGTAGTACATGAAGGACATAATCACACATGATCCTGAAAAATATTGATCCAAATAAGATATATTATATGCTCAATTTGTTCATATATACATTTGGTCAATTATATATTACAATATCTAACTTCCATCAATTGTTTCTTTTTACAAATAGTATTTTGATGACTCCTATACGATGTTTACCAAATCACAAATGGAAGAAGTGGCTCAAGAGTTGGTGACATCTATGCAACATCAGTAGGAGAGTAAAACCTTTAAATGACTGTAAATTTTTAGATACTGATTTATTTGTTTTAAATTTTTAGTTTCAATAGTGTATACATGTACATGAATAAATGTAAATATATTATAATTTGTTGTATTGTTTTGTATATAGATGAATGTAAATATATATATTCTGATTCATTATATACAAATGTATATGTAGGGGATGTCAAAAATAGAAACCCCCCCCCCCCAAATTTTTTTTAAAAAAATTTATCTCTCTCGATAAAGTTTTTTAAAACATTTGGCGGGGGAAAGGGGTTTCTACTTTTGACATCCCCTATATATACATTTGATAAATCAAGGTTGCTATCTAACAACCATTATTTATGTCAACTATATATAACGGTTGTTTAAATAAATCCATTATTATTACTTTCAATATATAACGGTTGTTTTGAAAAAATAACTATTATATATGTATATATACATATATAATAGTTATTAAAATGGAACCATTATGTATTATGAAAGCATTACTATATATTATGATGATTGTTTATGTGTTCCCCTTATTTATTATCACAACAATGCGCATATCATGGCCTCATCAAGCCTCAATACATAACGGGTGTTATATTATAACAATTATAATAAGTTTAGAATAATTAAAAATTCAGAATTGAAATTTATATGTGTGAAGTATATTGTAACACCTTATTTCCATAATCAATCTTATGAGTTTTACGCAACGAATTCAACCTACTAACCCATATTCTTTATCGAAACCCTTTCAATTCCCAACCTCAAGACATAATTCGAACTTGTAGTTAAGTGGGTTTTTCTAAATATTTCAAAATCTTGTAGAAGCGTCTTCTAGCCATTCGTAACTTCATTACTCATCGATTCTTATCTTCTTTTAATTCAATCAGAGTGATTCATTGCTCATTCTTAAATCATTCATTTACATATTCCACAACACTATTCAACTTGCCATGTTTATAGAAGTATTCTCATACAGTGATCATTTACACATAACTAACTATCACATACTAATCTTCAATTCACCATCACATTTTCTTCTTGCATATCTTCCTACATTCCTCTTTTGAGACTACCTAACTATATGGTTGGGGAGCAAAAGTGAGATTCAAGAGAATCCTAGTAACGAACAGTGCTAACAAATGAATACAAGAAATGTTTTGTACATGATATGTTTGCTTACATAAATTCATGCCAACATAATGACATGTATGCATGCTCAATGTTTAACACATTATACTAATAGCCATAGATAAGTAAAACTGAGCTTCACTTATTCACATTTGCTTCATACATTTCCTTAAAGCAATTAACACATCAATACACAAGCACACATATCAAGTTATGCAAGTTAGGAAAGTTCCCTACCTTTTGCCTTTGTGTGATCCTTTTGTTCCCTTTTCTTCCAACCATTATAGTTGCTTGAAAAGCATTCCATTTCCTCTTCCTTGACCTCTTATAGCCCTAGATACCTAATCACATAATTAGAGCTATAATAGCAAGTCATTGGAAGTTTATATCAATGTCCAAGAAGTTAGGAAGGGCTAAACAAGTTGACGCCTTTCAGAAAAATATGAAATGCTGGAATTGGGGTTTTTGGCTATAGCCAATGAATTCTTTGGCCATAACCAAACAAGGTCAAAAAATTTTGCATAATGGCTAAGAAATCCTCAGGCCACGGCCAAGAAGCAGTCTAGGTGCCTAACCACAGCTAAAGTCTGGATATCCAGATTTCCCCTATTTCTTGGCTCAACTTCCAAAAGTCCTAACTTGATCTATAAAGCTCCAAATGGAGTGGTTCAAAGTTCTATGTAACCTTATTTAAGTCTACTTTAAGGGAAAAAATACCCTTACTACCAATTATATTCCCACAATTCTAGAATCATAATTCAATTCACACTGCTACCAACATCATTCTAGATTTCAATGCCTAATTTAAAAAATTCATAACTCTTAGTATATAGATCTAAATGGCATAAATAAAATATTAAATTAAAGCTTGACATGTATACTTTTATTCTAGAAAGTTACATGGCCATTGGACAACATTTGACAAATTAAAAACATGCCATCGGTAGACTACCTTCTAGAAACTTCAACCCAATAATATGTAATTTTGTTATTTTACTATCAAACTAGTTTAATATCATCACTAACCCTCATATTGTTAGATCCTATATGTTTTGATGATAACAAAGATTGGATTGATCCTAAAAAAGGTTTTGATAATAAACAAAAGAGTTTTGAACAAAGTGATTAAGTTCTTGGTAGTGGGGAAAGCTATCACTCGAGTAGGCACTCGAATGATGAAGAAGAACTGGAAGTTAAAGAACAGGAGAAAGCATCACTAGCATTACTCGAAAGAGATCACTTGAGTTATCACCTAAGTGATAATTCTTCATTACTCGAGTGACCACTCAAGTAATGTGTGTCAAATAGTTCCAGAAGCTCTCTGCCAAGATTTGTATGATGTCACTCAAGGGATTGGTCGAGTAATGGCAAAGTATCACTAGAGTAACCAATCGAGTGACCAGGTAAGATTTGAGGTAGTGAGGTCTCTGCCAATATTTTAAAGGGATCACTCGGGTAACCACTTGAGTGATTAGGTCTAGAGTTGTTGACTTAACTCTCTACCCAAATTTTCAATAAGATCACTCAAGTAACCACTCAAGTGATGAATATTGATCGCTCGAGTAACCACTCGAGTGATGCAGTACAGAAAGCATAATTTTAATTTGATGTTTATTGATTTGTTATGTATATGATTAATCTTTCAAATTATTAGTTTCCTAAGTGTATTTGTAGAGAAACAATAAAGAGATCAAGCATTGAGAGAAAAGTCAAACATATTGTTTGCAACGTCCGAAACGCTCACCTACCGCAAATGGCTAGTTTTCAAATTCAAAGAATGGTTTGAGGGAGCTGCGTGACTCTAATAGACATGTTGAAATAGTTCCAACGGCTATTACAAATTCAACTATAAATATGGAAACATTCAACATAGAATAGAACACAACAACTGAGAGCACACGAATATACATCGATTAATATATTCTTAGTGCTATGTTTTTCTTATATTCATTCATGTACTTTAGTAATTATATATTTGCTTTGTGAGAGAGATTTTCGTTACAAACTCAGTATTTATAATTGAGACAACTTAAGGTTATGGAACCTTGGGTTGGGGATTTGATTGCAATGTGTAAGGGGGAGCGAGTGTTTGGTGACGGAACTTGTTATGTATTGAGGTGCCAAGAACCCACTGAATCTTGGAAGATATAGTTAAACTCTCAGAGAAGCTCTGAGGACTGGGCGTAGGTCAAAGTGGTTATGGTTGAACCAGTATAACTCCTGGTGTATACTTCGGTAATATTTCTCCTAGCTCTTACTACTTTAAATTCCCAGTCAATTTTTATATACGAAATGATTTTTTTGTAATCAACTAGTTCACCCCTATCTTGGGTGAAACGCTTTCACTAACATTTGGTATCAGAGCGTAGGTCTTCTTGTTATGGTATAACAACCTAAGAAGGATCCAATGACAAGCATGGTTGAAGGAATACTTCCTAATGGAGCCTCTATCACCAGACCACCAAGTTGCAGTGGTGAACACTTTTCTTTCTGGAAAGTGAAGTTTAGAATATTCGTAATGGCTATAGAATACAGATTATGGGATGTGATTGAAAGTGGGAACCATCAACCTATGAAAATTGTAGATTTACAAAAGGTTCTTAAGACACTAGTAGAATTTGATGAGAATGACAAGAAACTCATCACACTCAACAAGACAATTCTAATGATTTAAAGGGCCTTGAGTCAAAATGAGTATTTTAGGATTTGTACACTTGCAACAGCTAAAGAAATGTGGGAAGCCTTAGAAATAGCTCACAAAGGAACTTCAGGAATAAAGGAAAACTGGATCAATACTCTGGTTATTGAATTTGATTTACTTTGAATGAAATAAAGTGAGTCAATAGCTAAATTCAAACTTATATATACTCATCTTATTAATTAACTTGTAGTACTTAGGAAAGTCTATGATCAATATACCCAAATAAGAAATATACTAAACATAATTTTAAAAGAATGAGAGGCCAAAGTCACGGCGATAGAGGAAGCTAAAGGCGAATGAATATGATCAGTCGCTTCTCTATTTGGAAGTCTCTTTGAATATGAAAGAAAATTAAAGTTCAAAAGAGAACTAGAAGATTTTGGAGAAAAGAAGATGAAAGGTTTTGCACTAAAAGAGAAAGAAGAAATCCAAAAAGATTATGAAGATTTCAACGATGAAGAAATGGGTCTAATAATAAAATGATTCAGGAAATTTTACAAGAAAGGTTAGAGATTCAGAAATCTTCATAAAGGAGGAACAAGCAAAAAGGAACATATCATCTGCTATGAATGTGTAAAACCAGGACATATCAAGTCATAATGTCCATAGATGATTCAGAAAAACAAGGAAAAGAGAAAAGGCAAGTTCTTCAATAAAAAGAAAGCTTTTGTATTTGCTATGTAGGGAGATAGTTCCTTTGACGAAGATAGCAATGAAGAAGAAGTAGCCAATATCTATCTAGTGACTCAAGAAGAAACAGAAGAAGAGGTTCTGATCCTACCTATGATAAATTACTTTCCGAATATAATGCTTTACATTTTGAATTCATCAAAGTAGTTAAAGAACTAGTTGTTTTCAAAGGGAAAAATAAAGTTCTTTAAGAATAACTTAAAGAGAATTTAGAAAAAGTTTGTGAAAATTGCTCTTCTTTGAAAAAAAAAATATTGATGTTACTAAGACTCTTGAAAAATTTACTAAAGGTAGTGAGATGTTAAATGTTATTTTAAAAGCTCAACGATTTGTAAATAATCGATCTGGTATTGAATATGATCCAAAAACATACTTAAAGAAAGGAAGAAAGAAAATAAGAGGTATATATTTGAGTCATTTTTGACATTCTGTTCATACGTCGAATCCTTTTGCATATTGCAATTACTATAATTGAAAGGGTTATTATACTTCGTCATGTATTCATAAAAAGAAAGGAAAAATAGGAACCTATAAATGAGTACCTAAAGGCTCTTATGTTCAAAAAATAATTTGTACTAACCTAAAAAGATATGGGTACCTAAGATTTAATTGTATTTAAATGTAGATATGTCTTAAAGCATCCAAAGGCAACAAATGGTATATAGGTAGTGAATGCTCAAGACATATGACTAGTGATTTTGAAAACTTTACCACACTGTAACTTAAGGAAGGTAGAAAGGTAAACTTTGGAGAAAATCAATCCGGAAAGATTGTAGGAATTGGTGAGATAAAAAATGACAAAGGTATACAAGTCAAAGACGTATATTACATTGAAAGCTTGTATCATAACTTACTGAGCGTGAGTCAAAGTGTAGATAAGGACAACTTGGTAATATTTAACTCAAAGGAATGTTTAATTGTAAACCAGAAAGACTTACAATTAGATAAGAAAAATCTCAAAGCAAAGCTCAGAGCAAAAAGGGAAGGTAACTAGTATACTCTTGATATAAGCAAAAATATTTCTAAAATTTGTTTTCTAAGTAACGTCGATGAAAGTTGGCTATGGCATAAGAGACTAGCTCATGTGAATATGTACAAACTAGGCAAGTTACTCAAAAAGGATTTAGTGATTGGATTACCTAAAGTAAATTTCAAAATGATTTAATTTGTGTTGTATGTCAGAATGGTAAACAAACTAAATCATCTTTCAAATTAAAAAATGAGATCATAACTAACAGACCACTTCAATTATTGCATATGGATTTAGCTGGACTAGTAAGAGTTAAAAGCAATGGTGGCAACTTATATTCATTGGTCATTGTTGATGATTTCTCTATATTTACATAGACTATTTTGTTATCATCGAAGGACGAAACCGTCAGTGAATTTATTGTTTTTGCCAAGAAAGTGTAAAATGAGAAAGGTATGTTTATTGCAAGTATTAGGATAGATCACGGTGGAGTATTTGAGAATCAAGCCTTTGAAGATTAATGTGACACTAATGACATTGATCACAATTTCTCCGCTACAAGGACACCTCAACAAAATTGAGTCATAGAATGAAAGAACAGAGTACTCATTGAAATGGCTAGAGCAATGTTGAATAAGAAGAATGTGTCTCAAGTTTTCTGGGTTGATGCAATAAGCACAGCATGCTACATCTCAAACAGAGCCTACACCAAAACAAAACTTGGAAAGATACCTACGAACTATACAAATGAAGGAAACCAAATCCCGCTCATATGTAAATCTTCTATTGTAAGTGTTTTATTCATAATAATTGTAAAGATAACCTAGGAAAATTTGATTCTAAAATAGATGAAGGAATATTCCTAGGCTATTCTAACTGAAGCAAAGCATACAAAGTTTTCAATAAATGAACATGTGTTGTTGAAGAATCAATTCATGTTGTATTCGATGAATTTGAATCCTCTCACAAAATTATTGGCGATGAGCAAGAAATTGTCTTACATCAAGAGAATGGTCAATCTAATTCTAAACCTTTCATTCTAGAGGTTGACCAAACCAAGGAAGAAGAACAATCACTAGGACAACCTAGAGCCTGGCAATATAACAAGAGTCATCCCCTAAAACAAGTCATAGGAGATGTGAGTGAAGGTGTAAAAATGAGAAACAAAATTTTTATTGAAGTTAGTTTTTTTCCATTCATTTCTGAGATTGAACCTTCTAATATTGATAAAGCATTATCAGATAATGATTGGGTCATAGCAATACAAGAATAACTAAACCAGTTTGAAAGAAATCAAGTTTGAGATTTTGTACCCCGGCCTAAGGATCATCCAATCATTGGCACAAAATGGGTATTCAAGAATAAACTCAAAGAATTTGCAATTATTGTAAAAAAACAAGGCAAGATTGGTGGCCAAAGGCTATAATCAGGAAGAAGGAATTGATTATGAGGAAACGTATGCTCTAGTGGTTAGAATGGAAGCTATACGAGTACTCTTGGCCTTTTCATGCATCAAGGGATTCAAATTATATCAAATGGATGTAAAGAGTGTATTTCTAAATGACTACATCATGGATGAAGTGTATGTAGATCAACCTCTAGGTTTTGAAGATGTGACTAAACTTGACTATGTTTTTAAACTAAGAAAAGCTTTATATGGTTTACAACAAACCCCAAGAGCATGGTATGAAAGACTTAGTAAATTTCTCATTGATCAATGTTTTGTATGAGGAAGAGTCAATACAACACTTTTTACAAAATGAAAATGAAATGATATTTTAATAGTTCAAATATATGTTGATGATATTGTTTTCGATGCTACTAATGAAACTTTGAGCAAGGAATTCTCTGAGATAATGCAGGGAGAATTTGAAATGTCAATGATGGGAGAATTAAACTTATTTCTCGGTTTGTAAATCAAATAGAGGAAGAATAGAATTTTTATATCTCAAATAAAGTATTTGAAGGAGCTATTAAAGAAATATGGAACGGATGGAGCAAATGGTATGGACACGCCTATGAGTTCAACCACGTTGCTTGATACTAATGTTATGGGAAAAGACTATAACATCACAAGATATAGAAGAATGATTGAATCTTTACTCTATCTCACAATAAACAGACCTGACATCCAATTCATTATTGATATATGTGCAAGATATGAATCAGCACCAAAGGAGTCACATTCTGATACCATCAAATGTATCTTTAGATATCTTGCCGACACAATAGAATTAGGTCTCTGGTATCCTAAAGGAAGAAATAAATATCTTGTTTCATACTCAGAATCAGATCATGGAGGATACAAGACTGAATAAAAGAGTACTAGTGGGTAATACCAGTATCTAGGAGGCTCGCTTGTATCTTGGTTTAGTAGGAAACAAAACATAGTGTCACTCTTGTCAATGGAAGCTTAGTATATTATAGCGTCAAGTTGTTGTGCACAAGTATTATGGTTGAAACAACAACTACAAGACATTGGAATATTCTTGAAGGAGATACCTATCTACTATGACTACACTAGTACGATAAGCTTAGCAAAGAATCCAGTTCAACATTTAAGAACCAAGCATATTGATGTTAGACATCACTTCATCAAGGATTATGTTCAAAAGAAAGATGTCAAAATGATATTCATTCTAACTGATCTTCAACTAGCCAACAATTTTACAAAACCCCTTATAAAAGATCAATTCATATTTATTAGAAGAGAATTGGGAATAGTAAATTCCGATGAATTGTAAGTTTGTTTTATGTTATAAATTGTAATTTGATTATGTTTTGAGATTACTAACTTAAGCTTTGGAGTATCAAGTAGTTTTTTTTATAGGATCTTGATACTCTGTTTTAGGGTATGAAAAGCAGACGTTAACAGAGTACTAAATCACTTAAGGGGAAACTTCAAGTAACCTATATTACCTGATTGATAACTAGAAGTGATGATGAGCATCACTCAAGTGATTTCCTTGAAAATTAGGCAGTGAAGCATAAATTCAAAGGGAAACAGTATAATAGTTGAAAATAAACAGTCAGATGATGAAAAGACTGATCACTTGAGTGATCACTCGAGTAATGTCTCAGAGTTACTCGAGTAAGCCCTTGAGCGATCATTATTGCATGTTACAAATCATTTTGTTTCAACTAAAATCAGCCTTGAAGTATCATCAAATCTCCTAGGGAATATACATGGGTAATAACAATATTATTTATGCCAGGTATACATTTAAATTTGATTATTTTTTAATTTTTTGTATGATCACTCGAGTGATGTCGGGCACTAGGGCCTTATCTGTCGCAATTAAGTCATTTTTCACAAAATCACTTCAACTGATTCTCTCAGTGCTCTCTCAAAAAATTTTCACAAACTCTTCCTCACCTCATTTCTGTCAAAATTCACTGATTTTCATTGTCAAAAGCCTCTCAGATTTCTCAAAATCCTCAGCCCTAAACCATAACTGTCAGATGATTTTTTTCTTTCAGAAACTCTCTCTTTTCTCAATCACAATGATTAGAACCAAAATTCCTCTTTCTAAAACTCCTTTTGGCTCTTTTGATCCTCAACAACCATCTGATTCTCCTCCATCTCCTCTAACCAAGAAATAGAAATTATCCCCCAAACTAAAAGCCAAATTGAAGCCGCAAGCCAAGCCAAAAGTTAAAGGGGTTGTAGTCAAGGAACCTATTACCAATAGGGCTCATACAAAAAAGGCCATTCCTTCTAGTAGAGGCAAGGAAACCACAGTGCCATCCTCACCTTCCTTAGATTCATCTAACACTCCTTCTTGGTCTGGGAAACCTTCTAATGGAGCCAAGTATAACATAAAACTTGCCCAAGTAATGGCAAGTATGCTAGATGAGGCTTCTAAGTCTAGAGGAGGGAAGTAAGGACAATCCTTTAAGGCACCACCTCAAGAAGGAAAGGGAGAAAAAGAAGAAGAAATCATATTTCCACCCAAGGGTTTTAATGTAAAGAAGCTAGAGGAATCTAAGAAGTTCAATGATCACTTTTCGAGGATAAAAGTGTGAAAGATGCACTATGTTGACCTTGAACTTCTTCAAAAGGTACTAAAATTTGATCTCAGTCCTTACCTTGCGTGCTATATGCCCTGCCTATTAGTTAAACTTCCTTTTTCCACAAAGATAGTTAGACATTTCTATTGTAATCTAGAGCTTATCAATGATGCCCTTATAGATTATCTAGAAGAAGAATTGGTATCCAAGGTTAAGGGGCAAGTATTCCTGATTTCACCCTCCAAAATCAATACTTTGTTAGGAATAGAGAACCCTCCTGATGACAATTATCCTAACCTTAATTCAAACTAACTTTTTATAGTTTTAAGGCTCGGGGAGAGAGTGGGACCACTCGATTTTAGTCCTAATGATATATATGATTTACATAGAGTTTTTTGGTTTGTCTACTCTAGAGCCATAGTCAATAGGTCAAACAATTTGACACATTTCATTGGAGAAATTTCAGAAACATGGTTTTTATTCTCCTCAAAGAACAAAAAGACTTGGGTGAGTACATATTTGCTGAGTAAAAAGATATAGGTTCGATGGAAAAAAGACCACTCCAATGTCTTTTCCCTAACTTATATCCTTATTCTTAAAAAAGAATAAGATTTGGTATTTGGAGAAGAATGAGCCTATTGAGAGGCTAGCCCTAGTAGAAAGAAATCAAATTGGGAAATTAAATATTGACATTCCCCTGAAGACATCACTTGGGTCTAGTCCCAAGAAGAACAAGAAGACTGAGACTGAGACTTGTCGAATGGATGATACACAGTCTTCTGCTCCGCCTCTACTACTCCTCCATCATTCTTTGGATCCGCATTGCAGACATTTATGGAAAATGTCCTTAAGGGCTTACATATAGATATAGTCAACACTAATATGGAACTCATCACTCATATGACCAACAAGATGGGAGAGCTTACAGAGACTATGAATAAGAGGCATTAGGAAATATTGATAAAACAACGGGCCCAAGGTGACCTCCTGAGATCACTTCATGCCAAACTTGATGCCATGGCACATGGCTCATCCACTCCAAGTCTATTTATGCCTACTACTGCACCTGAGTCAGTACCAACTTCTGATCCTAAACCTTCTTCTGTTCCTCTTCCTTTCATACCCACTACCACTCCTAACAACTTTCTCTTTACTATGCTTAATCTATCCACATCCGAACCAGTTCATATCACCACTGATAATCCTATCTAGCCAGCCCAGCCAGTGCCAACACATATTACTTCACTTGTAGGTACTGATGAAGTGGTTATTTCATCCAGTTAACATCAGTCACCTACTAGTATAGAGGAGGTCAAGGTTACTTCTCTGATCCTATTGCCATAGAATCCTCAAGAGGATCTTCTGTAGATACTTCTAGGAAATCTCCCAGACCCTGAAATATCATCTTCAGATACTTCCAGTCAGAGTGACTCACAACTTATACCTCTTCCTGTCAATCCTATATCTACTGCCCACCTATCTAGTTCTAGCTTTTCTCTAGACTGATTCCCACCTTTGTGATGAAGACAAAAAGGGGGAGAAGAACTAGAAGTGATTTTTTTGAATTGACATTGATGTTGTATAGATATAGCATATGCTTGTGGGTGTATGGGGATTTAGGGAGCTTTATAGCTTATTTTGGTTATGTAGTGAACTTCTTAGCTTACTTCATGTTATCAATTTAAATTTATGAGTTTTGTAGTTCAAATTTTGTTATTACTGTCAGATTTATGGATTGATGAATTTTTTGGTTGTGTATACAAGGTGGTTACTGTTAGAACCGGCTATCACCCAAGAGGGGGGGGTGAATTGAGTGTATAATAAAAATTTAAGAACTTTGGAAATCTTTTCGCATCTTAAGAAAAGTGGTAAGTATGAAGGTTTATAAATCAACAGTTAGATTAAATAATATATGCTGGAAATATAAGAGTTTAGGGAAGAGAATATGCAAACTGTGATTTATCCTGGTTCGGTCCAATCTGTGATGGCCTACGTCCAGTCCCCAGGCTCCTCCTGAGATTTTCAAATCCACTATCTTCTTGTTTAATCCGGGCACAAGAAAAGCCTTTACAATTCCACAAGTTTAACTGGGTACTTGTGAAACCTATTACAAATCTCTCACTGAAATACTCCCCCTTACAGCAAGTCTTACAAGCAGAGCAATCCCGAAGATCTTCCTCTCCTGCTTACTCGTGCAAGTCTTATGAGCAGCAACGTTCTCTTCTGCTTACACCCCTGTAAGTCTTATGAGCAGTAACGTTCTCTACTGCTTGCACCTTGTAAGTCTTACGAGCAGAATGTCTTACTGGCAATTCTCTCTACAGCTTCTCCCGTAAGGAAATCAACCCTCTCAAGGTCCCTCTACCTTGAGATCAATTTAGAAATACAGATGAAAGTGTTTACAGACTCTCTCACAGAGTAGATATAATACTCACTAAAGTACAATACAAATATCACTCTCTCATTAATAAGTAATACAGAAGCTGGAAAACAGAGAGTGTTTGGGTAGAAGCAGAGGATTCACATTTCTATCATTTTTCTCGTAGTTGCTCGTTGTCTTTGTTTTCTCTGTCTTTCTCAATCCCCCATTGATGTTGAATGCTTTCTCATTTATAGTTGATGAAGATGATGACCGTTGTGAGCATTCGTCCGTTGGAGTCATTTTGACCGTTTGAGCATATTTGAAAAATGAGCTACCATGAGCTTTCCGTTGCAAAACAGAGCGTCACGTTGAGGAGCCGCATGTCTCATTTTGAGCTGTACATCACGTTGTGGAGCGGGAAGAATTCATTTGAGTTTCCAGACAATCTCTCATGGTGGGTCAGTTACTTGTCGTGGTAGGTAGCTGATGCTCGGTGTGTAATGATGTCGCCCGCCATTCTTGACTCTTTCATTTGAATATGTAATCTCAACATTAAATTTCTTGTTTCACACTGCAAAATACTTAATCACTAATATGATGAAATATTAGTCATGGGTATGTTGAATCATTAGTCAAAAGATGAATTTCTGGCTTCTGTGACTCATCACGTTGAGTGAAGATATTCGCCGTGACCTCCGTTCTTGAAGATACAACCCAAATATTTAATCTCCTGTTTTACACTTGAAATATATGTTAGTTAATGTTTAGGAACAATAACAAGTGAAAACATAATGATTGTATAACATTTAACCACGTTTGGATTGATTGCTATGAGACTCTGTGTTTCTTCGTTGCTTCTGTCAGAACTTCACTTCGAGTGCAATATGGCTCACTCGAGTGCAGTTCATATTTTCACGTTCTGACTTCCTCTCGGACAAGCACTCGCTACACTTCACTCGCATCTGCTCGAGTGAATTCTCGAATCACTTGAGCACAACCAGTCATGCTCAAGTGCGTTTCATGCTTTCACGTACAAGCTTCTTCTCGGATTATCACTTCCATGACAAAACTTGCATGTGCTCGAGTGAGAAATCATCCAATGCTCGAGCATGGATCCTAGTGCTCGAGTGATCCAATTTTCTTCACGTTTCAGCTGCTTCTGGACATCACTCGCACAACATTTTCAGAGACTCAGTTTTTACACTCGCGGGTGATGTGGGGCCACTTTAGAAAAAATTTGTTTATTTGATTCAAATGATGTATCATAAGAATGCTCTTGCCATATGCATTCCAATGCAACAAGAATCAGCTCCAAACTCCTTGTATTCTGCAAGTTATGATCGAAAGAGTGTATATTTCGCTAGTCTGCACAAGCATCAACTTCTTGAAGGCATAGCTCCTAGAATATATGTTCAAATAAGGCAAATTACCTATCCATGGAAAGCTCTTTGAGTCTACTTTCATTTGGCATTAGTCTCGTCTCAATCCGATGTGTAGTTTGTAAGTTACATGCAAAATACCGAACCTATGTGGAAACGTGATGGTGATTTCAGTTTCATTTTCCACGAATCATATCGCCTTCATTTGATCTTCTTTCAATGTGATCCTGGTGCCAATTTTACGTGTTGTGAGTCCTCTTTCATATGCCACCAGTTTTGGGTCAATCTGACATGTGGTTTGAGAGATATGATCAAAATACCAGATCTCGCTCAGGCTGAACGTAAAACAGAGTAGAACAGAGTATTCGTCCCGTGCTCGAGTGAATCCATCTGTGCTCGAGTGTGTTCTTCCTGTGCTCGAGTAAAACACCTTGTGCTCGAGCATAACAACTCTAGAAGTGCCAAAACTCATATATAAGTCATCTTAGCTTCGTATTAACCTATTCCAACCATCATTTGATCATAGAAACCTCCAGTATCATTATAGAAACCTCCAATATCACATCTAACAACTTGAATCTTGATATTCATGATAGATCTTCGAAGTTCTTCATTCTTCAATATCTTTCTTCTTAGTTTTCTCCTTGATAATAATTCTCCATAACCAAAGTAAGCATCTCCTTGACTATCTTCAATTTATTCCTTCTTCTTCCTCTTGTTCATTTTCATTAATTCAATCTTCTTCATTCTTTGCTTGACTAATCTACAAAATATGTAACATTAAATATAGTAGTTAGTCAAAGAAATACATTATATAAACTTTTTGCTCTTATCATTTCATATCTATATTTGACATCATCAAAACTAATCATATCTAACAGTTACAAAGTTTAATCCAATATTAACAGCATATTAATCTTTCAAAGTCATTGTTTTTTCAATTCAAAATGATTTAAGATTTCAAATTATAAAAGTTTTAAAGACATTGATTTGAACTTAAAATGGTTTCAAATATTAACAGTTTCAAAGGCATTGGTTCTGAAGTTCAAGATGGTTTTTAAAGAAGTTTGTTAAAAAACCAACAAGTTTTATATGGACTAATGATATATGAGCTTAATTAAGAATTAAAGTAAAGTTTTAAAATACTTTCAAATATCTTGTTCAAAAATTACCAAGTTTTGTAATCATAAAAAAGGGGGAGAATGTTAGATCCTATATGTTTTATTATAACAAAGATTGGATTGATCCTACAAAAGGTTTTTGTAATAAACAAAAGTGTAACGCCCCAATTTTCGATTAAGGCCTAATGATAATTATTGAGGATAATTACCAGATTAAAGTGGAATTAATGTATATTGGTGACAATATTAATTTATATGTCATAATTGATGGAAAATTTAAAGAATGGAATTATTGGTTTAAGTTGGTGATAATGGGAAATTAATTACTAACTAAGAGAAAAATGAGAAGTGGGATTAAATGGCTAATGGAGGGATTAAAGTAGCTAATTGGTGGTTTACCTTTATGGGAGCCAATGAAGAATTGACATCTGTCAAGATGAGAGTATGAGAGAGGTAGAGAAAAGTCAAAACCCCCCAATTGTTTAATGTTTTTTTTCTCTCTCCCTCCCTCCTTTTCGTTGGATGAAGCATGGGCTTGGAGAAGGAATCATCATTTCTTCTTCCTCACACACTCATCTCATCTCTCTCTTCACTCCATTTCTGCGCCATTTTTGAAGAAACTAGGAGAAGGAAAAGCTTTTAAAAGGTAAGGGGAAATGCCTTCCATTGCTCAAACTTCCTTCTCTAGTATTGATCCTTGAATGAAGAGCTTCATTGTGATGGTTGTAATGTGTTCATTGGTGTTAGTTTGTGACCTCAAGAGATTGTGAAAGTTGGAGAATTGAAAAGTCACTTTGAGAAAGTTAAAGAGGTAAGTGAAACCTATATACCCATCTAAGTTTTATGCCATTTGAGGTAGCTTTGAATTTCTGGGATTTATTGGCCATTTTCGAAAATGATTTTCATTGGTCATTTGGCATGTTAAAGGTATAGAAATGGTATATTTGGAATGTGTATGGATAGATAGGATTGATTGGGAAAGAGATGAGTGAGATTGGAAAGTTTGGAAAGTTAGTGTTTAGTGTGGCCATGGACCAAAGCATGCTAATGTAGTAGAAATTAGGTTGTTTAAATGGTTTTATTGGATTCCTTGAGTGTTTTGGTGTAAGCAATAGGCTTGATTGTTGATTTTGGAGCCATTGGTCACATTGGTAGAAAATTGGAAATGTTGCCATTGAAAGTCTATTCTGAGCAGTCTGTTTGTATTGGCGTTTTAAATGAACAAATGATTTCATAAAATTGTGAAACTTTCCAGTCTTAAATTTCAAATCCCAAGCTTCAAAATGGACCCATATTTTGTGTCATGTCGTTTAGTATTCTGGGAGATATGATTGTCCAAAATTTGATGTTAAATCTGGGAACAATTCTGGAACAGTGTGGACATTTATTAAATTCTGTATTTGTGTAGTGATTTCGTGTGTTGGTCCATATTTTTCTAGTGAAGAGGACTAAAATAGCTTTCAATGGACTTTGGGATCACCTCATTTTGATTTTTATACAATTAATTATGAATTTTTGAGGCTGCCTTGGCTGCAGCGCGAAATTTCTGTTAGTGTTTTGGCCGCAGCCAAAAAATCTTGGTTGCAGCCAGAAACCTTCTGTGCGTGATTTGGCCGCTGCCAGAGGTTTCTTGGCTGAGGTTTATACGATTAAGCACAATTCCTGAGGTTCACTCAGGATAATAACATTAATCCAAAGGTTTATACAGGGCATCAAGAAATTCTGGCTGCAGCCAAGAATTTCTGGCTGCGGCCAAAACACTCACAGAAACTTTTGCGCTGCAGCCAAGGCAACTTCGAAAATTCATAATTAATTGTAGAAAAATCGAAATGAGGTGATCCCAAAGCCCATTGAAAGCTATTTTAGTCCTCTTCACTAGAAAAATATGGACCAACACACGAAATCACTGCACAAATACAGAATTTAATAAATGTCCACACTGTTCCAGAATTGTTCCCAGATTTAACATCAAATTTTGGACAATCATATCTCCCAGAATACTAAACGAAATGACACAAAATATGGGTCCATTTTGAAGCTTGGGATGTGAAATTTAAGACTGGAAAGTTTCACAATTTTATAAAATCATTTGTTCACTCAAAACGCCAATACAAACAGACTGTTCAGAATAGATTTTCAATGGCAACATTTCCAATTTTCTACCAATGTGACCAATGGCTCCAAAATCAACAATCAAGCATATTCCTTACACCAAAACACTCAAGGAATCCAATAAAACCATTTAAACAACCTAATTTCGACTACATTAGCATGCTTTGGTCCATGGCCACACTAAACACTAACTTTCCAAACTTTCCAATCTCACTCATCTCTTTCCCAATCAATCCTATCTATCCATACACATTCCAAATATACCATTTCTATACCTTTAACATGCCAAATGACCAATGAAACTCATTTTCGAAAATGGCCAATAAATCCCAGAAATTCAAAGCTACCTCAAATGGCATAAAACTTAGATGGGTAGATAGGTTTCACTTACCTCTTTAACTTTCTCAAAGTGACTTTTCAATTCTCCAACTTTCACAATCTCTTGAGGTCACAAACTAACACCAATGAACACATTACAACCATCACAATGAAGATCTTCATTCAAGGATCAATATTAGAGAAGGAAGTTTGAGCAATGGAGGGCATTTCCCCTTACCTTTTGAAAGCTTTTCCTTCTCCTAGCTTCTTCAAAAATGTCGCAGAAATGGAGTGAAGAGAGAGATGAGATGAGTGTGTGAGGAAGAAGAAATGATGATTCCTTCTCCAAGCCCATGCTTCATCCAACGAAAAGGAGGGAGGGAGAGAGAAAAAAAACATTAAACAATTGGAGGGTTTTGACTTTTCTCTACCTCTCTCATACTCTCATCTTGACAGATGTCAATTCTTCATTGGCTCCCATAAAGGTAAACCACCAATTAGCTACTTTAATCCCCCATTAGCCATTTAATCTCACTTCTCATTTTTCTCTTAGTTAGTAATTAATTTCCCATTATCACCAACTTAAACCAATAATTCCATTCTTTAAATTTTCCATCAATTATGACATAAATTAATATTGTCACCAATATACATTAATTCCACTTTAATCCGATAATTATCATCAATAATTATCATTAGGCCTTAATCGAAAATTGGGGCGTTACAATTCTCCCCCCGTTCAATAAATTTCATCCTCAAAATTTGATACACCATTTAGGATATAAACTCTGGATGCCTCTTCATGACGGCTTCCGTTCCTCGATTTGCTTCTCTTTAAGGGTAATCCTTCAAAACCACTCATATCAACAATACGCTATAGGTCCGATTCACTCAAGAATCTCAACAGACCAATACTCCATGGTTCAATTTCTTTCTCTCAATCACTTTATTATTTCTTGTACTCGGAGACACCCTCACGAGTGCGTGATCTCCGATTTCAATCCTTAGAGGTCTTCACCTCACTCGATTACTACGTTACGAACTATACTCGTTTTATACGGATTTAAGCCTCTTCGATCTCAGTCATTAAATTATTTTCCCCTTCCAGGAATATCTTAAAGCATTGCAGACTCACTACGTGCAACCGACAGCTTTCGTTAATCACCTATCTCATCTTTTGCTGTTTTCCACTATACT
Source organism: Inga leiocalycina (assembly GCA_963242795.1). NCBI lineage: Eukaryota > Viridiplantae > Streptophyta > Magnoliopsida > Fabales > Fabaceae > Inga > Inga leiocalycina. Next base: position 47,169,972 of record OY725322.1, on the reverse strand, counting down.
TTTGCTTAACTATATTCACTTTCACAATATTCCCCTCACCCGTACACCTACCAACGACTCCGCTAGAGATAACCGGGACTTTTGGGTTTCAATAACAATATCCGACCACTTCAGAATCTCAATCTCTTCTATCTAAAGTACCCTTCAATCGTGGCCCACCCTGCCTACACTCTACCCGTATACCCCCTCCAAGGCTCGGCCGATGGCAGTGCGCTTGGCATGGCGTATACTTTCATTGTAACACCCCAGCCGTATCCCTCAACAGGGTCAGCCAGTGGCGATGCCCACCCTGCCTACACCCCACCCGTATCCCTCAACAAGGTCAGCCAGTAGCGGTGCGCTTGGTGTGGTCACATTTACACATTGCTTTACGGTCTTTACATTCCATACGGTACATCAACGGCCGATGGTAGAGATGACCAACGTCAAACCCTACAACGGCTCACGTCGACATGCACCTGCTGTAAGTTACACTCTCTCGAGTTTCTATTCATTATAGTTCTCAAACATGTCACATTCACTTCATTTGGGCTTCTATCTCTTTATCTATGCTTTAATAATGTTAAGCTGATTTAAGAGGAGTCCCATAGGAATCTCCCACTACCACTAACAACATTCAGAGTTTCTATTTGCTTGTGCCAGACCTTAGTCCAATTCAACTTGAATCCTTCCAAACCGTATGACTTCTTATCTCAAGAAAACCCTTTCATTGTGGGATCCAATACAATGCACTATCACTAAGAGCCAACATTTCTGTAACGCTAGTGTATGAGTCAATATCATGGCGACAGCAGTCCACGGTTCATCATCAAGGTGGCTGAACTCTAGGGTTTGTCGTCACAGCAGTTCCACACCAGGGTTTGTCGTCACGGTGGCTTCACACTATGGTATCGTACTTTCCATAGGTAGCCCTTTGCGATCAGACTTCCCCTAGGTAGCTCTCTCCGATCAGAACTCTCCGTAGGTAGCCCTTTTCTATCAGAATTCTCTTCAGGTAGCCTTTTCCAATTTGAATTCTCTATAGATAGCGCTTCCCAGTTGGTTGTCTCTAGATGAAGGTATCATTATATTAAGAACTCAGAAGCCATTCCCACATCCCATTCTAAAGGCAATCCATCGTCCACCAATCAATACCCAGAATAACCTCTATTTGGTGTAGAAGTAAACAAATCAAATCAACAGTAGACTCCAACCCTTCCACGGTTATAATACTATTTAGACAAGCTTCCGCCGTCACAGTATTAGCACCCATAGGTGTTGACACAACAATATCAAATGGCAATTTATGAACATATAATCCTAAGCGCTTTACACAATCATAGGCTATGAACGAATGACTAGCACCCGAATCAATCAAAATTTGCAATACACTACCATTGAGAAGAATAATACCTTAGATCAATTCGGGAGATTTCCTTGCCTCTTCATGGGTCATAGCGAACACTCTCACTTGACTCTTGGGCCTTGACTCTACCGGTCGCCCTTTGTAATCTTTGGCCATATGTTCGAGCTACTTGCAGAGGAAGCACACCCATTACCCTTCACAATTTCTGTTAGCATGTGCTCTATTGCACCGGAGGCATACCCACTGTGGTAACTGTCCCTGATTCCCATGATCTCCACCTTGGTACGGTTTCTTACTACCGTCCTTGGATGAGAACCCTTGGTCTTTAGGTTTCTGGGATGAGCTTCCCTTACCAGTGTCACCGCGACCACCACCCTTACTTGGGTTGATATCTCTCAAATTGTTCTCAGTGATCTGGTACTCTTCCACCGCTTTGTTGAACTTGTCAAACTACCAGGCAGCCAATCTTTTCTTCGACTCCCTCCTCAAACCCTGGATTAGCATATCGGAGCTCCATTCCTCATCATCTTTATGCCGAAGGTAGGAGGAATACCGAGATAAACGAACAAACTGAGACAAGTATTCGTCAAAGGTCTCATCGTCCCCTTGCTTTATCTTCAGAAACTCTGACTCTTTCTCTATTCTCACGGACTTAGGAAAGAACTTGTCATTGAATTCTCTTTGAAACACTTCCCAATTCACTTGCACATTTCGGGCCCGCATGGTCATGGCAATGTTTCGCCACCATCGATCCGCATCTCCTTCTAGCTTATAGATAGCTAGCTTTCCCTTTACTTCCGATAAGCACTCAAGCACCTCGAAGATCTTCTCTAGTCTCATTATCCAATCCTCCGCTGCTTGAGGGTCAAATCTTCCTTTAAACACAGGAGGCATGTGTTTGCAGAATTTGGACACCCAAGAATTAAGGTCTCCATCATTTCGAGGCGACAACCCATGTGACCCTTGATTATGCTCAATATGAGGTGGGGACTCTTGAGGTCGATGCGACTCCTCAGCTGTCTCTTCCGGTTGGGTCTCCTCTCTGGTCTCTTCGTGAGTAGACTGGAGCCTTTCCTCATTTCTCTTAGCCCTTTCTTCCCTGAGCTCTTCCCTTAGCTCACGGATCATATGTCTCTGCTCTCTTATCAGAGTCATCATCTCTTGCATCGGATCAAGAGGATTATCATTGAGCTCTTCCACTTCTGGATCCAGTTGTCTATTTCTAAGGCGAGCCATTATTCTCTTTAGTCTACAAAGGATTCTCCCAGTCAGAAATCACAATAGAAGTATACACATATTCCTTAAACTCTTATATACCAATCAATATATGGAATATTCATGTGTATACAATCAACTATATCAATCCTCTAACACTCAGGCAATAAACTAGGGCAACTATCCTAGCAATTCCTATAAATGCCAGGAAAACCGCTCTGATACCACAAATGTAAACCCCTTCAATAATCAGGCCGGGATTAGCGTTTAAGCACATTTAATTATCGAATAAGAAATCCGGGACAATTAAAAACTTTTTAAAACACCTGTACAAATGGATCTCCATTCATTTCATTCATTAAAACAAATGGCCTGTTTGGTCTGTTACATATACAATATCAGAGTAAGCACAATTCCTGACGTTCACCCGGGAAAATAACATTAATCCAAAGGTTTATACAGGGCATCAATGCCCATTTCAGTATACATACCGGGGATTACACAAAACTATACCACTACAATTCTATTCAATATGTAAACATTTATCCAAAATGATAACCAGTTCAATATAAAACCAAAATATATAGCTAAGACTACCGCTGGCAGTCCTAATCGTCCTTAGCCACTTGCTTGCTTTTCGATCCACTTGCCCTGTCTAAAAATGTTATTTGGAAAGAATGAGATTCTAGAGAATCCCAGTAGCAACAGTTTATTTATATGATGCATATATACAAAGCAAGTCACATATATCACAATGCAGTAATCAATATTCGAGACCGGGCTTTCGCCACGTTCCCTTCACTATATACGAGGTCGGGCTTCCGCCACGTCCCCTTCACTTTCACTATAATGGAGTCCGGGCTTTCACGACGTCCCCTTCACTTTCACTGTAATTGAGTACAGGCTTTCGCCACGTCCTCTTCACTTTCACTGTATTCAATAACTAATGCAAACAAGCAATGCAATACACATGATATAGGATAAAGTGTTACTACCTTTGTCTTTCCTTCCTTGAGCAGGCGTATGCCTTCTATGTTCCGGGCAAATATCAAATCCTATAATCATTAAGGACGAAGCATTATTCTCTATTCCAATACTCAATTGACTTCAAAACACTTAGTTTTGGTTATCATTAAAGTCCCTTAAGTAGCTACAATTGGCTCTAATAAAGGCCCTAAAGGATTAGGAAGTACTAGGTTGGAAATCACTTTTCAAAATCCCAAGGTGCTGAAAACAGGGGGGTTGGCTGCAGCCAAGAAACCTCTGGCTATGGCCAAAACACGCACAGAAGGTTTCTGGCTGTGGCCAAAACACTCACAGAAACTTTTGCGCTGCAGCCAAGAATTTCTACTGCAGCCAAGGCAACTTCAAAAATTCATAATTAATTATAGAAAAATCGAAATGAGGTGATCCCAAAGCCCATTCAAATCTATTTTAGTCCTCTTCACTAGAAAATTATGGACCAACACAGGAAATCACTACACAAATACAGAATTTAAGAAATGTCCACATTGTTCCAGAATTGTTCCCAGATTTAACATCAAACTTCGGACAATCATATCTCCCATAATACTAAACGAAATGACACAAAATATGGGTCCATTTTGAAGCTTGGGATGTGAAATTTAAGACTGGAAAGTTTCACAATTTTCTGAAATCAATTGTTCTTTCAAAATGCCAATACAAACAGACTGCTCAGAATAGACTTTCAATGGCAACATTTCCAATTTTCTACCAATGTGACCAATGGCTCCAAAATCAACAATCAAGCCTATTCCTTACACTAAAACACTCAAGGAATCCAATAAAACCATTTACACAACCTAATTTCCACTACATTAGCATGCTTTGGTCGATGGCCACACTAAACACTAACTTTCCAAACTTTCCAATCTCACTCATCTCTTTCCCAATCAATCCTATCTATCCATACACATTCCAAATATAACATTTCTATACCTTTAACATGCCAAATGACCAATGACACTCATTTTCAAAAATGACCAATAAATCCCAGAAATTCAAAGCTACCTCAAATGGCACAAAACTTAGATGGGTAGATAGGTTTCACTTACCTCTTTAACTTTCTCAAAGTGACTTTTCAATTCTCCAACTTTCACAATCTCTTGAGGTCACAAACTAACACCAATGAACACATTACAACCATCACAATGAAGCTCTTCATTCAAGGATCAATATTAGAGAAGGAAGTTTGAGCAATGGAGGGCATTTCCCCTTACCTTTCAAAAGCTTTTCCTTCTCCAAGCTTCTTTAAAAATGGCGCAAAAATGGACTGAAGAGAGAGATGAGATGAGTGTGTGAGGAAGAAGAAATGATGATTCCTTCTCCAAGCCCATGCTTCATCCAACGAAAAGGAGGGAGGGAGAGAGAAAAAACATTAAACAATTGGGGGGTTTTGACTTTTCTCTACCTCTCTCATACTTTCATCTTGACACATGTCAATTCTTCATTGGCTCCTATAAAGGTAAACCACCAATTAGCTACTTTAATCCCTCCATTAGCCATTTAATCCCACTTCTCATTTTTCTCTTAGTTAGTAATTAATTTCCCATTATCACCAACTTACATTAATTCCACTTTAATCCGATAATTATCCTCAATAATTATCATTAGGCCTTAACCGAAAATTGGGGCGTTACAAAAAGAGTTTTGAACAAAGTGATTAAGTTCTTGGTGGTAGGGAAAGCTATCACTCGTGTAGGTACTCGAGTGATGAAGAAGAACTGGAAGTCAGAGAATAGGAGAAAGCATCACTGGCAGAATTCTGAAGAGATAACTTAAGTATTGTGTGTCAAATATTCTAGAAGCTCTCTTCCAAGATTTGCATGATGTCACTTGATGGATTACTCGAGTAATAGCAAAGTATCACTCAAGTGACCAAGTAAGATTTGAGGTAGTGAGGTCTCTGCCAATATTTTAAAGGGATCACTCTAGTAACCACTCGAGTGATCGGTCTAGAGTCGTTGACTTAACTCTCTACCCAGATTTTCAATAGATCACTCAAGTGACCACTCGAGTGATAGATATTGATTACTCAAGTAACCACTCGAGTGATGCAATATAGAAAGCATGATTTTAATCAATTGTCTATTGATTTGTTATCTATATGATTAATCTTTCATTGTATTAGTTTCCTAAGTGTATTTGCAGAGAAACAATGAAGAAATCATGTATTGAAAGAAAAGTCAAACATATCATCCACAATGTTTGAAATACTCACCTACCGTAAACAGCTAGTTTTCAAATTTGAAGAATGGTCAAACGAAGCTGCACAACTCTAACAGACATATTGAAATTGTTCCAACAGCTATTACAAATTCAACTATAAATATGGGAACATTCAACGTAGAATAGAACACAACAATTGAGAACACATGAACATACATTGATCAACATATTCTTAGTGCTCTGTTTTTCTTATATTCATTCCAGTACTTCAGTGATTATATATTTGCTCTATGAGAGAGATTTTCATTACAAACTCAATATCTGTTATTCAGACTACTTAAGTTTGTGGAACCTTGAGTTAGGGATTTGATTACAACGTGTAAGGGGGAGCGAGTCTCTGGGGAAGGAACTTGCTGTGTAGTAAGGTGCCAAGAACCTACTGAATCTTGGACTGGACATAGGTCAAAGTGGTTGTTGCCAAAGCAGTATAACTCCTAGTATATACTTTGGTGATATTTCTCCTAGCTTTTAACTACTTTAAATTTCCAATCAATTTTTATATATGAAACGATTTTTCTATAATCACCCAATTCAACCCCCTCTTAAGTAAAACACTTGCACTAACACATATATCATCATTTTCATGATTAAAACTACATATAGACCTAAAATCCCAATCTGGAAGAAATCATAGGATAGACCAAGAAATGCTTAAAGCTCAACAAAACCATAAAACAATCGATTCAAATCAAAGCTTAAGCTTACCATAACTCAATACCGTAGGTGGTTCATAATTTTATCAGCACTTCCCCTTGGTAGATAACTCCAAACACCTTTGATCAAAAATCTGATACCATAGAAATGTTGCTCTCACTGGGAGTAACAACATTAGAGAAAACTTTGGAAGCTGGAAACGCCGAATCAGGGGTGAAATCGGCTTCAGAGATCAAAAACCTTCACTATTCATCGTTTATCTTTACTCTTTCTTTTTCTTATGATTTTCTTTATTTCCCCCCTTTATTTTAGGGCTGTTAGATGAATTTGGAGAGGAGAGAGGGAGTTTTTAATATCTATCTTCCTTTACCTAAATACTTAGTCCATATTCTGCCAAGTGTCAGGTTCTTATGGCTCCTTGAAAAAGTAAGATGATTAATCACTAAGGTCTTGTTTTGGGTCAATTGAATTTCCCCTTTTCTTATTTCTCTTCTCTTTGGCCAAAATTCACTTTCATAAAGGGAGAGGAATTGTTGACCAATTCAGTCTCTTGTCTTGCTTTTTTGTCAAACTTTCCAAGTTGGAAAAATTTGAAGAAGCATTGACTATTTGACCAATCTCTTCTTTCTTCCTACTTTGCCTATTTTGGAATTTTTTTATGACGATAAAGGAAGTGAGTGATTTGCTTTTCATTCACATAATCACTTCTTACTTTTGAAGCGCAAAATCTAGCCTTTCAAATTGTCTTCCAATTTTGACCTCAAGATCAAGTGGCAATTGACTCTTTTACCCTTGATTATGGCAATATTTTTTCTTGTGCCATTAGTTCTTTTATTGCTTTACATTTCTCTTTATTTCTTCTTTCTATACACCATTTCCCTTTTTCTTTGGCTCTGAGTTAGGTTTTATGTCATATTGACATATCCAAAAGGAATAAGGTATTATCTTTCGACTAATTCGTACCAAAATTCATACTTTATTCTGGGTGCGGTTTCTACAAGCCATTTTGTTTCTAATGCCTTCCTAGGACTCTTGCTAAGCTGAGCCTTAATAGTCCCCTTAATTCCGGATCATTCTCAATTCTATATTCCCAAAATTTGAGATATTACACATATATAGCTCCCATATATATGACGGTTTGGAACTATTATATATGGCAAATAATAATTGTTACAAAAGGCATTTTTTGTAGTAGTGTAATTCATAAAAGGAAAGTGCACCTATAGGTTTATTGCCATATTTTAGTCAGGTTTGGCTCTCAAACATGACATTTTTGTTGCAAAAGAAGAACAACTCTACTTAACTACTTTTACATTTCTTCTTTCGTGTTGCGCTATATTGGTTAGTTCGTAAGAGAGAAGATCTTGATTCTCAGAGTCCCCTTTTGTTCATTATTAGAATTAGCAAAAGGCAAATTAACCTTAGTCTCATGTCTTTTGATCAACAAAGTGTCATTTTGCAAGACTTGATGCTTATGCTCAAGGCAATCCTTTGTTCTTTTTGTAGCTCCCCCTCCCTATTTTATGATCTTTGTACATAATTTATGTTGTCCTTCTACTGGTACAACATATATGTTTTTATTATTAATATTATTTTATCTTTTAACAAAAACAAAGATTGGACAAAATTCATGTACAATTTAAGTATAGTGATCTTTTTCATTGCAATATAAAATACACAATCTCTTGGTCTTAAGTAATGAAGTGCTAAGTTGAAAGCCAAAAAAATGGTTTTATGTTAATAAATTCACAAGTTGACCTATAGTCTCACCATTGATCTTCCCCTTCTCATTGTTACAACTTTTTTGGGTTTATACAATTAAAAGGCATACAGACTCGGTCTAATCCAAGTGTAATGGGTAGCACTGCTATTGAGGTAGCTTGCCATTGACCTCTCATCATGACAAGTTATGACTACAAGAGACTATAGCCAATTCACAGTCCCAAGTTTGATTGTGAGAAGCTAATCATCACTACAATGGTAGGTTGATTGACTAAAAAAGCACATAGGTTTGATATAATTTTTTCACTTTATTATTCTCTCATTACCTTGAAGAGGGTTTTCAATTTCAACACAGTGTTCAATATTCTCACAGTTTGATCCTTTTGAAAGTCGTAGGGAGTGCTTTTTAAAAAAAATAAAACATCCAATTCATATATCATCTAAATTTTTGCTAGAATTAACAAGAATTAATAATAAATGCTAATAGAATGGATATGAGTTAGCAGAAAGACTTGTAATCATTCTATTATAACTTGACTCAGGCTGACTAGTCAAACCAATAAAGCGATGAACTAATTCATTAATTGATCCGGTTAAGAATTTTGGACTAGTATATTAGGTTGGATTTTATTTTCTTCCCCAATAGAGGAGCCTAAAATGATTTTGTATTGTTTTAAAAAATATCAATACCTCTTTATGCTTTAGTAACTATAATTTGTTGGGTTGTGTATAGTTTATACATGAATGTGCCATAAGTCTCTAATACAGGTGTGTATTAGATTTTCATCCATATGATCCAAGAGAGCAACAAAATAGTTAATATAATGCTAAACATTCATCTTTTTCTTGGAAATCAACATATAAATTGGATGTAAATGAGTAGCAAATTAAAATACTGGAATCATTAATTGAAACACAATAAAGAGACACTACTAAAAAATTATTAATATATAACACTTAATATTTTATAGTTTTAGGGTAAACCATAAAATATCAAGAGGTGGAAATTGTGCATGGCAATCCTTCATGGTTGTTAATATAAACTGTAAAATATGTTGAAAAATAGTTTACAATTTTACAAAACAATCATGAAATATATGTTTAATTTTTTATGTACTAAAATATTCTCACATACTTAATAGTTTAATTTAAAAACTGTTAAGTATATGCTATCAATATACGAGGTTTCTTTTAAAACATTATGAACCTTATATATTCCACTGCTATTTAAAATAAAATGTGAACTATAGGGTCTTAAAATCCCCTTTTTGCCCTATTCATTCATAATTTCAAAATTCCCATCATTTCTCTATGCTCTTGGTGAATACCTCCAACCACTATTTTCCGACATCCCCATCGTTATTTCCTTCTCTATTATTGAACGCATGATTCTCCTCGTTCTCATATATGTGGTTGTTCGTGAAGGTATTTGTCTTTTGTTCTACGTTATTGATTTAATGTTTTTTAAGGCTCTAAAATTTTTGTCTAGATTCAAATATAGTGAGTACATTTTACCCTTAACTAGAAATAATGATTCGAATTTGATGCTAGAGTCATTTAGGCACTATTAATGATCTAGGTTTAGGGTTGTTAGATATACTTAGTTTTGATCATGTCAAATATAGACAAAATATTAAGAGCAAAAAGTTTGCATCATGTATTTCTCTTATACTTTGACTAGCTACTATATTTAATATGAAATATCTTGTAGATTAGTCAAGTAAAGAAAGATATCAAGTTGAAATATGGAGATTGATCAAGAGGAAAAATAAGAAGATATAGAAGAAAGAAGCTATCAAGTTGAACTATGAAGAATGATTAAAAGGAAGAAGAAGAAAAGAGATTGAAGGAAGAAGAGCATATACGTAAAAAAAGAGTTATCATAAAGGTTTATTAGGAATGATCATGAGGAGAGAAAGAATAGAGAATGAAGAAAGGATACTAGCCAAAGAAAGGAAGAAGTTATCAAATTGGAATGATGAAAAAGACTAAGAGATATTGAAGAAAGAATATGTTAAACCCCTCAATATTTCAACATTTATCAGAGTAACGATGCGTAATTTAGTGGGCAAGTAGAAATAGCATGTACATATTGATATAAAGTACTTGATTACATTATAAGAATCCCTACAGGGTTTGTACGAATATTTACAAATCCAAAAGAAAATATGAAAAGCTTCAGATAATCAACATCATAGCTTACATAGGACCAGAACTCTCAGTTGCCAGTATCTATATCATTTCCGTTTAAGCCGCTTCTTCTATCTAAATAAATTTAAATTTATGGAAAGGGGTGAGATTTATATGAATCTCAATAGTAACACATAATCAATCATATAAAGTGTAACCCCCTGCCTTAATTAGCGTAATTATGATTCGATAAAACGTAATAAAAGAGGTTTGAGACCGCCGGATAGTTCAAAACTTGTTAAATTACCCACTAAATAGTAGGAACTTATAAAATTTTCAAAACTTCTTTTCTATCCCGGTCATGTTTTCAATTATCGAATATAATCACCTGTGCAGTTAACTTACATCCATAAATATCAGAGTTTGTAATTTAAACCCCGGCAACCCCCGGGTTCATCTATGCATATACATAAAGTTCCAAATCCTGATTAGGGGATTACAAAACCAAGTATTTCAAAACTATCTACATCTCAAAATATTATACAGTAATCCCTATCCAAAATGAATGACCAACCAAAATTCCACACTATGTCCCTAGGAAACTCTAACCGCTCCGGGTCGCTCGCTTCTCCTTAGAGCCGGTCGCCCTGACTGAAAGGTTAGTTCAAAGGAAAGAATGAGATTCTAAAGAATCCCAGTAGTAACTAAACATTTATACCACATATAAGCACACAGCATGTAAGCAAATCATCATACAGCAACAGCACAAATCACACTCCACCCTCATCCCCTTTCTCCGCCTGGAAGGCACACCGTCCTAACCCGAACCGTTGTTAGCTACTCAGGGACTATTGGCGTGGCAGTGCATAATCATAGCCTTATAGCACATAGCTATCCGGCCTCTCAAATGGCCCGTCGGCCTCACAAATCGCCTTTCGGCTCACAATCAGCCTTTCGGCCCACATAAACACACCTCATCCTCATCCGCTTTCTCCGCCGGGAAGGCACACCGTCCTAACCCGAACCGTTGTTAGCTACTCAGGGACTATTGGACTGACGGTGCTATCACATATCCACATAAGTCGCAACATACGAACTTATTACAAATCAATGATAATACACACATACAATGCATCATATATGGTGCGAAAGAAAAGTCACTACCTGATCCCTTCCTGATGTCTCTGGGCACAGTAGGCTCACGAGGATAGCAGATGTCAAATCCTATAATCAAAATAGGGACATTTGGTTAATTTCCTTTTCCAAGTTCTTACTTCAATAACACTCTAAGTTGGTATTCATTTGGACTCTTTAGATGGGCATTAAATGCCTAAACATATGCCTAAAGGGTTGGGATAACTACCCCCAAAGGTCTCTCTTTAGAAAGCTAAATGCTGATTTTTGGACTCCTCACTCGCACCCCTCACTCGAGCACAGAAGGCCGTGCTCGAGCACGACTCCAATTTTCACTACGAGCACCCGCGAGTGAGACGCAGGAAGTGCTTGCCCGAGAGCAACTCCCGCGACCAACCTACACTCTCACTCGAGCACAAAGGCTGTGCTCGAGTAGAGACCCCGAGCACACTCGAGCACCACGGAAGTGAGGCCTGCGAGTGACAACCCGAGAGCATCTATCAACATCCACTTCCATCTTCACTCGAGCACAAACGCCTGTGCTCGAGCACTGACCCTCAGTGCTCGCGAGTACAAGGCAGTGAGTGTCTGCCCGAGAGCACCCCAACTCCCAGGCAACAGATTCACTCGAGCACAAACACCCGTGCTCGAGTGATCCCCTAATGCTCGCGAGTGCCAGGCGCACTCTTGGCAATCACTCTCGAGTGAACACCTGAAACGCTCACCCCCAGTGCATTTATGCACCCTCACTCGAGCACAAACATGCTCACTTGAGCATGTTCATCCTGTGCTCGAGTGAGTTCTTCCCTCCCTCGAGAAATCACCTTAGAAACCAGATCGCAGCAACTGGTAAACTTCTCCAAAATCCACCAAATGGACTCCAATAGTTCTTAAACTTGTGTCAAAGCCCATTATCACTTATTTCAACACAAGGAATCCATTGGCAACCAAAAACAACCCAAATTCAACCCATCCAACACATTCTCTCTCTAAATCATCAAACCACTCAAAACCTCCTTCTAACAAATTCCCTCATTCAACTTTAAATCAAATTCTAATCACTCCCAAGTGTCAAAACTGACCAAATGAACAGTGACACTCTAATAAAAAATCTACCCTTCATTTAATATCATATTTAGGTCTAATTTCCAGATTTCTCATTGATTAAGCAAACATCTTGACATATATATCAAAATGCATCACAAACCTACCTCTTCAACTTGCTGAAATCAGAACTTGGATTCCTCCACTTTCAGATTCCCTCAATTTGCCACACACCACCAATCCAAAATCTGAACACATAGAAGTAAAGCTCTTACCCTTTTGAATAATATCAATGAAGGGTAATTAAGCGTATATGATCATTTACCTTGACTAGTTGCAAGCCCTTATTTTCTCTTTCTTGTTTGCTCGCCGGAAATGGAGGAAAGGGAGAGAGAAAGTGAGTAGGTGAAGGTGATGATCACTCCTTGCTTCCTCCCATGCACTTGGCCGACTAAGAGGGAGAGAGAAAGAGTTTGAATATTTGACTCATCCAATGGCTCCTACTTAGCCACTTGGCATCATCCCATTACTCCCACCATGATTTCACATAAACTCTTCCACACTTGATTCCACCTCATGTTCTTCCAATCTCAACCGTTGATCTTGATTACTAAGGGGTTTTCTCATTAGTAGCTAACCAGACGGTTGGTAAATTTACCGTTTTACCCCTGATTAGTACCATACACATTAAATCATCAATAATCATCCTTATATCATAACACACCACATATACTTCAAATATGCTTAATTAACATTAATTACATCATTTGAAGTTATTATCCCTTAATTAAAATCCAGGATGTTACATTTATGCGATATATAAACAAGTAAAGCACCATATAGTGTAATAGAACAATCATACTGTAAACTTAACTGTGCACACTTTTCAGGATCAAATGACTGTTTGACCCCTACTTATCTCAAAACCTCAGCTGGCTCCCACAAGGCCAAATGGTACTTGTGCTTTTCCCAAACCACAGCTAGGCTTTGTACTTGTTTTACTGCCTTAGCTAGGTCCCACTAGGTCAAATGGTACTTGTGCTTTTCCTATCGGGTGGTACTTGTGCTTTTCCTACACCAGAGCTAGATTTTGTAACTACTATTCATATTATACAATATACCAACACACAACATGTAAACATTCATAGTGTATGAAGGATAGAGTTACTACCTGAAATCCTTTCCATTGCTAGCTAATCCAATTTAATAATCTTTTGTCCGGCTCAGGTAGATGACAATCCTAAAATTCCAAATTTATAATAAATAAGTTATTACTTTTTAATGTCTTATGCTAAACTCAGTTGGCTATCTTTGCTTTAAAATGCATAATGACCAAAATGCTCCTAGGGACCTGGTCAAAGTCCCTTTATACCCGATATAATTGTACTTTACCAAAAATTATGACTAGGGTTATTTTTATGTAATTTCATGTGTAAATTTTTACCTTTCTTTTGACAAATTTACACTCAAATGACAAAAACTCCTTGGCGGCCACAAATTAGGGGTTTAGGGGCAAAATTGTCATTTCACATCCTAAAGCCTTTATACTTCATCTTTCACTAGTTCCCTACAAAAGTTTTCATTCTAAACATAATGAAATTATCAAATCCATGATATTCCAGTTTAAACTTCTAAAATTGTCCTTGGCTAAAAATATAGAATTTATTGGAAAAATTGGGAATTTCATGTTTTATTCCATAAAACACCTTTTTTTATTTCTAATCGCTTGTTTAAATACTTAAACACCTCTTCAATATGATTAATCAAAATTTGGATAGCAGCTCCCTTTAGGGTTCACGCATACCAAATCAGATGTTCGTGTCAATATAAACTAATAACCACCATAAATCACGAACAACAGCCTTAATTCAACAAGAGAACACAAGTATTCAGGCTCATCTTATGTCTTCTTGCTTCTTCCTCCAAAATCATCCAACCCTCTCATATTTTCCCTTGATTCACTCTTGCTTTGTAAGGCTTCCACATGGCATCCTTGGTGTCAAAATTTCATTTCACCTTCTTCTTTTCTCTCTTAGCCAAAATTGGCCATTAATTTATAGAAAAATCAAGAGATGCCTTGATTATTCAATAAATGAACATTTTTGCCTTACATTTTTCCAATTTTTGAATTGCTCTTTGTCTTCCTTCTTTCCTTTTGTTTTTTGCAAAAATTTTACCCAAAGAATTGGACCAAAAATTGTGCCCCCCCTTCTTCATTTTGGGCTACAATATTAGGCCTTAAAGGTACAAAATTGCACTTTTGTATCTTCACTTAGCCAAATTCCATGTAACCTCTAATTTCATTGTTTTGCCATTATTTCAAGTGTACCAAAATTCACCTTTTTTCTCCCCTTTAATGTAACAAATGTACAAGGATTTTTGTAAATAAAATTTTGGATGTTATAGTTCTCCCCCCATTAAAAAAATTTCATCCTTGAAATTTTGAATATTACATAGTATTGAGTATCCTTAGGAATCACTACCAAATCCAAGGGTTCACAATTTGCCAAGTGTCACCATCTTGACACACATCCCATGAGCTCACATGCACACACATACACATGATTCCGCCCCTTGATCTAATACACAAATCAATCCTAACCATTGATCTTGAAGTTACCAATGAGTTTCCTCTTCGGTAACTGACCAATCGGTTGGTAACTTTACCGTTTTGCCCCTGATTACGGTAATTCTCATTGAATCACCACCAACACTTCACATCTTTTCATTTAGCCACAATATGCGCCTTCCCTCTATTTTAAGTCAATTTAGATGTTAATCCATAATTGAGCTTAAATACAGGGTTTCGGCGTTGCTCACAGCACATACGAATCACATCGGGTGCCAAATCACACCATAATCTCCAGAAGGGTTATTTATCACTAACCGCTTCCACTTTTGGAGTCATTATCCCTTAATCGCAATTTGGGATCCTGCTAAACCAGGGCTTAGCAGTCCACTACTCTCAGGCTTATTCTCTAGCCTCAAGTCTCAGAATTCGGGATATTACAAATTTTGTCACATTTGGAATGGCTAAATAGTGCAATTAGTGGTCACACATAACATGATAATGTTTGGAACACAAATTGTACAAGTTGGAATTTACTGTCAGTGTGTTTTCCTACATGGCAGTGAGATTGTCATCTATTTTTGGGTAAACAAATGAAGTCCAATGAACGTGAAATTTTTTCAGAATAATAGTAGACATATTAAGCTTTAATTGGATAGGTCATATAAGTCATTTGGACGTGTACACTAAGAGTTATGTATTTTTGAAATTAGCTAAGTGAAATTGGTAAGTTTCTATGCTAGTGTCCAATAAATGGCAATTCTTAAATAATGTGTGTCCATTTGGCTAAAGGAAATATGTTTTCTTAAAAATAAGACTTAATAAGGGTCATATAGCCTTTGGAGCTACTACAATTGGACATCTATAAATAAAGATACAAATTTTCAAAGTTTGATGAAGATTCTGTGAGCTTTTAGGCAAAGGGCGAAATTAACAAGGCAATGCCAAAATGTTTGGGCAAAATGGTAATCTACGATAGAAGCAAGAAGACTTTTATTTTTTCTTTTTATTGAGATAATTTTGGTCCAAAAAGGAAAATAATAGGGAAAATAAATATTTGGATAGAAATGGTGCCATATGGAAGCAATCTTGGCCAAGTGCTAAAGGATGATGACTTGAATTAAATTGGTGTGTGATTATTGAATAAATTAATATATTTTGAGGAGGTCGATGAAGATATTTTAAAGTTCATTATTCCTCCCAAAGGCCCTCATATTTTGTCCAACAAGAAAGAGAGAGTGGAAAAACAAAAAACTTGGTCAAGAAATAATCAAGATGAAGCATTTTGGGCCAACTAAAATAAAGAGTTGAAAAGTCAAAAAAGCAAGCATGTGAATTATGGCCATAAAATATTTATTCCAAAGAGATAAATAAAGCTAATTCAAGGATCATATTTAGCTCATTCAACAGTCCCATTTTGCATCAAGAAGGAGAGATGAAAGAGAAGACAATTTATGACAAGTTAAAGGAGATAAGGCATAATAAATTAGCAGTGATGAAAGGCAAATAAAATATTATATTTTAAGGAGGTGGAGATGATTTCTATTAAAGGGCTTTTTGTTAGATCCCAAGTTTTGATGATAACAATAATTCAATTATGATTAAAACATGTTTTTAGAAGGTTAAGAAAAGATTCCAAGTTAACCAAATGCATATCTGGTGTTTGCTGATATCTGCTGTGAAAATGCACTTGAGTGCTCGAGCATGAAATCTGCACTCGAGCACAAATCACTTCTGTACTCGAGCAGGTGTGAGAGAAAGCCAGGAAGTGAGTACCCGAGAGACATTCTCCCTTTGTAATCAATGGATCACTCGAAGCACAAAGTTCACACTCGAGCAGAGAAGTCATTCTCACTCGAGCACGTATGCGAGCAGGGCATGCGAGTGCTTGGCCGAGAGCAAAGTAATGGCATGCTTTCTATATTCACTCGAGCAAGGGTATGCGAGTGCTCGCCCGAGAGCAAAGTAATGGCATGCTTTCTATATTCACTCGAGCAAGGGTATGCGAGTGCTTGCCCGAGAGCAAGATATAGCATGCTTCCATCATTCACTCGAGAAAGGCACTGCGAGTACTTGGCCGAGAGTTTTGAATTTCAGAAACATGCAAGTGTGCTCGAGCACACCCATCCATGCTTGAAGTGACACAACCATGCTTGCGAGTAATATTTTCATCCCTCTCCAGATCAGTTGCGAGTGCTTGTTCAAGAGAGCATATTCCTTGAGAATATGCTTCTCACTCGAGCAGAGGTAAGTGTGCTCGAGTGAGGGCCCACATCACTCGCGAGTGAAAATTCTATCCCTCTGAAATTCTGATGCGAGTGATGGTTTAGAGAGCATATTCCTTAAGAATATGCTTCTCACTCGAGCAGAGGTAAGTGTGCTCGAGTGAGGGTCCATATCACCCGCGAGTGCAAATTCTCACTCTTGTCAAAATGGTATGCGAGTGATGACCCGAGAAGGCACTCCCAGTGTAAAGTGCAAAGATCACTCGAGCAGAGATTTTGTGCTCGAGTGAGACCTCTCTTCACCCGCGAGTGAAGACATTTTCTCTCTGCTTCTCCATGCAAGCACAACCCGATAACAGAGGTATATGAAGGAAAATAGGAGATCACTCGAGGTGAACCTTTCATGCTCGAAGTGATGCCCTGTTGACCTCAGAAAATGATAAGTTTCACAACGTTCATTACGAATATAGTTTATTGTTATTAATTCATATCATCATTACTTTTTATCTTTGTTTAACATTGTTTTGAATGTTTTAAGAGGATGATACAGGAATATGAACGTTTGAATTGAACCACATGAGAAAAGTGATTCAACGGCAGACAAGATGATTGTGAACACGCTGGCACCTACCGCACTCAAACTATTCTAACATGCACGTGTCTGCCAATATTTTCAAATGTCCCGCTCCACAACTGAAGAGAATCCAAACGGGAAAAAGATGGAGCAACTATATATATATACAGAGACTCACGGAAAAACTACAACAACACAGCACAAGAACTCACAAGCTCATATCAATTCTCTGTTATTCATCTGATTTCTCTGTATACACTTTTGATCTTCAGTGTTTATTCATTTACTCTGTAAGAGAGTCCATATACAAACTCAAAACTCTATGTTTGTGTAATCTCAAGATATTGGGATCTTGAGAGGGTAGTTATTCCTTACGAGAGAATTCCTTGTAGCATCTTTCACTCATAAGCCTTATAAGATACAAGCAGGAGAGAACGTTGTTGTTCATAAGACTTACAGTGGTGTAAGCAGAAGAAAACGTTGCTGCTCATAAGTCTTGTATACATAAGCAAGTGAGAAGAGTCATAGGTTGTTTCTCTGCATATAAGACTTGTCGTAAGGGGGAGAGAAGTTTCTTGTTGAGAAAATATTTCTGCTCGTAGTCCATTGAAGGACGATTATTGTTTGGTGGCGTTCTGAGAGCCCTTTTGAATCTTGGAAATATTGTGAAAAGCTCAGTAGGTCTTGATCTCTGAGGACTGGACGTAGGCTCTGTTGTTTAGCCGAACCAGTATAATTCTCTGTGTTCAAATCTTCTCTACTCTATTCTTCTGTCTATATTTTCATATCACCACCTCAAACGAAAATTTTATAACATCACCCAATTCACCCCCCTCTTGGGTGAAGCTTGCCTCTTTCACTTTTAACCCTTTTAAGGCCTCATATTTTGGCCAGATTTGAGAAAGAAGAGAGAGAGAGAGAGAGAGAGAGAGAAAGAGAGCTTGGAGAAAACATGATCAAGAGAAAGCTCAAGTCATTCAAGAAGCCATCTAGGTGAGTTTGGGTGCGAAATTTATGTAGTTTTGTCTCTAAATTCATGAGAATCTCTCTCTAATCTCTATTCCATCTTGAATAGCATATGTAGTAAGAGAAAATCAAGAGCAAGAAGGAGGGAGAGGTGGTGGTTTTGGAGTATAGAGAGAGAGGACAAGAGGTAAAGCCATAAAACCTTGTTTTCTCAATGATTCAAGGTTGTTGATGTTATTGTGATTGTTGTTGTGGCTTGTTTTCATGAATGGGATGCACAAACCTAAGGGGAGGTACTACCCAAATCTTGATTAATCATGTGGAAAGTGTAATTAAGTGGTTAAATGAGTGATTAAGCATGAAAAGAGGGTGTTTATGAAATAAAACATGAATTCCTAATTTTTCCCATTTAATTCTAGATTTCATCCAGGGGCATTTTTGCCATGTTGGAGCTGAAATTTGGATGATTTGATGATTCCATTGTATTTAAAATGGGAAATTGTAGAGGGAACATGTGTAATATGAAGTATAAAGGTTTAGGGTGTCAACTGACAATTACACCCCTAAAACCCTAACATAGCGGCTGCTAAGGGTAATTCTGTAATTTGAGTATGAATTTGACAAATTTAAGGTAAGAAATAGATTCCACATATGAAATTGTGTAGGATTAGCTCAGGTTATAATTTTTGGTAAGGTACAGTTATACTGGGTACAAAGAGGCTGGACCGGGTTCCTAGAGGCATTTTGGTAATTTTACAGTTTTAAGCAAAGATAACCAACATGATGAGTTTAGAATACTACATGAATGAGTAATAACTTATTTATTGTAAATTTGGCATTTTAGGATCGGGTAGTAGCCCAAGCCGAAGATAAAGTATTGGACTAGTAGACAGGTAAGGGAAAACTTACCCTACTTACATATATTTGATAGTTATGCTGGTGTAGTGATATATGTGATTGATTTACTTGATTGTGTAGAGCTTATTTGAATGATAAAGCCCTGCTTCTATTTGTGCCATGGCCATAAGTATGTTATATGAAACATTGAGCACGCAGAAATGTCATTATGCGACATGCATCTAGTTAAGGCTAACATGTCATGCACTTAGCATATATCATGCATGCATTATGGTAATTGTTTACTACTCAGATTCAATTGAATCTCACCCTCCCCCAACCAACTATTTAGACAAGCGGGCACAAGAGGTGTGTTGAGAGTAGAGAATAAGACATGAGGAAAATACAGAAGGTTCTAGTTCAATCTAGGAGAAGCGGTTAGTTATCTACATGCTTTTATTATATTTTGAGTTTGTAAGTATTTTATACAATCCTTGTGCGAAATTCCTATAATATAATCATGTACATATTATCAGTATATTTATACTATTTTCTATGTGCCCACTGAACTGCACGCAAACACTCTAAAAAATGTGGAAATAACACAAGGGTCTGCCACTATTCAGCTCTCAAACAATCTACCTGGTTAGTACTCATAGGACAAACTGCCTATTACAACATAGAGTGCTTATTAGGTCTTACTGCTCAAGGACACTACCCCATGTAAATATGCACGTCGAGTCTTACTGCCTTTGGTCTCTGCCCAACAAAACTTTGATTGCATAGCAATTTGCTGGCATTAAGACATATTGGTCCAATAGGTCTTATAGCCTTAGTAAACACAGTCTAACATCCAAACTAAATGCTTATCAGGTCATACAACATCAGGAAAAGCAGTCCGCTAGTTATTGTATCATGAGTGGGGTAATTTATTTCGTGATGAATCAACTGTAGAGAGGCATTCGCCACCATTATGCCCTGCTACACAAGGGCTCATCCCAATCTCTACTTAAATATTTCACTACAAACCATATAGATTATAACATTGCAGACCACACAGGTCATCTACCTGGAAACCACACAGATCGTGTCAATGTAGACCACATAGGTTGCCTTATTGTAGACCATACATGTCATATCATTACATGGTACACAGGTTATATCATTACTTACCACATAGGTTGTATCACTGTAGACCACAGAAGGTCTTATTATTGCATACCACACAGGTGTTAGAAATTATGCCCAAGGGGCTAATCATTGTACTTTGAACATTATTATTCAACCAACTTCTCCATTTTATTATCATGTTATTTACATGTTCACTGTGATAACTATCCTTGGACAAATCATAATGATTGTCCTAAATGTCCATGTTCAGTCATCTATGCAAAGATGAAATATGACTAGTATGACTTTGAAGAGATATAGAGATATGTATTAAAGTCCTAAGCACTTGTAAGAGTACAAGGTGTTGGACCAACACGCTATGAGAAAGCTATATGGATCAAGTCATAAGCCTGTCTCATGTAAAACGATGTCACTATGCCCTTTGGCATGAGATCATCATGGAGTCCTATATGAGAGTTGCTCAACTTTGGCCTAGTCAAAAGTCACCTTTGACCGGGTGATGATAATGGCAATGTTTAGGATTGGTGGTTTTCAAGCAGAAAAATATGAATAGTCAAGATGGATTTTGCCCCTTGTTAGTGCAAGCGTTTCACCTAAGAGGGGGGCTGAATTGGGTGATACCAAAAAATTTCGTTATGTATAAGTAAATTGACAGAATATTTAAAGTAGTTGAGAGCAAAGAGAAATATCACCGAAGTGTACACCGAGAGTTATACTGGTTCGGCCATAACTACTTTGACCTACGTCCATTCCTCAGAGCGTCTCTGAGAGTTTCACTATATTCTCCAAGATTCAGTGGGTTCTTGGCACCTCAGTACACAGCAAGTTCCTTCACCTGGACACTCGATCCCCCTTACACGTTGCAATCAAATCCCTAACTAAAGGTTCTACAACCTTAAGTTGTCTCAATAATAAATATTGAGTTTGTAATGAAAATCTCTCTCACAGAGAAAATATATAATCACTGAAGTACATTGAATAAGTATAAGAAAACAAAGCACAAAGAGCGTGTTGATTGATGTGTGATTGCTTGCTCTAAGTTGTTGTTTTCTACTCTTTGAATACTCCATATATATAGATAATTTATAGTGTCCGTTGGAAGCAATTCAAACAAGTCCGTTAGAGTCGTGCAACAACGGTTGAATATTCTTCGAATTTGAAAACTATCCGTTTATGGTATATAGCGGTAGGTGAATGTTCGGACTTTTATTTGACTTTTCACTTTTGACATGATCTCTTCATTGTTTCTCTGCAAATGTACTTAGAATACTAGTGTAATGAAGAGTTAATCATATAGATAATAAATTAATAATCATTTGATTAAAAACATGATTTCTAGACTTCATTACTCGAGTGGCTACTCGAGTGATTATGCCCATTACTCGAGTAGTCCTTCGAGTAAACCTATCAAAAATATAGCAGCAAGTAATTCAACATTTTTCACAAGATATTACTCGGGTAACACATGGAGTAAGATACATCACAAACCTTGGAAATACGTGATTACTCAAGTGGTTACTCGAGTGGCCATGTCTTCTCTCCACATATTACTCGGGTACCGCCTCCAGTAAGCCTATTACTCGAGTGGTTACTCAAGTGGCAATGTCTTTTCTTCACATCTTACTCGAGTGACCTCTCGAGTGAATTCCAAATAACTTTCCATATTACTCGATTACTCACTCGAGTAATTGCATCAAATTCTTAGCCGAGAGTACTTGTTCTTTATTTACCAAATTTCTCGAGTGATCCATTGAGTAATGGATCAAATAAGTCCACAGATTACAGGAGTGCTCCCTCGAGTAATGCCTTTTCCTCACATAGTTACTCGAGTGGCTACTCGATTAAAGTATTGCATTTCTTGGCCATGAGCTACTGGAAGATTTTTGACCTGGTTACTCGAGTAGCTACTCGAGTAATGCCTTTTCTGATGTATTACTCGAGTGGCCACTCGAGTAATGGTTCATATACTTTACAGATTACTCGAGTGGCTACTGGAGTAACTTCTTCCAAATTCTGACAGTGCCTCTAAAAACATTTTCTTTCAACATAAATCAAGTGCCTACTCGAGTAACAGTGTTCCTTACTAGAGTGGTCACTCGAGTCAACATAGACTACTGCCAGTGATGGCCTTCCTTTGCTCTTCCTCTCAGATCTTCTTCATTACTCCAGTGCTTACTTCAAGTAATGCTTCATCTATCATTTATTTACTTTATTCAAATTCATTTGTTATCATATCCTCTTATGTCATTGGTCCAATCTTTGTTATCATCAAAACATATGGGATCTAACATTCACCCCCTTTTTGATGATGACAAAACTTGGTGATTTTGAACAAAGTTTTTGAAATTGAGTTTTCAAACATATGCTTCTTAAATACTTTTCATATGAAATCTTTTGTTCAATTTAAACTTGAAAAATCTTTTGAAATAGCTTATTAGAGATCTTTTCAAAGTTTTTGTTCTTATTTACTTGTTCACCTTACATACACAATCAAAAACTCATTAGTCCCACAATGTAATATAACTTCAATAAAATTTAACTTTAGTAGCATAAAGAAACAAATTGCATAAAGAAGAATTCATTACATAATCAAACTTAGAATTCAAAATTAAAAAGTGCCCTCAAGCCTCGTACACCCATATCCTAATACATTAAATCGGCCATTCATCACAAAATCACTCAGGCTCTTCTCCCCCTTTTTGTCTTCATCACAAAGGTGGAATCAATCATTAGGAGGAGTAGGTGGCTTGGCTACTGAGATAGGAGTGACCAGAAATGCCAATGATTCATATAAACCATATGAACTTGAAGGACCTGAAGATGATGGTTTAGGGTCAGGAAGGTTCACTGGGGGTGTCTGAAGATCCTCTGGAGGATTCACTGGAGATGAAGGGTAAGGAACCAGAGAAGTAATTTCTACTTCCTCTGTAGCAACTACTGAAGACACAAGCACCTCTTCAGTGCATGTAGGTGAGGCAATGGGAGTAGATATGGGCTCTGGTTGAACAGGCTGAGGTGGATCTTCAGTGGTGATATGGATTGGCTTGGATGTGTCAGGGTCTGGCATAGAGAACAAGACATTACTAGGTCCAATCTCATAAGGTCTATGCTTAGTAGGTATGGATGGTCCTGGTTCAGAGATAGGTATGGGCTCAGGAGTAATAGAAGGACCAGGAATAGAAGAGCCAGATGCCATATCATTAAATCTGGCGATAATGGATCTCAGAAGCTCACCCTGGGCACGTTGTTTAGCTAGCAACTCTTCGTGCCTCTTATCCATTCTCTCAACAAGTTGTCCCATATGCTCATTCATATAGGTCACCAACTCCACATTGGTATTAGCAATGTCGATATGAAAACTCTTCAGAATGTTTTCCATAAATGTTTGCATTATGGCACCAAAGAAAGATGGAGAAGATGTGTTGGCTGGAGCAGAAGGCTATGTGTCATCCATTCGACTAGTTGCTATGTCATTCTTGTTCTTGTTCTTGGGACTTGCTTCTAGAGGACTCTTCAGAGGAATCTCAATGTTCAATTTTCCAATTTGATTCTTTCCAACTAGTGCTATCCTCTCAATTGACCCCTTACTCTCCAAGTACCAAATCTTATTCTTCTTGAGGAACAAGGAAATAAGTTGAGAATAAGGCATTGGAGTAGTAGGTTTCCCTTCATACCTATATCTTGATCTCAGCAAAGATATATTCTCCCAAGTCCTTTTATTCTTTGAGGATCAATGAGGTGAATTTTCTGAAGTCCCACTCAATGAAATAAGTGAAGTTATTGGATTTGTTCACCATGGCTCTAGAATAGATATACCATAGGACTCTATGAAAATCACTCATATCACTTGGATTGAAATTGAGAGGTCCCACTATCTCACCAGGTCCTAGGATAGAAAACAACTGGTTTGAATCATAATTAGGATAATCATTATCAGGAGGGTTCTCTATTCCTAACCAGGTATTGATTCTAGAAGGTGAGATTAGAATTCTCTATCCTCCAACCTTAGAAGTCATTTCTTCTTCCACAGACTTCCTAATAGGATCATTTATAGGTTCAACGTTACAGTAAAAATGCCTCACAAATTTGGTGCAAAATAGGAGTTTAATAGATAGCTAAGGCATATAGGAATCAAGATAGGTACTCAGGTCAAATTTAAATACCTCTTGAAGAACCTTATAGTCAATATAGTGCATCTTGAACACATTTCTTCTTGCAAAGTTACTCAGATACTTCTGAGATTCCTCAAGCTTGCTCATATTGAATCCTTTTGGAGGAAATATGATTTCTTCTTCTTTCTCTTCTGGTTGCCTTGAAGATTGCCCTTTCTTTGCTTCCTTAGATTGAAAAGCTTCTTCAAGCATGGCTACCATGACTTTGGTAAGCTTCTCATCAATCTTGGGCCTTTTCAGAGGTTTTGGAGAAAACGTGGGTGTGTCGGATGAATCAGAAGGAGGAGGAGATAGCTCTTTTGTTGCTTTACCTTTTCCAGGAGGTGAACTCTTCTTGGATTGAGCTCTTGTGGCAATGGGCTCCTTAATCACAACCCCTTTCACCTTAGGCTTAGGTTGCGGTTTAGCTTTGGCTTTAGGTTTATGAGAGATTTTTCTTTTCTTGGTAGGAGGAGAGGAAAGTGAATCAGAGGGTTGATATGGTTTAGAGGACTCAGAAGGAGTGCTAAGAATAGGAGATTTAGTGCTCACCATTTTGATTTGAAAGAAACAAGGATTTCTGAAAAATAGGGAACATGAGTCGCGAATGTAGCGCAGAGGATTTAGTGAAATCTGAGAAGTTTTTGTAAGCAAAAATCGATAGGTTTTGATGGTTATGAGGAGGAAAAATGATTGTGAAAAGTTTTTGTGAGAGCACTAGGAGAGTTACTCTAGGCGATTTTGTGAGAAATGACCAAGTATCGACTAACATAACCCTAAATCTCGACATCACTCGAGGGCTTACTCGAGTGTCATCAACTTCACTCGAGTAGCTACTCGAGTGATCATACCAGTGAATTCAAGCGCATACCTGGCATGAATAATATTGTAATTACCCATGTATATTCCCTCGATCATTTGATGGCTCTTTAGGACAAATTTGAGCTGAAACTCTGCAAATTTGAGATCTGTACCTAGGTTTACTCGAGTCCTTACTTGAGTGATATTGAAGTTCACTCGAGGCCTCCCTCGGGTAATCTGTCTCCTCACCTTCGGACTATTCATTTCCAACCGTTGTGCTATTTCATTTGAAATTAATGATTCACTAGCACATTTCCAAGTTCATTACTTGAATGGCTACTCGAGTAATTCATCCATTACTTCAAGGTGTCACTCCAGTAATGCTCATTACTTGAAGTTGTCCCTCCAGTAATGTTATCCTCTGTTAACCTCTGCTTTTCATACTCCAAAACAGAATATCATGATCTTGTAAAAAAAATTGCTAGAAACTCCGATGCTTAAGTTAGTAATCATCAAAACATCAATGAATAACATCATCTAACATTTTGTAAACACTAAATAACTTACAATTCATTGGGATTTACCATTCCCAATTCTCTTCTAATATATAAAATCTGATCTTTTGCAAGAGATTTTGTGAAGATATCAGCTAGTTGAAGATGAGTCAGAATGAATATCACTTTGACATCTTTCTTTTGGACATGATCTCTGATGAAGTGATGTCTAACATCAATATGCTTGGTACTAGAATGTTGAACAGGATTCTTTGCCAAGCTTATCGTACTAGTTTTGTCACAATATATTGGTACCTCTTTCAAGTAAATACCAAGATCTTGGAGTTGTTGCTTTAGCCATATTGCTTATACACAATAACTTGATGCTGCAACATACTCAGCTTCCATTGAGGAAAGAGACACTGTACTTTGTTTCTTGCTAAACCATGACATAAGTGAGCCTCCAAGAAACTGGCCTTATCCATTAGTACTCTTTCTGTCCATCTTGTATCCTCCATGATCAGAGTCTGAGTATGCAACTAGATATTCACTTCTTCCTCTGGGATACTAGAGACCCAATTCTTCTGTGTCAGCAAGCTATCAGAAGATACATTTGATGGTTTCAGCATGTGACTCTTTTGGTGTTGATTGATATCTTGTACACATACCCATACTGAATTGAATATCAGGCCTACTTGCAGTGAGATAGAGTAATGATCCAATCATTCCTCTATATTTTGTAATGTTGTAATCTTTTCCCTTGACATCCGCATTAAGCAATATGGTTGAGCTAATGGGTGTGTCCATTCCATTTGCTTCATCCAATCCATACTTCTTCAATAGCTCTTTTAGATACTTCGTTTGAGATATGAAAATCCCATTCTTTTTTTGTTTGATTTGCAAACCAAGAAAGAAATTCAATTCTCCCATCATTGACATCTCAAACTCCCCCTACATTATCTCAGAAAATTCTTTGCACATAGTTTCGTTAGTAGCACCGAAAACTATATCATCAACATATATTTGCACAATTAATATATCATCACGTTTTCATTTTGTAAAAAGTTTTGTATCAACTTTTCCTCGTACAAAACCTTGATCAATAAGAAATTTACTGAGTCTTTCGTACCATGCTCTAGGAGCTTGTTTTAAACCGTACAAAGCCTTTTTGAGTTTGAAAACATGGTTAGGTTTGGTTACATCTTTGAAACCTGGAGGTTGATCTACATATACTTCTTCCATGATGTAGCCATTTAGAAATGCATTATTTATATTCAGTTGATAGAGTTTAAATCCTTTCATACATGCAAAGGCTAAGAGTACTTGCATAACTTCCAATCTAGCCATTGGAGCATACGTTTCCTCATAATCAATTCCTTATTCTTGATTATAGCCTTTTGTAACCCCCTCCATAATTATATCTGAAATATGCGATTAAAATGAAATAGAGACCAATAATAATCAAATAACATTTACTAACCCATCACATGACGGGGTTTTTACAAATACCTTTCGAAATCATTTATAAACTTGGTCTCATATTCACATTTCGAATACAATTACTACACGAAGATAAATCACATTCATATAAATATCAAAGTGCACAACATAATCATCTCGGCAATCCTGAGTACATACCTTTACTAAAGATACACAGGGCATAATTGCCTATTACAATTCTTCAAATGGGGATTACACAATCTCATCTCAAATTCATAACCCTATATTCAACCGAATCATATACAGTCTTCATAACTCATTGATAACTAACTACCAACTCTCATCTCGAAGGAGTCTTAGCCGCTCCCTCCACGAGCCACTTGCCCTGTCTAAATTGTTGGTAGGGGAGGGTGAGATTCGAGAGAATCTCAGTAGGGAAACATTATCAATATGCAGATAAGATAAGTGTTTAATGCATGACATGCTTGCATCACATAACTCATCCACACATATAATGACAAATCTATAAGCTCAATGCTTCGAATGATACACATATAGCCATAGCATATATTGACCCATAGCTTCAAATCATTCATACATGTTCCACATAATCAAACAAAGCAATAACATGCATCAACACATTAATACAGTTATCAGAGCATGCAGGAGAGATAAGTTCCCCACCTTAACCCTTTTATGCCTCGAAGCGTGTGCCTCAATCTATGTGCAAACAGCTCGGGGCTTCATATTCGATCCTACAATGTCAAATGTACTATTTAGACACTTCCATAGTGTTTTTTGGGGGTTATATGAGGTTATATTGAAAATTTACTAAAATGCCCCTGGGACCCGGATCGGCCCCACCGTACCCAGTTCGGCTGTACTTTTCCTGAAAATTTCACATGGGCTATTCTAACATATTTCTACCCAAGGAATCCATTTCTGAACTTGAAATTATCAAATTAAATGTCAATTACAGAATTACCCTTGGCAGCCCTACTTTAAGGGTTTTAGGGGCGCTTTCGTAATTATGCTTTTTCGGCCTTTTCCGTAAACATGCCCAACTATAATCCCACCTGATTTTCACTACTGAACTCAATGGAATCATCAAATCATTGAAAATCCAACTCTAATACCCATTTCTAGAGCTGGCCGAAATTCTCAAGTATTCCGGGGAAAATTGGGGTTTTTTGGTTTTGGCTCCATAAACGCGTTCCTTTCTACTGCTAACAACTTTATTGACTATTCCATTAGATTAAAACTACCATTTAGTACCAATTTGGGCAGCATAACAGCCCCACACACTCATTTTCCATTTTTGAAACCAATGACAATCCAGCGAAATTTCACCGATTAAATTGTCCACAACAGCCAGAATAGTCAATACACAAGAGTTTGGAAGTCACCTCAAGCTCCCACTAGCTTTTATCAGGAGTGGCTGAAACCCTAGCCCTTCTTAACCATGAAAATTGAGCTTCCAACACCTTAAAGAACATGAAAGAGAAGCTTAGGGGCAAGGTTATATGCGTTAGGAGCTAGATCGTCGGAGAAATCGGCTTACCTTGTGAGATTTCTTCTCTTTCTCTCTCTAAGAGCTCTCAACTTTCTCTCACTAGTTTCAGCACATTAGAAATGAGAGCTGAAGATGATGAGAAAATATTTAATTCCATGCTGATGTCATCTTTTATTTCGATGATGTCATAATTCCCATTTTCGGATTTTCCGGCATATTTTCTGTCCAAACTTTGAAAAATCATAACTAATTTGAGAAAACTCGAAATGATGTGATTCCAAAGCCAAATAAAAGGTCTTTAAGTCCTCTTTATAGGAAAGATATGGGCCATTACCCAAAATTACGAAAAAATTCCAGAATTACATAAAACTCATCACTGCCCAAAACAGAGATCAGTTTCCATCCCAAACTTTGGACAGACATATCTCCTAGCTCACAAAACGAAATGGCACAAATTATATGTCCATTTTGAAGCTTGAGATATAAAATTTAAGACTGAAAAGTTTCAGAATTTTTAGACACCATTTGTTCATTTAATATGGTCACACAAACAGACTACCCAGAATAGAGTTTTACTAGACAGAATTTCATATTTTTCATTTCTGCTTCCAATGGTCCCATTTTCATACCAAACATCATTCCCACATAAATTTTCACAAGGAATCCATTGGAAACACCAAATCAATCAAATTCACATCACATTGACATATTTTCACAACAATCTCAACATGTCAACACAATTCACATTTCAAAACCTAACATTGCAACTTTTCCATTCCAAAGTTTCAAACCAATTTCAATGACATCAAAACATATTATGACACCATTTCCAACACAATACCCCATTCAATTATTCCCTTTATTCTAAGTCAATTTAGATGTTAATCCACAATTGAACTCAAATACAGGGTTTCGACATTGCTCACAACACACACGAATCACATTCAAGTGCCAAATCACATCATATTCTCCAAAAGGGTTATTTATCACTAACCACATCTACTTTCAGAGTCATTAACCGTTAATCACAATTTGGGATCTTACTAAACTGGGGCTTAGCAATCCACTTATCTCAGGCTTATTCTCTAAGCTCAAGTCTCAAAAGTCGGGGTATTACACCTTTGGCCACCAATCTTGCCTTGTTTCTAACAATAATTGTAGATTCATCAAGTTTGTTCTTGAATACCCATTTAGTGCCAATGATCGGATGATCCTTAGGTCGGGGTACCAAATCCCAAACTTGATTTCTTCCAAATTGATTTAGTTCTTCTTGCATTGCTATAACCCAATCATTGTCTGATAGGGCTTCATCAACGTTAGAAGGTTCAATCTCAGAAATGAATGCAGAAAAACTAACTTCATTGAAAATTATATTTCTAGTTTTGACTCCTTCATTTACATCTCCTATGACTTGATCTAGGGGATGACTTCTATTGTATTTCCAGGCTTTAGGCTGTCCTAGTAACTGATTTTCCTCCTTGGTTTGATCAATTTCTGGAATAAGAGATTTAGAAATAGATTGACCATTTTCTTGATTTAAAACAACTTCTTGCTCATCATCAATGGTTTTGTCAGAGGACTCAAATTCATCAAATACAACATGAATTGATTCTTCAACAACACATGTTCTTTTATTAAAAATTTTGTATGCTTTACTTCGATTAGAATAGCCTAAGAAAATTTCTTCATCTGTTCTAGAATCAAATTTTCCTAAGTTATCTTTACCATTATTATGAATGAAACACTTGCAACCAAAGATGTGTAAATGAGCAAGGTTTGGCTTCCTTCCTTTGTATAGCTCGTATGGTGTCTTTTTAAGTTTTGTTCTAATGTAGGCTCTATTTGAAATATAGCATGATGTGCTCATTGCATTGGCCCAAAAAACTTTAGACACGTTCTTTTCATTCAGTATTGATCTAGCTATTTCAGTGAGCACTCTATTCTTACATTCCACAACTCAATTTTGTTGAGGTGTCCTTGGAGCAGAGAAATTGTGATATATGCCATTAGTATCACAATATTCTTCAAAGGCTTGATTTTCAAATTCTTCACCATGATCTGTCCTAATACCTGCAAAGGACATACCTTTCTCATTTTGCACTTTCTTGGCAAAAACAATAAATTCTCCAAAGGTTTCATCCTTTTGATGATAGAAAAATGGTCCATGTAAATCTAGAGAAATCATCAACAATGACCAATGAATATAGGTTGCCACCAAGACTCTTAACTCTTGCTGGTCCAACTAAATCCATGTGTAATAATTGAAGTGGTCTATTGGTTGATATCTTATTTTTCAATTTGAGAGAAGATTTAGTTTGTTTACCCTTTTGACATGCATCACAAATCAAATCATTTTTTAAATTTACTTTGGGTAATCCAATCATTAAATCCTTTTTAATTAACTTGCCTAGTTGGTACATGTTGACATGAGCTAGCCTCTTATTCCATAAACAACTTTCATCTGCATTACTCAGAAAACAACTTTCAGAATCATTTTTACTGATATCAAGAGTATAACAGTTGCCTTCCCTTGTTGCTCTGAGCTTTGCCTTGATATTTTTCTTATCAAGTTGTAAGTCTTTCTTGTTGACAATTAGGCATTCCTCTGAATCAAATATTACCCAGTTGTCTTTATCTGCACTTTGACTTACGCTCAGCAAATTATGACACAAGCCTTCAACGCAATATATATCTTTGACATGTATTCCTTTGTCATTTTTTATTTCACCAATTCCTGCTATCTTTCTGGATTGATTTCCTCCAAATTTTACCTTTCCACCTTCTTTAGGTTGTAATGTGGTAAAACTTTCAAAATCACCAGTCATATGTCTAGAGCATCCACTGTCTATGTACTACTTGTTGTTTTTGGATGCTTTAAGACATATCTGCAATCAAATATGATTAAGTCTTAGGTACCCACATCTTTTTTTAGTCCTTTTGGGTTAGTACAAAAAATTTTTGAAACATATGAACCTTTAGGTACCCATTTGTAGGTTTCTATATTTCCTTTCTTCCTATGAATGCATGATTAAGTATAATGACCTTTTCTATTACAATAATTACAGTGTGCAAAAGGATTTGACGTATGCACAGAATGCTGAAAATAATTCAAGTATGATTTACCTCCGACTTTCTTTCTTCCTTTCCTTCTGTCTAATTTTGGAACATATCCAATTCCAGATCGATCATTCACAAATCGTTGAGCTTTTAAAATTACATTTAGCATCTCACTTCCTTTAGTGAATTCCAAATAACTTTGCATATTACTCGATTACTCACTCAAGTAATTGCATTAAATTCTTAGCCGAGAGTACTTGTTCTTTGTTTACCTGATTACTCGAGTGATCCCTCGAGTAATGGATCAAATAAGTTCGTAGATTACTGGAGTGCTCCCTCGAGTAATGCCTTTTCTTCACATGGTTACTCGAATGGCTACTCGAGTCAAGTGTTGCATTTCTTGGCCGAGAGCTACTAGAAGATTTTTGACCTAGTTACTCGAGTGGCTACTCGAGTAATGCCTTTTCTGATATATTACTCGAGTGGCTACTCGGGTAATGGTTCATATAACTTTGAAGATTACTTGAGTAACTTCTTCTAAATTTTGGAAGTGCCTTTAAAAACATTTTCTTTCAACATTACTTGAGTGACCACTCGAGTAACAGTGTTCCTTACTCGAGTGGTCACTCGAGTAAACATAGACTACTACTAGTGATAGTGTAATATCCCGATTTGTGATTAGGGCTGATAATCCTGATAATCATTGAGATTTGTGTAATTAAGCACTTTTGGGATTAATGCAAAGTGATTTTGAGAATTTATGTGTATGGTATTTAAGATCAAGGGTTGTGATTCATTGATAATGGGTCGGGATCCTACGCTTTGAGATTGTGTGTGTTCATGGAGGAGTGCTTAAGATGATGACATGTGGCTTAAGTTGGACCATTGGATATGGCACTAGAGGACAAAACCTCACTTTTCTCTCATTTTCTCTCTCCTATTCGGTTGAGTGTGTGTGTGTGGGAGAAGGGTTGACTTCATCATCATCCTACCATCTCTCATCTTCTCTCTCTTCCATTCCTCCATTTTTGCTGAATCAAGCTTGGAGAGAGAAAGGAAAAGCTCTAATCTTGGTAAGAAATGCTCCTCCTTTGTTAAGAATCTCTTCTCTAATAATGTTCATCTCAATAAGAGCTACATTGTGGTGGTTGTAGAATCTTGAGAGGTGGTGCTTAATGATTTGCTCGAAATTGAAAGTTGAGGAATCAAGATTCTGAATTGAGCAAAGAGAAGAGGTAGGCATTTAGAGCATTTTGATATATTGTTTATGAGTTTTGGCTAGGTTTGGTAAAATATGGAATTTTGCCCTAAATATGCCTATTTTTGGAGATATGAAGTTCATTGTGATTTATGATTGGAAATGATGTATTATGGAGTTATTTGAGCATTGAATGCGATCTGAAATGGTAGAAATGTGTTAAGGGAAATCTGGAAAATGTGTGTCATAGAGACCTTAGTGGTTGATTGTGGTCAAAGTGGTTTTTGGGGTGTTTGTGGAGTTGCCATTGTGTTCCCTAGTTAGTGCTTAGAGTGTATGAGCATTGTGGGGAGTTTGGGAACCTTTGGGCATGAATTTGACCATCTGGTGTTTTTCTGGTTTTCTGCAATTCTGGGTTTCGGATGAGCATCACTCGAGCAGAGGAAGAACGTGCTCGAGTGATGGAAGAGTTTTCCCTGTCCTGCTTCGAGTGCGTCTGGGTTTCTTTGGGTGATGCTCGAGCACAGCGCTTTGTGCTCGAGTGAGCGAAGAACATGCTCGAGCAGGCATGGTCTGCTCGAGTGAAGGTGGGAGTTCAGAGTGAAGGGTTTCTTTCGGGTCTTCACTTGCTGGTGGATGCCACGAGTGTGCTCTGACACTCGCGAGCATAGCCTTCTCACTCGAGCACTGGGGGTCATGCTCGAGTGAGGTTGTGCTTCAGGAGGGAGTTGTGCTTTCGGGCTCTCACTTGCGAGTGAGGTGCTCGCGGGTGAGAGGTGTGTGCTCGCGGGTGTGAGGTGTGCTCGCGGGTGTGAGGTGTGCTCGCGGGTGGGAGTGTGCTCGCGGGTGTGGTTTTGTGCTCGAGTGATCCTATGCTTGGAGAGCTTTGGGTGCTCTCGGGTCCTCACTTCCTGGTTTTCTCTCGCGTGTGCTCGAGTGAGGTATTTGGCCTTGTGCTCGAGTGAGGGTCAGCGTGCTCGAGTGAGCCAGTTCCTGCAAGTGTCTTTATGCTCTCGGGAGCTCACTCGCAGTCTCACTCGCACTTGTGCTCGAGTGATGTCCGTACTTGTGCTCGAGTGAGAGCATCTGTGCTCGAGTGAGAGGACCAAAAATCTGTGTTTTGCCTTCGAGTAAGGGGTCTTTTGGGTAGGTTCTTCCAACCCTTTAGGCATATGTTTAGGCCTATTTTAGTCACCTAAAGAGTCCTAAACGATAACCAACTTAGAGTATTGTTGAAATATGATTATGGAAAAGAAATTGATCAAGTGTCCCTAATTTGAATAGGATTTGACATCTGTCGAACGCGTGAGCACACTGTGCCAAAGATTATCAGGAAAGATTCAGGTAGCGACCTCTCTCTTATACTTTGTGTAAATGTACTGTATGTTTGCCTATCATGCATTGTGTGCTGCTGCTGCCTTGAGATACATTGTGATACGTTGTGGAGCTTTGTGTACTGTGGAGCATAGTGCCTTGTGATACATTGTGTTTGGAGATGCTTAGTGATACATTGTGCTTTGAGTTGCTGCTACATAGTGTTCACCGCGAAAGCGGGCGTTGTGCATAGTGATTACCGCGCGAGCGGGCATAGTGTTTGCAGCGAAAGCTGTCATTGTGATCACCGCGTAAGCGGGCATAGTGCATTGTGATACAGCCGTGAGTGCTGTCGTCTGTGGCGCGAGCTATGGATCATTGTGTTGCGGATGATGTTGGTGAACATGATACATTACATGCTTTGTGTTTATATATTGTATGAGTGAGTTGTTGCTCTGGGATTCTCAAGAATCTCATTCCTCCATATGACTAACCTTTTCAGGCAGGGCAAGTGGCTCGAAGGAGAAGCGTCCAACCCGTAGTGGTTAGGGTCTCTTAGGGACATTAGGGATTTTTGGGATAGTTGGTTATCCTTACTTTGGATTTGGGATTGCCAAAGTGTAAATTGATGTAAATGACTATTTTGATCGTGTAATCCCCGTTGTTGGGAAATATAAAACCCTTATTATTTATGTAAGTAACCCGGGGTTGCCGGGATTTTAGTTTCCGCACTTTGATATTTATTATGTACTCTGATTTCTCAAGTAGTTATATCCGTACATGAATGTGAGACCAGGAATATATAAGTTTTGAAATGATTTTTCGAACGCCCCATCTCTTGGATGAGGGATTATAAATTGTTAAACCATCTTATTGGTCTCTATTTCATTTAAATTTCGTAATCCGGATGTAATTACGGTGAGGGGGTTACATTTTTGGTATCAGAGCTGCAGTTCCTGGCAAGGGTAGAGTTTGCTAGGATAGCTCCCATAGTGTGTCCTTAGTGATAATGGATTGGTAGTGAATGTTTGTTCGTTTACACATCTTTGAGTTATAATTGTGGATATATGAGCTCTGTAGAGATGTGTATACCATAATTGTTGGATTAATGGGGTGAGTTCTTTGTAGAATGAAAAGAACAACAAAAGGTCGCCCCAGAGTACAACAAGAAGATCCCGATGTGGAGTTGGTCAATGACAATCCACCGGATCCTATGCAAGAGTTAATGGGCTTGATAAAGGATCAGAGGGATATGATTGCGGAGCTTAGAGAAGAGCTTAGAGCTGAAAAGGCCAAGAACAATGAGGGCCGGGGTCAGTCTACTCATGAAGGAACTCGAGGGGAAACCCGAGAGGAGACTAGAATAGAAGATACTGCTGAGGGGTCGGCACGACCACTTGAATCTCCTTCTCATGTGATTCCGAACCAAGGATCCCATGGAGTGCCAGTCAGGGAGGAACGAGACCTTGAGTATTGGGTCTCCAAATTCTG
Organism: Inga leiocalycina; assembly: GCA_963242795.1. NCBI lineage: Eukaryota > Viridiplantae > Streptophyta > Magnoliopsida > Fabales > Fabaceae > Inga > Inga leiocalycina. The sequence goes on along the minus strand of OY725322.1, from coordinate 47,133,718 downwards.
TAAACAACTACCTCCGGCATTTAAAGGGAAGTTTGATCCTCAGGCGGCTGAAGATTGGCTACACCGTCTTGAGAAAATTTTTGAAGTTTTAGTGTGTCCCTCAGAAGTGAAAGCCAAGTTGGCAGTGTACAAGCTTGAAGGCGATGCTGATCGTTGGTGGCGTAACATTGCCTTATCAATGCGGTTAAAGAATGAGCCATTGACCTGGGAGGTGTTTCAGCAACACTTCAACGAGAAATACTTTCCTAAGTCAGTGAGGCTTGAGAAGGAAACGGAATTCCTGAATATCAAGCAAGGGGACACGGAGTCTTTTGACGAATATTTGTCCCGATTTACCCGCCTATCCCGATATTCCTCCTATCTTCAGAAAATGGACGATGAGGAGTTGAGCTCAGATTTGCTGATTCGGGGCTTGAGGCGTGATATGAGAAAGAGAATAGCAACTCATCAGTTTTCCAAGTTCAACAAGGCCGTTGAAGAATGTCGGATTACTGAGAATAATCTTAGAGAGTTGTATCCGGCTAAGGCTGGTAGTGGTCATAGTGAGCCTAATAAGGGCGGTGCTTCTCAGAAGCGGAAGGGCTCGGGATCATCCTCTTCATTTAGAGGGGGTAATAAGAAGCCTTATCAGTCTGGGAGTCGTGATCATCAGAGGGCTCCTAGTGTATGGACATGTCCTCGTTGCAACCAGCCACATCATGGCAAGACGTGTGATGGTCGGGTGATTTGCTTTAAGTGCAAGCAAGTGGGACATACATCTGTTGAGTGTGGACAGCCACGACCAGAGCAGAGACAGAGGACTCAGGGCCGCGTATTTGCTATGACTCACGAAGAGGCCCGAAAATCCCCAGAGCTGATACAAGGTAAAGTTCTTATCTATGGCATTGAGTTACAAGCGTTATTTGATTCGGGTGCAAGTCACTCCTTTATTGCTTATGCTTGTGTGAAGCGTCTGGGAATGAATGTGCATAAGTTGCCATTCGATCTGATTGTGTCAACACCGATGGGTGTGAAGGCTGTAACTACAGAAGCCTGCTTAAATTGTGTTATAACCGTAGAGGGCCATGAGTCTGTAGTAGATTTGATTTGTTTGCCGCTCTGCCAGTTAGAAGTCATTTTGGGTTTCGATTGGTTGAGAGCTAACAATGTGTTGTTAGATTGTGGGAACAAGAGGATAGTGTATCCTGTTTCTCAGAGCATTGAGGGCGAAAATGCCGGTTTGAATTTCCTTTCGACAGCTAAGGCTGAGAAATATTTGAAAAAGGGTTGTCAAGGGTATATGGTTTTCTTTTCTGTACAAGGAGAGACCAGTGAAGCTGTGAGCAGTATACCCGTAGTGAATGAATTCCCTGAGGTTTTTCCGGATGATCTAAGCGGATTACCTCCGGAAAGGGAAGTTCAGTTTTCGATTGACATTGTGCCTGGAGCGGGTTCGATATCCAAAGCCCCATACCGTATGGCCCCAAATGAAATGGCCGAGTTGAAGAAGCAGATTGAAGATTTGCTTGAGAAAGGGTTTATTAGACCCAGTGTGTCGCCTTGGGGTGCTCCAGTTTTGTTTGTGAAAAAGAAAGACGGGAGTCTTCGGTTGTGCATTGACTATAGAGAGTTGAATAAGGTTACCATTAAGAATAAGTACCCTCTCCCTAGAATCGATGATCTCTTAGATCAATTATCTGGAGCATGTGTGTTTTCGAAGATTGATCTAAGGTCGGGGTATCATCAGCTGCGTGTGAAAGCGGACGATGTTCCGAAGACTGCTTTCCGGACCAGGTATGGTCATTATGAGTTCTTAGTGATGCCATTTGGGTTGACAAATGCGCCTGCGGTATTCATGGATTACATGAACCGTATTTTCCGACAATATCTGGATCAATTCGTTGTGGTATTCATTGATGATATTTTGATATACTCTAAGAGTAGAGAAGAGCATGAGCATCATTTGAGAATTGTGTTGAATACATTGCGTGAGAAGCAACTCTATGCTAAATTGAGTAAGTGCGAGTTTTGGCTATCGGAAGTGAGATTCCTAGGCCATGTTATCTCGCAAGGTGGGGTCGCTGTGGATCCTAGTAAAGTGGAAGCAGTACTGGACTGGAAGAGGCCAGAAACTGTTGCTGAGGTACGCAGTTTTCTGGGTCTTGCTGGTTATTATCGGAGATTCATTCAGAATTTCTCCCGCATTGCGTTGCCGATGACCAAGCTCACGAGAAAAGATCAGCCATTTGTATGGGATGAACATTGTGATAATTGCTTTGTGGAGCTGAAACAGAGGTTGTCTACGGCACCTGTGTTGATTTTGCCCGATCCCGGTACGACATATGTTGTGTACTCTGATGCCAGTGGGCAGGGATTAGGGTGTGTCCTTATGCAGCAGGGACGTGTGGTGGCCTACGCCTCTCGACAGCTCAAACCTCATGAATTGAACTATCCCACACATGATCTGGAGCTTGCGGCCATAGTGTTTGCATTGAAGATTTGGCGTCATTACCTGTATGGTGTGACCGTGGAACTGTACTGCGACCACAAGAGTCTCAAATATCTGTATGATCAGAAAGAATTGAATATGAGACAGCGGCGCTGGATGGAGTTGCTTAAGGACTACAACCTGGAAATCAAATATCATCCGGGTAAGGCAAATGTAGTCGCTGATGCTCTTAGTCGGAGGACAGTGGTTGTGGCAGCAATGATGATACACGAGGGGAAGCTGATTGCGGATTTTCGTGATATGAATCTGTCGAACCAGATCATCTGTGCCAACTATAATGTTTCCCAAGGGGAAAGTGATTTGAGAGCTGAGATTGAAGAAGCTCAGAGGCAAGATGACTGGATTCAGCGTAATCTAGCCAGAATAGAGCGTGGTGAAGCTCAGGGCTATGATGTGTCGCCTAGTGGAATGGTTCGTTATCAGAAGAGAATTTGTATTCCACTTAAGGCGGAGTTGAGACAGAAGATCTTAGATGAGGCGCATAAGAGCCAATACACTCTTCATCCTGGTATGACCAAGATGTACCATAACTTGAAATCCGAGTATTGGTGGCAGGGTATGAAGAGTGATGTGACGAAATATGTGGCGAGGTGTCTCACATGTCAGAAAGTAAAGATTGAACACCAAAGACCGCCTGGTTTGTTGCAAAGTCCTGAGATTCCGGAATGGAAATGGGAAAGTGTGACCATGGATCTTGTTGTGGGATTGCCCAAGATCAGGAATTATGATGCGATCTGGGTCATTGTGGACCGGTTAACGAAGTCGGCGCACTTCCTACCGATCAAGGCTAGTTACTCTCCGGACAAGCTAGCAGAGATTTATGTTCGTGAAATTGTGAAGCTCCATGGCATACCGAAGAATATCATCTCTGATCGAGATCCTCGTTTCACTTCGAGATTCTGGAAGGCGTTGCATGAGGCACTGGGTACTCAGTTGAGATTCAGTACAGCCTATCATCCTCAGACAGACGGTCAGTCAGAGAGGACTATTCAAACCCTAGAGGATATGTTGCGGGCATGTGTTCTTGACTTCGAAGGGAGTTGGGACCGTTTTCTTCCACTTGCGGAGTTTGCCTATAACAATAGTTATCATGCGAGCATTCAGATGGCGCCGTATGAAGCGTTGTATGGGAGAAAATGCCAATCGCCGTTGTGTTGGAATGAGTTATCCGAAAGGAAGCTCTATGGGCCGGATCTTGTTGATCAAACCTCAGCCCAGATTCGAATCATTCGTAAGAGGCTTCTTGCAGCTCAGAGTCGGCAGAAGAGTTATGCAGACAAGAGGAGAAGGCCTCTAGAGTTTGAGGCTGGTGACCATGTGTTTCTTAGAGTATCACCTGTCACCGGCATTGGGCGAGCTATAAAGCGAAAGAAGTTAAGCCCAAGGTATATAGGTCCTTTTGAGATCCTTGATAGGATTGGGCCTGTTGCTTATCGAGTAGCCCTACCTCCAAGCCTGAGCAGACTCCATGATGTATTTCATGTTTCCCAATTGAAGAAGTACCAACCGGATCCATCTCATGTCGTTGAGTATGAGAATGTGGAGTTGCGAGATAACTTCACGTATGCGGTGGAGCCAGAGCGGATTATTGAACGAGAAGAACGTCGGCTCAGACACCGAAGTATTCCTTATGTGAAAGTGATCTCGAAGGGAATGACTCAGCGGGAAGCAACGTGGGAAACAGAGGAAGATATGCGAAGGCGATATCCGGAGTTTATGGCTCAGGGGATATCACAAATTTCGAGGACGGAATTTAATTAACAGGGGGAGAATTGTAATATCCCGATTTGTGATTAGGGCTGATAATCCTGATAATCATTGAGATTTGTGTAATTAAGCACTTTTGGGATTAATGCAAAGTGATTTTGAGAATTTATGTGTATGGTATTTAAGATCAAGGGTTGTTATTCATTGATAATGGGTCAGGATCCTACGCTTTGAGATTGTGTGTGTTCATGGAGGAGTGCTTAAGATGATGACATGTGGCTTAAGTTGGACCATTGGATATGGCACTAGAGGACAAAACCTCACTTTTCTCTCATTTTCTCTCTCCTATTCGGTTGAGTGTGTGTGTGTGGGAGAAGGGTTGACTTCATCATCATCCTACCATCTCTCATCTTCTCTCTCTTCCATTCCTCCATTTTTGCTGAATCAAGCTTGGAGAGAGAAAGGAAAAGCTCTAATCTTGGTAAGAAATGCTCCTCCTTTGTTAAGAATCTCTTCTCTAATAATGTTCATCTCAATAAGAGCTACATTGTGGTGGTTGTAGAATCTTGAGAGGTGGTGCTTAATGATTTGCTCGAAATTGAAAGTTGAGGAATCAAGATTCTGAATTGAGCAAAGAGAAGAGGTAGGCATTTAGAGCATTTTGATATATTGTTTATGAGTTTTGGCTAGGTTTGGTAAAATCTGAAATTTTGCCCTAAATATGCCTATTTTTGGAGATATGAAGTTCATTGTGATTTATGATTGGAAATGATGTATTATGGAGTTATTTGAGCATTGAATGCGATCTGAAATGGTAGAAATGTGTTAAGGGAAATCTGGAAAATGTGTGTCATAGAGACCTTAGTGGTTGATTGTGGTCAAAGTGGTTTTTGGGGTGTTTGTGGAGTTGCCATTGTGTTCCCTAGTTAGTGCTTAGAGTGTATGAGCATTGTGGGGAGTTTGGGAACCTTTGGGCATGAATTTGACCATCTGGTGTTTTTCTGGTTTTCTGCAATTCTGGGTTTCGGATGAGCATCACTCGAGCAGAGGAAGAACGTGCTCGAGTGATGGAAGAGTTTTCCCTGTCCTGCTTCGAGTGCGTCTGGGTTTCTTTGGGTGATGCTCGAGCACAGCGCTTTGTGCTCGAGTGAGCGAAGAACATGCTCGAGCAGGCATGGTCTGCTCGAGTGAAGGTGGGAGTTCAGAGTGAAGGGTTTCTTTCGGGTCTTCACTTGCTGGTGGATGCCACGAGTGTGCTCTGACACTCGCGAGCATAGCCTTCTCACTCGAGCACTGGGGGTCATGCTCGAGTGAGGTTGTGCTTCAGGAGGGAGTTGTGCTTTCGGGCTCTCACTTGCGAGTGAGGTGCTCGCGGGTGAGAGGTGTGTGCTCGCGGGTGTGAGGTGTGCTCGCGGGTGTGAGGTGTGCTCGCGGGTGGGAGTGTGCTCGCGGGTGTGGTTTTGTGCTCGAGTGATCCTATGCTTGGAGAGCTTTGGGTGCTCTCGGGTCCTCACTTCCTGGTTTTCTCTCGCGTGTGCTCGAGTGAGGTATTTGGCCTTGTGCTCGAGTGAGGGTCAGCGTGCTCGAGTGAGCCAGTTCCTGCAAGTGTCTTTATGCTCTCGGGAGCTCACTCGCAGTCTCACTCGCACTTGTGCTCGAGTGATGTCCGTACTTGTGCTCGAGTGAGAGCATCTGTGCTCGAGTGAGAGGACCAAAAATCTGTGTTTTGCCTTCGAGTAAGGGGTCTTTTGGGTAGGTTCTTCCAACCCTTTAGGCATATGTTTAGGCCTATTTTAGTCACCTAAAGAGTCCTAAACGATAACCAACTTAGAGTATTGTTGAAATATGATTATGGAAAAGAAATTGATCAAGTGTCCCTAATTTGAATAGGATTTGACATCTGTCGAACGCGTGAGCCCACTGTGCCAAAGATTATCAGGAAAGATTCAGGTAGCGACCTCTCTCTTATACTTTGTGTAAATGTACTGTATGTTTGCCTATCATGCATTGTGTGCTGCTGCTGCCTTGAGATACATTGTGATACGTTGTGGAGCTTTGTGTACTATGGAGCATAGTGCCTTGTGATACATTGTGTTTGGAGATGCTTAGTGATACATTGTGCTTTGAGTTGCTGCTACATAGTGTTCACCGCGAAAGCGGGCGTTGTGCATAGTGATTACCGCGCGAGCGGGCATAGTGTTTGCAGCGAAAGCTGTCATTGTGATCACCGCGTAAGCGGGCATAGTGCATTGTGATACAGCCGTGAGTGCTGTCGTCTGTGGCGCGAGCTATGGATCATTGTGTTGCGGATGATGTTGGTGAACATGATACATTACATGCTTTGTGTTTATATATTGTATGAGTGAGTTGTTGCTCTGGGATTCTCAAGAATCTCATTCCTCCATATGACTAACCTTTTCAGGCAGGGCAAGTGGCTCGAAGGAGAAGCGTCCAACCCGTAGTGGTTAGGGTCTCTTAGGGACATTAGGGATTTTTGGGATAGTTGGTTATCCTTACTTTGGATTTGGGATTGCCAAAGTGTAAATTGATGTAAATGACTATTTTGATCGTGTAATCCCCGTTGTTGGGAAATATAAAACCCTTATTATTTATGTAAGTAACCCGGGGTTGCCGGGATTTTAGTTTCCGCACTTTGATATTTATTATGTACTCTGATTTCTCAAGTAGTTATATCCGTACATGAATGTGAGACCAGGAATATATAAGTTTTGAAATGATTTTTCGAACGCCCCATCTCTTGGATGAGGGATTATAAATTGTTAAACCATCTTATTGGTCTCTATTTCATTTAAATTTCGTAATCCGGATGTAATTACGGTGAGGGGGTTACAGATAGTCTTTCTTTGCTCTTCTTCTCAGATCTTCTTGATTACTCCAGTGCTTATTTCAAGTAATGCTTTATCTAACAATTATTTACTTTGTTCAAATTCATTTGTTATCATATCCTCTTATATCATTGGTCTAATCTTTGGTATCATCAAAACATATGGGATCTAACATCACTTACATTAGTAAAGAGATATCACTAGGCCCCTCAATGAGTGAGTTTGAGAAATGTATGGTCATACTATGATGGAAAGAAGTTTCCATTTCTATAGTCAAACTACTCAAGGATTGAGAAAATAATGGTTAGGAATACGAGGATGGCATTCTCCATGCCTCATCCTTGACTGTAATATTGTGTGACAACAGGGATGTGATATGGTTGTATGACAGGTTGTATCAGTTTATTGATCCTCATATGAATTGCGTAGTCATAATATCTTGCTAGAGGCTGCTTATGACTTGTGGCTTAATATAGTCATTGGCCAACGGCTAACTTCATATGGGCCTATAGGGTCGCACATAAAAATAGGCCAACACAAGCTACAATATCCAGATTCATTATATCTAAGATATGTCTAGATTTAATGACTGTAATGGTTAATCTAGGGTGGAAGAATATATATAAATATGCAAAAATAAAATTAATAATATTATATACACATATATGTATTATATATATATGTATGTATATATTATATATATATATAAAATATTTCAAATTTAATTTATAAAGATAAATTAAATCTATTTCCATTAGCTCTTTATTAAAATTAAATAAATAGGTTAAATTAAAACTATTTGAAAGATTTAATTAAACCACATTTATTTAATTTGCTTATCAAAAGACAATTAAGTGTTAATTGATATGGTATGGATTTTGAAATTAATTAAGTTTAATTTTAAAAATTCAATATCCATCCTAAATTTGAAAGCCCTGAATAGTTATTTAGTTATTTAAAAGGGGTGAGCTAGGGTTTTTTAAGGGTGATGAAATAAAAAGCAAGATAGAGATCCATGAGAAAAGAAAAGTCTAGAGATAGATGTTGGTGGCTCTAGCACATTGTTCATGTTGGATTCCTATTCGTATGGATACCAGTAGAGGGAGCTTATCCGAGTTGTTAGCTCCTTGAGATCGAAAAGAAAGACTAAACACATAAGAAAGGTATGCTTATCTACTACTCGATTTAAATACCGTTGACAAATCTGTAGTAGGGATTGGAAAATTTTTGAATTTTAATTTTTCACTGTGCCTTCCAATCCTAACAGTGGCATCAAAGTTAGGTCAATTGTGCGTTTAAGTTGATTTTGAGGTTTTGTCTTGATTATAAATTGTATATGATATATAAGTTGTATGTGATATATTGCTTTGGATTTGATCGATAGTAATTAATCAAGAAGGATAGGAGACCAAGGAAAACCTAGTCTGACTTTGGTACTCTTGTGTTATGGGATTGTTAGATTCAAAATCTCATGGGCAATATGTTGTGTAGAAACATGGGGGATCTCTTATATGAAATGTTAAGGATGAAAAGATTAAGAAGATTCATAACTGTTCTTGGACACATGTAATGCCCTACTGCTAGTGTAAAAAAGCTTGAAAATCAAGCAAAATATGAGGAAGCTAGTATTATGGAAGCCAACCATACTAAATTAGGATACCTCTACCTCCTAGTGCTAATAGGATCATTCTCAGTAAAAGTGGGGATCACTCTTAATTTTAATGAAGAATTAGCAGGACCACTATGGCTAACTATTTGTAACGCGACATAATCATAACATTTATTGATTTTCATATTTATGAATTGTTATTTGTTGTGGTTTTAATTTCTACAATTGTTTGGGTATGGTGAATAATATTGTTATAGTTTTACAAGGGTTATAAATTGTTTTTTTAAATATAGCCTGCTTGCCATGCCTTCCTTTATGTTGCATAGATGTACAGTTTCTTCTCATCTTACTCCCCTCATATGTTTAAACGAGATTTCTCAATGTATTTTTCATTTCTTACTAGAGATATCCTCTCATTGGCTTGAGATGATTTAGGTTAGGTGAGCCTGATTGTGTCACATTTAAATTATGTTTCTTTTGATTAGATCATTACATGCATATTTTACATATATATGTATGTTTGTTTGAGAAACAATTGCTATATATGTATTTGTATAAATGAAATAATTAATTAATCCCTCCAAATGAAATCTTAAGTCATAATGCCGTCAATTAATGAATAATTGTAAAAACCTAGATTTCTCAATTGTAGGTTCCACCAAAGTAGATGCATTTGAGTTATCTTAGTGAGACAACCGTGAGAAATGGTGCTACTCACAAAGATTCATTATTGTTTTAACTTAATTGAGATTCAGAAAATAGTTTTATATCTCAAGGCATTAGATGGGATTAAACATGTCGGATCATATGATGATTGAATCCTATAAAGATCTAAGAGTTACGTGTGATATAATTGGTAAAGAGGTTACCTATCTAAATAACTTGATTCAAGTGTCATACCAAATTGGACTTAAATTTAAGCAAAATATATATCTTAGCCCATAATTATTACATTAATGGTTGTTAATTTAGTGGGAGTTAATTAACCAATTTTGCATATTGTATTCTACAATCATGTTGACTAGTAATATTGCTATATTATCATTATGATCAGTCCTTTAGAAGGACAAACTAAAAGGAACAAACTTTCTTGACTAGTTCAGGAACTTGAGAATTGTTCTCAAGAAGAATAGAAAAGCATATATCCTGGATCAACCCATTCCTAAGGAGACTACAGCCAATGCTCTAAAAGCTCAGAAAGATGCTTACACGAAGCATAAGGAAGACTCTATGGATGTAAGTTTCTTGATGCTTGCCACAATGGAGATCTGGAACTTATGGAGGCTCATGAGATGATTGTGCATCTCAAGGAAATGTCCCAGCAACAGGTAAGGCAAGAAAGGTGTGAGACAATAAAGGCCTTACATTCCTATAAGATAGCTAAGGCATATCAGTTAGTACTCACGTGTTAAAGATGAAAGGTTACATTGATCACCTTGAGAGGCTTGGATTTCCCATTAGCTAAAGATTTGATCTTGAACTCACTCTTAGAAAGTTACGACCAGTTTGTCATGTACTACAACATGGAGAAATCAATTTTTGAACTATATAAGATGCTTAAAACTACTGAGCAAAACATTAAGAAAAAGCCCAACACTATTTTTATGGTTTGAAAGGAAAGGGAATGAAAAAGAAAGGCAAGGGCAAAGGGAAGGGTAATGGCTCTAGTGGTAAGACTAAAGAGTCAAACAAGATCAAAACCAAGCCTGCAGCTAAGAAGGAAAAGCCTCAAAAGGAAGGAGTATGTTTCTTCTGCTATAAACCTAGTCATTAGAAGAGGAATTGCAAACTTTACCTCGAAGATCTAAAAAAGAAGAAGAAGGATAACGGGCCTATCTTTTAAGGTATTTATGTTATAGACATTCATCTTTCTAGTTCTTCTACATAGGTATTAGATACTTCATGTGGTTCTTACATTTGTACAAATGTGCAGGGTCTTAAGGATAGTAGAATGCCGAAGAAGGGCAAAGTAGACCTATGAGTTACAAATAGGGCAAGAGTTGCTGCTTTAGTTGTAGGCACTTATGAATTAGTTCTGACCAGTGGGCTTTTGTTAGTTTTGAACAATTGCTATTATGGTCCTGCTTTAAGTAGTAATATTGGTTATCTTTCTTATTTGGATAAGGAAGGTTATACTTCTATTATTGGGAATGGTAAATGTTCTATGTATCGTAATGATATTTTCTATGCTAATGGTGATTTGCATGTTAGTCATTGTATATTAAATTTGGAACATGTTAATAGTTGAAAATCTATAATGTAACTACCAAAAGAATCAAGTCAAACAATTTGCCTTCGACATACCATGGCATTGTCGTCTAGGCCATATAAATGAAAAACACATTTCTAAACTCCATCAATATAGATTTCTTAACTCATTTGATTTTGAATCATATGATACATGTGAGCCTTGCTTATTAGGAAAGATGACAAAGGTACTCTTTACAAGACATAATGAAAGGGCCACTAATTTATTGGGCCTCATACATACAAATGTATGAGGACACTGAATACAGCTGTTAGAGGAGGTTATATGTACTTCATTATATTTATATATAACTTTAGAAGATATGGATATATCTATCTAATGAACCATAAATCTAAATCTTTTGAAACGTTCAAAATATTCCAAAATGAAGTACAAAACTAACTTGGCAAAATGATTAAAGCACTTCGATCAGATCTAGGTAGTGAATATTTGAGCTAAGAGTTCATTGACCATCTTAGGAGTTGTTGGATAATTTAACATTGACTTCTTTAGGAACACCACAATGGAATGGCATTTCTGAATAGAGGAATCAAACACTATTAGATATGGTTCGATATATGATGAGTCAAATAGATCTTCCATCATCCTTTTAGGGCCATGTCCTAGAGGCAACTGCGTTTACATTGAATCATATTACATATAAGGCAATTAAAAATACACCATATGAGATATGGATTGGAAAGAAACCTAGTTTATCTTTTCTCAAAATTTGGGGATATGAGGAATATGTTAAACAATAAGCCTCAGATAAATTAGTCCAAATCCTCAAAGTGCCTTTTCGTGGGGTATCATAAGGAAACAAAAGGATACTATGTCTATAATCCCGCCAATAATAAAGTGTTTGTTATTGTTTCTAGAGAGTTTATTTCTAAAAGAACAAGTGGGAACAAGGTACATCTCGAAGAAGTTCGAGAGTCACAAGATAGCGCAAAATCACAGATAGAAAACAGAGAAGACTCATAACAAGTTGCTAAGCCTCCTTAAGTAACACAACGTTCATGATGATCTAATAGAACATGGCATTAGCCTCAGAGATATGGATTTCTAATTATCGAAAGTCATAATGTGTTGCTCATTGAGCAAAATGAGCTGACTACCTATCGAGAAGCCATAATGGGACCAAACTCCGAGAAATGGCTAAATTCCATGAAGTCTAAAATGCAATCCATGTATGACAATCTAGTATAGACCTTAGTTGATCTACCTAAAGGTATAAAAACCATCAGGTGCAAATGGGTTTTCAAGGAGAAAACTGATTCTAAAAGGAGGCAATGTAAATGTCTTCAAGGCATAACTGGCTGCAAAAGGATGCACTTAAACTCATAGTGTATACTATGATGAAACCGTTTCCCTAGTTGTAATGGCCAAATCAATCAAAATCGTTCTTGCCATTGTAGTATATTATGCCTATGAAATATGGCAAATGGCTGCCAAAATAGCCTTCCTTAATGGAAAGTTGCTTGAGGATGTGTACATAACACATCCTGAAGGCTTTTTACATTCAAAGGACCCTTGTAAAGTGTGCAAGCTTCAAAGATCCATTATGGATTGAAGCAAGTATCCCGAAGCTGGAATCATCATTTTGATGATAGTAGTCAAAGAGTTTAGATTCATTTAAAACATAGATGAACCTTATGTTTACAAGAAGGTTAGTAAGAACATGGTTGTATTCTAGTACTTTATGTGGATGACATCCTACTAATTAGGAATGGCATTCCTACCTTGTAGAGTGTCAAGTCTTGGTTAGGAAAAACTTTCTCGATGAAAGACTTAGGTAAAGCCATCTACATCCTAGGGATTAGGATCTATAAAGATAGATCCAAGAGACTAATAGGACTAAGTCAAAGCGTATTCATAGACAAGATACTGCATTGGTTCAGTATGCAAGATTCAAAAAGGGGTTATATGCCCATATCTCATGGCATCGATCTTAGCAGGGATCTGTGTCTAGTACACCTTATCAGCGATATTACATAAGCAAGGTTCCATATGCCTCGGTCATTAAATCCATCATGAAGTCAAGAAATGTTATTATTGTGATTTTTTGTGATTTTTATTTGAATTTTGGCCAGCTGGCCAAAAATTTAATACCCTTAATGATTCTTAAAATTTGTCCACCATGTGTCAAAATCTTATGGTGCCACTTCTTTAGGGGATCTAATCAAATGGTGACACGTGTTAGAATTGGATGACACCCTAGAGGGGGTGAATTGGGTGAACGATAAGAAATTAAGATCTTTGAAATTCTTTTCGTGTGTTATGGAATCAATACGTATGAAAGTATAAAACTATAAGTAAGTATCTAAAACATATATACTAGAAATATAAGAGCTTAGGGAAGCGAAGATGCAAACTATGATTTATCCTAGTTCGGTTCAATCTATAATGACCGACTTCCAGTCCCCAAGCTTCTCTTGAGATTTCAATTTACTATGTCCCTCAAGTTTAACTAGGTACTTGAGAACCGATACAATCCCACAAGTTTATCTGGGCACTTGTGAAGCCTTTTACAAATCTCTTACCGAGTTACTTCCCCTTCTATATTGTAAGGATACAACTGAGTTACACCCCTTTACACACCGTAAGGATACAACCTTGATGATGAAGTATTACAATCAATCTTCTCTCTCAGAAGTGAATAAGATGAACACTAAAGTATAATACAAATAGTCTTTCTCTAAGGTAAATGATATTAAAGCTAGATAAATAGAGAGTATTCGGGTTACAGTGGATGATTCATAATCTTAGCATTTGGTGTTGTTGCTCTGTGTTAGATATGATTATTTTTTATGACGTCAAATATTAAGAGTAAAAAGTTTGTATAATATACTTATCTTTTACATTGACTAACTACTATATTTAATGTTGCCTATCTTGTAGATTAGTCAAGCAAAGAAAGAAGAAGATTGAAAATGTTCAAGATGATATCTAATTAGGTTATGGAGTCAAGAAGAACGATATTGAAGAAAGAAGAACTTTCAAGAACTAATGAGAATATCAAGATTTAAGCTATTAGAAGTGATATTGGAGGTTTCTATAGTCAAATGAAAGTTGCAATGGGTCAATACGAAGCTAAAATAACTTATACGGAAGTTATGCCACCTCCAGAAGTGATTACTTTAGTGATATGCCACTACCATATTTTGAAGGTAATTACTCAAGTAATTACTCAAGTGATAACCTAGTACACTCGAGTGATGCATAATGTAATATCCCAAAAAGTGATTAAGGGCTAATGACTTTAAAAGTGGATATAATTATTGTTGAATAAACACTTTTGGAGAATGTGTGATGGGAATTTGGATATTTTAATGATTCCAATGGCTTCCTTGTGAAAATTCATGTGGGGAGAGTGTTTATTGTGAAATTGGAACCATTGGGAACAATCGTGCTAAAGTTGAAAACTCTGTCCATTGAAACTCTGTACAGGGCAGCCAATTTGTATGGACGTTTTAAATAGGAAAATGGTGTCTACAAATTCTGAAATTTTCCAGTATTAAAGTTCACATGTCAAGCTTCAAAATGAACATATAATTTGTATCATTTTGATTTGTGACCTAAGAGTTTTGGATTTTTGAAGTTTGCCCAGCGAAATTAATTATTTTCTGGAACAGTATGCAAAGATTGGAATTCTGGGAATTTTTTGGTAATTTACAGTAATGGCCAATATTTTTCCTATGAAGAGGACTTAAATATATTTCATTTGGATTTGGGATCACCCCATTTCGATTTTTCTAGAATTAGTTATGATTTTTCAAAGATTGGGCAGAAAATCTGCCAGAAAATCCGAAAATGCCAATTTTGGGAATTATGACATCATTAAAAGGCAAGATGACATAAGCATGGAATTAAAACATCTTCTCATCATCTTCAGCTGCTCATTCACGCACAGCACCTGAACATAGTGTGAGAAAGTTGAGAGAGTTTAGAGAGAGAAAGAGAAGAAAAATCACAAGGTAAGCCGATTTCTCCGACGATTTCGCTCCTAACGCGTATAACTCCGACTCTAAGCTACTCCTCTTTATTCTTTAAGGTTGTGAAGCTCAAACCTTGGTGTTTCAAAGAGGCTAGGGTTCAGCCAAATTTGGGAAAAGCTAGTAGGAGCTTGAGGTAACTTCCAAACTTTCGTATATTGCTTATTCTGTCTGTTGTGGGCAATTTAATCGGTGAAATTTCGCCGGATTGCCATTGGTTTTAAAGTTTGGAAATGATGTGCCTAGGGGTTATGCTGCCCAAATTGGGTCTTAATGTTAGTTGTAACCTAATGTAATGGTTAATAAAGTGGTTAGGAGTATAAAGGAACGCGTTTACGGAGCCGAAATCGTAAAACCCCAATTTTTCCCGGAGAACATGTATATTTCGGCCAAGGCTGTAAATGGGTCTTAGAGTTGGATTTTCAATGATTTGATGATTCCATTGGATTCAGTGGGCGAAAATAGGTGGGGTTACAGTTGGGCACTTTTTCAAAAAAGGCCGAGAAAGCATAATTACGGAAACACCCCTAAAACCCTAAAAGTAGGGCTGCCAAGGGTAATTTCGTAATTTAACATTGAATTTGATAATTCCGAGTCCGGAAATGGATTCCTTGGGCGGAAATATGTTAGGATAGCCCATATTAGAATTTCGAGAAAAGTGCAACCGGTCCGGGTATGGCGGGCCCAGGCCGGGTCCCCGGGGGTATTTTTGTAAATTTTCATTATAGACTCATATAACCCTAAGTAACACTATGGAAGTGTCTAAATAGTGCATTTGGAATTGTAGGATTCGATATTTGCCGCCCTCGTGAGCCAACTACGCCAGCGAACGTCAGAAAGGAACGAGGTAGTGACTTTTCTTTTGTACCATATATGATGCATTGTATGTGTGTTATATCGTTGATTTGTAATGAATTCGTATGCTGCGACATCTGTGGATTTGTGTTAGCACTGTCATTCCAATAGTCCCTGAGTAGCTAACAACGGTTCGGGTTAGGGCGGTGTGCCTTCCCGGCGGAGAAAGGGGATGAGGATGAGGTGTGATATATGTGATTATGTGAGCTGAAAGGCTATTTGTGGAGGCCGACGGGCCATTTGTGAAAGCCGAATAGCTGTACGGGCTATAAGGCTATATGTATGCACTGCCACGCCAATAGTCCCTGAGTAGCTAACAACGGTTCGGGTTAGGCGGTGTGCCTTCCCGGCGGAGAAAGGGGATGAGGGTGGAGTGTGATTTGTGGTGCTGCTGCTGTATGATGATTTGCTTACATGCTGTGTGCTTATGTGTGGTATAAATGATTTGTTACTACTGGGATTTGTAACCCCTTGCCGTAATTATATCCGAAATACGCAATTAAAGTGAAGTAGAGACCAATAAGAAACAAATAACAATTTACAAACCCATCTACCAGACGGGGTTTTCACAATTACCTTTCGAAATCATTTATAAACTTGGTCTCATAATCACTTTTCGAATACAATTACTACGCGGAATCTCACATTCATAATAAATCAGAGTACACAAAAATAATCCCGGTTTCCATTTATTAACTCAAGCTTCATAGGGCGCATTTGCCCATTACAAGCCCTCATATAGGGATTACACAAATCCTCTTAAAGACATATACGAATAACCAAGAACTCATTCCGAATACATAATCAAATATTCTCATCCAAACATATATTCAAATATACATTTCACAATATATATACAACCTTTATCCAAATATGAATACGAACAATCCCATTTATGATAACCAACTATCACAACCAAACTCCAATGGGAGCCCTAGCCACCCTTGACTACTTGCTCCATCCTCGATCTACATACCCTGTCTGAAATGGTGGATAGGGGAGGGTGAGATTCTAGAGAATCTCAGTAGGAAACAGATACCTATATGCATGTATGATATGTGTTTAATGCATGACATGCTTGCAATACATATCTCATGCTCACATAATGACATATCTGCGTGCTCAATGTTTCAACAACATACTCATGGCCATAGCATAACTAGAAACAGAGCTACAATCATTCATACATGTTTCACATAATCAAGCAAAGCAATACATGCATCAAAACACAAACACAAATATCAAAGCATGCAAAAGAGGTAAGTTCCCTACACTCTTTCCACGTATGCTCCAGCTCCGCTTACTCACGATCAGAACAAATACCGGACCACGATCAGGGCGAACATCAACCCTATAATCAAAGCAAGGACATAGGGTTATTCTCTATTCCAATTCCTTAACTCTCAAACACTTAGTGTTGGTTTTCATTTAACACCTTTAGGTGGCTAATCAAAGCCTAAACATATGCCTAAAGGCTTGGGAAACACTTGACCAAAGATCACCTTTTAAAAGTCCAAAATGCTGATTTTTGGGGGTGGGCCGCGGCCCACAATCCTTGGGCTGCGGCCCAAGGCTGTCCAGAGACGCACAGAAACATTTGGGCTGCGGCCCAACATCCTTGGGCCGCGGCCCAATAAAATCCAGTTTCTGGCTGAACTTCCAAAAATCATAACTAATTCCACAAAAATCGAAATGAGGTGATCCCAAAGCCAAATGAAAGCTCTTCAAGTCCTCTACACAGGAAAAATACTGGCCATTACTGGAAATCACCACACAAATACAGAATTCCCAAACATTCAAGACTGTCCCAGAACAGAATCCATTTTCGACCTCAAACTTTGGACAGCTATAACTCCCAGTTCCCAAAACGAAATGGCACAAGTTATATGTCCATTTTGAAGCTTAAGATGTGAACTTCAAGACTGGAAATTTTCAGAATTTTATAACATCATTTGCCCATTCAAAACGGCAACACAAACAGACTGCCCAGACAGAATTCTCACTGGACAGAATTTCCAGTTTTGCAACCATTGTGTCCAATCCAATTCAAACCAATTCCAATGATTAAATACCACAACATGGCACCATTTTCAACATAAAACACAACCCAATTCATCCAATCAAAAATCACATGAAAATCAGGGCAAAATTCGAAATTCACTAAACTCATCCAAAAATCACAAAACTTAGATCAAAAGGCTTCAAATACTCACCTCTTCCTCTTTCCCAAACCAATTCTTTGATTCTCCATCTTTCCAAATTTCCTCAAGCCATCAAACACCTTCAATCAAGAATCTAAAACCATAGAGATGAAGCTCTCATCACTATGAACAACTTTATAGAAGGACATTAGAGCATTAGAGGACAAGAAGCCAACCAAAATCTCACCTCTAGTTTTCTCTTTCTTCCTTGAGCTAGGCGAAATGAAGAACAAGAGAGAGAAGTATGAAGATGAAAATGATGAAGATGATGTTCAGTTTTTGGAGCCACAAACCGACCTAATAGAGAGAGGGAAGAGGAAAAAGCAAACTTTGAACATTTGACTTGATCCAAGGGTCCAAAAAGTGCCACATGTCAACATCTTGCAATATCCTCCATGAGCTCACATAGGCACATGCACACATGATTCCACCCTTTGATCTATTACACAAATCAATCTCAACCATTGATCTTGAAGTTACCAATGAGTTTCCTCTTCGGTAACCGATCAATCGGTCGGTAACTTTACCGTTTTGCTCCTGATTATGGTAATTCCTCTTGAATCACCACCAACACTTCACATCTTTTCATTTAGCCCCAATATGCGCCTTCCCTCTATTTTAAGTCAATTTAGATGTTAATCCATAATTGAGCTTAAATACAGGGTTTTGGCACTGCTCACAGCACATACGAATCACATCGGGTGCCAACTCACACCATAATCTCCAAAAGGGTTCATTTATCACTATTGACATCCACTTTTGGAGTCATTAACCCTTAATCACAATTTAGGATCTTGCGAAACCGGGGCTTAGCAATCCACTTATTTCAGGCTTATTCTCTAGCCTCAAGTCTCAGAATTCGGGGTATTACATTTCTCCCCCCGTTCAATAAATTTCGTCCGCGAAATTTGTCGAACCACTTAATCCACAAACTACGGATGCTTCTTCACAACAACTTCCGATTCACAATTCATTTCACATTAGATGGTCTCTTATAGACCACCCACACACAACCGATAATCCACAAATCCGATTCTCGCAAGAATCTCAACAATGAATGCAACTCAGTTGCCACAAATTGCAATCGGCCCATTTCACGATTGCCGCACAAACACCATCACCACATGGTGTCAAACAAATACAATCGCCTCCACGCACGATTGCCACAAAACCATAATCACATAATCACAATCGTCGCAAGCCCTCCAATTCATGAGTGGCTAGTGCATCTCAATATCCGGAGGCTCTAAATCAGGAGCCATATCATAAGATCTCGGCAGTTAGGCAGCATAGGCCACCACTCTGCTCAACTCAATCTAGTTACCCCTTCCGGGAGTAAACACCATAACCTCAATACATCAAACGACAGCCTCAGCTGTATACACAATCTCTTCCGCTGTATTCACATTCACAACCTTACCCTCACCCGAACGCTCACCAGTAACTTCACTAGTGGTGACCGGGATTCTTTGGGTATTCACAACAATCACATTGCAAGAATACCTTGGCCTCCGCAGCTTACAGAAATACGACAGCTTCTCACTGTCTCACAAATACAAATTGCCCTTCCGGCATTCACATCACAGTTCACATTTACAACAACACACATCGCAGATTCTAATTTTACGCACCGCCTTTCGGCCTGGGGTCAACACTGGTGCAACCAACATGGTGGCTAGCCAGGTTGGCCATGCCGGGGTAGTGCCCTCAAAATAGAGAACCCCCGATCATGTAGTCGAATTAGCCATCAGCTGAATTAGCTCTGCTCTGCTACACAACTATACCTCAGTCCCAGCTTATTCACAACTGTCACAGATTCACAATCACACTCCACTCTCATCCCCTTTCTCCGCCGAGAAGACACACAGTCTTGACCCGAACCGTTGTTAGCTACTCAGGGACTATTGACGTGGCAGTGCACACACATAGCCATTCAGGCTCACAATAATAGATCTATAATCACACCCTACCCTCATCCCCTTTCTCCGCCGGGAAGACACACAGTCTAACCCAAACCGTTGCTAGCTACTCAGGGACTATTGGCGTAGCGGTGCTCACACACAGCCTTTCGGCTTCCACATTACACTCCACCCTCATCCCCTTTCTCCGCCGAGAAGACTCACAGTCTTTACCCGAACCGTTGTTAGCTACTCAGGGACTATTGGCGTGGCAGTGCATACACATAGCCTTATAACTCGTAGAGCTATCCGGCTTTCACAGATGGCCCGTCGGCCTTCACAAATAGCCTGTCCCCTGTAAACTATCGCCCCGAAGGCACGGTCCTCCGCCATAGGAATCACCCCATGCGGCCGCAGGTGAGAGACTCACAAATATCAGTCACATCCTGAGCCTATGCCTACCAGGCGTAGCCCACCAGACCAACCTGATCCGGCCCAACCGGGGAGATGGACTCACAGTACACAATCGTAACAAGCTGGAACTAGGCATATTGACAGCTTCACCTTCAACATCACGAATTCTTTTCACATTCTGGACTTCGAAGTTTTACTTCCCGAAGCCATCACCAACACATTACACTTTCTGCAAACTTCAGCTTCTGCTCAACACAATTCTCAGCATCACATTCACACGCTTCCGCTGCACACTCTGAGGTCTTTCTCCTCATTTGTGCTTTCACAATGTCAAGTTGATTTAACAGGAGTCCCATAGGAATCTCCCACTACAACTGACAACATTCACAACATATATTCATCTGTGCCAGACCTTGGCCCGATTCCACTTGAATCATTCAAAGCCATAACCAGCACTTCGTTGAGATCCCATACTCCCAACGTTCCCAGAGCTCTATTCTACGATTCAACGTCATGGCGAGTGCATACTAAGGTTCGTCGTCACGGTAGCTGCACACTAGGGTTTGTCGTCACGGCGGCTGTCACAAATTCTTTTTTTTTATATATATTGTTACACCCCGGTTTTACCCCCCTCAGGGGATGCCCCGCGTCGGTGCCCACCCCGCTCACGTACATGGGGCTGCCAGGTGGCTGGGCTGGCTGGTCTCACCCCTCATAGGCTAACCCACCACCCAGGACTCACACATATCCCCCGTATCTCCACCGCCCCGAAGGCACGGTCCTCCCACTGTGTGCCATACACACCCCCAGTGGGCCGCAGGTGATAAACACACAAATAGCCTCTCCGATCAGACGTCACCGTAGGTAGCCCTCTCCGATCAGAACTCCCCGTAGGTTGCCTTCTCCACTCCGAATCCTCGTAGGTAAGTCTTTTAAATTCAAATTCTCTGCAGAATCACTTTTCCCTGTGCTAGATTAACACTAGCAACCTCAGGATACCTGATACACATTTCAATGCCAATCTAGTACCACATCCTGGTACCATGGACCATCCAGGTCAAGTCAAACTCCTAAGAATCAGCCCAGCTATTGAGTCTGACCCTTGGAGCACAATTCAATTTAGTTCTCAAAGTCTTAACCTCAATTGAATCGGGAAACCACTTCCCTCGTTTCACGGAGCATCATCAACTCCAACTCAAATTCATCATTTCTACGGAGCATCTTTATAACTCCACACAAATTCAAATATCTCTGCCAGCCTAAGGCACACCGGTCCCCTAGGTCTTAAGGCCTTTACACCCACAAGCTCTGTATGACGTCACTACATGTAACATCATACCACCTAGGGTTTCTCACCCCACCATTAGGTTCATACTGAAACCTAAAACCTCAATATCACACATCTAGGAAATCATTTTCCTTAGTTCTCTGATCAAATGATGGGTCTGATTACCTCTACCTCTAGGTCTGCACCTCAAATTCTCAGGCGAATTATACTGACTCACCATATCCACAACACAAATAATGTATACACACATCCCTTAAACTCATATATCCACAAACAACAGGGACCATAATGTGTATACCACAACAAGCAAAGTCATCTCCTATAACTTAAGACAACAACTACTGTCATTATCCTAGCAAATCCTTTACTTGCCAGGAACTGCAGCTCTGATACCAAAAATGTAACCCCTTGCCGTAATTATATCCGAAATACGCAATTAAAGTGAAGTAGAGACCAATAAGAAACAAATAACAATTTACAAACCCATCTACCAGACGGGGTTTTCACAATTACCTTTCGAAATCATTTATAAACTTGGTCTCATAATCACTTTTCGAATACAATTACTACGCGGAATCTCACATTCATAATAAATCAGAGTACACAAAAATAATCCCGGTTTCCATTTATTAACTCAAGCTTCATAGGGCGCATTTGCCCATTACAAGCCCTCATATGGGGATTACACAAATCCTCTTAAAGACATATACGAATAACCAAGAACTCATTCCGAATACATAATCAAATATTCTCATCCAAACATATATTCAAATATACATTTCACAATATATATACAACCTTTATCCAAATATGAATACGAACAATCCCATTTATGATAACCAACTATCACAACCAAACTCCAATGGGAGCCCTAGCCACCCTTGACTGCTTGCTCCATCCTCGATCTACATACCCTGTCTGAAATGGTGGATAGGGGAGGGTGAGATTCTAGAGAATCTCAGTAGGAAACAGATACCTATATGCATGTATGATATGTGTTTAATGCATGACATGCTTGCAATACATATCTCATGCTCACATAATGACATATCTGCGTGCTCAATGTTTCAACAACATACTCATGGCCATAGCATAACTAGAAACAGAGCTACAATCATTCATACATGTTTCACATAATCAAGCAAAGCAATACATGCATCAAAACACAAACACAAATATCAAAGCATGCAAAAGAGGTAAGTTCCCTACACTCTTTCCACGTATGCTCCAGCTCCGCTTACTCACGATCAGAACAAATACCGGACCACGATCAGGGCGAACATCAACCCTATAATCAAAGCAAGGACATAGGGTTATTCTCTATTCCAATTCCTTAACTCTCAAACACTTAGTGTTGGTTTTCATTTAACACCTTTAGGTGGCTAATCAAAGCCTAAAGGCTTGGGAAACACTTGACCAAAGATCACCTTTTAAAAGTCCAAAATGCTGATTTTTGGGGGTGGGCCGCGGCCCACAATCCTTGGGCTGCGGCCCAAGGCTGTCCAGAGACGCACAGAAACATTTGGGCTGCGGCCCAACATCCTTGGGCCGCGGCCCAATAAAATCCAGTTTCTGGCTGAACTTCCAAAAATCATAACTAATTCCACAAAAATCGAAATGAGGTGATCCCAAAGCCAAATGAAAGCTCTTCAAGTCCTCTACACAGGAAAAATACTGGCCATTACTGGAAATCACCACACAAATACAGAATTCCCAAACATTCAAGACTGTCCCAGAACAGAATCCATTTTCGACCTCAAACTTTGGACAGCTATAACTCCCAGTTCCCAAAACGAAATGGCACAAGTTATATGTCCATTTTGAAGCTTAAGATGTGAACTTCAAGACTGGAAATTTTCAGAATTTTATAACATCATTTGCCCATTCAAAACGGCAACACAAACAGACTGCCCAGACAGAATTCTCACTGGACAGAATTTCCAGTTTTGCAACCATTGTGTCCAATCCAATTCAAACCAATTCCAATGATTAAATACCACAACATGGCACCATTTTCAACATAAAACACAACCCAATTCATCCAATCAAAAATCACATGAAAATCAGGGCAAAATTCGAAATTCACTAAACTCATCCAAAAATCACAAAACTTAGATCAAAAGGCTTCAAATACTCACCTCTTCCTCTTTCCCAAACCAATTCTTTGATTCTCCATCTTTCCAAATTTCCTCAAGCCATCAAACACCTTCAATCAAGAATCTAAAACCATAGAGATGAAGCTCTCATCACTATGAACAACTTTATAGAAGGACATTAGAGCATTAGAGGACAAGAAGCCAACCAAAATCTCACCTCTAGTTTTCTCTTTCTTCCTTGAGCTAGGCGAAATGAAGAACAAGAGAGAGAAGTATGAAGATGAAAATGATGAAGATGATGTTCAGTTTTTGGAGCCACAAACCGACCTAATAGAGAGAGGGAAGAGGAAAAAGCAAACTTTGAACATTTGACTTGATCCAAGGGTCCAAAAAGTGCCACATGTCAACATCTTGCAATATCCTCCATGAGCTCACATAGGCACATGCACACATGATTCCACCCTTTGATCTATTACACAAATCAATCTCAACCATTGATCTTGAAGTTACCAATGAGTTTCCTCTTCGGTAACCGATCAATCGGTCGGTAACTTTACCGTTTTGCTCCTGATTATGGTAATTCCTCTTGAATCACCACCAACACTTCACATCTTTTCATTTAGCCCCAATATGCGCCTTCCCTCTATTTTAAGTCAATTTAGATGTTAATCCATAATTGAGCTTAAATACAGGGTTTTGGCACTGCTCACAGCACATACGAATCACATCGGGTGCCAACTCACACCATAATCTCCAAAAGGGTTCATTTATCACTATTGACATCCACTTTTGGAGTCATTAACCCTTAATCACAATTTAGGATCTTGCGAAACCAGGGCTTAGCAATCCACTTATTTCAGGCTTATTCTCTAGCCTCAAGTCTCAGAATTCGGGGTATTACAGGATTCTCTTGAATCTCATTCTTTCCTTTAACTAACCTTTCAGACAGGGCGAGTGGCTCTAAGGAGAAGCGTACGACCCGGAGCGGTTAGAATCCTGTAGGGACATCTATTTTGGTTATGTTGGTTAAACCTGTTGGACAGGGTGTCTGTTTATTATGTTGGTTGTAAAGAATAGTTGAACGTAGTTGTGTAGTCCCCTATATGGAGGTTGTAAACCCTTTTTGTGTATGAATGGAACCCGGGGGTTGCCGGGATTGCTATTAGATATTCTGATATGAATGAATGTGAATTAACTGCATAGGTGATTATATTCGATAATTGAACTTGAGACCGGAATAGGAAAGAAGTTTTGAAAATTTTATAAAGTCCCTACTTCACAGGGAGTTCTAAATGAGTTTTGAACTATTCGACGGTCTCTAAACCAATTTAATTACATAATATCGAATTATAATTATGCTATTTAAGGCAGGGGGTTACACATAACACTCTATTGAGCTCTGTTTTCAATCAGCATACTAGAGATTCGGTATTTTAGATATATCTCTCAAAAACACATTTGATTGAGTTGAAACTAGTTGCATATAAAACTATACTCCCAATGCACCAAAAGGACACCAAAATCAACATAAAAATGAGTCCAGATGAAAGAAATTTGAATTTTGGAAGATGACACACAAATCATGATTGTATTCTAGAATAGGTTTGGTATTTTGGACATAACTCTCAAACTACACATCCGATTGAGATAAACATAGGGCATTTGAAACTAGACTTAAAGAGCTTTCTATGGATAGTTCATGGGTCTTATTTTGAGTTATATTTTAAGTAGTATGCCTCCTAGAAGTTAAGGCTTGTGAATTCAGACACTATCTAGTGTAGTAGTCACTATTTGGTTTATAACTTTCAGAATTACAATGAGTTTAGAGCTGATTCGTATCGCATTAAAATGTATACGGTGAGAGCTTTCTGATGATAGGTCATTTACCATATTTGGATTTAAAATGAGCAAATCGCTCGAGTAACCTCTCGAGTGATGACTTTAGATCACTCAAGTTATGCTTCCAAAAAATCTGAGCACGCTTAGTAAATCATCGGAATGGTTTTGTAACTCATTCTTCTTGCTTCTAATCTCTCTAATACTTCAATTTATCAGTGTTTAAAGGATTTATCTAGGAAAACAATGAGAAGATCATATGAAGATAAAAATGCTACTTTACAGGAGTGAAGCATCCACCGAACGTAACGGCTGCTTTTTCACATAAGAATAGTGGTCAAATGAAGAAACGGGCTCAACAGTTATGTTGAAATACTCACAACAGTCATATCCTACTCAATTATAAATATAGGAGATTCAAGCACAGAGCAATAACAAAAAAAACTTGCTAAGATCATGAAGCTTCCACTCCTAGTCGAATACTCTCTGTTTATCTACCTTAGATATCATTTACCTTAGAGAGAAAGATTATTTGTATTGTACTACAGTATCCATCTTATTCACTTTTGAGAGAAAAGATTGATTGTAATCCTTCACCACCAAGGTTGTATCTATACAGTATGTAAGGGAGAGTAACTTGGTTGTATCCTTATGCTAATTAAGGGGGAGTAACTCGGTGAATGGTTTGTAAAAGGCTTTTCAAGTGCCTAGCTAAACTTGTGGGATTATAGAGGCTTCTCTTGTGCCCGAATGAAACAAGAAGATAGTAGATTGAAAATCTCAAGAGGAGCCTAGAGACTAGACGTAGGTCATCGTGGATTGGACCGAACAAGGATAAATCACAGTTTGGATATTGTCTTCCCTAATTTCTTATATTTCTAGCATGTATTATTTAAATATCTAACAATTGATTAATTATTCATTACTTTTATAGTTACTGCTTTCACTAAGATGAGAAAAAGTTTTCAAATTCACCCAGTCTTAGGTGTCAATTGATTCTAAATTTGGCATCAGAGCTAGGCTCTTGTTTAAAGGACTTAACCGTCTCAAGGGTTATCAAAGGCTGATTTTGGGTGTTATATGCCTTCAGAAGGTTTTGATTATACAATTCCTCATTTTTTAAATGATAATGATTTTTGGTTTTGGAAAGCTAGAATGACATCTTTATAAAATGCTTTGATTATGGTATGTGGGATGTTTTAAAAAATGCCTTTGATTTCAAACCAAGAAAGAATTGAACAGAAAGAGAAAAGAAAATGTTTTTGTTGAATATTAGAGCAATGAAAATTCTTTATAGTGCTTTAACCGAAAATGATTTTGAGAAAATTAGATTTTGCTTTACTGCTGGAGATATTTAGGATACTCTTGATTCTATTTGTACTTTTTAATAATTGTGTTGAAGTAGAAAGGGTTGACCGTTCATGTGAAACTATAAACTGCATATCTACGGTTCATGAACAAGTGGAAGTTGACAATAAAGAAGGAGAAATCATAGAACACTTTTATGATCATATCAACATAAAAGAAGAAGAGGAAGATGATTCCCAAGAAGAGCTCATTACAGATGAATTTGACGGATCATCCTCTAGAGCTCAAGATCTACATATGGTAAACAATTCCAATCTTTAGGAGTTATTTGAAAACAAATTTTCAAAGTTTGCATAAAATCTTTTTCAGCCAATTATTGATTCGATTTTAAAAAACAGAAATGTTTTTGGTCATGCTGGAGAATATATGGGGAGGAACGTATGTTCAAATGAAAATTACTTGAGTTTTCATTCATACTTCCAATATATTACTCACATAAAACTCATAATACATATCATTACATAGTTTGCAATTATTATGGTAAATCGGGCCACATTTCTCACACTTGCTATATTAGAAGAAATTCTATGCGAGGAATAAATTTATTTGGATTCCTAAAGGGAAAATAGGTTTAAAATCTAATATTCAAGGACCCTAAGCAAAGTAGTTACCAAAATGTCCATATGGTATTTCATGTGTGCAGATTACTTCTAGAAAGAATATATATATATATATATATAGGTATGGAGAAAATTAAGAAGGCTCTAAGAGTTCCTGATACACCTGAAAGGAGATTCACATCAATTAAGGGAACTCTAGAATCACCTATTACTAGAATAGCAAAGTTTAACCACAAAGAAAGGCAATGGAGAGAAGGAGTACGTTACACCTTAAGAATGGACTACCATAGAGTACCGTTCAACTATCTTGAGGAAAATATGAAAAGGAAGAGCTCTTAAGCATCAAGTAAAAGACTCTTGGAGTTTATATATTTTGAGAGAAGGTTGCCAGTACCCAAGGCAAGATATTTAAAGTATCAATATCATAGAAAGATGCAGTAGGTAAGCAAAAGCAATACTCCAAGTATCTTAGGCAAAGGTACACAATGATAAAACCTCCTATGCTATTGTCTATAATATTTATTGAGGTTTTATAATTTGGAAACTTAGGAATGAGCATTGCAAACTATTCTGAAATTATGTTTTCACATCCCTTAAAAAGCCACTTAATAGATTTTATTTATAAAGGGATTGCAATGCTCAACAGGTTAATTCTTTTTGCATATATAATGATTTGAAAAGAAAATATTTCTTTTATGCATAAAGATATGTTTAATTCATTATTCTCAATTGCCTCGAATTGATTATATTCTTAGAACGTGACAATTTATCATGATTCCTACAAGCTAACAAGAAATGGATCCAAGCAAGGTTGGATACCATGAAGAAAAAAAAATTTATACAGTTATGTAGGATAAGAAAAAGCTTCTTAAGACTATGGCCACATGAAAACAAATTCATATCTTGATGATACTAAATTTTGAGGTTTGAAATTTGGTACTGATTATGAAAAGGAGAAAAACCAATATTATTCCACCAAAACCAAGCAAGCTATCACAAAGACGAGGAATTATGGTGATATATAATCCTTACTCTATACTGTGATTATATGAATTATTTTATTTTGAGTAATGAATATTTGTCCATTATTGCATTCCTTTAGCAATCAATCCTTGACGATCGTTAAATTGTTTATAGATTGCTAAATAAACAAAAAGTGAAACTGCAAATTGTTTTTCTATAGGTTTATGTTTTGAAGTGCACAATCCAAAAATGTGTTTTGGTTTCAATCTATTGTGTGTTATAAAAGTACATACACATGTTTTTGAAAAATATTCATGTTTTGAATACATTCAAATTAGTTTGAAAAACTGGAGTTAAGATCTTGTGAATTAAAAATCAGAAATACTTTAAATCCATCCACTAGAGTTTTTATAACACCCTAGTTACATTATCATTCTAATGAGTCTTTCATGGTGAATCTGAACCACTAAGTGATATTTCTTGCTAAAAAATTTCAAATCCTAACTCTAATACAAGATTCAAACCTACACTTGAAGGGGGTTCCTGAATAACTTAAAACTTTTCGAAGATTATTCACTGTAGTTCCATACTTATTGTGACTCATATTTCTTTCATTCTCTTTATTATCTTCATCAGAGTGATTATTTACTCATTTTTATGCGTGGAAGGTTTCTTAACTAATGGGCTCGTACTGTGCGATTACCTATTCCTAATTCAATTATTGCATTTGGATAATTAATTCATTCATCATGCAGGTTATACAGTTAACCATTACAAATATATTAATTTACATAACGGACTAGTGCAAAAATAATTCTTCACTTCTTCCTTGCAACTTCTTTCTTGGTACAACATCCTATACTCCTCTTCTATACTCAGCTACCTATATGATTGATAGGGGAGGGTGAGATTCGGTAGAATCTTAGAACCAAAGATTACAGACAATACATGTAAGATGAATGCGAGTGCATGCTATGCTTGCCTTGCATAGGCTTATGTTCACATAATGATATTCTGCATGCACAATGTTTCATGTAACATACTTCTAGCCATAGAAAAAATAAAAACAAAGCTTCATTCATTCATATATACTTCACATAGTAAAGCAATATAGTAAATCAATACATAGCATAAACATCACATACATGTAAGTAATTAAGTTCACTACCTTTTGTCCTCGAGTCCCCTTTTTGTACCTTTTCTTCTAACCACTGAAGTTGCTTGTTCTTTGTCACCTCTGTTAGATATGATTAGTTTTAATGATGTCAAATGTAGATGTGAAATGATAAGAGCAAAAATTTTATATAAAGTATTTATTTTATACTTTGACTAATTACTGTATTTAATATTATATATCTTGTAGATTAGTCATGCAAAGATTGAAGATAATAACGAAAATAAAGAAGCTATCTTGTTGGGTTATAGAGAATGATCATCAAGAAGAAAATCAAGGAGCAAGAGATTGAAGGAATAAGAAATTGCAAGATCTAATAAGAAAATGAAGATTCAAGATATTATAAGTGATACTAGAGGTTTCTATGGCAATACTGGATGTGTCTATGATCAAATGAAAGTCTTAATAACTTAATTGGAAGTTAAAAGTGTATTTGATACCAACTTGGGGGAGAGACCCCGAAAGAATAAAAAAGAAAGGGAGGAGAAAGAGAGCTAGAGAAGTAGAAATCGACATGGAGTCGTTAATTCATATGATGCAGATACAGAAATTTAAAAAAGAAGAGAGTAAAAAACTGATATATTATTGAAATATAAAATTACAAAACAAGAAAAAAAGGAAAAAACATAAGGATAGAAATTTAAAAACTGAAAACGAAAGAAAACATACAAGGCTTATCATCCTAGAGGAGGAAGGGAGAGAGAATTGTGTCGTCAATATAACTCAGGGTGAATACAACTGAGGTCAAATACATCTTATCTATGCAACTGCGACAGCTACTATTCACTATTTTTGCTCACATGTGCTACAGTGTAAAGTGACACAGTGAAAGTTTAATGGACATTGTGTCCTTTAAACAGTGAAGATTCTCTACCCTAGCATCAAATCTCCACCAAAAGTTGAGATAGCTATATCAGATGCTGTCCTTTTAGGACCTATAGAATCAATCTTCGGTTGATGATTTCATTGTCTAAGTCATGGCCAAAGTATTGAGCCATATCTTCTTCTTCTTCTGACCCATTTGAAGACAGGGCCAATTTGCTATTTTGGGGTCATCTGATTGACTCTGAAGAAGGCTAAGGATTTCCAGGAGCTGTTTTGTAAGGTTTTCCTTATTTGTTGCCGAAGCCAAACAGGCTTGAATTTTTGCTCTCTGATTGAGGAAGATACTAGATTCATGATCTGCCGCTACGAAGAACTGAGAATTTTGGTTAAACCATATTTTGATTGCCATGTCAGCAACATTTTTCATATTTGGAAATGTTGCCTATCATTTGACAAAAGGAGTCCTTTACAATATAGGGAACATGTTTCGATACTTGGAAGCTCCATATTTGAAGCTTTATTTGAATACCTAGGCTAAACCAAATTTTGAAAAATAATGAAGATCTGCTGAGAAGTGATCTTCACTAAGGTTGGCACAACTCTTGAAATAGTCGAAACTAATTTTCGCTATGGTTGGAAGAATTTCTAAGCATGGTCTGAAGCATCCCACCATTGATTAAACCATAGTGGAAATTGGTATTTTGTGCCATATATAAACATAAAAGTCAAGTATGGCTAGATTTTGGGTTTTGGACAAAAGGTACAATACCAAGCATCCAAGTAGTCCCAATAATTGAAACCAAATGGATTAAACTAGACAAAAGCTTGTTCTCTTTTGTTTAAATCTTGACCCCAATCTCTAGAAGATAGAATAATTTTGATTCAAAATGTCAAATATTGAAAAACGTTTTTATCTTTCAGATTATCAGGATCTAGAAAAATGTCTTATTTCTATAGATTTAGTATCTATAAGAATAAGTTCATAAAATTTTT
Source organism: Inga leiocalycina (assembly GCA_963242795.1). NCBI lineage: Eukaryota > Viridiplantae > Streptophyta > Magnoliopsida > Fabales > Fabaceae > Inga > Inga leiocalycina. Next base: position 47,102,354 of record OY725322.1, on the reverse strand, counting down.
GAGTTTTCTCAAAATTTTTGGGGTTAAAGAAAAACCCTTTTGGAAATATTTTTGCTGCTAAGGCATTGGGATTTTGTCACAGAAACTTGGTTTTGTGTGGAAAAGGTTTGACCTTTTCTAGTTTTGACATAAATGTGGTTTGTGAAGGTTGAGAGCATAAGGTTAGTTCTTTTGACAATAAACTAGCCTTAGTGACCTCTTTATATTTGGTTTTGATTGCTAAGGCAAGGGCCTTAGATTGTTCTTCTTTGGGTTCGTCAGCCTAGCTTTTAGTTGGTAATTTGGCTAATGTTTGATTAGATTGCAAGGCTAAGAGTGTTTCAAATGGGAATTCATAATTTTTTGCATCCATTATGATTCCTGACATTTTGGGAGTGGATTGCTTAAAAGTTTTGGACCTCAAAGAGGATCCTTTTTGGTGGATCGACGATCCTACTGTTGGGTGAATGACCCTTTTAATGGTTCAATGGCAGCCTTGAGCTACTTAATTTCTTCTTTTTCAATCCTTTCTGGATCATCTTTTGTTGGGCTTTGCCCATTGATAGAGCTAAATATTTATATATTTTTATTAATTAATCTTAGGCTTTTGTGGGACTTAATTAAATATTTTGGGCATAATCAAGTGTTAAAGTGAGATTTTAGTGAAAGTATAATTTGGGAATTATATTAGTTAAATTGTTATATTGTTAATTAATATTTGTTATTCCCAATTATCTTTAATTTTGAGCAAAAGGTATTACCTTTGTGAATATAATTTTGTAGGTGATGATGTGGCACAATTTGAGTGGTTAAGGTCAAAGATGTTATTTTAGAGCTTAATGAAGGACAAAAGTGGAATATCACAAGTGCAGAATTTATTTTCAAATTTTTTCTAAGAAGAGGTTAAATGAGTAAGGGCCTTGTTTGGTGGTTGCAATTTTATGTCTAATGCCAAAACATATTTTTATCTCTTACCCAAACATACCTTTAACTCATTTAACCTAGAGAGAATTGAAGAAGCAAAAGAAAAGAAAGTGGGGACCATTATTTTTGAGAGTGGCACCTGAATTATTTGGAAGGCAAGTGGACCGAAAATGGGAATGAAAATGAATAGAGAAAGCAAGCACTGCTGGACCGAATGGATTTAGGGAAGGCTTGACCGAATTGGAGGATTAAAGGAGAGGAAAGAAACAGCTAGACCGATGGAATAAAGAGGAAGAGAGGCGGCTGTGTAGAAGATATGGAGAAGGAGCCAAAATTGTTGACCGGTTGATTATTATGCTGAACCAATGGGAATGCTAAACTGAGAGGTTGAAGAAAAGGGGAAACCGAATACAATGGACTAGGTAAGAGCAGTGGCAGCCGTCATTATGGACCAGGAGGGTTGAAGAGAAGAGAAACCGATGGATTAAAGAGAATAAAGAGAAGTGATTGTGGCGGCTGGGTGTGTGTGAAAGAGGTCATTAGTGAAAATAAAGAAGGAAGCAAGGTGTGAAGGCTGCTGGAATTGGATGGCTGTTCTCTACTTCATTCATCAATCTTAATCTTCTTCCTCTATGAGTAGCTAAGTCTTGGTGATTTCCTTGAGTTGGGTAATGGTTTGAGCTTCTAAACTTCAGTGGAATTCCTTTAAGCTCTCTTTTTAGTTCATGATTATGTAGCTTGGTTAAGTATGTAATTGTGATCTAGATTGTTAAGCCAAGTGAATAAACTTGGTGGTTGAGCTAGGAGTTGATTAATTAAGCTTTGTATGATTCATATTATGAGTAGGTTAAATTGTTTATTCCAACTTGATTAAGTGGATTTAAATGATTAAACTGAATGTTTTGAATTGTTGTAATGATAATTACAAGCTAGAATTGGAAGTTAGTTATTCATCTCCTTGGGTCACTATTAATTGGTAGTATTCATTTAATTGCTTCGGTTGAATGAATTAAATGATTATTGCAAGTATGGAGCTAGTGGTATCTTAGTTCCATCCTCTTGACTCATTATGGAATTCATATTATTAGCAAGCAAGGAAGACTAAAACCTCAACTCAAGGGAATCCCATTTCATTATTATTCTAGTTTATTAAATTTACTTTGTTGTTAGTGTTAATTTCAATTCCTTTTGCTTCTTTGTTTTGAAAACCGAAAAATACAAAAATATTACTTTAGCTTAGTTTACTTCACTAGTTTACAAATGCAATTTCTCAAAAATGATTTCTCACAACTTTAAAGCTTTTTATCACTTTACTACTTAGAAAATTGGAAATTAATCTCCTCACAAGAACAACCTAGGTTGAGCTACTACGCTATATTTTCAAACCTAGTTTGATTTTCTGAACTCACACGACATGGGTTCATCAAATTGGCACCATTGCCGGGGAGCCAAGTAATTGGTTCCTTAGTAGCTAAGTGTCAATCTTTGATTAATTGGTACCTTGAGCCTTTAGGTTGCATTTTAGTTAGTTTAGGTAGTTTTGCATGTTTTTCAAAGCATATTGCATGTTTTGTCATTTTGAAATCCTTTTCCCCTTTTTCATTTGCATTTGTGTTCTCTTGGATTTTTTCCCCCTTAGTTTTTATAGTTTTTTTTGTTAGATAATCCTCTTTGTGATTGATTGGAATTTATTGTGATTGGATTTCATGGCTTGGTTTAATGGTAATCAAGGTTTATCCGTTCACTCTCACTCTTCTATAGCAGATTCGACTGAAAGGAAAGAGTCTATACTTGAAAGAATACATGCTATTCAACAAACATTGCAGCTTCTTCAAGCCAAGTTGGGATGTCAAGATAGTCCAATTAGTCAAGAATACCAAGGTCCATTACACCCTCCATATCATGAACCATACCAACAACCTTCATTCCAATCTCATTACCCACCACACCTACCCTATAGATCATACCATGAACCTTCTCCTCTACCATATAACCCATATCATTAGTCTCATTCTAATCCTCCACCATATAACCGCATGCCATATCATGACCCTTCTCCTTCATTCCATCCTACTTTCCAACCATGCTATCCACCTTATGAGCCTCTATTCTCACCATTTCAACCATCTTATGGACATCATTCTCAACCATATGTGCCTCTCCAAGAACCTTCTATTGGTGGAGTTATTGGAGAATTCCAGAAACTAATGACTTGTACTATAAATGAGGAGCAGTCACACAAGGACACCTTTTCCAATTGCATGGCCTCTATAATGAGATCAATGGAGCAAAGAGATAAAGAGCGTGCAAGTTTGGCCAAGGACTTTGAGCTTCTCACTCAGCTATCAAAAGAAGCGGAGGGATGGAAGAAAGATGTTAATCAATTTAAGAAAAATATGGAGTTGCTGTCATAAAAGATTTCTAAGTGCATCACTCCACAAGGGCCTCTTCCTCCATTGCCTACATGTAATCCACTTATTCAAGTCAAGAAAGTCAAAAAGGTGCGCTTTCAACTTCCAGAGGAGTCTTCCTTTCCTGTGGGGGAGGAACAAGGAGTCCAAGCTCAAAGGTCACATGCCACTTCATAAGTGGAAGATTTCGGACCTCCGTTGCCTATTCCCACACAAACATATGAAGTGGAGCAAGTTCAAAATAGTATTGAAGAGTATTCCTTACCATTCGGTAATGATCCTATCCTTATAAAAGTAGACTCTTCTACTACTTTAACTAATGAAGCAATCAATGATTTAAGTGATGATGAGGTGGTTGAGGAAATCATTGTTGAATCCCCTCAATTGTTTGAAAATGTAATTGCTCAACCCATTAGTTCAAGTAGTAGTGATTCAATTGTACTTGTCGATGACTGTGCTTCTACTTCTTTGTGTGATGCTTCTATCATTGAAAATGATTCTCTTCATAGTACTAGAGATGATTGTGGTCAATTGAATGATATATCTTCATGTTCTTGTGTGGTAGATCAAATATATGTTGAATGTTATCATGCCAAACGCCACTTACTTGTTGAGTTTCTAAAGAAAGTAATTAATGAAGTGGTTGATTCTACCGTTCATCTTGATGCATCTCCTTGTACTATTGATGTTCTAAGCATAACGCTTTTGAAAATGTTGAATCTTGTATGAATGCCACTGTGGTTGATGTGAGCGATAAAGACCATAGCCTAGGAAAGAATCTTTCTCTTGATTCCAATGAATTACATGATAGCTTCATACGGAAAGATTCCAATGATTTAATTGATGATTTTACAAATGAAAATGAATCTTTCCATATGATTCTTTCTTGTGATTTGCCACCCGATATAGAAAAGGAAAATGATTCTTTTGAAAGTTCAAAAGTGTTGGGTGGTAATGATTTGAAAAAATTCTCCTTCTTCTTCCACTCTTTTCCCTTCCATCTCTTATGATTGCAATGATGATGTGGTGTACCCCAACACTAAGTTGGATTCCGCACCTTCCATTTTACAAACACAAGAGAATTTAACTATTTGTTTGACTCCTACTGATGGGAGTACCATTGATTTCCTTTGATGTGATAGTTACTTGGAGGGTTTGGAACTTAATATGCCTTTAATTCACTTGAAATCTCTCCATGTTTCTATTTTTGGATGGGATACTACTATTTGCTCGGATCCTTTGCAGGCGCATTCTTGGAAAGGACATCGGAGGAACCAACATCCACCGTATATCCTTAGACCTCTTCCGATTGATCCTGAGCCACCTTCACCAAGAAATCCAATACGGGAGAAGTTGTTTTTAAAGACAAATGCTTGATTCTCATCATGGATGAGAACTTCTCCTTCAAACGAGTCAAGATTCTCTAACACAGGTTGTCTCTTTCCTCACTTGTTTTCTTCCTGATTCTTATGTTTCTTTGGGTTTAATTGTTGTATGAGGAAGATAAGTGTGGGGGAGGGAGACAAACCAGTAGAAAAAGGTAGAAGTTGCTTATTTTTAATAAGAATAAAATCCCCTTTGTATGCTTTGCATTTGTGGCCATTACCCTACTTAATTACCGTTATGCCTTGAATTTCAACTTGCTAAGCACTCTCTTTAGAATTGCTTTACACATTGAGGACAATGTGTTGATTAAGTGTGGGGGAGGGAAATACATTTTAAATCCCATGAATTGGTTGTTTTCAAATGAGAAATGCCTTAAACTAGAAAATTTTTCAAAAAATTTTTCAAAAATGACTTGCTTTGATGCATGTCCTAAGTGGTAAAGGGTCGCATTTGCCACTTTGGAATGTGATTTGTGAGAAATTCTTTGAACTTTCATGATTTTTAGTGTTTTGGCAACTTTTGAAACCATGATTTGCTTTTCAAGTAAATGGGGAGAGAAATAAACCCACAATTGGATTTTTGTTAACTCCTTGTTTTGATAAAGAAAGTTTCCACATCATTAATGCTTTTAAGAGTTGAGCATTCTTATAATTGATTGCAATGTTTTGATTAATTATGTTTGCAATGTTAGCATTCGAATTAGTGAAGTAAATGCATTGTTGTTAGCTTCCTATGCAATTGATTGTATTGGAGTGAGCATTAGAGAGAAACCTTATTGGAAGGTTAATTGGGCCGCTAATTCTTTCCATGTGTGCATGTTCACTTAGTCTTTCACCTTCTAGAGCTTGTCTCCACTCTTTTTCAAAACAGCATTTACATTAGTGTGATGGAAATGAAAGAGGCATTTGTTCTAAACCCTTTCACCCAAACACAAGCCATCATTCATCACCATTTGTTTACCCCTTTGAGACATTCTTATGTTGTATGCATATCTTGTTATTCATAGTGTTCATAGTATTCTAAATCAAAGTGGTTTGCCAATAGGAAGTTGAACATTGTATATAGTGGAATGCCATGTATTAGAAAAGAGAAAACAAGTAAAAAAAAGTGTGCATAGTTAGAAGAAAAAAGAGAAAGAAAGAGTATTGAAAAAGAAAAGAGTAAGAGTGGTTTTGAAAGATTAAAAAAAAGAAGAAGAATTGAATTGAAAAAAAAAGTATTGCAAAATAAAAAAAAAGAAAGAGAATTGGATTGACAAAAAAAGGGAGAAGAAAAAAATTGATTGAATTAGAAAAAAAAAACAGAGAGAGAAAAGCAAAAGAAATATCAAGAAGGCATTTGTTCATGAATTTAGAAAAGAATTGGCAAGAGTTTTTAAGTTATTTAAATACTATGAATTTATTCATTAACTTAGACTTGCATATCAACTATTTCTTTTCTTTGATTAATCTATTCCATCTAGCCTTCATCCATCATTACAAGTCTTTTAAGCCCTCTTGATTCATTGCATTTATTGCTATAAGTAGTGGAGAACTTAGAGTTGTTACAAGCCTATGGTAAGGTGTTGATTAAATGAATTAGAGTGAAATGACCACAATGAGGTGAGATGAGTTAAACACTATTTCCTTGAGAGTTCTCTTGTGCTTCATTCTAATATTTTGGATTGTGTGGTTAGCTAATTTCTTTGCATCTCTTGACTATGATTAGTGTTGACTTGAGGAATTTGATTAATTGATACATTGCTTTCCAATTATGAAATTGCTCGTCTTTCAATTACATTGATGATTGGAATTTAGAAAATTGTGCTTAATTGCCTTTGTTCAGGAGTACAAAGGTCTAAGTGAGGGGGAATTGATTGAACCAAATTTTTATATGAATTTTCCATGATTAATTTGGGATTTTAATGTATTTTTTGGGAAATTATTGATTATTAAGCATTAATTTTGGTTAGGGACAATTGTTTTAAATCAATCAGAATTAGGGGCAAAAATGGTCAAAATTCATTAATTATTATTTTCTTTTATATTGTCCCTTGAATTTTTTATGCTACCTTATACTTAATTTTGTATTGTAGGTATTAAAGAAGAAAATTAATGATCTTGGAGCTTCAAATTAATTATTTTGGGTGATTTGGGCCAAGAAAAAAAAAGGGCCTATGTCAGTTTTCTGTTTAATGGGCTTAAAAGAAAAGAAACAAAAAAAAAGAACAGGCCCAAAAGCTAAGCCCAGATCTGACCCAAAAACGAAAAAAATGGACCTAGCCCACATACCCGACTTATCTACTGGATATGGGAAACGGACATAACAGGAGACTCAACTTGGTTGGCTGTGGACATGAGATATGGATATACTGAGATTCGAAAGAGAGGAGGGACGAAGCTGAGGGAATAAAAAGAGAGTAAGGAGCCGCACAAGAGGGGGAGTCGAGCTTCATCATCATCGCAGATCATCCTTGACCTTCATCTTCTTCCTCCCTTCCCCTTCTTGTGTCGCTAGTGGCACAAGCCTCTTCTCTTCACCATTGCCGCCGGCGACACCCTTGAACCAGATCTAAGGAGACGAGCTGAGAGACATATACAGAACAGAAGGGGCCACAACTGTGAGCTGGGGAGTTGAGGGCGAAAGCTGAGAGGGAGAATCGAGAGCTACAGTGAGGAAGTCCGGTCTCCACCTATGCCATTCCCCATCGCCTCATCAACATCTACCACCGCACTTCACCAATCTGCAACCAAAGACAGAGCTGAGCGTCGGGATTCACAGAGGGATCTACCGTGAGACATTGGAGGAGAGAGGAGCGACCATTTTTCGCCAACCAACTCATCTACACCACTCCGCATTCATTGTCATTAACTATCTTTAGTCCAGAATTTGTTTTGCACCTCTAGGTTCTTAGTGTTAATAGCCGTGGCTTGCTCTGATTCCCTGTGTTAATATTTCAGTGCTCAATTTCATTGTTTACAGCTATTGGTTAATTGATTCAATGTGTTATATGGCTGAAACTGTGAATAAATTTGGGGACTTTGTGATGACAAGTTACAGTGGCTGATTCTCAAATCCTCTAGAGTAGTGGTGATGGCTTGAGTTTGGAGCTTAAAGGGGAGTGTCTTACCATTTAATTTCTATCTTTAATCCTTTGTATTAGTTGAATTCTAGGTTTAGAGTTTAATTAATTATTGGACTGAGATTTTGCATTGAGGTTCCATGTAATTTATGAGATTAAATGTGTATTTGGATTTAATTGTGTGCATTTGACACCTTGGACTTCATTAGTATCAATTTCATGCAATTGACTTGGTATAGCTTTTGCTTTAGGTTGTTATGAACATTTAATTGTGATTGTAATGCAAGGGTTCTTGGCTACTTGTGGCATTGCATTTAATTGATTCAAATTGCTAGCATTTAAATTAGGTTTCGGTTAGAGGGATTAATTTCTACCCGGTGTGGAGGAATTAATTCACCTAACCCAAGCTAGCTCAAAGGGTCTTTTGAGCAAATTTGTCAAACTAGCACACTCCCAAATTAATTGAAGCAATGATAACTTGAATCATTATGCTAGAGGATTATCATCTTATTGTTAACACTTGTTAATTTTCATTTCATTAATTCCGTCATCATTTCATTTCATATTTTCAAGAAAAATCCTAAAAAGAATTAGTTTAGAACAATTTAATTCTTAATTGCAAAATGTAGTTGATAGCTAAAAAGACCAAGTTTTCCCATTTTTAATCATTTTATGTCAGTCATTGCACTTAGTTCCTAGGTAATTAATAAAAGGCTCTTCGAGAGACGATCCGAGATTGTACCCTATATTGCAATCGTTGGTTATTTTTGAAGAGGTTACAAAGGCAAACTGACAACGCCTTAATTCTTCAAATTGGCGCCGTTGCCGGGGAGGATGATTGCCAAGGTTTTAAGTAGTTAGGTGTTCTTTTTTGTTGTCATAGTGTGTCTTAGTTTAGTAGGAAGTGTGTAGCACTCATTTGAATTTTGGCGAAATTCTGATTTTCGATTAGCACTATCTTGCTGGAATTGAAATATTTGTGCCCAGAAAATTCTGAAATTTGACAGGTTAAAGTTTTTCAGCATTCTAAGCAAGGCTAATAGTTGAAGCTAATAGGTCTACTGGAATTTAGCCAAATTCGAAGGTTTGCTATACTTTTCTGAATTTTCTTTCTTTTTTGGTATTTTTCTAAGTTTTGATTTAGTTTGTTCTTAAGGTTTTCTTTGATTTTTCTTGGTTGTTAGTGTGTTTTTGAGTTTGTTTGAGGTAGTTGTTCATTTTCATCTTTAAAACAAAAAAAAATTGCATTTTGTTGCTTTACTATCATGTTCTTAGTGGCCATTGTGTGGTTTACTATTGTCTTGTGGTGAGCAACTTTGCATTCTTCATCCCTGGGAAGCTCTTGATAACACTACTAGAATGGAAGATCCTCTTTCACAAAGCTTTAAAGCCATGCAACATCAATTAGAGCTTGTTCAAGCCAAGTTGGAGAGTCTAGAGAGAAGTTCCAATAATCAAGAATATGATTCATCCTTCCACAACCTATATCATGAACCCTACCCCCAACAATCTTTTCCACCACATCAACCTTTCCATAGTCCTTCTTTTCCACCACAACCCCCATATGGACCTCAACATGACTTTTGTTCCCCACCCAAAAACTTAAATTTTGACCCCATCCTTTCACCACAAGGACCACCCTATGAACCATCTCCTTTACACCATCTACCCTCTTACTCACCATACCATCCCTCATTCCAATCATTTTACCCACCACTTTGTGAACCTTCCCCACCATCCTACCTTGACCCTCCACTTCCATTTAATGACCCACAACCTAGTGGATTGGATACCATTTTCTCACCTCATAACATGGATTCCCTAATAAATGCCTTAACAAGAAAGTATGAGAGTGAGAGACTCCAAGAGCAATACCTTTAGTTACTCATGTATCAAGGACCAATTGATAGCTCTAAGGAGAGAGAAGATCAATTGAAAGATATTGATGAATTCTTCAAGGCATACTATGATCACATGTTATGGGTAAAGACAGGAGGTGAAGCTGGAACCCATTGGGCTCAAGACCTACAAAAGGAGGAACAAGGAACCCAAAATCAAGAGCTTTATGCTACTTCACATGTGGAGAGTTCTCAACCTTCAATGATTCCATCCAATACTTCCATCCAAGCACAAGAAGTGAAGCAAGTACAAAGGAGCAAAGAAGAGTCTTTCTTACCCTTTGGTAATAATCTCATCCTTACAAAAGTTGACTATGATACTACTTTGATTGATGAAGTAATTAATGATTTGAGTGATAATGAGGTGGATGAGGAAATAATTGTTGAATTCCCTCTAATGCTTGAACATGTAATTGCTCAACCTATTGATTCTAGTAGTGGTAGCTTGGATGAGCCTATGCCTTGTAATGATTCTACTTCTTTACTTGATACTTTGAGTGATGATTTACATGATAATGATGATGCTAGTACTAGAATTACATGTTCTTGTGATGAAAATACAATGTGTATGGATTGCATTGATGAGAAATGTCCTAAATATGTTGAAATGCATAGAAGTAGAGATGACCACCCTCTAGAACCTAGTGATATGCATGCCATACAAGATGTTGAGAATCAAACTCCTTTATCTTTCTCTTCTTCTCTCTCTCTTACTTGTGAAAGTGACTGATGCACTCTATATTGGATTCTGCACTTTCCATTTCACACAAGAGTGAAGATAAAGATGTTAAATCACAATTGATCACTAATCCTAAGGTCAATCTTTGTTTGCAAGAGTTCAAAGTGCACATATTTTATGATGACATGCGTATACCCATTATTTCAATTGTCATGCTTTTGGTTTAGCAAGTGATATTCACCTTGAATCACTTGAATTGCTTGGACCTAGTTTTGTGCTTTGTGATGATCATACTTCTTTACTAGATGATGTCCAGCATATTCATGAATCCTACTCCCAAATCTTATCATGTGATTTACCTCCTGATTTAATAGGATTTTATGTTGTTAGTGATTCTATTGATTTGGATTGTGCTATACATGATAGAGTGGTACTTGACTATGTCATTACCACTACTGAAATGCAAATTGATTCTTTGATACCTAGTATTGTTTGCTATATACCACTAGTTGATTTTATTGGTTGTGAGAAGCACTTGTTATCGAATGCACCCGACTCTAGTCTTCTCACATTACATACACCATTATGTCATTTCATTGGTCCTAATGCATTCCATGGATTTAAGTATTTTGATTCATGTAGCATCCTTGGAGTAGGTACTGCTGTTGTTTTGGTTAATTCTTTGCGGGCTAATTCTCTTGGTGGTTGCCCTCATTCTTATTATCTTTCCATTTGGGAACCTCTACTCTTACTTGCGCTTAAACTGTTGGGGAGCAAAACACTAAGCTTCCTTTTGATTTTCCTATCTAGCTACAAGCCACCATGATTACACGGTAGTCTCTTTCCTTACCTTGTTCCTTGCTTTATTTAATGATATATGCTATTGAACAAGTGTGGGGGAGGGACTTACTAGTAGTAAAGATTGTTAGATTGCATTTTTTAATTGAATAAACTCCATTTTGAATCATACTCTTGTGCTTAGCCTTATCCTACAATACTCTTCTCTCTATATCCTTATGCCTAATTTTTGAGAACTATTTCCACTTATGTCTTGTCTCTCTCTCTCCTTGTGACGATGATGTGTTGTGCTTCAATCTTGAATTGGACTTCATAACATTCACTTCACCCTAGAGATAAGTGCGTCTAGGTTCTTTGTTTTTGTGCATTACATTGAGGGCAATGTAAGGATTGAGTATAGGGGAGAGTGTTTATTCTCATGATAGATTTCATTGTGATATCATATGCCTCTGTCTCTTGCTTGTGTCCTCTGTTGTTTTTGGTCCAATTCACTAAGATTTTTGAAGCCTTTAGTCATGATCAAGTATCTTGATTACTCTTAGTTGGATTCATGGTTGAAACTTGCTTTGAATTAGTGAATTGCCATAAAATTCAAGTGTTTTAATGATGCACGGTTTAATTTTGATGAGTTTGTTAGGAAACAAAAAGCCTAGTTGGAAGGTATTTTGGGCCTAATTGTTCATTTAGTTGTGTGATTTATCCACTTAGATTATTGCTCTCTAAAACTTGTTTTGTTTCTTGGTTGAGGCTACATTTTGCAATGGTATGGATAAAGATGACATTGGCATTCATTTCATCACCCATTTATCCAAACACAAACCATTCATCATTTAACTTTGTTTAACCCCTTGAACCCTTCACTTCCATTTCCATTTCATTATAAAAATGCTATGTTTGCATCCTTTATCAAGTTCTTATTAGCACTATTGAAAAAAAAGTACTATTATATATTAGAAAAGAAAAAGAAAAAAAATTGCCATATGAATAGTAAAAAAAATAGAAAATCGAAAAGAAGAAAAAGAAGAGAAAAAGTGTGAATAAAAAAAATTCAAAGAAAGAAATAAAGTCACAATGGTGAAATATGTGAATTAAGTTTAGTTTCATAGTGCTAAGAGATCTAGAAAATTATTTGGTGCAAGCATAGTATTTGTTACATTTTCCATCATTTGGCCTATTCAACATTACAACCCTACAAAGTCCTTTAGATTTATTTATGCCATTGTTGCAAGTAGTGGAGAGCCTAGAAATTCTACAAGCCTACGGTAGAGTATGGTCAAAGTGGATGTGAGTGAAAAACTACCCCTATGAGAGAAGAGTGCAAACACTTGTCATAGTTAAGGTTTCCAATTAAGCTCATTGTAATTAAACTTTGATTGCTTTAGCTACTTCAATTTTTGGCATGTTCATTGAATTTGGATAAGAGGATACCTTGTTATTTGACATGCTTATCCTTCCAAATTCTTTTTTTATTTGATGCCTGTTGGTGTTCCAAAAGTACCCTTTCGAGGTCCTGGAGACGACGAAGCAGCTTGGGTTGACCTATACAACCGACTTTATCGACAAAGACTCCTTTTTTTATGCCAAAAGGTTGATAATGCAATATCGAATCAACTTATGGGCATTATGACATATCTCCATTTAGAGGATCCTACCGGAGATATGTATTTGTTTATAAATTCTCTGGGCAGATGAATCCTACCCGGACTAGCTCTTCATGATATGATGCAAGTAGTGAAAGCAGATGTACAGACAATATGCATAGGAATAATTACTACTGGAATCGAGGTTTTGAGCATAAAGATTCCAGTAGTAAAGCCAATCATTTGGGCCTTTCCTGCGCAGCTTAGGTGGAGGGCGAAGAAGACCTCCTTCCGGGGGGCCCGAGCCATCAGTGAGATACCACTCTGGAAGAGCTAGAATTCTAACCTTGTGCCAGGACCTACTGGCCAAGGGACAGTCTCAGGTAGAGAGTTTCTATGGGGCGTAGGCCTCCCAAAAGGTAACGGAGGCGTGCAAAGGTAAGTAGTCAATCGAGCGAAGCGATAGGCACGTAGTCACTCAGATTAATGCAATGAGGCAATCTTTCCCTATCAAAGCCTTATCCCAGCTATATTATGACTTTGAAATCAACGTTTAACCAAAGTCCACATAATGATCGGAAAAGGTATTCTAAGGCAATCTAGAGCATGAAAGACTTCAATCCTCTGGATAAGAGAACTGATTGTTGGTAGAGGACCAACAGCTTAGTTGAAATACTAAGGTGTGAAACTGCTTATATTATATAATAACTGGTGTTTCACAGCTTACTATATAGAGTAAGGGAGTACTATGCATTATTCCCGGGCTAATCTCTTAGTGATCTCTCCTAATTCAGTCTATGAAAGCGCCTAAGCCTAACATAGTATAGGGCTAGGGCTAGCGCTAAACTAGCCGGCCCGAAACGGAATCCCTACGTACAGTAGCTCAGTATTCGTTGGTGCTCCGCAAGGTCCAAAGTCTTATGTTTGACAGACTAAGAATCGATGCTTTGAAGTTCCACCAACAATCCAAGGATATCCTTATGAGATAAACGAAGTTCTCGCACGAGGTTTAATCCTTCTTGTCATATTTGATTATGAGATCAAAGACTTTAGTTGTCCAAAACGGATAAGATCAGGGTAACCTCTATCGATCGAACTACAGTAAGTCCATCAAACCAGGATTGGATTGAGGTATCCGGATCAGCGGATTTCTTAGCATACCACGCCACTTGGCGTAGCAATGCTTGGACCTACCGTCTAAGAATAGACCACTCCAAGAAGTCAACGGCCCCAAGGCCTAAATGGACTATCAGTCGAAAAATAGTGACCTGACTTTGATTTGATCTCGCTCTAAGAGATCTAGTTTGAGTCATTGAATTTCAGTTTCAGAATCAGAATGTAAGCCTGCAGTCCCTGAGACTAAATTCATTTCAATCTCTATCTATAGCTCAAGTGAAGTGACAAGATAAATCATTCCTTCAGTGATGTTTCAATAGTTCTATTCATTGACCGGACTTTAACTAAATCATTCCTTCAGTTTCAAGTCTCAATAGTGAATCAGAAGACATTCAGTTAGAAGGCTAAGCATTTGATGTGGGAGTCAAGGCAAAGAGAAGGGAAGAGAAAACAAGTACTAAATGCCCAGCTGGGAACCTCTATTGATTGAGTGAAGTGAGCCATAGGCCATTACCAACACTTTCTTTTTTAGGCGTGACTATCCCTGTTCTTACTATGGGAATCCGCCTTCCTAGCTTACTAAAATCTCTTATGATTTGCATCCACACCAGTAAGATTCTCTTATATGATTAGTCAAGTCGTTAGAGAAAAGATATTGGTTGGGCTAAGCCCTGCTGCACCTTTCACCACTACAGTATCCATAGGGATACCACTTGCTTCATTTCTTGGGGTGAAATTACCTACCTTCCTTCGTTCTAGTAGCAATCGACTTCCTAAATCTGTACATCAACTTTAGGGTTTCGGGAGAGAATTCCCTTCCAGTATCCATTCAATTGAGAGTTCTTTTTTTCTCTAAGTTGCTAATTTGACTTACTGTCTTGTTGGTAGGATTATGGTTCCTGTCCATTCTTTCCCCTGGGATAAGAATATAAGTATGCCCGGGCTCAGTTTCTTTATCTTAAACGGGCATTGATGATATGGACCCTTTCCAAAATTCTCTCTTTGAAGCTTTCCAAAGAAGAGAAGTCGCCCTTTACTTTAGCAGTAGCAAGAAAAAAAAAAGCTTCCGAAGTCTTTAGGGCGGATGCCCGTCCCTTTAGTTTAGATTCTTTAACATGACCCTCAAAAAGGATTTCTTTCCAATATCTGTCTTTCTGCTTTAAATGGACAAAGCTATTAAAGTGAATATGGTTAAGGTGCCTACACCTACCCTGCAGTCGAAAGGCTTAATCCGAGTAGTGCCCCATAGTGACGGAACAACAAGACCAAAGGGATTGACCTTGATTGAATCAGCAAGGAAGGAGAAAAAGATTCCACTTAGTACTGTACTTAGTTAGGACTTTCCTTTTTTATTTTACTTCTTTGAGCTCTTCGAATCATCTTCATACTAAAATTTTTAGCTAATTCCTAAACTTCTTGATGAGTTTAGCCATCAATGCCTTAGGGCCAGAAGGATTGTCTGAATAAAGCTTTGAGCTATTTCTTCACTACTAGGTAACAGCATAGTCAGAAGGGAAAGCAAGGTAAACTTCACCCAGAAAAGATTTGAACTCACAAGAGAGCTGAAACCAAGGGGCTTAGTTGCTATTTCACCAGGAGTGAATCTAGCTAGGGCTATTTTCCACTAATAAGAATCTCCTGAAAACTAGGTTATAGGGCTATATCTTTCCATGGTATGGGCAATTCCCGACTTGCTTTCTGGCTTGTTGGTGTTAGAAGATAGGTGTACGGGGAAGAGTTCCCAAATCTAATTGGTCGGCACGTTCCTAGAAAGAAAGGACTTTTGTTAACAAGACAGATCGTCAAATCTCTACTCTTTGTTCTCCCTGCCCCCTTAGACCATGTAAAACCTATAGGAACTGAGATGAGTAGTCGTAGCTAATCAAGACGGCTACAAACTGATCTTCTTAAGATTAAGATGGGGAACTCAACTCTCTGTGCTATAGTGGCTTGCTGCCCCTCCTTCTTCTTTTCCTCGAGCTAATTCTCCTTATGTCCCATTCCTTAAATCAAAGGAGATGACATGCCGGGATCACCACCAGTCAGAGTGGTTGCTCCTTGCCTTGCGCCTATTGAAAGAAGGAAGATAGCTGTAAGTTGCTGTCATTCCCGTCGCTTCTGCTTGAAGAAATAGATAAAGAGAAGGTTATACTGAATCCTTAAGGCTTTTCTCTCTCCTCTCATACATAATTGACGGTGCGGTGATCACTCATCAATGCAGCTAGGGACTGATCTAGTCATAGTGGAACCCCTGAGCGCTAATCGAATGTTCTGGCTCAGCATCAGGTCTGCGACAAAGACAGATTTGACAATCTAGTAGAAAATCTCTTGCTTTGTATTCCCACTCCGGAGACCTTTCTTTGCCTGAAGCCGGCCTGAAGCTATATCCCTAGCCTTCTACAGAGCAACCTAAACGAGTAGAGCTAGCGCCTTTACCTTGGTCGCTAGAGCGAAGCGTAAAAGGTCTTTCTTCATGGACTAGATCCAGGCAGACAGCTAGATTCTGACTTTTAAACCAACGTTTAACCATTCATCATACTGAAATACACGATCAACCAACATTTATCAAATTAGAAAGAGTCAGAAGAAATGGTTCGATCCACTTATTTTGATTTCTCGAACCGAGAGATCCATGAATCAGGATCCTAATGCATATAGATACAAATGGTCAAATAGGAGCAAGAATTTCCAGGAACATTTGGAACATTTCATTTCTGAGCAGAATAGCCATTTTCAAGTAGTGTTCGATCATCTCCCACATACATACCTTCTTTCTAACTGAAATGTTATACCCCGACCTTTTTTTCAAAGGGGAAGCCTCCGCTCGGGCGGGACAAGAAGGAATCGGCTGCCCTCTTTCCCCGTTGACTTGCCTACTATCCTTTCCGTCGGTATATGCCAACGATTATACAGAAGCGGTGTTCCAGCTTCTTATCAGTAAAGAAAGAAAGACAAACCCAAGGTGCGTTGCTGGCTCAAGCCCGAAGGATACGGAGCCCTTTGTTTCTTATTAGTAAGATAGGGCGAATGGTAAATGCCAGTCCCTAGTCTGAAAAGCGAGTCAAAGAAGAACTATCTGACATCTTCTGAACTGGTATAGTACAAAGGTTGCTTTCAATGGTTCTTCTTTCAATTTACGTTTTTTCAGATTGGAGCCCCAAAACAACAACAACAATTCTACCCGTGGTAGATCATCTGGTTCCGTGCTGAAATCGGCTAATGAGAGTGGGAATTGACCTGCTTCTGAGTGGTAGGAGGAGATCTTTATGTCAAATCACTCTTACCGACGATGCAAACTATTTCACTTTAAGGTATGCCTCGACCCCTCCCACATCTAGTGCCTTGATGTCGATAAAGTTGAGCTGGTCATCGATCAGGGTGGAATCCATCTTGTCTTGAATGAGACAAGTGTTCCAATTTTCGGGAAAGGACTAGGCAATGGCATGCCCATACCTCTTGGAGAGTTCTTCCTGTAGGAAGTAGTATTCGTTATACTGCGCAGCTACTATGACACCCATGTAGTCAAAAACAGGCCATCTGCTTCCAAAAGGATGAGACTTTTTTGAAGGTTGCTCTATTGATGAGGTAAGGTAGCGCTTGCCATATCTGCCTTTTTCGAATGGGTCTTCGTAATAAGCCTTACCTAATGGTAACCTGGATTGGCAATTATCTTCATAGAGAAGTGAAATGGATGCTGCTAAAGGTAGAAGAAGCAATAGGCACGCTATCAGACCTTTCCTTGTCAGTCGAGTAAGGGAACGAGCGATAGCGAGAGGATTGACAGTCCCTTTTCTCTTTAGATATGAGAGACGAAGGCGGCTTCGTCTTTCGCCTTTCCTTTGTTGGTATGGCCGATAGACTTTCCTTGCGGGACAACTTACAATAGCTATAGCAGAGAGTCTGATTCACTGATTTTAGTAAAAGCAGTCCAGGCAGGTGAAAAAAAGGCCCTACGTTTAGTAAAGAGGGAAGGAGGAGCTCAATTCATAAAGTGGACATTTTGGGCATTGCTTGGGCCGATGCCAAATCCTGCACTTCTCGTCTCTACAACTCAGCTTCTGCCCATGGCTTATGGCCTTCCAGGAAAGAAAATGTCCTTCTCCGACATGTCTCGGATGTCAAGTATCCGCGCCGAGAATTGCTTTGAAATCGAAAAGTTCTGTTTGAGTCGACTCTTGCTCGCAATCAACATTCTCGGGCTGTCCAAAGCCTGCTATCAATAAGGAAAGAAGCCTCTTAGTTCTTTCTTTCTTATTCGGGACACCTCCCAGGAGTCCCATCGCTTGACTGAGATTTTGGATTCTCTTTTTTCTACAGTTCCTGGGGAAGGAAGACAGAAAAGAGATAAGAGAGGGAAGATGATTATAGTTGCAAGCCTAATTGAACCGCATTTCTGTAAGCTTTGGAAGCGAAAGGTAAGCCAATGAGGTAAGAAGATCGCAGTCTTCCAGGATCTAGTCAATGGAAGAAAGACCTTTTACGCTTCGTTCTAGAACATAGCTTACCATGCACTGACCTTAGGCATGTGTGAGCTTATCTCTGGTTTCTGACCATGACCGAAAACTTGATTCTTATAGATGATTCAGATCTCAGACTGAGAACTTGATAGCTTTCTCCATAACCTTAGCTACAGATTGGATATTTTTGTTTTCTTGCATAAAGGATCGAAATCGAATTTACCGGAGATGTGAAAGTCCCGATTGCAGAAGCTGAGGCAGCGGATGCAGCTCAATCAACTCCTGAGGATGTAGTGGATGAGGCGGTTTCTGCCATGGAAGTGTATAGGGGGCCAATCCTTGATGAGCAACCTGTTGTGGATGAAGCGACAATCGAATCTTGAGTGCCCAAGCAACTGATGTAACTGAAGAGCATGTGGGCGTTCTGAAAGAGGTCATTGATAGCATCGAGGTAGCGATTCCGAGTAAGACAGAAAGGGAGAAGATAGCAAAAGATATTATCTTGCTTGTCCTTCCAAATTTAATCCCTCTTTGCCTATGTTGAGTTTAATGTTTTGCTCAGGAGTGCAAAAGCTTAAGCGTAGGGGAATTGATAGAGCTAAATATTTATATATTTTTATTAATTAATCTTAGGCTTTTGTGGGACTTAATTAAATATTTTGAGCATAATCAAGTGTTAAAGTGAGATTTTAGTGAAAGCATAATTTGGGAATTATATTAGTTAAATTGTTATATTTTTAATTAAAATTTGTTATTCCCAATGATCTTTAATTTTGAGCAAAAGGTATTACCTTTGTGAATATAATTTTGTAGGTGATGATGTGGCACAATTTGAGTGGTTAAGGTCAAAGATGTTATTTTAGAGCTTAATGAAGGACAAAAGTGGAATATCACAAGTGCCGAATTTATTTTCACATTTTTTCTAAGAAGAGGTTAAATGAGTAAGAGCCTTGTTTGGTGGTTGCAATTTTATGTCTAATACCAAAACATATTTTTATCTCTTATCCAAACATACCTTTAACTTATTTAACCTAGAGAGAATTGAAGAAGCAAAAGAAAAGAAAGTGGGGACCATTATTTTTTAGAATGGCGGCTGAATTATTTGGAAGGCAAGTGGACCGAAAATGGGAATGAAAATGAATAGAGAAAGCAAGCACTGCTGGATCGAATGGATTTAGGGAAGGCTTGACCGAATTGGAGGATTAAAGGAGAGGAAAGAAACAGCTAGAACGATGGAATAAAGAGGAAGAGAGGCGGCTGAGTAGAAGATATGGAGAAGAAGCCGAAATCGTTGACCGGTTGATTATTATGCTGAACCAATGGGAATGCTAAACTGAGAGGTTGAAGAAAAGGGGAAACCGAATACAATGGAATAGGTAAGAGAAGTGGCAGCCGTCATTGTGGACTGGGAGGGTTGAAGAGAAGAGAAACTGATAGATTAAAGAGAATGAAGAGAAGTGATTGCGGCGGCTGGGTGTGTGTGAAAGAGGTCATCAGTGAAAATAAAGAAAGAAGCAAGGCGTGAAGGCTGCTGGAATTGGATGGTTGTTCTCTACTTCATTCATCAATCTTAATCTTCTTCCTCTATGAGTAGCTAAGTCTTGGTGATTTCCTTGAGTTGGGTAATGGTTTGAGCTTCTAAACTTCAGTGGAATTCCTTTAAGCTCTCTTTTTAGTTCATGATTATGTAGCTTGGTTAAGTATGTAATTGTGATCTAGATTGTTATGCCAAGTGAATAAACTTGGTGGTTGAGCTAGGAGTTGATTAATTAAGCTTTGTATGATTCATATTATGAGTAGGTTGAATTGTTTATTCCAACTTGATTAAGTGGATTTAAATGATTAAACTGAATGTTTTGAATTGTTGTAATGATAATTACAAGCTAGAATTGGAAGTTAGTTATTCATCTCCTTGGGTCATTATTAATTGGTAGTATTCATTTAATTGCTTCAGTTGAATGAATTAAATGATTATTGCAAGTATGGAGCTAGTGGTATCTTAGTTCCATCCTCTTGAATCATTATGGAATTCATATTATTAGCAAGCAAGGAAGACTAAAACCTCAACTCAAGGGAATCCCATTTCATTATTATTCTAGTTTATTAAATTTACTTTGTTGTTAGTGTTAATTTCAATTCCTTTTGCTTCTTTGTTTTGAAAACCGAAAAATACAAAAATATTGCTTTAGCTTAGTTTACTTCACTAGTTTACAAATGCAATTTCTCAAAAATGATTTTTCACAACTTTAAAGCTTTTTATCACTTTACTACTTAGAGGATTGGAAATTAATCTCCTCACAAGAACGACCTAGGTTGAGCTACTACGCTACATTTTCAAACTTAGTTTTATTTTGTGAACTCACACGACATGGGTTCATCACCCATTCCTCTCTTTTTCTTCTCTTTATCTGACATTTTTGGTTATCTTATTTCCCCTGTAAGAATTCTCTAGTTAGAAAATCTGGAAGGGAATTTGAAGAGCCTTTGAGAAATTCAATTTGAAAATCAAATACACTTAAAATTGCTTCCCAATAGGCAAAAATCTATTTTGATGCTAAATTTTAAACATCTTTTTGCAAAACTTCTCTTTCAAATTTGCAATCAACTCATACTACAAATTTTTTATTTAACAAATCACTTTGAAATTTGTTTATACACAAAACGATTGCTAACATTTTTTTTTAATGGTAGAATAGTTTTATTGAGATCTATTCCAGTGTTTTGAAGTAAATGCAATGCAATGCTCTTTACCATCAATTTTGCCATTACCTTTTAAATTTCGCACATTAACTAAAATTGCTAGAATTTTCATCTATCTTTGAAAATTCATAACTTTATTTACAAATGTCCAATTGCTATTGTTTCAAAGATTATGTGACTCTTATTAAGTCTATTTTTAAGGAAAAATATTTCCTTTAACCAATTATGTGCACATAATTCCAATATCAACATTGTTTGCACATTGCCACCATAGCATTTCAGTTTTACAAATCCAACTTCAATAAATCATAACTCTTAATATACTAATCCAGATGGGATAAATTACATATCAAATTGAAGCTTGATATGTCTACTTTTATACTGGAAAGTCTCATAATCATTGTACAACATTCAATTATTTAAAACTTCAATACAAATAATCTGCCACACAGAAACATCAATTGGCAGCAAGTTTCAAATTTTAAGAATTTTGTTCTAATGATCCAGAATTCATAACCAGAGGTTATTCCCATACAATTTTTTGTGTATAACACAATGGAACCATAAAAAACACAAAATTCTAGCTCTAATCCTCTATTTTGTAGCTGGCTAAAAATCACAAAGTAAATGGGAAAGTTGTGTTTTCTTGATCACACTTGTTTAAACCCTCCCTTTCCACTTGAAATCACATGATTAACCACTTAAACACCTATTAATCATGGTTCATGGAAAATTGGGTAGCATAACGCCTTAGGATTTCTACATCCCAAATTATAAAAACCAACAAATGCAAGCAAAACAATCAACAACAATACCAACAACTACAAATCAACATGAAATACAAGGTTTCATGGCTTACCTCTTGTCTCTCTCTCTCTTGCTCCAAATTTCGTCCTCTCTCTCTCTCCTTCGCTCCCTTGATTTTTTCTTGCTACAAGTGGGATTCATGAATTAATAGAGATTAAAGAGGGTTTTGCATCTATTTAGAGGCAAGAGGGTTTTTCTAGCTCCTTCTCTCTTGTTTTATCTCTTCCAATAGCTCTCTCGCACTCTATTTTCTTTGTGCGGCCTGAAAATATGAGCTCCTTGGAGAGGATAATTATCCTTTTACAAATATCCCAATTCACCTCCTTACTTAATTATTATTTTAATGTGATTTTACCACATGTTTTCCTTTGAATTTTCTTGCTTTATCTTTTTGTTTTTGGCCATAAACATTTTTTTCCCTCTCTCCATTCACTTGGCTGAAATTATGGCCCATTTGAAGAGTTAAAAAGCTTCTTGATTTGTCATAATTTTTCCTCCTCACATATTACTTTTCATGGTAATTATTTGCCTACAATTTTTCACTTTTCAACCCATTTTTCCTACTTCATCATCTTTTTTTTACCCCATTTGTCCTACTTCATCATCTTTTTTTTTTACTTGGCCCAAAATTCTTCCAATAGGCATATTTAATATTCAAATAATTATTTTCCCCTTTTATTCCTCTCTTGGCCGAAATTCATTAAGAAAATGGGAAAAATATTTAGCTTCTTGCTTTATTGGCAAATGATTATTTTGCCCTTATATTTGTTTATTTAATTTGAGCCTTCTCCTTTTTCTCTCTATTTAGCCAAAAAATCACAATTAATTAGTCCCAAGACTTGTGTTCTTCTATTCATTATTTTGGGCTTCAATAATGGGCTTTTTGGAAGACAAATATTAGCTTTATGTCTTATATTGGCCCAATTTCGTATAGCCTCTTATAGGGGTATTTTTTTCATTCCAATTTTATCAAAATTCACCATTTTATTCCATTTATTATAATAAATATATATGAGATTATTGGGAAATTTATTTGAGGATATTACAAATTAAGTGTGTGCCTGATAGCCCTAAGTGGCATATGGTTGCTATAGGAAACACTTTAACCTTACAAGGGGAGAACATGATTTGTAACTAACCTCTCCCTCCTAATCATGCTAGGGTAGAATTGAAGACCACCATAGATCTTAAGTATGCCCTTTCAATTTGCCCACCCCATATGCACATACAATGGAAGAAGCTGTATATTGCCATGTTGCATGGCTAGACCATCTTATTGTCATACCATCTAAGACAAAAAATGTATATCATCTTATAACTTGCTAATAAAGTTTATAAGAACTACTTTTGTAACTTCTCACTTATTTAGGGAAAGAGGATGTTGGAATAGGTCTGGTCCACCCTTGGTGGATCAGGCCCAAAGCCCAATTCAGTTGGGGCTATTATAAAATTATGGAAAAGTATGGGTCCAATTAAGGAGTTTTATCCTTATGATTTGAATTTCAAATCAAAATATCTCCCATACGTATTATAAGGGGTTATTATCAGTTTTGGTGAGACAGAGACAGAAAAACAACATCGGAAGAAAACTTCCAAAAACTCCTCTCTCCCTGGGTCCTCTTCTCCAATGGTGAATCTGCCGTATAACGTGATCAGAGTCCGAATCGGTGCTCCGATCTCGTGTGGGTACTCAGTGAGTCAATCGGATTCCAGGTACGCCCAAAATCCTACAGTGGTATCAGAGCATTTAGATTGTAATCAGTCTTGAATATGACTTCTGCTATACATCTGTGTCCATAAACATGAAAGCATATGTATATAAAAAAAAATTTCTCCGTTTGTTTTTTTTTGTTCATGAATATATAGAAATCTTCCTACAGAAATTTCTCTGTATATGGATAAATGAATATCTGTATTAGATTTCTGTTCATATGTTTGAACAAAATTATATATGTCTGCGTTTTGTGTTTTTTTTCCCGATGATTTACTATGTAACCTATTTTCTGTCAATTATAGTTGTTAATGCCTTAGTTCCATGAGTATTAGTATATTCAAAAGCCTCATAATACACATAACAAGGCTAAGGAACAACAGAACCCATAGGTTGTTCAAAATCCGAGAAAAGAATTGGAAAAACGAAAACAGAATTGAATTGGGTCATCCTTAAAAGAGTGATTCAGGATTTGAAAATAATCCCATTGTGTAGATCTCAAAAAAATGATGAAAATGGACACCAAGAACGCGCAAAACGAACGTCGGACGGTGAAGTTACGGAGGAGAGAATGTATCAGGTCGGCGGACCCGACCCGCGCCTGAAACCGGGTCCGGGTCGACCCGGCTGGAGGATGAAGACAACCTCCAGCACCCCAAAATGGCGTCGTTCCATGCTGGTTCAAAAAAAAATGGATCAGGTCAATGGCCCAACCCGATCCAGTGCAACTGTCTAAAAAAAACAAAATTTGGGCCGAAGTTGGGCCAAACGAAACCAAAAAAAAAAAAGAAAAAAAAAAGTGATAGGGGCGGACTGGGTGGATCAGAATAAGTGATCTGAAAAAAAAAACCCCACTGGGCTTAGCCTGGCAAAGCCCATACAAACTTTAAAAAAAAAACTATTTAGTGAAACGGGCTTGCTGTGATGTGGACTCGTTTTGGGTCTAAATAGGGGATCCAACCCAAACACATTGAAAAGAAAATCTTTTTGGCTTGACATAGTCAATTGGCTAGCATTAAAAAAAATAGTAAATGTTATGGGTTCATTTTTTATGGGTTATCAACCTTTAAAATATATATATATATATATATATTTGGGATTCGTTTTTTTTAGCCCAGATCAGTGCTAAAAAAAAATCTGGATTTTTTAATTTTTCCAGAATTTCTTTTTCCTCCTCCTTCTAGGGGCACGTGAAGTTGCATTTGAGCTCCGATTCAGACGTGGTTTGTTTCTAAAAATCCCTAAATTCAAGATCTTCATATTGATGTGTATTCAAAAGTTTTTTGAATATATTTGAATCTGTTTTAGAGGCATTTAGTGCTATCTTGAATGATTTTTTATGAGTTTAAAAATCCTGAAATATTTTTAATAATTCATATTTATTTTATTTGAGATAAATATGAATTTGGGGAGTTCAAAAAGCACTAAACCACCTTTTGTAGTGGATTTGAGAAGGTGAAAATTATTTGATGTTATCTCTAAATAATGATTCAAGCATAAATTACTTAGAGTAATGTGAGCCTCTAAGCTATAGATGGAAGAGGGGTTTGCTCATTTAAAATTGAGCCTTGAAATATAACCTAGAAGGAGAAGATCCTAAAGAGAGTTTCAAGAGGAAAATGATTCAAACTAAGGTTCATTAGAACCTGAAATTGAATAAGACGAGTAACCAAAAAGAAATTCGGAAGATAAACTTAAAAATAAACCTGAATCTCATGAATCTTAAGAAGGTGAATGTCAAGATTCATATATGAGGAAACCTCACAGAGGTAAAAGTAAGGATTTGATACTAAAAGAGAAAGTATCAAATCATAGTGAAAGGGAATCTCAAAAGGAGAAGCTCCCTAATGCCAGATTCAGGCAAGTGATGAACCTTAGAAGGTAAAGCCCATTTCATAAGTGAAAATAAGTTTTGAGCCCAGTCCAACCACCAACATTAGAAATCATAAAAGACTTAAGAGCAAATATGTAATGTTTCTAGAATGAAACAATTCAAATTGCATAAGACATTTGAAACATCTTCTCAATGTGATAGAGAAACTTTGGAAGATGATTAAAACAACATGGGACATAAAATTCTTTTAGCCTTAGAAAATAGTGGTTATTGTGAACCTTGTCAAATTAGGTTTTAGAAATAAATAATATTCTCCCCTTGAAGATTTGTTTGGCTGAAGATTAAGAGCAAAGAAATGAGATTAATATGAAACTAAAGAAAACTATTGAATTGTCCCAAATTCCTTGATAATAAGACATTATCAACATAATAATGCTCCAAGGGACATGAAGAAGTAAATGTCCAACACTCTTTTGTGTGTGGAAGCTCTTGGAAAATGAGTCTTCTAAGAGAATCTTATGCTCCATCTAAGTGGGAGCTAGTAGCATATGCTCTATCAAAGTGGGAGCTTTCGGAAATTGAGCCTTCTGAAAGTCATAATTGAGCATTTTATGTAAAGTACTTGTATGAAATTCTTGATAGATGATAATGACATTGTTGGAATCTGTGGGATGGGAGGTACAAACGTATTCTCCTGATCATAGACCCAATATTGTTATTACCTTTATAGTCAAGAATAATATAAGTACATGACATTGTATATTTAAATGTGCTATAAAAAGACATTCTTGGTTTAAATCAATAGTGAATTACCCTATAAGTGGAATGATTTAAGTGATTAAGCTAAGAGAGGCTACCAAGAACAAGAAAGTTAATTAATAAGCTAAATGGGGACAATTGTGATATCTGAGATTGAAAGGTTTCATATAAATAAAAGATGATGAAAAGCCATTGATTTGAGTCAAATGGCACTAAAACTGAGGATTTACTCAGCAAATAAGAGGTTATGAGACCGACATGGCCGTGATAAGGGAAATTTCATAACATTAATTGCCCTGCGTATGCTATACTTGACAAATGCATGTGCGAATGTGAAAGAAATCAACAGCAATGCCATGTGAATTACATTCAAAGAATATCTCTTGAGGTACTTCAATTACCTCTTAAGAGACAATATCTACATGAGATGACCAACTTAACAAGAAAACTGAGAGAAACTGAATATGTATTGTTTAACGAACAAGTTCAGTTTGTTCATCAAGACACTCCTTTTCTAGGTGGGAGCTCATGAAAGTCAGTATGACCCATAATAATAATAATAATAAAAACATTATTACTTTCAATGATGTATTGAAGTACTTGAGGCTTGGAAATGAATGTCTAGAGGTTTGTGAGTCCTCTGGACAAGCTTACCCCATAGGGGAGGCCAAGTCCTCCGCACTCTACACCCAATATTGAGGAAGGGTAAGAGATTTCAGGAAAGAGATAGAAGGACGACCCTAAGTTCAAAGAAGGGTAAGAATTTCTCCCAGCAGAAGGCTAACCTAAGTGAGGTTAATGCTTTCCCTGCTAAAGAAAAGTCCATTTTGCAGAGAATTGTTCCAAATAAGAGGAACGCAAAAAGGACACAAGCTCCATAAATCATGATGATAGGGATTGAAATTCTTTACAGAACGTTCTCTATTGTCACATCTAAGCCAGAAGCTTAGCGTTGGTGGCGACATGAGGGTTGAAGTAAAAGGTATAAGCACCTACAAGTCTACTTTATATAGTGGAATGACATTAATTCTCTGTGATGTGCTTCATGCACTGGTCCAAATGAGATTGAGTTGTTGTCTCATGCCGTCAAGATCAAGGGTTCAACTGATTTAAACTTTCATGATTTTGTGGCACATATATAATTCTGATTCAGTTTTCCTCTATGAGATTTCTTTAAGTTGAGCATTATTGGTGAATCTTTATGCTTAGTTGCTTTACCGCCTTTTGTGATTCAAGTATTGACTTGATTATGTGTCATGTTAGACAAGGACATGGGAATTACAACAAAAATTAGCATAATGAGGATTGCTAAGTTTAGTTTCCAATGTGCAGATGTCATTGTGATAATCTAGCAAGTAAAGCAACGTAAAAAGATTTATGTAAAGGGAAAATGACCGTATTTCCATTGCAATTATTCCACTATGATAAATTTGGTATTGAGTATGAGGGCAAGGCACAGAGCTGAACATCAGTAAAATTTACTGAAAATTGTAATGAAGCATTATGAGACATGGTTATGATGGTTTAAGCTAGCCCACCAAATGTGAGTGGGAGAGTATTAAGGTTCACTTTTGGTGGATTAGTACACATATTTGTTTTCATCAAGTGTGTGTGGTATTGAACTTAACCATGTGCCCTCTAAAGTGGTCACTTCTACACTCTATGAATTATGGTCAAGTGCGAATTGGATTTGATTTTCCACAGATCATAAGAGTGTAAACCATAAGGGTCAATTGCGCATTCCCATTGTGATTGTTAGTGGGAGCTCATAAGAGAAATGTCTTCATTTTTTTTAAGTGAAAAGATGGAATTGTGACTGATTTCATTTTTTCATAAGTGAAAACTTGGAATTTTAATTGAAAAGAACTGAAAGCTACCACATTTATTATGCATTAGTTTCTAAATAAGGGCAAAAATAATAACCATGTGTTTCTTTACGAGACACATAGACAAGACAGTACAGAACCAGCCAATGATTCTTAATCGTCCTTGTGAATGGGAGCTTAAAACGGTCAATAAAGAGACCTAAACAAGAGAAGCAGGAAGCTCCAAATAAGAAGCAGTAATTGAGAAAGGAATTCATGGCTGCTCTAGAAGATAGAGTCATGTTCTATATAAGATTCCTGCAAAGGCAAAATGGAAGAAAGCAATGAAAGTGATGATTCATTGAAAAAGAGTCATGGTTAAGAATTAGAAACTACAAGACTCATTTGATTGCAAAGGGGTGAGCATAATAGGAAGACTTTCATCTTACCTGTTGTGCATTTTTAATCAGACTTATTCTGGCAACAATTTACTGTTAAGATTTAGTAATACATCAAGAGGATGTAAAATCTATACCTTTAAGTGGTGATATGGATGATGAAATCTATTTGCAAATGACAATCATATTAGGAGATTCTTGAGCAAATTCTATATGAGTTAATGCAAACCCAGAGATACCCCAGTGGTTTCAATAATGATTTTTGAGTCTTGATTTTGTCCTTGAACTAAATCAACATAGAAAATGGAAAAAGGTTTCCATACAAACGTAGTTGGTAGTCTTATGTATGCAGTGATGTGTACAAGACCAGATATCTATTTTGTGATAAGACTTGTATGTTAGTACTAGTCTAACCATTGTGAGAGACATGGAATGTCTTCACAAAAGGTCTTGAGATACTTTTTTAGGGCATATAATGATCATGCGTATATTAATGTACTATGTCAGTATATGTGGCTATATGGTTGATGATGTTTGGGAATGTTAGAGCAAGCGTTTCACCTAAGAGGGGGGTGAATTGGGTGACCTTAAAATTTCGTCAGAAATATAAAACTTTAACAGTGGAATTAAAACAGGAAAGAGTAAAGAGAAATATCACCGAAGTGTACACCGGGATTTATACTGGTTCGGCCACAACCACTTTGACCTACGTCCAGTCCTCAGAGCTTCTCTGAGAGTTTCACTATAACTTCCAAGATTCAGTGGGTTTTTGGTACCTCAGTACAAGCAAGTTCCTACACCTGGACACTTACTCCCCCTTACAAGTTGTAATTCAATCCCAACTCAAGGTTCCACAACCTTAAGTTACCTCAATAATAAATATTGAGTTTGAATGAAATATCTCTCTTACAGAGTAAATAAGAATCACTGAAGCATAGAATCACAAGTATAATGGAAAACAGAGTAATGAACTTGATGATACGTTCGTAAGTGTGTTCTTTTTTTTTCTCTCTATTCAGATGTCCACATATATATAGATACGTTGGTAATGATTGCTGGAACATATTTCTTCATGTCCGTTGGAGCGTGCGTAGCTATTATTGACTTTTCCAGTTTTTTTGAAAAACATACGTTATGGTAGGTGACGGTCGGTGACATTTGAGCATTGCTTTTGACTTTCCTTATTTGGTAGGATCTCTTCATTGTTTACCTGTTGAAATGCTAAGTATACTAATATAATGAAAAGTAAATCAAATAGGAAACAGAACAATGACCGTTGAAATGATTTCAAACTTTCTGGATCTGCTTACTCGAGTAGCTACTCGAGAATCACATGAAGGTTACTCGTGTACTTACTCGAGTATAATCGGGAATTCTTAAATTAACTTCAAGTCAATGAGCAAATACAAGAATACTCGGGTAGTGCATGGAATAACCAATTTTCAAACCTTTGGAGATGTCTGTTTACTCGGGTACCTACTCAAGTAATGCACTCATAACTTTATGAGTTACTCGGGTACCAACTCCAGTAAACCTTCAAATAACTTGTGGTTACTCGATGCTCTACTCCAGTAATGTTGGCAGGATTTTAAGGCCGAGAGCACTTACCTTGTTACTCGGGTATGGACTCGAGTAATTTACACATTTGTGCAATGGTTACTCGG
Organism: Inga leiocalycina; assembly: GCA_963242795.1. Taxonomy (NCBI): domain Eukaryota; kingdom Viridiplantae; phylum Streptophyta; class Magnoliopsida; order Fabales; family Fabaceae; genus Inga; species Inga leiocalycina. Next base: position 47,072,387 of record OY725322.1, on the reverse strand, counting down.
GTACCACCTCGAGTAACTGTACTTTTATGCATAACTTACCCTGGTAATGACTGGAAGTTTTCCTTGAAAATATTTTTGCATACTCGGGTACTTACTCGAGGAATCCACTTAAAATACAACATTAGATACTTGCATACTAGAGTAAGGACTCGAGGAAAATGAGATAAAAAGAAATCAAGTTAATCGGGTACCACCTTCAAGTTTTAACTTACCTTAGTGCGTTACTTGAGTAGCTCCTCGAGTAACATTAGCAGTAGTACTAAGTGCCGAGAGCTCCACATTTTCAGAAACAGAGTTACTCGAGTAGCTACTCGAGTATCATTGGAAACTTGAAGGCAACTGGAAGTTTTTCACAGGGTTACTCGAGTAGCTCCTCGAGTAACATTGGCAGGCCGAGAGCAACTTGAAAATACTTACACTATTACTCGAGTACTTACTCGAGTAACGTTGGCAGATTACTGGAAGTTGTCTCTGGTTACTCCAAGTTTTGTCTCATTACTCGAGTAGCGCCTCGAGTAATGCCTTAGAAAACTTGCTTCTCATCAAATTTCTGAGCTTTTTCTTTTAGCCTTTCTTCATTACTCCAATGCTTACCTCAAGTAATGCTTATCCCTATTATTCATTTGTTCAAACTTGTTTATTAATCATTTCCTTTTCAAACCATTCTTTTGTTATCATCAAAACATGGGATCTAACATTCTCCCTCTTTTTGATGATGACAAAACTTGGTGATTTTGAACATGGTTTTTCAAGTTGAATTCTTAATTAAATATGTCTTATTAAGTTTGAATACACCTTGCATACACAACAACTTCATTAGTCCAAACATGTATCATAATTCAAAACTTTAATGAACTTAAAATGCATAACATAAACACACTTGTATTGAACTTTAAAAATTCACAAATTACAAACTAAAGCATAAAATATTCAAAATGCTCCCTAAAACCCAAATACAGCCAAATACCCCAAAATACACTAGGACACATCCACAAAATCACTCTCAAGCTCTTCTCCCCCTTTTTGTCTTCATCAATCAAGTGGAGGGCTATGAGGCTTCACCATAGAGATAGGCTTTACTGGAAGGACCAAACCATCATAATCTGAACTAGATGAGTCAAAGGAACTGGAAGATTCTGGTTCAGGAAGATTGACTGGTGTGATATGGATGTCATCTCTAGGAGGGATAGGAGAATGCTGGAAGACAACCGTAGTGGTCTCAGCCTCTGGAGGAGTATCCAATACAGGAGTGAGATGTTCAGAGGAGGAAGAGGGAGATATTTCCTCTATTTGGGTAGGAGAGGGAATAGGTTTAGGAGCCGTTTCTGGCTGAGGTTTGGGAGGTAAATCATCAATGATGATATGTGTGGTCTCATGAGTTTCAGGATCATCCACTATGAATAAAATATCTTTGCCTTGGGGCTCAAGTGGATCAGAGACCAGAGGGGTGGATGGTTCCGCCTCAGGAATAGGAGTATCAGTAGGAGGGTTCTCTGGAGGTGGTGGTGGTGGTGCAGAAGAAGAAGGACCGGCAGAAGGACCAGGACCCAAAGAGTCCAATCGTGCCAAAATCAATCTCAAAGTCTCTCCCTGGGCACGTTGCTCTGCTAGCAACTCCTCATGGCTTTTGTCCATTCTCTCAACCAATTCTCCCATCTTGGTATTCATGTGGGTTATCAGTTCGGCATTGGTGTTGGCGATGTCCACATGAAAACTTCTGAGCATGTTCTCCATGAAGTGCTGGAGAGTGGCATTGAGGAAGGATGGCGATGATGTGGTAGCAGCTGAGTGTCATCCAACTTGCTGGTCTCTGTCTCAGCGGTCTTCCTCTTCTTCTTGGACCCAGACTCCAAAGGGCCTTTGAGAAGGATTTCGATGTTTAATTTCCCAATTTGGTTTCTCCCAACCGGAGTCAACCTCTCAATGGGCTCCTTGCTATCCAAATACCATATCTTGTTCTCTTTCAGGATTAGAGACACAATCTGAGGATATGGCATTGGTGTTGTAGCCTTCCCATCCACTTTATACCTTTTCATTTCTGAGAAGATATACTCTCCCAGATCCTTTTGTTCCTTCAAAAGCAGTGAAGCAAACCACCTAAAGTCCCTATCAGAGAAATGGGTGTAATTGTTTGCTTTGTTCACTAGGGACTTAGAGTAGATGTACCATAGGACCCTGTGATGATCACACATATCACTCGGTTTAAAATTTAGAGGGCCAACTAGCTCACCGGGTTTGAGAACAGAAAAGATTTGATTTGGCTCAAGTTCGGAGTAAATATAATCTGGGGGTTCTCTATCCCAAGCCACAAATTAATCCTAGAGGGTGATATCAGTATCTTTTGACCTCTAACTGTGGTGGTCATCTCTTCCTCTACTGAGGTTCGGTTAGGCTCATCTATGATCTCTAGGTTACAGTAAAAATGAGTGATCACCTTTGTGCAAAAAGGCAATCTAATGGATAACCAAGGCATAAATGGATCTAAATAAGGACTTAGGTCACGCTTCACTACCTCTTGAAGTAGCTTGAGATCCACGTAGTGTGTCTTGCACACTTTCCTTCTGGAGAATTGGGATAGATATTTGGGAGACTCCACCAATTTGTTGACATTGAATCCCTTTGGTGGGTTGGTAATCTCTGCTTCCGGCACTTTGGACTTCTTGGAAGATTGTCCCTTCTCCATTTGATCAATGATTCCAGCCATAGCCTTAGCCACATTCTTGTCATACTTTGGCTTTTTGATAGGCTTTGGTGTGAAAGAGGGGGTAGAGGAATCAGAGGGAGGAGGTGAGGGAGATTTGGCACTCTTCCCTCTTCCGGTTGAGGTACTCTTTTTGGATTGAGCCCTTGAAGCAATAGGCTCTTTAATCACAACTCCCTTGGGTTTTGATTGAGAAAGAGGAATTTTAGCTTTTGGTCTTGGGGTGAGTTTTCTTCTCTTCTTGGGAGGAGAAGAAAGAGGATCAGAATGTTGTTGGGTTTCAGAGGAGTCTATAGGAGTAAGATTTTTAGTTCTCATCTTTCTGAAAGATTGAAAACTGAGATTTTTCAGAAAAAGAGAAGAAACAGTCGCAGGTTAAGGTACACAAAATCTGGAAAAATAAGAGGTTTCTGGAACTGAAATTTCTTGGGTTTTGACGGAAATGAAGTAAGAAATCACTTGTGAAAAGTTTCTGTGAGAGAGAATAGTGATTTACTCGAGGAGATTTTGTGGAAATGACCGAGTTTGCGACAGATAAAGACCTAGACCCCGACTTTACTCGAGGCCTTACTCGAGTAAACTTCAAGTTTACTCGAGGCCTTCCTCGGGTGTTCATACAGAAAAATTCTAAAATAATTCATTTAAATTGCGTACTTGGCATGAATAATATAGTAATTATCCATGGATGTTCCCTCGATCATTTATAACCCATTTTGATCAGATTTGAGTCATTTTTCATCAATTGGAGAATCTAAACTCCGACATTACTCGAGGCCTTCCTCGAGTATGCTTCATGTTTACTCGAGGCCCTCCTCGAGTCAACTGCTTTTCAACTTCTGACTCTTCATTTCCGTTATGTTTGAAAATCAAGTAACTTGATCTGTTACTTCCAGTTTTGAAGTTCATTACTCGAGTACATACTCGAGTAAAGTGCTTCTTTACTTCAAGTTGTTCCTCGGGTAATGTTTCTCTGTTAGTGACAACTTCAAGTTGGTACTCCAGTAAATGTGTCCTCTGATAATCTCTGTTTTTGTTTCCCAAAACAGAGTTTCTTTCTTCCTGCAAAACAAATTTCTATATACTCCGATGCTTAAGTTAGTAATCATCAAAACTTTAACAAATGACTTCATCTAATATTATGAGAAACTGAAATAACTTACAACTCATTGGGATTTACCATTCCCAATTCTCTTCTAATGTATAGAAATTAGTCTTTTGCAAGAGGTTTTGTGAAAATATCTGCTAGTTGAAGATGAGTGGGAATAAATATCACTTTCACATCTTTCTTTTGAACATGATCTCTGATGAAGTGATGTCTGACATCGATATGCTTGGTTCTAGAGTGTTGAACTGGATTCTTTGCCAAACTTATTGTACTAGTATTGTCACAATAGATTGGTATTTCTTTGAGATAAATACCAAGATCTTGTAGTTATTGTTTTAGCCATATTACTTGTGCACAACAACTTGAGACTGCAACATATTCGGCTTCCGTTAACGAAAGAGACACTGTATTTTGTTTCTTGCTGAACCATGATACAAGAGATCCTTCAAGAAATTGTCCTTGTCCACTGGTGATCTTTATGTCTGTTTTGTATCCTCCATGATCTGAATCTGAATATGCAACAAGATATTCACTTCTTCCTTTGGGATACCACAGACCCAATTCAGGTGTGTCAGCAAGGTATCTAAAGATTCTTTTGGTGCTGATTGATATCTTGCACATATGCCAACACTAAATTGGATGCCCGGTCTACTTGCCGTGAGATAGAGTAATGATCCAATCATTCCTCTATACTTTGTGATATTGTAGTCTTTTACTTTGACATCAGCATCAAGTAACGTAGTTGAGCTCATAGGTGTGTCCGTGCCATTTGCTTCATCCATTCCATACTTCTTCAATAGCTCTTTCAAATACTTTGTTTGAGATATGAAGATTCCATTATTTCTTTGTTTGATTTGCAAACCAAGAAAGAAATTCAATTCTCCCATCATTGACATCTCAAATTCTCCCTGCATAATCTCAGAAAATTCCTTACACAAAGATTCATTAGTAGTACCGAAAACAATATCATCAACATATATTTGAACAATTAAAATATCATTGTGTTTTCGTTTTATGAAGAGTGTTGTATCAAATTTTCCCCATACAAAACCTTGATCAATAAGAAACTTACTGAGCCTTTCATACCAGGCTCTAGGAGCTTGTTTTAAACCATATAAAGCCTTTTTGAGTTTGAAAACATGGTCAGGTTTAGTAACATCCTCAAATCCTAGAGGTTATTCTACATACACTTCTTCCATGATGTAACCATTTAAAAAAGCACTCTTTACATCCATTTGATAGAGTTTGAATCCTTTGATGCATGCAAAGGCTAAGAGTACACATATAGCTTCCAATCTAGCCACTGGAGCATACGTTTCCTCATAATCAATCCCTTCTTCCTGATTATAGCCTTTGGCCACCAATCTTGCCTTGTTTCTGACAATAATTGCAGATTCATCGAGTTTGTTTTTGAATACCCATTTAGTACCAATGATCGGATGATCTTTGGGTCGGGGCACCAAATCCCAAACTTGATTTCTCTCAAATTGATTTAGTTCTTCTTGCATTGCTATAACCCAATCATTGTCTGATAGGGCTTCATCAATATTAAAAGGTTCAATCTCAGAAATGAATGCAGAAAAACTTACTTCATTGAAAATTCTATTTCTATTTTTGATCCCTTCATTCACATCTCCTATGACTTGATCTAAGGGATGACTTTTATTGTATTTCCAAGCTCTAGGTTGACCTAGGGATTGCTCTTCTTCCTTAGTTTCATCAACCTCTGGAATAAGAGATTTAGAAATAGATTGACCATTTTCTTGATTTAAACCAACTTCCTGTTCTTCATCAATGGTTTTGTCAGAGGATTCAAATTCATCAAATACAATTTGAATTGATTCTTCAATAATACATGTTCTTTTATTGTAAACTCTATATGCTTTACTTCAGTTAGAATATCCTAGGAAGATTCCTTCATCTGTTTTAGAATCAAATTTTCCTAAGTTATCTTTACCATTATTATGAATGAAACACTTACAACCGAAGATATATAGATGAGCAATGTTTGGCTTTCTCCCTTTATACAGCTCGTAGGGTGTCTTTCCAAGTTTTGTTCTGATATAGGCTCTATTTGAAATGTAGCATGTTGTACTCATAGCATCAGCCCAAAATACTTGAGACACATTCTTTTCATTCAACATTGCTCTAGCCATTTCAGTGAGCACTCTATTCTTGCGTTCCACAACTCCATTTTGTTGAGGTGTCCTTGGAGCAGAGAAATTGTGATCAATGCCATTAGTATCACAATACTCTTCAAAGGCTTGATTTTCAAATTCTCCACCATGATCGGTCCTAATACCTGCAATGGACATACCTTTCTCATTTTGCACCTTCTTGGCAAAAACAATAAATTCTTCAAATGTCTCATCCTTTGATGATAGAAAAATAACCCATGTAAATATAGAGAAATCATCAACAATGACCAATGAATATAGGTTGCCATCAAGGCTCTTTACTCTTGCTGGATCCACTAAATCCATATGCAATAATTGTAATGGTCTATTTGTTGAAATCTCATTTTTCAATTTGAAAGATGATTTAGTTTGTTTACCCTTTTGACATGCATCACAAATCAAGTCATTTTTGAAATTTACTTTGGGTAATCCTAGCACTAAATCCTTTTTGAGTAGTTTGCCTAGTTGATGCATATTGACATGAGCCAATCTCTTATGCCATAACCAACTTTCATCGGCATTACTCAGAAAACAATTTTCAAATTCATTTCTACTAATATCTAAAGTATAACAGTTACCTTCCCTTTTAGCTCTGAGTTATGCCTTAATATTTTTCTTATCGAGTTGTAAGTCTTCCTTGTTGACAATCAGACATTCCTCTGAATCAAATATTATCCAGTTGTCTTTATCTGCACTTTGACTTACACTCAGCAAATTATGACACAAGCCTTCAACGTAATATACATCTTTGACTTGTATTCCTTTGTCATTTTTGATTTCACCAATTCCTGCAATCTTTCTGGATTGATTTCCTCCAAATTTTACCTTGCCACCTTCCTTAGGTTGCAATGTGGTAAAACTCTCAAAATCCCCGGTTATATGTCTAGAGCATCCACTATCTATGTACCACTTGCTATTTTTGGATGCTTTGAGACATACCTACAATCAAATGACTAGGTCTTAGGTACCCACATCTTTTTGGGTCATGTTGGGTTAGTACAAATAATTTTTTGAATATATGAACCTTTAGGTACCCATTTGTAGGTTCCTATATTTCCTTTCTTCTTATGAATGCATGAAGAGGTATAATGACCTTTTCTATTACAGTAGTTACAGAATGCAAAAGGATTTGATATATGCACAGAATTCTGGAAATAATTTAAATATAGCTTACCTCCTATTTTCTTTTTACCTTTCCTTTTATCTGATTTTGGATCATATCCAATACCAGATCGATTATTTACACATCGTTGTTCTTTTAAAATTACACTTAGCATCTCACTTCCTTTAGTAAACTTTTCAAGAGTTTTTATGAGATCAATGTTTTTCTTTTTCAACGAAGAACAATTTTCACAATTCTTTTCTGAACTTTCTTTAAGTTCAATTTCAAGAGCTTTGTTTTTCTTTTTGAAAACAATCAATTCTTTAACTACTTTGATGAATTCAGAATGTAAAGCATTATATTCAGAAAGTAATTCATCATAGGTAGGATCAGAATCATTTACCTCTTCTTTTGTTTCTTCTTGAGCAACAAGACATATATTAGCTACTTCTTCGTCATCACTTTCTTCGTCAGAGGAACTATCTCCCCATATAGCAGATACAAAGGCCTTCTTTTTGTTAAAGAATTTGCCTTTTCTCTTTTCTTTGCTCTTTTGATTTAGTTCTGGACATTCTGATTTGGTATGTCCTGGTTTTCTACATTCGTAGCAAATGATATGATCTTTGTTGCTAGTTCCAACTTTGTGAAAATGTTTGAATCCTTGACCTTTCTTGTAGAACTTTCTGAATCATTTTATGATTAAGCCCATTTCATCATCATCAAACTCCTCATCCTCATCTTGATTTTCTTCTTTCGCTTTTAGTGCTAGACCTTTCTTTCTTTTGTCATCGATGTCATCTAGTTCCTGTTTGAACTTTAATTTGCTTTCATATTCAGAAAGACTTCCAAATAGAGAAGCAACTGATCTCATTGATTCTCCTTTTGCCTCTTCTATCGCAGTAACTTTGGCCTCCCACTCTTTAGAAAGAATATTCAAAATCTTTCGTACTTGGGTATGTTGATCATAGGCTTTACCAAGTACTGCAAGTTGATTAACAAGATGAGTATATCTAAGTTCGAATTCAGAAATTGACTCACCTGATTTCATTCGAAGTAGATCGAATTTAGTTATCAATGTGTTGATGCGATTTTCCTTTATTCCCAAAGTTCCTTCATGGGCGATTTCCAGAGCTTCCCACATTTCCTTTGCTGTTGGGAGTGTGCAAATTCTGAAATATTCACTCTGCCTCAAAGCACTTTGTAACATCAGAATTGCCTTGCTGTTGAGAGTGATAAGTTTCTTGTCATTCTCATCATATTCCGCTGGCGTCTTGGGAATTTTCTGAGAATCTACAATCTTTGTAGGTTGATAGTTTCCACTCTCAATCACATCCCATAGCCCATATCAGTAGCCATCACGAATACTCTGAACTTTGCATTCCAGAAAGAAAAGTGTTCGCCACTGAAACCTGGAGGTCTAGTGATGGATGCTCCGTCGGGAAGAATTCCTTCACCCATGCTTGCCATTGGATCCTTCTTAGGCTGTTAAACCTTAACAAGAAGACCTACGCTCTGATACCAAATGTTAGAGCAAGCATTTCACCCAAGAGGGGGGTGAATTGGGTGACCTTAAAATTTCGTCAGAAATATAAAACTTTAACAGTGGAATTAAAACAGGAAAGAGTAAAGAGAAATATCACCGAAGTGTAGTTCGGGATTTATACTGGTTCGGCCACAACCACTTTGACCTACGTCCAGTCCTCAAAGCTTCTCTGAGAGTTTCATTATAACTTCCAAGATTCAGTGGGTTCTTGGTACCTCAGTACAAGCAAGTTCCTACACCTGGACACTCACTCCCCCTTACAAGTTGTAATTCAATCCCAACTCAAGGTTTCACAACCTTAAGTTACCTCAATAATAAATATTGAGTTTGAATGAAATATCTCTCTTACAGAGTAAATAAGAATCACTGAAGCATAGAATCACAAGTATAATGGAAAACAGAGTAATGAACTTGATGATACGTTCGTAAGTGTGTTCTTTTTTTTTCTCTCTGTTCAGATGTCCACATATATATAGATACGTTGGTAATGATTGCTGGAACATATTTCTTCATGTCTGTTGGAGCGTGCGCAGCTATTATTGACTTTTCCAGTTTTTTTGAAAAACATACGTTATGGTAGGTGACGGTCGGTGACATTTGAGCATTGCTTTTGACTTTCCTTATTTGGTAGGATCTCTTCATTGTTTACCTGTTGAAATGCTAAGTATACTAATATAATGAAAAGTAAATCAAATAGGAAACAGAACAATGACCGTTGAAATGATTTCAAACTTTCTGGATTTGCTTACTCGAGTAGCTACTCGAGTATCACATGAAGGTTACTCGAGTACTAACTCGAGTATCATCGGGAATTATTAAATTAACTTCAAGTCAATGAGCAAATACAAGAATACTCAGGTAGTGCATGGAATAACCAATTTTCAAACCTTTGGAGATGTCTGTTTACTCGGGTACCTACTCGAGTAATGCACTCATAACTTTATGAGTTACTCGGGTACCAACTCCAGTAAACCTTCAAATAACTTGTGGTTACTCGATGCTCTACTCCAGTAATGTTGGCAGGATTTTAAGGCCGAGAGCACTTACCTTGTTACTCGGGTATGGACTCGAGTAATTTACACATTTGTGCAATGGTTACTCGGGTACCACCTCGAGTAACTGTATTTTTTGTGCATAACTTACCCTGGTAATGACTGGAAGTTTTCCTTGAAAATATTTCTGCATACTCGGGTACTTACTCGAGGAATCCACTTAAAATACAACATTAGATACTTGCATACTAGAGTAAAGACTCGAGGAAAATGAGATAAAAAGAAATCAAGTTAATCGGGTACCACCTTCAAGTTTTAACTTACCTTAGTGCATTACTCGAGTAGCTCCTCGAGTAACATTAGCAGTAGTACTAAGTGCCAAGAGCTCCACATTTTCAGAAACAGAGTTACTCGAGTATCATTGGAAACTTGAAGGCAACTGGAAGTTTTTCACAGGGTTACTCGAGTAGCTCCTCGAGTAACATTGGCAGGCCGAGAGCAACTTGTAAATACTTACACTATTACTCGAGTACTTACTCGACTAACGTTGGCAGATTACTAGAAGTTGTCTCTGGTTACTCCAAGTTTTGTCTCATTACTCGAGTAGCGCCTCGAGTAATGCCTTAGAAAACTTGCTTCTCATCAAATTTCTGAGCTTTTTCTTTTAGCCTTTCTTCATTACTCTAATGCTTACCTCATGTAATGCTTATCCCTGTTATTCATTAGTTCAAACTTGTTTATTAATCATTTCCTTTTCAAACCATTCTTTTGTTATCATCAAAACATGGGATCTAACAGGGAACACATCTTTGATTTAAAAGTGAGAATTTAAATCTAGTGTTAATGTATTGTGAAAACACTGCAGCCATTGCCTAAGTAAAAAAACCCTAAGTATCATATCAAGACTAAACATAAAGATGTGATTCTTGTTAGAAATACTGTAGCACATAAAGTTGTTGTTGGACAACACTTTCCTATGGCAAGTCCCCTAGCTAAGCATGTGGTCAAGGAAATACATGAAGAGCATAATGAGTCCTTTGGCATGCATATGAAATGAAGTATAAATACTTCATTATAGTTTTACATGTGTATGCAAGAGTATACAATGTCTAGTATGTCGTACAGGTTGATGAGGTCGGCTTTCTCACACAAGCGACTACCTTTGACACTCTGAAGGAGTATGTGAAGATGAGACATATATGTTCACCAGTAAAGCAATGAGAGAGCTTATATGGTAGAGAAGAAACACAAAACTAAATGTCGCCTCGACTTAGTAGTGCATTTAGTCGGGATGAGATCTGTAATTATAAATATGGATCGAATCATGGAAACCCACGTCCATGATACCTGTAGCCAGACAACAAATTCTTCAGATTGACGTCATGTGAGTAAAGCTGAAGATTTTTGGTTTAAATACTGTGTGTGTCTAAACTTTAGTCTGTACGGTGTTAATAATAAGATTAAAACGACATACGCTCTTATAATATAAGAGTAACACCGTAGCATGCACTTCATACCGCATGTGGTAGAGAACTGCAAACGGGAAGCAAGTGAAAAGATCCCTACTTCATTGTTGTGTGAGTCCCGGAAAGGTTTACCCTTTCATGATGTCCTCTGACTTTGACAATATGATGGAGATATGTTTTGACGTCTGCTACTTTAGCATTTTTTCCTATGATCATGATCGATACAATCTAAAGGAATTATGTTAAGAAAGCGGTTGATTCATATTGAAATGATATATGGGTGAAAGAAAGATTACTTGGAATATACACACTTATGCTTGTGTCTGAGATCGGTCCCTTATGATGTTAATTGAGTAATTTCATAAGTGTGGATACTATGCATATGAGCAAGGCCATCTGAGTTTTATCTTGACTCAAGAGGGATTAGATTGGCCATGGAGAAAGTGTATACGAGTTAAAATCTAGGACATCAGAGGCATTATATTAAATACGACCAAGCTGCACTACAGGGTTGTCTTGTGTTGGTCTCTGTGAAAGGGATTCCTAATACAAGACAGCCAAATGGAGACGTCATGCCCACGCGGTTACGGCAGAGCACCTAGTATGACAGAAGGATGGAAGAGAAAGAGATATGACCCATAACATTTGATCCACCAAGTGTGAGTGGGAGATGTTGGAATAGGTCTGGTCCACCCTTGGTGGATCAGGCTCAAAGCCCAATTCAGTTGGGGCTATTATAAAATTATGGAAAAGTATGGGTCCAATTAAGGAGTTTTATCTTTATGATTTGAATTTCAAATCAAAATAACTCCCATACGTATTATAAGGGGTTATTATCAGTTTTGGTGAGACAGAGACAGAAAAACAACATCGGAAGAAAACTTCCAAAAACTCCTCTCTCCCTGGGTCCTCTTCTCCAATGGTGAATCTGCCGTATAACGTGATCACAGTCCGAATCGGTGCTCCGATCTCGTGTGGGTACTCAGTGAGTCAATCGGATTCCAGGTACGCCCGAAATCCTTCAGAGGAAGAAGAGAAATTTGGGAGCTCAGTCTGGCCATGGTTTAGTGTCCTGTGAGCTGGAGAAGTTGAATAAGCCTGAGTTGCCTATTCCGCCAGTTTCCTATAGATATCAAAACGTTCTTGAGGAACACAATGTCATAGTCACTAACATAGATAGTAAGCGAGAAGGCTACAATAAATAATTCTTTTTTGAGCAAGATGTCTATAGGGATGAAGGTGTATATGACATCATCTACCGGATGTTAGTCAAAGATATCGTCACGACCGACATGGCAAGCACAGCTACTTATAACTTTTTTATCCAGTATTTATTCAACTATGAATGAATACTTAGCTACTCATACTATTTATATATATATATATATATATATTGATTTTCTTGTTTTTGTACTTTGATTCGCTACATGGGGTTTTCGACAATCAACCATAAATGGTCAATTTTTACAATAAGTAAGATGATGAATTTCAATTTGGTAATTTAATTTCTTATTGTCTTGTCAGAGTTTATTATAAAGTTGGTACTTTAACTCTTAATGTCTTTTTTAGAGTTGCTTATACCATTACACGATAAATGAAGGCCTTGTCTGCCCCCCAGTTCTTGGCCACAGCTATAGATGCATTTACAAATAGAACAGTACAAAGGTAATTTACCAATATATAGAGTTCTTTTGTGTGTGTTCTTTTTACACAAATTAAAGTAGAGACTGATGCATTTCATTTGTTTGCTTATAGTGTTCATGGTAACTAGATAAGAGCTCTGATTGTAGGTAATGTGCCATGAAGTTAATGAAGGACATTGTCACCAACAATCCTGCCTCAATTAATAATAAGGGATGTATGTATGTGTGTTTAAGTTAAATTAAAAGCCAAGTCACATATATTTTAATGTATTTAATTTGTTTTTCCTGTAATATGTTGCATACAATATTTGTGAGCAATATTCGCCTGGCCAAATTGAAGAAGTCATAAAAGAGTTGGCTATGACTATTGATCATTAGTGGGTTGTTACAGAATGGAGCTAGACATTTTTTTTTTGTTTAAGTGTATGTTAGGTTCTTAGTTTAGCTATTTCATATTTGGTTTTGGTTTCTCTTAAACTTTTGGTTTTTGTTTTGGTTCCTACGTGCGTGATTGGATCATGATCTGTTTTAGTTTATGTATTTTGATTGCTAGAATGAATCTCTATTTTGGTTTCTATTGTAGCGATAGAGTAGCCATTTTGATTACTATAATGGATCTCGTATATTTACTTCATACATGTTGGATAATAGCCTAATCTACCCACTACTACAAGTTTGTCTATATATGAAGCACCATACTTAATGGGTTTTAAGAAACAATTAGATATAAATAAGCGGAATTATGGGAAAGCAATATATATGAGTTTTTTAAAACAACTATTGTAATGCCCCAAATTTTGATTAAGGGCTAATGATAATTATTAAGTATAATTATTGAATTAAAGTCGGAATTATTTTGTATTTTGTGGCAATTTAAATTAATATGCCAAAATTAAAGAGAAATTGAAAGCATGGAATTACTGGCCATAAGTTGGTGATTAATAGGGAAATTAATTACTAACTAAAGGAAAAAGGAGAAGTGTGATTAAATGGCTAAGGGAGGGATTAGAGTAGCTAATTGGGTGTTTACTTTATCAGAACCAATAACCATGAGACAAGTGGCAAGCTTATAAGTAGAGAGGAAGTAAGGAAAATTCAAATGCATTTTTAAAGTATATTTACTCTTTCTTCTTCCCTCCATTTTACTGACAAGGAAGGCTAGAGGGAGTATCACCATTTCCTTCTTCATCTTCACTCATTTCATCTCTCTATCTCTTCCGATGCCATTATTGTCCCAAGAAGGAGGAAGAAAAACTTGAATAGGGTTAAGGAAATGACCTCATTTGCTTAAACTCTCTTCTCTAAAGTTGTTTCTTGAGTTAAGAGCTTCACTTTGATAGTTGTAGCTTGTCATTTGGTGTTAGTTTGTGACTTTAAAGAATTGGGGAGGTTGGAGAATCAAGAAGCTCCTTTGAGAAAGTTGTTAAGGTGAGTTAAAGAGACCTATCTATCTAGTTTTATGCCAAATGAATTAGCTTTGAAATTTTGGGAATTATTGCCTATTTTTGAAAACAAGGGTTCATTAAGTATTTGACATGTTATTGGTATGGAATTAGTATGTTGGAATGTATTTTGGATAGATAGGATTGATTTGGAATTGAATGATTGAGTTTGGAGATTTTGGAATTTTAGCATTTAGTGTTGACCAAAACCAAAGCAAGATAATGGAATAGGATTTTGGTTATTTTGGTGGTTTTATTAGATTCTTTGAGCATTTTTGTGTGGGAGTAGCTTTGGTTAAGGTTTTGGGTCCATTAGAGTTGATTGGGAACACTTGGGAAAATTCTAGAGAATGCTATCAGTGTTTCTGTGTTTTCTGGTTTCTAATGTATATCACTCGAGTGAGGGAAGCTTCACTCAAGTGAGTCAGTGAAATTCTTCAGTTTTCCTTTAGTTTTTGCATTACACTTCTGCAAGAAGGGCAAGAGTATTGCCTCACCTGTGAATATGGTGGGTTCTCACTCGAGTGAGCTTCCTCTCACTCGAGTGCTGGTATATTTGACACCCAGAACTAGCCTCTTAGGTTGTCACTCATGGTTAAAGTGCAAGCATGTGTTTTACCACTCATGAGTATTCAGCCTTCACTCGAGTGTAAAGGCCCGTGCTCGAGTGCTCTTCTTCCTTGAAAATTCCATTTGCTCTCGGGTTCTCACTTCCTTCACAACACTTCCTGGTACTTGAGTGAGCATTTGGTATCACTTGAGTATTACATTATGTGCTCGAGTGTTCTTGTTCTCTAAAAGTTTCTTATGGTCTCGGGTATGCCCTCGCTGTCCTTCATTCTCTAATACCCGAGTGCACACTATACCATCACTCGAGTGAGGCCGTTTTCACTCTAGTGAAACAGTGAAAAATTTCTGTTGTTTGTGCTTCCAAAAGGGGATCTTTGGGATAGTTCTTCCAACCCTTTAGGGCTTTTATAAGAGGCGTTTAAAGGTACTTAAGGGATAATAATGATAACCAATTTAAGTATTGTGAAGGTATTGAGTATTGGACTAAGAGATAACGCATCATCCTTAATCATGACTTTAAGACTTGATATTTGCCCGAAGTGTAGAAGGCCCGTGCCTGCTCAAGAACGGAAAGACTAAGATAGTGACACTTTATCCTATATCAAGTGTAATGCATTCCTTGTTAGTATCAGTCATTGAATACAGATACAGTTGAGGGGACATGGAGAAAGCCCGGCCTTGAATACAGATACAGTTGAGGGGACGTCGCAGAGCGTCCAGCCTTGAATATTGATTGCTGCATTATGATATATGCTTACTTGCTTTGTTTAATTATGCATCATATACGTAAACTGTTACTACTGGGATTCTTTAAAATTTCATTGTTTCCAAATAACATTTTTAGATAGGGCAAGTGGATCAAGAAGCAAAAAAGTGAGCAAGGACGACTAGGACTGCCAGCGGTAGTCTTTATATCCCCCTTCCGTAATTATATCCGAAATACGAGATTAAAATGAAATAGAAACCACTAATGATCAAATAACAATTTCAAACCCATCTACCAGACGAGATTTTCACAAATAACTTTCGAAATCTAGTTAGCCTGGTCTCATATTCACATTTCGAATACAATCACTTCACGCGGATAATCACATTCAATATATAAATCAGAGTGCACAATATAATGATCCCGGCAATCCCGGGTTCACATCCTTACAAAAGGGTTTACAAAGGGCAATACGCCCATATATAAGTTCTCATATGGGGATTACACAAATCTCACCTTAAATACACATAATTAAATCCTCATCCACATATATAAATATCCAATACACAATACTCCCAACTATGATAACCAACTATCAGAATGACAACCCGAAGGAGTCCTCATCGCCCTTGGCTGCTTGCTCCATCCTCGACCCACTACCCTATCTGAAAGGTTAGTAGGGGAGGGTGAGATTCTAGAGAATCTCAGTAGGGTAACAATATCAATATGCACGCACGATAAATGTTTAATGCATGACATGCTTGCATAACACAACTCATGATAACACAATGACAATTTGCAAGCTCAATGCTTCGAACAATATACCTATGGTCATAGCATAAATTGAAACATAGCTTCAAATCACACATAATTATGCAAAGCAAAGACATGCACCAACACACACTAAAACAGATATCAAATATATGCAGGAGAGATATGTTCCCTACACTTGTTCTTTCCATGTAAGCTCCAACACCACTTACTCACGACTAGGTGAATATCGAACCACGTTCAGGGCGAACATCAAACCTATAACCAAAGTAAGGACATAGGTTTATTCTCTATTCAAAATCTTTACTTTCATTACACTTAAAGTTGGTTGTCATTTGAGTCCCTTAAGTGTCTAATAATAAGCTCAACAAAAGCTTGAAAGGATTAGGACGTACTAGGTTGGAGATCACTTTTCAAAATCACCAAGTACTAAAAATGGGGGTTGGCTGCAGCCAAGAACCCTCTGGCTGCAGCCAAGAATTTCTAGTTGCGGCCAAAACGTGCACAGAAACTTTTGCGCTGCAGCCAAGATTTTCTGCTACAGCCAAGGCAACTTTGGAAATTCATAACTAATTCCAAAAAAATTGAAATGAGGTGATTGTAAATCCAAATGAAAGCTATTCAGGTCCTCTTCATAGGAAAAATATGGGATATTACTGGAAATCACCACACAAATACAGAATTACACATATTTCATCACTGCCCCAAAACAGAATCCATTTTCGACCTCAAACTTTGGACAGCTATAACTCCCAGTTCCCAAAACGAAATGGCACAAATTATATGTCCATTTTAAAGCTTGGGATGTTAACTTCAAGACTGGAAAGTTTCAGAATTTTATAACATC
Organism: Inga leiocalycina; assembly: GCA_963242795.1. Lineage (NCBI taxonomy): Eukaryota > Viridiplantae > Streptophyta > Magnoliopsida > Fabales > Fabaceae > Inga > Inga leiocalycina. The sequence continues at coordinate 47,055,322 of OY725322.1, read as the reverse complement.
ATTTGCCCAGTCAAAACGTCCACACAACAGACTTTCCAGAACAGAACTTCAAGGGAGAGATTTCTCAATTTTGCACCAATGATTCCAATGGTTCCCAAATTCACACCAAATATCATTTCCACATAAATTTGCACAAGGAATCCATTGGAAACACCAAATCAATCAAATTCACATTACTTTGAATGTTTTCCCAATAATCATAACATGTCATCACACAATCACAACATAAACACACATTACCATTCCTTTCATTCCAAGTTCTCAAACCAATTCTAATGGCTCTATAACACATCAAGATACCAATTGCCACTCAAACACAAGGCAATTTATACATTTTTAAAATCACACAAAATTAGGGCAAAATTCCCAATTCACAATACTCAACCATAATTCTCAATACTTAGATCAAAAGGAAGCAAATGCTCACCTCTTCCTCTTTCCCAAACCAATTTCTTGATTCTTCATCTTTCCACTTTTGCCCAAGCAACAAAACACCTCCTCTTACAAATCTAAAACCATAGAGATGAAGCTCTCATCATTATGAATAAGATTATAGAAGAGTGTTTAAGCTAAAGAGAACAAGAACAAGGCTAAAACATCACCTTTCATTTTCTCTTTCTTCCCTTAAGCATGGCGCCATGGAGAATGAAGGAGAGAGAGCATGAGATCAGTTTTGGCTCCCAATTAGCCCACTTAACCGACCTAAAAGGGAAGAGAGGAGAGAGGGAAGAGTTTGACATCTTGACCCAATCCAAAGGTCCACATTTTGCCACTTGTCATGATCTTGATCCATCTTCATGAGTTCACATAAGAACATGCACATGGGATTCCACCCTTTGATCTCAACACAAATCAATCCTAACCATTGATCTTGAAGTTACCAATGAGTTTACTCTTCGGTAACCGATCAATTAGTCGGTAACTTTACCGTTTTGCCCCTGATTATGGCAATTCCTCTTGAATCACCACCAAACACATTTTCTCATTCATTTTCTTTCACAGTGCACCCTCCCCTCCATTTTAAGTCAATTTAGAGGTTAATCCATAATTGAACTTAAATACAGGATTTCGGCGCTACTCACAACACATACGAATCACATTCGAGTGCCAAATCACATCATAGTCTCCAAAAGGGTTATTTATCACTAACCACATCCACTTTTGGAGTCATTATCTCTTAATCACAATTTGGGATCTTGCTAAACTAGGTCTTAGCAGTCCACTTATCTCAGGCTTATTCTCTAGCCTCAAGTCTCAGAATTCGGGGTATTACAGTCTTGGCTAAATACTTTTGTTTTTTGATTGGTTATCATTTTGGATGAATATATATATTGAATAGATCATATAATTTTAGTTTTGTGTAATCCCCGGTATGGGAACAGAGATGGGCAATGATGCCCTGTACTAACTCTTGAATTAATGTTATTATTCTAGGTGAATGACGGGAATTTTGATGATACTCTGATATTATACATGTGACAAACTGAACATGCCTATTGATTTTATGAATGGATGAATGGAGATCTATTTGTACATGTGTTGTGAAAATTTTTTAATTACCTCCGATCTCTCATTCCATTATTAACCATTTTTAAATGCTAATCTTGGCCTTGATAGTGGCGGAGGTTACAACTATTAAGTATATAAGATAATATTTGATGGCTTTATATGACCACCATGATATATACGTTTATGTTTTTGTTCAAAAAAAACACACATCGTTTACTTGATGGTTGTATTCAAACGACTGTTATATATATGCTATCAATATATAACGGTTCTAATATACCAAATTTTGTAATACTAAAAATGTGTAAATATAGAAATAGTGGAATAAAGTAAATACTGGTATTTACAAATTAAAGGTAGGGTTACTTTCGAAATTCCCAGATGTCCAATATGTCATTCGTGAAAATCTAGAAGTCAGGATTGTAAAATACGAGTGTAAGAAGTTAGGAAAAAAATTTGCATGGTGTGCCTCGATATGTGTGCCATGGTCCCATATAGAATTCTAAGTAATGCACCAATGGAGCAACTTTATTAAAATAACATCAATAACGTATATAATGATGGTTCATGATGACACACCTTTCGTGTTGGCTAAATAAGGAAACGACAAGTTTCCCAAAATCATTACAAAGTGAAAGGTTGTTTTTGTGTTGGCCAAATGAGGAGGTGACATGTGTGCCTCATCATTACACATTATTACACCCACTTTAATCCTTCCATGTTGTCATCTCCGGAGTACGCCACCTAGCAGCCAAGTTTGGAGAATTCACCAGTCTCTGGTCGGGTCGCGTACTTTATGATTCGAGCACCGAACTGGTAATAATTGTGACACTTGGCAAGATGAGATGAGATCATTTTATGAGATTAAATATCAAAAATCCATGACTAATTAAAGGACAAAATTTCATGCAAGTGTTGAAAGAGAAAGAGAAATCTGATTTTGGAACTCAAGAACACAAGAAGAAAGAAGGAGAAGTGAATAGTGAGTTCTCCTGAACATTGGAACTGATTCTAACATTGAATTGCCATTACCAACCAGTAAGTCCTTCAAGAAACATCTTCTATTCACTATAAGCTTCAATTATATGGTCTCAAATTTCTCATTTGAGGTGTTTTGTGTCAATTAGTCTACTGGAGTGCCACAAGAATACCAAACCACCTGTATAAACACGAAGAGGTAAGCGTAGGCTTCCTTTTTAACCAATTACTTTGTGTTTTTGTTGAGTTTTCCAAGCTCTTGAACCACCCCTAAGTTTCCACCAAGGGGAGTTATTTTTTTGAAGTAAGATGGTGTTTAACCATGTACAAGGTGATATATGATGTTTATTGAGGTATTAGATTGTGGGTGGTCATAAACACAAAGTTGATTTTTGGTTATTTTGAGGAGCAGTTTCTGTCAAGGAAAAATCAGGGAAAGGGAGTTTGATTTGGGTATTTTTGAGCTTTCCATTGGATTTTACACGAAAAATTGTGTAGGAATAGGCTCTAGTTATAATTTTTGATAGACTGGTTTAAAGATTCAAAGACTAGAAATTAGGTCTGCTTGTGTAACAAAGTTGCTAGTTTGCGTTTTTGTCTGGCAGTTTTGTTATGGTGAAAATTTCACTATCCAAACTTCATATGATGATAATGATATTTTTTATAATTAAAATACACTTAAGACCTTTAATTTGATAGGTATTATGAAGGATTTTGATAAGTACTCTAGGAGTTATGAGTGTTTGAAGTAGACTATTAAAACTGGTCAGAATTTTATGCAACAAGGCAAAATGTAAAAACTGGAAATTTTGTGTGGATAGAAGACTATAGGAATCATTTTTCCCTTAAAATAGACTTAATAAGGGTCACATAAAATTTTAAATTACTCCAATTAGAGTTTTCTAGAATTAGTTATGATTTTTCAAAGTTCAGTGAAAAATCTGCCAGCTTTTGGTAATTGTGCGAAAATTCAAAGTAAAGTTTTTTATAATAGAATTGGACCTTTAAGGATTAAGTTAGGCATTTGGAGTAGCTTGAGCTCATTAGCTACATATTGGGCCTAATGTACTTACCCTAATGATAACCAACATAAGAGAATGATTTATGAAGGAATTGGACTAAGTAATAGCTTATTGCCCATAAATTATAATTTATAGGATTTGACACTTGCCTAAGACATCCAATGCACGTCAATCAAGATCAAGATTTGGAAAAATTATTAGGTAGTAACTTATCCCTCATATACTATGTGATATGTTATATACATGTGTTGTACCATGTGAATTTAAAACATTCAGATAAGAAGGGCTAAGGCGCAGTAGAATTTCCTAGCACTATTGCAAGGGACAATTGTCATTGAATGCTTTTTGCATATTATGAATTTATCGCTGAATGTTGAATATGTTGATTGTACTGTAACTTTTGTTGACATGGCATGATAAATGCGAATTTTATATGAGTGATATCTGTTACTACTGAAATTCATTGAATCTCACCCTATTTTTCCAAAATAAATTTTCAGCTCAGGCAAGTAGTTTCTCAAGCAAGAAGGTAAATATGAGCGAATGAAGCGAAGGACTTAGAATTTACTTTTTTGTTTGTTATCTATTTTAGATTTTGCATTTAATTTGTATTTAAGTGTGGTCAATCTCATACTGGTAAGTCACTAGACATGTAAGTAAATGCCAGTATATAAGCAAATGCAAAGTGACCTCCGAACTCGTAGTGGACAGCGTCCATTTAGGGCCATTAATTAATTATAGTAGTTTCAGTTCTAACAGAGAACTTATTGGTAAAAATTCTAATAGGAATAAATGAACCTAAAATGGATGGCTTAAAATGAATCATAAAATAATATGAGACCAAATCTGAAAATGATTTTTGAAAATATTTTTGTAAAACCTACTCAATACCTTGTTTGAAGTTGGGACTTCCGCTATTTACAAAAGATTACCGGTCTCCTTTTTAATTATATTACTACATATAAACTGTCCATATGCTTTGAAAATGAAGGTGTTACAGCAGTTGTTTATTAAAACACTATGAAACTTATATATATGACTAGTTTTAATAACAAACCATCAAATATATGTTTCTAAAATCCCTTTCTAGACAATACTTTCATGACTCCTAGCGTTCGTTAAATAGCTCCAGCTACTCTTTTTCGGCATCCCCACTATTCTTTATCTTTCCATTATTGCTGAAATAGTGATTCTTCTCCTTCCCATATCTGTGGTTGTCTGTGAAGGCATTTGGAACAAGGATTTCTAAAGAGTTTGTGGCCTATTCTATGAAGTGTGAAACTATAAAACTAATTTACTAAAACATGTTTCTATTACATCATATCTTATTATCTTACAAGTTCCAATAAAATGCATGATTCTTCCTTATTTAGATAATCAAGTGGGCATATGCAAATTGGTTGAGAAATCCTTGCTCATGTAAAGTGTAAGATTATCCTACATATTGAATCTACTAGTAACAGGCATATGTGATCACAGAAGGCACTTTTAGAACATTGTTTTAGAACTTTTTGTGAGGTAGAAGTTGAATTAAATGGAAGAAAACTATTGCTTCTAAACTTATTGGCTTATGTAGAATTGGAATCAATAGGAAGCAACGATATTGTGGTATTAATTAAGGTTGAAGTAGGATCTATTGTTAGATGCTTTGATAGTTCAAATATTTTTGTGTTGTAGTTGAATTGTGTATTTATGTATTTTTCCCTTATTTCAGCTATATTTTTACAGCTATTTTGCTTGAATCTCGGTGGAATTTCTTATTTTTTACAAGTTAATATATTAGCATATGATGGTGGCTCAAGTACTATGGGTCTTAAACCCTCCAACCCCTCTAGTGCACAGTAGGATGATACTGATGCACAACTTATACAACAAGAGGAAAGAGCACTGAGCAATGGCCTTGGTGTGATGAAGCATGTAACATCCCGAATTTTGGTTACTAAAATTCCTTATTTTTAAGGGAATAAGATGGAGAATTTTGATGTAATTGAAATGAAAACAACACCTTTAGTTGAAATCACATGGATATTGGGCTAAAATAAGTCATGAAATTAATTTTGGGTGTTCCAAAAAGCCCATTAGTAAAGCTCAACATAATGAATAGAAGAACACAAGTCTTAGGCTCAATTAATTGTGATTTTAGCCCAAAAGGAAAGGAAGAGGAGGAAGAAACACTTTGGGCAAATTAAATACAAAAATGTAGCGGCAAAATTGTAATTTGCCAATAAAGCACAAGATCAATTACATTCAAAATTAATTGAAGTTAATTTCAATTAATTAAGGAAAATGAAGATGAAATATATAATTGAAGCATTCTTGGTCAAATAAATCCAAGTTTGAAAAATCACAAGTGGATAGGTACATAATTAATTATTTAAAGAATAGGAATTTTGGAAAATGCAAGAATGCATTAATTGTTTCCCTTCCTTATATGATTTTCCTCCAAGAGGGAAATTCATGGGCAAAAAGCTAAAATATATACTTGGAAGAGAATTATGCCAAGTGTCATTATCCCAAGCCTGATTAAGATATGAACACTCATGGAATTTCAATAAAATAATATATGTTGTGCAATTAGTTGGGATAATTAGAGGAAGCCCAATTGGTTCATTTAGGACACCTAAATGGCGTCTTTATGGGCCAAAGTGAAGGAAAGGAAATTAGTTCAAAGACAAGGGAAGGTTATGACATAATTTGGAGGAGATAGGATTAAGGACAAAGCACATGTCATAATCCAATATAATAATATTTCTTAAGGTAGAATAGAGATATTATTATAACACTTCATTTTCATGCCAAGACACACCAAAATAAAGAGAGTGGAGCGCTTTTAGAGACTTGGAACAAGGAGAGCACAAGAGGGAAAATCAAAGGTAAGTCGTGTGATTTCAAGAACTTATGCCTTCTATCTTGTGTAGTTCTTATTTTAAGCTATTGTTCTTCATGAATATCATGGTTAGCAAGCAAGATTTCAAGGGAAGAGAGAGAGGGAGGATGTTCTAGAGAGAAAAAGTTGAGAAATCAAAGGTAACCTCAAGAACTTCAATTCTCTTGATGATATGATGTCAATGTTGTGATTATTGGCTTGATTTGTGGATGTTTTGGTTATTTTGTAAATTTAGGAGGATAAAACCCTAAGGGGTTATGCTATCAAAATTTCCCCTAATCAAGTGCAATTGGTGTTTAATGGGTTAAACATGTGATTAGAGGTATAAAGAAGGTAGTTTAGGGATTAAAATTAAGAAACTCCAATTTTCCCTTTTCATTATGAAATTCGTCCACCTATTGTTCACTCAAGGTAGAGTTAGAATTTTGTAAATCTGATGATTCCATTGGATTTATAAAGAGAAATTGTGTGGGGATATAGGTGTTCATGATTTTTGAAAATTTTTATACAAATTTGGAATTTATTGAAGTTGCAAGTGCATGTTGTTGGATTTGCCTCCTGTGAAGCAGTGTTGTTGTGTAATGGATTTCATTTGTAAACCTGGTTCAAAAATTATATAACTTTACAAGATGAAAGAAGACATATAGAGCTTTAATTTTATAGGTAATGAGTAATTTTTGGACTTGTATACTAAAAGATATGGATTTTTGAAGTTGTGCCCTGTTTCTATAATGTAATATTTAACTGGGGAGGTTTTGTGAATTTTTGGACGAAAAGTGGTAACTGTGGTGAGTTTTGGGTATTTTTCCATGAAAGTACATTTAAAAAATTCACATAGGCTTTGGAATCAGTCAGATCAGATTTTCCTAGAATTAATTATTATTTTCCAAAGTTGGCTGAAAATCTGCTAGTTTTCTAGAAAATAGTGGAACTACATTGTGTGGAAATTGTTGAAACTGTGATAGATAACCAACAAACTGTGGTTAAAGGTAGTAATAGCTCAAGTAATAACCAGTTACTTGTAAATTTGGAATTTTAGGACCAGACAGGTGTGCCCGAGCTAGATCAAGACAATTAGACGATTAGGCGGGAAAGGGCTATTTCAGGTAATAACTCTATCTTTCATAAATTATGTGAATATTTTATATGTTTGTGTATGTCATCTTCTGTGATATAATTAATGAACATAGTTTTGCCGAGTAGGGCAATTGTGTGTTCAAGCATACTTACCTGGTTGTTGAGTATGAACCCAACCGAGGTTTACAGACCAGGGGAAAGAGCCTCGACTCATGTATCACTACTACAAAAACTGGTTTTAGTAGCACACTTTTTGTAACACTTCCTCAAAAAAGTGCTACAGCACTTATATTTTTTTTGAAACACTAAACAGCAGTAGCCCTTCATTGGGGAAGCGCTACCGAAGACAACTGTCTTTGGTAGCGCTTTCTAAAGGAAGAGTTACAACTCCTATATTGTTTTTCTTAAAAAAATATTAAACAATTGTAGCACTTTCCAAAGGAAACATTACAAAAGATATTTTTCTATTCATCTCATTCTTTTATTTTATTTTTGAAATGTATAATTTAAATTGTTAGATTAAAATGAATTATATATCTTACTTTATATAATTACAAATTTTAAAAATAATATAAAAATAAATAATTATATAAAAAGCTCGCACACACTATCCATAAGACTATCCATATATATTCCATGTTACTTTAATATATTAAGTAAATATATTCAATGTTGAATTCAAAGTGTTGGCAAAAAATATCATGGTGAAAATATATCTATGACAATGTTTTTTTATCTTCATAAACTATATATATGTTATTTATTTTATATTAGAACCATAGCCACACTCGACTCTACCGCCACAAAGTTGAAAATTGGGAATAAGTATTGCTCTCTGCAACCTTTAATTGGGTATAGCTATGGTTTTCTCTTTCAAGTTGAGATTGGACCTAACGGCTCTTTGTTGGCTTGGGTTGCTCTTTCCATCCAAGATTTGATTTACTCTTCTTTTTCTCCTTCTGTGCTAAATGTAAGAATTTACATATATAGGCAACGAGGATCAGCCTTTTTGTAGACATGGTTTTTGCTTTTGGAATGCCGTTTGGTAAAGTTAACTAAATACTAGAACCAAGAAAGTTTGTAATTGTATTAACTAAGTAGATTCAATTTAACCGTGACAGTTGAAATAATAATAGATTTTGGTTGTGATTACTTTAACTGAATTTAATTAAATTTCACCCCTTTTTATTATTTGTTTGTTCTTGCTTTCTCCTTTCATAAAACAAATATTTATCTATATATATTTAATATATAATATAAAATCCTTTTAAAAAATTGTATGGTTTATCTATATATATATTGCTCAAAATCAGATTATATATTATCTATGTATATCCATTTCTCATGCGTGAAAATGTTGCTCAAGACTGGAAATTAGGGTTTAATTGTTTCTTCAATTAAATCCACTCTATAACTCTATATATATTTAATATATGTATTGTTTTTTTGTAAATATAAAAATCAAATAATTTATCTATATACTGCAAATCATAATCACAACAAATAATTTTGTTTATTAAATCAATGGCTGGGTTTAAATTTCTTCAATTGAATATTTCAAATTTATCCGATAAATAAGGCCAATATTTTAATTGGATTTAATTGAGATTTTTCCAAGGATTTTTATTAATTAAGAAATAATGAAAAAATAATAAATTAATTAGTCTTAAATATTAACACAATGCACTTTAGATAATTAGGTTAGTTTATTACTATAACATTCAAATTTAATTGTGACAATTGAAATAATAACAAATTTTGGTTTTGATTACATTAACATAATTTAATTAAAATTTACCCCTTTTTATTTATTTCTTTGTTCTTGCTTTGTCATTTCATAAAACAAATATTTATCTATATATATTTAATATATAATATAAAATCCTTTTAACAATTGTATTGTTTATAACATAAACTATTTTTAAAAAATTGTATGGTTTATCTATATATATATATATATATATATCTTTTGCTCAAGATCAGATTATATATTATCCATGTATATCCATCTCTCATGCCTGAAAATGTTGCTCAAGACTGGAAATTAATTGGGGTTTAATTGTTTCTTCAATTAAATCCACTCTATAACTCTATATATATTTAATACATGTATTTTTTATCTATAAATATAAAAGTAAAATAATTTCTCTATATACTACAAATCCTAATCAAAACAAATAATTTTTTTTTTTATATTAATGGCTGAGTTTTAATTTGTTTGACCAAATATTTCAAATTTATCCGATAAACAAGGCCAATATTTCAACTAGATTTAACTGAGATTTGATTAAGTTTAATTAAGAAATAATGGAAAATTAATAGATTAATTAGCCTTAAATATTAACACAATGCACTTTAGTTAATTAGGTTAGTTTATTACTTTAACATTCAAATTTGTTTAAATTAATCCAAATAAAACTTGACTAAGAAAATTAGAATATGTTGTGAGAGATAATATAGGGAGTTTGAGAGAAAATTTGTTTTTTCTTTAATTTTAATTTTAATATTTTAGGTATCATGGGGCAAGCCCCGGTACATTTACTTTGATTTTTTTTACTTTTAATCTCGATTCCCCAAAACTTTTTCCACTTTTAACTCCTCTTCTAAGATGTCGGCCACATCCACAACCTTTAGCTCACGATTCTTTTTCCTGCCCATGCTTCGGTCCATTACTCTCCAAACCCTCCACCCCACCATTGATAAAAAAAGCTTCAATCTTTCAACCATTTTGTAGAGTCAAGATGTAACCCCCTGCCTTAATTAGCGTAATTATGATTCAATAACGCATAGTTAAAGTGGTTTAGAGACCATTAGATAACTTAAACTCTTTTCAACTTCCTATTTTACCGTAGTGTTTTCACAAAATCGTTCAAAAGTTTTCCCTCCCCTGGTCTCAATTTCGAATTTTCGAATATAATTACATGTTCAGTTAATTTACATTCATACATATCAGAGTGTATAACCAAAACCCCGGCAACTCCCGAGTTGTACATATATAAACTAAGGGTTTATAGGTTTCCCAAGGGGATTTCTTTACCAAAATCAAATATAATATTTACATCTCAACATATACAGTAATCCTAATTCCAAAAGTGGATAACCAATATCCCAAAACCAAATATACCCCAAAGGGCTTAATCGCTCCGGGTTGCCAACTTCTCCTTAGAGCCACTCACCTTGTCTGAAATGTTAGTCATTGGAAAGAATGAGATTCAAGAGAATCCCAGTAGTAACAAATCACTCACACAGTGCATAAACTCATAGCATATAAGGTCATGTTAGCAGCATCACAATGTATCATGGTTCACACCATAAACGACAACACTCCTGGCTGTAAACTCTAAGCATCAGCTTTCGCTGCGATCTCAATGTATTCACAAAGCATCACTAGGCGTCAGCTTTCGCTGCGATCTCAAAGCATCACAATGTAACACAAAGTGTTCTCAATGCATGACACACATACATACAATATTTCACACACAGTATAAGAGAAAGAGTTACTACCTTGTTCTTTCCTGACGTCCTTTGGCACAGTGGACTTGCTGGTACGAAAAATGTCAAAGCCTATAAACAAAATCAAGAATGGTGGATTAATTTCCTACCCACAATTCTTACTTTCAAACACTTAAAATAGGTTCCATATGAGTCCCCTAAATGGTTATAACAAGCTCCAAGAGAACCTAAAAGGATTAGAAAGTACTAGGTTGGAAATTACTTTGCAAAGTCACAAAATGCTGAAAATAGGGTTTTCGCTGCAACCAGGAATTCTCTGGCTACGGCAAAAAATAGCACAGAAGTATTTTGGCTGCATCCAGGAATTCTCTGGCTGCGGCCAAAACGTGCACAGAAAGTTTCGCGCTGCAGTCAAGAATTTCTGGCTGCAGCCAAGGGAACTTTGAAAAATCATAACTAATTCTAGAAAAATCAAAATGAGGTGATTCTAAAGCCAAATGAAAGCTATTTAAGTCCTCTTCCTAGGAAAAATATTGACGATTACTGGAAATCACCACAGATGTACAGAATTACACGAAATTAACCACCACTCCAAAATAGATTCCAGTTTTAATCCCAAACTTTGGACAGTCATTGCGCTTAGCTCAAAAAATGAAATGACAAAAAATTTATGTTCATTTTGAAACTTGGAATGTGAAATTTAAATCTAGAAAGTTTCAGAATTTTTAGACACCATTTACCTATTCAAAACATCCAGAAAACCTGACTACCCAGAATAAACTTTCAATGGACAACATTTCAATTTTGTACCAATGCTTCCAATGGTTCCCAAATTCATATCAAATACCATTCCCACATAAATTTGCACAAGGAATCCATTGAAATCATCAAAACAACCCAATTCAACCTCTATTGACATGTTACACAATGACCACCACATGTCTTACCAAGAACTCAATCAAACCACCATATTGCAAACCAATCCAAACCAACATTCCAAATCAATTTCAAATGCTCAAGGACACACTATGACATCAATTTCACACTAAACACTAACTAATTCACACATTTCGAAATTCACCAAAAACCAGGGCAAAATCACAAAATCTCACAATATGCCCTCCCCTCTATTCTGAGTCAATTTAGATGTTAATCCATAATTGAGCTTAAATGCAGGGTTTCGGCACTGCTCACTATGCATACGAATCACAGTTCACATCATAACCTCTAAAAGGGTCCATTTATCACTAATCACATCCTCTTTTGGAGTCATTAACCCTTAATTAAAGTTTGGGATCCAGCTAAATCGGGGCTTAGCAATCCACTTATTTCTGGCTTATTATCTAGCCTTAAATCTCAAAGTTCGGGGGTATTACATCAACCCTCACAACTATGCGAGTAATTGGCTGAACATGTGCTGCAAGATTCAATTTTGGAAATTGATGGACAAATTTATGGAGAGTCCTTCCCATCTTCGGTGCTTGAATGAGCTCTCCAATTTCCTGAGATGATACGTCATAATATCTTTCCTAAGATAAATCTTTCTTCTCCAACTTCATCAATGTATCATTAGGGATTCCATTAAATTTATGAAGTGGTGTTTGAACACTCCATATCCTCTTGTTTACATGCTTGCACAAGTTCAATGCCTTCTAAGCCCACTGTGCCCAACCTCATTTCAAGACAATCTCAAAAAGTGCCTTAACACATGGGGTTGTTAGAAGAGGAGATGAAAGAGGAGATGTCTTCCCTTAAGCAGCAAATATTGGAAAAGAACAAACAATTGGAAGAACAAAACAAAAAATTATTTGAACAAATTCAAAATCGAACACATGGGATAATTAGAGTTTCATGATTTGATAACTATATTTCTGTGCCCAAAATCCCTATCCCTTCTGTAATTTCCTTTATAGTTAACTTTTAATTGCACTATGATTTATCATATCTCAATTTGTTAACTCATTGTTTTGTCGCAGGGTTAATCAAAATGCAAATTACATCTAGATCCATATTTTAAGCATGCAGTTACAGTAGGCATTATTTACAACAACAAGAATAAAGTTCTGCATAATTCCCCATTGCCTATTAACACGCTAAAAGTAAGAATTGAAATTTGCACCAATGAAGATGCCCAACTACCATACCCTACTCTTGATGATGAAATGTGGGTTAAAGATGTTGTAGGTCTTTATGTTGCATGGCTACAGGTCTCATTGAGCCTATACAACCCAAGGGCAGAAACACTACAATGGTTGGCAACAACTCTAAAGGGTTGACAGCAATACCTAAAAAGAAAAGCACAACCACTAAAATAGGTCAAAACAAATTTACCTCAAGTCGCTATGCTTTGGGATTGATTGTACCAAGATTGTATAATGAAGGATCTGGCATAATCATGAAATTTGAACCAAATATCTACAATATTCCTGATTACTTTGATAATCTTGAATTGCAAGAGTTGAATGACATTCTTGCTCATAAATGGATTGGTGCTACAAGTATCAGCATCTGGATAAGGTACTTTATCATCATTAATTATATCATTTAGATGTTATTGGTTTTAATCTATTTGTATGTATTATTTATATGAAGGTACTTGTACCATAACATATTGACGGACAATAAGATGAGGGATAAATTCTCATTTATCAGCTAGCACGTGATAGGGCAACATGAGGGGACCAATGACATAATTTCTCAATCAAACGAAGTCAAACAGTTGTTCTATGCAAAGGCAAAGCCTAATTTGATGTTCCTAACACCTTTCAATGCTAGGTAAGTCATTAGTGGTTGTCCCCTATATGGTTTGATTTTTTCTAACTGAAGGCTAATTTTAACTTGTGTAAATAAATCTTGTAAAATATTTTAGGAGGCATTGGACTTTGATTGTCATCAATCCTATGGCTACTAATGATCAATTCATTTACTATATAGACCCTTTAAATCATGGTGAACTAGAGGACCGCCCATACATGTTAAGATTATTTAATGAGTAAGTATGTGTGTATGTGAGTATATACTTGTGTGATTCAAGAACCAAAAAAAAATAATTTGTTTTCTTTCATTTTGTTAGTGCATTGACTAGCTTACGAGGTTCTAAAGGGTTCAAACATCCTAAAGCTGTGGATTCTTTAAAAAGCTACAAGTGGAAGAAAATTATGGTATTTATAAAAAATTTACTCAAATATTGAAAATAGATCCTCTGCATGCATAAATTGGTATAATTCTTTGGTGGCATTTTTGCAGTGCTCTTTCCAACCCAACGATAATTATTGTAGGTATTACGTGATGCGGTTCTTGAAAGATGTTGTCACTCATAATCAATGTATGCAATTTTAATCTCTATTGTTTTTTTAATTTAGTTTAGTTTTTATTAGTTATGATTTTCTTTATTGATTTTAATAGGCAATGTTAATTATTTTGCAATATTATAATGGTAAACATTGTGCAAAGTACAACGACAGCCAAATAAATGAAGTGATCAAAGAATGGTGTACTTATGTGTTCCAACAATGTAAATAATTAGTCTATTGAATCTTTTATTTTATTGCTTTGCATAAATTTCTTCTTTATTAACTCTATTAAACAAGTTTGGCAGGACTTTTTTTACCATTGGTAATACTAGGTTGTATATATATAACTTGACTCAGTAGTTTTAAGTGTGATTATATTGGATAGTTGTTATTTATTGTGATACAATTTAGTTAATTGTGTTGATATTTGACTCTTGATCTTTTGAAAAAAATATAGTTTTTGTATTTTGGTGGTAAGCATAGAAATGTGTGTAGAACATTGTTGTAAATTTTAGTTTACACAAATTTATAAAATTGATTAAAAAAACTATAACCCCCTTCCGTAATTATATCCGAAATACATGATTAAAATGAAATAGAGACCAATAAGAAGCAAAAACATTTATAAACCCATCTACCAGACGGGATTTTAACAAATAACTTTCGAAATCTAATTAACCTAGTCTCATATTCAATTTCGAATACAATTACATCACGCGGAATATCACATTTATACAAATATTAGAGTGTACAACAATATCATCCCGGCAACTCCCGGGTTCATACCTTTACATAGAATTCATAGGGCACATTCGCCCTTTACAATTCCTCAAACGGGGATTACACAAATCTCATCTCCATACATGCATACTCAATACTCATCCAATATACAAATACGATATCCAAATATACATCCCAACTATGATAACCAACTACCAAAATCTATAACCCGAAGTAGTCCTCATCGCCTTTGCCTGGTTGCTCCAACCTCGATCCACCTACCCTGTCTAAAATGTTGGTAGGGGAGGGTGAGATTCGAGAGAATCTTAGTAGGAAACAAATACCTATATGCATGTATGATATGTGTTTAATGCATGACATGCTTGCAATACAAAACTCATGTTCACAAAATGACATATCTGCGTACTCAATGTTTCAACAACATACTCATGGCCATAGCATAACTAGAAACAGAGCTACAATCATTCATACATGTTTCACATAATCCAGCAAAGCAATACATGCATCAATACACAAACACAAATATCAAAGCATGCAAGAGAGGTAAGTTCCCTACACTTGTTCTTTCCACGTAAGCTCCAGCTCCGGCTGCTCACGATCAAAGCGAATATCCAACCCTATAACCAAATCAAGGACATAGGGTTATTCTCTATTCCAAATCTTTACTTTCATATCACTTAAGGTTGGTTACCATTCACACCCTTTAGGTGGCTAAAATAAGCTCAACGAAAGCTTAAAGGATTGGGACGTATTAGGTTGGAAATCACCTTTCAAAATCTCAAAATGCTGAAAATGGGGGTTGGCTGCAGCTAAGAATCCTTTGGCTGCAGCCAGAACATGCACAGAAGGTTTTTGGCTGCAGCCAAGAATTTCTGGCTGCGGCCAAAACGTGCACAGAAACTTTTGCGCTGCAGCTAGGATTTTCTTCTGTAGCCAAGGCAACTTTGAAAATTCATAACTAATTCCAAAAAAATCAAAATGAGGTGATCCCAAAGCCAAATGAAATATTTTTACGTCCTCTTCATATAAAAAATATGGCTCATTACCAGAAATCACCACACAAATCCAGATTTACACAAAATCCAACATTGCTCCAAAACAGAATCCAGTTTCGACCTCAAACTTTAGGAAAATATAAATCCCAGTTCACAAAGCGAAATGAGACAATTTATATGTCCATTTTGAATCTTGGGGTGTGAATTTCAAGACTGGAAAGTTTCAGAATTTTTAGAGACCATTTTCCCATTCAAAACGCTCACACAAACTGACTGCCCAGAACAGAACTTCAAAAGACAGAATTCCAATTTTTGCAATTTGGCTTCCAATGGTTCCATTTTCATATCAAACATCATTCTCACACAAAATTTCACAAGGAATCCATTGGAAACACCAAATCAACCAAATTCATATCACATTGACATGTTTTACCAATGAATTGCAACATGTCACACAATATCACATTTCAACTCAACATTGCACAACTTTCCATCTCAAGTTCCCAGATCAATTCCAATGACCAAATTACACAACAAAACACCATTTTCAACACAAAACACATGACAATTCACGCATTTCACAATTCCACCAAAATTAGGGAAAAAACCAAAATTCACAATACTCAACCACAAATCACAAAACTTAGATCAAAAGGCTTCAAATACTCACCTCTTCCTCCAAATACTCACCTCTTCCTCTTTCCTAAACCAATTCTTTGATTCTTCATCTTTCCACTTTTACTCAAGCCATCAAACACCTCCAATCAAGAATCTAAAACCATAGAGATGAAGCTCTCATCACTATGAATAACATTATAGAAGGATATTAGAGCATTAGAGGACAAGAAACAAGCCAAATCTCACCTTATTCTTTTCTCTTTCTTCCTAGCTTTAGGACGCCATGGAGAAACAAGAGAGAGAGATGAGATGATGAAATGAAGATGATGAAGAAGGGAGCAGATTTTTAGGGCCACAAATCGTCCAAATAGGGAGGAGAGGAGAGAGGGAAAACTTTGAACATTTGACCCAAATCCAAGGGTCCACAATTTGCCACTTGTCAAGATCTTGTTCCATCAACCATAAGTTCACATGAGCACACCACATGAGATTCCACCCTTTGATCTATTGCACAAATCAATCCTAACCATTGATCTTGAAGTTACCAATGAGTTTCCTCTTCGGTAACCGATCAATTGGTCGGTAATTTTACCGTTTTGCCCCTATTTCTGGCAATTCCCTTGGAATCACCATCAAACACTTTATATCGTTCCTTTTCTTTCACAATGCGTCCTCCCCTCTTTTTTAAGTCAATTTAGATGTTAATCCATAATTGAACTTAAATACAGGGTTTCAGCGCTACTCACAACACATACGAATCACATCGGGTGCCAAAACACACCATAATCTCCAAAAGGGTTCATTTATCACTAATGACATCCACTTTTGGAGTCATTAACCTATGATCACAATTTGGGATTTTGCTAAACTGGGGCTTAGCAATTCACTAATCTCAGGCTTATTCTCTAGCCTCAAGTCTCAAAATTTGGGGTATTACAAAAACAGCCTTTGGTAGCACTTGTGCAATAAATGCGCTACCTAAGGATTTAAATAAAACAATAGAATAAAGCCTTACGTATCGCTTTTGTGGCTCAAGCGCTAACGCTATACATTTTTTATCAAACAAAAAGGATTTTTTTGTAGCACTACCTAATCATTAGGTAGCACTGGCATACATAACGCTTGATAAATGCTACATATTTGAATTTTGAAGCACTACCATTAAACGTTTTGTAGTAGTGTATACATGTTGTGATATTGTTGTTCATATGTCGCATAACATGGGGCATGACATATTTCATTTTCGCATTTTATATTATTGATAACCTGTTACTATTGAGATTCTGTCAAATCTCATCCTTTTTATAAATGTATAAAGTTTGCAGCAATATAAAATGACTCGGAAGGCAAGATTGCATTGACCAGCAAATGAAGGTTCCCGTCTAGATCAAGTAAAGATGTTGGTTATCTGAAGACCCAATTATTATTTAAGGTCTGTAATTACTATAAACACACGTCAGTGGAGGAAATTATGTAAAATAATCTTGTATATTTTATCAGTATATCTACGTTATTTATCTGTTGCTCACCGAGCTATGCTCAAGAACTTTGAAAAATGTGAGATAAGATAAGGGCATGACAAAGCAAGTTTAGAAAGAAAAAAGAAAAGGGAGAAAACTTAATATCAAATGGAATAAGAACAGGAAAGTGGCAAGTTCTAAGAATTCCATTGGCTGCCTCGAGTATGCGACAAAAATCCAATGTGCCTATCATTTTAAACAACTAGAAGAAGGCACACGTAATAATGAAAAAGAATAACTGGGATGAAGTATTTATAAGACAATATACTACTTAGTTAATAATATCTTGTTAATCATTATGCCAACACTAGTAATGATTTGTGTGTTTTGTAGTCCAGATTCCATCTTGATGAGTTGAAGGATTATCTACATGGGAAGGTTGGTAGAATTATGTGCTCGTTCCAAGGGTTTTTAACGAAGAAATTTTTGTTGGAATCCGACTCTATGGATGAGTCATTGGTTCCGACACTGCTAAAGGAAGTTGCCAAATAGCCTGAATAGGCTACTTTTGTATGGTCATGACTCTTTCTAGCTTTAACTATAAATTAAATTTAATGTAATGTGTAACTCTAGTTATAGGACTTATGTATTAATGTAATGTGTAACTCTAACATCTTTGTATTTCTATCCACAGGCATTAAGCATGGTAAAATATGAGAGGGTGAGGAACAACAAATACCCATACTGTGGAGACCGTACGGGGTATGCAAACATCAAACAATAGTTGATAGAAATGCAAGGGTCAGGATCAGATGTTATTATCAATCGTGGAGTGTTATAGGTTGTTGCTAGGTAAAACAAAGAAGGCAACATTGATAATCCTCGCATGTAGGAGGTTGTCTCAAGAATGTTAAGTACTAATGATTTTGATTCAATTATGTCTATGCTATCTAAAAGACTTTTTAACCTTTATTTTGATACAAGACACATTGAGTCTAGAATTGGAGCGAAGCGAGCTTCCGGGGGACAAGGATGTCTTAGAAAAGGCTCTGGGTCCTGACCATAGTGGTCTTTTGAAGAGTGTCAACTATAGAGTCAGCAAAAAAGAATACTTTGGGAAGCAGAAGAGGCTGATAAGGGTGTTTGATAAAAAAATTTAACAATATATGGAGATGATTGAGATGCTAAAACAACATCACCACTACAAAAGGGGAAAAACTGGGTGTGCATTTTGTAGCACTTCCTTAACAAATTACCATAGCTTTTTTTTAAAAAAAAAGTGGCCTACTGTAGTGCTTGTTGATGCAAGTGCTTCAACTACTCAGGAGCCTTCTATAGCGTAAAAAGGGTTTTACATGAATGGGAAATGAAAACTATTAGCCCCACATAGTGTTTGTTAACAAGTGATTGTCTGATAATGAGCAAGGAATGTTTGTCTTTCTGTTAAACAAGATGTAATGCCTTTTTCTTATTTCTATATTTTTCAGAGTGTTAGCGCGTAGTTTGGTGGGCACACTTGAATAGCATAGATATACTGCTAATAAGTACTTGATTATAAAAATTCCCCACAGGGATTGTACATCATAATAACAAATAATGTAGCCGCATAGGGATACTTGGTTGTCTAAACCGTTACAATAAAACACATACATCTTCCTATCTTTTTTCCACTACTGCATTCCTCTCACATAGTTCTCTTCTTTATTCTCAGTATACCTCTTGTTTTCACTCCTCTAAATGGTTAGTTAGGGAGGGTGAGTGTGACCCCCTACCTTGGCAGCCGTTAATATGGTTTAAAAACGTGTCATAAAATAAACAAGAGGCCAAAAGATATTCGAAATCCCAACTTCAAGATAGGACTTAGGCTTGTCGTAAAAAGGGCTTTTTTTTCAAAACATTTCACAATACATTTTAATCAGGTCTCATGCCCACATTTCAAAACTACTTGGCTTGTTTGGTACCAATCTATTCATTCATATCATAGTACTCAACAAAATTCTCGACAACATCCGGGTTTCAATCTTTTATTGTAAGAGCCTACAGGGCATATTCATCCATTTTCAAATGGGGATTACAGATATCTACATAAGTCTACTACACTGATCTATATTTATATATACAATCATCTCAACATTTGATAACTAACAAAAAAATAATCTCCTAGTCACGAACTCTAACCGTCCTTGTATACCAGCTTCTCCTTTTATTTGTCTGCCCTAGATGTAGGTTAGTAATGGAAAGAGTGAGATTTATAGGAATCTTAGTAGTAATAATTTCAATCATATGATATATAATGAACAAGACATATAAGCAATTATCACAAAACAATAACACAACAGCATTCACAATAACGATAATATTCTTAGCGACAAATTCTCAACAACATTCACAGCAATTTTCACATTGATGCGTGACGAGTGTCACAATAGCTTTCGCTGTATTCAGCTACCAAATTAATGTGTGACTCACAAGTCATAAAATGATAGCTTTCGCTATTTTCACAATGACATAAACAACAACAGCTTTCACATTCGTCACAATTCAATGATAAGCTCAAATTTACAATGCATTATACATGATATAAGAGAAAGAGTCACTACCTTGTTCTTTCCATTCCTGCTTAGGCACCAGTTTCTTATGCTCAAGGCAGATATCAAATTCTAGAAACATAAGCAAGGACAATGAGTTATTCCCATTTCAATTCTCAACTCCAAAACATTTGTGATTGGATATCATTTGAGACCTTTAGGTAGCTATGAGAAGCTCAAACAAAAGCCTAAAGGGTTAGGGAGAACTAGACCAAACACCACCTCTTAAAAGTCCAAAATACTAAAATTGGGGTTGGCCGTGGCCAAAACTCTCCTGGCTGAGGCCAAGAAGTGGTCAAAAACATTATGGTTAAGGCCAAAAACCTTTGGCCATAACCAAAAATATGTCAGAAATATTTGGGCTGCAGCTAAGATCCTTCTAGCCACGGCCAAGAAAATCTTGTTTCATGGCTGAACTTCCAAAAATCATAACTATTTCTAAAAAAATCGAAATGAGGTGATTCTAAGTTCTATGAATGCTATTTAAGCCCTTTCTACAAAAAATATGAACCACTACCATTTACAGTCACAAAAATATAGAATCCAATGAATTCTCATACTATTCCAGCATAGCTTCCAATTTCAACCTCAAACTTTGGAAATAGACAACTTCCAGCACACACATCAAAAGGACCCTCAAAATATATCAATTTGAAGCTTGGCATGTACACTATTAGACTATAAAGTTTTAGAATTTTTAGCCACTATTTACTGATTTAAAATGTCCATGTAAACTAGTTGCCCTACATAGAGTTTTCTTCGACAAAACTTCCAATTTTTCAACATATGTTTCCAATGGTCAGAATTCACAACTAGGGTTACTCCCCACACAATTATTCATATAGAATCCAATGGAAACATCAACATAATCAAATTCCCATTCCTTTCTCATGTAATGTTTTGGGGTTGCAATGAACACAAAACCCCAAAACTCCAAACTTCATATTCAAGGTTCAATGAAATTCTATTTATCCAAACCTCAATACAAAACACCATTACCACAATCAAAATATCCCAAACTCTCTAAGACCCTAATCCAATAAAAATAGGGCAAAATTCCAAAAATCAAGATACCCAACCAATGACTTCAATATATATGTCAACAAGTTGCTCTTACTCACCTCTTCCTCCTTCTCTCTAACTTGTTCTTTGCTTTACCAACCTCTAGCTTTTCTTGGTTCACCAAACACCACCTCTTGAAAATCTAAAACCATAAAATTGAAGCTTTTAACAAGAGGAACAAGATTAAAGAAGAAGATTTTGACAATAGAAGCCACTTTCAAGGTCAAAACTCATGAAGAAATCTCACCTTCAATCTTAAACTCTTTTTCTTTCTTCTTCCTTATGCCTACACAACTTGAGAGCTTGGAGAGAGAGAGAGAATGGTGAAATGATGAATATCTTTTGCCCCCTTAAGCTTCTTGAATGAAATGAGAGGAGAGAGGGAAAGAAATGAATTTAAAATTGGTATTTGACTTTTCAACTCTCCTTTGCTTCATCCAAATGATGTCTCATATCAAAAATCCTATGGATCCTCAAAAGAAAGTCATTAATTGGTTACTGTAACTAATTCCATTAGTCATTTAGTTACACTAGCACTTTTAGTTAGTGATCAATTCCTTCTTCGGTTGCTGACTAATTGGCCAATAAATTTCTCTCTCCCCATTTTGCCCTTAATCATAGCAATTTTATTCAGATTGCCACTTGGGGAATTATTTATTTTCATTTCCCTTTTTCGTGCACCCTTCCCTTTACTTTTAACTCAATTTAAGCTTTGTCACCATAATTAAGCTTAAATACAGGGTTTAGGCACTTTCTGCTGCTAACTCCGGTCATAACTCATACTTTATTTCTTGAAAGTATTCATTGAACATTCTTTACATTATCATTTAAAGTCATTAGCCCTTATACAAAATTTGTTTTCTAAGTAATGCCGATGAAAGTTGGTTATGACATAAGAGTTTATCTTATGTCGATATACACCAACTAGACAAGTTACTTAAAAAGGATTTAGTAATTAGTTTACCAAAAGTAAATTTTAAAAACGATTTGATTTGTGATGCATGTGAGAAGGGTAAACAATCTAAATCATATTTCAAATTGAAAAATGAAATCATAACCAATAGAACACTTTAATTAATACACATGGATTTAGTTGTGTTAGAGCAAGCGTTTCACCCAAGAGGGGGGGTGAATTGGGTGATCTTAAAAATTTCGTTGCAAATATAAAATTTGACGTTGAAATTAAAACATGAAAGAGTAAGGAGAAATATCACCGAAGTGTACACCGGGAGTTATACTGGTTCGGCCACAACCACTTTGACCTACGTCCAGTCCTCAGAGCTTTTCTGAGAGTTTCACTATAACTTCCAAGATTCAGTGGGTTCTTGGCACCTCAGTACAAGCAAGTTCCTACACCTGGACACTCAATCCCCCTTACAAGTTGTAATTCAATCCCAACTCAAGGTTCCACAACCTTAAGTTACCTCAATAACAAATATTGAGTTTGAATGAAATATCTCTCTTACAGAGTAAATAAGAATCACTGAAGCATAGAATCACAAGTATAATGGAAAACAGAGTAATGAACTTGATGATACGTTCGTAAGTGTGTTCTCTTGTCACTCTCTGTTCAGATGTCCACATATATATAGATACATTGGTAATGATTGCTGGAACATATTTCTTCATGTCCGTTGGAGCGTGCGCAGCCATTATTGACTTTTCCAGTTTTTGAAAAACATACGTTGCAGTAGGTGACGGTTGGTTGACATTTGAACGTTGCTTTTGACTTTCCTTATTTGGTAAGATCTCTTCATGGTTTATCTGTTGAAATGCTAAGAATACTAATATAATGAAGATTTAATCAAATAGGAGACAAAACAATGACCGTTGGAATGATTTCAAACTTTCTGGGTTTGCTTACTCGAGTAGCTACTCGAGTATCACATGAAGTTTAATCGAGTACTTACTCGAGTATCATCGGGAAATCTTTGATTAACTGTAAGTCAATGAACAATTATAGGATTACTCGGGTAGTGCATGGAGTAAACTAAATTTCAAACCTTTGGGAATAGTTATTTACTCGGGTACCTACTCCAGTAATCCATTTACAACTTTATAGGTTACTGGGGTAACACCTCGAGTAATCCTTCAGATTGTTTTTGATTACTCGATGCTCTACTCCAGTAATGTTGGCAGGATTTCAAGGCTGAGAGCATTTACCTTGTTACTCGGGTACTGACTCGAGTAATGCACTCATTTGTGCATAGGTTACTCGGGTACCACCTCGAGTAACTGTACTTTTTGTGCAAGACTTACCCGATTAATGACTGGAAGTTTACCTTCAAAATATTTCTGCATACTCGGGTACTTACTCGAGGAATCCACTTAACATACAACATTAGATACTTGCATACTAGAGTAAGAACTCGAGGAAAATGAGATAAAAAGAAATCAAGTTACTCGGGTACCACCTTCAAGTTTTAACTTACCTTAGTGCGTTACTCAAGTAGCTCATCGAGTAACATTAGCAGTAGTACTAAGTGCCGAGAGCTCCACTTTTTCAGAAACAGAGTTACTCGAGTAGCTACTCGAGTATCATTGGCAACTTGAAGGCAACTAGAAGTTTTTCACATGGTTACTCGAGAGCAACTCCAAGTTTTTACCTGGTTACTCGAGTAGCTCCTCGAGTAACATTGGCAGGCCGAGAGCACCTTGAAAATACTTACACTATTACTCGAGTACCTACTCGAGTAACGTTGGCAGGTTACTGGAAGTTGTCTCTGGTTACTTCAAGTTTTGTCTCATTACTCGAGTAGCGCCTCGAGTAATGCCTTAGAAAACTTGCTTCTCATCAAATTTCTCAGCTTTTTCTCTTGGCCTTTCTTCATTACTCCAATGCTAACTTCAAGAGATGCTTAACCCTGTTATTCCTTTGTTCAAACTTGTTTATTAATCATTTCCTTTTCAAACCATTCTTTTGTTATCATCAAAACATGAGATCTAACAAGTTGGACCAGCAAGACTTAAGAGTCTTGGTGTAACCCCCTCCGTAATTATATCTGAAATACGCTATTAAAATGAAATAGAGACCAATAATAATCAAATAACATTTACTAACCCATCACATGACGGGGTTTTCACGAATACTTTTTGAAATCATTTATAAACTTGGTCTCATATTCACATTTCGAATACAATTACTACGCGAAGATAAATCACATTCATATAAATATCAGAGTGCACAACTTAATCATCCCGGCAATCCCGGGTACATACCTTCGCTTAAGATACACAGGGTACAATTGCCCATTACAGTTCTTCAAATGGGGATTACACAATCTCATCTCGAAAGAGTCCTAGCCGCTCCCTCCACGAGCCACTTGCCCTGTCTAAATTGTTGGTAGGGGAGAGTGAGATTCGAGAGAATCTCAGTAGGAAACAGATACCATAATGCATGCATGATAGATGCTAGGTGTATGACATGTTAGCTTTATCTAGATGCATACCCCATAATGATATTTTTGCATGCTCAATGTTTCATACAACAAGACTATGGCCACAGCGAAAACAGAAACAGAGCTTCATTTATTCAAATATGCTCTACACAATCAAGTAAAGCAATCACATACATCACTACAAAAGCAAAGATATCGAATACATGCAAGTCCCCTACCTCTAGTCTTTTCTCCTCGATTTGCGTGCCAGCAACTCGGGGCTCCACATTCGATCCTACAATGTCAAATATACCATTTAGACACTTCCATAGTGTTTCTGGGGGTTATATGAAGCTATATTGAAAATTTACTAAAATACCCCCGGGGACCCGGCCCGGCCCGGCCCCACCGTACCCGGTCTGACTGTACTTTTTCTGAAATTTTGACATGGGCTATTCTGATATATTTTCACCCAAGGAATCCATTTTCGAACTTGAAATTATCAAATTCAATGTCAATTACAAAATTACCCTTGATAGCCCTACTTTAAGGGTTTCAGGGGCATTTTCGTAATTATGCTTTTTCGGCCTTTTCTGAAAAAGTGCCCAACTGTAACCCCACCTAATTTTTGCTCCTGAACTCAATGGAATCATCAAATCATTGAAAATCCAACTCTAAGACCCATTTATAGCCTTGGCCGAAATATACATGTACTCCGGGAAAAATTGGGGTTTTTCGGTTTCGGCTCTGTAAACGCGTTCCTTTCTACTCCTAACTACTTTATTGACTATTCCATTAGGTTACAACTACCATTTAGTACCAATTTGGGCAGCATAACAGCCCCACACACCCATTTTCCATTTTTGAAACCAATGACAATCCGGCGAAATTTCACTGATTAAATTGTCCACAGCAGCCAGAATAGTCAATACACAAGAGTTTGGAAGTTACCTCAAGCTCCCACTAGCTTTTTCTTGTATTGGATGAAACCCTAGCTGTTTTAACACCAAAGGAAGAGCTTCCAAACCTTAAAGAACATAAAGGAGTAGTTTAGGATCGGAGTTATACGTGTTAGGAGCTAGATCATCGGAGAAATCGGCTTACCTTGCGAGTTCTCTTCTCCTTTCTCTCTCTAGAAATCTCAAATGTTTTTCCTCTTGTTCAGCTGAATAAACTGACGGTTTTGAAGCTTGGAGGAAGAAGATGATATGTTATATTATGCTTATGTCATTATTCCCTTATGATGATGTCATAATTCCAAAATTGACATTTTCGGATTTTCTGGAAGATTTTCTGCCCAAACTTTGAAAAATCATAACTAATTCTATAAAAATAGAAATGAGGTGATTCCAAAGCCAAATGAAAGGTATTTAAGTCCTCTGCATTGGAAAAATATGTTCCATTACCAGAAATCACCACAAAATTTCAGAATTACACAAATTTCTTTACTGCCCCAAAACAGAGTCCATTTTCGACCTCAAACTTTGGACAGTCATATCTCCCAGTTCCCAACACGAAAGGGCACATATTATATGTCCATTTTGAAGCTTGGGATGTAAAATTTAAGAAGGGAAAGTTTCATAATTTTTTGACATCATTTGTCTAGTCAAAAGATCCACACAAGAAGACTGCCCAGAATAGAGTTTCACTGGACAGAATTTCAGATTTTGCGTCTTTGCTTCCAATGGTTCCATTTTCATACCAAACATAATTCCCACATAAATTTTCACAAGGAATCCATTGGAAACACAAAATCAATCAAATTCACATCTCATTGACATGTTTTCACAACAATCTCAACATGTCAACACAATTCACATTTCAAAACCTAACATTGCAACATTTCCATTCCAAAGTTCTAAACCAAATTAAATGACATCAAAATACACTATGACACCATTTCCAACGCAATACCCCATTCAATTCTTCCCTCTATTCTAAGTCAATTTGGATGTTAATCCACAATTGAACTCAAATACAGGGTTTCGGCACTGCGTACAACACACACGAATCATATTCGAGTGCCAAATCACATCATATTCTCCAAAAGGGTTATTTCTCACTAACCATATCCACTTTTGAAGTCATTAACCCTTAATCACAATTTAGGATCTTGCTAAACCGGGGCTTAGCAATCCACTAATCTCAGGCTTATTCTCTAGCCTCGAGTCTCAAAATTCGGGGTATTACACTTGGTGGCAACTTATATTCATTGGTCATTGTTGATGATTTCTCTAGATTTACATGGACCATTTTTCTGTCATCAAAGGATGAAACCTTTAGAGAATTTATTTTTTTTGCCAAGAAAGTGCAAAATGAGAAAGGTATGTCCATTGCAGGTATCAGGACAGATCATGGTAGAGAATTTGAAAATCAAGCCTTTGAAGAATATTGTGATACTAATGGCATTGATAACAATTTCTCACCTCCAAGGACACGTCAACAAAATGGAGTTGTAGAACGAAAGAACAAAGTACTTACTAAAATGGCTAGAGTAATGCTAAATGAAAAGAACGTGTCTCAAGTTTTTTTGGGCCAATGCAATGAGCACATCATGCTACATTTCAAATAGAGCCTACATCAGAATAAAACTTGCTAAGACATCATACGAACTATACAAAGGAAGGGAGCCAAACCTTTCTCATCTACACATCTTTGGTTGTAAGTATTTTATTCATAATAATGGTAAAGATAACTTAGGAAAATTTGATTCTAAAATAGATAAAGGAATTTTCCTAGGCTATTCTAACTGGAGCAAAGCTTACAGAGTTTATAATAAATGAACATGTGTTGTTGAAGAATCAATTCATGTTGTATTCAATGAATTTGAATCATCTGACAAAACTATTGATGATGAGCATGAAGTTATTTTCAATAAAGAAAATGGTCAACCTATTTCTAAATCTCTCATCCCAAAAGTTGATCAAACCAAGGAAGAAGATCAGTCACTAGGATAGTCTAGAGCCTGAAAGTATAGAGCCTGAAAGTATAATAAAGGTCATCCCCTTGATCAAGTCATAGGAGATGCGAATAAAGGAGTTAAAACTAGAAATAGAATCTTCAATGAAGTTAGTTTCTCTGCTTTTATTTCTCAGATTGTACCTTCTAACATTGACGAAGCCCTATCAAACAATGATTGGGTAATAGCAATTCAAGAAGAGCTAAACCAATTTGAAAGAAATCAAGTTTGGGATTTGGTACCTCGACCTAAGGATCATCTTATCATTGGCACTAAATAGGTATTCAAGAGCAAACTTGATGAATTTGCAATCATTGTTAGGAATAAGGCAAGATTGGTGGCCAAAGGCTATAGTTAGGAAGAAGGAATTGATTACGAGGAAACGTATGCTCCAGTGGCTAGATTGGAAGCTATACGAGTACTCTTAGCCTTTATGTGCATCAAGGGATTCAAACTCTATCAAATGAATGTAAAAAGTACATTTCTAAATGGCTAATGGAAGAAGTGTATGTAGATCAACCCCTAGGTTTTGAAGGTCTAACCAAACCTGACCATGTTTTCAAACTAAGAAAAGCTTTATACGGTTTAAAACAAGCTCCTAGAGTATGGTATGAATGGCTCAATCAATTTCTCATTGATCAAAGTTTTGTACTGAGGAAAGGTTGATACAACACATTTTACAAAACGAAAACAAGATGATATTTTAATTGTGCAAATATATGTTGATGATATAGTTTTTGATACTACTAACGAAACCTTGTGTAAGGAATTTTCTAAGATAATGCAGGGGGAGTTTGAGATGTCAATGATTGGAGAATTGAATTTCTTTCTTGGTTTGCAAATCAAATAAAGAAAGAATTGAATTTTCATATCTCAAACAAAGTATTTAAAAGAGCTATTGAATAAGTATGGGATGGATGAAGCAAATGGAATGGACACCCCTATGAGCCAACTACGTTGCTTGATGCTGAGGTTAAGGGAAAAGATTACAACATCGCAAAATATAGAGGAATGATTGGATCATTACTCTACCTCATTGCAAGCAGATCTGATATTCAATTCAGTGTGGGTATATGTTCAAAATATCAATCAACACTAAAGGAATCACATGCTGAAACTATCAAACGTATTTTCTGATATCTTGCTGATACAACAGAATTAGGTCTCTGGTATCCTAAAGGAAGAAGTAAATATCTAGTTGCATACTCAGACTCTAATCATGGAGGATACAAGACAGACAGAGAGAGTACCAGTGGGCAAAGCCAGTTTCTTAGAGGCTCACGTGTATCATGGTTTAGCAAGAAACAAAATACAGTGTCTCTTTCATCAACGAAAGCTGAGTATGTTACAACATCAAGTTGTTATACACAAGTGTTATGGCTGAAACAACAACTGTAGGATCTTGGTATTTATTTAAAGGAGATACCAATGTACTGTGACAACACTAGCAAATAAGCTTGGGAAAGGATCCCGTTCAACATTCCAAAACCAAGCATATTGATGTTAGACATCACTTCATCAGAGATTATGTCCAAAAGAAAGATGTCAAAGTGATATTCATTCCAACTCATCTTGACCTAGCTGATATCTTCACAAAACATCTTGCAAAAGATCAATTCTTATATATTAGAAGAGAATTAGGAATGGTAAATCCCAATTAATTGTAAGTTATTTAGGGTTTGCAAAGATGATGTTATTTATTGATGTTTTGATGATTATTAACTTAAGCATAAGAGTTTCTAACAGTTTGTTTTGCAAGATCTTGATATTCTGTTTTGGGGTTGGAAAAGTAGAGGTTAACTTAACAGAGTACTATATCACTCAAGGGACAACTTCAAGTAAGTTATATTACTCGAGTGATAACTAGAAGTAAAGGTGATCATCCCTTGAGTAACCACTTGAGTGATGACCTTGAAGAAGAGGCAGAGAAGAAAGGAAATGACAAAACAATTGAAAACGAACAAGTCAGCAGCTCAAAAAACTGATCACTCGAGTAGCTACTCAAGTGATGTCCCAAAGTCACTCGAGTAAGCCATCGAGTGATCATGATAGCAGATCTCGAATCAACTTATTTTCAAACCAAATTTATCTAAAAGTGCCATCAAAAAACCAAGGGAATATGCATAAGTAATTACAATATTACTTATGCCAGGTACGCATTTAAATTTGCTTCATTTTGAAATATTTGATATGATCACTAGAGTAATTACTCAAGTGGATCTCAAGATCACTCAAGTAGGGCCTCGAGTGATATTGAGTGATAAGGCTTTTAACTGTCGTTATTCGGTCATTTCTCACAAAATCTCTTTGGGTAAATCTCCTAGTGCTCTCCTAAAAACTTTTCACAAATTCTTTCTCAACTCATTTCCTCAAAACCCATTGAAATTTCTTGTGAAATACCTTCTCAAATCTCTCAAAATCACTTTCCCTAATCTTCGACTATCGTGAGAAAGCTTTTCAGAAATTTTTTATCTTTGATTCAAAATGGTTAGAACCAAAACCACCACTCCTAATAGTCCTTCCGAGTCCTCTAATCCTGAGAAATCGCTTGATTCTAACCTATCTCCTCCAGCCAAAAGATGGAAGCTCGTCCCTTGTTCCAATGCTAAAGCTATGCCACAAACAAAACCCAAGGAGAAGGGGGTAGTGATCAAGGAACCCACTGCCTCTAAAGCTCAATCTAAGAAGGATGCTCCTATTGTTTTTGTAGTGATGACACACCAAAATTCTCTGTGAAACCACCGAAAAAGGCTAAGTATGATGAAGATATGGCTAAATCTATGGCAAATATGCTAGATGAGATTCATAAAGAGAAGCGAGGTCAATCTACAAAGAAACCAGAGAAAGAAGAACTCACATTCCCTCTAAAGGGGTTCAATATGAAGAATCTTAAGGAGTCTCAGAAATACAAAGATCACTTTTCATGAAGAAAAGTGTGCAAGATGCACTATATTGACTCCAATATTCTTCAAGAGGTATTAAGGTTTAATCTCATGCCCTACCTTGAATCTTACATGCCTTGGCTTTCTATTAAACTTCCTTATTGTACCAAGATAGTAAGGCATTTTTATTGTAATATTGAGCTTGTAAATGATCCTCTCCAAAATGCCTTATAAGAAGAAATGGTTACTAAGGTTAGAGGTCAAGAATTCCTTATCTCACCCTCCAAAATAAACATTTGGCTAGGAATAGAGGATCCTCCTGAAGTCATTCATCCTACCCTAGACTCAAGCCAATTATTTTCTGTTCTAACTGACATGATTGAAATGCTTCCAATAGACATCACAAATCATCTATATATATGTGGAGTATTTAAAGAACAGAACACAACAACTGCGAACAAGCAAACTCATATCGATCAAAACATTCTTTGTGCTCTATTTTCTTATACTTACTCTTTATACTTTAGTCATTATATATTTGCTCTGTGAGAGAGTTTTTCATTACAAACTCAATATTTTTTATTGAGATAACTTAATGTTGTGGAACCTTGAGTTGGGGATTTGATTACAGCGTGTAAGGGTGAGCGAGTGTTCAGTAAAGGAACTTGCTGTGTACTGAGGTGCCAAGAACCTACTGAATCTTGGAATATATAGTAAAACTCTCATAGAAGCTCTGAGGACTGGATGTAGATTAAAATGGTTGTGACTAAACCAGTATAACTCCGGTGTACACTTCGGTGACATATCTCCTAGCTCTTAATTGCTTTAAATTCCCAGGCAATTTTTATATACACATCGAAATTACTGGTATAACCCAATTCACCCCCCTCTTTGGTGAAACGCTTGCATTAACACAACATTCTTGAATAGAAGTATGAGTTTAGGAACAAGAATATGTCCTATAGGCCATTACAATCTACGAGCTCCTTGTGAAGATACCTTACATACAAAATCAAACAAATCAGTATATATAAATGGTATGAGTACCTAAGTATTTATTCGTAGTAGATGACATACAAGATATAAAGTTACAAATACACTGTAAAGGTATCTTTAACTAACACCCGATTGATAGTGTCAAATATGCCTTGTTCCTTGTAGATATCTTTCTCAAAGGGGACTTCTTTAGTGTAGTAGTCTCCTTCAAGCTCTGTTTTGGTGACTTTGCCATGTATGCCTTAAGAGCCATTTAGAACTTGTTGGAAAATAGCATAACTAGCGAAACTGACAATTGAGGCATAAGCACAGGCTCATCTGCCTTCTTCCTTTTCAGCTAAACAAGTTAAGAAGTCAAGAGAAATAGTTACTATAAAATGCATTAGATAGATCAAATGATTACCGTATGCCATTTTTGTCTTCCTAGGTATGACAATAAGGTGGGCTAGCTAGGCAATAAAGACAAGTACAACTCCTTCAACTATATCTAGCTCTAGGGTGGGCATCGAAAGGGTATACTTAGGATCAATGGTTGCCTTAAGCTCTACCATAACATGATTTTGAGGGAGAGGTGAGTTGTCAATCGTGTTCTCCCCTTATAAGTTGTACATATAGGCCTATAGCAATGGTATGCTGCTTGGGGCTATCCACCACATACTCAGCCTCCGTCTCACCTGAACAAAGAAAATACAATTAGTGTAAAGCAAAAATAAATAAAGTATACGCTCTCAATATGAGTCATGCTACCTTAGGTAGAGTCTGAGAGGGGAATGTGCTACTATATTTGGCACTTGGGGTGAGCCATTCCCTACCTCCACACAGTGTCTCAGCTCATTAACTGATCAATAATAGCTTGTTGTGCTTAAATCGACACTACTACAAAAAATAGAAGCTATTGCACTTTTTTTAAATATTTGTGGCTCTTAAGCAGTGCTACATATGTCATTGCTACAAAAAACAAGTTATAGTGCTTCTATAATAGCTACAACTTGTATTTTATTTTTCCCAAATAACGCTTGCTATAGGGCTTTCGTCCAAGCACTACGGCAAGTAAAAAAAATCTAACTTGCAGTAATACTTGCATCAACAAGCGCTCATAAAGTGAAAAAAAATCTTACTTACTGTAGTGTTTGCATCAACAAGCACTACAACAAGTATTATTTTTTTAGAAAAAAATTATATACTTTTTCTTATTACTGTAACTATTACATATTTTCATATATAACCAATATTAACAAATAATTCTATCTTAATTAATTTTTAGTATATATAAATGACAACATATTTTCAAATTTCAACATAAATTAAACATAAAAAATATCATGAGTAAATTAAAATATATGCTACAAATAAATTTAAATTTATAAGCTTAAAAAAAAATTAAAACACTTACAATGTATTAGGAGCTTATATATCTGAAACTTCAAAGAGAGCTCAAACTTCAATACACCACATGAAAAAAAAGGTTTAAAGAGGAAAAAAAGAACAGATGAAAAAAAGTATGAACTACTACATATTTTCATATACAACCTATATTAACAATTAATTCTCTCTCAATTATTTTTCAGCATATATAAATGACAATATTTTTTTAGATTTCTATATAAAATTAATATAAAAATACATTGAGCAAATTAAAATATACGCTACGAATAAAATTAAATTTGCAAGCTTAAAAAAATTTTAAAACTTACAATGTATTGGGAGCTTAAAGATCTGAAACTTCAAAGTGAGCTCAAACTTTAAACACCACATGAAAAAGAAAAAATAGTACAAAGAGGGAAAAAAAGGACACAAAAAAAAGAATGAGCTTTGATTTTGATGACAAGGGAAATGGGGAGTGGGAAGAAGAAGAGGGAAAATGTGAAGAAGAGAGAAAGGGAGTAGGGACAAATAAGAGAAATAAAGGGAAGGAGATAGGGAGAGAAGGAGTATGGTAGCATAAAGTGAAGGGGGGAGGGAGTGGGTTTAGTGAGAGAGTGAAGTGATGAGAGTGACGGTGATACAGGTGTTGTGTGTGGTTGGGAAGTGAAGTTAGAAGTTAGGGTTTTCTAGATAAAGGAGACAATCCTTATCTATAGGGTTTTTTTAAAAAAAAAACAATAATTAAGAGTTTTTGTTGTGCTTACTACCACAAGTGCTACAGTTGCTGATGTCCTTCTATAGTGCTTGCTTCAACAAGCATAATAGAAGGCCACTATTTTTTTTTAAAAAAATAGTGGACCTCTGTATATAAACAATAAAATAGTTATATTGCAATATCCTGAATTTTAGGATTAGAGGCTTGGGAATAACCTAAATTAAGCGGACTGCTAAGCCCTAATTTGGTAAGTGTCTCAAACCTATTCCTTAACATTTCTTATATCTTTGAGCCATTAAAGAATATGAAAAATTTGTATACAAAAATGGAATTTGTTGGAGTTGCAAGTGTATGCCATTTCATTGCTTACAGTAAGGCAGTGTTGTTGTGCAATACATTTCGTTGACCAAATAATGTTCAAAAATTATAAAATTTTATAGGGTTAAAGTAGACATCCTAAGATTTAATTTGATAGGTTATATAACTCAATTAGAGCTATACACAAAAAGTTATGAATTTCTCAAATTAGCATAGAAAAACTGTTAATGTTTTGGAACAACATTCAAAGAAATTAATTCTAGGAATTTTGTACGTCAAACTGGTGAGAGGCTATATTTTTCCTTTGAACTAGACTCGATAAGGGTTCTATATCTTTTAGAATTACTTTAATACGATGTTTACAAATTTAGTTATGATGTTTCAAAATTTGGGCAAAAAATCTTCAAGAAATTCCAAGTAATCCGAAAATGGAAAAAAAAAGTGGTAGCAATCTTGTAATTACGGGAAACTTTATTAAAACATATTTCCCTTCATCCTCTTCCCATTTCCATGTAGCCATGGATGAAATAAGAGAGAGAAAAGTTGAAAGCGTTTAAAGAGAGAAGGAGAAGAAAACTCATGAGGTAGGTCAATTTCTTCAGTGAATTCATTCCTAATGTGTGTAACTCTTCTTCTAAGCTCCTCTTTTATGTGATTTAAGGTGTTGGAAGATAGAATTTTGGTGTTAGGAAGAGCTAGGGTTTTGGCCATACAAGAAAAAGTTAGAGGGAGCTTGAGGTAACTTCTGAAACTTCAATCTTTGACTGTTATGGCTGCTGTGGAAAATTTAATTGGTGAAATTTTACCGGATTGTCTTTGATTTGAAATTTGAAAATTGTAATGGCCTTAGGTTTATGCTACTAAAATTTGGAACAAATGGTAGCTGTAACCTAATTAAATAGTTAATGAAGTGGTTAGGAGTATAAAGGAACACGTTTGCAGAGTCGAAATCAAAGAACCCTAATTTTCCCCCAGAGTATTGGGGATTTTAGCCAGAGCAAGAAATAGGGCTTAGAGTTGGATTTTCAATGATTTGATGATTCCATTGACTTCAGGAGAGAAAATTAGGTTGGCTTACAGTTGGGCACTTTTTCCGAAAAGCCTGAAAAAGCATAATTACGAAAACCCTAAGGCCCCCGAAACACTGAAATAGGGGCTGCTAAGGCCATTTTCGTCATTTTTCAGTGAATTTGTTAATTATGAGTCTGAAAATAGATTCCTTGGGCAAAAATATGTCAAAGAGTCCATGCCAAAATTTTGGGAAAAGTACAGCCGGGCCGGATATGGTGAGGCCAGGTTGGGGTCCCGGGGACAATTTGGTAAATTTTCACCATAGACTAATATAATCACAATAAACATTATGGAAGTACCTAAAATGGTATATGAATGTGTTTTAACTTAATTCTTGTACATTTGATATTTTAGGATCGAGTTGGGAGCCTAAGCTTGGTATGTTTTATGAGGCGGATAATTTGAGGCAAGAAAAGGGTTAAGGTAAGGACTATTATCTCTCATATACTATGTCACTATTTATATGATGTGTGTTATTGTATTTTGTGATATGAACACGTGATGGAGGCGCATTTCGTAGTTGTGGTCTGGGACCTAGGTAAGGTACATTGGTATTGCCTAGCTGTAGTTAAAAACTTGGCTGAGGTACACGTAGGGGTTTCAACTAGATTCTTGGCCCTGAGTTTTGTGTACACAGTGCAATGCATATTTAATTCTCACATTTTATATGTTGATAGTATATTTCTACTGGGATTCCTTGGAATCTCCCCCCTTTTTTCTAAATAAAAATCTCAGCGAGTACTAGCAGCTCGAAAAGCAAGGAAGAAGATACGGGAAAGTGACAGGCACGTTTCCTGGACAAGGACAGTGGTTATATTTAGTTGTTATTTTGAATATTTTAGGATGAATTGTATATATTACCAAACCCAGCGGGGCATTCCTAAATGTAGTCATGTACTAAATATAAGTATTTTAATTCTATTCTTGTGTTTCCCACCGAATTGCTTGCAAAGACTTTAAAAATTGAGAAAGTAAGTTAAGGGTATGACATATATGACAATTTAGTGGATAACTTTGTCTTTAAGTTTGAAGTTTTCATTTTTTCCATAGCAATACCTTTATTTATTAATTTTATTATTTTAAGTTGACATTCATGAAAAGTATCTAATGAAATATGAGTTCAATACATCCTATGTAATATCTTGAATTTTAGAAATAGAGGCTTAAGAATAAGCCTGAATCATGTGAACTGCTAAGCCTCGGTTTAGCAAGTATCCCAGGAATGTAAACTTTGCTGCCAATGTGATTTCTTGCATGGCAGTGAGATTATTATGTGTTTGTGGATAACCAAATGATGTCCAATGAATGTGAAATTTTCTAGAATAAAAGTATACTTGTCAAGCTTTAATTTGATAGGTCATATGAATCATTTGGACTTGTACACTAAGATTTATGTATTTTTGAAGTTAGCCAAGTAAAACTAGTAAGTTTTTGTGGCAGTGTCCAATAAATGGCAAATCTGGAATGTTGTGTGTCTAGTTGGATAAAGGAAATATGTTTTCCTAAAAATAGACACAATGAGGGTCTTATAGCCTTTGGAACCACAGTAATTGAGCATCTATAAATAAATATATGAATTTTCAAAGTTTGGTGAAAATACAAAAATATATAAGCAAATTGGTCATTTGACCAATAAATCAAAAAGCACAATATTTCTCCAAATTAAGGAGATACTTTTGGTCAAAAAGGAAGAACCAAGGGAAATAAAACACTTACTCAAAAATAAATGAAGATGAAGTAATATTGGCCAAGTAAAAGAAGGGAGAAAAGACAAACAGTTTAGCATGTGTTAAATTGGCCATTAAATATTATTATTCAAGGAGATGGAAGATGATATTTTTAAGAGATAATTATCTCTTCTAAAGGGCCAATGTTTTCAATCAAAAAGAGAAGATAAGAGGAAAGAGAAAGAGCAATCAAAGTCAATTAATCACACATGGTTAATTGATTGTAGGCTTATGTAAGAAGATGAATTTGTGGTCAAATATTTTACTTTTTCTTTGGGCCAACTTTCGTCCAAGTAAATTAAATGCAAGGGAAGAGAAAAAAATGAAACATTATGCTCTCTCTCTCTCTTAGACACAATTTGGCCAAGCTAGCCAAGAAAGTAGAAACAGAAAGACAAGAAGCAAATGTAACATTCTAGCTTGATTTTCTCCTTCCAACTCACTTCTTTGGTTCAAATGTTCTTCATGAACCTTGTTCCCCTAGATAAGGGCTTAATCTCTATGGTTTTAGACTTTCAAGGGGAGGTGTTTTGAGACTCCTAGCAACAGCCATAGTTGGAGGATCAAGAAAAGAGCTCAAGAAAGAGCAAGAGGAAAGAAAGAGCTTCACTTTGACCTATATATTGTGTTGGTTGGTGGGGTTTTTAGGACATTTCCTTGCTGCCCTAATTTATGGTTGGTTAGGGTTTGATATTCATATGATCGTGATTATGATGTTAGAAAAGGTTTTATGATGATTTTGGAAGATTGTATTTAAATCTGCTTGAATTTATTTTCTAGATGCAGAGAACTTGCAATGGTTTTTGATTAATCAAAATTGGTCCAAATGCTATGAAATTTTACATAATAAAAGTAGACATCGTGAGCTTTAATTTGATAGGTAATATATGCCATTTGGACTAGTGGATTGAAAGTGAAGAGTTTTCAAAGTTTGACCTTAATTCTTGAACGAAATCCATAACTGTCTAAGTTTGACGAATTTCTGGGAAATGTGTGCCTGTAATTGGGGTTCTGTGATATTTTTCATTGAAAGAGGAGCTTTTTATAGAACCTGGAACCAACCTATTTGGATTTTTGTAGAACTAGTTATGAAACTAGTAGATTGGGCTAACCTATGAATTTATGGCAATTGTGTTGAATTGTTATAAGTATTGGGCCAAATATAAGAGACATGTCCTAAAGGTCTATACAGCCATATTGGACATTCAATTTCATAGCTCTAATAATATGGGTATTTATTTACGGCTATGAGAAGTCAAGAAGAAGCATCTTCAATAGTTGGAAAAGAAAAGGTACAAGAGGAGGACACAAGATAAGAGGAAGTGAACTTACTTAACCTGCATGTATTTAATGTGTTTGCTGTGTATTGATTTGCAATATTGTTTTGTTTAATTTTGTGAAGCATGTATGAATGAATGATGCTTTGTTTCTGTTTATATTGTGGTCATAATTATGTTTCATGAAACATTGAGCATGCATAAATGGCATTATGTGAACATAAGCCTATGTAAGACAAGCATATATTGCACTAGCATCCATCTTGCAAGCATTATTAGTAATAATTTGCTACTATGATTCCCCCAAATCTCAATGTCCTTCTTCTTTAGAGCCCTTTAATGACAAAATTCACCAGTTCCCTCACTTTTCACTTCATAAAATTTGGCCTATTTCCTTCATCCAATATGTTAGATCCCATATGTTTTGATGATATCAAAGATTGGATTAAAGATTCAAAAGGTTTTGATAATGAACAAAGTAATTAAGTGTTTTATTGTAGGCCATACGCGTTACTCAAGTAAGTACTTCAAGTAATGCAGAAGAAATGAAAGATATAGCATAGGAAAATGGAACACTGTGACATTTTTGTAGACATTACTTGAGTGAGCACTTGAGTAATGACCCCATTACTCGAAGGACCACTCGGATAATGCGTGAGAATTTGTTCTAGTAAGCTCTTTGCCAAGATTTGGAGGTCATTACTTGAAGGGTTCACTCGAGTGATCTCCAAAGTTATTTGAATCATTACTTGAGTGACCACTTGAGTAATCAGAGCAAAAATCATGCAATAACTCTCAGCTAAGATGTGGAGGTCATTACTCAAAGGGTTCACTCGAGTGATCTCCAAAGTTATTTAAAGCATTACTCGAGTGACCACTAGAGCCATCAGGTAAAGTCTAATAGAATTTGCTGTCGGCCAAGATTTTCATGCAATTACTCGAAGGGATCACTCGAGTGATCTCCAAAGTTATTATAACTATTACTCGAGGGACTACTCGAGTAATGAGAAGAAAAGAAACACTTACTCAATGGATTACTCGCATAAGCAAGGTATATTCTGGTCAGACCATATTGACTTACTCTCTAGCTTATTTTTGATCAAGTTACTTGAGGGAGTGCTCGAGTAATGAGCATGATCACTGAGTACCCACTCAAGTAATAAAGTACAAAAAGCATGATTTTAATCCAACGCTAATTGATTTGTTATCTATATGATTAACTAATCAAAGTATTAGTTTCTTGAGTATACTTCTGATAAATAATGAAGAGATCATGCATTAAAAAGAGAAGTCAAGTATATCGTTTGTAACATTCAAAACGTCTACCTACCACAAACGGCTAGTTTACAAATTTGAAGAATTGTCAAACAAAGCTGCGCGACTCTAACGGACATGTTTGAAATGCTTCCAACAGATATCACAAAAATCATCTATATATATGTGGAGTATTCAAAGAACAGAACACAACAACTGCGAACAAGAAACTCATATTGATCAATAAATTATTTGTGCTATGTTTTCTTATACTCACTCTTTGTACTTAAGTGATTATGTATTTGCTCTATGAGAGATTTTTTCATTACAAACTGAATATTTGTTATTAAGATAACTTAAGGTTGTGGAACCTTGAGTTGGGGATTTGATTACAATGTGTAAGGGGGAGGGAGTGTCCAGTGAAGGAACTTGCTTTGTACTAAGGTGCCAAGAACCCACTGAATCTTAGAAGATATAGTGAAATTCTCAAAGAAGCTCTGTGGACTAGATGTAGGTCAAAGTGGTTGTGACCGAACCAGTACAACTCCCAGTGTGTACTTTGGTGATATTGCTCATAACTCTTAATTGATTTAAATTTCAAGTCACTTTTTATATACACACTGAAATTGTTGGTATTACCCAATTCACCCCCTGTTGGGTGAAACGCTTACACTAACATTTGGTATCAGAGTATAGGTCTTCTTGTTCAGGTGTAACAACCTAAGAAGGATCTAATGACAAGCATAGGTGAAGAAATTCTTCCTGATGGAGCGTCTATTACCAGACCACCGAGCTTCAGTAGTGAACACTTCTCTTTCTGGAAAGCAAAGTTTAGAGTATTCGTAATGGCTATAGAATACGAATTATGGGACGTGATTGAGAGTGGAAACTACAAACCAGAAAAGATTGTAGATTCACAGAGGGTTCCTAAGACACTAGCAGAATATGACGAGAATGACAAGAAACTTGTTACACTCAACAACAAGGCAATTCTAAAGATTCAAAGTGCCTTGGGTCAAAATGAGTACTTCAGAATCTGCATACTTCCAATAGCTAAAGAAATATCGGAATCCCTAGAAATAGCTCATGAAGGAACTTCAGAAATAAAAGAAAATTGGATCAATACTCTGGTTACTAAGTTTGATTTACTTCGAATGAAATCAGGTGAGTCAATAGCTGAATTTCAACTTAGATATACTCACCTTTTTAATCAACTTGCAGCACTTGGGAAAGTCTATGATCAACATACCCAAGTACGAAAGATTATGAATATTCTTTCTAAAGACTGGGAGGCTAAAGTCACTATAATTGAGGAAGCAAAAGGTGAATCAATGCGATTGGTTGCTTCTCTATTTAGAAGTTTTTCTGAGTGAAACTAAATTAAAGTTCAAACAAGAACTAGATGATATTGGTGACAAGAAGAAGAGAGGTCTAGCACTAAAAGTAAAAGAAAAAGATCAAGATAAAGATGAAGAACTTGACCATGATGAAATAGGCCTAATAATAAAACAATTCAGAAAGTTTTACAAGAAAGGCCAAGGATTAAAAAACTTTCAAAAAGGAGGAACAAGTAGTAAAGAACACATCATTTGTACAAATGTCGAAAGTTAGGGCATTTCAAATCAGAATGTCAAGAACTAGCTCAGACGAATAAAGAAAAGAGAAGATGCAAATTCTATAACAAGAAGAAAGCCTTTGTATCTGCCACATGGAGAAATAGTTCATCTAATGAAAATAGCGATGATGAGGAAGTAGCCAATATCTGTCTAGTTGCTCAACAAGAAACAAGAAGAGATATGTCTTAAGGCATCCAAAAACTACTAATAGTACATAGACAGTGGATGCTCAAGACATATGACCAGCAATTTTGAAAATTTTACTTGAAACAACCTAAAGAAGGTGGAAAGATAAAATTTGGATGAAATCAATCCAAAAAGATAGCAAGGATTGGTGAAATAAAAAATGATGAAATCAACCTAAAGAAGCATGGATCTTTTCACTTGCTTCCCATTTGTGATTCTTTTGCACATATGGTATGAATCATATGCTATAGTGTTCCTCTTGCACTATAAGAGCATACATCATTTTAAATCTTATTGTTTACACCGTACAAACATAAGTTTAAATGCTCCCAGTATCTAAACCCAAATTCTTCTACTCCATTTATCTCTTATGACGTCAATACTGAAGTATTTGTTGTCTGGCAATAGGCATCGTGGAAGTAGATGTCCATGATTCAATCCATATTTATATTACATCTTATTGGATCTCATCTCGATATACTACAGTCTTATCGAGGCGACATGATTTGTGTTTCTTCTCTACCATATCAGCATTCATACTGCTTTACTGGTGAACACAATTGTCTTATCTTTTTATACTCTTCCTGAGTATCAAGGGCTATTGCTTATATGAGAGAGCTAACCTTACCTGCCTGTACGACATACTAGACATTGTATACCTTCATATAAACACCTAAAATTGATGAAAAAATATTTTCATTAATCATAAACATATTACATAGTGTCTGGAATTTTACTTTTTGTACATCCCAATAGCCTTCACATCTTTGTCATATATTTCCTTGGCTATTGGTTTAGTTAGGGTGTATGCGACCATAGTCTTGGTCGAAATATATTGTACAGTAACAACTTTCTATGATACATAATCTCTTACAAAATTATACTTTATATCTATGTGTTTGGTCTTGCTATGATATTTGAGATATTTCGTATAGGCTATGGCTCAGTATTGTCACAATACACTAACACTAGATTTGTGCTTTCATTTCCAAATCCAAGGTGCTCAATAAATTTCTTGAGCCATATAGCCACTTGTACTACTGAGTAGCATGCCCTGAACTTAGCTTCCATAAGATGTAGGGCAATGCGCATTTGCTTCTTACTAGTCCAACATATAGCGCTATATTTAAGCAAAAGTGTATATCCCGAAGTCGATCTTCACTCAACTTCATCTCCACCTAAATTAACATCAGAGTATCCAACCAAGTGTAGATTGCTTCCTTGATACAATAGTGCATAATCTGATGTGTCGTTCAAGTATCTAAAAGTCCTCTTCACTACTTTCCAATATTATTCACTGGGATTTGACTAGAATATGCTAACCAGTCTAACTGCATAACAAATATTTGGCTTTGTACACATTATTGTGTACATCAAACTTCCAATGGCACTAGCATAAGGAACCCTTTCGATTTTCTTCTTTATGACTCAGTTTTAGGACAGATGTCAAGACTCAAGTTACTCCAGAAGCTA
This sequence comes from Inga leiocalycina, assembly GCA_963242795.1. Taxonomy (NCBI): domain Eukaryota; kingdom Viridiplantae; phylum Streptophyta; class Magnoliopsida; order Fabales; family Fabaceae; genus Inga; species Inga leiocalycina. Next base: position 47,012,423 of record OY725322.1, on the reverse strand, counting down.
CTGGGGTATCTAAGGGATTGCAGTCTTTCATATTAATTTGCTCAAGAATTTTCTTGATGTAATTCTCTTGTGAAAGAGAGAGAATTCTTTTGGAGTGATCCCTTTAGATTTTAACTCCAAGTATATACTCTGTTTCACTTATGTCTTTTATCTTAAATTTTGATGATAGCCATTCTTTGATAGCTAAAACCAAATTTGGACTATTTCCAGGCAATAGTATGTCATCTACATATAAGGATAATATCACAAAATTACCCTCAAACCATTTAATGTAAACACAGTAGTTCTCTTCAACCATTTGAAAGCCATAAATGGTTATCGCTCTACGAAACCTCAAATACCATGTCTGGATGATTGTGTTAGTTCATAAATGGACCTCTTAAGCTTACAAACTTTGTTCTCTATTCCTTTCTTAATGAAACCTAATGGTTGTTATGTATTTGAGATGGATTTGTGTAATCCCCATATGACGTCTTGTAATGGGTGAATGTGCCCTATAAAGCTTGAGTTAATAAATGGAATCCAGAATTGCCGGAATTATTACATTATGTACTCTGATATATTAAATGTGATTTATCTTTGTGTAGTAATTGTATTCGGAATGTGAATGTGAGACTAGGTTATAAATGATTTCAAAAGGTATTTGTGAAAATCCTGTCTGGTATATGGGTTTATAAATGTTATTTGATTGTTATTGGTCTCTATTTTAGTTTAATAACGTATTTCGGATATAATTACGGAAGGGGGTTACAGTTTTTGTCACAGTATCAACCCAAGAAATAGTCGTGGGAAAGGTGCCCCTTACCCTTACACCTGCGCGATATTTCATCATTACACTCACATAGAACTCTACATTCTTTTGTCTGTTATGCTTTCTACATAGTTTGCAATGATTGAGTATATGATTTTTATATTATTTATTCTAGCTGGTTTGTCTGCTTCAAGTTCTGCTATATTCTCAGCCATAGCATAGAGTAGGGTTGGTCGACCTCTTCTTCTGAATCTTGAGGTTCATCAGGACATGAGGGTAAAGACTTTGGTCCAGAATCAAAGTAGACCACTTAAGTTTCCTCTGTTATAGGCTCTAGAAAATCTTCCTCGAGAACTTCTTCAGGATCTTCCTTAGGATCCTCCTCAAAAAATTCATTTTCTTTTGGATCCTCTTCTCATCCCTATGAGCTTGTTCATCTATAAACTCAATGCTCAATGACCCATACTCACGTGTTTCAGTGATGTTAGAAGCCTCTTGCTTCATTTTGACCTAAATAAATAAATTTAAGTCATTATTGTAATTTTAGGGATTTTAAATATACAAATAAAACTTAAATAAGCATTAAAACCTCATAAACAGATTATGAATTGCCTCTAAAATAGGCAAATAGCATATCATCATAAAGATCTAGAATTTAGGGTTTTTAGAAACAAATCGTGTCCCAACAAGACCTTCCACCCGCCTATATGCACTCTAAGAAGAAAAAATTCTCAAAAATGGAAAAAACTGGACAAATCTCACTTTCTTTGAAGGTGCATGTAAGCCACGTGCCACCCTAGACATCTCTGATTGAATCACGTGCTATTGATTTGGACTCTACACGTCGTCTACAGTCAGATTATGCCCTCCACGTGCCCTCACACGCCACATGGCATTTCTGCCCTCTTTTTATTTTTTTAAAAAACTATTTTGTTTGGGTTACAGATCTAGTTGGGCCTCTGACCCACCTGACCCGATCCAATTTTTTTAAAAGTTTTGGTTGGGCTAATGGCGGTGGCCTAATGACTTTTTTTAAATTTTATCAATCCGGTCATATCCAAATATCTAACCAAGAACTAACCCTTTGATTTGTTTAGAGGTACTAAACGACTCCATTTTGACAACCTCTAGTTGGGTCGACCCAGACCTGGTTGCTGTGCTAGTCGAGTCCGTCGGCTCGGTTCCTTCTCTCCTCTATAAATTCTTCATTTGACGTCTGTATTACGCAATCATGGTGTCATTTTCTTCTTATTTTTTTTGCTGTATGTAATGGGATCAATTTCAAATCCTAAATCACTCATTTTCAAATGACTAATTGAATTTAATTTCATTTTTTTGATTCGTTTCTCTGATTGGGTTCAACCTATAAGTTCTTTCATTCTATAGCCTTATTATGTGTATTATGAGGCTTCTAAATACATTAATAGTCATAGAACAAAAGCCTAACTGTAAAAAACTAGGATTAATCAAAATTGAAAAAAATATGGAAAAAACACCAAAGGAAAAAGAATATAGAACACATACTAGAAACAAAATTATCCCGTTTAAACACTTGAATAGAAAACTAATCTCATACAGAAAGATATATGTTAGAGTTAGGATCATATACTTTCATATATCCATAAACAGTAGAGAGAAAATTTCTATATATACATGCAGTCATATTTACGTATAAAGACATTTTTCACTCAAAAAACATGTTCAGCAGAAGCAACATTTAGTCCAGGACAAATTAAAACCATGCTCTAATATCAATGTAGGTTTTTAGGCATACCTAGAGTGTCATTTCACACTCTCGAGATACCCACAAGAACCAGATCACTTCAGACTTCGGCTATAATACACAGCAAATTCACCAGGAGAAAAGGAGAGCGCTAGGAATTAAATTTTTTCTGTAGTTCTTGTTATCTATAGTATTTTCACTTTTTATTCAGACATACGTATCAAAAAACATTTCCCCACAAAACATACTGGAAAAATGTTCCCACTAGTTTTAAATTTGAATGATTGGGGAATATTACCAACAAATACCCCATAAAATTTGGGTATTTTATTTTGGCTCCAAGGTTAATGGGTTTAGGCCTAATCCACTAAGGGTAGACCAAGCCCAATTCCCAACAATACCTTTAAGATCCCATTTTTGGCTCTAGGTTCCTTCATAAACCTTGTTCCTCTCTATAAAAGCATCATTCCTATGGTTTTAGAATTTCAAGAGGAGGCATCTTGAGTCTTCTAGCTAGAGCTAAAACTTGGAGAACTAAAGAAAGAGCTTTATTTTGACATATAATTTATGTTGATTGGTTGAGGATTTTGGAATGTGAATTTCTACCCTAATTTTTAGTTATACTAGGGTTTGGAGGTTTCCTGATGTTCTGATTGTATAAATGGTGTCTTGAGACATTTAAAAAGCATACAAAACTACTTTAAGGTTTTAATTACAAGTTTGGTGATTGTTGGATTATGTGTCTAATTTCTACTAAAAATGGACATATAGAAGGAGTAGGAATTTAATAAATTTTATGTTACCATTGTGTTCTATACAAAAAATTGTATAAGAATAGCCTCTAGCTAAACATTGTGGATCACTAGAATTAATCACTGAAATTTGGATTGTAAATTGTTCTGCCAATGTGATTTCTTGCATGGCAGTCTAGCTATGTGATGTTTTTGAATAGGAAAATGATGTCTAATGAATGTGCTTATCATGCTTTAATTTCATAGGTCATTTGGAGTGTATACTAAAAGTTATGCATTTTTGAAATTAGCTAAGTAAAACTAGCAAATTTCTATGACAGTGTCCAATAAATGGAAATTTTGGAATACTGTGAGTCCAATTGGCTAAAGACAATATTTTTTCTAAAAAATATACTTAACAAGGGCCACATATCCTTTGGAACCAAAGCAATTGGACATTTATAAATAAATATTTGAATTTTTAAAGTTTGATGAAAATTCTATAAGCTTTTAATCAATATGCGAAATTAAAAAAGTAATGGTAAAATGTAATTACCTTGAACTCTAAGGGTAAAGATAAGAAACTATATGAGTTTAGAAGTGAATATGAATGAGTAATAACTTATTTATTATAAATTTAGAATTTTAGGACTTGACAATCGCCCAAGCTGGATCAAGAATTAATAGAATGACTAACTAGACACTGGAAAGGATTTTAAATAGTAACTCTATCTCTCATACACTATGTGATTGTTTATATGCTTTATATGGCCATGCTTTGTGACACGAGTTGTAAACACACATACCTAGTTGTGGTGTGGGAAAAACACAAGTACCACCCAGTAGGAAGAGCACAAGTACCATCAAGCCCAATGGGATTTAACTACGGCAGTGAAACAAGTCTGAGTAGACAGTCATATGCGCTAGAATAGGATAACAAGTAGGGCTCATACAGTCATATAATTCTGAATAGTGCACATAGCAAGGCTAGTAGGGATACAATAGTCATTTGTACCTGAATGTCTAGCAATAATCAGATTTACGATGTTATAATTATGTTACTTAAATGGTGCATTGCATGTTTATTTATTGCAGTTTATATGATTGATTGTGTGTTATTATTCAGATTTGTTTGAATCTAACCCCTTCTATAAATTTAAATTTACTCACCTGGTGGATGCAACTCCAAGGGTAAAGAGGTAGATATCGGTAATTGAGGGTTTCGGTTCATATCAAGAACTACAGTGTGTTATCTTTAATATTATTTTGATTTCCTATGGGATTTGTACATATTTTTCAAACCCTATGGGAATTCTTGTAATGTAACCAAGTACTTAATATTAGTATAGTTTTGCTATTTCTATATGCTCATTGAACTATTGCATTGTCACTCTGTATATTATCAAAATGTCAAAGGGTTTGACATTTTTGCCATAAAAGTTGTCAAAAAAATCTCAATTTTTCCCCAAAAATAGTTTTCAGATCAATGTCGATGCCTTAAAAATTTTCAAATTGTAGCAATTTCGTCTTTGCATTATCCTGGTCAAGTTTCACCATTAGTTGACCAAAATGCTGAGCTAATAGTACACATGATATCCATATCATTTTTGTTTTGGGTTTTGGTACAAATTTGCCTCTAAAGTTTTCACTCAAGAGCTATGTTGACCTGGAAGATTTCGAATCATAGCAATTTCACCTCAGCTACTACTGAAGTTAAGTTTACTTGTTAGTTCGAAAAATATTCTTATATGGCATGTCTATGTGTCATCAACTTCATTTTTTTTCAAACTTATATTTATGAATAAGGATTTTTTTAAAAAAAAATGTACCCCATATGAATGATTAGAAATAATCAAAGAGGTTAAAGCATCTTGTACGATGAAGAAAAAATCGAAGAGGTACCTGTTTATCTCGACATTGTTGGGTATAGCGATAGAGGGTTACTAGTAGCCTTGTTCTTAGTATTCTTGCTTAGTGTGTCTTAAATTCGATAATTGAATCTTTGTCTTCATTACTCTCTAGCGAACGTGAGCTCCTCCTTCGTCTATGGCTTTTTCTTTAAGTCATTCATGACACTAACTTATCATATTTGGTCAACTAACAATCAAACTCAACTTTTATAATGGTTAGGGTGACATTGCTACAATTTGGAAACTTCTAAGGCAATACTAAACCCAAAAAATTTTTGGGCAAACATTACTCTTGAGTGAAAACTTCTAGGCCAAATGTGCACCGTAACAAAAATGACGTGGATGATATGTGGACCTGCCAGCTTAACTTATTTCATCAATTAATGGTCAAACCTCACCTAGATAATAGCTTAGGTGAAATTGTTATGATTTGGAAACTTATAGGGCAATATTATTGCTCCAAAAAGAAACTTTCAGGGGTAAAAATAGTCCTTAACCCAATTATAATTATTGAACGAAAATTAGGAGAGAGATGAGACTTGTGTATCGAGGCAAATCCACATTGGGATCCAGATTAAAACTCCAATGCTCCATTACTCGAACATAATAATGCTCACATAATTATTAGACTACTATAACGTAATTAGGATTGGCATAACAGATCACCAAAACAAGAAAGTGGTAGGAGAGAAGAGAGATTGCTAGCTCAATGGCAGAGGTAAGGTTTAACTGATAACGACACATCCTATTTATAGAGGTATAGGGAGACCACTAATTAAAAAGTTATGTGGACTTCTACTTGCCCTCTAAGTAATAATTAGGAAATTAATTCTTGATTAATTTTCTAATATACAATTACTTATTTCTCAATTAACAAATTCATAATTAATGCTTATTTGTTTCTTATTTGATAAGGTTACTTGTTTCCTAATTAAATAGTTCAGCCCATCAGGGCAGGCTTGGACCTAAAGTCCAACATGTCCTACTCGCACTTGATGGTTCTCCCATAATGCGTCTGTTACTCTTTCATGTTTCATACTTGGTGTCTGACATGATCGCGAGGGCAAAATGTCTTCAAAATTTAGTTCTTGTGATACTAGAAATCCCTCATACCAGATCAGCATCTATGAACACCCTTTATACATTTGTAAGCTATCTATTTATTGCCTCGTAACTCAAATTGCCTTCTAAAAACATATTATCCGCACTTATAAGCTGCATGTAGAACTAGTACGGGGTTGACTATAGACACTAGAACATCTCATGTATATGGGAGTAAATCTTCCTTTTTAACTAAACATCATGCTATCTTGACTTGGCTGCTTTCCTAGTTTTCACTCGTCTGAATAAATCATGTGTGATTATGGATGTTAAGCTAAAGTACCTGTCACCAAACCAAGCCTTTATGATGCTGCCTAAATCGTAAGGGCATCGTGGAAGGATTTTCAGTCATTTGACTAACACTATAGTGAACCAGAGATCTTTCATCTATATCCCATATTGCAGTCTAACTCTCAACCACATGCAGTATGAATTGCATGCTACGATAAATGGTTTATGGTATATGTTGATTTCTTTCTCTTTCATGGTATATACATTAATTCTAAAATGTACTCAACATTCGAATGATAACTTTCTTTTCCACAATATTTCTTTTGCAATCTCATTTGTGAAAAGAGTTATTTGCCTTGCTATAGGTCTGTATTCATGCTTTGATCCATTTTCTATGTATAGATATACATTTTGATCTTATCTCAGTTTAACTGATACGACTCAACTCTAAGATTCTTCTTAACCATCTCAATGTGATCATTTGCTCGTCTTACCCTACCATACCCCTGCAAAACATGGGAAGATGGTTGTTCGTGTGAGTAAACCAACTTTTCTTTAATTATACGACATATGAAATTGTATACCTTACTACATGTATTTCCTCATAACATATATACTATTTAGTTTATCTTCATATAAAAGAAGTTCAAGACATTTGTGACCCAAGATCTTCACTAACTCAATGAATATCAAGCTACAGGCTCAGTAAGGATATCTACTAACATTCTAGCAGTAGAAGGCCATTGAATTTTTGTTCTCCTTCTCTAAAAGTATATTTCTTATAAAGATACATCAAATGTATATTTCACCTTACTGTGATACTTAGGATCCACATCATAAGATGTTGTCCTTTGGATCCTTCTACCCACCATTCATTCCTAGCTACTAATGGGAAATTCTCTAGCCATATGGCTCCTTGAATGATGGCAAAACACGCTTTGTCTTCTGATTTCATGGCTGACATAAATATACTGTCTATTTCTTTACTTTCTTAACTCTATTATCATTTTCTTAGGTCTTACATTGGAGTATCCTTTTTAATGTGAGTTGTTGCCTTGACAACTTAATCCATGGTTCCTCTCATAATCTTTTCCATAGCAGGACCAAAAAAATAGTTTCTATGTCCGAGCAAAAACATTTGGTCTTATATATACCAATGTGTACATTCGTGTTACTAACCATATTCTTACTATGGGACTCTATCCACTTTTTCTATGTTTGATTCCTTGTAGGATGTGTAACCTCTCTAGCTTTGTGCCCTTGACTTTAGGGGCACCACTAGTACAAAATAGCATGTTTAGACCACCATATTTAGACTGGTTATAAAGGAAAAGGTCTAAGAAGTATGGCTAGTGGTAGTTTTGTAATTATAAAGAACTTTTGAGACCAGTTCCTTTAACACCCGGTCTAAAAAGATAAAACAAATTAAAAAATAAAATATTTATTACTTTTTGGACCTCATGTTTCGAATAATCGATCTAAAAGATGAAATTTTTTAGACCTAATGTTTCTAACAACTAGTTTAAAAGATGAGCAATTAAAAAATAATATTTTTATTCCTTTTTAGACCAGATGTTTCAAATAACCAATATAAAAGATAAACTTTTTAGACCTAATTTTGAACATAACTGGTATAAATGATATAGCCCTAGATTGAATCTCACTCTCAGAATCCTCTCTTCCTTGAGCTTAGATTAACTCTTGCTCTTTGAATCCTTTCTTCATCAAGCCTTCATTACACTACAATACTTACGACTCACGTTCTTCTATCACTTCCTCTCAATTCTCTGACCCTTCTTCTTCCTCTCAGTTTGACTAAAAATCCTTTGGTTCTTTTTCTCATGCTCTCATTAAAGCTAAACCTTTTGATCTCGCTCAAACTGAAGGTGGCACTGGAGGTGAAGGCCCTGAAGGAGGTGAAAGGGAACACAAGAATGTTATCTATGGTGCTTAAGGGAACACAAGAATGCTATCTATGGTGCTTCAGAGTGCAGACCCTGTAAACATCGTTAATACAAAGAGCTTCTTGAAGTTGGGAAGGAGGAGAGTTTATTCAAAGTTGAAAAATGAAGACTGCGAGTGATTGGATTAGTTTGTGTTCAAAAGAGCAGATGAAGATCTATAAGAAAAGGTTTAAGTTGGCCGATTTAGGGTTCCTCCTCTTATTTTTGTCTCTTTTCACATTAACATATCCCAATCTATCAATTTCTCTCACTTTATCGACTCTGTTTTCCCCTCTTTTCATCTGATGTGTAGATGGAGATGCATATATCCTTGGTAAAGATGCCATCAAGTTCTTCAAAATATCCAATTTATCTCATTCTCAACTTAAATAGGTATATAGCTTCTCTGATTTTCTGACTATTATACAGTAAAATCAACTTTGTTTAATGATTTTTTTCCCGTTTTAAAGTATTATTTTATGAATCACTCTTCGGCGTTCATATAAGTTGTTACCCGAGCATGTTTTTGGAATTGATTGCCAAGCTATTACTGATATGGCTTGTAGCTCTTAGGTTTGGGCAATTAAAGATACTAAAAGACAAGGGTTTTTGGGTTTCGCCAAGTTTGTTATAGAATTACAGGTTCTTATGTGATTGAAATGCTTTTCTAATCTATGTGACATGGTGTCATATGAGAGAGAATCTGACATGAAAATTACATTTATGATATCAAACAACTTATTGCCCTTGCTCAAATAGGATATGAACTGACCTTAGATATCCTTAAAACTAAAAGAGCATAGAGACGTTACAAATTCTCTTTCACTCAATTCTTCTAGAATTGACCAATTGATCAGTTAATGATCTTGAGAGACATTAGATTGAAGCATATGTTAGAATCGGTAGGCATAGCGAAAGAATTTTAAAAATGTTCGCGAATCCTAGTCGAGGATCTATCAACGGCGTTTAAACCAAGTTAGAAGGATTCATACCTTTTGATGATTCAGAGTTTTCACGATCTCTAGGAGTCAACACGTCAGGTCCGCTTCCTCTACCAGTATCCATACGAATGCTCTCCAACCGAGACTGCGTGCTAGCGCCTCTAATGTCTCCTAGGGTTTCACTTGCGGCTCTCAATTCTTATGTGCGTATCAATATATCTGCTCTATCAAGTTTATAACCTATGAGGGCTACTTTCAAATTTCAAAATTAATCATCATTAATTTTGAAATTAATTAAAAATTAATTATCTTGATGAGCTAATTAAATAAATTCAGTTTAAATTAAATCTGTCCAACAGTTTTAATTTAACCTATTTATTTAATCCAAATAAAGAGCCATTAGATTTAATTTATCTTCATAAATTAAATCTGAGATATTATATCTCTATGATGTTAGTTATTAAATTTAATATATCTTAATAAATTAAATTTAAAACTAACACAATATAATTTGCCAACACATAATTAAAGGGAGAATGCATTTTCAAGGCCTTAATTATGTTGTTGCTATTGAATACTTTAAATTTTGAACTCTGTAAATTAGATGTGTATAAGCACTTATGCTAACTTGAATTTGTTTGACGATTGTCCTTGTTCACAATAGTCCCTTTTCACCTAGTATTTGTGGTTTATGGTAAAGTGACACTAGTTGCAAACATATTTAGTTTTAAGCTCTGGTAGAATTTTAATAGAGTACTCTTAGATATGAACTCTTTTGTCTTTCTAGTAATGGAGATATAAAATGATTATCTCACCCTCTATTAGGCTTGTAAGTTCGTCCCTGGTGTATCATTTTCTTGCCATGACAGTTATCTTAGGACATTTTAATTAATGTTTTCTTCAAATTCTACTCTTTACAGGAATTGGTATACTTGACTAGTTCATGCTTCTTTTGCAGGAACTCAATTCCAAATGGCTACAAGCATCAAGGAGCCAACTTGTTGTAATAAATTCACATTTACCTGACCTAGTAAGTTATTTTCTCTACTTTTATCTTTTTAAAATTATTTTTAGGTATTATTTATTTTAATATAGAACTGAGAGAGATATGGCTAAAGGGATAGAGTAGACAAATAGGGAAAAAATATTGTCAGATAGAGCTCTCAAATATCTTTGGATATTACTCAATGAAATCTAAGTTATTTATCCTTATCTCTTGATTTTTTTTCTAATATTTTATTGCAGATATTATATTTGAACATTTTATACCATGTTAAAATATTATCTTCTTTATGTTACGCAAGAAAAAAAGAAGAATTATCTCCCTTCTATTTCTGCTTGCACGCAGGAAATAGTAATGAGTTCATTCTCCCTTGGAAATATGTTATTTCACAAATTCTTGGAAATGTGTTCTTTCACAAATTCTATAAATTTTCAAAAATGTGTAGTTGTTAAGATACATGATATTATTTATTTCATTTACATGTATTTTGGTTCACATGTATGTAGTTCATAAACCTTTGTATGATGAATTGTTGATTGATTAAATCTGTTCACACTTTAATTGCAAGATTGAGATTATTTTTATTAATTATTGTTAAGTTTTTATCTTATGAGTTGTTGTTTTTCACCATTTACTTATGGTTGTGTTAGCTTACTTGAACTTATTTGATAGTAAGAAATAGGGCACTTTTTCTTTTGGATTTGGGTAATTTTAAAATCCTTCCAATCCAAAAAAACAAGCCCTATTTACTTTTTTTTTAAATGTCACTTTTTAGACTGGTTGTTGGAAAGATTTGGTCTAAAAAGTCTGCCTTTTAAGAATGGTTTTGTAAAATAGGAGGTCTAAAAATGACATTTCAGACTAGTTTTTAGAATGACCAGTTGTTTGAATAACCAGTAATAAAAGTATAACTTTAAAGACCGATTATTCAAACATCATGTCTAAAAAAGGTTTTTAGATCGGATTTTAGAACAACCGGTATAAAAAGTGATTTTTAAGACTGATTGCTTAATTAGTCTAAAAAGTTACAGATTTTTTAGAACGGTTGTATTAAGACCTCATCTAGAACTGGTCTAAAAGATCATTTTTAACCAGTCTAAAAAGTGATTTTTCCACCATTGAGTGTGTATGGGTTTATAGTTTAGCACACTGAGATGCCTAGAGATCACACTTGTATATGTCTTAAGTGGCAAAGACTGTACTTTCCTTATGCAATCTCCATTTATCTTGTCATTCAAAATATATTTTGTTCTACCACTACTATAAAAGAGGGATTTAATGGCGCCCCTCTTATGACACTATAGTTGTTTTTTTAAAAAAATATTTAGAAGCTGTGGTGCTTCGTATTATAAGTGTCATAGCTAGTGTTAAGCTTGTATGACACTTGCCTAAACAAGCGCCACATAGGCCTTTATTTTTGTTAAAATAAATAAATAAAGTGTCAGCTATAGCAAGCGCCATAGCTACCCTTTTTTTAAAAAAAATAAAATAAAAGCAACACAGTAAGGCCTTTGAAGGCGCTTGCCTTCTAAGGCCACAAGATTTTTTTTTTTGGAATTTAAGTAATATTGTGTGAGATTTATTAATCAACTTAAGGTTTGGAGTAAATAAAATTCATTGCTTAAATTCTGGAAATATAATATTTGAAAAATGAATGAAATATAATTGAAAATTTTTAGGAAAAATCATAAAACAAGAAAAATGGAGTTGAATTGTATTATTTTATGGTATCAAATTATTTCTTATAAAGGAATAGGTACAAAATTTAAAAACAGTAAATAATTAATAATATTGTTTTGAGTTGAATAAAAATATTGTTTATGAAAATTAGGATTTATCATGTGATTATTGGAATAAGGAAAAATTTTCTCAAAATAGATTTAAATTTTAAGGACTTAATTTTTAATCAAGATTTTAGTTATCTATATATTTTGGAAGATGATTTAAATTAGGAAGATGAAACAAACAATTAATAAATGGAACTCCAAGATTTAATTAAATATGAGAAAGTGAAAGCTAAAAATAAAATTAATCAAAAGAAAGAGGGAGGTGCAATGCAAAATAATAACAATGGTATTTATACCCAAAAAAAAAAGGTAAGAGTACCCTTGAGTAAGCGCCATACAAGGTCCGTCGGTTAGCTTTTTATTTTTTTAAAAAAATTGTGTTCATATGTTTTCTTTTAATAGCAAGCATCATATAAGGTTCATCAGTTAGATTTTATTTTATTTTTTAAATTTTTTTAAAAAAATATTTGCATATTTTTTTAAATTTTTTTTAAAATAGAAGAAAGCGCCTTACACGGTTGGTCTTTTTAATTTTTTTAAAAGTGCCTGTGTATGTTTTTTAATTTTTTTTAAAATAGCCTTTAATTCCCAAATGCTATACAAGGTGTTATCTTTTTATTTTTAATTTTTTTAAAGTGTCAGCATACTTTTTTTTTTAAAATGGCCTTGTATGGAGCAAATGCCATACAAGGTCCATTAGTTAGATTTTTATTTTTTTAAAAAAAATGATTGCATATGTTTGTTTTTTTTAAATCAAGGAAAGCAACAGCAAGTCCCAAAGCTTCCATAAGCTTTGTATGAACTTGCTTAGCAAGCGCCATACAAGGTAGTATAAAGATATTTGAAAGCCTGGCATTATCGTCTTCTTACGCTCACCAGCTCCCCATTTCCTAGAACTTCATTGGTCCACCATCTTTTATCCCTTCAGTCCCCAATCATTTAGTCCACCACCTTTCCTTATCCATTCTCTCCACTCCCCTCTTCCTATATAATGCTTTGTCCCCACTCCTTCTCTCTATTTTGATGTTGCAATGGCATCATTGTCCCCACTCCCTCCTCTCTTTGACGGCGGCAAGTAGAAGCTTCCTTAGTCCCCTACCTTTTGTTTTTTCTTGTCTTGTCCTTATGCATGTTTCTTCAAAATTTGGTCGCCAATTCCATTGCAATACAATGTTTGGTCTCCCACATGTTTTTTTCCTTCTTGTCTCGGCCTCCTACAGAACAAAAGGTGGAGGACTAAGGAAGCTTCTACTTAAACACATTATTCACTTAAAATTAGATTTGTATTATAATAGTTACATTGTAATTAAATACATTTAGTATTGATTTTGTGAATTAGTTATTTGTTTCAAGTTATTTCATTCTGATTTGATTTGATTTTAGTTATTTCATTTTGCTTTCGATTTGTATTGTAAATTGATGTTGATTTGGACTGTAAATATAAATCGTTTCACTAGGAAATGGAAACAGTTACGCAAAAATAATTTTTTTTAAAAAAAGACTTCTTATGACCCTTTTTTGGGGAAGTGCCATAAGAAGTACCCCACTTGCTATAACACTTCCCTACAGAAGCACCATAGGAAGCTATTTTACAAAGAAATAAAGAAACAAGCTATGGCGCTTCCACATATTCAAGAAGCGTCATAGCTTTCTTTTATGTTGTTTTTAAAGTGCCATAGTATTCTTAAAAATAAGCATCATTTATTGTGTTTTTTAGTGTACCCATGATCTTTCAATTTAGAATTTATGGATAATTCTAATACTGTATTCCGTTAACTCCCTTGACACTTGTTTTGGCTAAACTTGTGTTACTGATATAAAGGATGACTTCACAATGAATCATCTCAAGACTATTAGGAACTTATGTAGTATTCTTCGATTATCTCAAAGTTAGCTAGGCTTTCACTTTGTGAACCTCAGAATACTACTACCTGGATGATTGTTTCTACGAAGCCCTCAAGCTACTTCATGTAGTGTTGAACATCCAATTTCAAAATTTCTAAATTAGGAAGCGGTCTTCACATCATCTTGATGTAATTTCAAGACTAAGTTGTTTTAATAGTCAAAATTAGTTGTTTAGAGCTAAAATGCATAACAGGAAATCTTCCCATTGTAGTACCCCACAGCCACTAAGTGTTTTAGGTTTTATATACCCCTTATGGATTTAAAACCTACTTGTTCCTAATTGCCTTTTGGCTAGGTGACAAATCTCCCAAACATATGCTTGGCTAGTTTAAAAAAGAATCCATATCCTTTTGCATGACACTTTGCAATTCTTCTTAGGAGGTTCTTCTAGTATCTTTCATACACTTATAGGTAGTCATATCACTTTATAAATGATAAAGAGAGCATTCAATCTATTAGGGAATCTATCCCTATACCGCCAATTGTTATGAAAATGGTCTCAACCATCTGACTCGGATAATTGAATTTAGGAACACTACTTGTTATTCCTTGTCACTGTTAACTACTTAGAGAAATTCATCTATGGCATTAATGAAACACTAGGCTGCCATCACTTTATTGATTCACAAACATCATAGTTTGCTAATTGTAGAGGATGGTTTCTCACAATGTTTCCTTATCTTTCTTGCTAGTTGGACTAAGTTGTTAGCTACTCACAAGGATATTCATCTTTTAGCACACATTATTTAGCAAATTCTTTTTTGCTAATTTGATGATTTTGTTTGATCAATGTGTGCATGTGACAAGAAATGGAATTGTTATTTCCAAAAGGAAATATCAAATCCAACATAGGATTTAAGAGTTATAGTCCCATCAATCTTTAACTAAAGAAATAACAAATATGTGATTTTGTCAGTTGCATATTGCATGGAGTGAATCAGGGTGGTTTACCAATATAGAGTTAACATGCAAGTTACAATCCTTTGATTCTTTCTCTTGCTCTTCGTCTAACACAAAGCCATATGCTTTTGTGAAACATGAAGTTTTCATGTGGATTGTTTCTTCTACATTTCTTAAAATATTATGAGAGGAGAAGAAACATGTATATGATAACGTCATATATTTACATATATGCAGTAGCATAGCGGAAAAATAAAACATGATGGAGGTATATATAAAAATTATATCATATAGTTATTCATAAAGAATAAACCACAGCCTCAGGGTCATCTAGCTCTGATACCAATGAAGAAAAATTATGAGAGAGAAGAGACTTGTGTTTAGGGAAAATCCACATTTGGATCCAGATCAAAGCTCCAATGCTACATTACTCAAAGATACACTAGTAGAAAAATGGCTTTTTAGACCGGTTAAAATTGACTTTTTAGACCGGTTTTGGATTCGGTCTTGATACAGCCGGTCTTAAAAGTATGTCATTTTTAAGACCGGTTTCGAAACCGGTCTTAAAAGTTAGACTTTTAAGACTGGTTGTATTAAATAACCGGTCTAAAAGTAACAATTTTAAGACCGGTTGTCATGAGCACCGGTCATAAAAGACCTTTGGGGGAAGGCATTTTAGAGAAATTTTTAAGACCGATTGTTAAAAATAACCGGTCTTAAAATTTTTAATTTTAAGACCGGTTCTACATAAAACCGGTCTTAAAATTACTTTTAAGATCGGTTATTTTTAACAACCGGTCATAAAATTACTTTTAAGACTGATTATTTTTATAACCGGTCTTAAAAGTGTTATATTTTGTTTTTTTTAAATGTGTATGATTAGGTTTTTACCAGAACACATCCTTGAATTGCTACCTGCAATGCCATACTTGTTAAGTGCCATATGGTGTTCAATTTGCTTCCACTTACAATGTTCTTTTGTTTTAACTTTCCACTTACCATTTCCTTTTGCTTTAACCTTCCACTTACCAATTCCACTTACAATGTTCAGTAGGCATAAACGAATTCAACCATGTTATATATATCATGCAACCAACAAGCTAGTGAATTCATCAAAATATACAAAAATAATCTTAAAACCAACAAACATGTCAAATCATGCCAATTAACCACCATGTCAATTAATCAATATACACAAAAATTCGTCAGTTTTACAAGAACTCACTGTTGTAAAAGTTCATAAATGAATTCAGAACATTTGTGAATGTGCTCAATATCTTTTTCTGGAAAAGGGTCAGCAAGTTCAAACATCTGAAACACCAAAGCCAGGCAAAACATTAAATTCACTTAAAAAAATAATAGTACAAAATTTTTGAAATATATATATACATTTACCTCTTCAGCAAGTTCTATCGTGCCTAGGGTAATAATATTATACTTGTGCCTCAGAATATACATCCCACACAAGTTGGACCCTGGTGGTTGCCTACGGGTCTGAAAAATAATATGATATCGTTAAAACAAGTATAAAATTAAAGCATGACTTATTATTGAAGCTGACTCAGCAGCCCAATTTCTTGTTGCAAAGGACGTATCATATGCCATCATAATCACTTGCTGCATGACATTTAATGGAGGCCGTGAAACATCTTGAGTGGAGGGAGGTGGAGGTGGAGACGGACGCGGACGCGGAGGCGGCGGGGATTCCTCAGCTTGATCAGAAACAAGGTTCTTTGGCCACAAGATGAAAGAGTTGATGACATCGCCCACAACCTTGAAGTCATCAACAAGGATAGGGAGAGGTGCATCTGCAATGATCACCTCTTCAACTACCACTCTGACTTGATCATCATTTATTTCTTGGTGGTGAATAGTTGATCCCAAGTTGTGCATGCCCCCCCGTGCAACCAATTGTCTCAGAGGTTCCTCCTCAAACAAGTCACAAGGCTCACCAATTTGACCGCCAGGACCCTCTGATGACTGACCAATGCAATTCCCTTTAGTGCTTTGTTTAGGGTTTAGGGAATGAGCCTGGGGAGCATTGGTATCTGCTTGTCTTATGCTCGTTATTATCATCCATTCCTCCTTCATCTTGCCAAACATTTCTTCAAATCGTGCATCAAATGATGCTTCTGCCTCGGCCCTAGCTTCCGCCCTTATAGTAGCCAATATACACTCCATCTCCTCCCTAGTCACCATACCACATGAGGAACGACATGAGGGTGCTCCAAAATAATCCCTTATGCCTACCCCTCCTCTAATCCCCCTGACACAGTCGGGATGCTCAGGTTTTCCTGTAGCTACGGTTAGGATGTCATTCCTCCCATCCGACCTAAACGATCCCTCAGCTTGTTTTTTTTAAAGCTCCTCCTATAAGACACATATGAAAAATGTTAGTAATGAAATTTGTTTACTAAATAATTAATAACAACAAGTCAACAACAATACTTACAATTTTCCCATCGACTATATGAGATTGTTCACTCGTATAATACCCGCTCCTCTTTTGGTGAGCGAACAACCACTTCTCTTCTCGACATATCGAAGATGGTGGAGAAAGAAGAACAGAAGGATCGGATTGAGCTGCTTCTTTCAATCTCTTCTGTTTGGCCGCCAACAAGTCATTTTCAGCCTTCGCATACCCCCCATGAGACATTGTATGGGGGCAATCATTCTTTCTACCACTCTCTTGGGCCTTTTTCCTTTTTTTCCTGCGAATAAGAAATAAAAATTAAGTTATTGTAAATCAATAAAGACAATTCATAATTCATAAGCAAATCAATTTCAAAATAAGTCAACTCACCAATGCTTCTGGAGTAGTGCGAAGCCGTCTAAATTCTTGCCAAGTCTTTTCGTCAATAAAAGAATACTGATCACACGGATTAAGAAGAGGCTGACCTTCTTCCACCTCGATATGCACATAATTGTTGGCTAGATTTATCTTAAACTTCCTTCAGCGTTCATCACAATATGTCATTGTCTTGTCATACAAGACTTCACTCTCAGGAATATCGTAAGTGAGCTGGATAGTTTCCCAAATATGTCGCTTCACACCTCTATCGACATTTCTCCACTGCTCTATCAAGATGCTAGGCTTGTTGCGTGCTAGGAGGCCGACAAAACTCCTATACCATTGGGAATTAGGCCCGATTATTTTCTAATATCTATCAAACTCAATCGGAATCTTTCCCCCGGTATTCTGATTGAGAGGAATGTCTCTCAATCGGGTGGCTCTCCTACCCCTTTGTCTAGGCCGGTTACGTGGCTCATTGTGTTCCTGACTCAGAGCATTGCTAGGCTCGCTTTGATTTGGATTAGTTGGATCGGGAGTACCCTCACTAAGACGACTCATTATCTAAAAACACTTTAAGAACACTATATAAGGCAATTTTGCTACACGGTGTTTATTGTTATAACACGGCACTATCTACAAAGGCATCGTTCAAAAGCAATTTCCAAGTTATGCAAACATGAACAAATAATTGCAATGCACAAGTTGAAGGAGGAATGATTAATTGCAATTGCAAAAGCAATTCCCTAAAGCAAGTTTTCATATTGATAAAGATTTTAAATTCAAATCGTAGGGCCGAATCAAAAGAAGGAAACTAGAGGCTACAAAATCAATATAACAGAAGCAACAAGCTTAAACCAAACAAAACAATATAATAGAAGCTACACCACTAGAAGCAACAAGCTTAAACTATAGTCTTCAATGTACTAGGATCAAAATCATCACTACGACTCTCAAAATCATCACTTTCAAATGGAATAATTAACCCAAGTCCACTAGAAGTAACAAGCTTAAACTATAGTCTGTAATGCAAATGGAAAACCACCAAAATAAACCCACGTCCACAATTTCAGAATAATTAAACTGTACCTTAAACCTTTGCTTAAGGATCCTCTTCTTCCTCTGGATTTGAACAGTCCTTGGCCACTTGCTGCAGGAATCAAACAAAGAAAATGGAGGATAAGTAATCTCACAATTTCAATGAAAAACCAAAAAACGAAATGGAAACACAAACCTGACAATAAAAACGAGGTTGAGAACAAAACCAATTGGAGGGAACAAACGACGATAGCCTTCCGACAATGTATTCAACAGTAAATCTCCGTTGACGGCGGTGAAGTTAAGGACGGAGAAGAGAAGGGGAAAGGAGGAGCTTCCACGAATAGACGCAGGGGTTTCGCTGATGTGCTTGAATCTTGAAATGAAATTTCAGAGCTAAATTTAGGCGGGTTTTGAAATCCAGGTCAGTTTTAAGACCGGTTGTTAATTACAACCAGTCTTAAAAGTAATATTGAAGACCGGTTCTATTTTAAAACCGGTCTTAAAATATATATTTAAGACCCGTTATTAATAAATAACCGGTCTTAAAAATTGAAACTTTTTAAAACCGGTTAATAATTCATAACCGATCTTAAATTTTGAATTTTTAAGACCGGTTCTTATTTATAACCGGTTTTAAAAATAATAAAAATTTTATTTTTATGATTGTCTTTAATTCAGATAATATTTTCTAGACCGGTTATTTTTAAAACCGGTCTAGAAAATGTATTACATATTTTTATTTTTTTTAATTGTATATATTTTAAGACCGGTTTTTTTGTAACCGGTCTTAAAATTGTTTTTAAGACCGGTTTTTACTATAACCGGTCTTAAAAGTATTTTTAAGACCGGTTATTAATATAACCGGTCTTAATATTTCATCATAATTATAAAAATGCCACCGGTCATATTTTTAAGACCTTATCCGATATAACCGGTCTAAATGTTCTTGTCTAAAAACCCTTTTCTACACTAGTGATAATAATGCTCACATTATTATTAGAGAGAACTAGAGCCAAATTAGCATTGGCACATCATATCACCAGAACAAGAAAGATGGCAGGAGAGAAGAGAGATTGCTAGATAACTCAATGGTAGGATTGAGATTCAACTGAGAGTGGCACATCTTATTTATAGAGGTCTAGGGAGACCATTAATTAGAAAGTTATGTGCACTCCTACTTGTTCTCTAAGTAATAATAGGAAATTAATTCTTGATTAATTTCCTAATATACAATTACTTATTTCTCAATTAACAAATCTATAATTAATGCTGATTTGTTTCTTATTTGATAAAGTTACTTAGTTCCTAATCAAATAATCCATCCCATCAAAGGCAAACTTGGACCTAAAGTCCAAAAATTATATTATGTATAAAAAGTTCTAATTATAGTAGTAATAATATTTAAACATTTTGAATCAGATTTCATGCTAAATATGAGAAAATATGTCTAGTTTTGTAATCTTCATTGCAGCAAAACACATATTTCCGTATTATTCGTGAATCAAGTTAATGAATGATATTGGGCCAAAAAAAAAAAAAGGTTAATGAATGATACACTATTCAGAGCCAGCGAATCACATTTCTATCTGTTTTATCATATATATAAAAGATTGCTACTTGTGAGGTGCCAATATTTATATTAATAATTTCCTAATGTTATAGTAAAATATAAGTGAATATTTTGAAGCATATGCACATACGAAAGAAGTTACCACTTAAAATTCCCTAGCTACTATGAAGTAATTAATGGATGCCGTGGAAATTAAACATGTCAACACTTTTATTCTCCACTTCTCTCTGACACTTTTTTTTTTTTGTATTTAATTAAAGCCAATATACTAATTAGGTTTATAATTTAATTACGAGGGCAATGAATGAAAATGAATCACTAGTCAAGTTTCCCTTTTACCCTATAGTGGGCTTTCGTCATCACCAGAGATAGTGACATTGATATGATTAAAGTAAAAGATAGAGGGAGAGGGAGATCTAGGGTTTGCTGGCTATTCGAATAGCAAAAGTTGGCCAACCAAAAAAAAAAATGGAATATTAATTAAAGAACAAACCCTTGAAAAATTCTTATTCTTCTATATATATGCCTCTTAAAAATCTATTTGGACCCCTCCAATAAATAATGGGTTTCTGCATCAGACTGTGACAGCGGTGGTGGTCCCTAAATCTATTTAGGTATGTCATTGTGTTCTTTTTTAAAATCATTTCATGCACTTGTATATTTCAGTGAACAACATTGTTCATGTCCTCCATAATTCACCAGAAAGTTGTATAATTTTCATCTTTAATTTATATGATGAAAGAAAAGACATTGCATGCATGTTAGTTCAGGAATATTTCCCACAAACTTAAAGCTCATTATTTGTGGTCAATATTGTTTTTAATTAACATAGACTGTTTCTTTTAAATTATACAGAACCTTTATAAATCTGGGCTTAATAATTTGGCTTGAGTAAATTGGTCACACTAGTGCAAAATATGTTTTTTTTTTAAGTTCACAGAGGCATTTCTACACTGGTTGCAGCGGGGATAGCATAGAAAGTGTAACTGGTGACAATGTTAAACTGGCTAAAGTATATCTTTGGTCGTTTATATTTGTGTGAAGTTTCCTTTTAGTCTCTTAAGTCTAAAAAATGCATTTTTAGTTCTTCAAACCTTAATATTGTTAGTCTTATCTAATGGAAAATGATGACTCATCAAGTCACATTATTTTAATCTTAGGTGACTACTACATAAATTCAAATTTTTTAATTAATTAAAACAAAAATAATAACTCTTAATTTTAATTAATTCTTTCATCCTCTCTTCCTTCCCCACCATCCGAAATCCTTATGCCTTCTTCTGCATGCCCTAAGGCTTTTCTCATCTCTAGCATGGTCAAACGGCATTCAATGTCCACCGGCCTAATTAGGGGAGTTGAACGGTAAACTACGCTTGCCTACATTGGTAATACGATGGTAAAATCACACTTAATATCAAATGAAGTCTGCAAGCAAAGACAAGAAAATCATTGAACAATAAACCTGTTTACTTTAACTTGACTAGCTTAAAGTTTTTTCTTATATGCCAGCCTCTTTTTTGTGTGTCCCTTTATCTCACAGAAGTATCATTTTCAGCAGATTTCCTTTCCAATCCTGACCCAAGGCATATGGAGGAAAGGATTTAACTATAGCTTGGTGGCAGCTAGTAGGGATAAGGCTAAAGGCGGGTTTCAGATGGGTGAGGGGAGAGTAGATGAAAGAATTATATAATTAAAAAAACTTGAGAGTTTTTCTATTATTATTGTTGTTGTTGTTGTTGTTTTAATTAGAAAATGAATCTGTTAGATATTTTGAGTTGATGTGGTAGCCACCTAAGATTAAAATAAAGTGACCTGATGGGTCAGTATTTTTCTATTAGATAAGACTAATGGTGTTAAGATTAAAGGACCAAAAATACACTTTTTAACTTAAACGACTAAAATTAAACTTAGAGCAATCATAAACGACCCATCGTACACCTTAGTCTTTTAGAAATAAGGAACGATACTATATTGACTTTCTATATCAGTTTTCTTAGTAATTGGGGTGAAAAAAAGTCGATCGAAAAAACAATTGGTGTAGAAAGTACCTAATTTCTTTTGTTTTTTAAAAAAATTCTCTTCTACCTTTCTACATCGATTTTTTTTTTCACGTTCTCATTCAAATTATATTTAGACTATGGACTATTTGAAGACTGTCCAGCTACATCAACCAACTAACTATTAAATATATTCTCAACATCTTTTTAAATTTTTTTTATTTTGGGAAAGACCAAATCTTCTAGAAAGCCTTGCAGCTACATGTGTTGTAGTTTTAAAATGTTGATGGAAATTAAATGAAAACATTGGTTTAGAATATATGAATTGTGCGGGTCCAAAAAGGACGAATCATGAGTAAACACTAATGATTTAATATATAATATTAATGCAATCTACATATTTTTATTTTTTTTAGCCAAAAAAGGAATCAGAGATGCCATAAAAATAATTGTCAACTCTCTTTCTAGAAACTTACATACTGGGAAACAAGAAATGCTTCGTACATTGAATATGTAAAAACTAAAAACTTTTTACAAGTCAAACCATGCATTTTGGTGTATCTTTTAATTTTCCATAAAATTTTACCTTCGTCTTTTTTTCCCTTGTACTCAACTTTAAAAAGTGCATAGCATTACCTAATATATATTCCCTTTAGGTTTTGGAAGTGCATTTTCTTTTAAGTCGGATATGGGATTTTTGGGGACACTACTACAAAAAGATTGAAAGGTGGTGCATATTTTGTGGCCATTCTTTAAAGAAGTGCCACAGCTTCCTTTTTTTTTTTCTATTTCTATTTTATTTTATTTTTTAAATTTTTGGTACCAGTTGTGGCACCTGGTGGACTAGGGGCCACAGCTGGTAGGGCCAAGCGTGGCGCCTGCCTTCACACTTGGCCCTATTTGACCAGCTGTGGTGCTTGGGTTGCCCAGGCGCCACAGCTAGTGGTGGGGCCACTTGTGGCGCCTGTCAACACAGGAGCCACACCTTGCCCAGTTGACCAGCTGGTTGTAGCCAAGTTGGTGCTTGCAAAATGCAGGCGCCACACTTGGCCTTTAAATAAAAATAAATCTTAATTTTTACAAAAAAAAAAGTGGATTACAATATCTACTATCCACTAATTGATATGCAACCCAGCCCTACCCTTATCTTTTTTTCCCTTCCCGCGTAGTGGGCCCCCTCCTTCTCTTTTATTTTGACTCCACTTTAATTATTCCCTCTTCTCTCCTCCATTAAACTTTCCCTTTCTCATATACACTTCTTCCCTTGGACCGTCGGCCCCCTCCCTCCATTTCCTGTCATCTTCACACCTAAAAACACACCCACACGCACACACGTCTTCATCATAGAATCTACTGAAAGAGGCAAGCTTCACCTAAGAGGGGGTGAATTGGGTGATGTGATAAATTTTTCGTTTGACGTGGTGATATGATAGTAATTGTAGATAGAGTTGAATTGAGAGGATTAGTACACAGAGAGTTAAATTGGTTCAGCCTAAAAAACAAGCCTACGTCCAGTCCCAGAGATCAAGACCTACTGAGATTTTCACTATGTTTCCAAGATTCAATGGGCTCTCAGAATGCCACAAAACACAAATCATCCTCGAATGGACTACGAGCAGAAATATTCTAACACTAAGAAATTTCTCTCCCCCTTACGACAAGTCTTACGTGCAGAAAAACAACCTATGACCTTTCTCACTTGCTTACATATACATGTCTTATGAGCAGCAACGTTCTCTCCTGCTTACACCACTATAAGTCTTATGAGCAGCAACATTCTCTACTACTTGTATCTTGTAAGTCTTTTGAGTGGAAAGTTTTACAAGGAATTCTCTCAACTGCTTCTCTCGTAAGGATATCTACCCTCTCAAGATCCAAATACCTTGAGATCAAATGAACATAGAATTTGAAATGTATATAGACTCTCTTACAGAGCAAGTATGATAAATACTGAAGAACAATATGAATAACAGAGACTCGTGAATTTGCTTATGTGAATTATTGTGCTTCGTTATCTTTGACAATCTCTAGAATTCTGTATTTATAGACGTTTAATTTTTGCCCGTTTGAATAATGATCATTGTGGAGCGGGGCATGTTACTGTGGAACGGCATGCGTACGTTTGAAATCTTTGAACACTGTAGGTACGTGCTTGTAATGATGTTGTCTGCCGTTGTTTGACTTCCTTCGACTCTATTTATTTCAAACATTCAACCTCCTGTATCACACTTATAATACATTCAAAATGATGTTAAATAATAATAATAATAATAAGTGATAATAAGATAAATAAATATCATTAAACTATATTCGGATTGAACGCTGTAAGACTGGTGCATTTTGTCTTCAGGCAGAGTATCACTTGAGTGAACTCACATATTTTCTCCTTGTTCTTCAGTTTTTCACTTGTACTTCCACATGATTTCAGAGAGTTCATTTTCTCACTCGCGAGTGATGTGGGGCCTCACTCGAGCACAACTCCTTCTGCTCGAGCGTCCATGTTCTTTACACTAAGAGACCCGTCTTTGGACAACACTTGCATACCATTTTAGCAAGAGTGTGATTTTGCACTCGCAGGTGATATGGGCCCTCACTCGAGCACACATACTCCTGCTCGAGTGAGAAGAATATTCTCATGTAATATACTCTTATTATCAGCACTTGCATCAAGTTTTGAGAGAGTTGTATTTCACACTCGTGAGTGCTGCTGTGTCACTCGGGCATATGAAGTTTCACTCGGGCATACTTATGCTTCTCTGATCTTCATGCCTCTCGGCCAAACACTTGTAGTCCCTCACTCACTAGTGCTCGAGTGCAAACCAGCTTCATGCTCGAGTGTTGGTTATAATGCTCGAGTCAGTTAAGAATGACAGTAATTGCTCTCGCCCAAACACTTCTTGTCCAACACTTACATGTACTAGAGTGAGAAAGAGCCTGATGCTTGAGTGTTATCTCCAGTGCTCGAGTGCATCAGTAAAATTAACAGTAGTTTGCTCTCGGGCAAACACTTTATGTCTAACACTAGCATCTGCTCGAGTGCAAAAGATCATCATGCTCGAGTGCTAGCTCTCTTGCTCGAGTGCATCAATTAAATCTGACAGTAGACATAACAAAACTTTGCCATATGCATTTGGTAACTTTGTAATCATTCTTTAGATTTATAAAACCATGCTTTGCATACAATTATCTTTTGTTATCATCAAAACTTGGGATCTAACATCTACATCTTTGTTTTGTTCCAACTGTCATCCCAACTCCTGTCCCAATTGTTCCCTTTTCTTT
The DNA here is from genome assembly GCA_963242795.1 of Inga leiocalycina. Lineage (NCBI taxonomy): Eukaryota > Viridiplantae > Streptophyta > Magnoliopsida > Fabales > Fabaceae > Inga > Inga leiocalycina. The sequence continues at coordinate 46,986,816 of OY725322.1, read as the reverse complement.
GTGTTGTCTTTCACTTTTGGTCCCTACTCTAGTTGGTCCCAACTACTCAAATTTACTCCTCCTTCTCACTCAAGATTGCATCACCAACGGGCAACGTGGTGCCCCACTCCACTGCACTGATCAATTAAGCTGTAAGTTCAATATGCTTCTTCTTCTTTTTTCGCAGGTTATTCTACTTATTTTTTTAGCACACGTATGTGTATATATAAATTTTTCATTTGAGGCTGAATAATGTTGGAATTTATATAAGTTGTTAATGCTTAATATCAAATATCAAATAAGTATATATTTAAAAAGTGAAAGAGATTGATTGTTAATGCTTAATGTTGAAATTTTGTTATTGTTAACATTGTTTATGTTGATCAGTTGACTTGTCTAAAATTTTAAAGGAAACTAATGAATGAGATGCTACGTTATTCGTGAGCCTTAGTTTTCTTATGTGGCATTACAGACTCTTGAGTAATGAAATCTGTTACAAATTTTGATCCTTTTTTTGTTCTTTTTCGGTTTTTTTGGTTATATATAGAGGTAACAAAATTATTTTGATTCTATATGATGTGCTTTTTTTCTTTTTATGACACGCAAGTATATATATACATGTTATATATATTTGTGTTCCATTTTATAGAGGTAAAAAAATAATTTTTTGTATTATCTTAATAAAATAAAATATAATTTGTCTATAATGTTTAACTTTAAATATATTAACTAGAATCGTAAGGGAAAACAACATACAATAAGGAGTTCATTTTATTCAATTGAATTTTATAATATATATCAATATAAAAATTATTTTTTAATAAATATATTATGTATAAATTTTACTATATTTGTTTCATATATAAAGTTTTCTTAAATTTCTATATTCCAATATGTAAAGCATTTTATGAAATTTTAAGCGAACTTAATTCACCTAATAAAAAAAGAAATTTTAAGTATATTTAATATTTTTTTAACTAGCATATTAACAGTGGAAAATATTTTTTTTACAATATGTGTGTCTAGTTCAATTCCCTCTTTGTATGTATGTATGTATGTATGTATGTATGTATGTATGTATGTATGTATGTATGTATGTATGTATGTATGTATGTATGTATGTATGCATGCATCATATTTATGACTACCCAAGATTAATTGGTAATATAACGTAGCTAGTGAAAAATATTTTTTTTATATTCTTAACATTGAGCTGAAAATAATTTAATTCACGTTGGGATTATATATGCTTTCCTTTTTGTTTTATTTTATTTTCTTTCTTTTTTTCTGAATCATATTTTTCGATTTAAGCTAATTAATCATATTTTATTTTATTATATATTGATTTTTTGTACACATTATTATTATTATAAAAAATAATTTACAACCACTAATATTTTATTGACTTTTTTATGTTTAATTTGTGTTTGTAGTTTCAGCTTATCAGTCTATTGAAGCTACTATTTACGGTATGGTTTTTTAAATTTTGAGCTTACAAATGTGATTTTAATTGAATTTAATAATAGTTAGTTATAATTTGTAGGTGTTCTAATTATTAGAATGGATTAGTTGCATAAGTAAAATAATTATTTATATAATCTTAACACTTGTATTTTATTTGTTGACTTGTAGGGTTTTCTAATTTACCTATGGTATGTTGTGGTAAATATGGTTTCTTTTGTTATGAGTTGTGAAAAATTATTATAATGCCTGGGAATAATTAATGGATTATTTGTCAATTAAAATATAGGGTTTAAGACTTAGAAAGCTTCAATTTTGAAGATTTTATGTTGGGAATTTATTTTAAAATTGGTAAGAGAATATAAAAGTAATTAGTAAATGCAATAGTCATACAACTAACCATGCACTTTTTTTAAAAATAGATTGAAGGCATAGATAGATCGTAAATGGATGTCATCTAATCAGTGTCCAAGAGAATATATAGATAGGGTGACAGATTTTATTACATTTGCAATTGAGCACACAAAAGATCCTGACAAAATCTTGTGCTCTTACTTTTCTTGTTGTTTTGGAAAGCGGATTAGTCCACTTGATTTGCTACATCATTTAGTGTGTTATGGTATTGATCAAACATATATACGATGGACAAGGCATGGTGAGATGAACGATGCATGTAGTGATCAGGTACATACCACGAGTGGTGCTTCAGACAAATTTGATCAAAGCATGTTTGATGAAGATGATGGTCTTGAAGAAATGCTAAATGTGGTTGAAAGGGTGCTTCATAATTGCCTTAACGAATTTGAGAAGTTGAAAGGTGATGCAGAGAACTTGATTTATAATAACTAATATTGTTGTAATTCTTTTTGTGATAGCAACAAATGACACAGGAGGATCCTGCGTTGGTGAGCTATGTTGGTCGGGACGATTTGTTGAGTAGAGAGCTTGAAGTACCCAAGTGTGATGGTCGTGTTTGGGGTACTGGTTTTGCTATCACCCCATCAGCATACTTCGGATGTCAGAAGCTCCCCAATAGAAGTGACATTTCCCAACTGCGTGACGAGATGACTAGTTTCAACCATCAAATGCAATAACTTCAAGAACAAATAAGCTACAAGGAACAATGAGAAGAACAATTCTTAGAATAATTGTGTTTGATACAAGAACAAAATGCACTGTTAACAACGCAAATACAATAGTTGGTGCAGTATAGGCACACACAATATGTTCCCTTCTGTGATAGCCTAAGTGTCAGAGATAGTTGTACTTCCATGCCTAAAGTCTCTTTTCCTTTCGTAATTAATTTCTTCTTTACTTAACTTTATGTTACATTATAATCTAGCGAACTATAACATATTAACTCTATTTTATATAGGGTGAATTTCAATGCAAGTTATATGTCGATCAAGCTTCCAAGCATGTGGTTGTAGTGGGTGCCCCCTACAACACTGATAAGGACACACTATACAATTCACTGTTGCCCGACAATACACTCCGAGTGAGGGTTGACGTCTACACAAATGAAGACGCCCTCTTACCAATCATATCTCAAGATGAGCAAATAATGGTGAAAGATGTTGTAGGTGGCTATGTTGCTTGGCCAATAGGTCTTATCGAGCCATATGAAAAGGTCGTTCATTTACAATTCCTTGCACTTTTCATTCGTACTTCCATCTAAAACTATGATTTAATTTTCTGATTTTTGCAGGGTGGACAATCTAGAGAGAAACAAATCCAACCTTATGGTAAAGATCTCAAAGTGTTCGACAACACAACCTAAGTCAAAAGCATCGGTTAGCCAACAGAGCAAAAGAAAACCAACCTCATATCGTGATCAATTATTACCGATTACACCATAATTGATCGGTGTGGGAGGATTGGAAATACGTCTTGAAAGACATATCTACAATGTTGGTGATCTAGTTGATTATGTTACTACCGAGGTCGTGCACGACATATGTACTCATGATTCGGTTGGTGCTTCAGCTATCAACATCTGGATAAGGTACTTGACCATTATCGTTTATCATTGTTATTAATGTTTCTCATTCCTTTTCTTTTGTTTTTCATAACACTGTTTGTTTTATATCAGGCATTTGTACAATAAGATCTTAATGGATACAAACATGGTCCAATTCATATTTGCAACCCTTATCTTGTTGGCTACCATAGGGGTAAAGTAGATATAAATGCGCAATCTAATGATCTAAAAGATTACTTTAGAAAGAAAACGACACCAACTATGCTATTTTTAGTGCCATACAATGCGGGGTAAGTTATTAGTGGTACAATTTTTGTTTTTTATTTGTTTAACTTTTATCATACCATGATTGTTGAAACAAATTTTTTAAAATATTTTAGGCACCATTAGATATTGATAGTTATCAATCCAGCGGAACCTTCAGGCCCTCACATTTACTATGTGGATCCTTTAAAAAATGGTCTTCCATAAAACCGTGTTGATATGTTACTATTGTTCAATAGGTAAGCATACATGCGTATGTCTAAATACTTGCATATGTGATTGAATAACCAAAAGTAATCAATTTCTATTTTTTTTGTTAGCGCATTGATTATGTATCGGGCCTCTGTCTCCTTAAGCTATTTTAAAGCTGCTGACCCTCACCTTAGTTGTCCTTGAAGGAAGATACTGGTACTGATATATGAATTTACTCAAACTTTGTTAGTAAACAATTTTTATTCATAAACAGAGTTAAATATTGCATTATATTTTTGCAGTGCCCTTTCCAACCTAATGACAATGATTGTGGGTACTACATCATAAAATTTATGAAGGATGTAATTACGCATGAGCAGGCATTTATTCCTCAAAAAGTAAGTCATTTAGTTGCACTTCATATTGTGTTTTAATTAAATTTAATTAGTGCCAGATAATTACATTTTACTGATTTTAATTTGTGGCTGATTGTATATATGCGTAGTATTATGAAGATGAACGTTGTAACACTTTGACTGACCATCAGCTTAATGAAGTGATCGAGGAATGGTGTTAATATGTGTTTAGGCAAATCTCTGGGTAGCTATACTATTTAATCCATCACTAGCTACTAGCCTTTGTTGTGTTGTTTCTTGGCAATTGTTGTGTCATGCATGCATGTATTCAAGTTGAATTTGTTGTATAATTCATTCACGCACAATATATTGTATAATTATTTTATGTACTACTTTAACTAATTAATCATCTGTTTGTATCATTTTAAAGTTATCTATCATTGTTGTTTGCTTTTCTTCATTCTGCTGTATTGTGGATATAGATACAAAATGTTTATTAGACCATGCAATGTGCAATACAGTAATTATGGGAGATATGAACAAAAAATACCCAAAAAGAAAAGAGTTCTTGTAGTGCTTCTTTAAACAAGGGCCATAGGAAGTACCCAAAACAAAGAAAAAAGAAAAAGAAAAGGAAAAAAAGAAAAAAAAAGGGAGAACCCTCCTGTGGCGCTTGTATGAGCAAGGGCCACAGGAAGGACACCTCCGTCAGCAAGCGCCACAGGAGGTCTAGTCTCCTGTGGCTCTTGCTGACGCAAGCGCAACAAGAAACCCCCTCTTGTGGCACTTCCTCCAACAAGTGTCACAAGAGGGTATTTTTTTTAAAAAAAATTTAAATGTTGTGGCACTTCCAAGCGCCACAACTTCTTTTAGTGGCGTCTAGATATGTAACACTTCTCTAACGCCACAACTAATCAATTATAAACGCCACATCCTTGCTTTTTTGTAGTAGTGGGACATCATGGTTTGAGATCAATAATCAGAAGGAAGAGAAGCAATTGGAGAAACAAAGATATTTTCTTTAAAAAACTGTTTTGTATCCAGTGGTTTAATTTCCTTAGTTTTTCATATAATCATTGTTTTAAAGTTAAGTAATTATTTATTTTTTATTTGATAAGTTAAGTATTAAGGGTGTTAAATTGCTCATTTACAGAAATCTAAATCTTGAGATCTAATATTAGCAATGAGAAAAATAAATTTTAAATAAAAATGATTTATAATTATGATTTTGAAAATAGATTTTGTTATGCCGTTATGTATGGCTTATAACAAAATCATGATTTTAAGCTAAAAATTGATTTTAAGGGGTGTTTGGATTTTATTCGAAGAAAATTATGGCTTTGCCAGCAACAATTGATTCATGATAAAATCCAAACAGGCATTTATACATCTTTACTTTCCTTCTTAATTAGCTAGCTTCTAAAACCTTATTATCTTCCTTCTTCTCTTGAATATAATGTTCATAAAATGAATTATATTTTCCTACAATGAGTTAATCCCTTATTTGCATGATATATAAAATGTTATTTAAATTTCAATCTATTATAAATACTTAACATCATCAAAACATATCATCCAGACCCTTAGGTCTAACATCCCTTACTTATTTGCTATAAGTCAAACAACAACAAAATCACCGATATATAATGATGATGATTATCAGTCATAAATAATGGTTACAAATCGTTATATATGGGAGCGCTATATATGCTAAGTGAATATACATAATGGTTTTGAACCGTGATTTATTCAGTACCTATTATAACAATTAAAATATAACACTTGTCATATATTGTAGCTTAGTGAGGCCTTGATATATGTGATGATGTCAAGATAAATAATGGTCTCACCTAAACAACTGTTATCTATACAATAATGCTTGTATAGTAAATTACGGTCTCAAGTAAACAATCATTATTATACATTATGTAACATACATAACGACGCTTTCACACAAACTATTATCTATAGTATAGACATCACTACAAAAGAAAACATGCTATTACGAACAAAATTACCATGTGAATTTTTTCTGTTGGTAATTACCGATGGAATTCTTTTTTCAGAAATTAAATATTGAATTGAAAAAATTCCATCGATAATTATTAACGGATTACCAACGGAAGAATTTCTCACAAAAATTACAAAGGGAATTCCGTTCGTAATCCATAGGTAAAAATTACAATTTATTATTATTATAATATTTTAATTTATATAATATAATAGAAAAATAAAATATAAAAATAAAATTAGATATAATAAAAAAATATCAATATAAACATAAATACTTAAATATCAAAAAAGTAATATTTAATATAATATATTAAATATATATTATATGACTAATAAATATTTAAATAAAATAAGAAAATAAAAAATTTAAATAATATATTATAAAATGTGAAATATATATATAATATTATATATATATATATATATATTTATATTTATATTATATTTATTTTTTAATTGATATGTATTGTATTGTATTACATTACATTATATTATATTATATTATATTATATTATGTGAATAAATAACGCAAGGTCAAAGCAGCTCAATTAGTGAAGGCATCAGAATACGCGTAAGATGTTGAAGGTTCGATTTCTCCCTTTTTTATGTATATTTATAGTATTCATGTGCATATACATTAACACGAAAAGTTTCAAACCAATATGTAATATATGCATGATATTGAATTTCTGCTTTGCTTGTTGGACTTGATTGTATAATAGAACAAAACTTCACACATCAAGTATAGCCATGCAATTTGGAATGGATTAAGACATTCCTTCCTTTGTGGTTAGAGTCAATGGAACCCCCTGCCATAAAGAGCAGTATAGGGTATGCAAGCTTCGAGCAAGACTTGATAAAGAATGAGGGATATGATGTGACTATAGAACGCCATATGCTATGGCGCATGCCTTGCCACTTCCCATAGCATATGGCGTTCTATAGTAATATTTGATTCCTCCTTTTCTATAAAGTCCTGCTCAAAATTTGCATATTGCTTACTACCCTTTTGTGGAAAGGAATTCCATTGAGCATAGCCCTAAAACTAAGAATGTCTTAATCCATCCTAAATTACAAGGCTATACTTGATGTGTGAAGTACTATTATACTATACAGTCAATTCCAACAAGATAAGCAAAAGCAACAACTCTATCTCATCCGTATATGATAAGGCTCTATCTCTTGATCCAAAGGATCATCAAATGGTACACAAAATGACTTTTTCTGCATAAAATATTTTGATGTTACCTCCAAAGAATCTAGCATATAGCCGATGTGTAAACACTACTACAAATTCATGAATAGTTGATGTTCCATACTTAACGGTATTAATGAAACAGTGAAATATAATGAGGTGGAGTTACAGGAATCACATAGATAACAATTTAGTTTTTTTTTTGGGAAAAAACTTGTATCGTTTACTTGACTGTTGTTTGTGAAGAACCATAAAATATTGTTCACATTTATTTGACATTTGTTTGTAAATAATAGTAAACTATCATATATTTCACAATTGTTTAATAGTAAACAAGAAGTATAGTCTTTAAAAATCCCCTACCTGACCTATTTTCGTTCAACATTTGAAAGTTAATGTTACAAGGAGCTCAATCCCAACACATCTACTGACTTGATTTCAGCTTCTCCACTACCATTTTCTCTCTTTTATTCGTTCCTTAGGGCTTTAAGTCCTTTCTCCTGAGTCGCTGTCCTTCATCCTTCATCGTTTAAGTGTTCATGGATTTTGTCAATTCTTAGAGTTATTCTGGCTTTGTGTGTTCTACTAGTGGCTTCTGGGCTTGTTTTGTCAAACCTTTATCTTATTTTCACCTTTTTAAGAATATTTGCAAAAAACGATAAGCAGTTTGGTAGGCAACATAGGAATAGCATGAATATACTGATAATATGTTCATGATTGCAAAAATTCCCTATAGGGATTGTACATGATAGTTTCAATTGATGTCATCATACTAGGCTACTAGGGTATATAAACTCATTTTAGTGAAACAGAGACATCTTCCTATCTTCGTTCTACCACTGCAACCCTCTCATATAGTTCTCTTCTCTTATCTCTGCATACCTTTTGTATTCACTTGTCTAAATTGTTGGTAGGGGATAGTGAGATTCAAGAGCATCTTAATAGGAAAACAGTTACCTTAATGAATGCAAGATATATGCTATGTGTATGATATGTTAGCTTTAAGTAGATGCATGCCCCATAATGAACTTTCTACATGCTTAATATTTCATGTAACAAACTATAGTCGTAGTAAAAATAGAAATAGAGCTTCATTTATTCATATATGCTCTACACAATCAAGTAAAGCAATCACATACAATACTACACGAGCAAATATATCAAATATATGCAAGTGAGGTAAGTCCCCTACCTTGTATCCCTATTGCTAAATCAAAATAGTTCCTTGATCTATGTGCAAACAGCATGGGCCCCAACTTTGATCCTAAAATTCTAAATGTACAATTTAGAAACTTCCGTAGTGTTTCTAGTGGTTATATGAGTTTATATTGAAAAATTACCAAAATGCCTTTGGGGACCCGCCTGGCCCAACCTCGCCGTATCCGGTCCGACTACACTTTTCTTGAAATTTAGACTAGGGCTATTCTAACATATTTTCACCCAAGTAATCTATTTCCAGACTCAAAATTATAATATTTACTACCAAAAGGCAGATACGTCGTTGACAGCCACGCTTTCCGAGTCTAAGGGGTGTTTACATAATTATGCTTTTTCGGGCTTTTTCCGAAAATGTGATCAACTGTAACCCCACTTAATTTTACCTCCTGAACTCAATGGAATAATCAAATAATTGAAAATCTAACTCTAAGTCCCCTAACTAGAGCTGGCCAAAATCCTCAAGTTCCTTAGGAAAAATTGGGGTTTTCGAAATCCAACTTCGCAGACGTGTTTATTTCTACTCGTAACCACTTTATTAACTATTTAATTAGGTTATAACTACCATTTAGACCAAATTTCAGAAGCATAACCCTTATACCATTGCATTTCCAAAATTGAAGACCAAAGACAATTCAGTGAGATTTTACTGATTAAATTGTCCACAGTAGCCAGAACAAACAATATTCGAAGGTTTGGGAGTTACCTTTCGCTTCCTTCTGGTTCTCCCTTATGTGACTAAACCCTAGGCCTTCTCAACAAGAAATTGGAGATTCACAAACCTTGAAATACATGAAGGAAAAGCTTAGGATCGGAGTTATACACGTTAGGAGCTAAATCGTCGGAGAACTCAACTTACCTTGTGAGTTCTCTTCTCCTTCTCTCTCTGGAATTTCTCAAACTTTCTCCCTTTATTTTTCTTAAAATGACATCAATTTGGAGGCTAGAGGAAGGAAAGATGACTTTATATCATGCTTATGTCATATTACAATATGTTGATGTAATAATTTCTAATTTTCCATTTTCAGATATTCTGCCCAAACTTTGAAAAATCATAACAAAATTTGTAGACATTGAATTGGAGTGATTCCAAAAGCTATAGAACCATCATTGAGTCTAGTTTCAAGGAAAAATATATTCTCTAGCTAATTCGAAGCTAAAAATTCTCAGAATTAAATTCTTTAGATGCTGTTCCAGAAAATTTTCAGTTTTTTTGGGCTAACTTCAAAAATTCATAACTCTTTGTATATAGCTTAAAAGGATTCATATAAATTTAAATGGAGGATGTCTACTTTCATCCTTTAAAATTTCATAATTTTTGCTTATCATTTGTTCATCCAATACCATATGGCAAACTCACTGCCTCGCAGGCGATTTCACTAGAAGCATTATCACCTTCTCCAAAATTCTCTATTTTACTTTCTTTAATACCCCAAATATATAAGAAATATTAGGAAATAGATTTGGGGAACCTACTAAACTGGGGCATAGCAGTCCCTTAATTTAGGTTTATTCCCAAGTCTCCAATCCTAAACTTTTGTATATTACATTTCTCCCCTTGTTTAAAAAATTTCATCCTTGAAATTTGCTATACATACATAGCCATAAATTTCGGGGAACGTTTTCACATATCTTTTTTTGTTTCCCATTATGTGTATGAATTGCATATTAGCCTCCACACGTTCAACCTTTAACTATTCATATATACTCTTGTTTGGTATACATACACACAGTTCATTACTGCATAAAATGTTTGTCTGGTCTTACTACCCAAGGACATTGCCCCATGCAAACAAACATATCGGACTTTATCGCCTTTGTTCTCTACTTTGTACTCATGGGCCACCTAACCCATTATTGTACTAATCGTCTATCGGGACACTCAGTTCATTATACTAGGCCTCGTTGCCTTGTCAAGATACTACTCGAGGTATTTAGCCTTGTGGTTTATGTCATCCTATTCTCACAACACTGAGTGTTCCAGCCTTACCAACATGTACAAATATGTGCATTGGGACATACTGACAATATATCTGTCTGTATTCATGCCTACAAATTCGGTGTTCAGGACCAAATGACTATTTGACCCTTTCTATCCGTACTGTGCATACTATTTACTTGTTGTATCTTGTGCACTATTCAGGATCAAATAACTACTTGATCCCTACTGGTGTGCTTTCTTCCGGACTGTTTCACATTCTGTTTTCAAATCAAAATCAACTATTACCAGCTCTTACAATATGAGTAGGGTAATTGATTCTGTGAGGCTATAGCTTTTGAGATGCTCATGCCTCTACTCAACCCTGTTGCATCATAACACATCTCAATCCATGCCTACTTGCATTTATGTAGACTATAAAGGTCGACTGTGGATCTGGGATTATTAAAACCGGTGCTATTAAGAGGTATTCCCAATTCCAGTTCACATGTGTCACCACAAACTATAAAGGTTGTGTGACTGTTGACTATACAGGTCAACACACTGTACACTACTCTAGATGTAATATTGTACACCATATTTGATGTAATACTATACACCATACTAGACGTAATATTGTACACTACTTTGGATGTAATACTATATACCACATTGGACGTAATACTATACACTACTCTAGATGTAATACTATAAACCACACTGGATGTAATACGATTCATCATACATACTATAACACTGTTGACCGTTAACGCCATATTGTGTTTTAGGAAGATCAACACTGGTGTGAACATCAACCTCTCCTGTAAGTTTCATAATTGCACCTAGATTCACTGTACTTCGGCTGCCCAGTCTAATGCTTCATACTATTAAATACAATATAGGTAAGGCTACACTGTCTGCCTACCCTTATCTTACTACCTCAGTTAGATCCTACTTGGCCTTTATAGTAGCCCACAATCTTCCATAGAAAATAGATAGATAAATATGCCATGTACCATATAATGTAAAATGAAAATCCATATTATACTGTGTATATATCATACCATGTATATATACAATGCTTAGGGCCAATTGTTTGGTTGAAACCCCTACGTGTACCTCAGTCGAGTCTCTGACTACAGCTAGGTAATACCAGTACACCTCAGCTAAGTCCCAGAGCACAGCTAGGTAATGTGCCCCAGGCACTATTATGTATCATAGCTGGGTCCTTACTAAGCCGAATGGTACATATACTCTTTGCACCGGATGGTATATATACTCTTCTCGCACCATAGCTAGATAGTGTGTGCTTATTATTCATATCACAGCTCATGGCAAACATACAACATATATACTACCACATAGTGTATGAGAGATCGAGTTACTATACTGGCCTTTCATAGATAACCTTCCTGATGATCATTGAACATTATTTGTTGTTCTATTATCTTGCCTTGTGTTTGCCATATTAAGTTAGGTATAACTTCTTGACCTTGCCCAGCATCTAAACCTCTTAGCCTACCATCTTTATGTTTCACTATATGAAACATGAAAGAGGTAAATATCATATTATCACAAGGGCATTTATGTCATTTTACAAGTATTGGTTACATAGGTACTCCTAAAATAACTTATTACAGGCATTTATAGTTGTCAGAGAAATCCTGCAACAACCTGCAGCATTTGAACTACTGTATGATATGTGCGTGCCTTTTTTCATAACATGACATACATATGCAACAACTTCCTAGGGGGTCACCCATCATGGAATTTTCCTGGGTTGAGCAAGCTTAACTTTTGTGTACTCATGCTAAAACATAAATACCGGTTGTATCTGTTCCTATTCACTGGTACCCTAAGACTGCCTTATCTCGAGAGTCATGCCTACTATCGTTGGGCAACTAAACACTGTTTATGGACTTCATATTAGTGCCGATACATGTACTTGAATACGTACCCTGATATGTTCCTTGATGTCTACAAAGTTGTCTGTTCGACTCTGCTCTACAATCTCATTCTTCTTCTAGGACAAAATACTATATCTGGAAAGAAGTGTAGTGTTTTGTGGATCCTTATGTCATCTAAAATCCTCGAATTAACTTATCCTTAACCATCAGCCACTGGGGTCAGTTTATCCGTGTATACTATATACTGGGCCACTGGGGTGTCGTACTTATGGACATCCCGTAGGTATATGCTCCAGACATCCTCCCATAATTATCGATCTATTTGTAAACCAGGTATCACGTATACTGCTCTAACTTTCGGATCAATAACAAAACATGAATCTGTCTCTATCTTGTCTGTTTGTGGCTTATCTACTTGTCACTTTACTACCTGGAACCATAGCTAGTTGTTGTTCAGCCAACTGGTGATTTTGTTTTAAGATGAGGCTCCATACTTTAGCCTTACTCATACCCGTTCCCTCAATGTTCATGCCATCCTTAAACCATCCTCTCTCTGGTGTGGTAACATGTACTGCCTTTTAGGTATTCCACTGTTTCCCCGAGGCGTGTTTGTTCCTTTCAGGGGCTTCTGAACTAGCCGAACTAATTTACTTCGCTATTCTTATCACTATATAATCAAGCATATCAGTATACTATCCTGTTGCTAAAACCACTACATTCACTCTGAGCAGACAATTCTGTGGCCAGAACCCTTGCTCTTCTAGAGCCGCTTTGGGCTCTAATACTAAAATGTCATACACTTATCTTATTTTCTCATCTTTCAAAGTATTTGCAAAAATGATATGTAGTTTGGTGAGAAACATAGGAATAGCATGAATATCTGATAATATGTCTATGACTACAGAAATTTCCCATAAGGATTGTACATGATAATTACAATTGATATCGCCATATTGGGCTACCAGGGTATCTAAACTTGTTCTAGTGAAACAAAGACATCTTCCTATCATCGTTCTACCACTACAACCTTCTTGTGTAGTTCTCTTCTCTGATCTTTGCATACCTTCTGTATTCACTTGTCTAAATTGTTGGTAGGGGAGGGTGAGATTCAAGAGAATCTCAGTAGGAAAATAGTTACCTTAATGCATGCAAGATATATGCTATATGCATGACATGTTAGCTTTAACTAAATGCATGCCCAAATGAACTTTTTGCATGCTCAATGTTTCATGTACAAACTATAGCCATAGTATAAATAGAAACATAGCTTCATTCTATCTCTTTCATGTGCAGGCTAACAAACCATGCAACACATCTATCTTTCTATTTTTAAAATAAATCTCATATAGTTTCAACATTCGCATTCATCATAAGGACATTCAATAATTAGTGTACAACATAAACAACTACCATATAAGACTATACAGCTAAGGGTCTCTACACCCATCCTTGGGTTGCTGCCCGACACAATTATAAATACATTTGCCAGCCTAAGGACATACTAGTTCACTTAGTCTTAGGGCCTTAGGACACACAAGTCCACTACAACATAACAGGCTTGTAGGATCTTACAGCCAGGGACACTGCTAAATGCAACCTCACACACCGGGTCATATTGCCTAGGGAATCCCCCTATGCTTGCAAGCACTTCGGGACTTACCGCCTCGACCCTCCTCTTGACACCATTTTAAATACATAACATTATGCCGGCTTAAGGACATACAAGTCCCCCAGATCTTATGGCCTTAAAACATTCAGTTTATCATCTTTGCAAATACATATCGACACTAGCAACCTCACAGCATACAACAAACAAGGTATTCTAAATTTATTCTAGGCTCTACCTCTTGCTACTCAAACCATTCATATAGCTATGTAATGTTCATAAAGTATGTTAAACAAACCATCTCATAACTTAACAATTACCAGCCTAAGGGCACACTGCCCTTAGGTCTTAGGGCGCTTCATAACAAAACACTGCCTGCCTAGTGACATACTGTTAGGATCAGTAGGCACAGCCAAAGAATTTTAAAAAACTTTTCGCTAATTCAAATCGAGGATTTATTAACAGTGTTTAAACTGAGTTGGAAGGATTTGTACCTTTTTCAATTTAGGGTTTTCGATCTCTAGGAGCCAACAAGTCAGGTCCGCTCCCTATACCGGTATCCACGCAAATGCTCTCCAACACGGACTGCGTACTAGTGTCTCTAATGTCTCCTAGGGTTTCCCTTGCGGCTCAGAATTCTCATACGTGTATGAGTATATCCTCTCTATCAAGTTTATAACCTATGAGGGCTATATTTATATTTCAAAATTAATCTTCATTAATTTCAAAATTTAACCCGTTTATTTAATCCAAATAAAGAGCCATTAGATTTAAGTTATCTTCATAAATTAAATCTGAGATACTATATCTCTATCATGTTAGTTACTGAATTTAATACATCTTAATAGATTAAATTTAAAACTAACATAATATAATAATATCATATAATACACACACACACACATATATATATATAAGATATGTATTTCAATAATATATATCTATATAATATTATTAACGAATTTTATATTATCTATATAAATATAAAATTCGTCCACCCTAAATTAGAGATTGTCTCGTGTTGGGCCATTCTTGTGTGTAACCCTGTAGGCCTATATGAAGTTGGCAATGGGCCAATAAATGTACTAACCCATAACATTTGGAACATGTTTGACTAATCAAAATTTCACCACAACCAGACTACCTCACAGAAACTTCAATCCAGCAATCACAGTTTTGCAATTCCACTATCAAACATGTCTAATATCATCACTGATACTCATAGATCACCATTTCTATGATTAAAACAACATATTGCCCTAAATGATAGCTTGGACGAAATAATAGGGAACCCAAGAAATGCACAAAGCTCAACAAAACCGTAAATCAATCGGTTAAAAATGAAGCTTAGACGTACCTCTACTGGATTCTACAACCGGTTTTTAATTTTGGTAGTACCTCCCCTAAGTAGATGGTTTTAAACACTTCTGATCAAGAATCCAAAACCACAGAAAGAAGACTCCGAAAGCTGGAAACGCCAAATCGAGGTTAAACCAGCTCTGGAACTCAGAAATTTCTACTATCCTTCTTTCTCTTTGCTCTTCCATTTTCCAATTATTTTTTCCCTCTATTTCAGGTGTTGGTTGAAAATAAGGAGGAGAGATGGAGCTTTGGATAATTATCATCATTTAACACAAAAAACTTAGCCCATAAGTATGCCAAGTGTCACATTCTTATGGCTCATTGAAAAGCATGTGGTTATTTAATCAAATATGGTTGGTTTACTTGGGTTAAACTTTCTTGCTCCCTACTTCAGCCAACATTTATCCCAATTAAAGGAAAACAAATTAATGGTTGCTTGCTTTATTGGTCAAATGACCATTTTGCCCTTACATTTATTTCCATTTTCGCACTAGCTGGAAAACTGGACAAAATTTTCATTAAACTTTGAAAATTCATATCTTTGTTTATAGATATTTAATTAGTGTGATTCTAAATGCTTTGTGACTCTTATTAAGTCTATTTTCAAGTAAAATATAGCCTTTAGCCAACTATTTTCAAAAATGTCACACAAGAAGACTGCTACACAGGGAAACTCACTAGCAGCAAATTCAAATGTTTACAATTTATGTTATAAATGTACTCATGTTGTGTGTGACCGCCAATTGCCTTGTTTTATCATTTTATATCATAAATGCCACAAAGATATATGGATTATTAGAGAATATCATTATGCCCTCTGGGATACTTGCTTAACTGGGGCTTAGCAGTCTACTGAATTCAAGCTTATTCTCTATCCTCTAGTCCCAAAATTTTGGGATATTATAGTGTGTGCACTAGATTTCAAAGGAAGTTGGGACAAATTCCTTCCACTGGCAGAATTTTCCTATAACAACAGTTATGACTCAAGTATTCAAATGGCTCCATATGAGGCACTGTACAAAAGGAAATGTCAATCGCTCTTATGCTGGATGAAATTGCATGTCTGAGAGGCGCTTACTTGGGCCTGACATAGTTGATCAGAAAACTAAGCAAATCAAGTTAATTAAGCAAATATTGTGGATTGCTCAAAGCTGATGGAAGAGAATCCCATTTATCAAAGTTGTCTGGAAGGGGTTATCTCTCAGACAGGCCATGTGGGAAACAGAAAAAGATATGAGAAAGCATTACCCAAAGTTTATGGCTATGTATGTATAGAAATTTTGGTGATGAAATTTATTTAAGAGGGGGAGAACTATGTTTTGTGCAATACGTATAACTCAAATCAATTCCATAAATCACCAAGTGTGACTCACAACTATCTAGATCAACATGCTTCATAACACCACACTTTACACAAGGGCAATTGATCATACCATGTATGTAGCACTATTACATACTGCAAACCTTATGAAATCGCCCACCCCATCCTAGCACTCCTTTGATAGATGATTAGTAGACATCCATGCTTTAGTTGCACTCTCCAACTAGAGCATATCCTGTATGTAGAGGAAAATGTGATAACAACTTAACAAAATCACTAAAAAAACATATTTCTAGAAACTTTACTCAAATCAATACTAACAAATAAACAACTTTAATGATAGCATGTACTTAAAATCAGCGGCAAAACAATATACATATACAAAATCACTCAAAAAATAATGTTTAAATACTCTTTGCCCAAATTGATACTAACAAATACAACTTTAATAACACTAAACTCTTAAAATCAGTGGGAAAACCCTATGTACATACAAAATCACTCATAAAACAATCTTTACATACTCTTTACTCAAATAAATACTAATAAACAACAACTTTCATAACAACAAACACTTAAAATCTATAGCAAAACCCTATGCACATACAAAATCACTAAAAAAATTCTTTACATCCTCGCTACTCAAATCAATATCCACAAAATGCATCAACAAAACCAATTCAAACAAAGATGAAACAGAACTCAACTTTAGGAAGTAGAGACGAGCTCAAAAAATGATCCCACAAACTCCAGAAGAAAAAACATGTAATATCCCGAATTTTGGGATTAGAGGTTCGGGAATAAGGCTAAATTAAGTGGACTACTAAGCCCCGATTTATCAGGTGATCTAACTCTATTTCCTAATATTTCTTATATCTTTGGGGTATTAAAGAATGCAAAATAGAGAATTTTGGAGAAGGTGATAATGCTTCCAGTGAAATCGCCTCCAAGGCAGTAAGTTTGCCATGTGGTTTTAGATGAACAAATGATGGTAAAAAAGTATGAAATTTTATAGGATAAGAGTATACATCATAATCTTTAAATTGATAGGTCATATTAATTTTTTGAAGCTATATACAAAGAATTATGATTTTTTGAAATTAGCCCAAAAAATTGGAAAGTTTATGGAATAGCATCTACAAAATTTAATTCTGGGAATTTTTAGTTTTGAATTGGCTAGAGAAAATATTTTTCCTTTAAAATAGACTACATGAGGGCTCTATAGCCTTTAGAATCACTTCAATTCAATGTTTACAAGTTTAGTTATGATTTTTTAAAGTTTGGGCATAAAATCTGCCAGGAAATCCGAAAATGGGAAATTAAAAATTATGGCATCAGCATATTGTAATATGACATAAGCATGATATAAAGTCATCTTTCCTTCCTCTAGCCTCCAAAATGATTCCATTTTAAGAAAAATAGAGGGAGAAAGTTTAAGAAATTTGAGAGAGAGAAGGAGAAGAGAACTCTCAAGGTAAGCCAATTTCTCTGACGATTTAGCTCCTAACGCGTACAACTCCGCTCCTAAGCTTCTCCTTCATGTATTTTAAGGTTTGTGCAGCTCTAATTTCTTGTTGAGAAGGCCTAGGATTCGGTCACACAAGGGAGAGCCAGAAGAACGTGAAAGGTAACTCTCAGACCTTTGAATATTTCTTGTTCTGGCTGCTGTGGCCAATTTAATCGGTGAAATTTCACCAGATTGTCTTTGGTTTTAAATTTTGGAAATGAAATGGCATAAGGTTATGATTCTGAAATTTGGTCTAAATGGTAGTTATAACCTAATTAAATAGTTAATAAAGTTGTTAGGAGTAGAAAGAAACACTACGTCTGCGGGGTCGGATTTCAAAAACCCTAAATTTTCCGGGGAACTTGAGGATTTCAGCTAGCTCTAGTTAGCAGGATTAGAGTTAGATTTTCAATGATTTGATGATTCCAAAGTTAGACTCTTGAAAAATCATATTACGAAAACGCCCCTAAGACCCGGAAAGCATGGCTGCCAAGGGCATATTGGTCTATTGGTAGTGAATTTGAAAATTTTGAGTCCAGAAATGGATTTCTTAGGTGAAAATACATCAAATAGCCCTAGTCAAAATTTTAGAAAAAGTATGGTTGGACTGATACAGCGAGGCCGGGCTGGGCCGAGTCCCTGGGGCATTTTGGTAATTTTTCAATATAGACTCATATAACCACTAACAATACTATGGAAGTGTCTAAATTGTACATTTAGAGTTTTAGGATCGAATTTGGAGCCTAAGCTATTTGTACGTAGATCGAGGAATTATTTATGTTTAGCAAAAGGGATACAAGGTAGGGGACTTACCTTACTTGCATGTATTTGATATCTCTACTTGTGCAGTATTGTATTCGATTATTTTACTTGACTGTGTAGAGCATATTTGAGTTTCCCTAAGGTGTAGATGATTCTATACGATGTACAAATTTCAAGAATAAAATTTATTGAATGCCAGGAGAATTATAATATCCTGAATTTTTGGAACTAGAAGCTAGAGAATAAGCTTGAATTCAGTAGATGCTAAGGCCCGGTTAAGTAAGTGTTCCAAGAGGGCATAATGATATCCCTAATATTCTGTATATCTTTATGGCATATAAGGGAATAAATTGATAAAACAAGGGAATTGGTGGTTGTAATACCCCGAATTTTGAGACTCGAGGCTAGAGAATAAGCCTGAAATTAGTGGATTGCTAAGCCCCGGTTTAGCAAGATCCCAAATTGTGATTAAGGGTTAATGACTCCAAAAGTGGATGTGGTTAGTGATAAATAACCCTTTTGGAGAATATGAAGTGATTTGACCCTCGAATGTGATTCGTGTGTGGTTTGAGCAACGCTGAAACCCTGTATTTGAGTTCAATTGTGGATTAACATCCAAATTGACTTAGAATAGAGGGAAGAATTGAATGGGGTATTGTGTTAGAAATGGTGTCATAGTGTGTTTTGATGTCATTGAAATTGGTTTGGAACTTTGGAATGGAAATGTTGCAATGTTAGGTTTTGAAATGTGAATTGTGTTGACATGTTGAGATTGTTGTGAAAACATGTCAATGAGATGTGAATTTGATTGATTTGGTATTTCCAATGGATTCCTTGTGAAAATTTATGTGGGAATGATGTTTGGTATGAAAATGGAACCATTGGAAGCAAAGATGCAAAATCTGAAATTCTGTCTAGTGAAACTCTATTCTGGGCAGTCTTCTCGTGTGGATGTTTTTACTGGGAAAATGAAGTCATAAAATTATGAAAATTTCCAGTCTTAAAGTTCACATCCCAATCTTCAAAATGGACATATAATTTGTGTCATTTCGTTTTGGGAACTGGGAGATATGACTGTCCAAAGTTTGAGGTCGAAAATGGACTCTGTTTTGGGACAGTGATGAAATTTGTGCAATTCTGGAATTGTGTGGTGATTTCTAGTAATGGAAAATATTTTTCTAGTAAATAGGACTTAAATAAATTTCATTTGGCTTTGGAATCACCTCATTTTGATTTTTGTAGAATTAGTTATGAGTTTTCAAAATTTGGGCAGAAAATCTGCCAGAAAATCCGAAAATGGGAATTATGACATCATCTCAATAAAAGATGACATCAGCATAGGATATGTTATTAAACGGTTTTTTTCCTTCTTCCTCCTCATTTCTGACGCTGAGAACAGCTGAAATAGAGAGAGAGCATATGGGATCTTTAGAGAGAGAAAGAGGAAGAAATCTCGTAAGGTAAGCCGATTTCTCTGACGATCTAGCTCCTAACGCGTATAACTCCGATCCTAAGCTACTCCTTTGTATTCTTTAAGGTTTGGAAGCTCTTCCTTTGGTGTTAAAACAGCTAGGGTTTCAGCCAAGATAAGGAAAAGCTAGTGGGAGCTTGAGGTAACTTCCAAACTCTTGTGTATTGACTATTCTGGCTGTTGTGGACAATTCAATCGGTGAAATTTCGCCGGATTGTCATTGGTTTCAAAAATGGAAAATGGGTGTGTGGGGCTGTTATGCTGCCCAAATTGGTACTAAATGGTAGTTGTAACCTAATGGAATAGTCAATAAAGTGGTTAGGAGTAGAAAGGAACGCGTTTACGAAGCCGAAACCGAAAAACCCCAATTTTTCCCGGGGAATTGAGAATTTCGGCCAAGCCTGGTTTGGAGGGGTTAGAGATGGATTTTCAATGATTTAATGATTCCATTGAGTTCAGGAACGAAAATTAGGTGGGGTTACAGTTGGTCACTTTTTCGGAAAAGGCCGAAAAAGCATAATTACGAAAACGCCCTTGAAACCCTTAAAGTGGGGCTGCCAAGGGTAAATTTTCTAAATTGAAATTGAATTTGATAATTCCGAGTCCGGAAATGGATTCCTTGGGCGAAAATATGTCAGAATAGCCCATGTTAAAATTTCAAGAAAAGTACAGTCGGCCGGGTACGGCGGGGCTGGCCCGGGTCCCCAGGGGTATTTTAGTAAATTTGCAATATAGCCTCATATAACCCCCAGAAACACTATGGAAGTGTCTAAATGGTACATTTGACATTGTAGGATCGAATGTGAAGCCCCGAGTTGCTGGCACGCAAATCGAGGAGAAAAGACTAGAGGTAGGGGACTTGCCTTACTTGCATGTATTTGATATCTTTGCTTGTGTAGTGATGTATGTGATTGCTTTACTTGATTGTGTAGAGCATATTTGAATAAATGAAGCTCTGTTTCTGTTTTATTGTGGCCATAGTTTTGTTACATGAAATATTGAGCATGTAGAAATGTCATTATAGAGCATGCATCTAGATAAAGCTAACATGTCATACACATAGCATCTATCATGCATGCATTATGGTATCTGTTTCCTACTGAGATTCTCTCGAATCTCACACTCCCCTACCAACAATTTAGATAGGGCAAGTGGCTCGTGGAGGGAGCGGCTAGGACTCCTCCGAGATGAGATTGTGTAATCCCCATTTTAAGAATTGTAATGGGCAATTGTACCCTATGTATCTTTAGTGAAGGTATGTACCCGAGATTGTCGGGATGATTAAGTTGTGCACTTTGATATTTATATGAATGTGATTTATCTTCGCGTAGTAATTGTATTCGAAATGTGAATATGAGACCAAGTTTATAAATGTTTTCAAAAAGTATTCGTCAAAACCCCGTCATGTGATGGGTTAGTAAATGTTATTTGATTATTATTGGTCTCTATTTCATTTTAATCACGTATTTCGGATATAATTACTGAGGGGGTTACAGTGGTCACACACAACATGAGTACATTTAGAACATAAATTGTAAATATTTGAATTTGGTGCCAGTGAGTTTCCCTATGTAGCAATCTTCTTGTGTGACATTTTTTAATAGGAAAATGATGTTCATTGCCTATGATAGTTTTCAATATGAAAATAGACTTATCAAGCTTTAATTTGATAGGTCATATAGATCTTTTGGAGCTATATACAAAGAGTTATGATTTTTTGAAGTTAGACCAGTGAAATTGGCCAGCTTCTGTGACAGCATCCAAAAATGGAACTTTTGGGAATTATGAGCTTTAAGTTAGCTGAAGGCTATATTTTTACTTGAAAATAGACTTAATAAGGGTCACATAGCCTTTATAATCACACTAATTGAATATCTATAAATAAAAATATGAATTTTCAAAGTTTTTATGAAAATTCTATCCAGTTTTCCAGCTAGTACGAACATGGAAATAAGTGTAAGGGCAAAATGTTCATTTGACCAATAAAGCATACAGCCTTTTATTTTTTCCTTTAATTGAGATAAATGTTGGCTATAGTATGGAGCAAGAAATTTTAACCCAAGTAAACCAACCATATTTGATTAAATAAGCACTTGTTTCTCAAGGAGCCATAAGAATGTGACACTTGGCACCTTGTAGGCTAAGTATTTTGTGTTAAATGATGATAATTATCTAGGGCTCCCTCTCTCCTCCTCATTTTCATCTAGCACTTGAAATAGAAGGAAAAAATACTTGGAAAATGGAAGACGAAAGATAAAGAAGGAATAGTGGAAATTTCTGAGTGTCAGAGCTGGTTTCACCCCTGGTTCGGCGTTTCTAGCTTTTGGAGTCTTTTCCAATGTTAGTCTTCTCGACAAGAGCTTTCTTTCTTTAGTTTTGGATTCTTGTTTAGAAGTGCTTAGAGCCATCTACATAGGGGAGGTGCTGCCAAAATAAAGAACCAGTTGTAGAATTGAGTAAAGGTACCTATAAGCTTCAGCTTGAACTTATTGATTTAAGGTTTTGTTCAGCTTTAAGCATTTCTTAGGCTGCCCTATTATTTCATCCAAGCTATGATTTAGGGCTATATGTTGTTTTAATCATGAAAATGATGATATGTAAGGATTAGTGATGACATTAGACATGTCTGATAGTGGAATTGCAAAACTGTTGATTGCTGGATTGAAGTTTTATGAGGCAGTCTATTTGTGGTGAAATTTTGATTAGTCAAACCTGTTCCAAAAGTTATGAAAATTCATAAGATTAAAGTAGACATCATTGGCTTTAATTTGATAGGTATTATAAGAATTTTTACTGGTGGATTGAAAGTTATGGATTTTTAAAATTGTGCCATTTTTCTGGACTTGATTCTGGAATAGTGTAGGAAGTTATGTGATTATGTAATTTTGTGGTTATAGATGGTGGTGGTTCATATTTTTCCTGTATAAAGAACTTAAAGAGCTTTCCATAGAACTTTAAACTACTCCATTACGATTTTTGTGGATTTAGTTACAATATTTGGAAGTTAAGCTAATAACAGGGGATTTATTAGTCGTGGCTAGAAGAATTGCTTGGCCATGGCCTAAAAGCTTTGAACCTAGTTTTGGCTGTGGCCAAAAAGTTTTTGACCTCTCTTGGCCGTGGCAAAAGGATTTTTTGCCGGGGCCAAGACCCCAACTTGCAAAATTTCATATTTTTCTGAGAAACATCGAATTGTTAAGCCTCTCTAACTTCTTAGACACTAATATACACTTCCAATGACATTGTATCATATCTCTAATGATGTGATTGGATATCTAGGGCCATGAGAGGTCAACGAAGAAAAAAATGGAAGAATTTCCAAGAAGCTACATTGGTTGGAAGAAAAGGTACAGGAAGAGGACTTGAAGACAAGAGGTAGGGAACTTTCCTAACTTGCATAACTTGATATATGTACTTGTGTATTGAAGTATTAATTGCCTTGATGAATTATATGAAGCATATGTGATTGAGTAAAGCTCTGTTTGTACTTATGCTATGGCCATGAGCATATTGTAAAGCATTGAGAATACATGTCATTATTTGGCATGGTTTATGTAAGTAAGCATGCCAGGTATAAAGCATTTCTTGCATGCATTTGTTAGCACTATTCGCTTCTGGGATTCTCTTGAATCCCACTCCAACTACCCAACCATATAGATATGTGAACATGATAGAGGAGCACATAAAGATATGTAAGAAAGAAGGGCGATATTGAAGAATTATATGTGATAGTTTGTTATGTATAAATTATTGCATGTTTTCATTATTGTATAAACATGCCATTAATGATGAATGTTCATAATCAAGGCTAAATGAATGAGTTAAAAATGATCAGAGAAATGGGTAGGGAATTAATCTAATTGAATTGAATAAAGATGAGAATTGATAAGTAACAATGAATTTGCAAACCGCTATAAGAAGCTTCCGTAAGATTTTGAAATATTCTTAAAAACCTACTCAACTACATATGCAAATCCTATCTTGAGGTTAGGAATTTAAAATGACTTTATGAAAGTGGTTTAGACTTATTGTGTATAAGCTCATTGGATCTATTACAAGAACAAGGTGTCACACGCACCTTGAACATATCCTCTAGGGTTTGATTGTTCGTTCTATCTGCCCATTTGTTTTCAAGATGATATGTTGTGCTAAATCTCAACTTAGTATACAAAGCTTCTTAGAATGCCTTCCAAAACTTGAAAGTGAATCAAGGATCATGATCTAAGATGATATTCTTTGGAGTACCATGTAATCTCACAATCTCCTTGAAATAAATCTTAGCCAGTTTATTAGGAGAATAATGAATGCTGATAGGTAGGAAGTAGGCCATTTTCATAAATCTATCCACTTTTACCCATATAGCATAATGGTTTCTGACCTTGGGCAACCTTGTCACAAAATCATGGTAATGCTCTCCAACTTCCACTCAGGATTCTTAGGGTTTTGTAGAAGGTCTGATGGTCGTTGATGCTTCCACTTTGATAGGATCAACTGAGACCCCTTGTTGTGAGACTACGTGGCCTAGAAACTTAACCTTTGAAAGCTATAACTCACATTTGCTCACCTTGGCATAGAGATGCTTATCCCTTAATACATTTAATACCATTCTCAGATGTTTCTTGTGTTTAGTTTTACTCCCGAGTATACAAAAATATCATAATGAAAACTACTACGAACTGGTCAAGATACGGATAGAATATTCAATTCATGTAGTCCATGAACACGGTAAGTGCATTGGTCAGCCCAAATGGAATCACAAGAAACTTTTAATGGCCATATCTGGTCTTAAAAGCAGTTTTCGATGCATCTTCCATTTTGACTTTGAGTTGATGGTATCCCGATCGCAAATCAATTTTTGAGAATATGCAAGAAGTAGATAACTGATTGAGTAAGTCATCAATTCTAGGGAATGGGGATTTGTTCTTGACGGTTACCTTGTTCAACTCCCTGTAATCTATACAGAGTCACAGGCTTTTATCCTTCTTCTTAATAAAAGCACTGGAGCCCCCCATGGTGAGGCATTAGGTCCAATGAACCCTTTCTCTAGTAGCTACTCAATCTGCTTCTTCAATTCCGCCATTTTACTAAGAGCAATTTTATATGGGGCTTTAGATATTGGACCTGCTCTAGGCCTAAGATTAGTCACAAATTCCACTTCCCTATCTGAAGGTAATCCACCGATACCTTCTGACATACATCTGTAAACTCATTCACCACAGGGATACTTTCTAAGGCTACTCCAGCCTCTGACTGCATGGAGAAAAATGCCATGTACCATGACAACCTTTTTGCAGACTTTTCTTAGCTTCAGTAGCTAAAAGAAAATTAAGAATGAGTTCTGTTCCGACTTGAAATTACGGATTAGGGTATATAACCCTCTTCCCTTTATAGTCTAGCAACACACTATTTGTGGTCAACCAGTTAATCCTAAGTATTACTTCTAACCCTTGCAGTGGTAGACAAATCAAAACCATGGTTGATTCATGCCCCTCATCCTTTACTATATAATTCAAACCGACATCAGTCATGACAACTTTAACACCCATGAGCATAGATATGACCTGATCATACAGAAATTTGTGTACCCTTAGGTCTAGCCATCTCACACAGTTATATACAATGAATGCATGACTAGCACCCGAATCATACATAATATGCACTAAGTCGCCATTAAGGGAAACTGTACCTTGTATCAATTTCGGAGACTTTCGAGCTTCCTCTTACGTTATGGTATAGACCTTTCTTGGAACTCTGGGCCTCGTCATCTCTTACTGATGTTTCTATGGGTAATCTTTTATGTCTCAATTTGTTACATACATAGCAGGTAGGCTGTTTGCTAGGATCCAGTCTTAATAGAGCACCACTACAAGTTTTGCCAGGGTGAAAGGTTTATGACAACACCGTAGGTTTTGTTTCCTGAAAAAACTTTGGCCTCCATGGCCTCTAGCTTGATTTGGCCTCTTACTGTCCCCCTTGGACGTCTACCTTGATCTTTGTGTTTATGAGATGAACTACTACTACTACTACCAGATATACCCTTACTTTAGTTATCTCTGGTAGAAGATAAGCTTAACATGTTCGTCTCAATGACATAGCATTCTTCAACTACTTTGTTGAACTTAGTATAATACCTTGAAACCAGTTTTTCTTTCAACTATGGCTTCAATCTCTCTATCATTATATCCACACTCCATTCTTCATCATTCCGATATTTGAGGCATGCACAATATTGAGACAATTGAATATACCGAGCAAAATGTTCAAACCGGCTGCACCCAAGAGGAGGGTGAATTGGGTGTAAGATAAAAGTTTAAGAACTTTGAAAATATTTTTACATTTTAGTGAAAGTAATAAGTATGAACGTAATAAATAATAAATTAGTAGTTAGATTAAATAATATATGCTAGAAATATAAGAGCTTAGGGAAGAGAATATGCGCACCGTGATTTATCTTGGTTCAGTCCAAACCGTGATGACCTACGTCTAGTCTCCAAGCTCTTGTTGAAATTTTCAAATCCACTATCTTCTTGTTTAACCTGAGCATAAGAAAATCCTTTACATTCCTACAAATTTAGCCGGGTACTTGTGAATCCTCTTACAAATCTCTCTTTGAGATACTCCCCCTTACACACTATAATGATACAACCTTAATGATGAATTATTACAATTAATCTTCTCTCTTAGAGGTTAATAAGATGAATACTGAAGCACAATACAAATAATCACTCTCTCAAAGGTAAATGATATGGAAACTAGAGAATAATAAAGAGTGTTTGGGTTGAGGTAGATAGCTTATGATATTAGCATGTTTTTCATTGTTGCTCTCTACTTGAATCTCTTATATGAAATGACCATTGTGAGTATTTCAACCTATCTGTTAAGTCCCGTTGATACATTTGACCATGCTTCATATTTGAAAAACTAGCCATTACATTTTGAGGACTTTTTGTTCCCGTAAGGTGGCTTTTCTTATCTTCGTATGATCTTTTCAGTGTTTTCCTAGAGAAATACTTTAAACACTAATTCAATGAAGTATTAGAATGATTAGAAGTAAGAGGAATAGATTACACAATTATTCTAATGATTTTCTGAAGTTACGATGCATGCTCCATTTTCTGGAATTATACATCACTTGAGTGGTTTAGCCTTTCACTCGAGTGATCTGGCTTTTATTGTCCATCACTTGAGTGAATTTTATGTGATCACTCGAGTGATATGCTTTTAGTCATATATCACTCGAGTGAATTTCCTAATCACTTGAGTGATCTATCAGATTACTGCAACTCAATTTCACTTTCACTCCTGTTGAGCAAACCTTCTCAAAATTTTGCATAGAGGTCAACTTCTAGTGGGCATACCTCTTTGAATATAAATCTAAATTTGACCAATAGCCTATTAAACAAAAGGTATTTAAGTCTAGTTTCATATGCCACCAGTTTTACTTTAATCTGAAATGTGTTTTGAGAGTTATGTCTAGAATACCAAACATGTTCTGGAACATGATGGTAACTTGAGTATCATTTTGTAAAATTCATATCTCTTTCATTTAGAATCCTTTTTACTTAAGCTTGGTGTCAAAATATGCATTCAAAGTATAGTTACATATGCAGTTGGTTTCACCTCATTTCGAGTTATGGTTTAGGAGATATGATCAAATTACTGAACCTCGCTCATGCTAAACGAAAACAGAGTGCTATCACTTTTGAGTATCACTCCAAGTGCAATGGGATTTCATTAGAAGTTATTTGTCAGCTTACTGCATCACTTAAGTGCATTGAGAAATCACTAAAAGTGATCTATCAAATTTGATAATCAC
Organism: Inga leiocalycina; assembly: GCA_963242795.1. Taxonomy (NCBI): domain Eukaryota; kingdom Viridiplantae; phylum Streptophyta; class Magnoliopsida; order Fabales; family Fabaceae; genus Inga; species Inga leiocalycina. The sequence goes on along the minus strand of OY725322.1, from coordinate 46,958,490 downwards.
TTCAAGTGATTTTGATATTCACTGGAAGTGATATGATGTTTTGGAAATCACTTCAAGTGATTCTAATGTTCAATCGAGTACACTGAGAATTCACTTCAAGTGCAGTGGGACTTTACTGGAAGTGATCTAATAATTTTAATATTCACTTCAACTGATTCTGAGGATTACTCCAAGTGATTTGCAATCACTCCAAGTGATTTGCAAGTGAATATGGAAAAGCTTCCAGCTTGGGTATTTTAACTTCGAATTGAATAATCCGGACTTCCATTTGATGATGGAGACTTCCAATATCAAATCTAAGAGCTTGAATCTTGATATTCCCACTAGATCTTGCAAGTTCTTCTTTCTTCGATCTCTTACTTCTTGGTTTTTCTCTTGATGATGATTCTTAATAACCCAACTAGATATCTTCTTCCTTTTCTTGACTTTCTTATTCCTTTTCTTGCTTCTTCTTCCTCTTAATCATTCTCATCAAATTAACTTCATATCTTCTTTTATTAACTAATCTACAATATTTTTCACATTAAACATAGTAGTTAGTCAAAGTATAAAATAAATACATTATGTAAATTTTTGCTTTTAATGTTTAGCATCTATATTTAACATCATCAAAACTAATCATATCTAACATTCTTCCCTTTTTTGATAATGGCAAATCCTTTAAGAAAAATATGTGATTATGACAATGACAACAAGTTGAATGCAACATATTTTTCTTGCCTTTCTCTCCCCCTATTTAACATCAACAAAAATATTGAAATATAAAGAAGTAAGGCTAGTGGAAAAGTAAATATGAAAACAAAGTAGAAATACATTTCTTCTCATTAATCAAAGTGAATGTGTCAAGGAAATAATTTTCTCTCCCCATATTCAAAAGTAGTTTTATTTTTAATGTGATGGAACTAAAAAATGGATTTGGAGAGATTGTTAAGAAAACTGTCATAACCCAAGCATATTGAAATTTAAAATATGAAACATATTCTTGAAATGTAAAGAGAAAAGGTTTAGAAATACTCATGTAGATTTTGAAAAATGATGAAGTACTCCATCAAGTCTGTTGCTTTATTCTTTGACAATGCTAGTTTATGATGTTGTGTTCACCACACTTCTGCTATACAACTCTAATGTATATTCATGTTCTTGCCAGGATTCTCTAATTGAGTTGAGATTCTGTTCAGCATGCTTAATGCTCATATATACTATAATATCCGAAATTGTAATTAAGGGCTAATAACTTCAAATTAATGTAGTCAATGTTAATTAAGAACTTTTGAAGTATATGATGTGAATTGTGACGTAGGATGTGTTTGGTGATGGTTTGTAAGCATTGTGATAATCAGGGGCAAAATGTTAATTTATCGACCAATTGGACAATTACCGAAGAGAAAACTCCTTGGTAATTTAAGAATCAATGGCTAGGATTGAGTAATTAATAGGGTGAAATCTTGTCCTTTGAATTCATGTGTTCCCATGTGATAAGATCTAAGATTTCGACAAGTGGCATACTTTGGACCATGGATGATGGTCAAATGTTCAACCTTCATTTTTCTCTCTCCTCTCTTCCTCCTATTCAGTCATACATGCATGGGAAAGGGGAAAATCTGATCTTCTTCATCATTCTCTTATTTTCTCTCTCCATTTCTCCATTTTTTGTTGATTAAGGAAGGAAAGAGGAAACACAAAGGTAAGATTTTGATGATATTCTAGTTCTCAATGCTCAAATGCTCTTCATTAAATTTTTTCATGGTGTTGAGAGCTTCCTTACTATGGCTTCAGAATTTTGAGAAGAGGTGTTTGGGTATTTGAACAAATTTGAAAGTTGGAGAATTAAGGTTTTAATTCTAACAAAGTGAAGAGGTAAACATTTGATGCATTTTGATATAAATTGTGTAGCTATTGATTGAGTTTTGGAAATTCTAGATTATTGCCCTGATTTCTTGTGATTTTGGAAGATATGAATTGGTTAGTGTTTGGTGGTAGAATTGGTACCAAACTATGACCTTGAACCATTATAAGTGATTGGGGAATTGTGGGAGTGAGATTGGTTATTAGTGGTTTTAGGTTGCACTTTGGGTAAAAACAGGGTATGTGTTGATTAGGAAGGAATTTTGGTTGTTTTGAGGGACCAATTGGTTTCTTAGGGAATTTTAGATGGAAATGAGTTTTGGTATAATTTTTGGAACAATTAGAATCAGTTTTGGTAAATCTGGAAAACCATATCAGTTGCTGCGATATGGCTTCTGATAAGCCTCACTCGAGTGAGGTAAGGTCTCACTCGAGTGCAGTATGAAATTCTCGATGTTTTGGTTTAGTCCTCAAGCTAAGATCGCGAGTGAGCTTCTTCATTTTTGAGTGACATACATTATCACTCAGGTGTATATGGTATCAATCGAGTGCATGTGCATGTAGCACATGGGTGTGCGTCTGGGTTGTCACTTCTTGCACCCCACTTGATAGGACTCGGGTGACTAGGGGTAATCACCCTAGGGCTCGGTGAGTGCTCGAGTACACTGGCCATCTGGGAGGTGTTAGTGCTCTTGGGTACACATTTTATGTGTCTCACTCGCTAGGAATCCAGTGCGATTGGGGGCAATACTCAAGTGAGTTAGCCTAAAATTAGAGTTTTGATTCATAAAAACCTATCTTCGGGGTAGTTTCTCCCAACCCTTTAAGGATATATTTAGGCCTATAATAGCCACCTAAAGAGTTTAAATGATAACCAACTTAAAGTATTATGAAATTAAGAACTTGGAAAAGAGATTGATGGGTTGTCCCTGATTTTGGTTTATAGGATTTGATATTTGCTATACGCGTGAGCCTACTGTGCCGAAGAACGTCAGGAAAGAATAAGGCAGTGACTCTTTTTCATATACTGTGAGTGAAACATTGTATGTATGTTTGTCATTCATTGTGAATACTTTGATATATATTGTGATGCTTTGAGTTTGCAGTGAAAGCTAATGCTTAGTGATACATTGTGAAACTTTGTGATACATAGAGATCGCAGCGTAAGCTGACGCATAGAGTTTACAGCTATGAGTGCTATCGTTTGTGGCGTGAGCCATGATATATTGTGATGCTGCTTAACATGTTCATATATGCTATGTGTTTATGCATTGTGTAAGTGATTTGTTACTACTAGCATTCTCTTGAATCTCATTCTTTCCAATGACTAACATTTTAGATAGGGCAAGTGGCTCTAAAGAGAAGCGGGCAACCCAGAGTGATTAGGACCCTTTGTGGTATATTTGATTGTGTGGGGGGATTGGTTATCTACTTTTGAACTTGTGATTATTGTATATTTTGAGATGTAAATATTATATTTGATTTTGGTTATGTAATTCCCTAGTTAAGACTTATAATCCCTTAGTTTATATATGTATTAAACCCGGGAGTTGCCGGGGATTTGGTTATACACTATGATATGTAGGAATGTGAATTAACTGCACAGGTAATTATATTCAAAATTTGAAAGTAAGACCAGGATAAAGAAATGTTTTGAAATATTTTGTGAAAACCCTATTGTAAGGTAGGAAGTTGAAATAAGTTTAAATTATCAAACGGTCTCTAATCCATTTTAATTATGCATTATCGAATCATAATTATGCTAATCAAGGCAGGGGGTTACATATACTGGCATATGTATTGGTTGCTTTGAATATTGCAGCTAATATATTTCCCTTGATTAAGTATTAAAACATCTTTACTCAAAGTTGATAGATTCTTCTTGTAGTATGTTGAGGAATGCTATTGCATAAAACAAATTCTCTTGTCATAAATTTAAATCTTTGTTTGCAAAGAGAATTGTTAGTTCAATCAAGTAACAAAGGGTTTCTTTCCATATGATATGTTAAAATTAAGATCATGAAAAGAACAATATAAGAGTAGCTCATCATCAAAACTAATCAAGACATAGTGAATATAGATAAGCATGTTAAAAGGATTTTCTTCCAATAAAGGAGATGAGCTTTCAAGATATAAAATACATGTGAATGTGAAGCTCTCCCTTAATGAATGCATGGATTTAAAAATCAATATGAGGAATAAATAATGCCTTTCCCATATTTGAAAAACCATTTAGAAAATGAGTATGAAAATACAAAGATTTAAAGAGAAATCAAGTTTTGAAAATGATGATGCTCTTCAGGGTTTTATGAGATATAACCCAATATCACCTAAGTGGTCACTTGAGTGATCCTACTCGACCATTAGTTGAGTGTTTAGTCAAGTGATGCAACTCAGAGAATGTTAATTAAGTAAGAATACAAAACCTCGCTCGATTAATGTCATAATCACTCAAGTCATAATCCTCTATAGTATATTAATGCATAATTGAATAATCACTGTTTGATGGCGTGACTAGTACAAAGTGATCCTGAAGTATAGTCTCTATGAGCATTTTGAGTATACCAAGATGAGCTTAAAATAAGGCCTTAAAGCTCTTTGTTGATCAAGTCACAGAGTTGTCTAATCTTGCCATTCATAGAAGTAATGAACTTAGCATTGCTCTGTGTAATTATTGAAGCTCCTCTTCTTGGATATGCCTAGACAGATATACCAAAGAATGAAGGACCAGGGAGACTAGCTCTTGCATAGTATTGTATCTTACGTATCCTTGAAGTCTCAGCTCCTATCCTTTGTTGATCTAGCTCTAGCTGAGGATTGCACTTGATTATCTCTAAATGCCTTAGGTTCTGCTCTCTCTCTAGCTAGTACCGTCCACTTGTAATAGGTGTATCTTTACTATTTGGATGTGTAACCTCTCTTGTTCTTTGAAAGACAAAGTCTCTCCAATGTTCCTCTCCTTCTTGCTAAAAATATAGGCCGCATTCTTGTTAATAATATAGACTAATATGTGATAATTCTTCTCAATGAGGTGAGTGCAGTTATTGGCCTTATTCACTATATCTCTAGTTTAGATGTACCATATAATTTTGTGAAGATTAAACATAGAGCTAGGATGATAGTTGAGAATCCTCACAAGCTCACCAAGCTTGATGATTCTATACATCTTAGGTTTATGGTATTCTTTGAAAGGTCTAGTAGGGAGGCTTCTTGATCCCTATCCATTCATTGATCCTCCTAGCTAAGATGATGACCTTCTAATTTCCGCTTGTTGTCTTTAAGGTATCTTCATTCACAACACCTTCCGTAGAACATATCTTAGCTAGTTCCATGTCACAATAATGTCTAACTTCTTTTAGGTAGTAGAGGAGGTAGATAGATGAACAAGGCTCATAATGGCTAGACTTGTTCTTGGCCTTGAGCTTCTTTGAATAAACTTTGTTGGGCCCACTAAGAGGTCTTCCTCCTCTTTCTCTTTTGCTCTCTCTAACTGCACCACTAGCTAGTTACTTGTTAATGATGCATCTCTTGACTAATAGAATAGATTCTACTTCTGCTCACACTGCAACACTATTAGTCATACTTACTCTTTTAGCCTTATTCTTTGTATTTGAAAGTAGAGCATCTTGGTCAACTCCTGCAAAAGTATAAATATATGCTCTTTGGTACCCAACTTCTCTTGGGTTTGTACACTATTAGGCATAAACAACTCTTATACTTTTATACAATTAATCCATATTATAATTTATCAAAGAGTATAATAAACCAACGAAGACCAAAATATAATTTTACTCAATTAATTATAGTTATTGAACATAAAGGGTAATGAACAAATGATACCAGGAATAATGATTTTCAATGATCAATGACAATTATAAATATCTTTGTATAGAAAATATGTCATTGATATGATTTTTATGCAATCCATGTAAGTCGGATCAAGAGAGAGTAGAAAATGTATCCATAATGACCAACCTTTATGATATGATAAATCATAAATTGAATCAAGTTTTCCAAGAACATGTTTATAATCAATACTCATGTTAAAATCTCAAATGTTTTTTCAAATCATGATAATGCATTGTCAAATTGAGGTTTTGAATACATGCAAAAATTATTTTTGAAACATGTTTATAATCAATACTCATGTTAAAAATGGTGGAAGTCAATAGTTATAAAATATATATAAGAATGATTCACTTTGGAATTCAACTAAGATAACATGTTAGATGTTAGAGTTTTAACATGTTTGTGAATTTTTCCAAGGGAAAAAGTAATATGGAAAATGAATTAGCCAAAAAGTCTGAACTTAACAGATATATATAAGTACAATGACTTTTCTATTTACCAAGAGATAATTTTGCCTTTTAGAGTTGCGTATTGAAATATATATATGAATATTCAAGACAAGAATTTGAATAGAAGACTCTAGTTACTCGAAAATGGATGAAGACAAATGTTAATGCATTTGAGCAACAAGATGAGTATAAGAATTTATGGATGATGAAGCGTATACTCATTAATCTAAATGACTAGAGTTCTAGAATATTATCCTAGTAAGTTATTAATGCATTGAGATTCAATGCATTAAGGAATATTCATAATGCTTGAAATAACTCATAAACTTGAAACTCATAGATGATCAACAAGTTAAATATGAGGTTTAACTCGTTTAAAGAGTAAAGACTAATGAGTTCATACACAAGATAACTAATAATCAATAGCTCAACGATGGGGAAATACTCTGGTGGGTAAATTTGAAGCATTTCTAACTTTCAGTATACAAAAATATTAACTTTCAATTTTGAAACCGATTTGAATGCAGACAAAATATGAATAATTTTAATCCACAATTGAACTTAAATATAGGGTTTTGGCATTGCTCATAACACATTCAAACCATAGTTCACATCGGATTCTCCAAAAGTGTTGGTTTAACCATAATCACATCCACTTTTGAAGTCCTTAACCTATAATTGAAATTTGGTATATCAAACAAATCATGTGTATGAACTAATAAGATAGATTGAAATCTAACAAGTTTTAAAAATGTGTATTTCAAACTCAAATGTATAGAAAGATTATGCACAATTTTACTTTTGGTTCATTTAGCTATCTATAAAACTTTTAAAACCATAAATGATTAATTGCTAATGAGATGCAGTAATGAACAAGTATTTACCACTCAAATTGTGTCGGGAAGAACGAGTGTAAAGGTTGAGTTTTGAAATAAAGTCTCAATACTCAAGTTCCACATAAGATTGCCTACACTGATACCTTTGAATCAAGCTTTTCTACAATTTCCTTCTCGAACTTTAATTTCACTCTGAAACTGCAAGTTGTGAACTTGAGTGTATGTCTAAAACTCGAGTTTAATTCCATAAGTTGATATGAACTCGAGTTCTTACTTCGAATTCATGTACCTTTTGTTTACCTCTATTTTAATGATTATAAACAGAGCATTCCTTTCTTCTTCCTAAAAAAGCATATAGATCTTTTTCTTCTTTCGGTATCCAGGTTTATTTGGATCCACTTATGGTTAGCTTGTAGGAATCATAATTCACATGCTCTAAGAATATAATCAATTTGAGACAATTGAGAATAATGAATTAAACATGTCTTTATGCCTAAAAGAAATATTTTCTTTTCAAATCATTATATATGCATAAAGAATTAACATGTTGAGCAATTCAATCCCTTTATAGATAAATCTATTAAGTGGCCTTTTTTAGGAATATGTAAACACAATTTTAAAATAGTTTGCAATGCTTATTCCTAAGATTCCAAAATATAAAACCTCAATTAATTTACCGACCAAATTTTCTCAAGCACAAAAATACCTCCTCTTGAGAATCTAAAAACATAAGATGAAAGACCCAAAGATCAATATCATATAAGAGAGTTTGAACATTTAAGGTCAAAATATTACCTAAATATTGAGCTCTTCTTTTCTCTTTCTTCCTTCAACTTGAACGAAAATGGAGAGAGCAAGAGAGAGATAATGAGATGATGAAAATGAAGATGAAGTTAGAATTTTGCCTCCCAAACCCATGCCTAGCCGAATAAAGAGAGGGAGAAGGAAGAAAAAAGAATAAAATATAGTTTGATTGACATTTCCCACCAACCACTCTCATTATGCTTGATCATTAATTGCCGCATGTCATGTTCTCATGCAATCTCATTGAAATTAATCTTCCACTTAGTTACACTAACCAATTTCATTAGCTAGCAATTAATTTTTTCTTCAATTGCTGACTAATTGGTCGTTAAATTTTCCATTCTTCCAATTTTACACTTGATTATAGAAATTCTTATTGAATTACCATCTAACACATTTTCTCATTCCATTCTCTATTTCTTGTGCCCTCCCCCATCTTGAAATTCATTTTAAGCTTTAACAACACAATTAGGCTTAAATACAGGATTTGGGCACTGATTACTGCGAATTTGGGTCATAATCCGTACATTATTTCATGAAGCATCCATAAAACATTCTTTACAACATCATTAGAAGTCATTAGCCCTTAATCAAAATTTGCGCCATTACAATTTTTCTCTTAATGATCATTCTCTATAACCTAACAAGATATCTTCTTCCTTTTCTTGACTTTCTCATTCCCTTTCTTTCTTCTTCCTCCTCTTAATCATTCTCATCAAATTAACTTGATATCTTCTTCTATTGACTAATCTACAATATTTTTCAAATTAAACATAGTAGTTAGTCAAAGTATAAAATAAATACATTATGTAAACTTTTAGCTTTTAATATTTAGCATATATATTTGACATCATCAAAACTAATCATATCTAACACTAAATAGTCAGCAAAGCTCTCCTTGTCTTGTTATTGTATGCTGAGGAATTTTTTCTCTTTTTCTCTCCTGACAGAAGAGGAAAATATTTTGCATCAAACTTCTCTTAGAATAAATCCCAAGTCACTGGAGTATTCCTTCCTCATAGATTACTTGTAGGACTTTGATTTCATCTTGGCACAGCAGAATATTGAATATTTTCTCCAAGCATGACAACCTGTGGATCAAATTTCCCTCATAAGACAGGAGGTTGCTGCTTACTAAATTTACCTACGCAGGTCTGTATGTCAGCCGCAGGCTTAAGTAAAATATCCTCTAGTTGGGGTGCTTCAGGTGAATCTTCTTCACTTTCACCCCTTACCAGTTCCTCCAAGCGATCTTGCCTCTGCTGCACTTCTCACAGCTCTTCCCGGAGTTCATTCACTATAGCCTCCTACTATGTCAATATGCTCAGAATATGCTATTGGATTGGGTCAGGTCTATACTCCTATTATGAGTTATCACCTATTCCTCTACTCTCACGGCCTTTACCTTAGCTTGTATCATTTCCTCTTATTCGTTCCATATCTAAAATAAAGAAGAAATAAATTTCATATAGATGCAAGGGCATTTTCGTTATTTCATAATAATTCAGGCACACATATATGTTAGATATAACATACATTAGATATTTAAAGTAGTTAAAGAAGGTGAGAAATATCACACAACCTATAAACTACTGTACATCACATACTTGTCCTTTTTACATCACATAACTTAAGTTACATATAGCTTCCCAGGGGGTCATCCATCCTAGGATTGCCTAGGGTTGAGCATGCTTAACTTTCTATGTACCTATCCAAAACACAAACACCGGCTCTAATAGCTTCCATCCACCGATTTCCTATAACTGCGCTCACCTTAAAAGATGTACTGGTTTCCTCGAGTCACCCAAAATATATAGCTTGGGCCCTATTGTAATACCCCGAATTTTGAGACTCGAGGTTAGAGAATAAGCCTGAGATTAGTGGATTGCTAAGCCCCGGTTTAGCAAGATCCCAAATTGTGATTAAGGGTTAATGACTCCAAAAGTGGATGTGGTTAGTGATAAATAACCCTTTTGGAGAATATGATGTGATTTGGCACTCGAATATGATTCGTGTGTGTTGTGAGCAGTGCCGAAACCCTGTATTTGAGTTCAATTGTGGATTAACATCCAAATTGACTTAGAATAGAGGGAAGAATTGAATGGGGTATTGTGATGGAAATGGTGTCATGTTGTGGTATTTAATCATTGGAATTGATTTAAATTGAATTGGACACATTGGTTGCAAAACTGGAAATGCTGTCCAGTGTGAATTCTGTATGGCTAGTCTTCTCGTGTGGATGTTTTGACTAGGCAAATGATGTCAGAAAATTATGAAAATTTCCAGTCTTGAAGTTCACATCCCAAGCTTCAAAATGGACATATAATTTGTGCCATTTCGTTTTGGGAACTGGGAGTTATGACTGTCCAAAGTTTGAGGTCGAAAATGGACTCTGTTTTGGGGCAGTGATGACATTTGTGTAATTCTGGAATTGTGTGGTGATTTCTAGTAATGGTCAATATTTTTCCTATGAAGAGGACTTAAATATCTTTCATTTGGCTTTGGAATCACCTCATTTCGATTTTTCTAGAATTAGTTATGATTTTTCAAAAGTTTGGGCAGAAAATCTGCCAGAAAATCCGAAAATGGGAATTATGACATCATCTCATTAAAAGATGACATCAGCATGGAATTAAATATATTCTCATCTTCTTCAGCTATCATTTTCTGTCGTGATGAACCAGCTGAAACTTGTGAGAGAAAGTTGAGAGCTCTTAGAGAGAGAAAGAGGAGAAATCTCGCAAGGTAAGCCGATTTCTCCGACGATCTAGCTCTTAACTCGTATAACCTTGCTTCTAAGCTTCTCTTTCATGTTCTTTAAGGTGTTGGAAGCTCAATTTTCATGGTTTTAAAAGGGGCTAGGGTTCAGCCATATTGAGGAAAAGCTATTGGGAGCTTGAGGTAACTTCCAAACTCTTGTATATTGACTATTCTGGCTGCTGTAGGCAATTTAATCGGTGAAATTTCGCCGGATTGCCATTGGTTGTAAAAATGAAAAATGGGTTTCCCTAGGGGTTATGCTGCCCAAATTGATACTAAATGGTAGTTGTAACCTAATAGAATAGTCAATAAAGTAATTAGGAGTAGAAAGGAACGCGTTTACGGAGCCGAAACCGAAAAACCCCAATTTTCCCCGGAGTATTTGTATATTTCGGTCTGGGCTATAAATGGGTCTTAGAGTTGGATTTTCAATGATTTGATGATTCCATTGAGTTCAGGAGGGAAAATTAGGTGGGGTTACAGTTGGACACTTTTTCGGAAAAGAACGAGAAAGCATAATTACGGAAACGCCCCTAAAACCCTAAAAGTAGGGCTGTCAAGGGCAATTTCGTAATTTGACATTGAATTTGATAATTCCGAGTCCAGAAATGGATTCCTTGGGCGAAAATATGTCAGAATAGCCCATGTCAAAATTCCGGGAAAAGTACAGCCGGACCGGGTACGGCGGGGCCGGGCCGGGGTCCCGGGGGTATTTTGGTAAATTTTCAAGATAGAATCATATAACCCCCAGAAACACTATGGAAGTGTCTAAATAGTATATTTGACATTGTAGGATCGAATGTGAAGCCCCGAGTTGCTGGCACGTAAATCGAGGAGAACAGACTGGAGGTAGGGAACATATCTCTTCTGCTTGTATTTGATATATGTGTTAGTGTGTTGGTGCATGTCTTAGCTTTGCATAATTATGTGTAATTTGAAGCTATGTTTCAATTTATGCTATGGCCATAGGTATATTGTTCGAAGCATTGAGCTTGCAAATTGTCATTGTGTTATCATGAGTTGTGTGATGCAAGCATGTCATGCATTAAACATCTATCATACATGCATTTTGATATTGTTATCCTACTGAGATTCTCTCGAATCTCACCCTCCCCTACCAACAATTTAGACAGGGTAGGTGGATCGAGGATGGAGTAATCAATCAAAGGCGACGGGACTCGTTCGGGTTGTAATCTTGTGATAGGTGGTTATCAATGCATGATTGGGATTAAGTATATTTGGATATATAATTGTGTAGGTTGGAATGTATATTCGAGTATGTATTTGATATGAGAATTTGTGTAATCCCCATATGAGGGCTTGTAGGGGCGAATATGCCCTATAAGGCTTTGAGTTAATGTATGGAACCCGGGATTGCCGGGATTATATTGTGTACTCTGATTTCCCATGAATGTGATATTCCGCGTAGTAATTGTATTCGGAATGTGACTGTGAGACCAAGTTATCAATGATTTTGAAAGGCATTTATGAAAACCCCGTCTGGTAGATGGGTTTGCAATTTGTTATTTGCTTATTATTGGTCTCTATTTCACTTTAATCGTTTATTTCGGATATAATTACTGAGGGGGTTACATTTTGGTATCAGAGATGTTGTTCCTGGCAAGTAAAGGATTTGCTAGGATAATGGCAGTAGTTGTTGCCTTAAGTCATAGAGAATGACTTTGTTTGTTGTGGTATACATATTAAGGTCCCTGCTGGTTGTGGATATATGTGATTTGTGGACTATGTATACATTATTTGATTATCGAGGAGTGGTGAATCATTGTGGAATCGAAAGATATAATGGTTTGCCTGAGAAATAGATGCGTAGATTCAGAGGTGGAGGTAATCAGACCCATCATCTGATTTGGGAATGGATGAAATGATTTCCTAGATGTGTGATATTGAGATTCTAGGTATCGTGACTAACCTAGATATTGGGTGAGAAACCCTAGGTGGTATGATATTACATGTAGTGATGTCATACTGAGCTTGTGTGTTTAAAGTCCTTAAGACCTAGGGGCTGATATGCCTTAGGCTGGCAGGGATTTTTGAGTTTATGCTGGAGTGGATGATACTCCGTGGATTTGAGGGAAGTGATTTCCCAGTTCAATGAGGTTGAGGTTTACGAGATGAACTGTTATCCAAGGATCAGACTCAATAGTCAAGCTGGTTCTTAGGAAGTTGATATGACCTATATGGTCTGTGGTGCCAGAGCATGGTACTAGAATTGAATTGAAATGTGTATCAGGTATCCTGAGGTTGCTAGTGTTCATCTAGTATAGGGAAAAGTGATTCTGTGGAGAATTGGAATTTGAAAGACTTACCTACGAGGATTCGGAGTGGAGAAGGCAACCTACGGGGAGTTCTGATCGGAGAGGGCTACCTACGGTGACACCTGATCGGTTAGGCTATATGTGAGTCCTGGGTGAAATGTGAGTAACCCAGCTGCCCGCCAGGCTCAGTGTAAGGGCCGGCCAGCGGAGCCCTGGTACGTAGTTGACCAGGGGGTGGGCACTCTAAAGGGGTGTGACAATTAAAAAAAATTGTGACAGCCGCCGTGACGACAAACCCTAGTGTGCAGCTGCCGTGACGATGAACCTTAGTATGCACTCGCCATGACGTTGAATCGTAGAATAGAGCTCTGGGAACGTTGGGAGTATGGGATCTCAACGAAGTGCTGGTTGTGGCTTTGAATGATTCAAGTTGAATCGGGCCAAGGTCTGGAATAGATGAATATATGTTGTGAATGTTGTCAATTGTAGTGGGAGATTCCTATGGGACTCCTATTAAATCAACTTGACATTGTGAAAGCACAAATGAGGAGAAAGACCTCAGAGTGTGCAGCGGAAGCATGTGAATGTGATGTTTGAGAATTGTGTTGAGTAGAAGCTCGAATTTGCGGAAAGTGCAATGCGTTAGTGATGGCTTCAGGAGGTAAAAACTTCGGGGTCAAGTTGTATTGTGAAAAAGGGGGGTCTTGAAGGATCCCAGTACGTGAAAAGAGTTCAAGATGTTGAAGATGAAGTTGTTCATATGCCTGGTTCCAGCTTGTTACGATTGTGTACTGTGAGTCCATCTCCCTGGTTGGGCCGGATCGGTTTGGTCTGGTGGGCTGCGCCTGATAGGCATAGGCTCAAGATGTGACTGATATTTGTGAGTCTTTCACCTGCGGCCCATTAGGTGATTCCGGTGGGAGGACCGTGCCTTCGGGACGGTAGTTTACGGGGGCAAGGCTATTTGTGAAGGCCGACGGGCCAATTGCGAAAGTCGAATAGCTCTATGAGCTATAAGGCTATGTGTATGCACTGCCACGCTAATAGTCCCTGAGTAGCTAGCAACAGTTCGGGTAAAGACTATGTGTCTTCCCGGCGGAGAAAGGGGATGAGGGTGGAGTGTGATGTGGAGGCCGAAAGGCTATGTGTGAGCACCTCTACGCCAATAGTCCCTGAGTAGCTAACAACAGTTCGGGTAAAGACTGTGTGTCTTCCCGGCGGAGAAAGGGGTTAAGGGTAGGGTGTGATTGTGGATCTTATGTGTATGCATCTCTACGCCAATAGTCCCTGAGTAGCTAACAACGGTTCGGGTAAAGACTGTGTGTCTTCCCGGCGGAGAAAGGGGATGAGGGTAGGGTGTGATTGCGAATCTATTATTTGTGAGCCAGAATGGCTATATGTGTGCACTGCCACGTCAATAGTCCCTGAGTAGCTAACAACGGTTCGGGTTAAGACTGTGTGTCTTCCTGACGGAGAAAGGGGATGAGAGTGGAGTGTGATTGTGAATCTGTGACAGTTGTGAATAAGCTGGGACTGAGGTATAGTTGTGTAGCAGAGCAGAGCTAATTCAGCTGATGGCTAATTCGACTACATGATCGGGGGTTCTCGTTTGTGAGGGCAATTACCCCGGCATGGCCAGCATGGCTAGCCACCAGGTTGGTTGCACCGGTGTTGACCCAAGGCCGAAAGGCGGTGCGTAAAATTAGAATCTGCAATGTACATTTGATAAGGAAGTGGATTTTCTTGTGAGTCCTGGGTGAAATGTGAGTAACCCAGCCACCGTCGCGGGGCATCCCCAGTGGGGGGTAAAACCGAGGTGGGCACCACCGGCACGGGGCATCCCTAGAGGGGGTAAAACCGGGGTGGGTGTGACAATAAAAGGCACCTGGATATAAGAGACTGAGACTCTAGGTGGGCCATTATGGTAGGGTGCTTCGGATAGAAGAGATTGAGATTTCGGAGTGACTTGATGCGATTGTGTTAATACCCAAAAGTCCCGGTTACCACTAGTGGAGTTACTGGTGGGTGTACGGGTGAGGGTAAAGCTGTGAAAGTGGATATAGCAGAAGCTGAATGTTTGTGTATACAGCTGAGGCTGTCGTTTGATGTCTTGAGGTTGTGGTGTTTACTCCCGGAAGGGGTAACCAGATTGAGTTGAGCAGAGTGGTGGTCTATGCTGCCTAACTGCCAAAATCTTAAGATATGGCTCATGATTTAGAGCCTCCGGGTATTGTGATTATGTGATGATGATTTTATGGCAATCGTACGTGGAGGCGATTGTATTTGTTTGACACCATGTGGTGATTATGTTTGTGCGGGAATCGTCAAATGGGCCGATTGCAATTTGTGGCAACTGAGTTGCATTCATTGTTTGAGATTCTTGCGAGAATCGAATTTGTGGAGTACCGTTTGTGTGGGTGGTCTAGAAGGGACAATCCAATGTGAAATGAATTGTGAAACAGAAGCTGTCGTGAAGAAGCATCTGTAGTTTGTGGATTAAGTGGTGTGACAAATTTCGAGGACGAAATTTATTGAACGGGAGGAGAAATGTAATACCCCGAATTTTGAGACTCGAGGTTAGAGAATAAGCCTGAGATTAGTGGATTGCTAAGCCCCGGTTTAGCAAGATCCCAAATTGTGATTAAGGGTTAATGACTCCAAAAGTGGATGTGGTTAGTGATAAATAACCCTTTTGGAGAATATGATGTGATTTGGCACTCGAATATGATTCGTGTGTGTTGTGAGCAGTGCCGAAACCCTGTATTTGAGTTCAATTGTGGATTAACATCCAAATTGACTTAGAATAGAGGGAAGAATTGAATGGGGTATTGTGATGGAAATGGTGTCATGTTGTGGTATTTAATCATTGGAATTGATTTAAATTGAATTGGACACATTGGTTGCAAAACTGGAAATGCTGTCCAGTGTGAATTCTGTATGGCTAGTCTTCTCGTGTGGATGTTTTGACTAGGCAAATGATGTCAGAAAATTATGAAAATTTCCAGTCTTGAAGTTCACATCCCAAGCTTCAAAATGGACATATAATTTGTGCCATTTCGTTTTGGGAACTGGGAGTTATGACTGTCCAAAGTTTGAGGTCGAAAATGGACTCTGTTTTGGGGCAGTGATGACATTTGTGTAATTCTGGAATTGTGTGGTGATTTCTAGTAATGGTCAATATTTTTCCTATGAAGAGGACTTAAATATCTTTCATTTGGCTTTGGAATCACCTCATTTCGATTTTTCTAGAATTAGTTATGATTTTTCAAAAGTTTGGGCAGAAAATCTGCCAGAAAATCCGAAAATGGGAATTATGACATCATCTCATTAAAAGATGACATCAGCATGGAATTAAATATATTCTCATCTTCTTCAGCTATCATTTTCTGTCGTGATGAACCAGCTGAAACTTGTGAGAGAAAGTTGAGAGCTCTTAGAGAGAGAAAGAGGAGAAATCTCGCAAGGTAAGCCGATTTCTCCGACGATCTAGCTCTTAACTCGTATAACCTTGCTTCTAAGCTTCTCTTTCATGTTCTTTAAGGTGTTGGAAGCTCAATTTTCATGGTTTTAAAAGGGGCTAGGGTTCAGCCATATTGAGGAAAAGCTATTGGGAGCTTGAGGTAACTTCCAAACTCTTGTATATTGACTATTCTGGCTGCTGTAGGCAATTTAATCGGTGAAATTTCGCCGGATTGCCATTGGTTGTAAAAATGAAAAATGGGTTTCCCTAGGGGTTATGCTGCCCAAATTGATACTAAATGGTAGTTGTAACCTAATAGAATAGTCAATAAAGTAATTAGGAGTAGAAAGGAACGCGTTTACGGAGCCGAAACCGAAAAACCCCAATTTTCCCCGGAGTATTTGTATATTTCGGTCTGGGCTATAAATGGGTCTTAGAGTTGGATTTTCAATGATTTGATGATTCCATTGAGTTCAGGAGGGAAAATTAGGTGGGGTTACAGTTGGACACTTTTTCGGAAAAGAACGAGAAAGCATAATTACGGAAACGCCCCTAAAACCCTAAAAGTAGGGCTGTCAAGGGCAATTTCGTAATTTGACATTGAATTTGATAATTCCGAGTCCAGAAATGGATTCCTTGGGCGAAAATATGTCAGAATAGCCCATGTCAAAATTCCGGGAAAAGTACAGCCGGACCGGGTACGGCGGGGCCGGGCCGGGGTCCCGGGGGTATTTTGGTAAATTTTCAAGATAGAATCATATAACCCCCAGAAACACTATGGAAGTGTCTAAATAGTATATTTGACATTGTAGGATCGAATGTGAAGCCCCGAGTTGCTGGCACGTAAATCGAGGAGAACAGACTGGAGGTAGGGAACATATCTCTTCTGCTTGTATTTGATATATGTGTTAGTGTGTTGGTGCATGTCTTAGCTTTGCATAATTATGTGTAATTTGAAGCTATGTTTCAATTTATGCTATGGCCATAGGTATATTGTTCGAAGCATTGAGCTTGCAAATTGTCATTGTGTTATCATGAGTTGTGTGATGCAAGCATGTCATGCATTAAACATCTATCATACATGCATTTTGATATTGTTATCCTACTGAGATTCTCTCGAATCTCACCCTCCCCTACCAACAATTTAGACAGGGTAGGTGGATCGAGGATGGAGTAATCAATCAAAGGCGACGGGACTCGTTCGGGTTGTAATCTTGTGATAGGTGGTTATCAATGCATGATTGGGATTAAGTATATTTGGATATATAATTGTGTAGGTTGGAATGTATATTCGAGTATGTATTTGATATGAGAATTTGTGTAATCCCCATATGAGGGCTTGTAGGGGCGAATATGCCCTATAAGGCTTTGAGTTAATGTATGGAACCCGGGATTGCCGGGATTATATTGTGTACTCTGATTTCCCATGAATGTGATATTCCGCGTAGTAATTGTATTCGGAATGTGACTGTGAGACCAAGTTATCAATGATTTTGAAAGGCATTTATGAAAACCCCGTCTGGTAGATGGGTTTGCAATTTGTTATTTGCTTATTATTGGTCTCTATTTCACTTTAATCGTTTATTTCGGATATAATTACTGAGGGGGTTACACCTATGTCACTCGTTGTACATGTACCTCTATACTAGGTCAATAATTTGCTCCAAGAACTCCCGAAATCACATACGTGGGACTCTCTCAACAATATTAATCTTCTTTAGGTTCAAGAATATTGATTCTCGAAAGATATCCATGGTCGTAAAGATCCATAACTCATCATGCACATCAACCTCCAGCTACTCCTGAATCTACTACAGAGACTCCATGCCATTCATAAATGAGAGGTACTGACCAATAAGAGTGTCAGGTGCTCATAACACTTGGCGATATCTGCCCCAGATATAATCCTATAACTCCAGGTCCAGTTGTAGGTTGTATGGTACATGCACTGTCTCTACTTTGGAGATATCAACCTCACTCGAGTCCTCATCTAACTCATCTATCAGTGGATATCCTACTCTCCTAGTAGTGACCTAGCTAGTGATGCTAGCCTTGGCTCATGCCCATAAATAGGTCTCATTAGTACACTCTTCCTAGCTGTTCGCCTCATTTGAAGACCTCCGAGTGCATAGTACTCTATATAGTGCTATCCTTCTAAAATTCACTGCTCTGGTGGACTCTGGTTCTCTGACGATAGTGATTCCTCACTCTGCTGACTTTACTTCCACTACTCATGATTTCCTATCACTATTCAAACAAGACCATATCAGTAAACTATTCTGAGAATGCCAGAATCACTTTTAGCTCTAATACCAAAAATTTCAAAACCCTTAACATTTTGATATACATAGAGTAAAAAAGGAACAGTTCCACAGGCATCTATAACCCTTAAAAATTGAAATAGAGTCATTGAAAGTTCTTCTTAAAGATTATTAAGTCCTCTATACAAGAAAATTATTAACCATTGGCATCTATAACCCCAAAATTACGGAATTCCATAAATTCCCACACTGTTCCAGAATCAAGTCTAGAAACAGGGCACAACTTTAGAAATTCATACCTCCTAGTATACTGAAAGAGGCAAGCTTTACCCAAGAGGGGGTAAATTGGGTGATGTGATAAACTTTTCATTTAATGTGGTGATATGACAATAGTTGTGATAGAGTAGAGTTAAAAGGATTAGTACACAGACAGTTATATTGGTTCGGACCAAAAACTAGGCCTACGTCCAGTCCTCAAAGATGAAGACCTACTGTGATTTTCACTATGCTTCCAAGATTCAATGGGCTCTCAGAATGCCACAAAACAACAATCCTCCTTGAATGGACTACGAGCAGAAATATTCTAACACTAAGAAATTTCTCTCCCCCTTACGACAAGTCTTACGTGCATAAAAACAACCTATGACCTTTCTCACTTGCTTACGTATACAAGTCTTATGAGCAACAACATTCTCTCCTACTTACACCACTGTAAGTCTTACGAGCAGCAATGTTCTCTACTACTTGTATCTTGTAAGTCTTATGAGTAGACAGTTTTACTAGGAATTCTCTCAACTGCTTATCTCATAAGGATATCTACCCTCTCAAGGTCTAAATACCTTAAGATCAAATGAAAATAGAATTTGAAGTATATACAGACTCTCTTACAGAGAAAATATGATAAACACTGAAGAATGATATGAATATAGAGAAAATATGAATAACAGAGACTCGTGAATTTGCTTATGTGAATTCTTGTACTTGGTTCTTATCGATGGTCTCTGAAGCTCTGTATTTATAGCCAGTAGATTTTGCCCGTTGAATACTAATCATTAGGGAGCAGAGCACATTACTGTGGAACAGCATGCATACGTTTGAAATCTTTGAACGCGGTAGGTACGTATTTGGTTTGGTCGTAATGATGTTGTCTGCCGTTATTTGACTTCCTCTGTGTTTTCCTAATTCAAACGTTCAGACTCCTGTATCACACTTGTAATATATGTTAAATGATGTTATATAATAATAAGTAGAAATAGAATGAATAAATAACATTAAACAATATTCGGATTGAACACTGTAAGACTAGTGCATTTTTTACTTCTGGCACAGCTTCACTCGAGTACTGAGGGGGCTCACTCGAGTACAATACCATATTTTCTCCTTTTGCTTCAGTTTTATACTTGCACTTCCACATGATTTGAGAGAGAGTGCATTTTCACACTTGCGAGTGATGTGGGTCCTCACTCGAGCACAACTCCTCCTACTCGAGTGTCCTTGTATTCTACACTAAGATTCGCGTCTCTGGACAACACTCTCATACCATTTTAGCAAGAGTGTTATTTTGCACTTGCAGGTGATATGGGCCCTCACTCAAGCATACTTACTCTTACTCGAGTGTGAAGAATATTCGTCTATAATATACTCTTTGTCTTCAGCACTTGTATTAGAATTGAGAGAGTTAGATTTCTCACTCGCGAGTGCTAATGTATCACTCGGGCACATGCTTTCTCACTCAGGCATGCTTATGCTTCTTTGTTCTGCATGACTTTCGGCCAAACACTCGTAGTCCCACACTTTTATGTGCTCGAGTACAAAATAGATTGATGCTCGGATGCTAGCTCCATTGCTCGAGTGCAACAATAGAACTGACAGCAATTGCTCTCGGGCAAACACTTTTTGTCCAACACTCACATCTGCTCGAGTGCAAAATAGCTTTATGCTCGAGTGCCAGCTCTATTGCTCGAGTGCATCAGCAAAAACTGCAAGCAGACATTTCCAAACTTTGCCATATGCATTTGGTAACTTTGCAATCATTGTCTAAACTTGTAAAGACATACTTTGTACACAATTACCTTTTGTTATCATCAAAACTTGGAATCTAACATTCTCCCCCTTTTTGATGATGATAAAACCTTTGTGATTAGTTTTAAGAAAAATCTTGATTAGAGTGAAAATTTTTAAAAACATCATCACATTTCCAAATGCATATCTTCACCAAAGTTTAGACTCAATTTCAAATTTTTGCACTTATCCACATATGTTTCCTGCAATACTTCCAATGGACACTTAACAACCAAGATAAGTCATAGTATCACAGAAACCATTAAAACTGAACAGAAAACTTAATAAACTTGAAAATAACCATTAGTGAACTTGAAAAGTACAATATTAAGTTTGAATCATCACCTACCCATAAAACCCCATATACAACCACGTCAGCAAAAATAAACCCGAATATATCAATAATCCTACCCCAATACACAAAACTACCTAATACGCCCTATATAAGCTCAGAAACCATCACAGATCCTTCTCCCCCATTTTGTCAAAAAGTGGAGATGATGGCTGAGGAATAGAGGTTGCAGGTAGTGGTGAACTTGACGCATTGGTTGCAGGAGTAGATTTAGGTGGCACCTCAGAAGAAGTAGTCAGAAAATGAGTACGTAAGAAGATCTCTATATCAATGATTCTCCTCGACATATCTTCTTGAGTCTTGAACATCAAATCAAAGTTGGTATGTGCCTTGTCTACCAACTTTGAGACTTGTAACTCCATTTTGTCCACCAACTTCTCATACTCATTCCTCAATTCCTTTTTCAGTCCAAACACAGCTTGATTGATTACTTCAGCCAAATGGGTTGATAATGATGCATTTAGGAAAGATGGAGGTGGAACCTGACCTTGAGCAGACAATTGAGCCTCATCACCTCTTGATGGAGTGGCTTCTCTCTGAGATGTAGCCCTGGTTCGACTTACTAGAAGATTGATACTCATATGTGTCAGTTGAGTCTTGCCAAACCTTAGAATGGTTACCATCCCAGTTCCTT
This sequence comes from Inga leiocalycina, assembly GCA_963242795.1. Lineage (NCBI taxonomy): Eukaryota > Viridiplantae > Streptophyta > Magnoliopsida > Fabales > Fabaceae > Inga > Inga leiocalycina. The sequence continues at coordinate 46,936,903 of OY725322.1, read as the reverse complement.
CCAAGTACCATATTTTGTTTTTCATGAGGATGAGGGACACAAGTTGATGATATGGTAAAGTCACAGATTTTAATGGAGAAAATCGAAATCTTCTCATCTCACTAAAAATAATCTCCCCTATATTTTTTCGTTGTCCGGCTAGGAAGGATGCCAGCAAATAGTAATCTCTCTGAGCAAAATGGGTATAATTCTTAGACTTGTTAACAATACTACGGAGTATGTGTAGTGAAGGGCTCGATGAGAATCAGGCATGTCAATAGGCTTAAAGTTAAGAGGACCTATTGGGTCATTCGGTCTTAAAAGCCGGAAGGCTTCATTGGCTGATAGAGTAGGTGGATATGGAGGTAGTGCAACATAGCCAAGAATGTCATTAATCATATTAGCATATATCATAATAAATTGATCTCTAACAGTGGTAGATACTGCTTCTTCTATCAACTCTCCATCCCTAGAGTGTATGTTGTGAGATTTCATGTTACAGTAAAAGGTTCTCACAACAGAGGGTGAATAAGGGATATGAACACTCAGCCAGGGAACATAAAATCCAAGATAAGGATATAAATCCAAATGACAATTCTTCTTCAGATAATCTAAGTCCACGTAAACTATAGGGCAAAAATGTCTATGTGAAAACTTAGTATCATATACCTTCTATTTTAGTGGCTTCAGTTCCTTAACATTAAAACCTTTAGGAGGACTTGTGACTTGTTCTTCCTCTGGAGCCTGTGATGTAGAAGGTACCCATGAAGCAGCCGTACTGAACTGACCAATATGGTGTGAACTTGAGGCACCAGCTTGAGAGGCAATTTTGCCAACCAATGCGTCAAGTTTTGACCTCTCCATTGCTTCCCAGGGTTGCATATTGAAAGAGTCATCGGAGGAAGAAGAAGATTGTTGTGGTTGCTCAGTATCCTTCTTCTTTCCTCTTCCTTTGACTTCTTTGGATTGAGACCGAGTAATCATTGGTTCTTTGAAAACCACACCCTTTAGTTTCTTTCATGGAGGTTGATCCTTCTTAGCCATTTGAGGCTTAGGATGAGGTTTCTTGGCTGGAGTTCTCTTTTTGGTTTTGGGTTTAGGAGGAGGTGTTGGTGTAGAAGACAATGTAGGAGATGAAGGTGTTACTACCGGAGTTCCTGAAGTACTAGCAGCAGAATAAGTGGGAGAGGGTGAATGAGATCTTTGGGAGATAACAGGAATCTTAGTTCTAGCATTCAGAAATGAAATGATAACAACAAGAATCACAGATTTGTTGAAGATTGAGTGAGAAAGTTTCAGAGAGTTAGGGCATGAAATGAGAAACTTTGAGGATAAATCTCACCTTATAAAGAAGATTGACGAGTTGTAAAGGTGATTTGAAGCAAAATGAGATGTTTAAGTGATGGGTAACGGTCAGAGGTAAAGAGAGATGACCTTTAAGTGATGTACCGCTTCGAGTGAGAGGAGGAAGTACGAAGGTCTGAGCTATTGCATAACTGATATAAGTTCCAACACTCGAGCCATAACCCTAGTGCTCGGGTGTTATTCATATTGTGCTTGAGTGTGATCATATTGTGCTCGAGTGACATTCAGAAAAAATTGATAAAACATGTAAAAGCGTACCTGATTTAAATATATCTTGTTATATTTTTCATCTTTGTACTCAAATCCTCCAAAATCATTTGAGTAACCATGCTTTGAATAAGTATTTGTATAAATTCCTTCCTTCTGCTTAAGTTCTCTTGCTTCACTCCAGGTGTGTTCATACCATGCTCGAGTGAGGATCTCTCTCACCCGAGTGAGAACAATTATAAATGTTGCACTTCAAATAACGTCTTGGTATTTTTATCTCCTCTGTTAACCCCTGTTTTACAAGCTTAGAAACAGATTATATACAATAGTTCTATACTCGAGCAGTGTTGACTGACTCGAGTGAGTATGAGCTTGTCACTCGAGTGACACTTCCTGTGCTCAAGTGACAAACTTGCAAAAACAATTTCTAATACTCTGATGCCAAAGTCAATATGGTTATCATAAAAAACTTATTTAAATATAATAATTAACAAGAAAACTTACAACTCATTGGGATTAACCATTCTCAATTCTCTTCGAATATATAGGAATTGATCTTTAGCTATTAGCTTTTTGAATATGTCAGCGAGTTGAAGATGTGTTGGTATGAATTCTACTTTGACATCCTTCTTTTGCACGTGATCTCGAATGAAATGATGTCAGATATCTATGTGTTTGGTCCTTGAATGTTGCATAAGATTCTTGGCCAAGCTAATGGTGCTAGTGTTGTCACAATAAATTGGAATCTCTTTCAAGTATATCCCCAAATCCTGAAGTTGTTGCTTCAACCATAGTACTTGAGAACAACTTGCTACAGCTATATATTCAGCTTTAGTAGAAGACAATGACACTGTATTTTGCTTCTTGCTGAACCTTGATACCAGAGAACCTCCAAGAAATTGACATTAACCACTAGAACTTTTCCTGTCAATTTTATATCCTCCATGATCTGAATCTGAATATGCCATTAAATATTCGTTTCCTTTTTTTGGATACCATAAGCCAAGTTCTGAAGTGTCTCCTAGGTATTTGAAGATTCTTTTCACTGTCTCTGCATGTGATACCTTAAGAGAAGATTGATACCTTGCACACATTCCAATACTGAACTAAATATCTAGCTTGCTTGCTGTAAGATAGAGTAATGAACCAATCATTCCTCTGTATTTAGTGATGTTGTAACTAGTGTAACCCCCTTCCGTAATTATATCCGAAATACTCAATTAAAATGAAATAGAGACCAATAAGAAGCAAAAACATTTATAAACCCATATACCAGACGGGATTTTAACAAATAACTTTTGAAATCTAGTTAACCTGGTCTCATATTCACATTTCGAATACAATCACATCATGCGGAATATCACATTTATACAAATATCAAAATGTACAACAATATCATCCCGGCAACTGCTGGGTTCATACCTTTACATAGGATTCATAGGGCATATTCGCCCTTTACAACTTATCACATTCGGGATTACACAAAGTCATCTCAAATACATATCCAAATAATCATCCCAATTAACCAAATATACATTCGAAACATGTACAATATCCAATTATACATAATCCCGACCATAATGATAACCAACTACCAAATTGACAACCCGAAGGAGTCTTCGCCGCCCTTGGTTGCTTGCTCCAACCTCGATCCACCTTCCCTGTTTAAAATGTTGGTAGGGAGGGTGAGATTCGAGAGAATCTCAGTAGGAAACAGATATGTATATGCATGTATGATATGTGTTTAATGCATGACATGCTTGCAATACATAACTCATGTTCACACAATGACATATCTGCGTGCTCAATGTTTCAACAACATACTCATGGCCATAGCATAACTAGAAACAGAGCTACAATCATTCATACATGTTTCACATAATCCAGCAAAGCAATACATGCATCAATACACAAACACAAATATCAAAGCATGCAAGAGAGGTAAGTTCCCTACACTTAGTCTTTCCACGTAAGCTCCAGCTCCGCTTACTCGCGATCAGAACGAATACCAAACCACGATCAGAGCGAATATCAACCCTATAACTAAAGCAAGGACATAGGGTTATTCTCTATTCCAAATCCTTACTTTCATTACACTTAAAGTTGGTTACCATTTATGACCTTTAGGTGGCTAATCAAAGCCCAAACATATGCCTAAAGGCTTGGGAAACACTTGACCAAGGATCACCTTTTAAAAGTCCAAAATGCTGATTTTTGGGGGTTGGCTGTAGCCAAGACCCTCTGGCAGCAGCCAAAACACGCACAGAAGGTGTAACACCCCACCGCCGTCTCACCCCACCGGGCCACAACGGTTGGTGCTCCCGTAGGATGGGTCAAGTCCGTTAGACCCACTACTCACAAGAGTCCCCCGCCCCCCTGGCGGGATTTTTCGCCTCCGTGGGAATCGAAGCCACTACCTGGGGGTAAGTAGCGCCTCAATGCATTCCCACTACCACTTGAGCTAGTAGCTCAAGTGGTAGTGGGAATGCATTGAGGCGCTACTTACCCCCAGGTAGTGGCTTCGATTCCCACGGAGGCGAAAAATCCCGCCAGGGGGGCGGGGGACTCTTGTGAGTAGTGGGTCTAACGGACTTGACCCATCCTACGGGTGTAACACCCCGAATTTTGAGACTCGAGGCTAGAGAATAAGCCTGAGATTAGTGGATTGCTAAGCCCCGGTTTAGCAAGATCCCAAATTGTGATTGGGGGTTAATGACTACAAAAGTGGACGTGGTTAGTGATCAATGAACCCTTTTAGAGAATATAAAGTGGATTGTAGTCACTTGTGTTATGAACAACGCCAAAACCCTGTATTTGAGTTCAATTGTGGATTAACATCCAAATTGACTTAGAATAGAGGGAATAATTGAATGGGGTATTGTGATGGAAATGGTGTCATGTTGTGGTATTTAATCATTGGAATTGATTTAAATTGGATTGGACACATTGGTTGCAAAACTAGAAATGTTGTCCAGTGTGAATTCTGTCTAGGCAGTCTTCTCGTGTGGACGTTTTTAATAGGCAAATGATGTCAGAAAATTATGAAACTTTCCAGTCTTAAAGTTCACATCCCAAGCTTCAAAATGGACATATAACTTGTGCCATTTCGTTTTGGGAACTGGGAGTTATAGCTGTCCAAAGTCTGAGGTCGAAAATGGACTCTGTTTTGGGGCAGTGATGAAATTTGTGTAATTCTGGAATCGTGTGGTGATTTCTAGTAATGGATCATATTTTTCCAATGAAGAGGACTTAAATACCTTTCATTTGGCTTTGGGATCACCTCATTTCGATTTTTCTAGAATTAGTTATGATTTTTCAAAGATTGGGCAGAAAATCTGCCAGAAAATCCGAAAATGGGAATTATGACATCATCTCATTAAAAGATGATGTCAGCATGGATTATTAATCACATTGATCATCTTCTTCAGCCATTCACGCCATTTTCAGCTGAAGATAGTGAGAGAAAGTTGAGAGCTCTTAGAGAGAGAAAGAGGAGAAATCTCGTAAGGTAAGCCGATTTCTCCGACGATCTAGCTCCTAACGCGTATAACTCCGATCCTAAGCTACTCCTTTATGTTCTTTAAGGTTTGGAAGCTCTTCTTTTGGTGTTTTGAAGTTAGGGTTTTCAGCCAAGTCAAGGAAAATCAAGTGGGAGCTTGAGGTAACTTCCAAACTCTTGTATATTGACTATTCTGGCTGTTGTGGGCAATTTAATCGGTGAAATTTCACCGGATTGCCATTGGTTTTAATTTTTGGAAATGGGTATGTGGGGCTGTTATGCTGCCCAAATTGATACTAAATGGTAGTTGTAACCTAATGGAATAGTCAATAAAGTGGTTAGGAGTAGAAAGGAACGTGTTTACAGAGCCGAAACCGAAAAACCCCAATTTTCCCCTTAAAACCTATATATTTCGGTCAGCATTGTAAATGGGTCTTAGAGTTGGATTTTCAATGATTTGATGATTCCATTGGATTCAGTGGGCGAAAATAGGTGGGGTTACAGTTGGGCACTTTTTCGGAAAAGGCCGAGAAAGCATAATTACGGAAACGCCCCTAAAACCCTAAAAGTGGGGCTGCCAAGGGTAAATTTTGTAATTGACATTGAATTTGATAATTCCGAGTCCGGAAATGGATTCCTTGGGCAAAAATATGTTAGAATAGCCCATGTCAAAATTTCAGGAAAAGTACAGTCGGACCGGGTACGGTGGGGCCGGACCGGGTCCCCGGGGGTATTTTAGTAAATTTTCAATATAGCCTCATATAACCCCCAGAAACACTTTGGGAGTGTCTAAATAGTACATTTGACATTGTAGGATCGAATGTGAAGCCCCGAGTTGCTGGCACGCAAATCGAGGAGAAAAGACTGGAGGTAGGGAACTTACCTCTCCTGCATGTATTGATAATTGTATTTGTGTATTGATGCATGTTATTGCCTTGCGTGAATTATGTGAAACATATGAGAATGATTGTAGCTCTGTTTCTATTATACTATGGCCATGAGTATGTTGTTGAAACATTGAGCATGCGGATATATCATGATGTGAACATGTGTTATTGTGATGCAAGCATGTCGTGCATTAAATACTTATCTTGCATGCATATTGGTATGTGTTTCCTACTGAGATTCCCTAGAATCTCACCCTCCCCTATCAACATTTTAGACAGGGAAGGAAGATTGAGGATGAAGCAAGCATCCAAGGACGAAGAGGACTCGTTTCTGGGTGAGAGCTTAGTGTTGGTTATCAAGAAGTAATTGGGATAATATATGTGTATATTTGGATAAATATTTGGTTATGTATATGAGTAGTTTGTGTAATCCCTAATCGATGAGTTGTATGGGCTAATGTGCCCTATGATTATCGAGCGAAGATATGATTCCGGGATTGCCGGAAATTTATATTGCGTACTCTGATAATTGTGTCAATGTAATTTATCTTCGCATAGTAATTATATTCGGAGTGAAAATATGAGACCGTGTTGTAAATGATTTCGAAATGTAATTGTGAAAATCCCGTCTGGGTCGATGGGTTTATAAATGATGTTTTGTCTTATTGGTCTCTATTTCACGTTAATTGCATAATCCGGATATTAATTACGGCAGGGGGTTACATTTTGGTATCAGAGCTACAGTTCCTGGCACACTTGGGAATTTGCTAGGATAGCTCTCTTAGATCTCTACCTTGGTGGTAGATGATGTTTTGTGATAGTGATTGTGTATACACAAGTGTGATTTGTCATTGTGGACATAAGAGATTTGAGGAATATGTGTATACATTGTTGGTTATTCTAGAGTGGAGGATCATTGTGTAATCGAAAGACATAGTGATTCGTCCTAGAATTTGAGCTGTAAACCCAGAGGTGGTTGTAATCAAACCCATCATCTGATTTGAAACCGAGGAAGATGGTTTCCAAGGTGGTTGATATTGATGCTCTAGGTATCAGGACTAACCTAGATGTTGGGTATGTAACCCAAAGTGGTATGATGTTACATGTAGTAATGTCATACTGATCTTATGTGTGTAAAAGCCTTAAGACCTAGGGGACTTGTGTGCCTTCGGCTGGCTGAGATATTTGACTGTGTGTTAGGGCAGATGGTGCTCTATGGAAATGGGGGAAGTGATTTCCCAGTTCAACTAAGGTTGAGGTTTGGACAGATGGGTTGTGTTCTAAGGATTAGACTCAATAACTGGGTTGATTCTTAGAGATTGGATTTGACCTCAATCGTCTGTGGTACCAGGGTATGGTACAGGAAGTGAATTGAAATGTGTATCAGTTATTCTGAGAGTGTTGGGTGTTAATCCAGCACGGAGAGAAAGTTATCTACGGAGGATTCGGATCGGAAAATGCTATCTACGGGGACTTTTGATAGGAAAGGGCTACCTACGGTGAGATCTGATCGGAAAGGGCTACCTACGGTGAGATCCGATTGGAAAGGGCTACCTACGGAAAACTCTGACCGGAGGGGCTGACCAGTCAGTGGACTGAGTGAAGCACCGAGTGCAGTAGCGTAGTGTGGAGCCACCATGACGATGAACCCTAGAGTGGAGCCACTGTGACGATGAACCCTAGAGTGCAGCCACCTTGATAATGAACCGTGGAGAGCAATCGCCGTGACGTTGAATCGTAGAATAGAGCTCTGGGAACGTTGGGAGTATGGGATCTCAACGATGTGTTGATAATGGCTTTCAATTATTCGAGTTGAATCGAGCCAAGATTTGGTACAGATTGTGAATGTTGTCAGTTGTAGTAGGAGATTCCTATGGGACTCCTGTTACATCAACTTGACATTGTTATAGCACAGATGAGGAGATAGACCTCAGAGTGTGCAGCGGAAGCGTGGGAATGTAATAGGTTTGAGAATCGTGTTGAGCAGAGGCTCGAGGTTGATGTGAGAATGATATGATAACTATGGCTTCGGGAGGAAAAACTTCGGGGTCAAGTCGTATTGTAAAGAGAGGTCTTGAAGGATCTCAGTATGTGAAAAGAATTTGAGATGTTGAAGGTGAAGTGGTTAAGACGCCTGGTTCCAGCTTGTTACAATTGTGCATTATGAGTCCTGGGTCGACGTAGTGTACCCAGCCTCTCCGCACCCGATTGGTGGGAGAGGGCACTAACCGTTGTGGCCCGGTGGGGTGAGACGGCGGTGGGGTGTGACGGCTATTTGTGAGTCTCTTACCTGCGGCCGCATGGGGTGATTCCTATGGCGGAGGACCGTGCCTTCGGGGCGGTAATTTACGGGGGACAGGCTATTTGTGAAGGCCGACGGGCCGTTTGTGAAAGCCGGTTAGCTGTATGAGCTATAAGGCTATTTGTATGCACTGCCACGCCAATAGTCCCTGAGTAGCTAACAACAGTTCGGGTAAGACTGTGTGTTTTCCCGGCGGAGAAAGGGGATGAGGGTGGAGTGTGATGTGGAAGCCGAAAGGCTATGTGTGAGCACCGCTACGCCAATAGTCCCTGAGTCGCTAGCAACGGTTCGGATTAGACTGTGTGTCTTTCCGGCGGTAAAAGGGGATGAGGGTAGGGTGTGATCGTGGATCTACTATTGTGAGCCTGAATGGCTATGTGTGTGCACTGCCACGTCGATAGTCCCTGAGTAGCTAACAACGGTTCGGGTCAAGACTGTGTGTCTTCTCGGCGGAGAAAGGGGATGAGAGTGGAGTGTGATGATGAACCTATGAACATTGTGGATAAGCTGGGACTGAGGTATTGTTGTGTAGTAGAGCAGAGCTAATTCAGCTGATGGCTAATTCGACTACATGTTCGAGGATTCTTGTCTTGAGGGCAATTACCTCAACATGGCCAACCTGGCTAGCCACCACGTTGGTTGCACCGGTGTTGACCCCAGGCCGAAAGGCGGTGCGTAAAATTAGAATCTGCGATGTGTGTTGTTGTAAATGTGAACTGTGATGTGAATGCCAGAAGGGCAATTTGTATTTGTGAGACAATGAGAAGCTGTCATATTTGTGCAAGCGGCGGAAGCCGAGGCATTCTTGCAATGTGATATGTGTGCAAGTGGCGAAAGCTACGTATCATTGTGTATTTAGCCGTGGGTGCTGTCGTTTTATGGAAATCGTCACGCATCAATGTGAATCTGCCGTGGACATTGTGTAATACCCAAAAGTCCTGGATAGGTGAGGGTAATGACGTGAAACTTGATACGACAATGTGATTGTTGTGAATACCCAAAGAATCCCGGGCACCACCGGCACGGGGCATCCCTAGAGGGGGTAAAACCGGGGTGGGTGTGACAATAAACTCGTGAGTCCGGTAACCCACGGGCATCCATCGGACGGGTGTGATGTGGGAGCCAGCCACGCAGCGGAAGCGTGGGCACCGATTAAGGGGGTGTGACAATAAAAGGCGCCTGGATAGAAGAAATTGAGATTCTGGAGTGACCAGATGATGTGACATTGTGTTGATACCCAAAAGTCCCGGTTACCACTAGCGGAGTCACTGGTGGGTGTACGGGTGAGGGCGACACCATGAAGTTGATACAGAAGTAATATTGTGTTGATACCCAAAAGTCCCGATTACCACTAGCGGAGTCACTGGTGGGTGTACGGGTGAGGGTGACACCGTGAAAGTTGATACGGTGAAGTAATATTGTGTTGTGAGACCCAAAAGTCCCGGTTACCACTAGTAGAGTTACTGGTGGGTGTACGGGTGAGGGTAAAGCTGTGAAAGTGGATATAGCAGAAGCTGAATGTTTGTGTATACAGCTGAGGCTGTCGTTTGATGTATTGAGGTTGTAGGGTTACTCCCGAAAGGGGTAACTAGATTGAGTTGAGCAGAGTGGTGGCCTATGCTGCCTAACTGCCGAGATCTTATGATATGGCTCCTGATTTAGAGCCTATGGATATTGAGATGCACTAGCCACTCATGAATTGGAGGGCTTGCGACGATTGTGATTATGTGATGATGGTTTTGTGGCAATCGTACGTGGAGGCAATTGTATTTGTTTGACACCATGTGGTGATTATGTTTGTGCGGCAATCGTGAAATGGGCCGATTGCAATTTGTGGCAACTGAGTTGCATTCATTGTTTGAGATTCTTGCGAGAATCGGATTTGTGGATTATCAGTTGTGTGTGGGTGATCTAGAGGAGACCATCCAATGTGACATGAATTGTGAAACGGAAGCTGTCGTGAAGAAGCATCCGTAGTTTATGGATTAAGTGGTATGACAAATTTCGAGGACGAAATTTATTGAACGGGGGGAGAAATGTAACACCCCGAATTTTGAGACTCGAGGCTAGAGAATAAGCCTGAGATTAGTGGATTGCTAAGCCCCGGTTTAGCAAGATCCCAAATTGTGATTGGGGGTTAATGACTACAAAAGTGGACGTGGTTAGTGATCAATGAACCCTTTTAGAGAATATAAAGTGGATTGTAGTCACTTGTGTTATGAACAACGCCAAAACCCTGTATTTGAGTTCAATTGTGGATTAACATCCAAATTGACTTAGAATAGAGGGAATAATTGAATGGGGTATTGTGATGGAAATGGTGTCATGTTGTGGTATTTAATCATTGGAATTGATTTAAATTGGATTGGACACATTGGTTGCAAAACTAGAAATGTTGTCCAGTGTGAATTCTGTCTAGGCAGTCTTCTCGTGTGGACGTTTTTAATAGGCAAATGATGTCAGAAAATTATGAAACTTTCCAGTTTTAAAGTTCACATCCCAAGCTTCAAAATGGACATATAACTTGTGCCATTTCGTTTTGGGAACTGGGAGTTATAGCTGTCCAAAGTCTGAGGTCGAAAATGGACTCTGTTTTGGGGCAGTGATGAAATTTGTGTAATTCTGGAATCGTGTGGTGATTTCTAGTAATGGATCATATTTTTCCAATGAAGAGGACTTAAATACCTTTCATTTGGCTTTGGGATCACCTCATTTCGATTTTTCTAGAATTAGTTATGATTTTTCAAAGATTGGGCAGAAAATCTGCCAGAAAATCCGAAAATGGGAATTATGACATCATCTCATTAAAAGATGATGTCAGCATGGATTATTAATCACATTGATCATCTTCTTCAGCCATTCACGCCATTTTCAGCTGAAGATAGTGAGAGAAAGTTGAGAGCTCTTAGAGAGAGAAAGAGGAGAAATCTCGTAAGGTAAGCCGATTTCTCCGACGATCTAGCTCCTAACGCGTATAACTCCGATCCTAAGCTACTCCTTTATGTTCTTTAAGGTTTGGAAGCTCTTCTTTTGGTGTTTTGAAGTTAGGGTTTTCAGCCAAGTCAAGGAAAATCAAGTGGGAGCTTGAGGTAACTTCCAAACTCTTGTATATTGACTATTCTGGCTGCTGTGGGCAATTTAATCGGTGAAATTTCACCGGATTGCCATTGGTTTTAATTTTTGGAAATGGGTATGTGGGGCTGTTATGCTGCCCAAATTGATACTAAATGGTAGTTGTAACCTAATGGAATAGTCAATAAAGTGGTTAGGAGTAGAAAGGAACGTGTTTACAGAGCCGAAACCGAAAAACCCCAATTTTCCCCTTAAAACCTATATATTTCGGTCAGCATTGTAAATGGGTCTTAGAGTTGGATTTTCAATGATTTGATGATTCCATTGGATTCAGTGGGCGAAAATAGGTGGGGTTACAGTTGGGCACTTTTTCGGAAAAGGCCGAGAAAGCATAATTACGGAAACGCCCCTAAAACCCTAAAAGTGGGGCTGCCAAGGGTAAATTTTGTAATTGACATTGAATTTGATAATTCCGAGTCCGGAAATGGATTCCTTGGGCAAAAATATGTTAGAATAGCCCATGTCAAAATTTCAGGAAAAGTACAGTCGGACCGGGTACGGTGGGGCCGGACCGGGTCCCCGGGGGTATTTTAGTAAATTTTCAATATAGCCTCATATAACCCCCAGAAACACTTTGGGAGTGTCTAAATAGTACATTTGACATTGTAGGATCGAATGTGAAGCCCCGAGTTGCTGGCACGCAAATCGAGGAGAAAAGACTGGAGGTAGGGAACTTACCTCTCCTGCATGTATTGATAATTGTATTTGTGTATTGATGCATGTTATTGCCTTGCGTGAATTATGTGAAACATATGAGAATGATTGTAGCTCTGTTTCTATTATACTATGGCCATGAGTATGTTGTTGAAACATTGAGCATGCGGATATATCATGATGTGAACATGTGTTATTGTGATGCAAGCATGTCGTGCATTAAATACTTATCTTGCATGCATATTGGTATGTGTTTCCTACTGAGATTCCCTAGAATCTCACCCTCCCCTATCAACATTTTAGACAGGGAAGGAAGATTGAGGATGAAGCAAGCATCCAAGGACGAAGAGGACTCGTTTCTGGGTGAGAGCTTAGTGTTGGTTATCAAGAAGTAATTGGGATAATATATGTGTATATTTGGATAAATATTTGGTTATGTATATGAGTAGTTTGTGTAATCCCTAATCGATGAGTTGTATGGGCTAATGTGCCCTATGATTATCGAGCGAAGATATGATTCCGGGATTGCCGGAAATTTATATTGCGTACTCTGATAATTGTGTCAATGTAATTTATCTTCGCATAGTAATTATATTCGGAGTGAAAATATGAGACCGTGTTGTAAATGATTTCGAAATGTAATTGTGAAAATCCCGTCTGGGTCGATGGGTTTATAAATGATGTTTTGTCTTATTGGTCTCTATTTCACGTTAATTGCATAATCCGGATATTAATTACGGCAGGGGGTTACAACGGGAGCACCAACCGTTGTGGCCCGGTGGGGTGAGACGGCGGTGGGGTGTTACAATAAAAAGGCGTGTCACGCCCTTATTTTAATTTCACATTTATCAGAGTATTCACAGAAAACGATATGCGGTTCGGTAGGCAACACAGGAATAGCATAACTATACTGATAATATGTACATGATTACGGAAATTCCCCTTAGGGATTCGTACCTGATAATTACAATTAGTGTAGCCGCACAGGGCTACTTAGGTGTCTAAACCCGTCCCAGAGAAACAGAGACATATTCCTGACTTTGTTCCGCCACTGCAATCCCCTCGTGTAGTTCTCTTCTTTGCTCTCAACATATCTTTTGTCTTCTCCTGTCTAAATTGTTGGTAGGGGAGGGTGAGATTCGAGAGAATCTCAGTAGGAAACAGATACCATAATGCATGCATGATTGATGCTATGTGTATGACATGTTAGCTTTATCTAGATGTATGCCCCATAATGACATTTCTGCATGCTCAATGTTTCATACGACAAGACTATGGCCACAGCGAAAACAGAAACAGAGCTTCATTTATTCAAATATGCTCTACACAATCAAGTAAAGCAATCACATACATCATTACACAAGCAAAGATATCAAATACATGCAAGTAAGGTAAGTCCCCTACCTTAACCCGTTTCCGCCTCGAAACGCTTGCCTCGATCTACGTGCAAACAGCTCGGGGCTCCATATTCGATCCTACAATGTCAAATGTACTATTTAGACACTTCCATAGTGTTTTTGGGGGTTATATGAGCTTATTATGAAAATTTACCAAAATGCCCCCGGGACCCCGGCCCCGCCGTACCCGGCCCGATGGCACGTTTTCCCAAATTTTTGACTAGGGCTATCCTGACGTATTTTCATCCAAGGAATCCATTTCCGGACTCAAAATTATCAAATTCAATTTCAAATTACGAAATTGCCCTTGGCAGCCCTACTTTTAGGGTTTTAGGGGCGTTTCCGTAATTATGCTTTCTCGGCCTTTTCTGAAAAAGTGCCCAACTGTAACCCCACCTATTTTCGCCCACTGAATCCAATGGAATCATCAAATCATTGAAAATCCAACTCTAAGACCAATTTCTAGATATGGCTGAAACTTTTAGGAATTTAGGGAAAATTGGGGTTTTTCGGTTTCGGCTCCGTAAACACATTCCTTTCTACTCCTAACCACTTTATTGACTATTCCATTAGGTTAAAACTACCATTTAGTATCAATTTGGGCAGCATAACCCCTAGGAAAACCCAATTTCCATTTTTACAACCAATGACAATCCGGCGAAATTTCACCGATTAAATTGTCCACAACAGTCAGAATAGTCAATATACAAGAGTTTGGAAGTTACCTCAAGCTCCTTCTGACTTTTCCCAATGTGGCTGAAAACCCTAGATGCCAAACCTCCAAATTTGAGCCTCCAAACCTTAAATCATATGCAAAGGAAGCTTAGGAACGGAGTTATACGCATTAGGAACCGATTTACCGAAGAAATCACTTACCTTTGTAAGTTTTTTCCTCCCCTTTTCTCTCTCTAAAATTTCACACTTCCTCTCTCTATGTTCTGCAAGTTCACGTCAGAAATGGGGCTGAACAAGGAGGAGCTGATTTATAATAATATATCCCATTTAATTAATTCATTTTCCCAATTTTCGGATTGTTACAAAATTCTGGCAGATTTCTGTCCAAACTTTGAAAAATCATAACTAATTCTAGAAAAATTGAAATGAGGTGATTCCAAAGCCCATAGAACCCTTATTGAGTCTAGTTTCAAGTAAAAATATAGACTTTTGCTTAATGGAATCACAAAATTCCCAGAATTTCAATCTTTGCATGTTGTTCCAGAAACTTCACAGTTTTTCTGTGCTGACTTCAAAAATTCATATCTTTTTGTGTATAGCTCTAATTGATTCATAGGACCTATCAAATTAAAGCTTAGGATGTCTACTTTCATCATGTGAAATTGCATAATTTTTGCTTATCATTTAGTCTTCCAAAACCTTACGATAAGCTCACTGCTTCATAGGCGATTTCACCAAAAACATAATTACTTTCTCCAAAATTCACCATTTTACTTTCTTAATACCCCAAAGATATTAGAATCATTTGGGAATATATTTGGGACATCTACTAAATCGGGCTTAGTAGTCCACTCAATTTAGGCTTATTCCAAAGCTTCCAATCCCAAAATCCGGGATATTACAGAAGGTTTCTTGCTGCGGCTAAAACGCTCACTGAAACTTTTGCGCTGCAGCCATGATTTTCTGCTGCAGCCAAGGCAACTTCAACAATTCATAACTAATTCCACAAAAATTGAAATGAGGTGATCCCAAAGCCAAATGAAATATTTTTAAGTCCTCTTCATAGGAAAAATATGGCTCATTACCAGAAATCACCACACAAATCCAGATTTACACAAAATCCAACATTGCTCCAAAACAGAATCCAGTTTCGTCCTCAAACTTTGGGCAAACATAAATCCCAGTTCAAAAAACGAAATGACACAATGTATTTGTCCATTTTGAAGCTTGGGATGTGAAATTCAAGACTGGAAAGTTTCAGAATTTTCTAACATCATTTTCCCATTCAAAACGGCAACACAAACAGACTGCCCAGAACAGAAACTCAATGGACAGATTTCCAAATTTGCACAATTGGCTTCCAATGGTTCAATTTTCATATCAAACATCATTCTCACACAAAATTTCACAAGGAATCCATTGGAAATACCAAATCAACCAAATTCACATTATATTGACATGTTTCACAATGAATTGCAACATGTCACACAATATCACATTTCAACTCAACATTGCACAACTTTCCATCTCAAGTTCCCAAATCAATTCCAATGACCAAATACCACAACATGGCACCATTTTCAACATAAAACACAACCCAATTCATCCAATCCAAAATCAAAAGAAAATCAGGGCAAAATTCAAAATTCACTAAACTCATCCATAATTCACAAAACTTAGATCAAAAGGCTTCAAATACTCACCTCTTTCTCTTTACCAAACCAATTCTTTGATTCTTCATCTTTCCATTTTTGCTCAAGCAACAAAACACCTCTCAAAAATCTAAAACCATAGAGATGAAGCTCTCATCACTATGAATAAGATTATAGAAGGACATTAGAGCATTAGAGGACCACAAACCAACCAAAATCTCACCTATAGTTTTCTCTTTCCTCCCTTTGTGCTTGGCGTCCATGGAAGCATAAGAGAGAGAGAGATGAGTTGATGAAGAATAGAATCAGATTTTTGGCCTTTCAATGCATATTTGGCCAACCAAATAGAGAAAAGAGAGAGGAAAGAGTGTTGAACCTTTGACCAAGATCCAAGGGTCTATAAGTTGCCAAGTGTCAACATCTTGCAACATCCTCCATGAGCTCACATGCCCACACATACACATAATTCCGCCCTTTGATCTAATACACAAATCAATCCTAACCATTGATCTTAAAGTTACCAATGAGTTTCTTCTTTGGTAACTGACCAATTGGTTTGTAACTTTACCGTTTTGCCCCTGATTACGGTAATTCTCATTGAATCACCACCAACACTTCACATCTTTTCATTTAGCCACAATATGCGCCTTCCCTCTATTTTAAGTCAATTTAGATGTTAATCCATAATTGAGCTTAAATACAGGGTTTTGGCGCTGCTCACAGCACATACGAATCACATCGGGTGCCAACTCACACCATAATCTCCAAAAGGGTTTATTTATCACTAACGACATCCACTTTTGGAGTCATTATCTCTTAATCACAATTTGGGATCTTGCTAAACCAAGGCTTAGCAATCTACTTATTTCAGGCTTATTCTATAGCCTCGAATCTCAAAATTCGGGGTATTACAACTATGACCTTTTACATCAGGATCCAATAACATTGTAGAACTCATTGGAGTATTAGCTCCATTAGCATTATCCAATCCATGCTTCTTCAATAACTCCTTCAAATATTTTGTTTGAGATACAAATATCCCATTCTTCTTTTGCTTAATTTGAAGTCCAAGAAAGAAATTTAATTCTCCCATCATAGACATCCTAAATTCTCCCTGCATAATCTTGGAAAATTCTTGACATATAGATTCGTTAGTAGCACCGAAAATAATATCATCAACATAAATTTGAACAATTAGGATGTCATCTTTGTTATGTTTGAGGAAAAGAGTTGTATCCACTTTTCCTCTGATAAAATTTTGATTAAGAAGAAACTTGCTTAGTCTTTCATACCAAGCTCTAGGTGCTTGTTTCAAACCATATAAAGCTTTCTTAAGTTTGAAAACATGATCAGGCTTTGTTTCTTCTTCAAAACCAGGAGGCTGTTCTACATATACTTTCTCCATAATATAACCATTCAGAAAAGCACTGTTCACATCCATTGGAAAAAGTTTAAAACCTTTAATGCAAGCAAAGGCTAAGAGTACTCGTATTGCTTCCAATCTTGCTACTGGAACATATGTTTCCACATAATCAATACCTTCTTGATTATAGCCTTTGGCCACCAATCTTGCTTTGTTTCTCATAATGATTGCTATTCATCAAGTTTGTTTTTGAAAACCCATTTGGTCCCTATAACCGAGTGATTTTTAGGTCGAGGAACCAAATCCCAAACTAATTTCTTTGGAATTGATTTAATTCTTCTTGCATAGCAATCACCCAATCATTGTCAGATAAAGCTTCTTCCATATTAGAAGGTTCAATTTCAGAAATAAAAGCAGAGAAAGTTACCTCATTAAGAATTTTATTTCTGGTTTTGACACCTTCGTGAATATCTCCAATTACTTGATCAATCGGATGATCTTTAATATGTCTCCATGCTTTTGGTTGAGCATGATCATCAACATCTTCTATATTTTGAAAATCATTTGTTTCAAAATCATTCTGTTTTGAAATAGTTTTGTTTTTCTTTATCAAATCCGTTTCTTCTTCATTAACATGTTTTGTCTGAGAGTTAAGTTCATCAAACACAACATGAATAGATTATTCAACTGTACATGTTCTTTTATTAAAAACTCTATATGCTTTACTTCTATTAGAATATCCTAGAAATAAACCTTCGCTCGACTTTGAATCAAATTTACCCAAGTTTTCTTTACCGTTGTTGTGAATGAAGTACTTGCATCTGAAGATGTGTAGATGAGCAAGATTTGGCTTTCTTCCTTTGTAGAGTTCATATGGTGTCTTACCAAGTGACTTGTGAATATATGCTCGATTTGAAATGTAGCATGCAGTACTCATTGCATCTACCCATAACACTTCTGACATTTCTTTTTCATTAAGTATTGCTCTTGCCATTTCTGTGAGGACTCTGTTCTTCCTTTCTACTACTCCATTTTGCCGGGGTGTTCTAGGTGCAGAGAAGTTGTGATCTATTCCTTCATTGTTGCCGTAGTCTTCAAAGAGTTGATTATCAAATTCTCCTCCATGGTCTGTCCTAATAGAAACAATAGAAACACCTTTCTCATTTTGGGCGTTCTTAGCAAACGTAATAAATTCGACAAATGTTTCATCTTTTGAAGCAATAAATATAGTCCATGTAAATCTTGTAAAATCATCGACAATTACTAAAGTATAAAGATTTCCTCAAAAACGTTTTACTCTTGCTGGACCTACCAAATCCACATGAAGTAATTGTAAAGGTTTGGAAGTAGAAATCTCATACTTTGTTTTGAATAACGATTTAGTTTGTTTACCCTTTTGACAAGCTTTACAAATCATGTTATCTTTGAATTTTAGTTTCGGAAGACCAATAACTAAATCTTTTATAATCAATTTGTCAAGTTGATTCATATTAACATGAGCCAGACACTTATGCCATAACCAACTTTCCTCTGATATACTAAGAAAACCATTTTCTGAAGAATTTGAATTTAAATCAATAGTATAACAGTTACCGT
This sequence comes from Inga leiocalycina, assembly GCA_963242795.1. NCBI lineage: Eukaryota > Viridiplantae > Streptophyta > Magnoliopsida > Fabales > Fabaceae > Inga > Inga leiocalycina. The sequence goes on along the minus strand of OY725322.1, from coordinate 46,918,195 downwards.
CCCTTTGAGCTCTGATCTTTGCCTTGATGGAATCTTTACTAGCGGCAGATCTTTCTTTTATACTATCAAGCATTCTTTTGAATCAAATATCACAGTTATCTTTGTCAGTGCTTTGACTTACACTCAAGAGGTTGGGCATAATCCTTCAACGTAATATACCTCATTGATTTGAACACCATCGGATTTTCCCACTTTACCAATTCCAGCAATACATCCAGATTGATTACCTCCAAATATTAACTTTTCTCCTTCTCTGGTTTCCAGCATGGTGAACTTATTTTTGTCACCAGTCATGTGTCTTGAGCATCCACTATTAATATACCACTTGTTTGCGCGTGATGCATTGAGACATACCTAAAGTAAGGTGATCGAGTTTTAGGTACCCACACTTTTTGGGTCCTTTGTGGTTAGTATGTAATACATGTGTCCCTTTCGGAACCCATTTATACATGCCAATAACTTGTCCTTTTCTAAAATAATATGATGAAGTATAATGTCCTTTCTTATTACAATAGCTACATGATACGAATGGATTTGATGTACGCACAGAATTCTTGAAATATTTGAGATAAGTTCTACTGCTATTCTTCTTATTTCCTCTATTTTTATCATGATCAGACTTATATCCAATTCCAGATTTATCAAAGGAAACTTTCTGAGAATTTAGAATAACTTTAAGAGTTTCACTTCCTTTAGTAAATTTTTCCACAATTTTTGTTAAATCTCTTATTTTCTTATCTTTCTCTTCACATACTTCACATGATGATATGACAGTATTTTCTAATTCCTTTACTTTCTTCTCATAACTAATCATTTCTTTAGCTACCTTGATGAATTCTGTATGCAATGCATAATATTCAGATAATAACTCATTATAAGTAGGTTCAGAATCACTTACCTCAGAATCCGATTTTTCTTCTTTGGCTACCAAGCATAGATTTGCCACTTCGTCATCATCGCTTTCTTCATCCGACGAACTATCACCCCAGATAGATGATATGCATGCTTTCTTTTTCTGCTTCTTTTTGTCTTTGTTTCTAAAGCATTGGAATTTGATGTGTCCAGGCTTCCCACATTCATAGCATACTATTTGTTGCTCTTTGTTTTCTTTCTTGCTTGGTCCACCTTGATAATTTTTGAAGTTCTTTTGACCTCTTCTATAGAACTTCTTGAATTTTCTCACGATCATTCCCATATCATCATCATTAGGAACAACTTCATTTTCGGAAGATTCTTCTTCCTTGATAGCTTTAAGTGCAACTCTTTTTTTCTTTTTATCATCGAACTCTTCTAGTTCCTTCTTGAATCTCAACTTCCCTTCATACTTAGAAAGGCTACCAAAGAGAGCAGCTACGGATCTCATTGACTCTCCTTTAGCTTCTTTGATAGCTGTCACCTTTGCTTCCCATTCTTTCGTAAGAATATTAAGAATCTTTCTTACCTGGAATTTTGGTCAAAGGATTTTCTAAGCATAGATAGTTGATTAACAAGATGAGTGTACCTGAATTCGAATTCTGATATTACTTCTCAAGGTTTCATACAAAATAGATCATACTCTGTAATTACAATATTAACTCTATTTTCTTTGATTCCAGATGTACCTTTGTGAGCAATTTCAAGAGCATCCCACATATCTTTAGCTGTTGGTAGAGTGCAGATTCGTAAATATTCCTACTGACTAAGAGCACTCTGTATCAATAAAATAGCTATACTATTCAATGTTACTAACCTCTTGTCATCTTCATCAAACTCCTCTGGGCTCTTTTTAATGATTCTATCTTCGATTTTCTTCATTGAAACATAGTCACCGTCTTGTATCACATTCCATAAACCGTACTCGTTAGCCATCACGAACTCTCTAAACTTAGATTTCTAGAACGAAAAATGTTCTCCAACAAAACTAGGAGGTCTAGTGATTAAAGCTCTGTCTGGAAGAATGTTTTCACCCATTGTTTCCATTTATCGGATCCTTCTTAAGCTGTTAGGCTCTTCAGAGAAGACCTTGCTCTGATATCAAATGAAAGAGGCAAGCTTTACCCAAGAGGGGGTGAATTGGGTGATGTGATAAATTTTTCATTTGATGTGGTAATATGACAATAGTTGTAGATAGAGTAGAGTTAAGAGGATTAGTACACAGAGAGTTATACTGGTTCGACCTAAAAACTAGGCCTACGTCTAGTCCTCAGAGATCAAGACCTACTGAGATTTTCACTATGCTTCCAAGATTCAATGGGCTCTCAGAATGCCACAAAACAACAATCGTTCTCGAATGGACTATGATCAGAAAGATTCTAACACTAAGAAATTCCTCTCCCCCTTACGACAAGTCTTACGTGAAAAAAAAAAACCTATGACCTTTCTCACTTGCTTACGTATACAAGTCTTATGAGCAACAACGTTCTCTCCTGCTTACACCACTGTAAGTCTTATGAACAAGAACGTTCTCTACTGCTTGTATCTTGTAAGTCTTATGAGTAGAAATTTTTACTAGGAATTCTCTCAACTGCTTCTCTCGTAAGGATATCTACCCTCTCAAGGTCCAAATACCTTAAGATCAAATGAAAATAGAATTTGAAGTGCATAGAGACTCTCTTACAAAGCAAATATGATAAACACTGAAGAACGATATGAATACAGAGAAGATATGAATAACAGAGACTCATGAATTTTCTTATGTGAATTCTTATACTTGGTTCTTATCGATGGTCTCTGAAGCTCTGTATTAATAGCCAGTAGAATTTGCCCATTGAATACTAATCATTGGGGAGCGGAGCATGTTACTGTGGAATAGCATGCGTACATTTGAAATCTTTGAATGCGGTAGGTACGTATTTGGTTTGGTCGTAATGATGTTGTCTGCCATTGTTTGACTTCCTCTGTGTTTTCCTAATTCAAACTTTCAGACTCCTGTATCATACTTGTAATATATGTTAAATGATGTTATATAATTATAAGTAGAAATAGAATGAATAAATAACATTAAACCATATTCAGATTGAACGCTGTAAGACTGGTGCGTTTTTTACTTCTGGCAGAGCTTCACTCGATCACTGAGGGGGCTCACTCGAGTGCAATACCATATTTTCTCCTTTTGCTTTAGTTTTACGCTTGCACTTCTACATGATTTGAGAGAGTGCATTTTCACACTTGCGAGAGATGTGGGTTCTCACTTGAGCACAACTCCTTCTGCTCGAGTGTCCTCATATTTTACACTAAGTGCCACGTCTCTGGACAACACTCGCATACCATTTTAGCAAGAGTGTCATTTTGCTCTTGCAGGTGATGTGGGCCCTTACTCGAGCATACTTACTCTTACTCGAGTGTGAAGAATATTCTTCTATAATATACTCTTTGTCTTCAGTACTTGCATCAGAATTGAGAGAGTTAGATTTCTCACTCACGAGTGCTAATGTATCACTCGGTCACATGCACTCTCACTTGGGCATGCTTATACTTCTCTGTTCTAGATGACTCTCGGCCAAACACTCGCAGTCCCACACTTTCATGTGCTCGAGTGCAAAATAGATTGATGCTCAAGTGCTAGCTCCATTGCTCGAGTGCAACAGTAGAACTGACAGCAATTACTCTCGGGCAAACACTTTCTGTCCAACACTCGCATCTGCTTGAGTGTAAAATAGCTTTTTGCTCGAGTGCCAGCTCTGTTGCTCGAGTGCATCAGCAAAAACTGACAGCAGACATTTCCAAACTTTGCCATATGCATTTGGTAACTTTGCAATCATTGTTTGAACTTGTAAAGACATACTTTACACACAATTATCTTTTGTTATCATCAAAACTTGGAATCTAACATATACAAGTACAAATATTACCAACTACCTATCTAATTAAAGCTCTATATGTTCACTTTAAGCCTAAAAAATTTTATTGAATTTGGACGACCAATGAAATACATGGCATAACAACACTGCCTCACTGGAGGCAATCAAACGACATGCACTTTCAACTTCAATAAATTCCATATTTATATACAAATCTCCAAAAATCATGAACACATATATTTCCACACAATATTCCCTTCTAAATCCAATGGAACCATTATAATTTCAAAATTGTAGCCTTTAGCAGAAACATGTGCATAAAAAGGGAAAAAATATCATTTTGAGTTTTAACAACAAAAGCTTGCTCCTTTTCACTCCTAATCACTTGTTGAACCATTAAACACATACTAAACAAGATTTGAGGAAATTTGGGTGGCATAACCCCTTAGGGTTATAACTTTCCAAATTTACAAAATCAACAACAATCTACCAACCAAGCCAAAAACAACAACAACAACAATAAACCAAAAAATTTGAAGTTCTTGAGGTTGTCTTTGATTTCCTTACTTTCTTTATCTAAAATTGTCCTCCCTCTCTCTCTCTCTCTCTCTCTCTCAACCTGAGATTTTGGTTGGTACAAAATTTTTTCCATGGGGATCAAGAGGTTAGAGAAGAGATTACACAAGTTTGAAAGCTCAAACACTTGCAATCACAAAGTTTGCCTTAGGTTTTGCTCCACCTTCTCTATAAAACTCCAAGGCTATTCTCTCTCTCTCTCTCTATTGTTGTTTGGACAGAAATGAGGAAGAGACAGATGAAGGAATGAGTTAATAATATCTCTCCATAATTCCCTAATTTAATATTATCACAGAAATAGGATTTATGGCACCATTTGTACTTGGGCTTATTTTCATCTAATGGTGTCATAATCTCCCATTTAAATTGGACTAACTTCTTCAATTTTGAAGAACTCATGTCGTGTGAGTTCACAAAATAAAACTAGGTTAGAAAATGTAGCATAGTAGCTCAACCTAGGCTGTTCTTGTGAGGAGATTAATTTCCAAGTTTCTAAGTAGTAAAGTGACAAAAAACCTTAAAGTTATGAGAAATCGTTTGGAGAAATTGCTTTTTAAACTAATGAAGTAATCTAAGCTAAAACAATATTTTTCTAATTTTTTGGTTTTTAAAACAAAGAAGCAAACGAAATCAAAATTAACACTAACAACAAGATAAATTCAATTAACTAGTATAATGATAAAATGGGATTCCCTTGAGTTGAGGTTTTAGTCTTCCTTGCTTGCTAGTGATATGAATTCCATAATATGAGTCAAGAGGATGGAACTAAGTTACCACTAGCTCCATACTTGCAATAATCATTTAATTCATTCTACCAAAGCAATTAAATGAATACCACCAAATAATTCAGACTCAAGGAGATGAATAATCAACTTCCAATTCTAGCTTGTAATTACCATTACAAATGTTCAACACATTCAGTTTAGTCATTTACAATCCACTTAACCAAGTTGGAATAAACAACTCAACCTACTCCTAATTTGAATCATACAAAGCTTAATTAATCAACTCCTAGTTCAACCAGCAAGTTTATTCACTTGGCATAGAACAATCTAGATCATAATCACATACTTTACTAAGCCATACAATTATAAAATAGAAAGAGAGCTTAAGGAATTCCATTGAAGTTTAGAAGCTCAAACCATTACCCAACTAAAGGAAATCACCAAAGCTTAGCTACTCATGGAAGAGGAGGAAGAAGCTTGATGGAAGAAGGAGAAATTAACCATGGAAATTGCAGCAACCCCTCACGCTATCCTTTGTAATTATGCACAAAGCTTCATCTCATGTGGTGCCTTTCTCCATTATTCCCTCCTTAGTTAACTCCTCTTTTTACTTCAATTATTTTCGGCTCTTTCCTCCCTCTTACACACACAGCCGCCGCTCCATTCTTATTCCATCGTGTTATGAGTCTCCTCCCTTTCACATTGTTCTCCTTCTTTATTTCATTCGATGCTGCACACCTTGCTCGCGTGGACCCCTCCTTTCTTTTATGCACAGCCACCTAGCCCTTCTTTTCATTTCACATGGGCTTTCCTTCCTTGCTCCATTGTTTCCTTTTTGGTTCAGCCCATCTCCCCTCCGGTCAACAAATTCGGCTACTTCTCTTTTTCTTCAATTCATCCTTCATGCGATTCATTTCTTCCTGCCGCAATTAAGTCCGGTCCAGCTTGCTTCTTTTCCTCAATACCTCTCTTTCGATCCAACTATCCACCAACACAGCAGCCTCTTTCTCTAATACAATTCGGTCCAGCACTTCTTGGTTAATTCCTCTCTTTCTTCTTCAATTCCCATTTTTGGTCCAAAGGCTTCAATTGAGTCAATAATTTCGGCTGGCTCTATTTTGTTTATTTTGGTTCAGGTCCTCTTTAATTCGGTGCACACCTGATAAATCCCAATTTTATTATATGTTTTTATACTTTATTTGAGGATTTTGTCATACTTATTGAGCTTAAAATGCTTTATTTGTGCTTAATTGAGATTAAGAGTAAATATATTAAATTGTAATTAAAAAGAGAAAAATTGTCAAAATAATTGCAATTATTCTTAATCATTGATTCTTGAGAGTATTTGATGTTGGTTAAATTGTTTTTAATTGAAAATACTTGAAAATTTGGATTAAAAACTGAAAATGACAGTTTAGGGTTCAATTGTGTAAAATGCCAGTTTGGTCTATCAGTAAAGCACTGCATTTTGCTTTTCTCTTTAGGTCAGATTTTGCAGCTGAGAACTCGACCTATAAAACTGAATCAGAAGCAGAGAAGGAAAAGGGAGCCGCAACACAGGGGGCCGAACCAGAAAAGCTGAGAGCAAGGAGCGTAGAGCTTGAGAGAAGTAGAGGGGGGCCATCACCATCGTCTCTTCACTATCGTCGGCCCTCCCTCAAGCACCATAACCTTCTATTTCCGGCGACCATACTCCTCAGTTTATCACAGCCGCCAACAGAGCTGAGAGTCGGACTTCAGGGAGCAGCAACCTGGGATTTGTAACCCCCTGCCGTAATTAATATTCGGATTACGCGATTAAAGTGAAATAGAGACCAATAAGAAACAAAACTACATTTTACAAACCCATCTACCAGACGGGGTTTTCATAAATACCTTTCAAAATCATTCATAACCTGGTCTCACGTTCACATTCCGAATACAATTACTACACAAAGATAAATCACATTTAACTATATCAGAGTACGCATTATAATAATCCTGGTTTCCATATATTAACTCAAGCTTTATAGGGCACATTCGCCCAAACAAGCCCTCATATGGGGATTACACAACAAATCTCAATACAAATAATCAAAACCTCATCCACATATATTCATCCAAATAACCAAATACAATTACCCAAGTATACATCCCAACTAAGATAACCAACTACCAACTTCAATCCCGAAGGAGTCTTCATCGCCCTTAGCTGCTCGCTATATCCTTGATCTACTACCTTGTCTGAAAGGTTAGTAGGGGAGGGTGAGATTCTAGAGAATCTCAGTAGGATAACAATATCAATATGCACGTACGATACATGTTTAATGCATGACATGCTTGCATCACACAACTCATGATAACATAATGACAATTTGCAAGCTCAATGCTTCGAACAATATACCTATGGCCATAGCATAAATTGAAACATAGCTTCAAATTACACATAATTATGCAAAGCTAAGACATGCACCAACACACTAACACATATATCAAATACAAGCAGAAGAGATATGTTGCCTACCTCCAGTCTTTTCTCCTCGATTTACGTGCCAGCAACTCGGGGCTTCACATTCGATCCTACAATGTCAAATGTACTATTTAGACACTTCCATAGTGTTTCTGGGGGTTATATGAGGCTATATTGAAAATTTACTAAAATACCCCCGGGGACCCGGCTCGATCGTACCCGATCCGGCTATACTTTTCTCGAAATTCTAACTTAGGATATCCTGACATATTTTCGCCCAAGGAATGCATTTCCAGACTCGGAACTATCAAATTCAATGTCAAATTACGAAATTGCCCTTGGCAGCCCTACTTTTAGGGTTTTAGGGGCGTTTCCGTAATTATGCTTTCTCGGCCTTTTCCGAAGAAGTGCCCAACTGTAACCCCACCTAATTTTCCCTCCTGAACTCAATGGAATCATCAAATCATTGAAAATCCAACTCTAAGACCCATTTATAGCCCAGACCGAAATATATGGGTTTTCTAGGGAAAATCAGGGTTTTTCGGTTTCGGCTCCGTAAACACGTTCCTTTCTACTCCTAACCACTTTATTAACCATTACATTAGGTTACAACTAACATTAAGACCCAATTTGGGCAGCATAACCCCTAGGCAACTCAATTTCCAAACTTTAAAACCAATGGCAATCCGGCGAAATTTCACCGATTAAATTGCCCACAACAGCCAGAATAAGCAATATATGAAAGTTTGGAAGTTACCTTTTACTTCCTTTTGCCTTTTCCAATAATGGCTGCAAAACCCTAACTCTCAACACATATTTGAGCTGCAAAATTTGTGAAAGACCAAGAAGAGTAGCTTAGGAGTAGAGTTATACGCGTTAGGAGCTAAATCGTCGGAGGAATCGGCTTACCTTGAAAGTTTTCTTCTCCTTTATCTCTCTACAATTCCACACCTTCTCTCTCTATATGCAGCTGTGCAGAACGTCAGAAATGAGGAGGAAGAAGGAAAAAACCGTTTAATAACATATCCTAAGATGATGTCATCTTTTATTGAGATGATGTCATAATTACCATTTTCGGATTTTCTGGCAGATTTTCTGCCCAATCTTTGAAAAATCATAACTAATTATAGAAAAATCAAAATGAGGTGATTCCAAAGCCAAATGAAATATATTTAAGTCCTATTCATAGGAAAAATATTTACCAATACTAGAAATCACCACAAAATTCCAGAATTACACAAATGTCATCACTGCCTCAAAACAGAGTCCATTTTCGACCTCAAACTTTGGACAGTCATATCTCCTAGTTCCCAACATGAAATGGCACAAATTATATGTCCATTTTGAAGCTTTGTATGTGAACTTTAAGACTGGAAAGTTTCATAATTTGCTGACATCATTTGCCTATTAAAGACGTCCACACGAGAAGACTGCCCAGACAGAATTCACACTGGACAACATTTCTAGTTTTGCAACCAATGTGTCCAATCCAATTTAAATCAATTCCAATGATTAAATACCACAACATGACACCATTTCCATCACAATACCCCATTCAATTATTCCCTCTATTCTAAGTCAATTTGGATGTTAATCCACAATTGAACTCAAATATAGGATTTTGGTGTTGCTCATAACACAAGCGACTACAATCCACTTTATATTCTCTAAAAAGGTTCATTAATCACTAACCACGTCCACTTTTGTAGTCATTAACTCCTAATCACAATTTAGGATCTTGCTAAACTGGGGCTTAGCAATCCACTAATCTCAGGCTTATTCTCTAGCCTCGAGTCTCAAAATTCGGGGTATTACAGGATTCGCCGTCATCATCTCAGCACCATCATCGACTCTTTCCCTCGTCCCCGTCCTTCACCTCGCATCCACCATCATCGTCATCTTTCTACTGTCAAGTTCGAGCTACAGCGAAGTAATAGCAGAGAAACAGAGTGCCGCGAGTTTGGAGCTGTCAAAGGGAGCTGAAGGAAGAACCACCACATAACCGAATCCCGTCACCATCTCTAGTCAATTCAATATCAAGCAGCCTTCATTTTATTTCTCTGGTTTCCTAATATCTCTAACTATGGCTGACTCTGATTATGTGCTTCTGAGAAGATTCCAGATTTAATTCTCTGTGTTATATGGCTGAAACTGTGAATATATTTGGGGATTTTGTGATGACAAATTGCAGTGGCTGATTCTCAAATCCTCTAGAGTAGTGGTGATGGCTTGAGCTTGGAGTTTAAAGGGGAGTGTCTTATCATTTAATTTCTATCTTTAATCCTTTGTATTAGTTGAATTCTAGGTTTAGAGTTTAATTAATTATTGGACTGAGATTTTGTATTGGGGTTCCATGCAATTTATGAGATTAAATGTGTATTTGGATTTAATTGTGTGCATTTGACACCTTGGACTTCATTAGTATCAATTTCATGCAATTGACTTGGTATAGCTTTTGCTTGAGGTTGTTATGAACATTTAATTGTGATTGTAATGCAAGGGTTCTTGGTTACTTGTGTCATTGCATTTCATTGATTCAAATTGCTAGTGTTTAAATTGGGTTTCGGTTAGAGGGATTAATTTCTACCCAGTGTGGAGGAATTAATTCACCTAACTCAAGCTAGCTCAAAGGGTCTTTTGAGCAAATTTGTCGAACTAGCACGCTCCCAAGTTAATTGAAGCAAGGATAGCTTGAATCATTGCGCTAGAGGATTATCATCTTATACTTATCACTTGCATTTTTAACCAATTTCCATCCCATATCAATTTTATTCCAAAAATCCAAAAATATTAGTTTTAAAAGCATTTTAGTTTAATTGCAATTTAGTTGTTAGATAAAAAGCTCAAAGACCATTTTCAACTCATTTCATTTCAATCATTGCACTTAGTTTCTAGGTAATTAATAAAAGGCTCTTCGAGAGATGATCCGGGATTGTACCCTATATTGCAATCCTTGGTTTAAATTTTGAAGAGGTTACCAAGGCATAAAAGCCAACAAAGCCTTAATTTCTTCAACACCTTTCCTCTTTTTTTTATTCTACTCCTACTTTCTATTCTTTTTCAATTGGTGCTGCCTTAACAAATCAGCTACTTCCTCTTTATCCTTCATTTCTCAATTCGGTCCAGCATCTGCTCTTCTTAATTGATCAATTTCGGTCCAGCTGGTCCATTCTCATTTCAATTCAGCAACCACTTAATACACAAATGGTCCCTACTTTCTTTCTTTTATTCATTTTTCTCTAAGTTGAATATGTAAGTTGTGCCATGCCATCACCTACAAAATTATATTCACAAAGGTAATATATTTTGCTCACAATTAAAGAATAATAGGAATAATAAATATTAATTAAAAATATAACAATTTAACCACTTTAATTCCCAAATTATTCTTTCACTAAAATCTCACATTAACACTTGATTATGCCCAAAATATTCAATTAAGTCCCATAAAAGCCTAAGATTTATTAATAAAAATATATAAATATTGAGCTCTATCAATTCTTTGCCTCTTCCCTTGGCCTATAATGCCATTTAGGGGTCCTTTATGACCCAAATTGGTCTTCATTTCATTAAGGCAACTACATGTACAAGGAATTATTATTTTAAGATAATAACATATGTGCTTAAGTTTAACAATTATTATTTAATCCCTTGGCTCTAGATTAATGACACTTGACATGTTTATGAATCAAACAATTATTTACCCTCCCATTTTCTTTTAATAGGCGAAATTAATAATTGCTCCAGCATTTTCCACAATCCCTTTAATTAATTAATGCATAAGTCCAACTTTGACTTTTCAAATCTTGATTTATTTGACCAAGAATGTTCCAAATATATATTTCCCCTTTATTTTCTTTAATTAACTGAAATTAAATTCAATTATTGGAAAATAATTAATCTTATGCTTTGTTGGCAAATTTATAATTTTGCCATTATATTTTTGGATTTAACTTGAACTTATTCCTTTCTTTCCTTTGCTTGGCCAAAATTAGGTCTAATATTAGGCCAAATATTTTGTTCTTTTATTATTCCATTTTAGGCTTCAATATTGGGCTTTTTGGAATACCCAAAATTAATTCCATAACTTGTTCTAGCCCAATTCTCGTGAAAATGGAAATTTACTAGCTTCTTTTATTCCAAGTTCATGAATATTTACGATTCCATTCCATTGAATATTTCAAATAATTACAAGGCATATTGGTGAATAAAATTTAAGGTGTTTCACCTGATGCTTCACGTAATTGCTTGCATTGTTAAGAAGAATACTACCAACCAAGACATATGATATTAGCTTGAGTTTTGAAAAGATACATGCTTGCCCCAGCGATTGTATTTTGTTCACAAAAGAATATGATCGTTAACCGAGTGCCCTCAATGTTGTGCCTCAAGCTACAAAGAGAATAGGAAGAATCCTAAGAAGGCGTTATAGTATTTTATAATTGTACCTAGATTTAAAATCCTATATAGTAATGAACATGATACAAAACTTGTAAGATGGCATGCAGATAAAATAATTCAAGACGACATGCTTCGGTATCCTGCTGATTTTGCAAAATAGGGTATGTTTAACATTGAATATCCTGAATGTTTGGAAGAACCAAGAAACCTCCACCTAGCATTGACTATTGAGAGGATGAACCTATATGTGATGCAGAGTAGTACTCACACTACATGGCCAGTTATGTTGTTTATATGTAACCTTCCTTAATGGCTCTTGATGAAACATAGGTATATGATATTGTCCATTCTGATCTCAGGGCCAAGGCAACTAAGGAATGACATAGACATGTACCTTGCACCACTAATTGAACACTTAAAGAAGTGGTGGGATAAATAGAAGCCTATGTATGATACTCACGAGACAGAAACATTCAATATGAATGCCATATTGTTTGGCATGATCAATGAATTTCTTTCGTATGATAATTCGTCAAGGTATAACATGAAAGGCTAACTTGGATACCCGATTTCTGAAGAGGGTATATAGTCAATCAGGTTGAAGCATGGTATAAAAAATTCTTATATGAGACATTGTAGATGGTTATGAAAAGGTCATCCATATTGGTGTATGAAAAAAATACTTCAATGGGGAATCAGAAGAAATGATGGCACCTGAACCTTTGACTAACGAGGAGGTTTTTGAAAAAATGAATCACATAGATTGTAAATTTATGATCCCATTTGGAAAATATGTCAGCATAAGCGGGTGGAAGGAAAGCTCTATTTTTTCAATTTGCCATATTGGAGTTCACTCAATGTTAGATATATTCTTAATATCATGCACAATGAGAAAAATGTGTGTGATAATCTTTTTTGAGATATTAATCCATATTCCTAGGAAGATGAAGGATGGCATAAATGTAAGGCTAGGCATGATTGAGATGGGAATAAGAGAGGAATTTGCACTAGGGAAGAGGGGATCTTGTGCATTCAATAGTACAAAAAGGTGTTTTAGACCAACACATTTTGACCGATTATAGCAGATAAGGTCTAAAAAATATGACCGGTAGCATTTTTGTAATTATGAACAACTTCTTAGATTAGTTCCCTTAATATAATGTCTAAAATATATTATTTAGAATGGTTTTCTAAAGAACCGGTCTAAAAAGATAAAATAATTAAATATATATGTAATATATTTTCTAAAGAAGTTCTATCTATAACATGTCTAATATATTTTCTAAAGCAAAGGCAATTAAAAAAATAATATGTTTAATACTTTTTAGACCTATTGTCCTTTATAACCGATCTAAAAGGTTAAACTTCTTAGACCAATTGTCTTTAAGAACCAATCTAAAAAGAGCCATAAAAAAATCCTTATTTTTAAGACCGGTTTTTTCAAGTAACCAATCTAAAAGATGACTTTTTAAGATTGGTTTTTTTAAATAACTGGTCTTAAAACTGCTGCCCTAATATTTCAGATCCTTTTTTGCGGCCTCACGTCTAATTTCAACTCTCAAATATGAAACTCAAGCTTCTTCTAAAGCCCTCCCTTGTGTCGCGGCAACTCTTCCTTCCTACATCACTCCCTTGTCCTTAACCATTACCGCCATCGAAGTAGAGGTACGATGAAATCCATTATTGTAAGGCCTGGCATTTCTTCCCTTCAATTAGTTTCTTCCTCAAGCTCAGTTTCTTGCCACCTCTCAGTTTCTTCCTCAAGCTCGTCCTTCCCATGTCTCTTCTCTATTCTTAACCAATGCCGCTGGTGGATGTAGGGGTATGGTGGATTGCATTCCCATGTCGCTCCTTCCCACATCACTATTACTTGCCTCCCCTAGCTTTCTTCCTCAAGCTCAAACTCGTGGTAATTATGAGATATATTTGGCTTTTTTTGATGCTTACTCTGAGGCATTGTTCTTCCTTTTAAATTATCATAACTAGTGAGCATAAATGTAGAATATTATATGCTGGCATCTTTGGAATCATCAATGTATCAATATATATATAAATATTAATTTAAATATACCACCAATACACTCTAGTCTAAACAGGGAGTAGATTTAGAGTTGGAATGTTATTATTTTGATGCTTCCCAATGAGTTGAAAATGAAAAATTGTGTAGGGTAAAAGTGAGAAGGAAAATTTGGAAGCACTATAAATCAAAACGCAGTTTTTGGGTAGTAAGGCCCTTATGTTTTTGTTTTGACTAATTGAAAGGGAAGGAGGCTTATTTTGCTCAATTTGAGCTCAAATTACTAAAATGGTCTAACATTAGTTTTGAAGGCAATAATTTAGTCCTAAGATAAGGTTTGATGGCTGAGCAGCATTAAGCTTTTAGAGCTTAGCTACTCTAGTTCATGTTTGCTTGGATGTTCCAAAGGGTTGGTTCTAGTTTCTTACAATAGTTCATGTCGAACTTCAAAAAACAAGAATAGTGGTTGAAACTTGGGTCTTATCCCTTTGTTCTTTTTGCTTGGTCTGTTATCTTGGTGGGTTTAGTTTATAGTTGAACAGTTTTAATTAATCTTGTTTTTACTGCCTCCTCTATTACCTGTCTTTACAGGCCTATTAAAGTGATAGAATCAAACAACTTACTTGTTCATGTATTATAATTCCAACTACAAGTGTAACTGTAGTGATTATTTGTTTTCAATAGAGCACAAGATTTTGAAGTGTAAACTATAGTGATTATTTGTTCATACATTATAATCTAAAAGCATAGCCTATTTGCTTTTGCTTTGTGTAGCTCCTCAAAACTTTGATTTTCTTTCCTTCTGTTAGGATATTACTAGGTTTGTACTTTCTTCATTAGTGTATGCTACCTTTCTTGCCAAAAACATTGTTTGTTTTAACTCAAACTTGAAATATTATTTTTACAACTATTTCATGAGACATGTACTATCATTTCTCTTCAATTAATTATGATTGTCTATGAATCTAGGTTTTATCATTGCTAAAGTTTAGCTTTTTTATTGTTGCTGGTTAGGCTTATTTTGCATTGGTTATTGCTATATATTTTTTGTGGTTTTCAAAGCCTTTCTTCTAGCAAGCAGTCCACCCCATCATACTAAGTTCATATTTGTTGTGTAGTTTCTGGTCTTCAAAGCCTTTCTTCAAGTGATTGACGGGTAATTTAATTAGTCTTGGCTATTAATTAACTGAAGTGATGCCTACCAAACTAATCTTTGCTATATCTAATGCATTATAATATAAAATTTGCTATATACTTGTTCATTATATAGTAGTTAAACGATGGCTTAAGTGTAATGATTGCATGCTCTCATCATACTCCTACCTTTTCCACGATAAAAAATTAAAAAGAGAAAGAAAAGGTGTTGAAATATATGGATCATAGTTAATGTGTTGACTTGTCGATACTATGATGCTAAGAAAATACTATGTCCACTAGGGATGAAGTATAAAAAGATCCATGTGTAAGACCGGTCTTACATGCCCTTTTAATTACATTTCGTAAGAGTTACTCTTCAATTACTTAGGGGTTAACTACTCATTCTAGACTATTAGTTGTTATTCTTTCCGAATATCAAAATTCATTCTTGTTCTTAATTATTATTCTTAGATTTAGTAATCCTGATTACCATTCAATTCTAATACGCATATTTATACATGCATATTCATACATATTTGTCAAGTGTAAATATTTTGCACACAGAATAAATAAATACACTTGAATCTTCAATTCTTCATCATTCTTCCTTCTGGTTCTTCTTCAAGCATTCTTCTCTTTTGTATTCACGTACCTATATAGTTGGTAAGGGAGGGTGAGATTAGGGGGAATCTCAATAGGAAACAATACTAACAATGCATGCAAGATGAATGCCAATGAATGATATGCTTACCTTATATAGGCTAATGTTCACATAATGAAATTTCTGCATGCTCAATGTTTCGTGCAATATATCTATGGCCACATTAAAAATAGAAATAGAGCTTTATTTATTTATATATGTTTCACAAAATTAAGCAAAGCAATACTACACATCAATACACGAGCATACAAATCATGTACATGAAAGTTAAGTACGTTTACTACCTTTTGGACTTGTGTCCTCTTCTTGTCCCATTTCCTTCCAACTATTAAAGCTTCTTGGAAATTCTTCCAAGCTTCTTCTTTCTTGGCTTCTCATGGCCCTAGACATAGAATCATATAATTAGTGCCATGATAAAGGAATTCTTAATGGGCTATACTAGTCCCATATACTTACTTCACCCTTGTAGTTCATACTAATTACATTTGGCCATTTCTTTCTTATATTTTGTATAGTAGCTAAAAGCTACAACATTTTGACCAAACTTTAAAAATTCATAATTGATTCTATAGAACTCCTATTTGGGTGGTTCAAATTCCTACTCAAAGCTCTTTCAATCTATTTTATGAGAAAAATATTACTCAAAGCCAATCCTAGCTACAAAAATCCAGAACTACGACTAAAGCCTTACTGCCACAGAATTCATTCTAGATTCATTGCCGAACTTCAACAATTCATAATTGTTATTGTACTGATCTAAATGGCATAAATTACCTATCAAATTAAAGCTTGACAAGTCTACTTTTATTTTGGAAAGTTTCATAGCCATTAGAAATTTTCAATTTTGAAATTTGTGTTCTAATTATCCAAAGTTCCCAACCTGGGGCTATTCCCACATAGTTTTTCTTGTAGAATACAATGGTAACATCAAATTTACCAAATTCCTATTCCTTGGTCATGCCCTATTCTAACTGAAATAAGGGTTTAAGATAACAATCCACCAATTCACATTTTAACCATCAACTTAGCTTATATGCTTCCCAATCATCATATAATCACATGAATATGACCATGAAACCCTAAGATGACCAAAATTATGACAGCCACTAAAATTCAACACAATCAACCAATCAAGGAGATACCTGGTTCAAATCAAAGCTCATACTTACCTCTTGTGCTTTCTAGAGCTTGTTCTTTGTTACATCCCAAATTTCGATCACCAAAATCCCTAATATTTAAGGGAATAAAATGGTTAATTAAAGAGCGCATGGAATGAAAAAACATGGCAATAAGTGGTCACACTCAACATTATTATGGGGGAAAACAAGTTGTACAAGTTGATGTTTGCTATTAGTGAGTTTCTCTGTGTAGCAGTCTTCTTATGTGATATTTTTAAAAAGGGAAATTATGTCCAAAAATTGTGAACTTCTACAAGATAAAAGTAGACATCCTATGATTAATTTAATAGGTCATTTAGAGCAGTACACAAAGAGTTATGAATTTCTGAAGTTAGCCCAGTGAAACTGGCCAGCATCCATGACAACGTCCAAAAACAATAATTCTAGGAAGTTTGAGCTTTCAGTTGGTAAAAGGTTATTTTTTTTTCTTGAAACTAGACTCAATAAGGGCTTCATCGCCTTTAGAATCACTCCAATTGAAGTTCTACAAATAAAGTTATAATTTTTTAAATTTGGTTATAAAATCTACCAAGATGGCCAACTATTGCAAATTTGGGAGAAAAATATAATGGCAATTGTGTAAATTGTGGAATAAAATTAGAAGCTCATATTTTCCTTTTACTTGAGGTCTTGGACGTCCAAGTAGAGGAGTAAAAGAGGATTTAAATACTTGGTCCAAATTAATCAAGGAAGAAGCATTCTTGACCAAGTATATAAACTTTGAAAACTTAAAAAGGTGGAATTTCGATAAAATAATATATGTGCGCAATTGGATGTATTAGTTGAAGGCAACCAAGTTGGTTCATGAAGAGCTTAAGGTGGCATATTTTTGGGCCTAAAAGGATGAAGGAATTTAGTTCAATTGTAATAAGGGATTATGACACACTTTGTAGTAGATAAGCCCAAGTACAAATCTCATGTCATAAACCCTATTTTTGCTATAAAGTTAGTTAAGGGAAAATACAAAGATATTTTAAAGTCTTTGCTTTATATCTCTCTTCCTCATTTCTACCATAATCCACAATAGAGAGAGGGAGATAAGAGCTTTTGAGTTTGAGAGAAGGAAGAGAAAATCCAAAGGCAAAGCTTGTGATTTTAAGTGTTTTGATCCTCTAACTTGTATAATCTCTTCTCTAACCTCTTGATCTTCATGAGAAGCATGGAGTACAAGCAAAATCTCAAGGACGAGAGAGAGAGAGAGAGGGTGGTCATCCTTAGAGAGAAAAAGTGAAGAAAACCAAGATAACCTTAAGAACATCAAATCTCTTGGTTTATTACTGCTGTTGTTGTTGTTCTTGGCTTGGTTTGTGGTTGGATTGTTGATTTTGTAAATTTGGAAAGTTATAACCCTAAGGGGTTATACTACCCAAATTTCTTCAAATATTTTTTAGTATGTGTTTAAATGGTTTAACAAGTGATTAGGAGTGAAAAGAAATAAGCCTTAGGTGTTAGATATCAAAAATCACAATTTCCCTTTTCATGTGTGTATGTTTTGGCCAAGAGGAGTTTTGGTAGTTAGGACTAGAATTTCATGAATCTGAGGATCACATGGTGTTTAGGAGGGAAAAATGTGTAGGGTTGATGTTGATCACTTTGTGAGGAAAGCCCTAGAAAGTGAAATTATGAAATACCCCTAAAACCTTAAAAAGGGACTGTCAAGGGAAAAACTATCATTTGGCAGTGATTTTGCAAAAACTGAGGTCAAATGGATTCTACACGCAAAACTAAGTAGGAATAGCTCAGGTCAAAATTTATGGAAAATTACAGTTGAACTGGGTACAAAGGGGCTTAGACCTAATTTTATAGTTTTGGACTAATGTAACTAAAAAAAATACTTTGGAAGAGTCTAAGGTAGTACATGAATGGGCTTTAACCTAATTCTTGTGCATTTGGAATTTTAGTACCTGATTAATAGCTGAGACGCTGGAACGAAGTTCAAGGAACAGTTTACAAATATAAAAGTAGTTTAAGATAGTAACTCTATCCTTCATATATTATGCCAATATGTATATGTTTGTGTATGCCATCTTCTATAATTTAATTAATCAACATGGTGTTACCGAGAAGGGGCAGTTAGTGTGAGTAGGCACTTTTACCTTGTTGTTGAGTAATAACCAAATCGAGGTGTATGGATTGTGGGGGATTGAGCCCCTAATTAATGTATACATGTCATAATATCGTTAATTAATTTGTGCATAACATGAAGCATATATGACATCTTTATTTTTCACTTTTTATATAAATGATTGTATATTACTACTCAGATTCATTTGAATCTCATTATTTTTCCCATAAACAAATATTCCAGTGAGAACTAGATGCTCTAAGGATAAAGCAGCTAATACAGGAAATTGAGGTGTGTGGATCTCAAGATCGGAGCTGTTTGGTTTATTAATTTATTTTTAATAATTTGGAAAATTGTTTATATATTATCAAACCTTAAGGGAAAAACCCATAATGTAATCAAGTACCGTGTATCAATATATTAGTATATCTATGCTATTTCTGCATGTCCATATAACTACGTATAAGCACTCTGAACAAATGTGAAAATAAGTAAAGGCCTTACATTCTTTGTTTCTCAAACTTTGACATTTTGTAGACAACACAAAACACCTCCTTTTGAGAAATAAAAACCATAGGATTGAAGCTCTTAGTGAGGGGAACAATGCTTATAAAGAGGTTTTGAGCTAGAAAGGTGATTTGGGTGGTGAAAATTGAGCTATAACATATACCTTCTTCTTTGTTCTTCCTACTTTCTCTTTCTCTTTGATTTTCCTTTTTCTTCTTCTTTGTACCTACTTTTTATTAGGTTGGCCGAAATTTGAGTATGATAGAGAGAGGGTTAAATGTTTAATATTCACTTCCTTTCTTTCTTGAGAAACTTTGCCAAAATTTGCCTAAGGAAATATGTGGCCCTAATTAAAGCTTCTTGAAGAAGTATGGTAAATTAACCAAGTATGGTTAACCTAATTTGATAAAGCTTTCTCTTTCTTCCCTATTCTCTTTTTTACTGAATTCCCTCTTCAAAATGTAGGAGGAAATGTTGACCCATTTTGCTTTCTTTATCTTGCCATTGGTTAATTTTTCCCAAGTTTTAAAAGTTAAAGAAACTTTTACTACTTGACCAAACTCTTTTCCTACCAAGTTTTCCCTTGCTTGGACATTTTTTATGGCCTAAGAGACAAATAAATTTTTCTTCTCATTCTCATAATTACTCCTTACTTTTGAAGAGAAAATCCTAGCCCTTCATGTTTATTTACGATTTTTTTCTATCTTATTGGCCCTTATTTCAGCATACGATTTATACCTAGCATATTTTTTTACCTATACTCTTTCTTTTCATGGGCAAATTGTGTATATTTTCACATCTAGGATTTACACATACAACATATATCACTGTCAAGGGTGCATTTCCTATTATTTACATTTTTTTATAAAAAATGGGGATAAGCTATAAGAGATTATCAATTTGGAAAAAAACAAGGATTGGGTTGTGCCATACATATGAAACAGTATACAATAATGATGTATTTGACAAATCAAATACCGTTGTTTAATAACGAACCATTCCAATTAATTGATATGAAAATATTAGGTGATAATCTTGTAAAAGGTTCCTGTGAAAGGTTTCATTAACTCCTAAGTCATGTTGAGTAGACATTGTTTTGTTGCGAGAATTTTCAATTCATAAGTTTTAGGGAGGGATTTATGTCACCACAAACAGAGACTAAAGCAAGTGTTGGATTCAAAGATGGTGTTAAAGATTATAGATTGACTTATTATACTCCTGACCATGAAACCAAAGATAGTGATATCTTGGCAGCATTCCTAGTAACTCCTGAACCTGGAGTTCCGCCTAAAGAAGCAGGTGCCACGGTAGCTGTTGAATCTTCTACTGGTACATGGACAACTGTGTGGACCGATGGGCTTACCAATCTT
This sequence comes from Inga leiocalycina, assembly GCA_963242795.1. Lineage (NCBI taxonomy): Eukaryota > Viridiplantae > Streptophyta > Magnoliopsida > Fabales > Fabaceae > Inga > Inga leiocalycina. The sequence goes on along the minus strand of OY725322.1, from coordinate 46,897,330 downwards.
GATTATTACAGGAAAATGAAGGATCTGAGGTGTATGAGTGTAGATGCTTCAGAGCCAGCTAGTGTTTATCAAAGCATGCCACTAGTGGTCATCAAAGCAAGCCAGCTAGTGTTAAACAGAAGAAGCCTAGTAATGGTCTGAGCCATTCTATATGGAGGGGTAGAAGAGACACACGATTGAGAGATATTGCCTTCAATTAGAGTATCAAGTAAAAGATTCCAATTGAGTTTGATAGATATTGGAAACCAATCGAATCTAATGCAAGACGGTATAGGAGTTTTGTCAGCCTTTTAGCACTCAACAAGCTTAGTATCTTGATAGAGGAGTGGAGAAATATCGATGAACATGCGAAGCAACATATTTAGGACACTATCCACGTATAAAATGGTCTTTTTTGTATGGTTGAATTATCAAATTTGTCACTAACCACTTCAATACATGTATTACAGCTCACAAACAATGTTCCTCAAAGTGACATATTGTATAAGTAGACAATAACGTAATGTTGTAAATGCTGGAGGAAGTTTAAGACAAATCTAGCCAATAATTATGTGCATATTGAGGTGAAAGAAGGCATTACAGCAAGTATTCATACATTGATTAACACACTTGGAAAGAATTTTTTTTGCTTTGAACTACTCTAGAAGCTTTAGTGAGTTGACTTATTTTGCATTTTATTTACTTATTAATTGTCTTTATTGATTGAAACCTTTTTGTATTTCTTATTCACAGAAAGAATGGCAAAAAGCACAAGAGAGTGGTAGAAAGAAAGATTGCCCTCATACAATGTCTCGTAGGGGTCATACAAAGGCTGCAAAAGACTTGTTGGTGGCTAAAAGAAGAGATTGAAAAAAGCAACTCAATCTGATCCTTTTATTCTTCTTTAACCACCATCTCTGATACGTCACAAAGAAAAATGGTCATTTACTCACCAAAAGAGGAGTGGGTCTTATACAAGTGAACAATCTCATATAGTTGGTAAAAAAATTATAAGTATCATTATTGTTATTAATTATTTAGTAAACAAATTTCATTACTTATTTTTGTCATCTGTGTATTATAGGAGGAACTTTAAAAAAAAGCTAAGGGATCTTTTAGGTCAGATGGGAGGAATGATATCCTGATGGTTGCTACAGGAAACATAAGCATAAAGGCTATGTCAGGGGAGTTAGAGTAGGGGTAGGTCTAAGGGATTACTTTGGACCAGCCTCATGCCATTCCTCAAGTGTGGTGACTAGGGAGGAGATAGAGCATATGTTGGCCACTATGAGAAAAATGTAAGGGATAAGGTAGAAGTATCATTTAATGTATGTTTAGAAGCTTGGTTGAGCAAGAAGGAGGTAACAATGATCATGGTGAGCACAAGATAGGACACTAGTGCTCCCTAGGTAGATTCACTTGCACCTAAGCAGAGTACTAAAAGGAGTTACTGCAATATTGGTCAGTCATTAGAGGGTCTTGGAAAAGAAATTACTCAGCCTTGTGACCTTTTTATAGAGGATCCTCTGTGACAATTAGTTGCACAGGGAATATATATAACATGGGATCAACTATCCACCACTAACAAATAAAAGATGATCAAGTTAGAGTAGCATTTGAAGTGGTGATCATTGTAGATACACCTATCCTTATCCCTGTTGATGGTTTCAAGATTGTGATCGATGTCCTCAATCCTTTCATCTTGTGGCCAAAGAACCTTATTTCTAATCGAGTGGAGGAAACCCCGATCATAGCGCCAATTGCAGCTTCCTCCACTCAAAAAGTTTTACAACCTCAATTGAATGCCATGCAACAAGTAATTCTAATAGTATATGAACATCCTTTGAAACAAGACATTTGCCTACAGATTCAATTGTTGGCAAGTTAGGGGTGGCATTCTATCTTGAGAGGGATGATTTAATGCCCCTGGTAGCTCCTAGATAACATCTTACTTTTGTGATTGTCAAACTACTTTTTATGCAAGTATCTTCTTCAATTGGAAGAAAATATTTTAAAAATTATGCTGTTATAATTTGTGTGCTTGCATTATAGTAAGTACATGATCATAAGTTGGGTTCCTCTGGCAAAAGCGTTAAATTTGGATTTGTATGCCCAGCTAAAATCCATGGTAAAGGGACCACTACTACTATCAGACATACATACTTATCAGAGAGGCTTAGTGAAACCACAACTGAGAGTGTCTTGGCTCCATATGTGTATGGGTAAGAAACAAATTTATATTTAATAGTATATATAATGGTTTATATTTGCCTAATAGTCATCCATTTTTTCAATTATTGATATGTGCTTTTGTTGCTAAAGCAATCAATTAAACTAGGTCCTAAATTATTATACAGTTTAGGGTCAACCTAGGTCATTCTCCCAGGGAGCAAGCTATGCTTTTTCTTTAGGATTGATTTTTAAGTGATGAAAAATGTAATTGAATGGATCAAAACTAGAATGCAAGACACTACCACCTAAATGCAATTAAACTAACTAAACACACTAATGCAATTGACTTTAAAGCCTGTACGAAAATGAGACAAATCTATATGAAATTGAATGTAATTTTCGGGGGTTTTTTATGAAAGAGGGAATTAAAATCCTAAGTGAAAAATAGATTAAAAGCAAGACAAAAAATAAAGATTTAGTTTAGTTAGGATGATGAAAGAGACAACTTAGGATTTGCATGGATTTAGCTTTTTTAGCCATTCAATTTATTAGATCAAAGGGAGATTGATAAAATATTGCATTTAATAAGTTTAACCACCTAATTGAAACATGGGAAACCTCAAGCTCAATAACACTTACTTCACTAGAAAATGCATAATGAAATAAGCGGTGGCTAATTAAATTTATTAAAAACCAATCACAATTAATTTCAAAAAAATTCTAGAAATCTTGTTTACAGTTGTCTAATTAAACAACTAGACAATTAACCAACCTAATTAAACAATCAAGAGGATAAACCAAATTAAAAATTAAATTAATAATGAAAAATCAATTAATAATTTAATTGAGACAATCCAATGGTCTGCAAACAAAAATTCCAGCTAATGTCTCAAGCACAAAACATTCTAAAATATCAATCCAATCCAAAAGAGATATGTCTACAATCTAAAACTAGATTATTCTCAATTAATACAACTCTATCATTTAAAACTAAATAATCTTAAGTCTTGAATTAAAAAGATAAAAGGAAAGACACTCCCTTATAGTCTTCAATTGTAATCTCCTCGGCTCTAGCTTCCTCCATTCTCCTCTTAAGTTGCCTCCCAAGATAGTTTAAGCTGCCATGAATTTATTCTCTACTCCAAGCTCCAAGCAATTCATCATAGCCATAAAGAAAAGTTGAAAAGAATTAATGAATTCAATTGCCTCATTGCCACACATGCAATGGAGAAATATATATGGAATGAAGTATTGAATGGGTTGTAGAGGTGGGCCCATGGCTGTGTGTGAATGAGCGAAAGCACAAATGGTGATGATGAATTAATGGCTCGCCTTCGTTCCATCTTTCACTTATGTGAGTGTGTCATTTTATAGTTGCAGTAGCTAGGTTAATTTTAAGGCAGGAAGATAGAGTTTTAGGGCTAAACTTGAGCCTATTAAAATTTAAGTAGCTTAATAAAATCCAACCATTAGATTCTCCTTTAGCTTCCAAGAAAAATTTTGCTCCATAAGATCTTCGAATGTACTTTTCCTTACTCTGCAAGAATTAAATAAAATCCTGATATATCATATATTGAAAATATTATCCAATCACAAGATAGCGATCGAAATATTAACAATTTAAGCTCAATAATCTCATAATCAATTCAGATTTAAGTTCTTTCCTAAAATTAGCTAACAATCTAAATATTATCTAATAAATCCAAATTAGCCTAAAATAGTCCCCAAAACAAATGAATAAGGTGGGATAAAATATATTAAATTTGGGATTTATCAATTATCATTGGCAATTAGTTCTTCTATGCAAGAAGAATTATGTTGTCATCATCTTATGCTCCCTCCATTATAAACCAGGGAATGAATTGAAGAAGGCCATGAACTGGTAAGTTTTCTTGCATTACCTATTATTGGCAGTTCATGGAATTTGATCAAAATAAGTAGCCTTTGTGATTTTGATGATAGGTCTATGAGGACATTCTGACACGCTGCTTGTGGTAAGTATGTTCGTGAGGTAAAAGACCCAAAATAGATCATACCAAAGGTTAGTACATATTTATTTGCCTTAGGAATGTGTTCAATAAGTTATGCTTAGCTTTATACATGTTTTAATGATGTCATGTTCTTTTTCAGAGCCGTAGGCAACCACTGGGGTCTAACTTATGTCGGTTGTATGTTTTGACAAATTTATAAAATTATCACCCTAGGCATGAATGAATTTACTCAAAATGTAAATGTATCTTATAAAAGGTTTGTATTACTTCTATTCTTTTTTAAGTTATCATGTTAATGTTTTGTTTGGTTTTGGTGTTACAGATGTTTGATCTTACCCCTTTCCTGAAGAAGATATTGATTTCATCTGCAAATGTTGTTCTGAATTTATTTATGAGCTTTTACAACAATAGTGAGTTTTTGAATCCAATATTGTGCTTATACATATTGGTTCTACTAATAATTTGTGTTGCGCAACTTGTGGTTTTCATATCTAACTGGGTTTATGTCTCTCAGTAGGACAATTTCTAGGAGATCGATGATACAGGCATGGGATTTGAAAGATTGATCTCTGTACTTTTTCTTCCCACTGATTTTTTGTAAAATTGAGGAATTTTCTATATATAATGAGGATTTTTTCTTCCCTCTGCTTTTCTATAAAACTTGTTGAATTAAAGGTGAAAAGTTGAGATTTAAGTGACAAGTAAGAGTAGTTTTGTGATGTTAATGATTTCAGTGAAGTTTAGCAATTGATATCTAATGTTTACTTAGGGCCATTTGATGTTATGGAAGTGAAATTAGAGGCTTGGACAATAAAACTCATAGTATGGAAAGAGAGGAAAACTAAAAATTGAAAGAAGTTTAAGATTAAAGGTAGCATATTAAATAACTTTACCTTGCTCTTATATGCCTGGTTGTTGGTTGCATGAATTGACATGTTTGTTGTTTTTGTGATTATGTGAAATCATGCATGTATACATGTGAACTTGTTTGAGACATGTCATAGGCCTATGTGTTCTATAGTTAATGCATGATAGTTCTAAACATGTCATTACATGATGAAGGTGCATGTTAGGTTACAAGTTTCCAATGAGAAAGCTAAAGAAAGAGGCAATGGTAAGTGGAAGCACAAATGAACTCCCTATCGCTAAATTTTTTTTGTTATAAGTTATTGATTGCTTAACAAATTCCATGAGTTGTATAAATTGCATATGGAGAGTTGGCATGTATATTTGGATATATTTGGATATATAAGTATGAGTGATAAGTAATTATAAGTATGGACTTGGAAGCATGCTTTTAAGATGTGTAAGATTACTCTTAGAGTATACTAACATAATCAATGGATAGCAGGAAAAAGGGATACTTTTTAGATCGGTTGTTTGAACAAACGGTATAACAAGTGTGCCGTTTCAGGCTGGTTGTCAAAACAATCGGTCTAAAAAGTTATTTTTTAGGCTAGTTATTTAACCGATCAAATTAATATCAAACGTTTTAGACTAGCTATATCAAGACCTCATCCAGAACTTGTCTAAAAAGTCATTTTTCCACCAGTGATTCCTTCGGCTAGTGAATTTCTTGCTATAGACATTTTTCCATCCAAAACCAGTCTAAACAAAATTTTGTGAATTTCTTGCTATAGTGAAAGTGCAAGAAGGTTGTTAGTCAAACACTAGCAACCTTATGCTAATGAAGGACTTGAAGTTGAAGGGTCTTAAATCACATGATTGCCATGTGTCGATGGAAACCTTTATTATGGTAGATGAGGTATTTTACCTAATATGGTGCAAGCTACGATCACAAAGCTAAGTTATTCTTCAAGTCCCTATGCAATAGAGTGATTGACCCACCAAGAAATTGCTGATGTTGTAAACTCAAATTGTGACTATGTTATGTGAGCTAGAGATGTTTTTCCCTTTTGCTTTCTTTAACATAATGGTGCATCTAATTGCTTGCTTTCTAAGAGAGATACAACTGTATGGCTTAGACTATATGACATCGATGTACCCAATTGGGTGTAAGATGAAGGACCTGAAATAGCAAGATGACCAGTGCAAAATGTAAAATAGTAGGGTAATTGTTGTTGCTAACACCATACATGTATCAAGTGTAAAAGATAAGAATCATATCTAAGCAAATATGTCATACTTTAGGGTGGTTGAGCACATTTGGGAGTTAGATTACATAAGATTTTAGGTTCCATTATTTAGGTGCAAGTGGGTTGACAATAATAATGCTTTGAAAGTTGATAAGTTAGGGTTGATATAGCTGAATTTGAACAAGTAATCATATAAAGAAGAGCATTTCAGTTTAGCTTCTTAAGCTAAACAGGTGTTCTATATTCTTGATCTTACTATTAAAGAATAGTCTATTGTTTTGTTATTAAATAAAAAAAAATGGGGATGCAAGAGATGAAGACAAACTGGTTCAAGATGATCCTTTCCATGGAAAGTCACTTGAAACATATTTCAATAAGGATGATGCATTGGACTTAGGCAAGACCAAAATAAAAGAATCACTACTAGAAAAAGGGCTATAAGACAGCCACATCTAGACCTCTATAAGCGGAGATGGTTTAAAAACAAGGATTGGTGGCATTTTGTAAATATTGATGTAACTTAAGACTAGTCAAGCATATGCTTAGACTAAATAACATTTTTTAGACCGGGTATAATTTAATACAGTCTCTATAAGTATTAAATATTAAGAAATTTCAAAATTAAAATTATTTTTAAACCAGATGAGTAAATATTCAGTTTAAAGATCCTTTAAGAGACCGTTGTTTCTTTACATCCGGTGTTAAATGTTATAGAGTTTCTTCATGTTCCAAAGCAAACTTCCTAATACGTCTTTTTGAATTTTGAAATCTAAACCCATCCACTCTAACACACGTACTATTCAATTGTCATATCTATTTAATCTCCTCTAGTCATTTAGCTTCTTTAGTTTCTCAAAATTCATTCGAGCTTCGTCTCTTCCCCTTTTAAACAATAGTCATGATGAGACACATGTGAATCTATCAGCTTGTTTCTTTGCCTCCTCTTCCTCTATATCATCCACCGCCTCTAGCACCTCTTCCACAACTGTCAGTGAGGTAAATTCTTGACAACCTCAATACAAGGATGGATCACATAGAGAGGCACCTTGGAAGATGTTAGATATGGATAGTTTTGGTGATGTCAAATATAGATGTCAAGTATTAAGAGCAAAAAGTTTGTATGATATACTTATTCTCTACATTGACTAACTACTATATTTAATGTTGTATATCTTGTAGATTAGTCATAAACCTGATGGTGGGTTGATGTTATAATGCCTCATATTGTGGAGAATGATCATCAAGAAGAAAATCAAGAGACAAGGGATTGAAGAAAGAAGGCATTGTAAGAACTAATGGGAATATCAAGCAAAGATTGAAGAAGATTGAAGATATTCGAGAAGACATCTAATTGGGCTATGAAGAATGATCATTAATTCAAGAAGATATCTAGTTGGGTGATGAAGAATGATCATCAAGAGGAAAAACAAGAAGAAAGAGATTGAAGAAAGAAGAACTTGTAAGATCAAATGAGAATATCAAGATTCAAGCTCTTAGAAGTGATACCGATGGTTGGAATGGGTCAATACGAAGCTAAAATGATGTATACGGAAGTTATAGGACCTCCGGGGATGATTACTCGAGTAATCACTCGAGTAATATAGCACTGCCACATTTTGGAGGTGATTACTCGAGTGGCTACTCGAGTAATCTGCAGAGTTACTTGAAGATCACTCGAGTAATGGTACTCTGTTTTTCGCGTGTCAGGATAGAGGTTCGGTATTTTGGGCATATCTCTCTAACCACACATCAGATGGATCTGAAACTGGTGGCATATGAAACTAGACTCCTAACACGAGCTATGGATACCAATATCACATTAAAAGGAGTTAAGATGAGGAAATATGATATGTTGAAGTTGACACATGAATCAGCGTCTTGTACAAGAACAAGGTTGGTATTTTGGACATAACTCTCAAAAAACATATCGGATTAAGATGAAATTGGTGCCATATAAAAGTACACTCAAAGAGATTTATAAGAATATATAATTTGTCACTTTTTAAGTTATACACTAAGATATATGCGTTCTAGAATTTGATGCTCATGATTTCAGACTTTGTCTAAATGCAGAACATATTCTTTGGATCATAACTTTCTGTATAAAATGAGTTTAGATATGATTCTTGTTGCATTGGAATGTAAATGATGAGGGCTTTCCGATGATATATAATTTACCATGTTTTGAATCAAAATCAAGAATTCACTTAAAGGGCTTACTCGAGTAATATGTAGAATTATTTGAAATCTACTTGAGGGACCACTCGAGTAAGGTGTAAAGAAAAGCGAAGGCCACTCGAGTAACCCTTGAGTAACCAGATTACCAGAGTCAGCACCCAAGTAATCTGTGAAGTTATTTGAAGCATCACTCAAGGGACCACTCGAGTAATGCAGTTGAAAATGCTCTCGACCAAGATTTGAATGATATCACTCGAGGGACCACTCGAGTAATCTGTAAAGTTATTTAAGAGCTTACTCTAGGGATCACTCGAGTAACCAGAGAAGAAATCTTCCAATAGCTCTCGGCCAAGAAATGACTCACATCACTCGAGGGACTATTCGAGTAACCATATATGAAAAAGTAACATTACTCGAGGGATCACTCGAGTAATGAAGTTGGAAATGCTCTCGGCCAGATTTTGAATAGGATTACTCGAGGGCTCACTCAAGTAATGACCAAGGCTTACTTGAGTAACCACTCGAGTAATGCTTCCTAGGAGAATAGAACTACGTACTGAAGTTTTTGAAAATCATAGGATTAATTATGAAACTCATTCTTCTTGCTTCCAATCATTCTTACACTTCATTATATTGGTGTTTAATATATGTCTCCAGGAATACAATGAAGAGATGATGCGAAGAGACAAAAATGGACTTTACGGAAGCGGAGCATCAATGTTCATAATGGCTAGTTTTCAAATTCAAGCAAATGGATGAATAATGAAACGGGACTCAACGGACAAGTTGAAATACTCACAACGGTCATATCCTACTCAACTATAAATACAAGAGATTCAAGCAGAGAACAATAACACCAATGCAGAACATGATAAAATTATGAATCGTCCACATCTACCAGAATACTCTCTATTCTTATCTATTTTCCACATCATGTATATTTAAAAGAGAGTTTTTGCATTGTACTTCATTGTTCATTATATCTACACTGTGAGAGAGTCTGTAAAATCTTTTACTTATATTTCTGAATTGATATCAAGGTAGAGGGACCTTGAGTGGAATGATTTCCTTACAGGAAGCTGTAGAGAGAATCGCCAATAAGACTTTCTACTCGTAAGACTTACAAGGTGCAAGCAGTAAAGAACGTTGCTACTCATAAGACTTACAATGGTGTAAGCACAAGAGAATGTTGCTGCTCGTTAAACTTGCACAGGTAACCAAGAGGGAAAGGTCTTCGGGATTGCTCTGCTCATAAGACTTGTTGTAAGGGGGAGTATCTTGGTAAGAGATTTGTAAAAGGCTACACAAGTGCCCGACTAAACTTGTGATGTTGTAAAGGCTTTTCTTGTGCCCAGATTAAAACAAGAAGATAGTGGATTTGAAAATCTCAGGAGAAGCCTGGGGACTGGATGTAGGCCATCATAGATTGGACCGAACCAGGATAAATCACAGTTTGCATATTATCTTCCTTAAACTCTTATATTTCCAACATATATTAACTGTTGATTTATGATTCATTACTTTCATATTTATTGCTTCCTCTAAGATGCAAAAAGATTTTCAAAGTTCTTAAGATTTTTATCTTACGCCCAACTCACCCCCCTCTTGGGTGTCAACCGGTTTAACATTTGGTATTAGAGCTGGACTCTTATTTAAAGGACTTAACCATCTCAAGAGCTTATAATGGCTGATTTTGGGTGTTATATGCTTTCTGAAGGTTTTGACTATACAATTCCACCTATTTTGAAAGATATTGATTTTTGGTTTTGGAAAGCTAGAATGACATCTTTTATAAAATGCTTCGATTATGATATGTGGGATATTTTTACAAATGTCTTTGATTTCAAATCGAGAAAGGATTGGACAGAAAGAGAAAAGAAAATGTTTTCATTAAACATTAGATCAATGAAAATTTTGTATAGTGCTTTAACTGAAAATGATTTTGAGAAAATTAGATTTTGCTCAATTGCAAGAGATATTTGGGATACTCTTGATTCTATGTATACTTCTAACAAGGGTGTTGAAGTTGAAAGTGTTGACAGTTTATGTGAAACTACAAGCTGCATATCTACGATTCATGAACAAGTAGAAGTTGACAATGAAGAAGGAGAAATCATAGAATACTTCCATGATCTTGTCAACATAGAAGAACAAGAGGAAGATGATTCCCAAGAAGAGCTCATTATGGACGAATTTGATGGATCATCCTCTAGAGCTCAGGATGCACATATGGTAAACAATTCCAATTCTTTTGGAGTTATTTTCAAAACTAATTTTCAGTGTTTGAATAAAATTGTTTCTCAACCAAGTATTGATTCTATTCTGAAAAGCAAAAATGTTTTCAATCATGCCGGAAAGTTTATTGGGAAGAAAGAATGTTCAAATGAAATTTATTCAGATGTTTACTCTCTTGACCGACATAATACCTGCATAAAATCTCATAATGCATATCATCATACAATTTGCAACTATTGTGGTAAATCCGGTCATATTTCTCACACATGCTATATTAGAAGAAATTCTAATGTGAGAAATAAATATGTTTGGGTTTCGAAAAGTCAAGTAAAGTCCAATGCTAACAATCAAGGACCCAAAGCAAATTGGGTACCAAAATGTCCATCTAGTACTTTATGTGTGCAGATTGAACCTAAGAAAAATGGACATAAAGATACAGAGATGATGAAGAAGAAGCCGAGAGTTTCTCATGCACTAGGAAAGAAGCTTATATCATCTATATTGAAAAGGAGAACTCTCATAGCACCCATTGCTAGAACTACCCAATATGATTATGAAGAGAAGCAATGGATAAAAGGAGTACGTTCCATCTCAAGAAAGGGCTACCATAGAGTACCATTTAACTACAATGAGGAGGACAAGAAGAGGAGGATCTCTCAAGCATCAAGTAGAAGACTCTTGGAGTCTATATGTTTTGAGATAAGGTTGCCAATACCCAAAGCAAGATATTCAAAGCATCAACATCATAGAAAGATGCAGTGGGTAAGAAAAAGCAATCCTCCAAGTTTCTAAGGCAAAGGTCTACAATGATAAAACCTCATATGCTATTGTTTGTAATATTTATTGAGGTTTTATAGTTTGAAACCTTAGGAATGAGCATTGCAAACTATTTTTTAAAATATGTTTTCACAACCATTAGAAAATCCACTCAATAAATTCATTTATAAAAATATTGCAATGTTCAATAGTTTAACCCCTTATGCATATATGCATATTTCAAAAGAAACTATTTATTTACATAAAGTCATGTTTAATTCATTATACTCAATTGTCTCAAATTAACTATATTCTTAGAGCATGTGAATTATAATTCCTACAAGCTAACTATGCATGGATCCAAGTAAAACTGGATACCAAAGGAAGAAAAAGGTCTATATGGTTTTGTAGGAAAAAGAAAGGAAGAGCTTCATTTCAAGAATATGACTACATAGAATCTAACTCAAATCTTGGTGAAGTTGGAGTTTGAAGCTACATTTTAAATGTGTAAACAAAAGGAGACATTCCTCAAAGCATCACTGTGAAGGCCTAGCTAGCAATGAAGGAAGAAACGATACACAATGAAGCATCACTCAAATAATCAATCAAGTGATCAACATCACTACACAAGTGCCCGACTAAACTTGTGAGGTTGTAAAGGCTTTTCTTGTGCCCAGATTAAAACAAGAAGATAGTGGATTTGAAAATCTCAGGAGGAGCCTGGGGACTGAACGTAGGCCATCGCAGATTGGACCAAACCAAGATAAATCATAGTTTACATATTCTCTTTCTTAAACTCTTATATTTCCAACATATATTAACTGTTGATTTATTATTCATTACTTTCATATTTATTGCTTCCTCTAAGATGCAAAAAGATTTTCAAAGTTCTTAAGATTTTTATCTTACATCCAATTCACCCCCCTCTTGGGTATCAGCCGGTTCTAACAGAAAACTCTTCACCTTACTGCACACTGTCAACAATAAGTTGAACCTTGTACTTAGCGGCAATGACGTTCAATACAATCTTTCAAATGACCCCTGTTCCCCTTCCTCTTCATCCTCCTTTGCCTTTTGCAAAGAGGAGAAATATCCATGTTTTTCTATTATGTAATTTTTTAAACAATATAGCTACCTTTGAGCAACAAACAAATTACACTATTAATGAAAAAAATTATTTCTAATATTTATCTTGATCTTGAACAACTCTTATATCTTATTTCATTGTTGTTTCGGTCTATAGCTTTATAATAAGTTAATTTTTTATAGAATATAATTTATTAGTAAATAATATATTATTTGGAATATTGTTAAATGTATAATTTGATAATAGTCAGACTAGTTGTAATGGTAAAAGCTTTAAATATGTTAATCTAAACTATCATTTAACTTTGGATATGTCTAAATGTCATTTAATCTTCTAACATTCATATTTAATTTAGACAGGGTAAGATGAATATCTGATCTCATAATTGTTATATAGACCGCATTATCAAAGACGACCGGTCTAAATGCATAACATTTCAACTTCCAACACCTAACATCATGTCTCATTAGTATCATTTGAACTTTTTGGTCATCAGTCCTGTTTATAAATACCAAAGCGCCTTTAATTTTGATGTTCAAATTCAAAAGTTCCTTTCTACTTCTCTCTTTCTTATGTGAGAGGCAACACTTCTAATGGCCAGATCAAAGAGATATCGTTCCCCCTTTCTTCCTCCGGTAGCAGCCACCATCAGTTTAATATCCCAAAATGCATTTAAGGGCTAAATGTATCAAATAGTAAGTGTAAATAATGTAAGAAATTGCTTTGGGGATTTTACAAGGAATTTAGTTTCAATTGACTAAAGGAAAGTACTTAATTCCTTTGCCTACAGCTAGAAATGATATAAAGTCTAACTTGGGCTTAAAAAGAAAGGGAAATGGCATCTAGCAAGAGAGAATAAAGCGAAATAATGTAAGAAATTGCTTTGGGGATTTTACAAGGAATTTAGTTTCAATTGACTAAAGGAAAGTACTTAATTCCTTTGCCTACAGCTAGAAATGATATAAAGTCTAACTTGGGCTTAAAAAGAAAGGGAAATGGCATCTAGCAAGAGAGAATAAAGCGAAATAAAAGAACTATTGTAATTCAATTAGTATTGCCATAAGCAAGGGCAAAAGAGACATTTGTCATTTGATCTTGAGATTAAGATTGAAAACCAGAAATAAAGGGTCAAGATTTGATCTCAAAAAGCATGAGTAATCATAAGTTCAAAAAGAAAATTAACCCTCCTCTTACAAGGGTTAAAATTTGGTCAAAAGGGGCAAATAAGGAAGAGGAAAAGTTTGGTTAAAGTGTCAAACCACTTGGAAAACAAAAGTCAAACATAAACTTACACGTATGTGATCAATCGATGAACACACTCTCTTCTCTTTATGTTGCCAATTTGGTCAAGATTCTAAATAGGAAGAAAGATAATCTAATTAAAGTTATTCCATACACATTGACCAAGTTAAAGAGAAAAAGGAAAGAAGAGAAGAAAGAAAAGTCAAATGGTCTTCATTTTTTATGAAGTTGAAAAGTTGACCAAAAAGGCAAGTTTTAATAGAGGAAATTGGTCAACAAATCTTTCCCCCTTTTGGATTATAATTTCGGTCAAGTAAGAGGAGAGAGGGAAGGAGTGAAGTTTAATTAACCAAACTATTCTTGGTTAATGATTAGACCATTTTATTCATGGTACCAGAAAATGTTGACACCTCACCCTCTCCTAACTCCCTTCACAAATTCGGCCAAGTATTATAAGGGAATAAGAATTAAATATTTCAACACATCACTCTGTTGGAAATTGTGCCCAAAGGGCCAATCATTTACTTTGAACATTATTAATTTAATGAAATTTCTCCATTCTGTTATCATATTATTTGCATGTTAACTGTGATAATTGTATCCTTGGATAATTCATAAATATTGTCCTACAATGTCCCTGGTCGGTCATCTATGCGGGAGCAGAGATGAAACAAGATCAGTATGACTTTGATAAGATATGAGATACGAATCAAAGTCTTGGCACTTACAAGAGTACAAGGTGCTGGACCAACCCACTATGAGAAAGCTACATGGATCAAGTCATAAGCTTTTTTCATGTATAACCATGTCACAGTGCCCCTTGACCTGAGGTCATTATCGATTCCTACATGAGAGTTGCTAAGCTTTGAACTAGTCAAAAGTCACCTTTGACCGGGTGATGATAAAGGCTATAATCCTGCTTGGTGGTTTTTCATGCAGAGGAATATGAATGATCAAGATGGAATTTGTCCCTCACATTAGTAGAGAGATATTACTAGGCCCCTCGATGAGTAAGTCTGAGAAATGTATGGCCATACTACAATGGAAAGGAGTTTCCATTTCTATTATCAGACTACTCAGAAATCGAGAAAGTAATAGTCAGGTATAAGAGGATGACATTATCCATGCCTCATTTTTTACCGATATATCGTGTGACAAAAGGGACGTGACATGGTTGTATGACAGGTTGCATCGTGATAACGATCCTCATATGAATTGAGTAGTCGTGATGTATTGCTAGAGGCCGCTTGCGACTTGTGGGTTAGTACAATTATTGGCCCACTGCCAACTTCATATGAACCTACAGGGTTAAACACAAGAATGGCCCAACACGAGATAATGTTTAATTAGGGTGGACGAATTTTATATTTATATATATATATGTATATATGTAATATAAAAATTTGTTAATAATATTATATAGATATGTATTTTTGAAATACATATTATATATATGTGTGTGTGTGTGTGTGTGTATTATATGATATTAATATATTGTGTTAGTTTTAAATTTAATTTATTAAGATAAATTAAATCTAATAACTAACATGAAAGAGATGTGGTATCTCAGATTTGATTTATGAAAATAACTTAAATCTAATGGCTCTTTACTTGGATTAAATAAATAGGTTAAATTAAAACTGTTGGACAGATTTAATTTAAACTGAATTTATTTAATTAGCTCATCAAGATAATTAATAGTTAATTAATTTTGAAATTAATGATGATTAATTTTGAAATTTGAAAATAGCCCTCATAGGTTATAAACTTGATAGAGCAGATATACTGATATACACATCAGAATTGAGAGCCGCAAGGGAAACCCTAGGAGACATTAGAGCCGCTAGCATGCAGTCTCAGTTGGAGAGCATTTGTGTGGATACCGGTAGAGGGAGCGGACTTGACGTGTTGGCTCTTAAAGATCGTGACAACCTTGAATCATAAAAGGTATGAATCCTTCCAACTTGGTTTAAACGCCGTTGATAGATCCTCGATTAGGATTGGTGAAATTTTTTTAAAATTCTTCCGCTGTGCTTGCCGATTCTAACACACTCATCCTCACACATTTAAATATTTGGCCAAGCTGAAACCAAAAGTGTGAAAAAAATAGGAAAAAAGAAAAAAGGAAAGAGAAAGAGCAAAGTGAAAAACTAAGTGTCTAGGTAAGGTTTCTTGCTTAATTTTCACCATCTAACTCACCTCTCTAGCCTTAAGTGCCTTCATGAACATTGTTCCTTTTACTAAGAGCTACAATCTTATGGTTCTTGTTTCGCACAATGAGGTGTTTTTTGTTGTCCATAAAGTGTCAAGGTTGGAGAAACAATGAACAAGCTCTAGAAAGGGCAAGAGGTACGTATAAGCTTTGATTTGAACTAAACATTTTGTTGATTGGTTGATTGTGGTGAGTTTATTGACTACCCTAATTTTGGTTATCTTAGGGTTTTAGGGTTTCATATTGATTGGATCATAGAAATGGTAATATATGATGTTAAATAATTATTCTAGAATAGTTTGGTAGTGAAATTTGCACACTTGTTGATTTTGGTTTGGGACCAGTTTTATGGTCAGATGCATGGCATATAGGAGGAATGTGATTTTGGTGAATTTGAGGTCACCAATAGATTCTACATGAAAAATTGAGTGGGGATAGCTTGTGGTTGTAATTTTGGATGGGTAGGATAGAAAATATGAAAATTGAAATTCAATGTTGCCTAAGTCTAGCATTGCTAGATTCATGGTTGGTTGATTATGGCATGTTTTTTATTGACCCAATGTAATCCAATAGGCATGAAACTTACCATAATAATATAAACCACTTGGCAATTTAGGCTTTGAATCTGGAGTAATGTTACTGGCAGTGAGGATTAATTAGGAATTCAAGAATTGTTTGTTAGGATCGGTAGGCACAGCAGAAGAATTTTAAAAAATTTTCACCGATCCTAATCGAGGATCTATCAACGGCGTTTAAACCAAGTTAGAAGGATTCATACCTTTTTTTTTATTTAGAGTTTTCACGATCTCTAGGAGCCAACACGTCAAGTCCGCTCCCTCTACCGGTATCCACACGAATGCTCTCCAACCGAGACTGCGTGCTAGCACCTCTAATGTCTCCTAGGGTTTCACTTGCGGCTCTCAATTCTCATGTGTGTATGAATATATCTGCTCTATCAAGTTTATAACCTATGAGGGCTATTTTCAAATTTCAAAATTAATCATCATTAATTTCAAAATTAATTAACAATTAATTATCTTGATGAGCTAATTAAATAAATTCAGTTTAAATTAAATCTGTCCAACAGTTTTAATTTAACCTATTTATTTAATCCAAATAAAGAGCCATTAGATTTAATTTATCTTCATAAATTAAATCTGAGATACTATATCTCTATCATGCTAGTTGTTAAATTTAATATATCTTAATAAATTAAATTTAAAACTAACACAATATAATAATATCATATAATATATATATACATATATATATATAAGATATATATTTCGAAAATATATATATCTATATAATATTATTAATGAATTTTATATTATATATATATATTAATGAATTTTATATTATATATATATATAATTCGTCCACCCTAAATTAAACATTATCTCGTGCTGGGCCATTCTTGTGTGCAACCCTGTAGGCCCATATGAAGTTGGCAGTAGGCCAATAACTATACTAACCCAAAAGTCGCAAGCAGTCTCTAGTAAGACATTACGACTACCCAATTCATATGAGGATCGTTATCACGATGCAACCTGTCATACAACCATGTCACGTCCCTTTTGTCACACGATATATCGATCAAGGATAAGGCATCGATAATGTCATCCTCTTGTTCCTGACCATTACTTTCTCGATTCCTGAGTAGCCTAATAACAGAGACAGAAACTCCTTTCATCATAATATGGCCATACATTTCTCAGACTCACTCATCGAGGGGCCCAGTAATATCTCTCTACTAATGTGTGGGACAAATTCCATCTTGATCATTCACATTCCTCTGCATGAAAAACCACCAAGCCCGATCGTAGCCTTTATCATCACCCAGTCAAAAGTGACTTTTGACTAGTTCAAAGCTTAGCAACTCTCATGCAGGAATCCATGATGACCTCACGTCTAAGGGCATTGTGACGTGGTTATACATGAGAAAAGCTTATGACTTGATCCATGTAGCTTTCTCATAGTGGGTCGGTCCAGCACCTTGTACTCTTACAAGTGCCTAAAACTTTGATTCGTATCTCCATATCTTATCAAAGTCATACTGATCTTGTTTCATCTCTTCTCCCGCATAGATGACCGACCAGGGACATTTTAGGACAATCTTTATGAATTATCCAAGGATACAATTATCACAGTTAACATGCAAATAATATGATAATAGAATGGAGAAATTTCATTAAAATAATAATGTTCAAAGTACAATGATTGGCCCTTAGGGCACAATTTCCAACACTATGAGCATACAATTTGTAGTGGGAGGCCCTTTTCCCTTAAAATAGAATCAATGAGGATCTCATAGTACTTTGAACCACTCCAATTATAGATTCCTATATATAGTTATGATTTTTCAAAGTTGGGTTAAAATTCTAGCAGTATAGGCTATTAGATGAAAATAAACTATTTAGGGCAATTGGTAATAAAGTTAAACTTCAAGGGTAAAATTAAGCACTTGGAGTTAGTGTAAGCTCATAGACTATTTATGTGGCACAATACACTAGACTTAAAGATAGCCAACTCAAGTATTTTGAGTGATCAAAGAACTTGGATAAGTAATAACTCGTTCATTCATGAAATCTAACATATAGCATTCGATATCTGTATGGGACGACCCAGGAACTGGTAACTCTTGGGCTTTAGAAGGCTGTTAAGTGGTGACTCTTTCTCTTATATCATATGTATTGCTTTTCAAGTATGATTTAATCATTGGCATTGCGGGGACGGGTAATCCTAAGGTAGTAAGTTGGAATTGCCAAGCATTGTGGTATTAGTTGGGGTAGGTCTTATGTATGATGTTATGGCTACATTTTGATACATCTATTTGATGTGATGATTAACTATACTTATGCAGTTATTTTTTAACATGATCTGTGTATTCACTTATCATATGACTGATTACTGTTACTACTGAGATTCTTTTGAATTTCACCCCTTTCCAATAACTAACCTACAACAAAGGCAAGTTGCTCAAAGGGCAAGAAGGTAATCATGGACGAGTAAAGGATGTGATTGGAAGATTAAGATTTACTATTGGTTATTTATTTTGATTTCTGAATATGTTGTAAATAACTTGAGGGCATGAATATAGTACTAGTTGTAACAGTAATAACAAAAGCCATATGAGTGTACAACAAGTTAGTAATAGATCTTGAATATCAGAAGTGAAGTACTCTAATATTCATCTTCCGAATCTAATTACTTTGCGCAGTTCAATCACATTCATACATATCAGAGTGCATGCCAAATTCCCGGCAACTCCCGGGTTTCATACATGTATAAACTAAGGGTTGTAAGTTCCAACTAGGGGATTACATAACCAACATCAACGTAATATCTACATTTCAAAAATAAACAGTAATCCCAAGTCCAAAATAGATAACCAACAACATAACAACACATCTCTACAAGATCCTAGCCGCTCCTGGTAGTTCGTTTCTCCTTGGAGCCACTTGCCCTGTCTGAAATATTAGTCAATGGAAAGAATGAGATTCAAAAGAATCTCTGTAGTAACAAATCACTCATACAGTGTGTAAACACATAGCATATATGATCATGTTAATCAGCATCACAATGTATCATGACTTTCGCCACAAACGACAGCACTCACGGCTGTAATCTCTATGCGTAAGCTTTCGCTGCGATCTCTATGTATCACAAAGTATCACTATGCGTCAGCTTGCACTGCGAACTCAAAGCATCACAATGTATTCACAAAGTATTCTCAATACATGACAAACATACATACAATGTTTCACACACAGTATAAGAGAAAGAGTCACTACCTTGTTTTTTCCGATTGTGCTCTAGCGCAGGCGGATCACGAACAGGGCAAATATCGAATCCTACAATTCCAAATGCACCATTTAGACACTTCCATAGTGTTTCTTGGGGTTATCCTAACATATTTCCACCCAAGGAATCCATTTCCGGACTCAAAATTATCAAATTCAATGTAAAATTACAAATTTACCCTTGGCAGCCCTACTTCGAGGGTTTTAGGGGCGTTTTCGTAATTATGCTTTTTCGGCCTTTTCTGAAAAAGTGGCCAACTGTAACCCCACCTAATTTTCGCTCCTGAACTCAATGGAACCATCAAATCATTGAAAATCCAACTCTAAGACCCATTCCTAGAGCTGGCCGAAATTTATGAGCTCTCCGGAGAAAATCGGGGTTTTACGATTTCGGCTCCGTAAACGCGTTCCTTTCTACTCCTAACCACTTTATTAACCATTACATTAGGTTACAACTAACATTAAGACCCAATTTGGGCAGCATAACCCCTAGGCCATATCATTTCCCAACTTTAAAACCAATGGCAATCCGGTGAAATATCACCGATTAAATTGCCCACAGCAGCCAGAATAAGCAATATACGAAAGTTTGGAAGTTACCTCAAGCTCCTTCTAGCTTTTCTCAAGAGTGGCTGAAAACCCTAGCCCCTTGAACACCAAATTTGCTTCTCAAACACCTTAAATAACATAGAAGAGAAGCTTAGGAACAAGGTTATACGCATTAGGTACGAATCCACCGAAGAAATCGACCTACCTTATGAGATTTCTCCTTCCTTCTCTCTATTTTTCTCCAAGCTCTCTCTCACTTTTGTGTTGCTGGAAAAGACAACGGGAAATGGAAGGAAAAAGCTGCTGTAATTGTTTTATAACATTAGGCTCATGTCATGGTATTGCTTGCTTATGTCATATTTAGAAATTTCCAAAAATCCACTTTATGTGCACAAATCCTTTTTGTACATATAAATGGTTCACAAGCCCAATTAAATTCCAACCACTCTTTCCTCTGCTTGGTCAGTCATATTCACGTCTAGGGGCCCAATTTTGTGCCAAAATGGGCTGATCACAAATTATCCCATAATTACAAAGTTACCATCACAAATTTTCCATTTTCGGATTTGTTGGCAGATTTTCTGACCGAACTTTGATAAATCATAACTAATTCTAGAAAACTTGAATTGGAGTGATTCCAAAGCCTATGTAACCCTTATTGAGTCTAGTTTTAAGGAAAAATATATAAGTTTTCTGCATGGAATCACAAAATTCCCAGAATTTCAATCTTTGCATGCTGTCCCAGAAAATAATTAATTTCGCTGGGCAAACTTCAAAAATCCATAACTCTTAGCTCAAAACTCAAAATGATACAAATTATATGTCCATTTTGAAGCTTGACATGTGAACATTAAGACTGGAAAATTTCAGAATTTTTAGACACAATTTTCATATTTAAAACGTCCATACAAATCGGCTGCCCTGTATAGAGTTTCAACTTTTGCACAATTGTTCCCAATGGTTCCAATTTCACAATAAACACTCTCCCCACATGAATTTTCACAAGGAAGCCTTTGGAGTCATTAAAATATCCAAATTCGCATCACACATTCTCTAAAAGTGTTTATTCAACAATAATTACATCCATTTTTGAAGTCATTAGCCCTTACTCACTTTTTGGGATATTACATGACATATTAGGAGTTTAGTTTCATATACAACTGGTTTCAGTTCAATCGGATGTGTGGTTTGAAAGATATACCCAAAATACATGATCTCTGTTATGGTGCTTTAAAATAGAGCACAACGGAATGCTAATCACTTGTGTGATCATGTCCATACTCGAGTGATCACTCCAGTGATGCCTTCCAAAACTTGGCAAAGTTTCAAAACTCAAAGGAATACCTTAGGGAAGTTCTATAACTTCTATATATTGGAAATTGTGCCTTAAGGGACAATCATTATACTTGAACATTATTATTTTAATGAAATTTCTCCATTCTGTTATCATATTATTTGCATGTTAACTGTGATAATTGTATCCTTTGATTAATCATAAAGATTGTCCTAAAATGTCCCTGGTCGGTCATCTATGCAAGAGCAAAGATGAAACAAGACTAGTATGATTTTGATAAGATATGAAGATACGAATCAAAGTCTTAGGCACTTATAAGAGTACAAGGTACTGGACTGACCCACTATGAGAAAGCTATATGGATCAAGTCATAAGCTTTTCTCATGTATAACCATGTCACAATGCCCTTTGATCTGAGGTCATTATGGATTCCTACATGAGAGTTGCTAAGCTTTGAACTATTCAAAATTCACTTTTGACCGAATGATGATAAAGGCTACGATTGGGCTCGGTAGCTTTTCACGCAGAGGAATATGAATGGTTAAGATAGAATTTTTCCCTTACATTAGTAGAGAGATATTACTGTGCCCCTCGATAAGTGAGTCGAAGAAATGTATGGTCATACTACGATGGAAAGGAGTTTCCATTTCTAGTGTCAGACTACACAGAAATTGAGAAAGTAATGGTCAGGAACAAGAGAATGACATTATCCATGCCTTATCCTTGACCGATATATCGTATGACAAAAGGGACGTGACATAGTTGTATGACAAGTTGCATCATGTTAATGATCCTTATATGAATTGGGTAGTCATAATGTCTTTCTAGAGGCCGCTTGCAACTTATGGGTTAGTACAGTTATTGGCCCACTGCCAACTTCGTATGGGCCTACAGGGTCACACATAAGAATGACCCAACACGAGATAATGTTTAATCTATGTTGGATGAATTTTATATTTATATATATAATATAAATTTTGTTAATAATATTATATATATATATGTATTTTTGAAATACATATTTTATATATATATGTATATATATTACATGATATTATTATATTGTGCTAGTTTTAAATTTAATTTATTAAGATAAATTAAATTTAATAACTAACATGTTAGAAATATAGTATCTCAGATTTAATTTATGAAGATAAATTAAATCTAATGGCTATTTATTTAGATTAAATAAATAGGTTAAATTAAAACTGTTGGGCAAAGCAGATAATTAATTGTTAATTAATTTCAAAATTAATAAGGATTAATTTTGAAATTTGAATATAGCCCTCATAAGTTATAAAATTTGATAGAGCAGATATACTCATACACGTATGAGAATTCAAAGTCGCAAGGGAAACCCTAGGAGACATTAGAGGCGCTAGAACATAGACTGTGTTGGAGAGCATTCGTGTGGATACAGGTAGAGGGAGAGAACGTGAAGTGTTGGCTCCTAGAGATCGAAAACCTTGAATTTTGTTTTAAAAGGTATGAATCTTTCTAACTCGATTTAAACGTTGTTGATGGATCCTCGATTAGGATCGGTGAAAATTTTAAAATACTTCTGCTGTGCCTGTCGATCCTAATACTACCTCCGATCCTAAATATAGGACAAAGTTTGTAGTGTAAATTGCACTACAAACTTTATCCTATATTTAGGACCGAAGGAGTACTATATGTTAGATATGAATAGTTTTGATGATGTCAAATATAGATGTCAAATATAAGCAAAAAGTTTGTATGATATAATTATCTTCTACATTGACTAACTACTATATTTAATGTTGTATATTTTGTAGATTAGTCATAAACCCGATTGTGGGTTGATGTTATAATGCCTCATATGTGGAGAATGATCATCAAGAAGAAAATCAAGAGACAAGGGATTGAAGAAAGAAGGCATTACAAGAACTAATAGGAATATCAAGCAAAGATTGAAGAAGATTGAAGATATTCAAGAAGATATCTAGTTGGTTTATGAAGAACTATCATCAATTCAAGAAGATATCTAGTTGGGTTATGAAAAATGATCATCAAGCGGCAAAACAAGAAGAAAGAGATTGAAGAAAGAAGAAGAAAGAGATTAAAGAAAGAAGAACTTGCAAGTTCACATGAGAATATCAAGATCCAAGCTATAAGAAGTGATATCGGAGGTTTCTATGGTCAAACGGAAGTTGGAATGGGTCAATACGAAGCTAAAATGATCTATACGGAAGTTATGGTGCCTCCGGGGATGATTAATCGAGTAATCACTCGAGTAATAGGGCACTGGCTCATTTTGGAGGTGATTACTCGAGTAGCTGCTCGAGTAATCTGCCGGGTTACTTGATGAATCACTCGAGGCGGCACTTGAAGTAATGGGCACTCTGTTTTCGCATGACAGAACAGTGGTTCAGTATTTTGATGATATCTCTCCAACCACATGTCGGATCAAACTGTAACCAGTGGCATATAAAACTAGACTTCCAACATGAACTTTTGACACCAAGATCACATTCAAAGGAGTTCAGATAAGAGAGATATAAGCTTCAAAAATTGACATATGAATCAATGTCATATTCCTAGATAGCTTTGGTATTTTGGACATAACTCCCAAACTACACATTGGATTACAACGAAACTAGTGCCATATCAAAGTAGACTCAAAGAGATTTCCATGAATATTTAATTTGTGACATTTGAAGCTATATCCTAAGAGCTATGACTTCTGGAAGTTGCTGCTCATGATGGTTCGTGAGTTCAAAAATAGTCTAAGAACAGTAGATACTCTTTGGATCATAACTTTCAGTATACAACGTGTTTGGAGCTAATTCTTGTTGCATTAGAATGTAGATAATGAGGGCTTTCCGATGATATATAATTTGCCATGTTTCAAGTCAAAATCAAGAATTCACTTGAAGGAACCACTCGAGTAACATGGAAAGATATGAGACTAATTACCTGAGTAGCCAATCCAGTAACAACATGAGAAGAGAGCATTACTCGAGTAACCACTCAAGTAACTAGTTGATAACAAAAGACTTTACTCAAGTAGCCGCTCGAGTAATCAGGGAAATCACTTCCAGTTGCTCTCGGCATTTTCAATCCTGCCAATGTTACTCGAGGAGCCACTCGAGTAAAGCACTGTGATAAGCAAAACTTGAAGGTAATACTCGATTACTCGATTAATCTGCAATGTTATTATCACACTTCACTCGTGGCACCACCCGAGTATGCAGAGTTATTTAGAAGAGAACTTTAAGCCCCTACCTGAGTATGCAGAGTTATTTAGAAGAAAACTTTAAGTCACTACCCGAGTATGAAGAGTTATTTAGAAGAGAACTTCAAGTCACTACCCGAGTAAGCTATGCAGAAAATGGAAGGTCAATCGAGTAGCCACTCGAGTAACTTGTGAAGAAACTTGATGTCTACTCGAGTAAGCACTTGAGTAATGCTTCCTAGGAAAACAGAACAACGTCCCAAAGATTCTAGAAATCAATGGAATGATCATATAACTCATTCTTCTTGCTTCTAATCACTCTAACACTTTATTGTATTAGTGTTTAATGTATTTTTTCAGGAATACAATGAAGATATGATGTGAAGAGTCAAAAGGTGAATTTACGGAAGCAGATCGTCAACGTTATAACAGCTATTTTTCAAATTGAAGAAGCCACACGCCAACAAATATATTGAAATGCTCAAACGGTCATCAACCTTCATCAACTATAAATAGAAGAACATTCAGAGTTCAGAACAACTAACGAGAACACTACAACGAGAAACATGCAAAGACCATGAATCATCTACTCAAACCCAACTACTCTCTGTTCTTATCCATTTTCTATATCATGTATATTTGAGAGAGAGATTATTTTCATTGTGCTTCAGTATTCATCTATTCACTTCTGAGAGAGAAGATTGATTGTAATATTTCATCATCAAAGTTGTATCCTTACGGGGTGTGTAAGGAGAGTAACTCGGTTGTAACCTTACAGTGTGTAAGGGGGAGTAACTCGGTGAGAGATTTGTAAACGGCTTCGCAAGTGCCCAGCTAAACTTGTAGGTTGTAAAGGCTTTTCTTATGCCTGGATTAAACAAGAAGATAGTGTATTTGAAAATCTCAGGAGGAGCCTGGGGACTGAACGTAGGCCATCGCAGATTGGACCGAACCAGGATAAATCACAGTTTGCACACTCTCTTTCTTAAACTCTTATATTTCCAACATATATAAACTATTGATTTATGATTCATTACTTTCATATTTATTGCTTCCTCTAAGATGCAAGAAGATTTTCAAAGTTCTTAAGATTATTATCTTACACCCAATTCACCCCCCGCTCTTGGGTGTCAGCTAGTTCTAACATTTGGTATCAGAGTTGGACTCTTGTTTAAAGGACTTAACAGTCTCAAGAGTTTATAATGGCTTATTTTGGGTGTTATATGCTTTCCAAAGGTTTTGACTATACAATTCCACCTATGCTGAAAGATATTGATTTTTGGTTTTGGAAAGCTAGAATGACTAGTTTTATAAAAGCATATGATTTTGATATGTGGAATGTTTTTACAAATGTCTTTGATTTCAAATCGAGAAAGAATTGGATAGAAAGAGAAAAGAAAATGTTTTTGTTGAACATTAGAGCAATGAAAATTTTGTATAGTGCTTTAACTGAAAATGATTTTGAGAAAATTAGATTTTGCTCTACTGCTACAGATATTTGGGATACTCTTGATTCTATTTATACTTCTAACAATTGTGTTGAAGTTGAAAGCATTGACAGTTCATGTGAAACTATAAGTTGCATATCTACGGTGCACGAACAATTGGAAGTTAATGATGAAAAAGGAGAAATCGTATAACACTTCTATGATCCTGTCAACATAGAAGAATAAGAGGAAGATGATTCCCAAGAAGAGCTCACTACCGATAAATTTGATGTATCATCCTCTAGAGCTCAAGATTCACATATGGTAAACAATTCCAATTCTTCTGGAGTTATTTTGAAAACTGCTTTTCAAAGTTTACATAAAATTGTTTCTCAACCAAGTATTGATTATATTCTCAATAGCAAAAATGTTTTCAATCATGCTGGAAAGTTTATTGGAAAGAAAGAATGTTCAAATGAAATTTATTCTGGTTTTTACTCTCTTGACCGACACAATACTTGCATAAAATCTCATAATGCATATCACCATATTATTTGCAATTATTGTGGTAAATCAGGTCATATTTCTCACACATGCTATATTAGAAGAAATTCTAATGTGAGGAATAAATTCGTTTGGATTCCTAAAATGCAAGTAAGTTCAAATGCTAACTTTCAAGGACCCAAAGCAAAGTGGGTACCAAAATGTCCATCTGGTGTTTCATGTGTGCAGATTGATCCTATAAAAAATGGACAAAAGGGTATTGAGAAAATGAAGAAGATTCCAAGAGTTCCTAATGCACCTAAATGGAGATTCACATCAATTAGGAGAACTCTCGGATCACCCACTGCTGGAATTGCAAAGTTTAATCACAAAGAAAGGCAATGGAGAAAAGCAGTATGTTCCACCTCAAGAATGGACAACCATAGAGTACCATTCAACTATCTTGAGGAGAACAAGAAAAGGAGGATCTCTCAAGCATCAAATAAAAAACTCCTAGAGTCTATATATTTTGAGAGAAGGTTGCCAGTACTCAAAGCAAGATATTCAAAGTATCAACATCTTAGAAAGATGCAATAGGTAAGTAAAAGCAATCCTCCTATCTAAGGCAAAGGTATACAATGATAAAACCTCCTATGCTATTGTCTGTAATATTTATTGAGGTTTTATATTTTGGAATCTTAGGAGTGGGCATTGCAAATGATTTTGAAATTATGTTTTTGCGTCCCTTAAAAAGCCATTTAATATATTTATTTATAAAGGGATTGTAATGCTCAACAGGCTAATTCTTTATGCATGTATAATGATTTGTTACGAAAATATTTCTCTTATGCATAAAGACATATTTAATTCATTATGCTCAATTGTTTCAAATTAATTATATTCTTAGAGCATGTGAATTATGATTCCTACAAGGTAACTATGAGTGGATCCAAGAAAAATTGAATACCAAAGGAAGAAAAATATCTATAAGGTTTTGTAGGAAGAAGAAAGGAAGAGCTTCATCTCAAGATTATGACTACATAAGATTTCACTCAAATCTTGGTGAAGTTGGACCTTAAGGCTACATCTTAAATGTGTAAACAAAAGGAGGCATTACTTGAGGCAACACTGCAAGTGCCTAGCTAACAATGAAGGAAGAAAAGATGCACAGTGAAGCTTCACTCAAGTAACCAATCAAGTTATCATCATCACTGCATGACAACTGGGAGTGAATGTTCAAGTGATAACACCAACTGGAAGATTGGAAGGTAAAAGTCAAGGAATTTTGCACAAATGAACTTCAAAGGATAATTTCTCAAGTAACTACGAGATTACTTGAGCACGGTACTGTCCTCTTTATTCTTACCCGATATTATGCTTATTATTTAATAACTTGCTCATTATTGCATACAATTTGCAATCAATCATTTATGGGTTTCAAATTGTTTTTAGATTGCTAAATGGACTGAAAGTGAAATTGTGCATAATCATTCAATGTATTTCAAAATGCACATTTCAAAAATATATTTAGATTCTAATTCATCTTTGTTATAAAAATGCATACACATTATTTGAAAATTATTCATAACTTGTTTGCATTTAAATCAGTTTCAAAATTGGAAGTTAATATTTATGTATATTGAAAATCAGAAATGCTTCAAATTCATCCATCCGAGTATTTCCCCATCGTTGCCATATTGATCATTGATCTTAAATGTGTTATCCAATGCTTGAACTCCTCAACCATTATTTTCTAACAAGTTAGACCTTATGTCTAACAAGTTAACTATCTATATGAGTTTCAAGTGTATTTCCTAGAAAAGAATCAAATATGTGAAAGCTTTATGCCTAATGCGTAAATCATTGGTTGGCCATGTTATTCCAAGCATTATGAATCTTCATATTAGTGCATTAAATCTTAATGCATTAACCATTATAGTGGAATAACTTACCAGCATAATATTCTAGAACTCTAGTCATTTGGATCAATGAGTATGTGTTTCATCATCCATAAATTCTTATACTCATCTTGTTGCTCAAATGCATTACCATTTGTCTTCATCCATTCTTTGAGTAACTAGATCCTTCTATTCAAATTCTTGAGTTGAATATCCCTATTCTTCAAGATATATCTCTAAAAGTCAAGTTTATCTCTTGGTCAATAGCAAAGTCATTGTGCTTATATACATCCTTGAAATTAAGCCTTTTTGGCTAATTCATTTTCAATATGACTTTTGCTCTTGGGAAAATTCTCAAACATGTTAAACTCCAATGTCTAACATGTTATCTTAGTTGTTCTCTAAAAAGGAAGCTTTCTGGTATATGTATATTTAAACTATTGACTTTCACCATTTTCAACATAAACATTGATTATAAACATATTTCAAAGATGAGTTTTGCATATATTCAAAATCTCAATTTTATAATGCAATGTCATGATTTGAAATTAAATCTGAGATTTGAATCAATTTGCATATTTCATTATCATTCTTGAAAAACTTGATAAAAACTTTTATGGATATATCAACTACTTTTTTTTTATCTGACTTACATGCCTTGCATGAAAATCTTATCAATGACATATCTTTTAAAATGAATTTACAAATTGTTATTGATCTTTGAAATCATTATTCTTGGTATTATTTGTTCGTTGCCCTTTATGATTCAATTGCTTGAATTTATTATGATATACAACATTAAATATAGTAGTTAGTCAATATAAAAGACTAGTATATTTTGCAAACTTTTTGCTCTTAATATTTGACATCATCAAAACTAATCATATCTAACATTCTCCCCCTTTTTTATGTTGACAAATCCTTTAAGAAAAATATTTATGATTTGTGAAAGCAAAGTAAGAGCAACATATTTTCGTTGCCTTTCTCTCCCCCTATTTGACATCAACAAAAAGTTTAAAGTATAATGAAGAAATTCTTGTAAAGAAGTAAATATGAAAACAAATTAGAAATGTCCTTCTCCCCATTAATCAAATTAATTGTGTCAAGAAAACAATTTTCTCTTCACCGATTTGAAGGTAATTTGATGCAACTGAAAAATGGTTTTCATGAAAACAAATTTGAAACAATTTGAAGAGATTTTCAAGAAATTTTTTTAATCAAATCAAATTGAAATCAAAGATATGAATGGTATTCTCAAAAATAAAGAGAAGGTTTAGAAATGCTCATTTGGATTTTGCAAGGTCATTTTAGATTTGGCAAGCTGATAATAGATCCATGAAGTCCAGTTCACCCTGCTTTCACTGTGCAACTCTAGTATATATCTATGGTATCTCTAATCTATGGTATATACAAAAATTGTATATACTATCAAATCCTTTATAGAAAACCGGTAATGTAATCTAGCCTATTATTTCAATAATATCAGTCGTTGCAGTATGGCATTAGTGGTATCAAGAAGCAGTGATATTAGTGTGTGTAGAGCTAGTACAATATCCAATTGACGGTATCGGTGGCACCAATGCATATAGCAATGACACCAGCACTCGTGATAGTGGTATCAGGATGGTGCCATCGTTATCAGAGCAGGATCAGCAGTTTCAGAGAACAGTGGTTTCAATAGCATGAGGCAGTACCAATACCCAATTGCAGGTATTAATGGTGCTAGGGTACTTGATAGTGGTATCAATACATGTATTGGTGGTATCAGAACACCAATGGTATTGGTTTTGATAATGGTATCAGAATTGATATTATGTATGTACCGGCACTAATACGCATTTCATACACAGTATTTTAATGCTCGGAGATAATAGGCATGATGTTTGAGACAAGGGTAGTCTCAGGGTACCGGTGGTCAGGAGCAAATAGAGCCGGTATCTGCATTTTGGCATGGGGACACGAAAGCTAAGCATGCTCAACCCAGGAAAATCTTAGCACTACTGCAGGATATAGATTTTACGTCCCTAAAGGACATACCTTTTTAAAAAAGGGAAGTAAAAAATAAAAGCGGTGACATTTTTGTAATTATGGGTGAGAACTGAATAGCTTTAGACGTCCGTAATATAAATAGGGACGTCTAAAGTATGACTTTATAGACTTTAAACGTCCCTATTTGAATTGGGGACGTCTAAAGTAAAAAAAAAATTTACTTTACAAGTTCCCAATTCAAATAGGGATGTCTAAAGTCACACTTTAGACATCCCTATATACATTGGGGATATCTAAAGTTTTTTTAAAAAGGATTTTATTTAATCAATGACACACTTTGGCGTCCCTCATATATATAGGGGTGCCAAAGGGTATCAGGGACGCCCTTTGGCATCCCTACATATATGAGAGACGCCAAAGGGTGTCCCTCTTTTAAAAAAGAATTTTTTTTACTTTAGACGTCCCCAATACATATAGGGACGTCTGAAGTGTGACTTTAGACGTCCCTATTTGAATTCGGGACGTCTAAAGTAAAAAAAAAACTGGACAACTTTAGGCATCTCTAAATTAAATTTGGGACGCCAAAAGCAATTTAAATTTCTACTGAAAGTCTTTATTTGTTAGTTTTATACTACTCTTACACTCATCTTTCTCTTCCCATTGCTGTAAATATAAGAAGAGGCACTACGACCACGCCTTTTAACTCTGCTTTTTCTTCTTTATATACTCTTTTTACTCTTGCTTCTTCCTTTCTCTCTCTTTTTTACCTCCAGATCTATTATATTTTCTTACCATTTTTTATTATCTTCTCTTTTTTCTTTGGGTTTCCCTTCTTTTTTATCTTCTAAATCATACTGTTATGGCTTGTAGATCAAGACTCTGTAACATGTTTCATGGACAAGTTCCCGTTAAGAAAACGAGCTTCATCTCTCCTTGTCGCTCTTCTCTATTCATTATTACGAGAGAATAAATTTCAATAATAGAAGGAGATAAGTTTTTTGCAACTAATTCCTCTCAATGTTTTCATCTTATGCCTATGAGATTTCAGCTTTGGAGTTATTATTGTGTAGATTTTAGATTTTGATTTCAGATACTGGATCTGTAATTTTATTGATGATGATCTATAATTTCTTGTTTCGAATACTATTTAGTCCAGATTTGTATTATAAACGAATTTTTTTTAAAAAAAAAAGCAATTTAGACGCCCACTTTAGACTTCTCTAATTTAAATTAGGGACGTCTAAACTGCTACACTGACACTTTAGACATCGCCATTTTAAAATGGGGACGTCTAAAGTCCCCACTTTAGACGTCCCCATTTTAAAATGGGGATGTCTAAAGTGTCAATGTAGCACTTTAGACGTCCCTTTTTAAAATAGGGACGTCTATAGTCCAGACCTTAGGCGTCCTTTTATCTATGGACGTTATTATCATTTTTTACTATGTTGCTCATATAGATGTCCCTTTTTTTTAGACATTAAAAGGCCTAAAAAAGGGACGTTAAAAACATTTTTTGTAGTAGTGTAGGATGGGTAACCCTTGAGAAGTTAAGTGGCAAAGTCATGGAGACTTGAGGAATGGTGATTGTCTTAAGGTTTCTCTATGACTAATGATTATCTTAATTAAACGATTTGAAGAATGCTTAGAAGTACAAAGTGATGATATACGTGATGATTTTAATGCGGAACATTTCTGTTGCAGTGAGTGCTGCCCAGAAAGGTTCATTTTATGAGGTTATGGGACCTTGAGACATAGTAAATGTTTTAGGTTTCTTTATGTTAAGTAATGATCCTTAGTAACACTATGGTGTTAAAGATATGTAGGAATGATGTATGGTGATATATGATACGTTGTGATTATGCTATATGTCGATCCTAGAGGATCCGATATGATGATACTAAAGGTTGGGATAGGTTTGAATTTGGTTTAAGCTAAAATAATGTTTAGGTCGAAATGTGAATACATGATGAAAGTTTGAACCATATGAACCTTATGGATAGTGTTGAACCTTTACTAATGTTTTAAGGATAATACCCAAATACTATAGAGGTTATAATAGGAACTATTGATTCTGATGCTTAGCGAACCTATTAGGTATATTTGAGGAAAATGATTTCCCATATATGTGATGTTAAGGAGCTAGATTTCTTGATGAACCTAAAAGTTGGATTATAGACCCGAGGCTGTGAATCCTATATGCCAAATATGTTATAGTGAACTTGAGGGTCTAAAGGCTCTAAGACGTACAAGACCAGTATGTCCTTAGGTGGTGAGTTTATTCAGAATTATGTTGGGCTAGTGATGATCCAATAAGGAAAGTGATTTCTTGATTCAGCTAATGTTAAGGTTCTAAGGGTTGAATTGTGATCCTAGAATTATATCCAATAGTTGTACTAATTCTTTAGGAATTTGAATTGACCTGGATGGTTTGATGTACTAGAACATGGTACTAGAATGTATTGAAACGTGTATGTGGTTTCTCAAGGCTGCTGGTTGTTAATCTAGCATAGGGAAATATTGTGATAATAGAATATTCCCTTATTGAATGAGAATAGTTCTTGATAGAACAAAGTGGCCACAAGATATGGTCTCAAGGATGAGACAAATAATAGAATGTATGAGTGACTTATGGATTCCTTATACAACATGGGTAGAGTACCCTAACGAGGGAAGTAGAGTTTGTGAATATGCTTGGAGTTAGACTGATATTGAAAGTCGATATGAAATGGTCCAGAATGATTTGGTTAAAATGGGCCAAGATCTAGCATAGAGAAACATGGATTTTGGGTACAGTTAGGTATTATAGAAGATTCCTGTGGGACTCTTATTAAATCATCCTAACATTATTAAAGCTCATATGAGGAGGTAGACCTTAGAGTGGGTAGCAGAAGCCTAGTAAATTTATATATAATCTTAGGGGCACCAATTATTTGTGTTGTGTAGTATGACTCGATATGGTGAACTATATGTACTTAGGCCATAAGACCTGATGGATTAGTAAGTCCTTAAGCGGGCAGAATATGATGTGTTTAAGAATTGTGTCAATCAGATGTTTGAGGCAGTAAGACCCGATGTGCAAATTTACATGTGGTAGTGTCCCTGGGCTGTAAGACCTATATGTTTAACTCTGTGGTTAATGCCTAGTTTGATGACATTAGACCAGTTTATCCAGGGTATATCTTAAAGCTAGCAAAACAGTCAGACTATACTGGATTGTTGCTGAGGCAGTAAGACTAGTGTAACCAAGCGCTTTGGTGTGGCTTAGGCAGTAAGGTCCAATACTTGTTATGATTGTTGCTTAGGCAGTAAGGTCCAATTCTTGTTATGATCGTTGCCTGGGGCATGAGGTCCATCACATGTTATGATTGCTGGGTGAGTTAGGTCTAGTGGTTATATGTTTGCATGATCCAGGTCGAGTCCTAAAGACGCTGTGAAGCCTAAGGAACCAATCACTGTGGGATTGTACCAGTGGGTCCTGTGTTTTATTGCATGCTACATACTGTGTATAGAATGAATGAGGAATGCTAAATACTATCTGAGATTTGTGATGAGAATATGGTGATTGTGTTACATGCTCAATGAGCTTGCATATAAAAGAAATGGATTTAATATAACCATGGTATTGTATGGCTTGTGACCCTACACATGAAAAAAGGATGGATTGAGCAATAAGGATTAATCCCCAGGTTGTAGACGTTCAAATTTTGAGGACGAAATATATTGAATGGGCGGAGAAATGAAATATCCCGAATTTTAGGATTAGAGGTTATAGAATAAGCCTAAACCAAGTGGACTGCTAAGCCTCAGTTTAGTAGGTGTCCCAAATCTATTTCCTAATGTTATAGTATATTTGAGGTATTAAAGGGAATAAAATGGTGAATTAAAGAGTATGGGAAATTTGTATACAAAAATGGAATTTTTTGAAGTTGCAAGTGTATGCAGTTTCATTTCTTCCAATGAGGCAGTTAGTTTGTTATGTGGTTTCAGATGAACAAATGATGACAAAAAATTATAAAATTTTACAAGACAATAGTAGACATCCTAAGCTTTACTTTGATAGGTAATAAGAGTTATTTGCAGCTGTACATAAAGAGTTATAAGTTTTTGAATCTCTTTGGGACCAAGAACTTGTGAGTGCTCTGGAGCCATTGTGTCAGACCCCTTCTTTATTTTGGCATTTGTTAGAGTAGCAACATGCATTTTGTAACACTCTTATCTTATCTTAACATTTTTCAAAGTATTAGTGTGCAGTGGGGTTGGCACACAAGAAAGTATAAAAATACTGCTATTATTGATACAATATGCTTGATTATATTGCAGGAATTTCCCAATAGGCATGTACATAAGTTTTACAGACCTTAAAATGATAAAGGCCTTCAGATAACCAACATCTCCTCCTATATTGGTCTGGAACCTTCTGTTCCTGGTAAATATGATTCTAACCTTTGAGCCACTTGCTTAATCTGAAAACTTTGAATGTTTATGGAGAAGGTGAGATTTAAAGAATCTCAGTAGTAACATACAATCATTCATAGAAAGTGCGATAAATAAATATGCCAAGTACCAGAAAATGCGTAATACATAACTCAGTTCAGTCAAAAATGTATTTAGGGCCAACCACTATTGCGACCCCTACATATTCCATACTTTAGTCCTCTGACTGGGCATATCAGCGTACCCACAGACACGGTATATAGTGTAACTGTAGGCACCATGTATCAATGTACCCGTAGACACCATGTATCAGTATACTTGTAGGCACTGTGTATCCATATATATTACAAATGATAAGATACACAAAATGAATGAAAGATAGAGTTACTACCTAACTCTTTTTTTGATTCCTTGATCAGTCTTAAAATTTGGTTTCTGCTCGGGCTATTTCCAGTCCCTATAAAATTAGAGTTACAAGTAACTGGCTATTACTTGAACTATTACTACCTTTAATCACAATTTGTTGGTTATCTATCAAAGTTTCAACAATTTTTGCACAATAAAACTCAGTACAGTGCAGTTTCATAGTAGAAAACTACAGATTTTCAGTCGACTTTGGAAAATCATAATTAATCCTAGGGAAATCCAATTTGATTGATTTGAAAGCCTATGTGAATTTATTTATGTGTATTTTAATGGAAAAATTCTTGAATCTGGTCACTATTGTCACATTTTTCTAAGAAATTTGCCAAACATCCCCTGTTCAAGATTTCGTTCCAGAAACAAGGCACAAATTTGAAAAATCATATCTTTTAATATACTATTTCAAAAATTATGTTCTACCTATCAAATTGAAGCTCTACATCTCTAATTTAATCCTATGAAGTTTCATAATATTTTGACTAGGTTTGCCTAACGAAATTTATTGTACAATAGCACTGCCTCCAAAGAAACAATTAAATAGCATTTATTTTGAACTTCAATAAATTCCATATTTGTATACAAATTTCCAAAAATCATGAACACATGTATTCCTATGTAGTTTTCCCTTCTAAATCCAATGAAATTATAATATTCATGAAATTCCAGCTCTAACCCCCTGTGAATAATAGTTGGACGAATTTTGGCAAAATTAAGGGAAAATCATGTTTCTTGTTTCTAATTCACTTAACACCTTCTTTCCACCTCAAATCACTTGTTTAATCCCTTAAACACACCTCCCACATGTTTAATGAAAAATTGGGCAGCATCTCCCCTTAAGGTTTCATCTTTCCTAATTTACGAAGCAAAGCAAATCAAGCCAAAATCAGCAACAACATCTTATAGCACATGAGGATCAAGTTTATGAGATTGCCTCTTGATTTCACCACTTTCTTTCTCTAAATCACCTCAACTCTCTCCTTCTTCACTCTTGATTGAGCTTGCTAGCTGTGAATTTCAAGAAAAAGAGGTTATAGAAAGTTCAAAGGAGTTTGGAAGGCATATGCACTTGATTTACATGCTCTTACCTTTGATTTTTGCTCTTAGAACCCTAGCCCTTCGTTCTTGAGCTCTCAACATTGGCTAACTCTCTCTATCTCTCTCTATTTGGTGTACCTGAATGAAAATGAAGAAAAGAGATAGAGGAAAAGTCCTTATACATAAATATTCAACTCCTCCTTTCTTTTGTATATTTTATGGCAATTTAAACACATGCCGATTAATATGGATCATCATCTTTTTCCCTATACCCATTACTTGGCCAAAAAGCACTCTCTAAGTGGCCCAAAAATATACTCTTCAATTATCAATTTTATCCTCCTTCACATAAATTTAATTGGAGGAACAATATTTGATTTTTCAAACTTTAACTTTTTGCTTGAGTTACTTAATTCAACTTAGCTATTGGAATTTAATCATTTACTCCTTTATTCCTCACCTAAGAATGACGAAAGTGAGCTCTTGGAATAGCAAGATGAGCTCTTGAATCATCACAATTTTATCTCTTGGAAGGTTACACATATTAGCCTACAATTGTTGACTTTTCAACTTTGATTTTTTACTTGGTTACAATTCCTCCATATGTTAGCATAATATGAACCAAGTATTTAATCACTTTCTTGCCTCTCTTTTGGATTCCACTCACACAAGAGAAAGGAAAAAATATGGGCTTTG
Source organism: Inga leiocalycina (assembly GCA_963242795.1). NCBI lineage: Eukaryota > Viridiplantae > Streptophyta > Magnoliopsida > Fabales > Fabaceae > Inga > Inga leiocalycina. The sequence continues at coordinate 46,860,155 of OY725322.1, read as the reverse complement.
GATTTAATTTAGGCAAATGACTATTTTTTCCCATACATTTTTGCCATTTTCGCACCTTGGTAAAAAGCTAATAGAATTTTCATCAAACCTTGAAAATTCGTATCTTTATTTATAGATGTCTAATTGTAGTGATTCCAAAGACTATGTGATTCTAATTAAGTCTATTTTTAGGAAAAAATTTATCCTATAGACAGCTAGAAGCTCATAATTCCCAGTATTTCCATTTTGGACGCTGTCATAGAAACTTGCCAGTTTTATTAGGCTAACTTTAAAAATTCATAACTCTTTGTATACAAGTCTAAATAACCCATATGACTTATCCAATTAAAGATTAGCATGTCAACTTTCATTCTAGAAAATTTCAAATTTATTGGACATCATTTGGTTATTCAAAACCACATGACAATCTCACTTCCTCGCAGGAAATTTCACTGGCAGCAGTTTCCAATTCACCAAAATTCACCATTTACTCTATTTATTGAAATAAATAAGCATTAGATCTTTGGTATATGAATTTTGGGATGCTACATAGTTCAGTGGGCAAACAGAAATGGCATGTAGATACTGATATATAGTATTTGATTATATTACTGGAAATCCCACATGATTTGTACATAATACTTGCTTCAACTAGACCAGAACCTACAGATAACCAATGTCCTTGCTTCAACTAGACCGGAACCTTTAGTTGCCCGTATTTACATCTTTGCTCTTAAAGCCACTTCTTTCAGCAGGATGAGTTACATATTTATGGAAAGGGTGCGATTCATCTTAATCTCAATAGTAACATACTATTACTCATATAAAATACGATATATGAATGTGCAATGCACCACATAGTGTAACAGAATAAACATACTGTAAATATAATTATACACATTTTTTAGGGCCAACTGACTATTTGGACCCCTACTTGCATGTCTACCTCAACTGGGTCCCAGTCTACAACTAGGTATTGTTCATACTATGTATATCATATATGGGTCCCACTAGGCCAGCTGGTACTTGCGCTTTTCCTACTAGACTATACTTGTGTTTTTCCCGCTCCACAGCTAGATATTGTGCCCCAGGCACTAGGTCATCTCAGGTGACTCCTCCACCTTCTCATAGTCATATTGAATACTTTACCCTAATTTATGGGTCTCGGCTTTGTCTGGCATCATGTGACTAACCATAATGCCAACATGTTCTATTCTCAAGAAATCTCATCTTGCTTAGTTATCAGCCTGATACAGCTTTTTATTATTCCACACAGAGGGAATTCCCTTATTCTTATGTTTCTTGAAAGAATTCCTACCACTCAATGCACTCTTACTGTTAACATTTCTGTCAGCACATAGATTCAACAAATTATTTTCAGTGATATGGCACTCTTTTATTGGCTTATTGAATTTTGAGAATTGCTTAGAGACCAACTTTTCTCTCAGCTCCAATCTCAGTCCCAGAATCATCATATTTGAGCTTCATCCTTGATTGTCATGATACCTCAAATAAGAAAAGTATCGACACTATCAGATGATCGAGCCAAGTGCTCATTAAAGCTTTCTTTCTCCTCATGTTGAATCGATGTGTTCCTATCGATTTTGATTAATCGGGGAAAATATTTCTTTAAATATTTCTTGAAATAAATTTCATATTACTGGAATATTTTGTGCCTAAAAAATCATTTCAGTGTTCTTCAGATTGTATTGATTCAACTTTCTGTACACCAGGATTATTTTACCTTTCACTATCTGTGTTTTACTTCTGCTACATTTCTCGCAACTCATTCCTAAGATTATTGATCATTACTCATTATTTTGTTAACATGCCCAGTATTGGATGTATTGGGTCAGGTCTAGCTTCTTGACCTTGCCCTGCATCTCCACTACTTGGTCTTACCATCTTTATGTATTACTATATGAAAATAAGGAAGAGGTAAATTCCACATAATCACAAGGGCATACTTGTCATTTCATAAAAGTTTAGGTACATGTACTCCAAAATAATATATAACAGACATTTACAGTAGTCAGGGAAAGCCTTTAACAACATACAGCTTTTAAACTACTGTATATTATGTTTTCACTCCTTGTATTACATAACATAACATGTCCCTGTGACTTCCCATGGGGTCACCCATCATTACATTTCCCTGGGCCAAGCATGCTTAACCATAATGTATCTGTGCAAATATACTGATACTGGTGTTAGTGTAAGCATTTCACCTAAGAGGGGGTGAATTGGGTGATAATAAAATTTTGGAGATAGAACTAAACCTGGAAACTGATAAGGAGTAAGTTAAAGAGTTCGGAAGGTTTAACCGAGGTGTACGCCATAATGAGAAGTGTTCTCCATTAAAGCCTAGAGGTCTGGAGATTGAGACTCCGTCTGGAAGTATTCCTTTACCCATGCTTGCCATAGGATCCTTCTTAGGCTGTTAAACCTGGCAAAGAAGACCAAGCTCTTATACAAAATGTTAGTGCAAGCGTTTCACCCAAGAAGGGGTGAACTGGGTGATAATAACATTTTTGACATATAACTAAAACTGGAAACTGATAAGGAGTAAGTTAAAGAGTTAGGAAGATTTCACCGAGGTGTACACCGGAAGTTATACTAATTCGGTCTAATTCACAATGACCTACGTCCAATCCTCAGATAGATTCTGAGCTTTCACTTTACCTTTCAAGATTCAGTGGGTTCTTGGCACCTCGGTACACAATGATCTATTCCTCACTTTGAATACTAGCTCCCCCTTACACAACATAAATAGATACCCACCTTAAGGTCCCACAACCTTAAGATATCTCTTAAACAAGTGTATTGAATCAATAAATGTTCTCTCTCACATAGTAGGTAATATAATCGTTGAAGCATATTGATACAGAAAAGAAGTAAGAGCTCAAAAATGAATATTCGTCAGTTTGGTAGTTTAGCATCTTAACTCTTGCTTTGAATGCCTTTGCTATTTGTAGTTGGAGTGATTTTAATGACTGTTGGAGACATTCTGTTTTTCGGTTACCAGTGAGCACTTCTCAGAACATTCTTTATGTTATTTGGATATTGTCGTTGTAATATAGAGAATGTGTTGGTATAAGCTCAATTTTTCATTTAATGTCTTTGACACACTATCTGCATTTCTTGGAATTCAAATATTTGAAGTACAAATCTCCTGTAACTTGCTTGAGCATGTTAATCATGAAGGGAAACATAATAATAAGCAAGATTAATGAAAATACTTAATGATTCTGTGAAACCATAGATTTTGATTTGATGCTTTGTTTTTCTTGAAGTAGCTAGTATTCGAATACTCATATAGTTATCAGGATAATTTGAATCTTTTTATGTTACATACTAATCGAATACCTTCTTCACTATTCGGATAATATTTGCAGTTTTATATTATTACTATTCGAATAATTGAGACACCTATTTGAATAGTGATCTCTTTAAACTTAAGATGGTTATCCTGATACATTGGTTGCTATTCGAATACTTGCTTTGAGTTTGACTAGAAAATACTTTCCTTCCAAGTTTCAATATTATTCGAATAGTCTCCTTGCTATTCAGATAATTTCTCATATCAATCTAATAGTCTTGATGTTGGTTTTGAAAAGCTATTCGGATATTAGTTGCACTATTCAAATAGTGACTTTACTATTCAAATAGTCTTCTTTTTATTTGGATAATACATTCTGAAATCCCTTTTGTGCATACATAGATTATTACGATAATGGTTATCCTATTTGAATAGTGACCATACTTATTCAAATAATCATACTATTATCAGGATAATGCATTTGAAATTCACCTTAAAAATATAAGTACTATATATTCGGATAATATACAGGCTATTCGAATACTTTTAGTTTAGAAGAAACTTTCAACTGTTATTTTAATTTATACTAATCTAATAGTCAAAGACTATTCGAATAATATAACTATGTATCCGTGTATCTCTATTCGAATAACTAATGCATTATCATGATAATTGTCTATCAATTCGGATAGTCTGAGAGTTATCAGAATAATAGCTGCTAAAAACTAAGTATTACTATTCAAATAGTAAACATATTAATTGAATACTCTCTTAGCAAAAATCTTGTGAATAAAAATGCATAGACAAATTAAACTAGACTTCGGTTTGTTATCATCAAAACTCTAAATCTAACATTCTCCCCCCTTTTTATGGTGACAAAACCAAGTGATATAAATCAGAATACAGTTAACTAGCAAGAACAGACATATATGTATTAAAAAAGTCTCTGGTACAATAAACTAATTGACATATGTTAAGATAAACAATCTAAGTATTTCAAATATTTAGGAAACCAAAGATATCAAAAGCTCTGATAAATTTTGATGGATGGACAGCATGGTTGAGAAGGTTATCGTGTTTGACCATGTTGTTAAAATGTAACCCCCTTCTGTAATTATATCCGAAATATGTGATTAAAGTGAAATAGAGCCCAATAACAATTAAATAACATTTACAAACCCATCTACCAAATGGGGTTTTCACAAATAACTTTCGAAATCTAATTAACCTGGTCTCATATTCAATTTCGAATATAACCACATCACGCGGAATATCACATTTATACAAATATCAGAGTGTACAATAATATCATCCCGGCAACTCCCGGGTTCATACCTTTACATAGAATTCATAGGGCATATCCACCCTTTACAGTTCTTCGAATGGGGATTACACAGTTCTCCTCAAATACAAATACAAGTACCCAAATGCTCATTCCAAATCCATAATCAAATATTCTCATTCAACATATAACCAAATATACATTCCACAATATATACAACTCATATCCAAATACGAATACAAATCATCCCAATTATGATAACCAACTATCAAAAGATTACAAACCGAACGAGTCCCGTCACCCTTGACTGCTTGCTCCATCCTCGATCCACCTACCTTGTCTAAAATGTTGGTAGGGGAGGGTGAGATTCGAGAGAATCTCAGTAGGAAACAGATCCCTATATGCATGTATGATATGTGTTTAATGCATGACATACTTGCAATACATAACTCATGTTCACACAATGACATATCTGCGTGCTCAATGTTTCAAGAACATACTCATGGCCATAGCATAACTAGAAACAGAGCTACAATCATTCATACATGTTTCACATAATCCAGCAAAGCAATACATGCATCAATACACAAACACAAATATCAAAGCATGCAAGAGAGGTAAGTTCCCTATACTTGTTCTTTCCACGTAAGCTCTAGCTCCGGCTACTCACGATCAGGGTGAATATCCAACCCTATAACCAAATCAAGGACATAGGGTCAATCTAAATTCCAAATCCTTACTTCCATATTACTTAAGGTTGGTTATCATTCACGCCCTTTAGGTGGCTACAATAAGCTCAACGAAAGCCTAAAGGATTGGGACGTACTAGATTGGAAATCACCTTTCAAAATCACAAGCTATTGAAAATAGGGATTTGCTACAGCCAAGAACCCTCTGGCTGCAGCCAAAATGCTCACATAAGGTTTTTGGCCGCAGCCAAGAATTTCTGGCTGCAGCCAAAACGTGCACAGAAACTTTTGCGCTGCAGCCAAGATTTTCTGCTACAGCCAAGGCAACTTAGGAAATTCATAACTAATTCCAAACAAATCGAAATGAGGTGATTTCAAAGCCAAATGAAAGCTATTTAAGTCCTCTTAATAGGAAAAAATATGAGCCATTACTAGAAATCTCCAAAAAAATACAGAATTCCCCAAAATCCACTACTGCTCCAGAATCAAACCCAGTTTCGACCTCAAATTTTGGGCAAACATAAATCCCAGTTCACAAAACGAAATGGCACAAATTATATGTCCATTTTGAAGCTTGGGATGTGAACTTCAAGACTGGAAAGTTTCAGAATTTGCTAACAACATTTCTCCATTCAAAACGACAACACAAGCAGACTGTCCAGAACAGAATTTCAAAAGATAGAATTCCAGTTTTTGCAATTTGGCTTCCAATGGTTCCATTTTCATACCAAACATCATTCCCACACAAATTTTCACAAGGAAACCATTGGAAACACCAAAACAACCAAATTCACATTATATTGACATGTTTTACGAACAATCACAACATGTCATCACAAATCACAACACAAACACCACATTGCCATTCTTTTCATTCCAAGTTCTCAAACCAATTCCAATGACACCAAACACACTATGGCATCAATTTAACCACAATTCACCATTTTCAACACAAAACACATGACAATTCATGCATTTCACAATTCTACCAAAATCAGGGCAAAATTCACAATTCACAAAACTCATCCACAAATCATAAAACTTAGATCAAAAGGCTTCAAATACTTACCTCTTCCTCTTTCCCAAACCAATTCTTTGATTCTTCATCTTTCTAAATTTCCTTAAGCCATCAAACACCTCCAATCAAGAATCTAAAAACATAGAGATGAAGCTCTCATCACTATGAACAATATTAAAGAAGAGAAATTAGGCATTAGAGACCATTTAACAAGCCAAATCTTAACTTTTACCTTTCTCTTTCCTCCCCCTCTTGAACATCCATGGAGAAATAGAGAGAGAGAGAGTGGAGATGAAGATAAAGGCAGTAGTTTTTGGAGAAAAGAAGACATTGGCCGAAGTAAAAGGGAAGAGAAAAGAGAGAAAATGAGTTGAAATCTTTGACCAAATCCAAGGCTCAAATTGTGACACTAGTCACCCCCTTATTCCATCTCTATGAGTTCACATGAACCCACACACATGGGATTCCACCCGCTTAATCTCTACACAAATCAATCTCAACCATTGATCTTGAAGTTACCAATGAGTTCCCTCTTCAGTAACTGACCAATTGGTGGTAACTTTACCGTTTTGCCCCTAATTATGGCAATTCCTCTTGAATCACCACTAAACACACTATATCATTCTTTTTCTTCCACAATGCACCCTCCCCTCCATTTTAAGTCAATTTAGATGTTAATCCATAATTGAACTTAAATACAGGGTTTCGGCGCTGCTAACAACACTACGAATCACATCGAGTGCCAAATCACACCATAATATCCAAAAGGGTTTATTCATCAATAACCACATCCACTTTTGAAGTCATTATCTCTTAATCATAATTTAGAATCTTGCTAAATTGGGGCTTAGCAGTCCACTTATCTCAGGCTTATTCTCTAGCCTCAAGTCTCAAAATTCAGGGTATTATATTGTTGTTTCACCATGCTATCTGGTGATGGAGAGTTATGGAGAGGGTGATGGCTCAAAATTATTCTCCCCTTTTTGGCATTATCAGAAAGGTTGGGATGAAGAGGAAGAGAAAAATTAAAGGGAGGAGAAACTTCTCTTGTAAGAGTAGGAGGAGGAGTGGAGGTAGAGGGCAAAGTGGGTTCACATGGAAAATGAAATTGATCAGAGGAGGGAGCAATGTTAAGTATGGGAGAAGTAGGAAGAATATCAGTAAGGGTAGTTGTAACGAAGGATTGAGAGGAAATGGGGCAAGGTTGTTTGGAGGATTCAGGTTGGGCAATGTTTTCAAGATTAGATACTTCCTGAGTCTCTCCATAGGAATTAGAGAGAGGTTGTGGAGTGGGGTAAGGAGAAGCAGTAGGCTGGATCACTGGCTCCACAGTGATATGAACAGGAGTAGAGGAGGAGGTTTCCTGAATGGTATAGAGAACATTAGAAGGTGGAGGAGAGGTGGTTGGAAGTGGCTAAGTTGGAGGGGTAGAAGACATATCAGTATATTGAGGGATTGCAAGTGTAGGGGCCCTGGTGAGAGAGGAACCAGTAATACATGCTTCTAAGTAGTCCAGTTTGTGCCTGATTTCATAAAGCTGTTGAAGTTAATTGGCTTGAAGATTGTAGATAAACTTGAAGTTCATTGACTGAACCAATTATGGCTTGAATTTGATTCTGAAGATCTTCCTTTAATAGTTAATTGAACCTCATGAGTTACTCTACCACAGGTTTGAGGGCTTCCTAAATGTGAAGTTGAATAGAAGTACCAAAAAATGAGGGAGAGGGAGAGGCAGCTCTAGAAGAATGAGCCTCATCTGCCTTAGAAGACTCAGCCTCCACTCTCTATCTTTTTGATTGGGTTCCTCAGGTATATCCAGTGGCAAAGGAATCTTCATCTTTCTAATCTGAGTCTTGCCAAATCTTTCCAATCTCACTTGTTCTCCTTCTAAGTACCAGATGTTATTTATTTTGAGAAATAAGGAGATAAGTTGAGGAAAGGTAGTAGGAGTAGTCTTGTTGGATCCCAATCTGTATCTATCAATTTCTTGGTATATGAATTCACCAACATTCAGCTTTACTTTAGATATTTGGCAGGCCAAAAAGTGGAAGTCTCTGTATGAAAAGAAATTGAAGATCTAGAATTTGTTGACAATAGATCTTATATAGATATACCACAGAATTCTTTGTTCATTAATGAGACACATTGAAGAAAATTTCTTTGCTTGTCTTATCGGCTTAATGATCTGATGAATCTGTTCAATAGAATGCTCAGGAACTTCATCATATCCAAGATAAGAATTGATGATAGAGGGAGATAATTGCATTTTCTGGCTTCTCATAGTGGACTCCAGTCTCTCCTCAAATAATTCCTTTTTATTTCCTTTGATTTTTACAAAGTACATATTAGAGTATAAGGTCTTTACTATAGAGGTACTATAGGATATATCAATCTGAAACCACTTCTGGTAATATTCTAAGTACTCATGCAAATTGAAACTAAGGTTATCTCTTAAATAGGCCAGGTCCACATAAATAATAGGGCACATTGGTCGAGAAGAGAATAAATCTTTGTACCTCTTTTTATCATCAGGTTGAAGAAGAGGTCCGGTATTGAACTCTACAGGAGGTCCAGCCTTTTCTTCCTCTATCAAACTTTGAGATACTTCAGGCATACTCACTTGAGACCGAACTTGAGGAGTCTTGCTAGGCCCAGCTTCAACATTCTGCATAATGCCTTTGACAACATTCCTCATAGTTTGATCTAAGTCGTCACTCTCGGTAGAAGAATCATTAGAGGATGCGCTTGCAGTGTTTTTGTCCTTAGATTTTGAAGTGGTTACAATAGCTTTAGATATGGACCAAGTCTACATTGGCTCTCTGATTACAACCCCTTTAACTCAAGAGGACCCTTTAAATGAAGCATCAACTACTTTGGGTCTAAATTTCTTTAGAGTTTTATGAGTAGAAGTCTTCTTTGAGGATGGTTTTGGAGGTGGAGTAACTTCTCCTTTCTCAACATTAGCTCTCTTCGTTCTCATTCTAGGTTTTCTGAGGTATATCGAAGGTTTTAGGTTTTCTGGTAAACTGAGAGATTTTTGGAGATTTGGATGAGGAAATGGTGAGATTTTCAGAGGGTTTTGATCACAAGGAAGAGTCGAAGATAGTTGGAAAAGTTTGTATATGAAGAGAAAACAAAGTGGTATTCGGATAATGATCAGAGAATGAGTTTACTTTCCTTATATTTATGTTTAAATTATTTGGATAATTACATGTGTATTCGAATAATGGGGGTTCTATTTGAATACTTAAGAAATTATTCAAATAATAAGAGATTAAATGTGCATACTTGTATTAAGATAGTTCTGGTAGTATTCGAATATCCCTGTCTCTAATGACTACAACTATTCGAATAGTCTCTGGTGTCCTGTAGCACTGATTATCCGAATAGAAAGAGTTGTATTTGGATAATTTCTCTTTGGTCAGTTACTCGTGTGCTTTATTCGAATAGTACATTAGCTATTCGAATAATCCTCTATTCATTGCTTCTTGTTGTATTTGAATAATGACTTCAGTATTCTGATATACTTTATACCTGTGGAATATGAAAGGTGTAATCTATTCGAATAATCACTTTGCAGTTAGAAACAAAATTATTTGAATAAAGCTTTGGTTAATCGAATACACAGAAAAAGAAATCATTCTATTCGAATAGTAATCAGGGTCATCGATTAGTTTGTTAACAATAATCACTATCACTATTTGAATAGTTTGAGTTGTATTCGAATAATATTTCAAATTGAAATCTTAGATATAATTTGTTACTATTCGAATAATATATACACTAATCGAATACTTTAATTATGAATCTTTACTTAGTATTCAAATAGTGATTTTGTTCTTCTGATAGTTCCCTTTTAAGCTCTAAAGAAGAATAGCACTATTCGGATAATCTATTGATTATGCTAATAATTCTTTTGTAATTCTTACCTTTTGTATTCAGATAGCAGTAAGAGTATTCGAATAATGTGTCATATATTCTAAAAATTGTATTGTTTTCCAAATATCATTTCTATTATTCGAATAGTTCTTTTTGACAAATATGCTTTATTATTCGAATAATCCTTACTATATTCGAATAGTTTTCGCAAGACTGAGCAATATTTGACTAGTCTTACATTATTAGAATAGTTTCTTCACAATACCTTTGTGTGATATTCGAATAGTAATTTATGTATTTGAAAACTATTCTTTTAAAAACTTGATTGAGTATTCGGATACCATAATCATTATTCGAATAATTCTTCTTTTTCTCAGATTTCTCCCTTTAGAATTTATCCTACAAAATATGTAACTAAAAACTCCGATGCTTAATTTAGTAATGTTTATCATCAAAACTTAATTGAATGAATGAATAATATATTTACTTACAGTTTATTGGGATTTACCATTCCTAATTCCCTTCTTATGTAAAGAAACTGATCCTTTGCTAGAGGTTTGGTGAATATATCAGCTAACTGCATATATGTTGGGATAAATACAACTTTGACATCTTTCTTCTAGATGTGATCTCTGGTGAAATGATGCCTTATATCAATGGTTCGTGAATATTGCACTGGATTTTTGGCCAAGCTAATGCTGCTCGTATTGTCACAGCATATGGAAATTTCTTTGAGATAGATAACAAGATCTTATAATTGCTGTTTTAACCATAGTACTTGAGCACAGTAGCTTGAGGCAACTATATATTCAACTTCTGTTTAGAATAATGATACTTTGTTTTATTTCTTGATAGCCCAAGAAACCACTGCTCCTCCTAAAAATTGGCATTGCCCACTTGTGCTTTTTCTATCTGTCTTATAGCCACCATGATCTAAATCTGAGTATGCTATAAGATATTCACTTCCTCCCTTAGGATAGCATATTCCCAAGTCTATGATGTCAGCAAGATATCTGAAAATTCTTTTCACTGTTTCAGCATGAGATTCCTTAGGGCATGAATGGTATCTAGCACACATACCCATACTGAACAGAATATCTGGTCCGCTGATTGTGAGATAGAGTAATGACCCTATCATTCCTTGATATTTTGTTATATTGAATTCAGGTCCCTTTGTGTCTGCATCCAGTAAGGTTGTTGACCTCATGGGTGTGTCGACTCCATTAGCTTGATCTATTCTATATTTCTTGAGGAGTTCTTTGAGATATTTAGTCTGAGATATGAATATTCCATTCTTTCTTTGTTTGATTTGCAAACCCAGAAAGAATGTTAACTCTCCTATCATTGACATCTCAAATTCTGCTTTCATAGTGTCAGAAAATTCCTTGCACAAAGAATCATTAGTAGCTCTAAAGATAATGTCATCTACATATATTTGAATAATTAACATATCATTTTTCTTTCATTTTATAAATAAAGTTGTGTCTAATCTTCCTCTGTCAAATTCGTGATCAATGAGAAAGTTGCATAGTCTTTCATACCAAGCTCTTAGAGCTTGTTTAAGACCATAAAGCGCTTTTCTTAGTCTATAAACACCTTCTGGATTATAAAAATCTTCAAAAGCAAGGGGTTGTTTAACATAAACTTATTCCATAATATAACCATTAAGAAAAGCACTTTTTACATTTATTTGATAAAGTTTAAATCCTTTGATACACGTAAAGTCTAGGAGTACACGTATGGCTTCCAATCTAGCCACTGGAGTATACATTTCCTCATAATCAATTCCTTCTTCTTGATTATAGCCTGTGGCTACCAACCTTGACTTGTTTCTGACAATTATTCAGGATTCATCAAGTTTGCTCTTAAATACCTATTTAGTGTCGATGATCGGAAGATCTTTAGGCCAAGGTACTAAGTTCCAAACTTGATTTCTTTTAAATTCATTAAGCTCCTCCTACATTGCTAAAACCCAATCATTGTCTGTTAAGGCTTCATTAATGCTTGAGGGTTCCAGTTCTGAAATAAATGCTGAAAAACTTACTTCATTGAGAATCCTGTAACACCCTGCCGTAATTAATATTCGAATTACACAATTAAAGTGAAATAGAGACCAATAAGAAACAAATAACATTTTACAAACCCATCCACCAGACGGGGTTTTCATAAATACCTTTCAAAATCATTCATAACCTGGTCTCACATTCACATTCCAAATACAATTACTACACAGATAAATCACATTTAAATATATCAGAGTACGCAATGTAATAATCCCGGCAATCCCGAGTTCCTTACATTAATTCAAGCCTTACAGGGCATATTCGCCCTTTACAATTTTCCAAATAAGGGATTACGCAAATTAACCAAATATACATTCGAAACATGTACAATATCCAAATATACATAATCCCAACCATAATGATAACCAACTACCAAATTGACAACTCGAAGTAGTCTTCGCCACCCTTGGTTGCTTGCTGCATCCTCGATCCACCTACCCTATCTAAAATGTTGGTAGGGGAGGGTGAGATTCGAGAGAATCTCAGTAGGAAACAATATCACTATGCATGTACGATAGATGTTTAATGCATAACATGCTTGCATCACATAACTCATGCTAACACAATGACAATTTGTAAGCTCAATGCTTCAAACAACATACTAATGGTCATAGCATAAATTTAAACATAGCTTCAAATTATACATAATCATGCAAAGCTAAGACATGCACCAACTCACTAACACATTTATCAAATACAAGCAGAAGAGATATGTTCCCTACCCTCTTTCCACGTATGCTCCAGCCCCACTTACTCACGATCAGAACGAATATCAAACCACGTTCAGGGCGAACATCAACCCTATAATCAAAGCAAGGACATAGGGTTATTTTCTATTCCAAACTCTTACTTTCATATCACTTAAAGTTGGTTGTCATTAGAGTCCCTTAAGTGTCTAATAATAAGCTCAACAAAAGCTTGAAAGGATTGGGACGTACTAGGTTGGAAATCACCTTTCAAAATCACCAAGTATTGAAAATGGGGGTTGGCTGCAGCCAAAACATGCACAGAAGGTTTTTGGTTCAGCCAAGAATTTCTGGCTGCGGCCAAAACGTTCACAGAAACTTTTGCGCTGCAGCCAGGATTTTCTGCTGCAGCCAAGGGAAATTAGGAAATTCATAACTAATTCAAAAAAAATCGAAATGAAGTGATACCAAAGCCAAATGAAAGCTATTCAAGTCATCTACACAGGAAAAATATTGGCCATTACTAGAAATCACCACACAACGACAGAATTACACACATTTCATCACTGCCCCAAAACAGAATCCATTTTCGACCCCAAACTTTGGACAGCTATAACTCCCAGTTCCCAAAACGAAATGGCACAAATTATATGTCCATTTTGAAGCTTTGGATGTGAACTTTAATACTGGCAATTTGCATAATTTTCTGACATCCTTTGCCTAGTAAAAACGTCCACACAACCAGACTGCCCAGACAGAATTCACACTGGACAGAATTTCCGGTTTTGCAACCATTGTGTCCAATCCAATTCAAACCATTTCCAATGATTAAATACCACAACATGACACCATTTTCAACACAAAACAGCATCCAATTCCACCATTCACATTCCACAAGAAAATACCATAAAATCAGGGCAAAATTCTCAATTCACAATACTCAACCAATAACCACAATAGTTAGGTCAATAGTCATCAAATACTTACCTCTTCCTCTTCCCAATGCCAATTCTTTGATTCCTCCACTTCCCAAATTCTTCAAGCTCTCAAACACCTTCTCTCACAAATCTAAAATTGTAGCAATGAAGCTCTCATCACTATGAACAACTTTATAGAAGATGAATTGAGCATTAGAGGGCAAGAAGCCAACCAAAATCTCACCTTTTGATTTCTCTTTCCTCCCTCCACTTGGACGTCCATGGCTGCTAAATGAGAGAGAAAGGGATCAGATTTTGGAGTTCAAAGGCCCCCAAAACCGACCTAAAAGGGAGAGGAAAGAGGGAAGAGGTGTTGACACTTTTGACCAATCCAAGGGCTTACATTGTGCCAAGTGTCAAGATCTTGTCACACCTCCATGAGCTCACCAAGGCACACATACATGGGATTCCCCCTTGATCTCTTGCACAAATCAATCCTAACCATTGATCTTGAAATTACCAAGGAGTTTCCTCTTCGGTAACTGACCAATTGGTCGGTAACTTTACCGTTTTGCCCCTGATTACGGCAATTCCTCTTGAATCACCACCAAACACACCATATCATTCCTTTTCTTCCACAATGCGCCCTCCCCTCTATTTTAAGTCAATTTAGATGTTAATCCATAATTGAGCTTAAATACAGGGTTTCGGCATTACTCACAGCGTATACGAATCATAGTTCACATCATATTCTCTAATAGGGTTCATTTATCACTAATGACATCCACTTTTAGATTCATTAACCCTTAATCACAATTTGGGATTTTGCTAAACCAGGGCTTAGCAATGCACTAATCTCAAGCTTATTCTCTAGCCTCAAGTTTCAAAATTCGGGGTATTACAAATCATATTTCTGGTTTTTACTCCTTCTTCAACATTACCCATGACCTGGTCCATAAGATGATTACTATTAAATTTCCAGGCTTTGGGTTGATCAGAAGAGGAAGGATGACTCTCTTTTTCTTCAAAATTAAAAGACTCATTTAAGGGTTTTGAATTCATTTGATTTATTTCAGAACTGATAAACCCTAACTCATCAACAATAAATTTGGCAGGGTAATCCATTTCATCAAACACAACATGAACAAATTCTTCAACAACACAAGTTTGTTTATTAAATATTCTATAAGCTTTACTTCTATTAGAGTAACCTAAGAAAATACCTTCATTAGCTCTGGAATTAAACTTTCCTAGACTATCCTTACCATTATTGTGAATAAAGCACTTACATTCGAATATGCGCAGATGACTGAGGTTTGGCTTTCTTCCCTTAGAAAGCTCATATGGTCTTTTTCCCAACTTTGATCAGATATAACCTCTGTTGGAGATGTAGTTGGCAGTACTCATTGCATCAGCCCAGAACACTTGCAAGATTTCCTTCTTATTGAGCATTACTCTTGCCATCTTTGTAAGAACTCTATTCTTCCAATCTACAACACCATTCTGCTATTGAGTTCTTGGTGCTGAGAAGTTGTGCTCAATTCCGTTTGTGTCACAGTAATCTCTAAATGCTTGGTTTTAAAATTCACCTCCATGATATGTTCTAATTGCTATAATTGTCGTACCTTTCTCATTTTGAACCTTCTTAGCAAAAATAATGAATTCACTAAAAGTTTCATTTTTTGAGGATAAAAAGATAGTCCATGTAAATCTTGAGAAATCATCAACAATGACCAAAGTATATAAATTTCCCCTAAGGCTTTTTACTCTTACTAGTCCAACTAGATCTAGCGGAGTACTTGTAAAGGTCTTTTTGTTGATATTTCTTTTATGGTTTTGAAAGAAAATTTAGTTTGTTTTTCCTTTTGACAGGAATTACAAACTGAATCATTTTTAAATTTTAGTTTAGATAAGCCTATCACCAAATCCTTTTTGGTGAGTTTATCTAGCTGTCACATATTTACATGTGCTAATCTTTTATGCCATAGCCAGCATCCATCATCATTACTAAGAAAACAATTTTTAAAAGTGTGATTATCAATATCAATAGTATAGCAGTTACCTTCTCTTTTTGCTTTGATTTTTACCTTAAGTTCATCTTTCTTGATAGGTAAGTCTTTCTTGCTGACTATAAGACATTCCTCAAAGTCGAATATGATCCAATTGTCCTTGTTAGCACTTTGACTTACACTAAGAAGATTGTGCATTAGCCCTTCTACATAGAAGACATCTTTGATTTGAATTTTGTTCTTAATTCAAACTTCTCCTACACCAACAATCTTTCCTGATTAATTTCCACCAAATTTGACTGTGCCTCCTTCCTTTGGGACTATAGAAATAAATCTTTCTCTGTCACCAGTCATATGACGTGAGCATTCACTATCTATGAACTACTTGCTTCCTTTGGATGCCTTAAAACATGCATGTAAAGACAGAAAATTAGGTTTTAGGTACCCATACTTTCTTGGGTCCTTTGTGGTTAGTTTGAACTTTCGTGGTCAAATATGTGCCTTTGGGTATCCATTTATACACTCCCATAATTCTTCCCCTTTTATGATAACATGATGAGGTATAGTGTCCCTTTTTGTTGCAGAAATTGCAATGAGCAAAAGGATTAAAAACATGCACAGATTTTTGAAAGTGGTTCAAACAAGATTGATTCCCAATCTTTTTCTTTCCTTTTGACTAATCTATCTTTAGATCATATCCAATTTCAGATTTGTCATTGGTAAATTTTTGGTTTTTTAAAATTATCTTGAGCATTTCACTTGCTTGAGTGAACTTCTCAAGAGTTTTGGTAAGATCATCATTTTTCTTTTCTAAACATTAGCAAGTATTACAGGAAACTGGTTTTGGTTCCTTGAGTTATTCCTCAAGTATTTTCACCCATTTATTGTGACTTACAAGTTCTTTGACAATTCTAATAAATTATGTATGTAAGGCATTATACTCATCATGCAACTCATCCTAAGAAGGATTTTCAGTTACCTCGTCTTCTTCTTCTTATTGTTCTTGAGCTACAAGATAAAGGTTGGCTATTTCTACATCGTCACTTTCTTCATCAGAGGAACTGTCTCCCCATATTGGCTGAGACACATGCTTTCTTCCTTGCAAACTTGTTCTTCTTCCTCTTTTTGTTCTTTAGATATTCAGGGCATTCAGATTTGATGTGTCTAGGCTTCCCACATTTGTAACAAATGATTTGTTCCTTAGTCTTGCTGCTACTTCCTCCTTTTGTTGAAGTTCTTAAATCCTTGTCCCTTTTTATAAAATTTTTTGAATCTCTTTACGATCATTCCCATCTCATCATCTTTAATCTCTTCTTCTGATTTCAATTGTGTTTCCTCCTTGATGACATTTAATACTACTCCTTTCTTCTTTTTATCATCAATTTCATCTAGTCCAGGTTTAAACTTCAGCTTACTTTTTTATTCCGATAAGCCACCAAATAGAGAAGCTACGGATTGTATAGATTCCCCTTTGGCTTCTTCTATTACTATGACTTTAGCCTCCCATTCTTTAGAAAGAATGTTTAGTATTTTTCTCACTTGGGTGTTTTGATTATAGTGTTTTCGAAGTGCTCCAAGTTGGTTCATAAGGTAAGTGTATCTGAGTTCGAACTCAGCTATTGATTCTCAAGACTTCATGTGAAGCAGGTCATACTCAGTGACAAGAGTATTGATTAGATGTTCCTTGAAGCCTGAAGTTCCCTTTGTGCTATTTCCAATGATTGCCACATCTCCTTGGCAATTGGAAGAATGCAAATTCTAAAGTACTCTTTCTAACTCAGAGCACTTTGAATCAAGAGGATTTCATTGCTATTGAGGGTCACAAGCTTTACATCATTGTCGTCATATTTAGTTGGTGCTTTTAGAAAGTAGTTCTACTGTCTTTTTGGGAATGTAGCTCTATCCTCAATGACCTCCCAAATCCATATTCTGTTGCCATGACGAACACTCTGAATTTAGCCTTCCAAAATGTTAGTGCAAGCGTTTCACCCAAGAAGGGGTGAACTGCGTGATAATAAATGTTTTGACATATAACTAAAACTGGAAACTGATAAGGAGTAAGTTAAAGAGTTAGGAAGATTTCACCGAGGTGTACACCGGAAGTTATACTGATTCGGTCTAATTCACAATGACCTATGTAATACCCCGAATTTTGAGATTTGAGGCTAGAGAATAAGCCTGAGATTAGTGGATTGCTAAGCCCCGGTTTAGCAAGATCCCAAATTGTGATCAAAGGTTAATGACTCTAAAAGTGGATATCATTAGTGATAAATGAACCCTTTTGGAGATCATGGTGTGATTTGCACCCGATGTGATTCGTATGTGTTCTGAGCAGCGCCGAAACCCTGTATTTGAGTTCAATTATGGATTAACATCTAAATTGAATGAAAATAAGGGGAAGGGCGTATATATGGTGTGAATGAATGAGAAAATGATTTGATGGTGATTCCAAGTGGATTGCCATAATCAGGGGCAAAACGGTAAAGTTACCGACCGATTGGTCAGTTACCGAAGAGGAAACTCATTGGTAACTTCAAGATCAATGGTTAGGATTGATTTGTGTGATAGATCAAAGGGGTGGAATCCCATGTGCTTGTGTGCATGTGAGCTCATAGGAGATGTGGTGAGATGTTGACAAGTGGCAAGATGTGAGCCCTTGGATCTTGGTCAACATTTCCAACTCTTCCCTCTCTCTTTCATAGTCGGCTAACACATGAGAAAAAGGGGAAAAAACTGATCTCACTTCATCATCTTCATCTTCATATCTCTCTCCCTCTTGTTCTCCATTTTCGCCCAAAGTGAAGGAGGAAAGAGAAAGAATCAAGGTGAGATTTAGCTTGTTTCTTGTCCTCTAATGCTCTAATCACCTTCTATAAAGTTGTTCATAGTGATGAGAGCTTCATCTCTATGGTTTTAGATTCTTGATTGAAGGTGTTTGATGGCTTGAGGAAATTTGGAAAGATGAAGAATCAAAGAAGTGGTTTGGGAAAGAGGAAGAGGTGAGTATTTGAAGCCTTTTAATCTAAGTTTTGTGATTTATGGTTGAGTATTGTGAATTTCGAATTTTGCCCTGAATTTGTGTGATTTTTGAAATGCATGAATTGCCTTGTGTTTGAGTGGCAATTGGTGTCTTGATGTGTTATAGAGCCATTGGAATTGGTTTGAGAATTTGGAATGAAAAGAATGACAATGTATGATTATGTTGTGGTTTGAATTGTGATTTGTGTGACATGTTGTGGTAACATGTCAATATGATTTGAATTTGGTTGATTTGGTGTTTCCAATGGATTCCTTGTGCAAATTTGTATGGGAATGGTGTTTGATATGAAAATTGGACCATTGGAAGCCAATTGTACAAATTTGGAATTCTGTCCAGTGGAAAGTCTGTTTGGGCAGTTCTGTTTGTGTTGCCGTTTTGAATGGGCAAATGATGTTAGAAAATTCTGAAACTTTCCAGTCTTGAAGTTCACATCTTAAGCTTCAAAATGGACATATAATATGTGTCATTTCGTTTTTTGAACTGGGATTTTGAACTGTCCAAAGTTTGGGGACGAAACTGGACCCTGTTTTGGTACAATGTTGGATTTTGTGTAAATCTGGATTTGTGTGGTGATTTCTGGTAATGAGCCATATTTTTCCTATGAATAGGACTTAAAAATATTTAATTTGGCTTTGGGATCACCTCATTTCGATTTTTGTGGAATTAGTTATGAATTTTTGAAGTTGCCTTGGCTGCAGCAGAAAATCCTGGCTGCAGCGCAAAAGTTTCTGTGAGCGTTTTGGCCGCAGCCAGAAATTCTTGGCTGCAGCCAGAAACCTTCTGTGCGTGTTTTGGCTGCAGCCAGAGGGTCTTGGCTGCAGCCAACCCCCATTTTTCAGGATTTGGTGATTTTGAAAGGTGATTTCCAACCTAGTACGTCCCAATCCTTTAGGCTTTCATTGAGCTTATTTTAGCCACCTAAAGGGTGTGAATGGTAACCAACTATAAGTGTAATTAAAGTAAAGATTTGGAATAGAGAATAAACCTATGTCCTTACTTTGGTTATAGGTTTGATGTTCGCCCTGAACGTGGTTCAGTATTCATTTGGATCGCGAGTAAGCGGAGGAGCTGGAGCATACGTGGAAAGAAAAGTGTAGGGAACTTACCTCTTTTGCATGCTTTGATATTTGTGTTTGTGTTTTGATGTATGTATTGCTTTGCTTGATTATGTGAAACATGTATGAATGATTGTAGCTCTGTTTCTAGTTATGCTATGGCCATGAGTATGTTGTTGAAACATTGAGCACGCAGATATGTCATTATGTGAACATGAGATATGTATTGCAAGCATGTCATGCATTAAACACATATCATACATGCATTTAGGTATTTGTTTCCTACTGAGATTCTCTCGAATCTCACCCTCCCCTACTAACCTTTCAGACAGGGTAGTAGATCGATGATGGAGTAAGCAGACAAGGGCGATGAGGACTCCTTCGGGTTGTCAATTTGATAGTTGGTTATCATTATGGTTGGGATTATGTATATTTGGATATTGTACATGTTTCGAATGTATATTTGGTTAATTGGGATGAGGATTTGCTATGTATTTGAGAAGACTTTGTGTAATCCCCATATGAGGGCTTGTATGGGCGATTGTGCCCTGTAAGGCTTGATTAATAAATGGAATCCGGAATTGCCGGGATTATTGTTGCGTACTCTGATTTGATATGAATGTGATATTCCGCGTAGTAATTGTATTTGGAAATGTGATTCTGAGACCAAGTTTATAAATGATTTCGAAAGGTGTTTGTGAAAACCCCGTCTGGTAGATGGGTTTATAATATTAAATTTTGTTCTTATTGGTCTCTATTTCACTTTAATTGCGTATTTCGGATATAATTATGGCAGGGGGTTACAACCTACGTCCAATCCTCAGATAGATTTTGAGTTTTCACTTTACCTTCCAAGATTCAGTGGGTTCTTGGCACCTCGGTACACAATGATCTATTCCTCACTTTGAATACTAGCTCCCCCTTACACAACGTAAATAGATACCCACCTTAAGGTCCCACAACCTTAAGATATCTCTTAAACAAGTGTATTGAATCAATAAATGTTCTCTCTCACATAGTAGGTAATATAATCATTGCAGCATATTGATACAGAAAAGAAGTAAGAGCTCAAAAATCAATATTTGTCAGTTTGGTAGTTTAGCATCTTAACTCCTGCTTTGAATGCCTTTGCTATTTGTAGTTGGAGTGATTTTAATGACCGTTGGAGACATTATGTTTTTTCGTTACTTACTGAGCACTTCTCATAACAATCTTTATGTAGTTATTTGGATATAGCCATTGTAGTAAAGAGAATGTGTTGGTAGAAGCTTGGTTTTGCATTTAATGTCTCTGACACAGTATCTTCTTTTCTTGGAATTCAAATATCTAAAGTGCAAATCTCATGTAACTTGCTTGAGCATGTTAATCATGAAGGAAAAAATAATAATAAGCAAGATTAATGAAAATACTTAATGATTCTATGAAACCATAGATTTTGATTTGATGCTCTTCTTTCTTGAAGTAACTAGTATTTGAATACTCTTATAGGTATCAGGATAATTTGAATCTTTTTATGTTACATACTAATCGAATACCTTCTTCACTATTCGGATAATATTTGCAATTTTATACTGAGACTATTCGAATAATTGAGACACCTATTCGAATAGTGATTTCTTTAAACTTAAGATGGTTATCCTGATACATTGGTTACTATTTGAATACTTGCTTTGAGTTTGACTAGAAAATACTTTCCTTCCAGCTTTTAATATCTTTCAAATATTCTCCTTGTTATTCTAATAATTTCTCATATCAATCTAATAGTCTTGATATTGGTTTCGAAAAGCTATTCGGATATTAGTTACACTATTCAAATAGTCTTCTTATTATTCGGATAATACATTTTGAAATCCCTTTTGAGCATACAAAAATTATTCCTATAATGGTTATACTATTTGAATAGTAACCACATTTATTCAAATAATCTTACTATTATCCAGATAATGCATTTGAAATTCACCTTAAAAATATAAGTACTATTCGGATAATGTACAGGCTATTCGAATACTTTTACTTTAGAAGAAACTTCCAACTGTTATCTTAGTTTATACTAATCGAATAGTCAAAGACTATTCGAATAATATAACTATGTATCAGTGTATCTCTATTCGAATAACTTATGCATTATCATGATATTGTCTATCTATTCAGATAGTCTGAGAGTTATCAGAATAATAGCTAATAAAAACTAAGTATTAGTATTTGAATAGTAAACATATTATTCAAATACTCTCTTAGCAAAAATATTGTGAATAAAAATGTAGAGACAAATTAAACTAGACTTAGGTTTGTTATCATCAAAACTCTGAATCTAACAACTGGCTCTAATCACTTCCGAGCACTGGTACCTCGTGACTGTCCTTGTCTAAAGAGTCATGCCAACTGTCTCCCACTAACTACATACTGTGTATAAACTGTATATCAATACCGGTACATGTACTTGAACACATACCTTGTGATATGCTCCATGAAGTCTATAAAGTTGTCATTTGGACACCGCTCTATAATCTCATTGTTCCTCTAGAACTAAAATACTGTATCTAGAAGAGAATCCAATTATCATCCAGAATCTCCAAATTAAAATATTCATAGCCACAATAGAATATGTCCACCTCTTCCAGGTAAGCTATATACTGGGCTATAGGGGTGTCTCAATCATGAAAAGCCCATAGATATATGCCTTTAATATACTCCCATAATTCTTGAACAAGTCGTAAATCATGCAACATGTGCACCATTCCTGTTCTGGAATAGATAACGGAATCTGGATCCGACCTTGATTCATCAGCCCATGGTTGATCAGTGTCTCCCACTGATGAGCTGACTGATGATTCTGTTGTAGGATGAGGCCAATGCTAGTGCTCGGGCCTTACTCGAACCTGTTTGCTTGGGTTTCGTAACATCCTTAAACCACCATCAGTTTGGCATTATAATACTTGCTGTCCTTTGGGCATTTGCTAATCCTCTGGGGCTAATTAACATAAGGGGGTAATTCACATATCTTGTGCTCCTGTCTGTGCATATTTCCTGCCACTTTATATCAAGATCATATCAGTATACTATTCTGGTATTGGCCAAACCGCTTTGGCTCCGATAGACATTGATTAGAGTAACAACACACAATTCAATAGGCAAATAGAAATAGCATGTACATACTAATTTGATTATACTACAGGAATTCCTACAGGGTTTATACATAATACTTACAAATCCCAAAAATAATAACAAAATATATAGATGAGCAACATCTTTGCTTGAACTGGACTGGAACCTTCAGTTGCCAGTATTTACATCTCTGTCCTTCAAGCCGTTTCTTTCAGCTGGATAAGTTAATCATTAATGGAAAGGGTGAGATTCATGCAAATCTCAGTAGTAATATACTATCAGTCATATACAATGCGATATATAAACATGCAATACACCACATAGTGTAACAGAATAGACATATTGTAAACATAATTGTACATATTGTTCAAAGCTAACTAACTATTTGGACCCTTACTTGTCTGTCTACCTCAGCTGGGTCCCAGACCATAGCTAGGTATTGTTCATAGTGTGCATATCATAGCTGAGTCCTACTAGGCCGGCTGTACTTGTGGTTTTTCCTCTATACGGTACTTGTGCTTTTCATGCACCACAGCTAGATGTTTTACAACAGGCACTATTCCTATCACAGAATATGGTAGCACCTAGGACATAAACAATCATATAATGTATGGTAGATAGAGTTACTACCTGAAATCTCTTTCCTGCTTAACTATCTATCCACTATTCTCGGTTCAGCTCGAGCAACTGACTAATCCTAAAATTCCAACTTTATAATAAATCAGTTATTACTCATTCATGTTCCCATTCTAAACTCCTATATTTGGTTATCTTTTCCCTTAGAATTCAAGGTGCTTATATTTTTCCATTACAATTTTAATTTCACCCATTTACTAAAAGTTGCCAAATTTTTCATCAAACATTGAAAATTCATATATTTTTGTACAGATCTCTAATTGCAGTGATTTTAAAGGCCATATGACCATTATTAAGTCTTTTTGTAAGGAAAAATATTTTCCTTAGACAAATGGACTCACAGCATTCAAGAATTACCATTTTTTGGACACTGTCACTGAAACTTGCCAGTTTTACATGTCTAAATTCAAAAATACAAAACTCTTAGTGTACAGCTCCAAATGACCTACATAACCTATCAAATTAAATCTTGATATGTATCTTTCATTTTGGAAAATTTCACATTCTTTAGACATCATTTGCCTATTCAAAAACATCACACTACGAGACTGCCATGCACAAAATCACACTGGAAACACAGTTTACATTCCAATTTTCAATGTTTAATTCTAGTAATCCAGAATTTATAGCCATAAGCTATTCCTACATAGTTTTTCATGTAAAACCTAATAGGATCATCAAATCTATGAAAGTACAGCACAAAATAAGTATGGATGAAAATCTGGAAATGTTTAAGAAAATTAGTGTTTCATCTTCCATTCAACCAAACTCCTTCCTTTTACCTCTAATCACTTGTTTAACCACTTAAACACCTCTTAAATATGATTAATCAAAATTTGGGCAATATTTCCCCTTAGGGTTATAAATCACAAATTACAAAATCAAGACAACCAATCCACAAATTCAACCAAAACAACATCAAACAACCTTGAATAATGAAGAAAATCAAGGTCTATGAGTTTACCTTTTGTTTTTCTTCTTTCTCTCACTAAAATCGTCCCTCCTCTTCCTTCTTGCTCTTGATTTTATGCTTTCTACATGTGTGTTTCAAGAAGGCATAGAGATTAGGACAAAAGTTCCTTGAATTAGAAGGAATAACCACATAGATTTTGCAACCAAACTTACCTTGTTTGGTTTCTTGATCTTGCTCCTTCTCTCTTGTTCTCTATGTTGTCTTGACACACTCTCTCTCTTGGTTCTTGTGTTGGCCAAACGACTTTGGCTCCGATACCAAAGTGTTAGACCCCTTCTTTATTTTGACATTTATTAGAGTAACAATGTGCAGTTTAGTGGGCAAATAGAAATAACATGTACATACTGATATAGAGTATATGATTATAATACAGGAATTCCTACAGGATTTGTACATAATACTTACAAATCCCAAAAATAATAATAAAATCTACAGATAAGCAACAACTTTGATTGAATTTGACTGTAACCTTCAGTTACTAGTATTTACGTCTATGTCCTTAAAGCCGCTTCTTTCAGCTGGATAAGTTACACATTTATGGAAAGGGTGAGATTCATACTAATCTCAGTAGTAACATACTATCAGTCATATATAATGAGATATATTAACGTGCCATGCACCATATAGAGTAAAAGAACAAACATATTGTAAGCATAACTGTACATATTGTTCAGGGCTAACTAACTGTTTGGACCCTTACTTGTCTGTCGACCTCATATAGGTCCCAGACCATAGCTAGGTATTGTTCATACTGTATATATCATAGCTGAGTACCACTAGGCCAGCTGGTACTTATGCTTTTCCCACCAAACGGTACTTGTGCTTTTCGTGCACTATAGCTAGATATTTTGCCCCAGGCACAATTCAAATCCCAGAATATGGTAGCACCTAGGATATAAACAATCATATAGTGTATCAGAGATAAAGTTACTACCTGAAATCCCTTTCCTACTTAATTGTCTGTCTACTATACTCAGTTCGACTCTGGCAACTAACAAAACTTAAAATTCCCAATTTATAATAAATAAGTTATTACTTATTCATGTTCCCATTCTAAATTCATATATATGGTTATCTTTACCATTAGAGTTCAAGGTAATTACATTTTACCATTAGCAATTTAATTTCACCCATTTACTAAAAGCTGCTAGAATTTTTATCAAACTTTGAAAACTCATTTCTTTTTGTATAGATGTCCAATTGCAATGATTTCAAAAGCCATGTGACCCTTTTTAAGTCTATTTGTAACCAAAAATATTTTCCTTAGACAAATGGACTCACAGCATTCAAGAATTACCATTTTTTGGACACTGTCACTGAAACTTGCCAGCTTTACATGTCTAACTTCAAAAATACAAAACTCTTAGTGTACAGCTCCAAATGACCTACATAACCTATCAAAATTAAATCTTGATATGTATCTTTCATTTTGGAAAATTCAACATTCATTAGACATCATTTGCCTATGCAAAAACATCACACTACGAGACTGCCATGCACAAAATCACATTGGAAACACAGTTTATATTCCAAATTTCAATGTTTAATTCCATTAATCCAAAATTTATAGCCAGAGGCTATTCCTACATAGTTTTTCATGTAAAACACAATAGGATCATCAAATCTATGAAAGTACATCCCAAACAAACCCAAAATAAGTATGGATGAAAATCTGGAAATATTTGAGAAAACTGGTGTTTCATCTTCCATTCAACCAAACTCCTTCCTTTTACCACCAATTACTTGTTCAAGCACTTAAACACCTCTTAAACATGATTAATCAAAATTTGGGCAGCATTTCCCCTTAGGGTTATAAATCACAAATTACAAAATCAAGACAACCAAGCCACAAATTCAACCAAAACAACATCAAGCAACCTTGAATAATCAAGAAAATCAATGTCTATGAGTTTACCTTCTGTTTCTCTTCTTTCTCTTACTAAAATCATCCCTCCTCTTACTTCTTGCTCTTGAATTTGTGCTTTCTACATGTGTGTTTCAAGAAGTCATAGAGATTAAGACAAAGTTTCCTTGAATTAGAAGGCATAAACGCATATATTTTGCAACCAAACTTACCTTCTTTGGTTTATTGATCTTGCTCCTTCTCTCTTGTTCTTTATGTTGTCTTGACAAACTATCTCTCTCTGGGTTCTTGTGTTGGCCAAACCGCTTTGGCTTCGATACCAAAATGTTAGACCCCTTCTTTATTTTGACATTTATTAGAGTAACAATGTGCAGTTCAGTGGGCAAACAAAAATAGCATGTACATACTGATATAAAGTATTTGATTATCATACAGGAATTCCTATAGAATTTATACATAATACTAAAAATCCCAAAAATAATAATAAAATCTACAGATGAACAACGTCTTTGCTTGAATTAGACTATAACCTTCAGTTGCTAGTATTTATGTCTTTGTCCTTAAAGCCGCTTTTTGCCTTGGTAACCTCTTCAAAAATAACCAATGATTGCAATTTAGGGTGCAATCCCGGATCGTCTCTCGAAGAGCCTTTTATTAATTACCTTGAAACTAAGTGCAATGATTGACATGAAATGAGTTAAAAATGATCTTTGAGCTTTTTATCTAACAACTAAATTGCAATTAAACTAAAATGCTTTTATAACTAATATTTTTGGATTTTTGGAATAAAATTGAAGAAGGAATGAAAATTGGTTAGAAATGCAAGTGATGAAGATGCTCTTGGAAATGATTTTCAATGGCTATCCTTACTCAATTAAGATATTTGGGGAGTTAATTCACTAAGGTTCTAATATATCAAACCTCAATTACCATTGAGTCTAGCATCACAAGAGAGGAACCCCTACCCTTGAAATGCTATTAAGCCCTCTTAGTGTAATGAGTTTCTCTAAGTTTTCTAATATACTAAACCCCAATTACCATTTAGTCTAATGCTTAAACTCATGAACCCATTTATGTAAGCATTATTAAAACCCCTTAGAGAGTGATTATGGAATAAGCAATGTATTTAGGTTCAACTACAATTCCAATTCAATCAAACTATCCAACAATACCATGTTAAATAGATAGAAAGCAATAGAATCATAGGAAACATATATATAACCATATATATTGATGAGTACAAATCCTCATTACAAATTCCAAATCATAACAACTCAATCCATAAAATAAAACATAACTAAAAATATAGTCTCAATATATAAATGAATTCTTAAACCTAAGAAATCAAAAATACAATGAGCTATAGATAAAATAAACTCCCATTTGAAGCACATATGAGCTCAGTCATCTCCAATTCATCCCCAAGAGCATAAAATTGTCTAGCCACTCATGAGAAAAGCTTCAAGAAATAAGTTCAAAATTTCAGACATTGAAGACCACCAACACCCAGCCATTGAGTCACCGATTAAATCACCAATTAACACTAATTCAACTTGACTTGGGGTTGCAATTAAATTCAGAACAGAACATAGAGTCACTATTGAAATTAAAACCCAGACTATCAGAGGAAAGGAAACCACTGCTGGACGAGTTCAAATCAAGGGGAGCTCGCCGGAATCTGGAAAAGTTTCACCGGCAAATGCAAAGCCTCGCCGGGAAACTCATACGATTGCTGTAAAGCACAGAATCTGCCGGGTTTCACAGAGGAACACCGAAAGTGGTGATCTGATGGTGGTGACTCGATCTCTAAAGCTCTGAAGCCAAAACCAAACAGTGACAGCAAGATGCAACAATGACGGCACTGACTCTGATTTTCAGCTTGCGTATCAGCATTCCAACTCCACTCACACTGCTTATCCAGTACTAAGGTTGCCGGAAACAGAAATATAGAGAGGAGGGAGGTCCTTGA
Source organism: Inga leiocalycina (assembly GCA_963242795.1). Lineage (NCBI taxonomy): Eukaryota > Viridiplantae > Streptophyta > Magnoliopsida > Fabales > Fabaceae > Inga > Inga leiocalycina. The sequence goes on along the minus strand of OY725322.1, from coordinate 46,831,672 downwards.
CGGTGGTGGTGACTCTCGTCGTCTCTTTCCCTCTCCAGATCTCTCTCGGTCTCAATCAGCGCCGCCCTTGTATTTCCATTCTGTTCTTTTTTTATTTCTCCACAGCTCCAACTCGGGTCTGCAATAACGGGTCCGTCTGCTGAACCTAATTACTCCCTGGTCAAAACGCAAGTTTTGACCAGGGACCAATCTGAAAGGATTATAAGTTTGGTTGAGGGAATTAAATGTAATTTCTAAAACATCTAGGTTCTTTACTGTGATTTTTCCAGGGCCCTTTTTTACACATTTTTGAAATTTTCACAAAATCTTGGGACATTTTCTGTAATTTTTTCTAACCCTCAAAATATTAATTTTGACCCTTTAAAATCTCCACTTTCCTTCCATAAAACCAATAATGCAAAATTAAGCACAAAGTAGTATTAAAAGTTTAAGGGACAATATAAAAAATAATAATTAATGAATTTTGACCATTTTTGCCCCTAATTACCATTAATTCAAAACAATTGTCCCTAACCAAAATTAATGCTTAATAATGCAATGATGTCGCAGAAAATACATTAAAATACCAAATTAATAATGGAAAATTCATATAAAAATATGATTCAATCAAAGGGTGAGATTCACACTGGTACAAAAAATGCCTTTTAGACCTACCCATTTAGACGTGTTATAGCGGATAAGGTCTAAAATGTATAGGCGGTGGCAGTTTCGCAATAATGCAAAACTTGTGAGACCGGTTCCTATAAAGAAAGGTCTAAAAGCAGGTTATTTAGACCGGTTATAATAAGAACCAGTCTAAAAATAAATAAAATAATAAAAAAAACATGCAATAATACATTTTCTAGACGATTGTAATATAATGGGTATATAATATATGTTCTGAATTCAAAAAAAAATATCCATTATTGTTTAGACTGGTTATATTTCAAAACCGGTTTAAAATGTTAAAATTTTTATACCTGTTGTTATTAAGAATAGGTCTAAACGTATAGAAATAAAAAAAACTTTTAAGACTGGTTATTAGAAATAACCTGTCTAAAAATCTGGATATTTTAGACCGATTATTCCCTTAAACCTGTATAAAAAGTTTAGCATTAAAAAATAAAAATGTGGCCTATTTTTAAGACCAGTTGTAGGGAACAACCAGTCTAAAAAGTTTTCTATTTTAGACCGGTTGTTCCTTGAAACCGATCTAAAAAGTTGAGCATTAAAAAATAAAAATGTTGACTACTTTTAAGACCGATTATTGGGAACAACCGGTCTAAATAGTTTAATATTTTAGACTGTTTGTTCTTTTAAACCAGTCGAAAATAATTTTTAGCTACTTTTACGACCAGTTTATGGGAACAACCGGTCTAAAATGTTCAAATTTCAGACCGGTTATTCCCAATAACTGGTCTTAAAAGTGCTGCCATTGCCCAACCTAAAAGCCTCTCTCGCTTGCGGGTTTTTTCATGCTTTAATCTGAAACTTTCCCCTTCTGCTCATATCCCTCCTCTGTCCTTAATGCTCCTCACTGTTCCTCCAGCACACAAAGACTACCGATGGAAGATCTAGATTACGTTACAACGCTTTTTTCCATACTCGAATCTGAAACTTTCCCCTTCTTCTTCTAAATTGCTCCTCTGCCCAGCCATTCTTCCTACATATAGAAACTTGCCAGTTTTATATGTCTAAATTCAAAAATACAAAACTCTTAGTGTACAGCTCCAAATGACCTACATAGCCTATCAAATTAAATCTTGATATGTATCTTTCATTTTGGAAAATTTCACATTCATTAGACATCATTTGCCTATTCAAAAACATCACACTACTAGACTGCCATGCACAAAATCACACTAGAAACACAGTTTACATTCCAAATTTCAAAGTTTAATTCCAGTGATCCAGAATTTATAGCCAGAGGCTATTCCTACATATTTTTTCATGTAAAACACAATAGGATAATCAAATATATTAAAGTACAGCCCAAACACACCCAAAATAAGTATGGATGAAAATCTGGAAATATTTGAGAAAACTGGTGTTTCATCTTCAATTCAACCAAACTCCTTCCTTTTACATCTAATCACTTGTTTAAGCACTTAAACACCTCTTAAACATGATTAATCAAAATTTGGGCAGCATTTCCCCTTAGGGTTATAAATCACAAATTACAAAATCAAGACAATCAAGCCACAAATTCAACCAAAACAACATCAAGCAACCTTGAATAATAAAGAAAATCAAGGTCTATGGGTTTACCTTTTGTTTCTCTTCTTTCTCTCACTAAAACCATCCCTCATCTTCCTTCTTGCTCTTGGTTTTGTGCTTTCTACATGTCTGTTTCAAGAAGGCATAGAGATTAGGACAAAGTTTCCTTGAATTAGAAGGTATAAACACAGATTTTTCAACCAAACTTACGTTGTTTGGTTTGTTGATCTTGCTCCTTCTCTCTTGTTCACTATGTTGTCTTGACACATATACTCTCTCTTGCTTCTTATGTTAAGAGCTCTTAAAAAAATACCCTTTTACACTTCCTTAACAAATAATATTTTAATTGCAATTAATACATGTTTACTTTTTGGATTTTCTTCTCATATTTAGTTGGCCACAATTGCTATATCTTTTGGCATATTTTAGGCCAAGTATATTATTTTTCTTTCTCTTCTTTCTTGTTGGCCGACTTAATGAATGAAAGAGAGTGGAAGTTTGATCTAATAACCACTCCTTGCCTCTTACAAAATACTTGGCCAACATTTACTTCAGGGACAGAGAGAAAAAATGATGTCAACTTGTAATATTTTCTTGAAAAAGCTATCTAGTTAATTAACCAAAGGAGGCTTGGTTAATTGGAGTGATCTTCATCCCTTATCTTTCCACTTCCTTCATTAAATTAGATCTTCAAAAATGAAGGAAAATGTTGACCAAGTATTCTTGTAAACTCACTTTTCAAGCCTAGCCACAATTGTTGACTTTTCAAATGGAAAAAGCTAAGAAGTCAATTAATTAAATGCTCCTTCCTTCTTCCTTTTCTTGGACGTTTTTGGCCTAAATTTTACATAAAGCATTAGGCCAAAAATTGTGCTCTTTCATTACTTCTCCAATTTAGACTTGAACATTAAGCCTTCAATGGAACAAAATTGTACTCGCTGTCCAAACATAATCATGTTAAGTGTAACCACTAATTGTAAAGTTTTCCCATTCTTTACAATATGTCTAAATTCACCACTTATTGTAATTAATGCCATAAAGTATAAGAGTAGCACCATAGCATGTGATTCATACCACATGTTCTAAAGAACCACTAATCGGAAGCAAGTTAATAGATCCCTGCTTCATTGCTGTGTGAGTCCCAGAAAGGTTAACCCTTTATTTATGTCCTTTAACTTTGACATTATCATAGAAATATGTTTCAACGTCTACTATTTTAGCATTTTGTCCTATGATCATGATTGATGCAATCTAAAGGCACTATATTAGGAAAAAGGTTGATATATATCAAAGTGTTATATGGGCGAAAGAAAGATTATTACCTGAAATATACACATCTATGCTGGTGTCTAAGACCGGTCCCTTATGTTAGATCTCATGTTTTGATGATAACAAAGAATGGGATAAAAAAGATTTGATAAACAAATAAGTTTGAACAAAGTAATAACAGGAAAAATCATCTCTTGAAGCAAGCATTGGAGTAATGAAGAAAGGTCAAGAGAAAAAGATGAGGAACTTGATCAGTGGCAAGTTTTCTAAAGGGTTACTCGAGTAATGGATTTAAACTTGAAGTAACCAGAGTCGACCTTCAAGTAACCTGCCAACAATACTCGAGTAAGTACTCGAGTAATAAGGTAAATGACTCCAAGTTGCTCTCGGCCTGCCAATGTTACTCGAGTAGCTACTCGAGTAACCAGGTAACTCACTGGCAGTTGCTCTAGGCCTGCCAAAGTTACTCGAGTAACCAGGTAAAAGTTTTAAAGTTGCTCACGGCCTGCCAATGATACTCGAGTCTGTACTCAAGTTACTCTGTTTCAAGAAATGTGTTGCTCTCGGCATTTTCAACCCTACCAATATTACTCGAGGCGCTACTCGAGTAACTCACTGTGGTAAGCAAAACCTGAAGGTATTACTCGAATAACATGAAATGTTTTTCTCACCCTTCACCTCAAGTTACTACTCGAGTATGCAGAGTTATTTAGAAGAAAAACTTCAAGTCACTACTCGAGTATGCAGAATGAATTGGAAGAGAACTTCAAGTCATTACCCGAGTAAAGCTATACAGAAAATTTATGTTTACTCGAGTAAGGACTCGAGTAACAAGGTAATCAAACTTGAAGTGCTCTCGGCTTTGAAATCATGCCAACATTACAGGAGTGAAGCATCGAGTAACCAAAAGTTAATTTGAAGGTTTACTCGAGTTGGTACTCGAGTAACTAATGAAGAAAAGTTTTCCATACCCGAGTAAGTACCAGAGTAAACAGGTATTTCCAAAGGTTTGAAATTTTGTTTACTCCATGCACTACCCGAGTAATGTTATGTTTGCTTATTGACTTGCAGTTTATGAAAGTTTTCCCGATGATACTCGAGTATGTACTCGAGTAAACTTTAATGAATACTCGAGTAACTACTTGAGTATGCAAGTCTAGAAATTTAGAAATCATTCCAACATTCATTGATTTACTTCCTATATGATTAACCTTTCATTGTATTAGTATTCTTAGCATATTATATGATTAACCTTTCATTGTAACGTTCAAATGTCACCTACCGCCACCTATCGCAAACGGATATTTTTTAAATACTGGAAAAGTCAACAGTGGCTGCGCACTCTCCAACGGACGAGAAGAAAATGTTTCAACGGTCACTACCAACACTCCTATATATATGGGAACATCCAAACAGAGAAAATAACAAGATCATATACATGAACGCATTATCAAGCTCACTACTCTGTTTTATTTATATTTGTAATTCTATGCTTCTGTGATTCTTATTCACTCTGTAAGAGAGATATTTCATTAAAACTCAATATTTGTTATTGAGATAACTTAAGGTTGTAGAACCTTGAGTTGGGATTGGATTACAACTTGTAAGAGGGAGCAAGTGTCCAGGCGAAGGAACTTGCTTGTACTGAGGTGCCAAGAACCCACTGAATCTTGGAAGTTATAGTGAAACTCTCAGAGAAGCTTTGAGGACTGGACGTAGGTTAAAGTGGTTGTGACCGAACCAGTTTAACTCCCGGTGTACACTTCAGTGATATTTCTCCTTACTCTTTACTGCATTATATTCACTATCAAGTTTTCGTATTTGCAACGAAATTTTAGTATCACCCAATTCACCCCTCTCTTGGGTGAAACGCTTGCTCTAACATTTGGTATCAGAGAGTAGGTCTTCTTGTTAAGGTATAACAACCTAAGAAGGATCCAATGGTAAGCATGGGTGAAGGAATTCTTCCCGATGGAGCATTCATCACTAGACGTCCAGGTTTCAGTGGTGAACACTTTTCTTTCTGGAAAGCAAAGTTTAGAGTATTCGTGATGGCTACTGAATATGGGCTATGGGATGTGATTGAGAGTAGAAACTATCAACCTACAAAGATTGTAGATTCTCAGAAAATTCCCAAGACACCAGCGGAATACGATGAGAATGACAAGAAACTTCTCACTCTCAATAGCAAGGCAATTCTGATTTTACAAAGTGCTTTAAGTCAAAGTGAGTACTTCATAATTTGCACACTTCTAACAGCAAAGGAAATATGGGTAGGTCTGGAAATAGCTCATGAAGGAACTTCGGGAATAAAGGAGAATCGGATCAACACCTTGGTCACTGAATTCGATCTACTTCGAATGAAATCAGGTGATTCAATATCTGAATTTGAACTTAGATATACTCATCTTGTTAATCAACTTGCAGCACTTGGTAAAGTTTATGATCAGCATACCCAAGTACGAAAGATTTTGAATATTCTTTCTAAAGAGTGGGAGGCCAAAGTCACTGCAATAGAAGAAGCAAAAAGAGAATCAATGAGATCAGTTGCTTCTCTATTTGGAAGTTTTTCTGAATATGAAAGCAAACTAAAGTTCAAACGGGAACTAGATGACATTGGTGACAAGAAAAAGAAAGGTCTAGCACTAAAAGTAAAAGAAGAGAATCAATATGAGGATGAGGAGTTTGATGGTGACAAAATGGGCCTAATCATAAAACGATTCAGAAAGTTCTACAAGAAAGGTCAAGGCTTCAAACACTTTCAAAAAGGAGGAACTACCAGTAAAGATCATATCATTTGCTACGAATGTGGAAAACAGGACATATCAAATCAGAATGTCCAAAACTTAATCAAAAGAGCAAAGAAAAGAGAAAAGGCAAATTCTTTAACAAAAAGAAGGCCTTTGTATCTGCTATATGGGGAGATGGTTCATCTAACGAAGAAAGTGATGAAGAAGAAGTAGCCAATATATGTGTTGTAGCTCAAGAAGAAACAAAAGAAGAGGTAAATGATTCTGATCCTACCTATGATGAATTACTCTCTGAATATAGTGCTTTACATTCTGAATTCATCAAAGTAGTTAAAGAATTAATTGTTTTCAAAAAGAAAACAAAGCTCTTGAAATTGAACTTAAAGAAAGTTCAGAAAAGAATTGTGAAAGTTGTTCTTCTTTGAAAAAGAAAAACACTGATCTTACAAAAACTCTTGAAAAATTTACTCAAGGAAGGGAGATGCTAAATGTTATTTTAAAAGCTCAACGATTTGTAAATGACCGCTCTGGAATTGGATATGATCCAAAATCAGATAAGAGGAAAGGTAGAAAGAAAGCAGGAGGTAAGTCATATTTGAATTATTTCCAGCATTCTGTGCATACATAGAATCCTTTTGCATTTTGTAATTACTGTAATAGAAAAGGTCATTATACCTTTTCATGTATTCATAAGAAGAAAGGAAACATAGGAACCTACAAATGGGTACCTAAAGGCTCATATGTTCAAAAAAATATTTGTACTAACCCAAAAGGACCCAAAAAGATGTAGGTACCTAAGACTTAGTCTTTTGTTTGCAGATGTGTCTTAAAGCATCCAAAAACAACAAATGGTACATAGACATTGAATGCTCTAGACATATGACCAGAGATTTCGAAAGTTTTACCACATTGCAACCTAAGGAAGGTGGAAAGGTAAAATTTGGAGGAAATCAATCCAAAAAGATAGCAGGAATTGGTGAAATCAAAAACGACAAAGGAATCCAAGTTAAAGATGTGTATTATGTTGAAGGTTTGTGTCACAATTTTCTGAGCGTAAGTCAAAGTGCAGATAAAGACAACTGAATAATATTTGATTCAGAGGAATGTCTGATTGTCAACAAAAATGACTTACAACTTGATAAGAAGAATATCAAGGCTAAGCTCAGAGCAAAAAGGTAAGGTAATTGTTATACTCTAGATATTAGTAGAAATAAATCTGAAAATTGTTTTTTGAGTAATGCCGATGATAGTTGGCTATGGTATAAGAGATTGGCTCATGTCAATATGCGTCAATTAGGCAAGCTACTTAAAAAGGATTAAGTTCTTGGATTACCCAAAGTAAATTTCAAAAATGACTTGATTTGTGACGCATGTCAAAAGGGTAAACAAACTAAATCATCTTTTAATTTGAAAAATGAGATTTCAACAAATAGACCACTACAATTATTACATATGGATTTAGTTGGCCCAGTAAGAGTAAAGAGTCTTGGTGGCAACTTATATTCATTGGTCATGGTTGATGATTTCTCCAGATTTACATGGGTTATTTTTCTATCATCAAAAGATGACACCTTTGAAGAATTTATTGTTTTTGCCAAGAAATTGCAAAATGAGAAAGGTATGTCCATTGCAGGTATTAGGACTGATCATGGTGGAGAATTTGAAAATCAAGCCTTTGAAGAATATGTGATACAAATGGCATTGATCACAATTTCTCTGCTCCAAGGACGCCTCAACAAAATGGAGTCATGGAACGCAAGAATAGAGTACTCACTGAAATGGCGAGAGCAATGTTGAATGAAAAGAACTTATCTCAAGTGTTCTGGGCTGACGCTATGAGTACAGCATGTTATTTTTCAAATAGAGCATATGTTAGAACAAAACTTGGAAAGACACCATACGAGCTGTACAAAGGAAGGAAGCCAAACATTGCTCATCTACACATCTTCGGTTGTAAGTGTTTCATTCATAATAATGGTAAAGATAACTTAGGAAAATTTGATTCTAAAATTGATGAAGGAATTTTCCTAGGATATTCTAACCGAAGTAAAGCATATAGAGTTTTTAACAAAAGAACCTGTGTTGTTGAAGAATCAATTCATATTGTATTTGATGAATTTGAATCCTCTGACAAAACCATTGATGAAGAACAGGAAGTTGTTTTAAATCAAGAAAATGGTCAATCTATTTCTAAATCTTTTATTCCAGAGGTTGATGAAACTAAGGAAGAAGAGCAATCACTAGGACAACCTAGAGCCTGGAAATACAATAAAAGTCATCCCTTAGATCAAGTCATAGGAGATGTGAATGAAGGGATCAAAACTAGAAATAGAATTTTCAATGAAGTAAGTTTTTCTGCATTTATTTCTGAGATTGAACCTTCTAACATTGTTGAAGCCCTATCAGACAATGATTGGGTCATAGCAATGAAAGAAGAACTAAATCAATTTGAAAGAAATCAAGTTTGGGATTTGGTACCCCAACCCAAGGATCATCCGATCATTGGTACTAAATAGGTATTCAAGAACAAACTTGATGAATCCGCAATTATTGTCAGAAACAAGGCAAGATTGGTGGCCAAAGGCTATAATCAGGAAGAAGGGATTGATTATGAGGAAATATATGCTCCAATGGCTAGATTGGAAGCTATACGCGTACTCTTAGCCTTTGAATGCATCAAAGGATTCAAACTCTATCAAATGGATATAAAGAGTGCATTTCTAAATGGCTACATTATAGAGGAAGTATATGTGGAACAACCTCCAGGTTTTGAGGATGTAACTAAACCTGACCATGTTTTCAAACTCAAAAAGGTTTTATATGGTTTAAAACAAGCTCCTAGAGCATAGTACGAAAGGCTCAGTAAATTTCTTATTGATCAAGGTTTTGTACGGGGAAAAGTTGATACAACACTTTTTATAAAACGAAAACGTGATGATATTTTGATTGTTCAAATATATGTTGATGACATTATTTTCAGTGCTACTACTGAATCTCTGTGCAAGGAATTTTCTGAGATAATGCAGGGAGAATTTGAGATGTCAATGATGGGAGAATTGAATTTCTTTCTTGGTTTGCAAATCAAACAAAGAAAGAATGGAATCTTTATATCTCAAACAAAGTATTTGAAAGAGTTGTTGAAGAAGTATGGAATAGATGAAGCAAATGGCACGGACACGCCTATGAGCTCAACTACGTTGCTTGATGCTGATGTCAAAGGGAAAGACTACAACATCACAAAATACAGAGGAATGATTGGATCATTACTCTATCTGACGGCAAGTAGACCGGACATCGAATTTAGTGCTAGCATATGTGCAAGATATCAATCAGCACCAAAGGAATCACATGCCGAAACTGTCAAACGAATCTTTAGATATCTTGCTGACACACCAGAATTGGGTCTGTGGTATCCCAAAGGAAGAAGTGAATATCTAGTTGCATATTCAGATTCTGATCATAGAGGATACAAAACAGACAGAAAGAGCACCAGTAGACAAGGACAATTTCTTGGAGGATCTCTTGTCTCATGGTTCAGCAAGAAACAAAATACAGTATCTCTTTCGTCAACGAAAGCCGAATATGTTGCAGTCTCAAGTTGTTGTGCACAAGTGATATGGTTAAAACAACAACTACAAGATCTTGGTATTTATCTCAAAGAAATACCAATATATTGTGACAATACCAGTACGATAAGCTTGGCAAAGAATCCAGTTCAACATTCTAGAACCAAGCATATCGATGTTAGACATTACTTCATTAGAGATCATGTCCAAAAGAAAGATGTGAAAGTAATATTCATTCCTACTCATATGCAACTAGCTGATATCTTCACTAAACCCCTTGGAAAAGATCAATTTCTATACATTAGAAGAGAATTGGGAATGGTAAATCCCAATGAGTTGTAAGTTATTTCAACTTCTCATAATATTAGATGAAGTCATTTGATAATGTTTTGATGATTACTAATTTAAGCATCGGAGTATGTAGAAACTTGTTTTACAGGAAGATTGAAACTTTGTTTTGAGAAATAAAACAGAGGTCATCAAAGGATACCTTTACTGGAGTACCAACTTCAAGTAAAGACTGACAGTGAAGCATTACCCGAGGAACAACTTGAAGTAAAGAAGCACTTTACTCGAGTAATGGTCTTCCAAAACTGGAAGTAACGCATCAAGTTTCTTGGAATTTGAATCAAACGGTTTATTAGTGAGAACTGAACAGTCCAATCTGAAAATGAAAGGTTACCCGAGGTGAGCCTCGAGTAAACTTGAAGCTTACTCGAGTAAGGACTCGAGTAACTGCAAGTCCAGATCATCAATTTGATGAGAATCGACTCAAATCTGCTATAGATTGGCTACAAAATGATCGAGGGGACATACATGTATAATTACAATATTATTCATGCCAGGTACGCAAATTAAATGAATTATTTTAGAAAATTTATGTATGATCACTCGAGTAGGGACTCGAGTAAACATGCAATTTACTCGAGTAAGGCCTCGAATAATGTCGGGTTCTAGGTCTTTATCTGGTTCAAACTCGGTCATTTCCATAAAATCTCCTTGAGTAAATCACTCTGTCCTCTCACAGAAACTTTTCACAATCACTTCCCTACTTAATTTCCATCAAAACCCATCGATTCTTATCTCCAGAAACCTCATATTCTGCTCAGAATCACTTGCCCTACATCGCGTTTTTCTTGCTCTCTTTTCTGAGTTTCTCAACTTTCACTGATTCAAGATGGTTAAAACCAAAAATCTTACTCCCACAGATTCTTCTGGATCCCCACAACTCACTGATCCTCTTTCTTCTCCTCCCAGAAAGAGAAGAAAACTCACTCCTAGATCCAAAGCCAAAGTCCAACCCAAACCTCAACCTCAACCGAAACCAAAAGGGTTTGTTATCAAAGAGCCAGTAGTTACAAGGGCTCCATCCAGGAAGAGCACCTCTACTGGGAAAAGCAAAAGTGCCTAATCTCCTTCTCCTCCACTTTCTGATTCCTCAACCCCCTTGTTCACACCAAAACCTCCTAAAAAGCCTAAATATGATGTGAATGTGGCTAAGGCAATGACTGGCATTCTGGATCAGCTTGAGAAGGGGCAGTCTTCAAACAAATCAGAACTGCCAGAAGAGGAGACCACCAAACCTCCAAAGGGGTTTAATGTCAACAAACTGGAAGAATCCCTGAAGTACCTCACTCAATTTTCCAGGAGAAAAGTGTGCAAGACACATTATGTGGATCTCAAAGTACTTCAGGAGGTATTGAATCATGATCTTAGTCCCTTTTTAGAACCATTTATGCCTTGGCTTTCCATTAGACTTCCTTTCTACACAAAAGTAGTCACCCATTTTTACTGCAATCTTGAGATTTTAGATGAACCAAATAGATCTTCAGCTGAGGAAGAAATGACTACCACTGTTATAGGCCAAAAGATACTCATCTCACCCTCTAGGATAAATTTGTGGTTAGGAATAGAGAACCCCCCAGATGATATTTACTCTAAACTTGACTCAAACCAAATATTCTCTGTCCTTAAACCTGGTGAGCTTGTTGGTCCTTTAAATTTCAAACCTAGTTATATGTGTGATCATCATAGGGTTCTATGGTATATATACTCTAGATCCCTAGTGAATAAAGCCAACAACTATACCCACTTCTCTGATAGGGACTTTAGATGGTTTGCTTCCTTACTCCTGAAGGAATAAAAAGATTTGGGAGAGTATATCTTTTCAAAAATGAAGAGGTACAGAGTGGATGGGAAAGCTACCACACCTATGACATATCCTCATATTGTTTCACTCATTCTGAAGGAGAATAAGATATGGTATCTGGAAAGCAAAGAATATATTGAGAGGATTACTCCGGTTGGGAGAAATCAAATTGGCAAGCTCAACATTGACATTCTCTCAAGGGTCCTCTGGTGTCTGGGTTGAAGAAGAAAAAGAAGACTAACTGAAACTAGCAAGATGGATGACACTCAGTCGTCGGCTCTAGCTGCCACTACATCATCACCATCTTTCCTCAATGCCACACTTCAGCATTTCATGGAGAATATGCTCAGAGGATTCCATGTGGATATTGCAAACACGAATGCTGAGTTAATAACACATATGAATCACAAGATGACTGAGCTAGTTGAGAAGATGGATAAGAGGCACGAAGAGTTGCTAGCTGAGCAACGTGCCCAGGGTGAGACATTGAGATTGATTCTGGCACGACTGGATTCTTTAGGTCCTGGACCTTCTGCCTGTCCATCATCTTCTGCACATGACACTTCTTCATCTCCAGAGCACATACCATCGCCAGAGCATATACCACCACCTCCAGAGAACATTCCTTCTTATATTCATCACTCTGAGGTTGAGCCACCTATCCCTCTAATTTCTAGTCCACCAGAGCCAAAACCCGAAGATATCCTATGCTCGGTGGATAACCTCGAAACAAATGAGACCATCCATATCATCATTGATGATTCACCACCTAAACCTTAGCCTGAACCCTCTCCTAAACCCATTCAATCTCCTACACATACAGAGGAAATATCTCCTTCATCCTCTGATCATCAGACTCCCGGTGGTACTGAAGAGGTTGAGACCACCACTATGATTGTCTATCAACCTTCTCCTATTCCTCCAAGAGGAGACATCCATATCCCTCCACTGAATCTTCCTGAACCAGAATCTTCTAGTTCCTTTAACTCTTCTAGTTCAGATGGTTCTTTGGTTCTTCCAGTAAAGCCTATCTCCATGGTCAAGCCTTCCAATCCTCCTCTTGAATGATAAAGACAAAAAGGGGGAGAAGAACTTGAGAGTGATTTTGAGGAAGTTTCTGAGTCATTTTGGGTATTTTGGGTGTATATAGGATTTAGGGAGCTTTTTCAATTTATAACTTTTCATCTTGTAATGAAATGTTTAAGTTTAATGCAAGTTTATTTAAGTTATGAATTTATTTCAAGTCCATTTTTAGCTTTTAAATTATAATACATTGTGGAACTAATGAGCTTGTGTATGCAAGGTATATGTTATGATTTCAAAAACACTTCGAATCTAAACTTAACAAGGTTTTCAAAATTATCATTAAATTCAAGAAGTATTTATTTGAGAACTTAGTTTCGAAATTCTTGTTCAAAATCACCAACTTTTGTCATCATCAAAAAGGGGGAGAATGTTAGATCTCATGTTTTGATGATAACAAAGAATGGCATGAAAAAGATTTGATAAACAAATAAGTTTGAACAAAGTAATAACAGGAAAAATCATCTCTTGAAGCAAGCATTGGAGTAATGAAGAAAGGCCAAGAGAAAAAGATGAGAAACTTGATCAGTGGCAAGTTTTCTAAAGGGTTACTCGAGTACGTACTCGAGTAAAGGACTTAAACTTGAAGTAACCAGAGTCGACCTTTAAGTAACCTGCCAACGATACTCGAGTAAGTACTCGAGTAATAAGGTAAATGACTCCAAGTTGCTCTCGGCCTGCCAATGTTACTCGAGTAGCTACTCGAGTAACCAGGTAACTCACTGGCAGTTGCTCTCGGCCTGCCAACGTTACTCGAGTAGTTACTCAAGTAACCAGGTAAAAGTTTTCAAGTTTCTCTAGGCCTGCCCATGATACTCGAGTCTGTACTCGAGTTACTCTGTTTCAAGAAATGTGTTGCTCTTCGCATTTTAAACCCTGCCAATGTTACTCAAGGCGCTACTTGAGTAACTCACTGTGGTAAGCAAAACCTGAAGGTATTACTCGAATAACATGAAATGTTTTTCTCACCCTTCACCTCAAGTTACTACTCGAGTATGCAGAGTTATTTAGAAGAAAAACTTCAAGTCACTACTCGAGTATGCAGAATGAATTGGAAGAGAACTTCAAGTCATTACACGAGTAAAGCTATGCAGAAAATTTATGTTTACCCGAGTAAGGACTCGAGTAACAAGGTAATCAAACTTGAAGTGCGCTCGGCTTTGAAATCCTGCCAACATTACAGGAGTGAAGCATCGAGTAACCTAAAGTTAATTTGAAGGTTTACTCGAGTTGGTACTCGAGTAACTAATAAAGAAAAGTTTTCCATACCCGAGTAAGTACTCGAGTAAACAGGTATTTCCAAAGGTTTGAAATTTTATTTACTCCATGCACTACCCGAGTAATGTTATGTTTGCTTATTGACTTGCTGTTTATGAAAGTTTTCCCGATGATACTCGAGTATGTACTCGAGTAAACTTTAATGAATACTCGAGTAACTACTCGAGTATACAAGTCTAGAAATTTAGAAATCATTCCAACGTTCATTGATTTACTTCCTATATGATTAACCTTTCATTGTATTAGTATTCTTAGCATATTAACAGATAAACAATAAAGAGATCTTACCAAATAAGGAAAGTCAAATGTAACGTTCAAATGTCACCTACTGCCACCTATCGCAAACGGATATTTTTTAAATACTGGAAAAGTCAACAGTGGCTGCGCACTCTCCAACAGATGAGAAGAAAATGTTTCAACGGTCACTACCAACACTCCTATATATATGGGAATATCCAAACAGAGAAAATAACAAGATCATATACATGAACGCATTATCAAGCTCACTACTCTATTTTATTCATATTTTTGTAATTCTATGCTTTAGTGATTCTTATTCACTCTGTAAGAGAGATATTTCATTAAAACTCAATATTTGTTATTGAGATAACTTAAGGTTGTGGAACCTTGAGTTGGGATTGGATTACAACTTGTAAGTGGGAGCGAGTGTCTAGGTGAAGGAACTTGCTTGTACTGAGGTGACAAGAACCCACTGAATCTTGGAAGTTATAGTGAAACTCTTAGAGAAGCTCTGAGGACCGGACGTAGGTCAAAGTGGTTGTGACTGAACCAGTATAACTCCCGGTGTACACTTCAATGATATTTCTCCTTACTCTTTGCTGCATTATATTCACTATCAAGTTTTCATATTTGCAACGAAATTTTAGTATCACCCAATTCACCCCCCTCTTGGGTGAAACGCTTGCTCTAACACCTTATGATATTATTTTTTAGTTTCATAAGTTTAGACACTATGCTTATAAGAAAGGCAATCTAAGTTTTATACTTACTCAAGAGGATTAAATTGGCCATGAGTAAAGTGTATATTGGTAAATCTAGAACATTGGGCATTATATTAATATCGAGCTACACTATAGGGTTGTCTTGTGCTGATCTCTGTAAAAAGAGATTTCTAGTACAAAGCACCCAAATGGAGACGTCATGCCCACGCAGTCACGGCAAAACACCTAGTATGAAAGAAGTAAGAGAAAGAGACTTGACCCATAACATCTAATCCACAAGTGTGAGTGGGAGATGTTGGAATATATTCGGCCACCCTTGGTGGATTAGGGCCTAAGCCTAATTCAAGAGGGGATTAATAGAGAGACACATGTTATAAAGAGTGATACCCTTTGTGTCTTAAAGGTTACATCTATTCCTATGTAACCGTATGTTTAAGGGTTGCATCTATTCCTATATAACCATATGTACACTATATATATAATGTGTGGGATTAAGGGAGAAGGCTAATGATGATACAATACACAATTTTCCCTCTAAAAGATTTTTCATTAGAATGTTCTCTTCTCTTCCTCTTTTTGGTGTATTTGCTGTGTAACGTGATCAGGGTCCACATCGGTGCTCCAGTTTCGTGTAGGTACTTCAATGAGTCAATCGGTTCCAAGTACGCCCAAAATTCTTACAATAACCATTACAACATAAAAAGCATTACAGGAGCATTTAACACATTAATATGTTGCACAACATACACATATCACATTACCACAACCCTTAGTTACAAACTTGTGTGTTCGCCCATCATATATTTAGCTGCTTCAGGCATCCACCCAAAATGTTCCATGTAAAACCCCTTCTTTATTTGACATTTATCAGAGTAACAACGCACAATTTAGTAGGCAAACAGAAACATCATATATATATACGATATAAAGTACTTGATTACACTATTGGAATGCCATGGGGTTTTAAAATAAAATATTTACAATATTCAAAAAAACAAAAAGATGCTACGGATAACAACCACTACAGCTTACAGACGATTGAAACTCTCAGTTGTCAATGTCTACTACACCTTTGCCTTTTGAGCTGCTTCTTCCAAACGAACAAATTTAAATTTATGGAAAGGAGAGAGATTCATATGAATCTCAGTAATAACACATAACCAATCATATAAAATGCAATAGAAAAATGCAATGCACCATATCATGTAACAGAAATAAACATTGAAATTTGTCTGTTTGTTTGGTGTTCATGATCAAAATGACTATTTTGTCCCTACTAGCCAATTTTTGTTCACTGCTCAGGATCAAATGATTGTTTGACCCCTACTTGTCTCATTACCTCAATTAGGTCTTGCTCATCTAGATGATACTTGTGCTTTTCCCACTACAGTGAGGATTTGTAACAAGCTTGTATCACTACTTAAGCTTGGTCCCCACTAGTCCTGGTGGTACTTATACTGTTCCCACGGGGTTGTACTTATACTTTTCCCACACCACAACTAGGTATTGTAACATGTATTACACATCACAAAACATGGCAATAAATGCTTATAAATAATCACATAGTATATGAAAGATAGAGTTACTACCTAAAATCCTTTCCGTTGCTAGCTAACCCAATTTAATAATCTTTTATCCAGCTCGGGCAGATGACAATCTTAAAATTCCAAATTTATAATAAATGATTTATTCCTTATTTATGTCTTATTCTAAACTCATTTGGTTGGTTATCTTGACTTAAAATAGTGAAATGACAAAAATGCCCCTAGGGACCCAATCGAAATCCCTTTATACCCGGTATAACTGTACTTTACCAAAAAGTATGACCTAGGCTATTCCTATACAATTTCGCCTGTAGAATTCATTTTTTACCTCAGTTTTGCCAAAATCACACTCCATTTCCTAGAATGGCCTTGGTAGACACAAAGTTAGGGTTTTAGGGGTAAAATTATCATTTCACGCACTAAAGCCTGTATACCTCATCTTTCACGTGTTCCTTACACAACTTTCCATTCTAAACACAATGGAATCATCAAAATCCATCAAATTTCAGCCCAAACATAGTGAAATAACCCCTAGAGGAAATTCAATAAAATTGGGGAAAATGGAGTTTCTTGATTTTAGCTAACTATACACCTTCCTTTTACCTTTAATCACTTGCTTAATCACTGAAACACCTCTTAAACATGATTAATGACAAAATGGTCAGCACCTCCCCTTAGGATTTATGCTTCTCAAATCACAAATCCAAGAGAACTAAACCAACTTATCAACCAAAATCACCAATAACAAACTTGAATCAACATGTAAAACCAAGTTTCATGCTTACCTTTTCTTTCTCCAAATTTTTGCCACTCCACCCTCTCTTTACTCTTCTTGATTTTCTACTTGCTTGATTTGCTTCTTGATTTTTTGTTCTTTCTTCTTGCTCTTGCCTTCTTCTAACTTGTTCTCCCTTTCTTCTTTCTCTTGTTGGCCGAAAATATATCCCTTTGGAGATGTCAAATGGCTTCTTCAAGAAGCCTCTTCCACCTCCTTAAAAAAATATTACTTTATTATAATTTTTGCACATGTCATCAAATAAAATAATATTTTAATATTTCTTTTTCCACTTGGCAATAATGCTTCCACATGGCATTATTTATGTCCAAAAACTCATTTGATCTAATGTGTTTCCACTTAGTTTCATAAGCTTCCACTTAGTTCCATATGCTTCCACTTGGCTCCTTTTATGTCCAAATATTTATTTTCCTTCCATTCTTCTCTTTTTGGCGGAAATTGGGCCATTAATTATAGAAAAATCAAGAGCCTTCTTGATTATTCAATAAATGACCATTTTGCCCTTACATTTTTTCAATTTTTGAATTTAAATGTTGTCTTCTATCTTTCCTTTTTGTTTTTGGCCAAAGTTTTACACAATAAGTTGGGCCAAAAATTGTGCTTTATCCTTCTTCACTTTGGGCTACACTATTAGGCCTTGAAGGATACAAACTTACACTTTTGTATCTTCACTTAGCCAAATTTCATATAACCTCTAATTTCATTGTTTTGCATTATTTCAAGTATACCAAAATTCACCATTTTCTTTCATTCAACGTCACAAAGGTATTATGAATTTTGGTGAATAAAATTTGGGATTTTACATACCACATGCTCATAACACAATATACTTGATGGTAAAACATACATGTAAGGCATTACATAGTATATGAAAGAAAGAGTTATTACTTGAATGCCTTTCCAACAACTTGTCCTTGGTTACCAGTCTCTTGGTCAGCCCGAAGAAAGATCAAATCCTATAAGTTAGAATTCATGAATGAATGTATTATTTCTTATTTCAATTCTTGTCCTCTATTATCACTAGGCTAATTATTTTCTAAGGCTCCCACATTGTGTCAATTAGGTAGCAAATGGGGTCAACACTAATGTCTAGTACATGTCTCTATCCTTTAGAATCAACTTCAACACTATATGCCTTAGACACCTTAAATCCATAGGTTACCCAACTTTGAAAATTCATAACTTAATCTAGAAAACTCAAAATTAGGTGGTTACATGTCCTATAGAAATCCATTTAAGTCCTATTTAAATGAAAAATACTACTCAGTGCTTATAGGGACAAAACCTCAAGAATCCTCGACTAAAATTAGTGCCATAGAATGTAATCCAGTATTTATGCCTAAACTTCAATAGATAAAACTTATATTCTAGCAAGCCAAGTTGTGCATTCTATACATCATTTGAAAGATTAGGATGTCTACTAACACCATATAAATTATCACATTCATTGGACACGGTTTGACCACTCAAAAACAACTCACAAGTGACTTAACTTGAACGTGGCAGAATTGAACTTTAACACTTTTAAGTTCCAAAATTAGGGTTTTCTAACAAATCATATCCACAAGCTATTCCTTCATAATTTTGCCCATAGAATCCATTTCAAACCTCAATTTTACCAAAATCCAGCTCCAACCCTATGAACCAAGGCTAGCCGAAACTCAACCATAATTGGCACATGATGTGTTCTTGAAATTTTAACTTTAAGACATGTCATTTATCGTCCTAAAACCCAATCGCACATTATGTTCATGATCATATGACCATTAGGGCTCTAAATCCCTCTCTTGGATAAAACCCAAAGGGTTCATAACTTCATAAAAACTCATGAAAACATCAAGACACTATACTAAAACTGAAGCTTACGATTAACTCTATTCGATTCTACAATCAATTCTTGATTCTGGCAGTACTTCCTCCAACAAGATTACACCAAACACCTCCAATCAGAAATCTAGAACCATAGAAATGTAGCTTTTGATAAGTGGAAAAAGATTTGTGAAGGCTTTATCAGCTAAATATCACATCTCAGTCTTGAGATTGGCAAGTGAACTCAAGAACACTAAACTTCTCTCTTCTTTCTTTTTCACTTAAATTTTCTTATTTTTCACCTATTTTTTGGTGGCAGGCTAACTTTTATGATTCTTGGAGATGTTGGAACATGTTTTAATTACATGTGTCATATGCTTAATATAATATCACAAATTTTGGGATTAGAGGTTTGAGAATAAGCATGAATCAAGTGGACTACTAATCCCTAGTTTAGCAAGAGTCATAGGAATGTAAACTTTGCTGTCAGTGTGTTTTGCCTACATGATAGTGAGGTTGTTAAGTGTTTTTGGATAGGCAAATGATCTCCAATGCCTATGATATTTTCCAAAGTAAAAGTATACTTATCAAGCTTTAATTTGATAGGTAGATCATCATTCTTGGATGAGTATATTAAAAGATATGTTTTTTCAAAGTTGGGCCCTGTTTCTGGAAGGAAATCTAGAACAGGGGAGGTTTGACAAAATTATTGAAAAAATGTGATGGCAATGGTCAGACTTAGGCATTTTTCCATAAAATTACACTTGAATAGCTTTACATAGGCTTTAGAACCAATCCATTTGGAATTTTCTACAATTAATTATGATTTTCTAAATTTGAGTAAAAATATGCTAGTTTTCTGGAAAACTGTGAAAATGTATTATGTAGAAATGTATTATGCAAAAATTGTTGAAATTGTTACTAAAGGCAATAATAGTTCAAGTAGTAATGAGTTACTTGTAACTTTAATTTATAGGAATTTGCAATAGTCTGAGTAGGATCAAGGGTATTGAACAGCCAATAGAGCTGGAAAGTACAAGTCCAGGTAGTAACTCTTTCTCTCATACACTATATGAATGTTTTTATGCTTTGTGCATGCCATCTTCTTAAATAATGATCATTGTATTGCTAATTAAGGCATTGTGTGAGTAGGCACATTTATAGAGGTTTACAGATAGTGAGGAAGTAGCCCCAACTCATGTGCACATGCCTTGTTGCTTTGTTTTGTTATTGTAACGTTACATTACATGGTGCATAGCATATTTATCTATCACATTTTACAAATGTAATATCCCAAATTTAGGGATTAGAGTCTTGAGAATAAGCCTGAATTAACTAGAATGTTAAGCCCTAGTTTAGCAAGAGTCCTAGGAATGTAAACTTTGCTGCTAGTGTGTTTTTCTTGCACGGCAGTAAGATTGTTATGTGTTTTTTGATAGGCAAATGATATCCAATACCTATGATATTTTTTAGAGTAAAAGTATACTTATCAAGCTTTAATTTAATAGGTCATTTAGAGCTTTGCACAAAGACTTATGCATTTTTGAAATTTGGCCAGTGAAACTGATAAGCTTCTATGATAGTGTCCAAAAATGGTAATTCTGGCACTTATGAGCTTCTAGTTGGCTTGAGGCTATATTTTTCCCTAAAAATATACTTAATAAGGGTCATATTGCCTTTAGAAGCATACCAATTAGACATTTGTAAAATTAGATATGAATTTTCAAAGTTTGATGAAAATTCTGTCAGATTTTAAGCAAGTTGCGAAGTTTAAAAGGTAATGACAACAATGTTTGGGCAAAATAGTCATTTGGCTAAATAAAATTAAAATCCCATATTTTCCTTTCCTTCATGATGTCAGACATCCAAAAGAGGAAACAAGAAGGGAAATAGATGTATGGGATAATTATGCCAAGGGTTGGAGTAATTTTGGGCCAAGTAAGATGTTGAAAAGTCAATAATTGTAGGTAAATTAATATTTAACACTGTGGAATGGCTTATTCAAGAGGCCATTTAACTCCTTTGTAAGGCCATATGTATGTAGATCGGGAGAGAGCAAAGAGAAATATTATGGTCAAGTGAAAAGGGTGTTTGAAAAGTCAAAAAGTTGGCATGTGTTTAATTGCCATTAAAATAATATTCAAAAGGAGGTGTAAGAAGATATTTTTTAAACAAATTTCATCTCCTTTTTTGCTCTCATTTTCATCCAATTAGAAGAGAAGAGGGAAAGGAAAAGTTAACCAAGTTGAATTAACCGCACATAGTTAATTATCTTGGCTTGGAAAAGAAGAATAAATTGTGACCACATGTTTTTCCTTTTTCCTTGAGTGATTTTCGACCAAGAACTTTACATGTGATGGCCATTAATGAATCAAACAATATACTCCCCCATTCAGCTCCTTCAAACTGTGGGAAAAAGAAGAAAATAACAGAAAAAGAAAGAAGAAAAAGAGAGGAGATAAGTGAAAAGTAAAGAAGCAAGGTAGGTCTTCATAAAGGTTGTTCCTCTCATCACCTTTCTAGCTCTTGTGGTCTTCATAAAGGTTGTTCCTCTCATCAAAAGCTTCATTACTATGGTTCTTTTTCTCAAGGAGAGGGGTTTTGTTGCTGCCAAGTTGAGTCAAAGTTGGAAAAGCAAAGAACAAGAAATAAAAAGTGAAAGAAGTAAGCTTAAGCTTTTATTTGAGTTTAGCATCTTATGATTTGGTTCAGTTTTGGTGGGTTATTTTAGTTGCCCAAATTTCAGCCATTTAAGGTTTGTTTAGGTTTCATATGCTTTCTTCCTATACATGTGCTTATATGTTGGTTTGGAAGGAAATGAACTAAGTTTGATTATTAAGTTGTGGATTGGTTGCTTGTTGTAGAAAACCCTAAAATTCTGGTTTGAATAGGGCATTAATAAGCAATGAGAATTTGATCATTTAAATGATTCCATTGTGTTTAGAATGGAAAATTTTGTAGGAATACATGTGTTCATGACTTTTGGATGTTGGTATGCAAATAGGGAAATTTATGAAGTTAAGAGGAAGTGTTATTTAATTTTTTTCACTGGAGGTAGTTTGATTATGCAATAAATTTCATTAGTCAAACCTAGCCCAAATATTATGAAATTTGGTAGGATTAAAGTAGACATCTAGTGCTTTAACTAGATAGGTAGATCATGATTTCTATATGAGTAGATTAAAAGATATGATTTTTCAAAGTTGGGCCCTATTTCTGGAAGGAAATCTGAAACAGGGAAGGTTTGATGAAATTATGGGAAAAATGTGATGACAATGGTCAGACTTAGGCATTTTTCCATGATATTATGCTTGAATAGCTTTACATAGGCTTTGGAACTAGTCAATTTGAAATTTTCTATAATTAATTATCATTTTCCAAAGTTGACTAAAAATCTACTAGTTTTCTGGAAAACTATGAGTTGTACTATGTAAAATTGTTGAAAGTATGATTAAAGGTAGTAATAGTTCAAGTAATAACTAGTTACTTGTAACTTTAATTTATAAGAATTTGCAATTTTCCTGAGTAGGATTAAGGGTATTGAACGGCTAGTAGAGCTAGAAAGGGTAAGTCTAGGTAGTAACTCTTTCTCTCATACACTATATGAATGTTTATATGCTTTGTGTATGCCAACTTCTGAAATAATGATCATTGTGTTGCTGAGTTGTGCATTATGCCAGTAGGCACATTTACAGAGGTTACAGATAGTGGGGAAGTCACCTTGACTCATGTGCACATGCCATGTTATTTGTGTAATTGTTATTGTAATGTTGTATACATGGTGTATGACATATTCATTTGTCACATTTTATATGACTAATTTTATGTCAGTACTGAGATTCTTTCGAATCTCACCATTTCCATGAATATATAAAATTTTTAGTAGTAATAAGCAGCTTAAGGGGTGAGGTGTACTTACAGGAAAATGATAGTTCCGATGCGAATCAATCAAGACAATTGGTTATTTGAAGACCTTTTTATTATTTTGAGGTCTATAACTATTGTGAATACACCCTGTTGCGATTTTTGTAATATAATCATGTGCATTTTATTAGTATATTTATACTATTCCTGTTTGTCCACTGAACTACGCCATTGCTACTCTGATTAATATCGATCATAAGTGGTACGTAAGGCAGGGCCTTACATTTTGGCATCAGAGTAGTGGTTTAGGCCACAATGCTTACAGTTCTGGCAATAGGATAGTATACTAATATGCTTAGTTATACAATGACAAGAACAACGAAGTGAATTAATTCTACTAGTTCATATTTAAGCCCCTAAAAGGAAAAGATAAGCCTGGAGAAATAGTGGAATACCCTAAAGGCAGCTCGCGTGATGTTTGAGACAAGGGCAGTCATATGGTATCAGTGGTTAGATGCAAATAGAGCTAGTATTTGCATTTTGGCTTGGGTATAATTAAGCGTGCTCAACCCAGGAAAATCTCAAGATGGGTGTTACACTTAAAAATTTAGGGTGCTAGGTTCTCTTTCTTGAAATTACAGGGTGCCTAGTGCACCTCCTTAAAATGCGTCCCCCCTTCCCCTCTCTCATTCTTGGCAGAGTTCATTGGCCAAGGGAGAGGAAGTATAATGAATTCATTCGGCTTCCGGTATGGTGTTTGGAAAAAAACGCGTATATAGCCAGACCAGAAACCGGTGAATTGTATTGGCTATTCAACATATGTTTGATGTAGAACTGCATATGTCATCATATGATTAGTTAATCAGGGTGAAAAGTCAAAAAATTACTTTATTAAAGTTGCTTTAATAAAACTACTTTTTTTTATATGGAGTCACTCAATTATGCGACATGTGTTATGGTTCAATCAGTTGAAACAGTCAGGCTGTTCGGTCGGGCTGATGACATAATAAGTAAATAAATAATAATATATACTTATATAATAATATATGTAAAAAATAAAATATTAAATTCCAAAATAATTTAATAATAAACTTAAATTGTTTAATTTTTAACTATGTTAATAAACTTATATGATATCTCATAACATATATTTAATTTTTCCCATGATAATGATAAGCACATGTTTAATTTTGTGTTAAGTATTTTAGATAAAAAAATGAAAATGAATGAGAAATTGAGAATATGTAAATAAATTTTTAAAAAATATAAAGCTAAAAACAAAGAATACAATGAAGAATAAACTAAAAAGAGAGTTAATAAATAACTTAAATATAATGTCCATTAGCTTTCATTGAAGTTATAAAAATTAAAAAGGCAAAAAGCTTTTAAAAATTTTCAACTTTCAATGCCTCGGTGAACGTGTGTAACTGTGATGGAGTGAAAGATAAATGTTATTAAAAATAAAAAATAAAAAATTAGCTGCATGTAGGCATAGAGGTTAACAGCCCTGAGATGTGGGAAAATGGGTAAAAAAACCATTTTATTTTATTTTTAAACAACTGCCAGCTTGTACCAAGGATCGAGGTATGTTTTTTTTTACTTCTGAAATCGTAGTCTCTTTCTTCTTTCCTCTAAGCATCTCAAAACCTTAAATCCAAAAACTACAAAGCCATATCTGACAAAGACAACATAGCAATTAGCAAGCATCAGAGCACCATGGATGATATGAATAATGAAGCTCTTTGATTTTCTTTTTCTAATGTATGATTTTTGACATTTTCATTACAAATTAGTTTTATTTGAGGTTAGATATAGAGTTGGTTTGATATTCCTCCTTTTCTGTCTACTTCTTCTCCTTTTTCTTTACATCTAGCTCACTGCTCTGAATTCATTCTTCACGCTGCCGACTTTTCAATAACCACTCCGGGACATGATTTCTTTTCGGCTACCAACTTAAATCCTAGTTTCAAACGTGTCATTCCGTCTTGACCTTTAAAGTAGCTGAATGCTTTGAGATAGACTGCCCTCCTCTCCTCCGGTGCAGTCTGGTCCTAAAAACATTGCTCCTATCCCATTCCCTATTGACAATGTGAAGTTTGTGGGGTACGTAAAGAATACTTTACTTATGTGGCCAAGGAATCTTGTGCAAAATGTTCCTGCTACTGTCACCTCTCCATCCTCAAATGAACCTCAATCCCCTAATACAATTCCACCTCCCAAGTATATTATCAAGTAACGTGTTGTCATATGTGCTTTGATGACGACTACCAATCCAAAAAAGTGCAACTGGATGTATCTGTTGTGGCCTATGCTTTTAGTCTAAATGAGCACACGTTTGTTGATAGGATGATTTAATAAGCCTCTTTATGAAAGGAAAGTACTTAACCAGTGCATGCATTCAACTATGGATCATGTAAGTATTGTCTTCTAAAATAATGTAAATATAATTTAAAGATTTATGATATTCCAACTTACTAAGTAATTCACTAACATGCTTGCAGATACCTGCACGGCTTGTTGCAAAAATTAGGCAAAACAAGTAAGTTTGCATTCCTTTGCCTATTGCAGATCCCCCCAAATCTAAACGTGAACATCGAACATTCAAAGTACGCCCACATTTCACAATGGCTGGATTAGAGCAAAGATGAGTTGTTACTAGCACCATACAATCAGGAGTAAGTCAAAAACTTCCTTTTTATTACAATGTGTTTTGTATTTTCTTTTCTCAATACAAATTTATTATTTTTTCATATAGTAACCATTGGTAATTGTTTATATAGTTGAGGAGACACAATGCTATCATCTTCTTATGCTCTACTTAGAGCAAACTACTCAAAACTCAAGAGACCATATTTAATGAGTGAGTTTTGTTCTGCACCTCATAGTCTTTGTGATTAATATGTATAGGTTACTAACTGTGTGTTTCATAATGATTAGGTCTATGAAGGTTGTGTGGCACATTGATCACCTTAATAGGAAACCATAACAATTGTAATGCCCTAATCTTAATTCCGCATTTTAAGAGTACTTGAGCGTAGTTCGGTAAACAACACAGGAATAGCGTAATTATATTGATATATAGTACATGATTACATTACAAGTATCCCCATAGGATTTGACAATATATTCAATTTTGTACCATAATTTTGAAATAAACTGACAATAACCAACAGGTCTATTCTCACGATTTCATGCACCTTAACTACCAGTATTTACAGTTTTGCCTTTAGAGTATCTAGCTTTTGCTAGAATATTTTAATTTTGAATAAGGAGTCAGATTCAAACGAATCTCAGAAGTAACAAATAATCAATCATAGAAAATGCAATAATAAATATGCGATGTACCACATACAGCAATATTATACTAACCCATAATATAGTTCAATGCAGTTCAGTTCAGTCTGATGCAAGTAGGCATGGACTGGGAAGTGTTTTAATATAACATGGCCATGTATTAGCTTATGCAACTAGAGAATGAAAGCCTTATTAAAATTTAATTATTATCCCACACATAAGCTTGAGTTAGCAATAATTGTATTGGTACTGAAAAGCTATAGACGTACCTCTATGGTGGAACTGTAGCGTTGTACTCTAACCACAAGATTTGAAGTATCGATATGATCAAAAAGAACTGAATATAAGTAATCACAGACAGATGGAGCTACTTAAATATTACAATCTAAAGATAAAATATCGCCCAGGAAAGGCTAATGTCGTTACTAACACATTGAGAAGTAAAATGAGGTAAGTGGCAGCCATGTTGATTCTTAGGTAGGAACTTATCAAAGATTTCAGGGATCTGAGACTATCTAAATAGATTTTGATCAATGGCAATAATGTCAGTAAAACATATGCAGAAGCATTACCTGGAATTTATGGCTATGTAAGTGTAGCAAATTTTGGGGACAAAATTTATTTAAGAGGAGAAATGTAACACCCAAAATTTTGTTCACCAATATGTCTTGTAATTATTTGAAGTTTTTAATGAAATAGAATGATGAATATTCATGATCAGAGGAATTAAACACTAAAAATTTGAAATACGAATAGTGCTACCAATGAAATTTTCTATGAGGCAGTAAGTTTGTCATGTGATTTTGGATGACCAAATGATGACCACAAATTTTGAAATTTTATAGTATTAAAGTAGACATTTTAACCTTTAATTTGATAGGTCATATGAACTATTTGCAACTGTACACAAGGAGTTATGAATTCTTGAAGTTACCCCAGTAAAACTGACCAACATTTGTGGCAGCGTCCAAAAACAAAAATTCTGTAAAGTGTGACATTTCAATTGGCTAAAGCCTATATTTTTCCCTGAAACTAGATTCAATAAGGGTTTCATAGCCATTGGAATCACTCCAAATGAAATTATACAAATAAAGTTATGATTTTTCAAAATTTGGTCAGAAAATCTGCCAGAATTGCCAACTATTCCGAAAATGGAAAAAAATATTATGGCAATTTTGTAATTATGGAATAAAATCTAGCAGCCTATTTTGCTATTCTAATGGACCCTTAGGCCAACTAGAAGGGCGGAATTAGTTCTCATACAATAGAAAACTTACGACACAAATTAATGAAGGGATAAGCATGAAGAAAAGTTGTCATAAGATTTGATTAAAATAATATATGTAAAAGAAAGAGAAATGGGATATTTAAAAAGAGAGAGATATTTAATATATAGTCTTTGCTATTCTCTCATATTTATGTTGAACCTTAAGGAAAGAAGAAAGAGAATGTGTCATGAGATATTATTAAAACACTTGTGTCATAAAAGTCAAATTTTTGGAATAAAAATCATTAAGAAAAACAGTGAGATATTTTATAAAGCATTTGCTTTATCTTTCCCTTCATATTTCCATCCCTAAGAGAAAGATAGAGAGAGACTATGTGAGCTCAATAACATCTAAAGAAAAGGAGGAGAAAATCTTAAGGTAAGCTTTGTTGTTCCTTATGATTTGGCTTCCAACTTGTATAGCTCCCTCTCTAATCTCTTCTTCTCTTAAAACCACCATGTTTGGCAAGTTAATCTTAAAGAGTTGGGGAGGGAGTATGGTGGGCCCAGAGAAGGAGAAACCAAGAAATCAAAAGGCAACTTCAAAACCTCAAATCATTAGTGTTGTTGTTGTGATTCCTGGGTGGATTTGATATTTGTTGGTTGTTTTGTAAATTTGGGAAATGGAAACAATAAGGGGTTATGCTGCCAAAATTTCCTCAAATCTTGTTTAGTATGTGATTAAATGGCTTATTAAGGGACTAGGAGTAGAAAGGAATAAGCTTTTGGAGGCGAACATCCGAAATCACTATTTTCCCCTTTTTGGTGCAGAGTTTCGGCCAACTGGGAATCGAGGGGTAGGAGCTGGATTTTCATGAATGTGATGATTCTATGGTGTTTAAGAGGGAAAATTATGTAGGGTTGAGGTTGAACACTTTTTCAGAAAAAGCTCTAGAAAGTGAAATTACGAAAATACCTTTAAAACCCTAAATTGGGCTTGTCAAGGGCAAAACTGTCATTTGATAGTGATTTTATGAAAACCAAGGTCAAAATTGGATTCTTTGGGAAAAAATATATAAAAATAGCTCAGGTCAAAATTTCTGGAGAAGTACAGTCAGATTGGGTACGGAGGGACCTAGACCGAGTTACTAGGGGTATTATTTATAATTTTGCAATTTTAAACTAATAAAACCAACAAAAATAGTTTGGAAGAGTCTAGAATAGTACATGAATGAGTATTAACCTAACTCTTATACTTTTAGAATTTTAGGACCAAATTGATAGCCCAAGCCGTTGACACGGATTTCAAGGAACTTGTTTTGTGTTGCACAAAGGGATACAAGGTAGTAATTCTATCCTTCATATACTATGTCAGTGTTTATATACTTTGTGTATGTCATTTACTAAAATATGTATGATGCATAGTGCCTACGGGTATACTGAACATGACTAAACATAGTGCCTACGGGTACACTGAACATGACTAACATAGTGTCTACAGGTACATTGAACATGACAAAACATAGTGCCTGCTAGTACACTAGTATCAATAGTTGGTGGCCACGAGCCCAACTAAGGTGTGGAATGAGTAAGGGTTGCAACAATGATTGGCTCTGAACGTTTCTAACTAAACTGAACTGCACTGAACTATATTGTGGGTTGGTATAATATTGCTATATATGGTACATGGCATATTTATTCAGTTCTTTTTTATCATATTGATACTTCAAATCCTGGTGGTTACAATACTACGCTATAGCCTCACCAAAAAGGTACGTCTCCAACATTTTAGTACCAGTATAATTACTTCTAACTCAAGATTATATATGGGATAATAATTAAATTTTGGTGAGGGCTTCATTCTTCAATTGCATAAGCCAATACATGGCCATATTGCATTAAAACATTTCCCAGTCTATGCCTACTGGAATTGATAGGGACAATGAAGGTCCATGGTGGATCTGGAATTATTAGTATCGGTGCTAATGTTAATTTCAGCCTTAGTTTCAGTTTTAGTTCCAATTTCAGTTTCAGTGAAGCTTCTCTCACAATTATGGTCCTACAAATAATGTTGAGTCTTCTTTTCAGTTTAACTCGTCAAAGGTAAAGCTATTCTAGAGGAATTCGATATGAATCTTCTATAATATTCAGTAAGACCCATAAAACTGCATATTTCAGAACTATCTCTAGCCTTTTTCAGTTTAATATAGCTTCCACCTTCCAAGGATCCCCCTGAGACTCCTTGCTTTGAGACTATTTGGCCTAGAAATCCAACTTCTAAAAGCCAGGACTCACATTTGCTCAGATTGGCATGGAGTTGCTTAGATCTCAGTATATTCAACATAATTCTCAATAGTCATGTTATTCAACTTTCAATAATCAATATAAAGTCGTAGACTTTCATTGCACACTCTGATGTTTATCTCCTCATATGAGCTTTAATAATGTCAATAAAATTTAGTAGGAATCCCACATAAACCACCTATAACACCTGAGTGCACTAGAAATATGTGTTTCTTTGTGCTAGTTCCTGGCCTATTTTAACTTAAATCATTCTAGGCCATTTCGAATTTTTGTGGATTTAAAACTTAATAATTGATTCCTATGTTATGGTTTACTTGGTAACCCTTCTATTCATACATGTCATCACATTATTTGCCATCCACCAATTGAGTCCTAGTATAGTCCCAAGTTATTGGAATAGCAGGTAAATTAATTCTTTCTCTCATTTCAACATAGAGCTATCACCTCAATCAATCCCTTATGGAAATATTTATGATAATAATCTTTCCCTATGCTAGACTTAATAGCTAGCAAATTTTCAAGATCACCTTCTGCAAGGATTCGTATCCATAAGAATCTTGTGTTAGGATCGGGTTTTAGGTACCCACACTTTCTTGGGTCCTTTGTGGTTAGTATGTAATACATGTGTCCCTTTCGGAACCCATTTATACGTGCCAATAACTTGTCCTTTTCTAAAATAACATGATGAAGTATAATATCCTTTTCTATTACAATAGCTACATGATGCGAAAGGATTTGTTGTATGCACAGGATTCTTGAAATATTTGAGACAAGTTCTTGAAGAATTAGGCTTTGTCAGCTTTTTGCCTTGGTAACCTCTTCAAAAATAACCAAGGATTGCAATATAGGGTACAATCCCGGATCGTCTCTCGAAGAGCCTTTTATTAATTACCTAGAAACTAAGTGCAATAATTGACATGAAATGAGTTAAAAATGATCTTTGAGCTTTTTATCTAACAACTAAATTGCAATTAAACTAAAATGCTTTTAAAACTAATATTTTTGGATTTTTGTAATTGAAGAAGGAATGAAAATTGGTTAGAAATGCAAGTGATGAAGATGCTCTTGGAAATGATTTTCAATGGCTATCCTTGCTCAATTAAAATATTTGGGGAGTTAATTCACTAAGCTTCTAATATATCAAACCTCAATTACTATTGAGTCTAGCATCATAAGAGAGGAACCCCTACCCTTGAAATGCTATTAAGCCCTCTTAGTGTAATGAGTTTCTCTACGTTTTCTAATATACCAAACCCCAATTACCATTGAGTCTAATGCTTAAACTCATGAACCCATTTATTTAAGCATTATTAAAACCCCTTAGAGAGTGATTATGGAATAAGCAATGCATTTAGGTTCAACTACAATTCCAATTCAATCAAACTATCCAACAATACCATGTTAAATAGATAGAAACAATAGAATCATAGATAAACATATATATAACCATATATATTGATGAGTACAAATCCTCATTACAAATTCCAAATCACAGCAACTCATTCCATAGAAATAATAACTAAAATTATAGTCTCAATATATAAATTAATTCTTAAACCTAAGAAATCAAAATTACAATGAGCTATAGATGAAATAAACTCCCCTTTGAAGCACATGTGAGCTCAAGTGTAATACCCCGAATTTTGAGACTTGAGGCTAGAGAATAAGCCTGAGATTAGTGGACTGCTAAGCCCCAATTTAGCAGGAGCTCAAATTTATTCCCTAATGATTCTAATATATTTGGGGTATTAAGAAAGTAAAATGGTGAATTTTGGGGAATATAATTATGTTTTTGGTAAAATCACCTATGAGACAGTGAGCTTATCATAAGGTTTTGAAAGACTAAATGATAAGCAAAAATTATGAAATTTTACAGGATGAAATTACACATCCTAATCTTTAATTTGATAGGTCATATGAATCAATTAGAGCTATACACAAAAAGATATGAATTTTTGAAGTCAGCACAGAAAAACTGTGAAATTTCTGGAACAATATGCAAAGATTTAAATTCTGGGAATTTTGTGATTCCATTAAGCAAACTTATATATTTTTCCTTCAAACTAGACTCAATAAGGGTTCTATAGGCTTTGGAATCACTTCAATTCAATTTTTCTAGAATTAGTTATGATTTTTCAAAGTTTGGGCAGAAATCTGCCAAAATTTCTGAAAAATCCGAAAATGGAAAATTGTTGATGACATAAGCAATGACATAGGCATAAGATTATTAAAGAAACATCACCTTCCTCCTACAGCATTTCGACGCCATTCTGAAACCAAAATAAAGAAAATGAGTTGAGAGGGTTTTGGGAGAAAAGGAGAAGAGAACTCGCAAGGTAAGCGGATTTCTCCGACGATCTAGCTCCTAACGCGTTTAACTCCGATCCTAAGCTACTCCTTTATGTTCTTTAAGGTTTGGAAGCTCCTCTTTTGGTGTTAAAACACCTAGGGTTTTCAGCCAAGTCAAGGAAAATCAAGTGGGAGCTTGAGGTAACTTCCAAACTCTTGTGTATTGACTATTCTAGCTGCTGTGGGCAATTTAATCGGTGAAATTTCGCCGGATTGCCATTGGTTTTAATTTTTGGAAATGGGTATGTAGGGCTGTTATGCTGCCCAAATTGATACTAAACGGTAGTTGTAACCTAATGGAATAGTCAATAAAGTGGTTAGGAGTAGAAAGGAACGTGTTTACGGAGCCGAAACCGAAAAACCCCAATTTTCCCCTTAAAACCTATATATTTCGGTAAGCATTGTAAATGGGTCTTAGAGTTGGATTTTCAATGATTTGATGATTCCATTGGATTCAGTGGGCGAAAATAGGTGGGGTTACAGTTTGGCACTTTTTCAGAAAAGGCTGAGAAAGCATAATTACGAAAACGCCCCTAAAACCCTAAAAGTTGCGCTGTCAAGGGCAATTTCGTAATTTGACATTGAATTTGATAATTCCGAGTCCGGAAATGGATTCCTTGGGTGAAAATGTGTAAGAATTGCCCATGTCAAAATTTCGGGAAAAGTACAGCCGGACCGGGTACGATGGGGCCGGGTCCCCGGGGGTATTTTAGTAATTTTTCAAGATAGACTCATATAACCCCCAGAAACACTATAGAAGTGTCTAAATAGTACATTTGACATTATAGGATTGAATATGGAGCCCCGAGCTGTTTGCACGTAGATCGAGGCACGCGTTTCGAGGCGGAAACGGGTTAAGGTTGGGGACTTGCCTTACTTGCATGTATTTGATATCTTTGCTTGTGTAGTGATGTATGTGATTGCTTTACTTGATTGTGTAGAGCATATTTGAATAAATGAAGCTCTGTTTCTGTTTTACTGTGGCCATAGTTTTGTTACATGAAACATTGAGTATGCAAAAATGTCATTATGGGGCATGCATCTAGATAAAGCTAACATGTCATACACATAGCATCTATCATGCATGCATTATGGTATCTGTTTCCTACTGAGATTCTCTTGAATCTCACTCTCCCCTACCAATAATTTAGACAGGGCAAGTGGCTCGTGGAGGGAGCGGCTAGGACTCCTCCGAGATGAGATTGTGTAATCCCCATTTGAAGAATTGTAACGGGCAATTGGGCCCTGTGTATCTTTAGCGAAGGTATGTTGATGAACCCATGTCGTGTGAGTTCACAAAATAAAACTAGGTTTAAGAATGTAGTATAGTAGCTCAACCTAGGTCGTTCTTGTGAGGAGATTAATTTCCAATTTTCTAAGTAGGAAAGTGATAAAAAAAAAACTTAAAGTTGTGAGAAATCCTTTTGAGAATTTGATTTTAAAACTAATGAAGTAATCAAGCTAAAGCAATATTTTTGTATTTTTCGGTTTTCAAGACAAAGAAGCAAAAGGAATTGAAATTAACACTAATGATAAAGTAAAGTTAATAAACTAGAATAATGATAAAATGGGATTCCCTTGAGTTGGGGTTTTAGTCTTCTTTGCTTGCTAATGATATGAATTCCACAATATGAGTCAAGAGGATGGAACTAAGTTACCACTAGCTCCATACTTGCAATAATCATTTAATTCATTCTACCGAAGCAATTAAATGAATACCACCAAATAATTCAAACTCAAGGAGATGAATAATCAACTTCCAATTCTAGCTTGTAATTACCATTACAACAATTCAAAACATTCAGTTTAATCATTTAAATCCACTTAACCAAGTTGGAATAAACAATTCAACCTACTCATAATATGAATCATACAAAGCTTGATTAATCAACTCCTAGCTCAACAACCAAGTTTATTCACTTGGCATAACAATCTAGATCACAATTACATACTTAACCAAGCTACATAATCATGAACTAAAAAGAGAGCTCAAGGGAATTCCATTGAAGTTTAGAAGCTCAAACCATTACCCAACTCAAGGAAATCACCAAAGCTTAGCTACACATGGAGGAGGAGAATGAAGCTTGATGGAAAAATGAGCAGTTAGCCATTGAGAATAAAGACAAAGCACCGAACAATTCCCTCATTAAAACACCGAACAGCTCCTTCCTTTCTTTTGTCCAGACCTGCTTTCTTCAATTCCCATTTCTTCAATTCAATTCGGTGCCTCTTTCCCTCTCATACACAGCCACCGAACCTCCCTCATTCGCTGCTGCTCTTCATGCTTTTTCTCCCTTTCACACACGCACACAGCCTCATCCTCTCCATTCCATGCATCCTAGTCCACCATGTCAGCTACCTCCCTTTTATCCAGCGGCATTTAATCCTCTAACCCAGCCGCCACAATGGACTTTTCTCCTCTCTTCTATTCCATTCTTATTCTCCGTCCTCTCTCTACGCACAGCCCCCCCTTTCTCTATTCCCGTAGCTCTTTTTTTTTTCCTCTCTTCCACCCTCTCGGTCCACTCTTCTCCTTGGTTTAGCAATTCCAATCGGTCAACAATTTCGGCTGCAACCTCTCTTCCTCATAATCATTCGGTCTAGCTCCATTTGATTCATCCATTGCTCACTTCGGTCCACTTTCTCCTTGGTCAATTATTTCGGCTGGTTTCCTTCTCTTTGCTTTCGGTTCAGCTGCATTTTATAATCCATTCGGTTCTCTCTTTTATTCTTCCAACAGCCACCACCTCCTCTTCAATTGTCTTTAGGTTAAAATGTGAGTTGTGCCTTGTTTGGATAAAGTGGTGAAAACATGTTTTATGATATGTACAAAATTGCAATAACCAAACAAGGCCCTTACTCATTTAACCTCCTCTTAGAAAAAATGTGAAAATAAATTCTGTACTTGTGATGTCCACTTTTGTCCTTTATTAATCTCCAAAATAACATCTTTTACCTTTACCACTCAAGTTGTGCCACATCATCACCTACAAAATTATATTCACAAAGGTAATATCTTTTGTTCACAATTAAAGAATAATGGGAATAACAAATATTAATTAAAAATATAACAATTTAACCACTTTAATTCCCAAATTATTCTTCCATTAAAGTCTCACATTAACACTTGATTATGCCCAAAATATTCAATTAAGTCCCACAAAAGCCTAAGATTAATTAATAAAGAGATATAAATATTGAGCTCTATCATATGTACCCGGGATTATCGGGATGATTATGTTGTGCACTCTGATATTTATATGAATGTGATATATCTTCGCGTAGTAATTGTATTCGAAATGTGAATATGAGACCATGTTTATAAATGATTTCAAAAAGTATTCGTGAAAACCCCGTCATGTGATGGGTTAGTAAATGTTATTTGATTATTATTGGTCTCTATTTCATTTTAATCGCGTATTTCGGATATAATTACAGAGGGGGTTACATCAAGTCATCTCCAATTCATCCCCAAGAACACAAAATTGCCTAACCAATCATGAGAATAACTTCAAGAAATATAATCCCATTTTGATTCAAACACCCAGCCATAAAATCTCAGAATTAATTAACCAATCAACCTAAATCAATTTAATTCATGGGCTGGATTTGAATCAAAAAACAAACAGAACAGAGGAAATAGGCATAATTGAAGTTACACCCAGACACGTCAGAGCAAGCCACGGCTGGGATGAGTTCAGAAACAGAGGGAGTCACAGCCTGGAAAATGATGAAAGGTGAAGTTGATGATGATGGACGATGGTGGTTCGGTTGTGTTATCTTCTTCACTGCAGCACCCTCTTCTCACTCCCAGCTCTCTCGGTTCTGTCTCTCTGGTCGCCGGTGGTGATGGCAGTGAGAGCGAAGAATGCCGCCGGCGACAAGGAAGAAAGGAAGGGAATGATGGTTTTCAGCGCTGGTTCTCTGGTTCGACTATGATGATCTGCGATAATGATGCTGTGCGGCGCTCTCTGGATATATCTCCTCTCTCAGCTTCTGCGTTTTTCTCGGGTTGCTGCATATCCACTTCCTATATCCATTTTCCTATGTCCACCGGGTCCGGGTCAGGCATCGGATCCACGGGTCTGTGATCTTTTTTTTTTATAATGGGCCTGGCTATTTTTTTTAGCTCCTTGGGCTTTTTATTTTCCTTTCAGCAGCCCAAAAATCAGCCCAACTCACCATTTTTTTTTCTTTTCTTTAGCCCTCTTTCCAATTGGCCCAAATCACCCAAAATAATTAATTTGAAGTTCCAAGATCATTAATTTTCTTCTTTAATACCTACAATACAAAATTAAGCATAATGTAACATCAAAAATTCAAGGGACAATATAAAAGAAAATAATAATTAATGAATTTCGACCATTTTTGCCCCTAATTCCCATTAATTCAAAATAATTGTCCCTAACCAAAATTAATGCTTAATTATGCAATATTGTCTCATAAAATCCATTAAAAATCCCAATTTAATTATAAAGTATTATATAAAAATATGGTTCAATCAATTCCCCCACACTTAGACCTTTGTACTCCTGAACAAAGGCAATTAAACACAATTTTCTAAATTCAAATCATCAATGTAATTGAAAGATGAGCAATTTCATAATTGGAAAGCAATGTATCAATTAATCAAATTCCTCAAGTCAACACTAATCATAGTCAAGAGATGCAAAGAAATTAGTTAACTACACAATCCAAAATATTAGAATGAAGCACAAGAGAACTCTCAAGGTATTAGTGTGTAGCTCATCTCACCTCATTGGGGTCATTTCACTCTAGTTCACTTAATCAACACCTTACCATAGGCTTGTAGCAACTCTAATATCTCCACAACTAATAGCACTTAATGCAATGAATCAAGAGGGCTTTAAAGGCTTGTAATGATGGATGAAGGCTAGATGAAATGAATTAAACAGAAGAATGAATTGTTGATATGCAAGTCTAAGTTAATGAATAAACTCATAGCATCTAAATAACTTGAAAACTCTTGCCATTTCTTTTCTAAATTCATGAACAAATGCCTTCTTGATATTTCTTTTGTTTTTCTCTTTCTCTCTTTTTTTTTCTATTCAATTTTTTTTCTTCTTCTTCTTCTTGTTTTTTTTTCAATTCCATTTTTCTCAATACTTTTCTTCTTTCTTTTTCTTTTTTTTCAATTCTCTTCTACTTCTCTTTTCTATATACATGGCATTTCAATATATACCTTGTTCAACTTTTTTTTATTTGGCAAACCACTTTGATTTTAAAATGCCATGAATACTATGATTAATAACATGACATGCATACAACATAAAAATGGCTCAAAGGGGTAAGCAAATGGTCATGAATGAGGGTTTGTGTTTAGGTTAAAAAAGGTTTAAAATGAATGCCTCTTTCATTTCCATCACATTAATGCAAATATCGTTTCAAAGAAGAGTTGAAACAAGTTCTAGAAGGTGAAGAACTAAGTGAACATGCACACATGAAAAGAATTCAAAGCTCAAATAATCTTCCAACAAAGCTTTTCCCTAATGCTCACTCTAATACAATCAATTGTATAAGAAGCTAACCACAATGCATTTACTTCACTATTCTTAATGCTAACCTTACAAACATAATCAATCAAAACATTGCAATCAATTAACAAAAATGCTCAACTCTTAAATGCATTAATAATATAGAAACTTTTGATTTCTCGAAAAGAAGGAGTAAGCAAATATCCAAGCGTGGGTTCATTTCTCTCGCCATTCACTTGCAAAGCAAATCATGGTTTCAAAAAGTTGCCAAAACACTAGAAATCATGAAAGTTCAAAGAATTTCTCACAAATCACATTCCAAAGTAGCAAATACAACCCTTTACCACT
Source organism: Inga leiocalycina (assembly GCA_963242795.1). Lineage (NCBI taxonomy): Eukaryota > Viridiplantae > Streptophyta > Magnoliopsida > Fabales > Fabaceae > Inga > Inga leiocalycina. Next base: position 46,793,409 of record OY725322.1, on the reverse strand, counting down.
TAGGACATGTATCAAAGCCAGTCATTCTTGAAAAAAAAAATTTGAAAAAGTTTCTAGTTTAAGGCATTTCTTATTTGAAAACAACCAATTCATGGGATTCAAAATGTATTATCCTCCACCACACTTAATTAACACATTGTCCTCAATTTGGACAAACACTCTAAAGAGAATGTTGAGCAAGTTGAAATTCAAGGAACAATGGTAATTAAGTAGGGTAGTGGCCACAAATGATGCAAAGCATACAAAGGGGGTTTTTATTGTACTAAATTACACTACTTCTACCTTTTTCTACTGGATTGTGTCCCTCCCCCACACTTATCTTCCTCACACACATGTAAGTTCAAAGAATCATAGAAAATAGGAAGAAAACAAGTGAGGAAAGAGACGACCTGTGTTAGAGAATCTTGAGTCGTTTGAAGGAAAAGTTCTCATCCTTGATGAGAATCATGCATTTGTCATTAACAACATCTTCTCCCGCATTGGATTCCCTTAGTGGAGGTGGCTCAGGATCAATCGGAAGAGGTCCAAGGATATACGGTGGATGTTGGTTCCTCCGATAACCTTTCCAAGAATGTATCTGTAAAGAAGACAGGCAACCAGTAGTATCCCATCCAAAAATAGAAACATGGAGAGATTTCAAGTGAAGTAAAGGCATATTAAGTTCCAAACTCTCCAAGTAACTATCACATCTAAGGAAATTAATGGTACTCCCATCAGTAGGAGTCAAACAAACAGTTAAATTCTCTTGTGTTTGCAAAGTGGAAGGTGCGGAATCCAACTTAGTGTTGGGGTACACCACATCATCATTGCAATCACAAAAGATGGAAGGAAAAAGAGTGGAAGAAGAAGGAGAATTTTTCAAATCATTACCACCCAAAACTTTTGAACTTTCAAAAGAATCATTTTCCTTTTCTATATCGGGCGGCAAATCACAAGAAAGAATCATATGGAAAGAATCATGTTCATTTGTAATATTATCAATCAAAACAGTTGAATCTTCCCTTATGATACTATAAAGCAATTCATTGGAATCAAAAGAAAGATCTTTTTCTAGGCAATGGTCTTTTTCATTCACAACAATCACATTAGCATCCACATAAGATTCAACATTTTCACAAGTGTCATTCTTAGAAACATCAATAGTACAAGGAGATGTATCAAGATGAACGGTAGAATCAACCACTTCACTAAATGCTTTCTTTCGAAACTCAACAAGCAAGTGGCATTTATCATGATAACAATCAACACATATTTGATCTACCGCACAAGAACATGAAGATATATCATTCAGTTGACCACAATCATCCCTAGTACTATGAAGAGAAGCATTTTCAACAATAGAAGCATCACACAAAGAGGTAGAAGCAAGATCATCGACAACAACAATTGAATCACTACTACTTGAACTAAGAGGTTGAGCAATTACATTTTCAAATATTTGAGGGGATTCAACAATGATTTCCTCATCCACCTCATCATCACTCAAATCAGGAATTGCTTCACTAGTTAAAGTAGTAGAAGAGTCTACTTCTATAAGGATAGGATCATTACCGAATGGTAAGGAAGACTCTTCAATACTATTTTGAACTTGCTCCACTTCATATGTTTGTGTGGGAATAGGCACCGGAGGTTTGAAATCTTCCACTTGTGAAGTTGCATTTGACTCTTGAGCTTGGACTCCTTGTTCCTCCTCCATAGGAAAGGAAGACTCCTCTGGAAGTTGAAATCGCACCTTTTTAACTTTCTTGACTTGAATAGGTGGATTACATGTAGGCAATGGAGGAAGAGTCTCTCGTGGAGTGATGCACTTAGAAATCTTTTGTGACAGCAACTCCATATTTTTCTTAAATTGTTCAACATCTTTCTTCCATCCCTCCGCTTCTTTTGATGGCTGAGTGAGACGCTCAAAGTCCTTGTCCAAACTTGCACGCTCTTTATCTCTTTGATCCATTGATCTCATTATAGAGGTCATGCAATTGGAAAAGGTGTCCTTATGTGACTGCTCCTCATTTATAGTACAAGTCATTGATGTTTGGAATTCTCCAATAACTCCACCAATAGAAGGTTCTTGGAGAGGCATACATGGTTGAGAATGATGTCCATAAGATGGTTGAAATGGTGGGAATAGAGGCTCATGAGATGGATGGCATAGTTGGAAAGTGGAATGGAATGAAGGAGAAAGGTTATGATATGGCATGTGGTTATATGATGAAAGATTAGAGTGAGGCTCATGATATGGGTTGTATGGTGGCGGAGAAGGTTCATGGTATGATCTATAGGGTGGGTGTGGTGGATAATGAGATTGGAATGAAGGTTGAAATGAAGGTTGTTGGTAGTGTTCATTGTATGGAGGGTGGAATGGATCTTGGCATTCTTGACCAATTGGACTATCTTGATATCCCAACTTGGCTTGAAGAAGCTGCAATGTTTGTTGAATATCATGGATGCTTTTAGAGATGGACTCTTTTCTTTCAGTCGAATCTGCTACAGAAGAGTAAGAGTAAACGGATAAACCTTGATTACCATTAAACCAAGCCATGAAATCCAATCACAATAATTCCAATGAATCACAAAGAGGATTATCTATAAAAAAAAACTATAAAAACTAAGGGGAGAAAAATAATAAGAGAACACAAATGCAAATGAAAAAGGGAAAAATAATTTCAAAATAACAAAAGATGCAATATGCTTTGAAAAACATGCAAAACTACCTAAACTAACGAAAATGCAACCTAAAGGCTCAAGGTACCAATTAATCAAAGATTGACACTTAGCTACTAAGGAACCAATTACTTAGCTCCCCGGCAACGGCGCCACTTGAAGAATTAGGCTTTGTCAGCTTTTTGCCTTGGTAACCTCTTCAAAAATAACCAAGGATTGCAATATAGGGTACAATCCCGGATCGTTTCTCGAAGAGCCTTTTATTAATTACCTAGAAACTAAGTGCAATAATTGACATGAAATGAGTTAAAAATGATCTTTGAGCTTTTTATCTAACAACTAAATTGCAATTAAACTAAAATGCTTTTAAAACTAATATTTTTGGATTTTTGTAATTGAAGAAGGAATGAAAATTGGTTAGAAATGTAAGTGATGAAGATGCTCTTGGAAATGATTTTCAATGGCTATCCTTGCTCAATTAAAATATTTGAGGAGTTAATTCACTAAGCTTCTGGTATATCAAACCTCAATTACCATTGAGTCTAGCATCACAAGAGAGGAACCCCTACCCTTGAAATGCTATTAAGCCCTCTTAGTGTAATGAGTTTCTCTAAGTTTTCTAATATACCAAACCCCAATTACCATTGAGTCTAATGCTTAAACTCATGAACCCATTTATTTAAGCATTATTAAAACCCCTTAGAGAGTGATTATGGAATAAGCAATGCATTTAGGTTCAACTACAATTCCAATTCAATCAAACTATCCAACAATACCATGTTAAATAGATAGAAACAATAGAATCATAGATAAACATATATATAACCATATATATTGATGAGTACAAATCCTCATTACAAATTCCAAATCACAGCAACTCATTCCATAGAAATAATAACTAAAATTATAGTCTCAATATATAAATTAATTCTTAAACCTAAGAAATCAAAAATACAATGAGCTATAGATAAAATAAACTCCCCTTTGAAGCACATGTGAGCTCAAGTCATCTCCAATTCATCCCCAAGAACACAAAATTGCCTAACCAATCATGAGAATAACTTCAAGAAATATAATCCCATTTTGATTCAAACACCCAGCCATAAAATCTCAGAATTAATTAACCAATCAACCTAAATCAATTTAATTCATGGGCTAGATTTGAATCAAAAACCAAACAGAACAGAGGAAATAGGCAAGTTAAAGTTACACCCAGACACGTCAGAGCAAGCCACGGCTGGGATGAGTTCAGAAACAGAGGGAGTCACAGCCTGGAAAATGATGAAAGGTGAAGTTGATGTTGATGGACGATGGTGGTGCGGTTGTGTTATCTTCTTCGCTACAGCACCCTCTTCTCACTCCTAGCTCTCTCGGTTCTGTCTCTCTAGTCGCCGGCGGTGATGGCAGTGAGAGCGAAGAATGCCGCCGGCGACAAGGAAGAAAGGAAGGGAATGATGGTTTTCGGTGCTGGTTCTCTGGTTCGACTATGATGATCTGTGATAATGATGATGTGCGGCGCTCTCTGGATATATCTCCTCTCTCAGCTTCTGCGTTTTTCTCGGGTTGCTGCATATCCACTTCCTATATCTATTTTCCCATGTCCACCGGGTCCGGGTCAGGCATCGGATCCATGGGTCTGTGATCTTTTTTTTTTATAATGGGCCTGGCTATTTTTTTCAGCTCCTTGGGCTTTTTATTTTCCTTTCAGCAGCCCAAAAATCAGCCCAAGTCACCATTTTTTTTTCTTTTCTTTAGCCCTCTTTCCACTTGGCTCAAATCACCCAAAATAATTAATTTGAAGTTCCAAGATAATTAATTTTCTTCTTTAATACCTACAATACAAAATTAAGCATAATGTAGCATCAAAAATTCAAGGGACAATATAAAAGAAAATAATAATTAATGAATTTCGACCATTTTTGCCCCTAATTCCCATTAATTCAAAATAATTGTCCCTAACCAAAATTAATGCTTAATTATGCAATATTGTCTCATAAAATCCATTAAAAATCCCAATTTAATTATAAAGTATTATATAAAAATATGGTTCAATCAATTCTACTGCTATTTTTCTTATTTCCTCTATTTTTATCATGATCAGACTTATATCTAATTCCTGATTTATCAAAGGAAACTTTCTGAGAATTTTGAATAACTTTAAGAGTTTCACTTCCTTCAGTACATTTTTCCACAGTTTTTGTTAAATCTTTTATTTTCTTATCTTTTTCTTCACATACTTCACATGATGATATGACAGTATTTTCTAATTCCTTTACTTTCTTCTTGTAACTAACTATTTCTTTAGCTACCTTGATGAATTCTGTATGCAATGCATTATATTCAGATAATAACTTATCATAAGTAGGTTCAGAATCACTTACCTCAGAATCCGATTCTTCTTCTTTGGCTACCAAGCATAGATTTGCCACTTCATCATCGTCACTTTCTTCATCTGATGAACTATCGCCCCAGATAAATGATATTTATGCTTTCTTTTTCTGCTTCTTTTTGTCTTTGTTTCTGAAGCATTCCGATTTGATGTGTCCAGGCTTTCCACATTCATAGCATATTATCTGTTGCTCCTTATTTTCTTTCTTGCTTGGTCCACCTTGATAATTTTTGAAGTTCTTTTGACCTCTTCTATAAAACTTCTTGAATTTTCTCACGATCATTCACATATCATCATCATTAGGAACATCTTCGTTTTCGGAAGATTCTTCTTCCTTGATAGCTTTAAGTACAACTCCTCTTTTCCTTTTATCATTGAACTCTTCCAATTCCTTCTTGAATCTCAACTTCCCTTCATACTTAGAAAGGCTACCAAAGAGAGAAGCTACGAATCTCATTGACTCTCCTTTAGCTTCTTTGATAGCTGTCACCTTTGCTTCCCATTCTTTCATAAGAATATTAAGAATCTTTCTTACCTGGGAATTTTGGTCAAAGGATTTTCTAAGTGCAGATAGTTGATTAACAAGATGAGTTTACCTAAGTTTGAATTCTGATATTCCTTCTCCAGGTTTCATATGAAATAGATCATACTCTGCAATTAGAGTATTAACTCTATTTTCTTTGATTCCAGATGTACCTTCGTGAGCGATTTCAAGAGCATCCCACATATCTTTAGCTGTTGGTAGAGTACAGATTCGGAAATATTCCTTCTAACTAAGAGCACTATGTATCATTAAAATAGCTTTAATATTCAATGTTACTAACCTCTTGTCATCTTCGTCAAATTCCTCTTGGCTCTTTTTAATGACTCTATCTTCTATTTTCTTCATTGGAACATAGTCACCATCTTGTATCACATTCCATAAACCGTACTCATTAGCCATCATGAACACTCTGAACTTAGCTTTCCAGAATGAAAAATGTTCTCCAACAAAACCAGGAGGTCTAGTGATTGAAGCTCCGTCTAGAAGAATGTTTTCACCCATTGTTGCCATTTATCGGATCCTTCTCAAGTTGTTAGGCTCTTCGGAGAAGACCTTGCTCTGATACCAAATGAAAGAGGCAAGCTTCACCCAAGAGGGGGGTGAATTGGGTGATGTGATAAATCTTTTGGTTAATGTGGTGATATAGTAATTATTGTTGTTAAAGTAGAGTTAAGAAGATAAACACACAGAGAATTATACTGGTTCGGCCAAAAGCCAGGCCTACGTCCAGTCCTCAGAGATCAAGACCTACTGAGATTTTTACTATTCTTCCAAGATTCAGTGGGCTCTCGGAACGCCGCAAGACAACAACTGTCCTTGAAAGGACTACGAGTAGAAATACTAGAAATTTCTCTCCCCCTTACGACAAGTCTTATGTGCAGAAAAATAAACCTATGACCTTTCTCTCTTGCTTACGTATACAAGTCTTATGAGCAGCAACGTTCTCTCCTGCTTACACCACTATAAGTCTTACGAGTAGCAACGTTCTCTACTGCTAGTATCTTGTAAGTCTTATGAGCAGAAAGTCCTATTAGGAATTCTCTCACTGCTTTTCTCGTAAGGAAATCTCTCCTCTCAAGGTCCCAGTACCTTGAGATCAAATAAAAATAGAATTTGAAGTGTATATAGACTCTCTTATAGAGCAAATATAATAAACACTGAAGAATGATATGAATACAGAGAAAATGTGGCTTGTGTGAATTCTTACACTTCATTGTTCTTTATAGTCTCTGGAACTCTGTATTTATAGACATTTGTTTTTGCCCGTTTGAATAATGATCATTGTGGAGCGAGGCATGTTGTAATATCCTAAATTGTAATCAAGGATTAACAACTTCAAAGTGATGTAAATAATGATAATCAAGCACTTTTCAAGTATATGTTGTGCAATGTGATATAAAGATGCTTAGTGATGGTTTAGTAAGCATTGTGATAATCAGGGGCAAAATGGTAAATTTACCAACTGACTGGCCAGTTACCGAAGAGAAAACTCCTTAGTAATTGAGATCAATGGCTAAGATTGAAAGAGCAATAGGTGGAATCCTATGCATGCAAGTCCATGTGAAATCATGGTACGAAGAATAAGATGGTGCCAAATGGCAAAATATAAGCCACAGATGAGGTCAAATTTTCAAACACTCTTCCCTATCTCTCTCTCTCTCAAGTCAGTGAATAAGCATGGGAAATGGGAAAATGAGATCATCTTCATCAACTCATCTCTCTCTCATCATTCTTTATTTCCGGCAGAGCTAAGGAGGAAAGAGAAAGGAAGGGTTTGAATTTTAGGTGAGTATTTGACTCTAAATGCTCACTTCACCTTCATTGATTTTATTCAAGAGGTCAAGAGCTTCATTTCAATGTTTTCATATTTTTTATTTGAGGTGTGTGGAAACTTGAGGAAATTTGAAAGTGGAAGAATCAAGGTTTTGATTTTGGCAAGTTTAAGAGGTAAGCTTTTGATGAATTTTGGTATATTTGTTATGACTTTTGGTTTGGTTTTGTAAATTCTGGATTTTGCCCTGATTTTTTTGTGATTTTAGATGATATGAATTGAGTAGTGTTTGGTGGTGGAATAGATGCCAAATAGTGTATGGGTATCAATAGTTTTGGTTTGGATTTGAAAAGAGGAAGTTTACTCATTGGGTGAATTTGGTTGCAAGGTGGTTAGTGTAACCCCCTCCGTAATTATATCCGAAATACGTGATTAAAATGAAATAGAGACCAATAATAATCAAATAACATTTACTAACCTATCACATGATGGGGTTTTCAAAAATATCTTTCGAAATCATTTATAAACTTGGTCTCATATTCACATTTCGAATACAATTACTACACGAAGATAAATCACATTCATATAAATATCAGAGTGCACAACATAATCATCCCGGCAATCCCGCGTACATACCTTCGCTAAAGATACACAGGGCACAATTGCCCATTACAATTCTTCAAATGGGGATTACATATTCGCATCTCGAAGGAGTTCTAGCCGCTCCCTCCACGAGCCACTTGCCCTGTCTCCAGTCTTTTCTCCTCGATTTGTGTGCCAGTAACTCGGGGCTTCACATTCGATCCTACAATGTCAAATGTACTAATTAGACACTCCTAAAGTGTTTCTGGGGGTTATATGAGGCTATATTGAAAATTTACTAAAATACCCCCGGGGACCCGGGCCGGCCTCGCCATACCTGATCCGGCTGTACTTTTCTTGAAATTTTGACATGGGCTATTCTGACATATTTTTGCCCAAGGAATCCATTTCCGGACTCGGAATTATCAAATTCAATGTCAATTACAAAATTACCCTTGACAGCCCCACTTTAAGGGTTTCAGGGGCATTTTCGTAATTATGCTTTTTCGGCCTTTTCTGAAAAAGTGCCCAACTGTAACCCCACCTAATTTTTGCTCCTGAACTCAATGGAATCATCAAATCATTGAAAATCCAACTATAAGACCCATTTCTAGCCTTGGTAGAAATATACATGTACTCCGGGAAAAATTGGGGTTTTTCGGTTTCGGCTCCGTAAACGCGTTCCTTTCTACTCCTAACCACTTTATTGACTATTCCATTAGGTTACAACTACCATTTAGTACCAATTTGGGCAGCATAACAGCCCCACACACCCATTTTCCATTTTTGAAACCAATGACAATCCGGTGAAATTTCACCGATTAAATTGTCCACAGCAGCCAGAATAGTCAATACACAAGAGTTTGGAAGTTACCTCAAGCTCCCACTAGCTTTTCCTTGTCTTGGCTGAAACCCTAGCTGTTTTAACACCAAAGGAAGATCTTCCAAACCTTAAAGAACATAAAGGAGTAGCTTAGGATCGGAGTTATACGCGTTAGGAGCTAGATCGTCGGAGAAATTGGTTTACCTTACGAGATTTCTTCCTCTTTCTCTCTCTAAAGATCCCATATGCTCTCTCTCTCTATTTCAGCTGAAACTCACGACAGAAAATGAGAGCTGAAGAAGATGAGAAGATATTTAATTCCATGATGATGTCATATTTTATTGAGATGATGCCATAATTCCCATTTTCGGATTTTCTGGCAGATTTTCTGACCAAACTTTGAAAAATCATAACTAATTCTAGAAACCTCAAAATGAGGTGATTCCAAAGCCAAATGAAATATATTTAAGTCCTATTCATAGGAAAAATATTGGCCATTACTAAAAATCACCACACAATTCCAGAATTACATAAAACTCATCACTGCCCCAAAACAGAGTTCAGTTTCTATCCCAAACGTTGGACAATCATATCTCCCAGTTCCCTAAACGCAATGGCACAAATTATATGTCCATTTTGAAGCTTGAGATATGAACTATAATACTGGAAATTTTCAGAATTTCTAGACACCATTTGGTCATTCAAAACGTTCACACAAACTGACAGCCCAGAATAGAGTTTCACTAGACAGCATTTCCAGTTTTGCAACCAATGTGTCCAATCCAATTTAAATCAATTCCAATGATTAAATACCACAACATGACACCATTTCCATCACAATACCCCATTCAATTCTTCCCTCTATTCTAAGTCAATTTGGATGTTAATCCACAATTGAACTCAAATATAGGGTTTTGGTGTTGCTCATAACACAAGCGACTACAATCCTCTTTATATTCTCTAAAAGGGTTCATTAATCACTAGCCACGTCCACTTTTGTAGTCATTAACCCCTAATCATAATTTGGTATTTTGCTAAACCGGGGCTTAGCAATCCACTAATCTCAGGCTTATTCTCTATCCTCGAGTCTCAAAATTCGAGGTATTACAATTAGAGGTGTTAAAGGTGATCTTGTGGTCTAGAGTTGCGAATGGGTTGCTTGAGTGGGATTTTGGTGGTTTTGAGGTTACCAATAGGTTCCTTTTGTTAAAACAAGTGAGAATGAGTTTTAGTACAAGCTTTAGGACCATTGATAGCAAATTGGTCAATTCTGGAAAACCTTCTCAGTTGTTTCAAATCTGGCATCTGATAGCCTCACTCGAGTGCGGTATGAAATTATGGGTATTTTGGTTGAGTCTTTAGGCAGAAATCACGGGTGCACTTCTTCATCTCTGAGTCACGTGCGTTATCACTCGCGAGCATTGAGAAGTCACTCGAGCACTAGGGCTGGTGCTCGAGTACACTTGTCGCCTGGGAGTTGCGTTGCTCTCGGGTAGTCACTCATTGAGCCTCACTTCTTGGTGTTCGGGTGTACTTGAGGTCATCACTCGAGTGCAGCTTCTTGTGCTCAAGTGAGTATGAGAGATATTTTGAGGTTTGCTCTCAGGCAAACACTTTCTGCGTCACACTCGCTGAGACTCGAGCACAGGTGAGGGTAACACTCGAGTAAGACCTTCTTCACTCGAGTGAGGAAGCCCAGAATCAGTGTGCTTTACCTGAAAAAGGCATCTTCAGGGTAGTTTTTCTCAACCCTTTGGGGATATGTTTAGGCCTATAATAGCACCCTAAAGAGTCTAAATGATAACCAACATAAAGTATTGCGGAATTAAGAACTTGGAAAAGAGATTGATCTATTGTCCCTAATTTGGTTTATAGGATTCGACATCTACCGTCCTCGTGAGCCCACTGTGCCAGCGAACGTCAGGAAGGAACAAGGTAGTGACTTTTCTTTTATGCCATATGTGATGCATTGTATGTGTGATATATCATTGATTGGGATAGATTCGTATGGTGAGATATTTATGGATATGTGTAATCACCGCCATGCCAATAGTTCCTACGTCACTAACAACGGTTCGGGTTAGGACGGTGTGCCTTCCCGGCGGTAAAAAGAGATAAGGATGGGGTGTGATATGTGTGATTATGTGAAAAGCCGAAAGGCTATTTGTGAAGGCCGACGGACCAATTGTGAAAGCCGGATAGCTGTATGAGCTATAAGGCTATGTGTATGCACTGCCACGCCAATAGTCCCTGAGTCGCTAACAATGGTTCGGGTTAGGACGGTGTGCCTTCCTGACGGTAAAAGGGGATGAGGGTGGAGTGTGATTTGTGCTGCTGCTACTGTATGATGATTGCTTATATCCTATGTGCTTATGTGTGGTATGTAATACCCCAAATTTTGAAACTTGAGGCTAGAGATTAAGCCTGAGATAAGTGGACTGCTAAGCCCCGCTTTAGCAAGATCCTAAATTGTGATTAATGGATAATAACTCCAAAAGTGGATGTGGTTAGTGATAAATAACCCTTTTGGAGAATATGATGTGATTTGAGTTTCGAATGTGATTCGTATGTGTTGTGAGCAGCGCCAAAACCCTATATTTAAGCTCAATTATGGATTAACATCTAAATTGACTTAAAATAGAGGGAAGACGCATATTGTGGCTAAATGAAAAGATGTGAAGTATTGGTGGTAATTCAATTAGAATTACCGTAATCAGGGGCAAAACGGTAAAGTTACCGACCATTGGTCAGTTACCGAAGAGGAAACTTATTGGTAACTTCAAGATCAATGGTTGAGATTGATTTGTGTAATATATCAAAGGGTGGAATCTCATGTGGTGTGCTCATGTGAACTCATGGTTGATGGATCAAGATCATGACAAGTGGCAAGATTTAGACCCTTGATCTTGGGTCAAAGATTCAACACCCTTCCTCTCTTCTCTCTCCCTTATTTGAATGGTTTTTGGCCCTAAAAATCTGCTCCCTTCTTCATCATCTTCATTTATTCATCATCTCATCTCTCTCTTGTTTCTCCATGGACGTCCCAAAGCTTGGGAGGAAAGAGGAAGTTTGAGGTAAATTTTTAGCTTGCTTGGTGACCTCTTTAGCTTAAACACCTTTCTATAATATTGTTCATAGTGATGAGAGCTTCATCTCTATGGTTTTAGATTCTTGATTGGTGGTGTTTGATAGCTTGAGGAAAATTGGAAGTATGAAGAATCAAGGAATTGATTTGGGAAAGAGGAAGAGGTGAGTATTTGAAGCCTTTTGATCTAAGTTTTGTGAATTATGGATGAGTTTAGTGAATTTCGAATTTTGCCCTGATTTTCTTGTGATTTTGGATTGGATGAATTGGGTTGTGTTTTATGTTGGAAATGGTGCCATGTTGTGGTATTTGGTCATTGGAATTGATTTGGGAACTTGAGATGGAAAGTTGTGCAATGTTGAGTTGAAATGTGATATTGTGTGAGATGTTGTAATTCATTGTGAACATGTCAATATAATGTGAATTTGGTTGATTTGGTATTTCCAATGGATTCCTTGTGAAATTTTGTGTGAGAATGATGTTTGATATGAAAATTGAACCATTGGAAGCCAATTGTGCAAATTTGGAAATCTGTCCCTTGAAGTTTTGCTCTGGGCAGTCTGGTGTTGTGGACGTTTTGACTGGGCAAATGATGTTAGAAAATTATGAAACTTTCCAGTCTTAAATTTCACATCCCAAGCTTCAAAATTGACATATAATTTGTGCCATTTCGTTTTGGGAACTAGGAGTTATAGCTGTCCAAAGTTTGAGGTCGAAAATGGATTCTGTTTTGGGACAGTCTTGATTTTTGGGGAATTCTGTATTTATGTGGTGATTTCTAGTATTGGCCAATATTTTTCCTGTGTAGAGGACTTGAATAGATTTCATTTGGCTTTGGGATCACCTCATTTAGATTTTTTTGGAATTAGTTATGATTTTTGGAATTTCAGCCAAGAAACTGGATTTTCTTGGCCGCGGCCCAAATGTTTCTGGGCAGTTTTTTGCCACGGCCGGTGGATTTGTAGGCCACGGCCAACCCCAAAAATCATCATTTTGGAATTTTAAAAGGAGATCTTTGGCCAAGTGTTTCCCAAGCCTTTAGGCATTTGTTTGGGCTTTGATTAGCCACCTAAAGGTCATGAATGGTAACCAACTTTAAGTGATATGAAAGTAAGAGTTGGGAATAGAGAATAACCCTATGTCCTTGCTTTGATTATAGGGTTGATGTTCGCCCTGAACGTGGTTTGATATTCGCCTGGTCGTGAGTAAGCAGTGCTGGAGCTTACGTGGAAAGACTAAGTGTAGGGAACATATCTCTCCTGCATGTATTTGATATATGTTTTAGTGTGTGTTGGTGCATGTCTTTGCTTTGCATAATTATGTGTGATTTGGAGCTATGTTTCAATTTATGCTATGGCCATAAGTATATTGTTCGAAGCATTGAGCTTGCAAATTGTCATTGTGTTATCATGAGTTGTGTGATACAAGCATGTCATACATTAAACATTTATCGTACGTGCATATTGATATTGTTATCCTACTGAGATTCTCTAGAATTTCACCCTCCCCTACTAACCTTTCAGATAGGGTAGTGGATCGAGGATGGAGCAAGCAGCCAAGGGCGATGAGGACTCCTTCGGGTTGTCATTCTGATAGTTGGTTATCATAGTTGGGAGTATTGTGTATTGGATATTTGTATATATGGATGAGGATTTAATTATGTGTATTTGAGGTGAGATTTATGTAATCCCCGTATGAGAACTTGTATATGGGCGTATTGCCCTTTGTAAACCCTTTTGTAAGGATGTGAACCCGGGATTGCTGGGATTATTATATTGCGTACTCTGATATATTGAATGTGATTTATCTTCGTGTAGTAATTGTATTCAGAATGTGAATGTGAGACCAGGTTATAAATGATTTTGAAAGGTATTTTTGAAAACCCCGTCTGGTAGATGGGTTTTTAAAATGTAGTTTTGTTTCTTATTGGTCTCTATTTCACTTTAATTGTGTAATCCGGATATAATTACTGAAGGGGGTTACATGGTATGAATGTTTTGTTACTACTGGGATTCTTTTGAATATCATTCTTTCCTTTGACTAACCTTTCAGACAAGGCAAGTGGCTCCAAGGGAAAACGTACGACCCGGAGCGGTTAGAACCCTATAGGGGCAATTTGTTCGGGCCATGTTGGTTGATCATATTGGACAGGGATTTTGTAAATTATTTTTGGGTTGTAATTATTAGTTGAATATAGTTGTGTAATCCCCTCTATGGGAATTATAAACCTTTTAGTGAATGAATGGAACCCAGGAGTTGCCGGGATTTTTGGTTATATACTCTTATATGTATGAATATAAATTAACTGCTCAGGTGATTATATTCGATATTTGAACTTGAGACCGGGAAAGGAAAGAAGTTTTCAAAATGTTGTGAAAACCCTACCTTAGGGAGGGTGTTTAAAATGAGTTTTAAACTATCCATCAGTCTCTAATCCAATTTAATTATATGTTATCAAATCTTAATTACGCTAATTAAGGCAGGGGGTTACACATGTTACTGTGGAATGGCATGCGTACGTTAGAAATCTTTGAACGCGGTAGGTACGTGCTTGGATGGTCGTAATGATGCTGTCTGCCGTTGTTTGACTTCCTCTGTGTCTTTCTAATTCAAACATTCAAACTCCTGTATCACACTTATAATACATGTTAAATGATGTTATATAATAATAAGTGAAAATATAATGAATAAATTTCATTAAACCATATTCGGATTGAACGCTGTAAGACTGGTGCGTTTTGGCTTCTGGCAGAGTATCACTCGAGCACTGTGATGTCTCACTTGAGTGCAATACCATATTTTTACCTTTTGCTTCAGTTTTATCACTTGCACTTCCACAGATTTTAAGAGAGTGCATTTTCACACTTGCGAGTGATGTGGGTCCTCACTTGAGCACTGGTCCCCTCACTCGAGTGCTGCTTCATTTTACACTATAAGCCACATCTCTGGACAATACTCACACCCACTTTTATCAAGAGTGTGATTTTGCACTCGCAGATGATGTGGGCCCCCACTCGAGCATACATACTCTTACTCGAGTAAGAAGAATATTCTTATAAAATAAACTCTTGTCTTCAGCACTTGCATCAGAATTGAGAGAGTTAGATTTCTCACTCGCGAGTGCTGATGTATCACTCGGGCACATGAACTCTCACTCAGGCATGCTTATGCTTCTCTGTTCTGTATGACACTCGGCCAAACACTCGCAGTCCCTCACTCGCTAGAACTCAGGTGCAGATATTACCATCACTCGAGTTCAGAACCAGTGCTCGAGTGAAGTGTTGATATCTTGTTCTAACTTTCCTCTCTGTCGAACACTTTCAGTGCAACACTTTCATATGCTTGAGTCCAAAACAACTTCAAGCTCGAGTGTTGGTTATAGTGCTCAAGTTCATCAGTAAAATTGACAGTAATTGCTCTCTGTCAAACACTTCTTGTCCAACACTTGAATGTGCTCGAGTGCAAAAGAGGTTTATGCTCGTGTTAGCTCTGTTGCTCGAGTGCATCAGCAAAAAATGACAGCAGACTTCTCTAAACAATGCCATATGCATTTGGTAACTTTGCAATCATTCTTTAGACTTGTGAAAACATACTTTGCACACAATTACCTTTCGTTATCATCAAAACTTGGAATCTAACAATTACCACCTTAACCCCTTTTTAACTCATGTGATGTTCCTCAAACATCATGCAAACGGCTCGAGCCATTAATCCAATCCTGAAAATTACAAATGTACTTAAAATCCATTAGTGTACTAGTTTAGATACTTCTAAAGTATTTTTGGTGGTTCTATTAGTCTACACTGAAAAATTACCAAAATGCCCCTAGGACCCGGTCCAGGCCCCTCCATGCCCAATCCGATCGTACTTTTTTAGAAATTTTGACTAGGCCATTCTAGTATATTTTCACCCAAGGAATCCATTTTTTACCTCAGTTTTTGTAAATTCACTGCCAAATGACAGCTTTGCCATTGACAACCCCTATTTAGGGTTTCAAGGGAATTTTCATAATTTCATTTTCCAGAGCTTTTCTAAAAAAGTGTTCAACATTAACCCTGCACAATTTTCCCCCTAAACACTATGGAACCATTAGATTTATGAAATTTCATATATAACCCCTCCAATCATCCCTGGATGAAAAATAGGTCATGAAAAGGGAAATTGTAGTTTTTGATTTCTAACACCAAAAGCTTCCTCCTTTTTACTACTAATCACCTGTTAAACCATTTAAACATATATTATACATTTTTGTTAAACCATTTAAACATATACCAAAAGCTTCCTATTTGACTTTTCTATCATCAACATTTTTGTTACTCAAATTAAAATGACTCCAACAAGATATTTACCGTCTAATATTTATTTTTTCCTCTTCATAACCCTTTTTGGATGAAAATGGCCTAATTGACTGGGAAAAATAATTGCCTCTTGCTTTATATGGAAAATTACCATTTTGCCCATACATTTTGTGATTTTTGCCCAAAAATCGGTAGAATATTTGTTAAACTTTGAAAATTAATATCTTTATTTGTAGACATCGAATTGGAGTGATTCCAAAGGCTTTGTGGCCCTCATTAAGTCTAGTATTAAGGAAAAATATAGCCTTTAGCTAACTAGAAGCTCACAGTTCCCAGAATATTTATTTTTAGACGCTACCATGAATACTGGTCAGTTTTACTGGGAAAACTCAAAAATTCATACCTCCTTGTGTACAGCTCCAAATAAATCATATGATTTATAAAATTAAAGCACGATAATCCTACTTTTAGCCTGTAAAATTTCATAAGCATTAACATCATTTGCCTATTTAAATATGTCAAACTACAAGACTGCTACACAGGGAACTCACTGGCAGTAAATTCAAATGTTTACCATTTGTATTCCAAGCATAATCTTGTGTGAAATCACTAATTACTTGGTTTTGTCATTTCATCTACTCTTTAATTCACCATTTTATTCCCTTAAATATGAGGAATTTTAGGGACCAAAATTCAAGATGTTACCGAAAAAATGTCTTTTAAACCACCTTATTTAGATCTTTCACTACGAGGAAGGTTTAAAAAATGTGATCTGCTGCACTTTTATAGATATATGCAAAACTTTAGGCCAGTTTTACCTACAATCAGTGTGAAATAGACTTTATAAACTTGTTGCTTTTACAATCGGTCTAAATAGTAATAAAAATAAATTAAAAATAACGTTTAAAATGTAATTTTAGAGTGGTCACAAAAGATAAGCACAAAAAGATTTCTTTTAGATTGGATGTTTTTCACACCAGCTCTAAATAACTTATTGTCTTTTATTTTATATTAAAAATAATTTGTTATTAACCCTAAAATTCCTATAATCTTTGCGCTTGCAACCTCTTAATTCTTACTCTTAGTATGACATCGTCGACTAGCTCTCCTCTCAACTCCTTTTCTCATTTGCTAGTATTGGAATTGAAGACTCATACTATGGAACCATCGCTGATTTCACTCTCACACAATCCCTTTAAGAAAATTAGATAAAGCAATCCATTGTGATTAGGCTAAAAGAGGAGAGAAAGTGAAAAATGTAGCTTCACGAGGCAGTTTTGGTAAATTAGCATTTGTGCAATTGTTAACCATTGGATCGGGCTGAAATTTTTTTAACACATGTGGTTTGTCATTTTCAATGGTGGATTGTCTTTTGAAGGCCTAGTGTGAGGGATATCATGTTTATGTTGAGGGACGTTTCACCAATATTTTCAAGATCTTAGTTCTCTATTGTAAGCTTACAACTTTGGTTGATGGAGCTCACAAATTCCAAACATGCTCAGGAAAATGTACTACAAAAGAATGAATGTTTTGATGCAATTGTTATCACAAACTTCAATAAGATTCTTGACTATGACTTGTTCTCTCACTATAAGGTTCATTTCTCCTCTTTATTTTATCTTTCTTTCCACATTTGAAAATTCATGCAGTTAAATCTTTGCATTTGTAAGGATCCTTCAGATGCCGTGTAATATACTAAAATTTAGCAAATGGTGTTAGACATAATTTTGGGAATTAAGGGTATATCATTCTCCCAAGAATTTAAAGGACTCTTAAATTAGACAAAAAGGGAAAAATTAAGGTTTAGTGTATGTAATTAATAGGATAAAAATATACTTATACATAAGTAAACATACACACATATGGTGCCTTCTAAAGCCAACACACAAACATATGTAGCCTTTTTACTTTTATGTTGGAACTATAACAAGTTGCCACCTAATCTCCCTTTAAAAGAACATGTCAAATTAAAAGTAGCCACTCTTTCCTCTTCTATTTGGCCACATGGCCATCCCCCCTTGTACCACACATGCATGCAAGATTAAATCAACCAACACACTTCTCTCCCCTTATATCAAAAAGTTGGCCAAGATGTAAAGAAGGGAAGAGAGAGAGTTTGAACAATACTTGGACACATGGTCACCCTTTAAGCCATACACATACACACACATGTAACCATTTAAATCCTAACACTCCTTTACTCTCAAAATTCAGCCACGGAGGGAAACATAAAAGGGAAAAAGAGAGAGAGAAGGAGCTAAAATTTTGGGGAAAATAAAGAAAGGAAGAGTTCCAAGCATTTTCATCCCTAAACTCAGCTTTCTAGCTCAAAGTATCTATGTCAATCATGTTCCTCTCATCAAGGGCAACATTCCTACTATTTTAGATCCTTAGGAAGTGGTGTTTGGTACTATCTAAGAAGTGTGGAAGTTGGAGAAGGCAAGTTAGGGTTATAGTAAAGGAAAGATGTAAGCATAAGCTTTATTTTGAACCAAGTATCTTGAAATTTGGTTAAGTTTACATGATGTTAGTATGCTACCCTATTTTTTTCAAGAAGTAACTTTAGGGTTTTAGTGATGTTGTGATGATGGAAATGATGATAAAATAGGTTTAAGCATAGTAAAAAGGAAGATTAGCAAGTTTTATGAATAGAAGTTGCAAAATCACTTTATTTCTCCCTATGTTGCATTTTGGCTAGGTCAGAGCAAATGGAAGGAATGAGATTTTGTCAATTTTGATGCTTTCAATGAATTTAGAATGAAAAATTGTGTAGGAAAAAGATGAGGAAGTAATCTTGGAAGCATTAGAATTGGAAGGAGTTGGTTTATAGGGAAGGAGTTGGTTTTTTCCAAATTTGAGGTTAGAAATGGATTCTACATGCAAAATTGTGTAGGACTATCTTTCAGGAATAATTTTAAAAGGGTTGGATTGAGAGCCCAAAAATTAGAGTTAAAGATTGTTAAGGGTTGGTACTGTCAGATTGTTTCTAGGGAGTCAAGTCATTTCAAGTTTGTTTTTTATTAGTCATACCTTGTTCAATGATTGTGAAATTTTATAGGTCAATAGTACACATCCAAAGCTTTAAAATGAGATATAGAATGCATTAATTGGATAAGTGAATTGTAAGTTATGAATTTTTAAAGTTTAGGTACTAAAACTAGAAAGAATTTTGAGACCACCAAGGTGGTCGTGAATTCTGGAATTTAACAACTTCAATTGACATTGGTTCATATTTTTTGAATACAAGGGGCTTAAAGAGATTCACATAGAATCTTAAACCACCTCATTCAAAATTTTCTAGATGAAGATATGAATTTTCAAAATTGCCTAACGAAATCTGGAAAATTGGGGTTGGTTCTAGAATTTCTAGTTTTTGAAGGAAATTATGCTTAGTAGGGACATGACAATTGGAAACATCATTTAAAGATCAATGTGACCATATTGAATACCCAAATTACAAGGATAAAAGACATACAATATGTCTTAGATTAGATATTCATTAGACATTGCACAAAAGAGAAGTATTAAAGATAAACAACAAAATTTAAAATAAAGGACAAGAATCTGGAATGGGTCAAGAATAACCTAATTATTAGTATGTCGGTAACATTGGAATAAGTAATGACCTATCTATTAATTTTAAATTATAGGATTCGATATTTACCTGAGCCTAGAGAAGAAGTGTATTGGTAAAGGTAAATTGTGCAAAATGCAATCAAGTAGTAACTCTTTCTCTTATATAATATGTATTGTTCTATATGTATGTTTTTACCATTGGTTATATTCATTTTATGAATATAAAAGAATTGATGTTGGACCATCGTGTCCCAAGGCTATCAGACCTGTTTGGATTAGTGTGTCCTAAGGCCAGCAGACCGTTATGCTTTTATAGTTGTGTCGGGTAGTGACCCTAGGCTGTAAATCTTATAAGCTAGCTGAGTTGTATTGGACTAGTGTGTCCCGTGATTCATATTTATGCTATATCTTGAATGCTGAATGTTGTTTGTGAAGATTGATGTTTGTATGATGATTTGTTTAGCATGCTTTGTAAACTTACATATATTATGATTGATTGTTGCTACTACTGAGATTCTCATGAATCTTACCCTTATGATAAGTGACATACAGCTAGAGCAAGCAGCTCTAAGAGCAAAGAGGTAAATGCTGATAAGTAGAAGGTGGAGATGAAGGATTTAAGAATTATGTTGGTTATATGTGAATAAAATTTTGCTATGACATAGGATATTTTGGTAGCCATACGTGACTACAGGTTAATATATAAATGTAAAGACATAACCATAGTAAAGTTAGTACATGTAGTAGTAGTAATGAGGTAGTACAATCTGAGTTGCATGGGATAGTTTTAGTTGATCTATTATACATATCAAAACAGTAATATCCTCTAGCAGGATAAATGAACTAGGATTAGGCAATTGTATGATAAGGGCCCATAAGTTAACTACCCATATAACACCTTAATTTTGAAAGCATTTTAAAGAGTTCAAACAAATAATGTTCACAAACCTAAGAAATTGTTCGATTGTAATTTATTAAAGTCCCGACTTTAATACAGCGTTAGACCCTGTACTTAAGTGGGTTTTTCAAGAACTATTAAAAATAATTCAAGGGTGGTATCAAACTAGTTTGTAAACTTACATATATTATGAATAATTGTTGTTACTACTGAGATTCTCATGAATCTTACCCTTATGATAAATGACATACAACTAGAGCAAGCAGCTCTAAGAGCAAAGAGGTAAATGTTGATAAGTAGAAGGTGGAGATGAAGGATTTAAGAATTATGTTGGTTATATGTGAATAAAATTTTGCTATGACATAAGATATTTTGGTAGCCTTATGTTACTACAGGTTAATATATAAATGTAAAGACATAACCATAGTAAAGTTAGTACATGTAGTAGTAGTAATGAGGTAGTACAATTTGAGTTGCATGGGATAGTTTTAGTTGATCTATTATACATATCAAAACAGTAATATCTTCTAGCACAATAAATGAACTAGAATTAGGCAATTGTATAATAAGGGCCCATAAGTTAACTACCCATATAACGCCTTAATTTTGAAAGCATTTTAAAGAGTTCAAACAAATAATATTCACAAACCTAAAACATTGTTCGATTGTAATTTATTAAAGTCCCGACTTTAATACAGGGTTAGACCCTGCACTTAAGTGGGTTTTTCAAGAACTTTTAAAAATAATGCAAGGGTGGTCTCAAACTAGTTTGTAACATTTATTACTCTTATCAATTTCAAAATCTTTTATTTAAAATACAAAGAGTTCTTTAGCAAATCCTGCATATTGGTGGTTAACCTATAGGCCTTGGGTGATTGATCACTCGTTCTAATTTATTTAGTGTATTGGAGTAATAGCGTAGGAGTAGTGCATAAACTACAATTTTTGGTTAACGCGTTAAGTGCTACAACTACTGCTACTCTACATAATTATATATACAAATCATACAGTCATCCAAAAGAGTTAAATAGATAGCCAACAAGTCCCATTAGTTTCTATCACGTACTTCACCCATTAGTAACAACCTACTTTCCCTGGGACTTACTAGCCTTTGTTGTAGATCATTTGTTGGAAAGGGTAAGATTCAAAAGAATATCAGTAGTAAAACAAATCACTTATATGATATGCAAAAATACTAAGTAAGTAAATCAAATCATCAAATAGTTTTAATCATAGTATGTAGGAAACAAAGGGCCTATCTAGTCCCTTATCACAGAATCACAGTGCTTGATTATCTCGATCAAGCTACCCAGAGCCTCTGCCCCATACAAGGTGCAGTCATGCACTTTCTGCCTCAAGCTTACCTGGCTCAAGATGTCTTTGGGTTACTTCTTGTGCAACTTGTACTTACGGGTCTTACAGCCTAAGGACTATCTGTCCCGCACATAAACCGATGATATGGTACACATATAGAGTCGTACAAATGATATAAGGGATAAGATACTACCTAACTACCCTTCTAAATTAGGCCCATGTTACCAGTCCCTCAGGCATCATGGGCAAATGTCAAATCCTATCAGTCAGAATTTATGGACAGGCGAGTTATTACTTATCCACTTCTTTGATTACTTAAGACACTTAGTTGGTTATCATTTAGGTTAATACCTTAGCCCACTTAATTAGCTAAAGTGGTTACACTAATCCCATGCATTCAACTCTACCCTTAGGGTTTGCACTTGTTACAATTTACCCTTAATCATCAATTTCGCACTATTCCAAAAAGTTGGCAGATATTTCACTTAACTTTGAAAACTCATAACTTTGTCTAAAAAACTCCAATTAGGGTGGTTTAAAATCCTATGTGACCCCATTTAAGTCTATTTTAAAGGAAAATTATTTTCTCCTGCTAATTAAATGCACACAAATATAGAGAACACAATTAGCACTCTTTGTCATGAACATCAACATTAACAAGCCTTAACATTTTGTGTACTAATCCAAATATTACAAATTACATATCAAAATAAAGCTTGTCCTATCTAATATATTTCTGGAAATTTTCATAATCATTAGATTCCATTTGATTAGGCAAAAATAGGTCACAATCTTACCAGGCATGGATTGGGCAGTGTTTTTACCAACAACACTTAAGTTTCACATAGTTCTTTTTGTGCTTTACTCTTTTAAAGTCACCACCAAAGGCTGCCCCCACACAACTTTTCATTTAGATGCCATTGGTGAACTAAAATATAACAAAATCTCACTCCTTTTTCCTATTCTACCCTCTGACCAAACAACTACGCAAGGTAACAACCATCAAGATTCAAGTTTTAGCACATAGCTTCTCTATACTCATTATTTAACACCATATTTTACCATTTACAACACCAAAACAACATCAAGCCCTATTTTTCCATATAAACCAAAACTAAGGTAGAAATGAGAAAACCAAAAGACTTCACCAATAATTATAATACTTGGCTCACAACAAAGCTCTAACTCACCTCTTTAGCTTTCTTAAGCTCTTTCTTTGATCTTCCAATTTTGCTTCTTACCTGAGGGCACAAAAAACCTCCTCTTGAAAAACAAAAACCATAGAAATGAAGCTTACATCAACAGTAACAATGTTTATAATGAGATTATGAGCTAGAAAGGTGAGTTGGAAGGTGAAATCTTAAAGAGATTCTTGAAATTTCATATTTTTCTTTCTCTCTCTTGCTCCTTGCTTGGCTGTCCAAAATTATGAAGTAGGAGGGTGATGTGGTGTTTTTAAGTCACTTATTTCCCTTCATTATGGGCTTACCAAAATCCTAAAGAAACAAAAAGGCCAAGATCACATCTCACTTTAGTTTGATTTGCTACCAAGGTGACATAAGTGACAAGTGGCTTGATAAAAATCTCTTCTTGCTTTTCTTCTTAACTTAACTAAAAATGAGAGAGTATGGAGTGAAAATATAGCATTCAATTATCCAATGATCTTGAAAGAAAAGCACCAAGGTTATTAACCAATGGTTAATTGGGTTTACTTGGTAATCTTGAAGATTGGTCTTGTTAGGCCAACTAATTGAGGTTTAGTTCGATTGAAACCATTTCCTCTTCCGTGTGGTTGGCTTGGGCTTGGCTTGGGCTGAAATTAGAGAGAGGGAAAAGGAAAATCTTGTGTCCAATGGTTTATAGCTTCTTGCACACAAGGAAGCTAATTAACCAATGGTTACTTGGCTAACTCATTTTGTCTCCCTTGTTCCTCTCTTTTTGGGCCAAAATTTAGGTTTAATTGGAGGAAATTAATTTACTTTTTGTGCTTCATAATTACTTTACTTTTCAAGAGAAAATTCTAGCCCTTAATCTTGGGATCCAATTTTTTTTTACCACAAGATCAAAAGGCAATTGTCTCTTTTGCCCTTGTTCTTGGCATTGTTTATGGAATGGCCATTTGCTTTTCTTTTGCAATTTAATTCCCTTCTTCCTTCCATGTTAGGCACCATTTTCCTTTCTCTTTAGGTTCAAGTTAGATTTCGTATCCTTTCTTGTTTTATGTAAGGGAATTTGGTACTTTCCTTAGTCAATTGGAATTAAATTCCTTACAAAATTCCCAAAGCAATTTCTAACATTATTTATACTTGCTTTTGGGACATTTAGCCCTTGTATGAGTTTTGGGATATTACAACCCACATGCTAGTATATGAGCAAAGAAGCACTTTGTTAATCATAACAAATGAAGTTAAGGATTGATGAGTTATAAAGAAGTTGTGAACCACTATATAATTGTTTTGAAAGTTTAAATTTTTTTTTTGGAAAAGCACATTCAATTACAGGCTAAAACCCTGTGTTGAGGTTGAGATTTTACACTATGATCAAAAATGTATTTTCCCCAGGATTGAAACTTAGCTCAGTGGTTCAAATTCAATATGTGAAAACTCATATGATAACTTTAGAAGTAAGAGAGTCACATGTAGAAGCTAAGCAAAAATAGCTTGAGGAGTTATCATTTATTTTTTAACAAGAATTTCCTCTTTTTAAATTGCTTTATGAACATTACAATTATTTCTTTCCTCCAAATGCTTAAAATGCTAGTGTTGTTACCTGGCGAGCTGAAAAAGCAAGTTTTTTTATTCTTTATTCTATAATTTTCTATTTATAATATATAAAATAGAATATTTTATTATATATATATATATATATTATTTTTATTAGTTATTATTAATATTAATTATTATGTTTATTTATATTATATTATTTTCTATTTTCTATTTTCTATTTTATAGATGACTATTTATCTGGATATACGATGTCAAAAATAAAAAATAGAAGACAAAACAACTTTAATGTTTCTATTGTTAAGTTGGATGCACCCAATTAATCCTATGGATCTTTAGGATTGGTGTATTCTTTTCTATTTTGTGGGTTTGATTCTAACAACTGATTGCTGAGTAGATCATTTGGATCTTTCAATTCATGGATGTGGATCTTGGACCTATGAATGGGGATACTCCTGAAACTCACAAAGAAAAAAGGAAGTGAGTTAGACAAAAAGAGAAGAAACTTGGACAAAAAGAAACAAAGTGACTTAGAGAAATTTTTGTCTAATTGCCTTTGCATTGAAATATAGTACATGACTAAATGTTAGCTTGCAAACGTTTAGTTACAAATACTAATCAATTTCTTCTAGCTTGTTAAGATATTTGTTTTTCTTCATAGCTTGTTAATAGGAAATACATGAGAGCTATAATTCTGCGTGTTGGTAATGCATTGTCTTAGCATGTATTGCTTTCATTGGTAAGCTCTTCGCTTATGAGTTAAATTTAATCTAGTGTATTAATTGCAATATTGATATTCCTCAAATTACACCTTTTTTAATGTTGGAAGATGAAAACATGTTTTGTTCTTTGTCTCCTAAATTTGTATTGTGTGGCATATCAAGTGAACAAATTGAAGTTCTGTACAATTTCCATTCCTTAAGTTTGCTTGGCCCTTATAAAGCTAAAGCTTCTTGTTTTCTTTATAAGTATTCTAAAAACTGTAGGCTTAATTGATTACAAATTAGTTTTATGAATGTTCATTTCTTTTATAAGCTACTAGAAATGAAATATGCATGTGAATAACTTATTTTATGATCAATTTGTTTACGAGCAACTTATTATTTATACCACTCTAGGTGTGAAGTAGATGCGACCTTAAACCTTACAAAACCATATTATAAGATAATTTTTTTGGTAGGATATAATGTAAGACAGCTTAATCATGTTGTTACCCTCACTTAAGCTTTATGGAATTGTATAGAAGATTTAAATCTTCTATGTTTGTTGTAATATTGTGATGAAGATTGAGATATTTTTTATCAATCGTTGTCAAGTTTTTGTCATGTAATTTGTGAATTTTATGTCTTATTTTCCGTCCTTGTAGCTTATTTACAATTTATGTGATGATGAAGTATAAATACGACATTTTTTGGGACCTCCAATCCCAAAAAAATGCACTATATAATTTTAAAAAAAAACTGCTACTTTTTAGACTGATTGTAATTTATAGCTGATCTAAAAAGTGGGCTTTCTAGACCTGTTTTAAAATAAAACATGTTTAGAAAGTAGACATTTTAGACAGGCTGTGCAACTAGTCTAAAAGTGTTAACTTTTTAAATCGATCAATATAAGATCAAACCTAAACCTGTCTTAATGACCAATTTTAGCCAATCAAAAAAATCCTCTTTTCTAGTAGCTTATATCCCTTTAAAGTAGCAGAATAACCAAGGAATATGCACTTAACAGCACAAGGATCAAGTTAACTACTTTGGTGGATATGGATAAAGGCGGTGGAACCAAATACTCAAGAACAAAGATGGTTTTCTTGAGATGAAATAGGAAAGGAACTATGCAACTTGATTAAGGGATACTCGAATGATAGAACTTGACTGGGCATTCAATTGATGAGATGTGTAGTAGTCAAGATAGCATCCCCGCCCAATACAACTTAGATACATTACAGGGAAGCATGAGTGTTCAAGCAACTTCAAGGATACATCTATTTTTCTATCCTACAATCTCATTTTGTTGAGGTGTATGAACACATGTACTTTTATGAACAATACTATTCATTTGGAGAAAAACACTCATAGTTTGGTTGAAATATGATGCTGGTATTGTACTAGTTTTTTTATCATGGCATAAAAGCTTTAGAACATAGACAATACATCAGATTTATATTTTAACAAATAAACCCAACAGAAATGGTATAATCGCCTATTATTGTTTTTCTAGATGGATACACAGGATATAATCAAATTACAATTGCACCGGAGGATCAAGAGAAAACAACTTTTACCTGTCTATATGGTACATTTGCCTTCAGAAAGATGCCATTTGGTTTATGTAATGCACCAACAACATTACAAAGAAGTATGATGGTGATCTTTTAAGATATGGTGGAAAAGTTCATTGAAGTGTTCATGGATGAATTCTCAATTTTTGGAGAATCATATGATCATTGTCTTTTAAATCTAGCAAAAGTCTTACAACATTGTATGTAGACTAATTGGGTTCTAAATTGAGAGAAATGCTATTTCATGGTGAAAGAAGGAATCATACTGGGTCAAAAGGTATATAATCGAGGCATTGAAGTGGACCGAGCCAAGATTCAAACAATTAAAAAGCTACCACCTCCCTCCTCAATCAATAGCATTCAAAGTTTTTTAGCACATGCAGGCTTCTATAGAAGATTCATTAAGGACTTCTCAAAAATCACAAAGCCACTTTGCATGCTGTTGGAGAAAGATACTCCCTTTGTGTTTAATGAGGAATGTTTATCAGCCTTCCAAACTCTAAAAAATGCCTTAACTTTTGCATCAGTTATCATAACTCTAGATTGGAACCATCTATTTGAAATGATGTGTGATACAAGTAATTATGCAGTTGAAGCTGTTTTAGGCTAAAGAAGAGACAAGGTTTTTCATGCCATCTATTATGCTAGTAGGACACTCTCAGATGCATAGCTGAATTATGCAACAATAGAAAAGGAGTTTTTATCAGTAGTGTTTGCATTCGACAAATTCACAGCCTACTTGATTGGGTCAAAATTCATTGTCTGGATGGACCAATCAGCAATCAAATACTTGATTGAGAAGAAAGATGCTAAGCCTGAATTGATCATATGGGTGCTTCTGCTACAAGAATTTGACTTGAAAATCAAAGACAAAAAAGGGACCAAGAATCTCATTGCAAATCATCTTTCTCGGTTAGAGCCATCTGAACAAAAGAGAGAATCACTAATCAAGGAGAATTTCCCAGATAAGCAACTTTTTGTCATACAATCACAACCCACACCTTGGCATGCTGATTTTGTAAATTATTTTGCAAGCAGAGTAATGCCTTATGAACTTTCTAAAGTGTAAAAGAATAAGTTTCTAGCTTATATAAGGCATTACCTTTAGGAAGATCCTTTATTATACAAACAATGCCTAGATCGAACTATTAGGTGATGTGTTCCTGAAGAAGAAATGGCCAGCGTCTTAAATCACTGCTATTCATGCCCAAATTGTGGTCATTTTGGAGCAAATGCAATAGCTAGTAAAGTCCCTCAATCTAGGTTTTATTGACCTATACTCTTCAAGGACGCCCACAGAATTGTGACAATCTATGACAGATGTCAAAGAATAAGAAATATCTTAAAGAGACATGCAGCCCCTTTTACTAACATCTTAGAAGTTGAGCTTTTTGATGTATGGGGGGTTGATTTTTTAGGCCCTTTTCCATCCTCATTTAGCAATCAGTTTATTTTAGTAGCTGTTGATTATATCTCAAGTGGGTTGAAACAGCTGCTTTTCCTATAAATGATTCTCGAGTAGTTGTGAAGATTTTAAGGAAAAATATTTTTACAAAATTTGGAGTACCTAGAGCTATTATTAGTGATGGAGGAAGGCATTTTTGCAATCAACAGCTTCAATTAGTGTTAGCTAAATATGGAGTAACTCATAAGGTTGCAACTCCATATCATCCATAAACTAGCGAGCAAGTGAAAATCTCAAACAAAGAAATAAAATGGATTTTAGAGAAGATGGTGAATTCCAATCGGAAGAATTAGGCGAGGAAATTAGATGATGCACTTTGGGCTTATAGAACTACCTTCAATACACCAATTGGTACATCCCTATATCAATTGGTCTACAGAAAAGCATGTCATCTTCCAGTCAAAATGGAGCACAAAGCATATTGGGCAATAAAAGCCTTAAATTTTGACTTAAAGGCAATTGGTGAGAAGAGACTTCTCCAACTCAATGTGCTTGAAAAATTCAGACATCAAGCTTATGAAAATGCCAAGTTATACAAGGAGAAGACAAAAATATGGCATGACCAAAAACTTTTGAGGAGAAAGTTTAAGGTTACACCCCGATAAAAAGTGCTTTTATATAATTTAAGGTTAAAGCTCTTTCTAAGAAAGCTGAGATCAAGGTGGTCAAGACCTTTTACTGTGATTCAAGTATAGCCATATAGAACTGTGGAAATTCAAGATGGTGATCAAAAATTCAAAGTAAATGGGAAAAGGCTAAAAGAATATAATGACGGTACACTCAACACTTTAAAAATTTTCATCACGTTTGAGGAACCAATAGGTATGCTTTATAAAAATAAATAAATAAAAAGTCAATTGATTTAACTTTTGTCTACTTAAAGACATTAAAGAAGGGCGGCTATTTAGGAGGCAACCTAAAAGTTCTTTTCCTTGCTCATTAATTTTCACTTCAAGTTAACATGAATTTCTTGCAAAGCTTAAAAAAAAGTTCCCCTACTCTTCCCAAAGTTGTGCTCAAGAAGATCTATAGCGACCGACTTGAAAGAATGAAGATATTTAAACATTTGGGCCTTCATGAGGATGTATGCTAGATCATTGAAGCTAAGGTATGTTTAGCAGGTGAGATTCATGAGTCATTTATTAAACCTATGCCAGGAATAGGAAGAAGTTCTTACTCCAAAAAGAGAAGAGCTAAAAGAATGAGGTCTGCCATAAATGTGCAAGGTAGACATATGATCAATACTATAAGAGCAAAGGTATAGTTTCAATAAATCGAGAAGATAAAATTCAATTTATAAAGGATTAACTGAGTAAGTAGTCTTCAGATATTATTGCTCAAACTCTTGAGACACATCCTAGTGGAGATGTTCATGGTATTCTTCTTGATTTAATGAACTTATTTAACAGAGAAAAAGAGCGCTATTGCCTTGGGAATCTGACATTACAAGACCTTGTTTGCAAGTTTATAAGAAAACTAAATAGGAAGCAAATCCTCGATTCATAGAAAGCATTTAAGTCATTACTGGATGTAAAACCAAAGCAAGATGTGAGTCACAAACACAACTGTTATTCATAATCATGCTTTTGTCTAATCTGTCTTATCTTTTCAATAACTTTTGACTTTCTTTTCTCATTTTGTTTAATTTCTTCACGCAACATTATATCGGCCATTTGTGTCAAAAAATTTTCAAACTTCTTTGAAAAGTGCATGATTTGCATGATCTTGTTGTCGATGTTTTAATAGTATAAATATGCACTCTTCCACTTGTAAAACACAAAATGTTAGAGAGTAAAGAAGAGGAAAAAGGAATCACAATAAAATGTACATTTAATTCTATTTGCATTTTTTGTGAAACTGATTTGGGAAAGGATGGGAAGTTTCTAACTACAACAAAAGAACTTGGAAATGCATTAGCTACTAGAAAGATCAACTTTGTATATAGGGGTGGCATCCAGGGCCTAAGGGGAAGTGTAGCCACTTTTGCAAGAATTAAAGGAAGCAAGGGTTTGAATGTATGTGTAAAGGAATCGGATGGTTACGTCTTTTCCGTAGAATAAGGGTTATAGGTTTCAAGCTTGTCTGAACGTGTGGGATTGTAACACCCCAAATTCTATTCCCCAATATGCCTTGTAAGTATTTGAGGTATTTAATAGAATGGAAGGGTGAATTTTGGGGACATCATTATGTTGCTAGTGAAATCGCGTGCAAGGCAGTGAGTTTGTCATGTGGTTTTGGATAACCAAATGATGACAAAAATTTATAAAATTTTACAGGGTGAAAGTAAACATCCTAAGCTTTAATTTGATAGGTCACGGGTAAATTTGGAGCTGTATGTAAACGTTATGAATTTTTAAAATTTACACAGTAAAAATGATTATTTTTTGGAACAGCATACAAAGATTGAAAATTTGGGAATGGGTTAATATAACTTTTGGTCCCTGAAGTTTGATCCAATTTTGGTTTTCGTCCCTCAAGTTTGAAATCGGTGGTTTTGGACCCTAAAGTTTCACCCAATTTTGGTTTTAGTCCCTCAAGTTTGAAATCGGTGGTTTTGATCCCTGAAGTTTCATCTGATTTTGGTTTTGGTCCCTCAAGTTTGAAAAGGACTTGGTTTTTTTCGGGGTCGGGTCGGGTTTCAAAAACGGGTCACCAAGTTCTTTTCAAACTTGAGGGACTAAAACCAAAATCAGGTTAAACTTCAGGGACTAAAACCACCGATTTCAAACTTGAGGGACTAAAACCAAAATTGGGTGAAACTTCAGGGACCTAAACCACCGATTTCAAACTTGAGGGACCAAAACCAAAATTGGATCAAACTACAGGGACCAAAAGTTATATTAACCCTTTGGGAATTTTGTGCTTCTAGTTGTCTAAAGGCTATATTTTTCCTTGGAATTAGATTCAATAAGGGTTCTATATCTTTTGGAATCACTCTAATTTGATGTCTACAAATTTAGTTATGATTTTTAAAGTTTGAGCAGAAAATCTGCTAGAAATTGCTTAAATCCGAAATTTGGAAAAATTACATAATGATGCAATTATGACATCATCATAAGATTAAACCAATATCTCCCTCCTTCCATCAACCCAAACTTACGCCACTTTCAGCATTTAGAGAGAGAAAAGAGTTGAGAGCATTTAGACAGAGAGAGAGGAGAAAACTCATAAGGTAAGTCAATTCCTCTGATGATTTAACCCCTAACACATATAACTCCGCTCCTAAGCTATTCATCTATGTATTTTAAGGTTGTGGAGCACAAATTCTCTTGTTAAAGAGTTAGGGTTTTCATATCAAGGAAAAGCCAAAGGGAGTTTGAGGTAACTTCCAAAACTTCAATATTTGATTGTTCTGGCTGCTGTGGATAATTTAATTAGTGGAATTTTGTCAGATTGTCTTTGTTTGTGACATTGGGAAATGACATGGCCTAGGGGTTATGCTACTGAAATTTTGTCTAAATGGTAGTTGTAACCTAATTAAATAGTTAATAAAGTGGTTAGGAGTAGAAAGGAACACGTCTCGGAGTCGGAATCGAAAAACCTCAATTTTTCCCAGGGAATGTAAGTATTTTGGCTAGAGCAAGCAAGGGGCTTAGAGTTGGATTTTCAATGATTTAATGATTCCTTTGAGTTCAGGGGGAAATTTAGGTAGGGTTACAGTTTGTCACTTTTTCGGAAAAAGCCCGAAAAAGCATAATTACGAAAACGCCCTTGAAACCCCTAAAGTAGGGTTGCCAAGGGCAATTTTGTCATTTGGAAGTGAATTTGATAATTCTGAGTCTGGAAATAGATACCTTGGGCAAAAATATGTTAGAATAGCCTTAGTCAAAATTTCAAAAAAAGTACAGTCAGACCGGGTAGGGCCAGGCCGAGCCTGGATCCCAGGGGCATTTTAGTAAATTTTTATAGTAGGCTTATATAACCACTATAAACACTATGGAAGTGCCTAAAATGATACATGAATGGGTTTTAACCTAATTCTTGTACATTTGACATTTTAGAACCGAGTTGAGAGCCCGACGGATTAGTACGCATTAAGAGGCACGCTGTTCGAGGTGGAAAAAGGCCTAAGGTAGGGAACTTACCTCTCCTGCATGTATTTGATATTTATGCTGGTGTATTGATGCATGTTATTGCTTTGCTTGATTATGTGAAACATATATGAATGATTGAAGCTCTATTTCTATTTATGCTATGGCCATAAGTATGTTGTTTAAAGCATTGAGCACGCATATATGTCATTGAGTTAGCATAATTTTATGTAATACAAGCATGTCATGCATTAAGCACTTATCCTGTATACATATTTGTATTGTTTCCTACTGAGATTCTCTCAAATTTCGCCCTCCCTACCAACAATTTAGATAAGAAGAGATAAAAGATATGTTAAGAACAAAGAAGAGAGCCATAAGAGGGGATTACAGTGGTGGAACGAAGATAGGAAGATGTGTCTATTTCACTGGGATGGGTTTAGATACCCTAGAGCCCTATGCGGCTACCAGGTTTTTAATTATTATGTACGAACCCCTTATGAGGAATTTCTGTAATCATGCACATATTATCAGTATATTTATCCTATTCCTGTGTTGCCCAACGAACCGCATGTCATTTTCCTCAAAGACTCTGAAGAAAGTTGAAAATAAGATAAGGGCGTAACATATGGGACGAATGTTCTACCATGCCGAAGCTTTTATCTCTCTACCTGGTGGTTTGGAAACATTGGACAGAATTTCTAGCGTTACATATTGGGCTAAACTAAACTTTTATAAAAAGCCATTAAGATTGTTAAATGTTAACGGTTTTTATGATGATCTATTGTCTTTTTTTGATTATGCTGTGGAAATAGGATTCATACCCCAAGCGACTCACCATACCATAATTTTTGCATCAACTGCTAATCAACTACAAATCTATGAACCTAAACTAGATCTGTTAGTCAAGCAAATAGGTGGGCAATCTTCAGACAGCAATCAAAAGGATAATCCAGATACCACTCTTCGGTTGTAACTTTTCTTAATATTGGGGTTTTACTCTTAACATTTTGGTTTTACTTTATTGTGTATTTAGGTTTTTAGATAAAAACTTTCTAAGTTTTAGAAGACATTGAGGACAATGTCTGTTTTAGGTTGGGGGAGGAGCAAAAAAATTAGTTAGGTAGTAAAACCTTTAGATTCATGGGGTGTGCAAAGATGGCAAAGTAAAGAGTTATTCTTAACTCTTGAGACGCATTTTATTAGTTGCATGTTTTTTTTCATCTTATGCAAAAAAAATCCTGTTTAGGTGCTTTTTAATGATTTTAAGAAGTATAAAGTTTTAAGTAAGAATCAATTGAATTTAGAGATTTCATAGCATGATTGAAAAACTGATTGTTGATATTGTTGATGAATTTTGAGACTGAATGAGCTGAGTTTGAAAGCCCATGACTGTGAACTTTTGAGCCTATTTGATCAATAATGATTATTTTTCTTGTGTGTGATATTCACCTATTAAGTTGTTACTCTAGAACTTGCTTTAAATTTGGTTGAGATTGTATTTCACATGCACATTCAAAAATGATAAAGCTATTTATTTTCTTTCTTTAACCAAAGCCAAATAGCCAACTTTACAATTATATTATTGATAAGCCCCTTTGAGCCTAATTGAATATTCTATGTTCTCAACTCATTAACATGTACCCTAATGATATATCAAGTGCTTTTGCCTAATTCAGAAGATTAGCTAAGCATTTGAAATTTTTGTGAAATGGGCTTTTGACAAATGTGGGGGTGTATATATAATCAACTTTAGAGTTGCAAAATACAAAAGAAAAAAAAAAGAAAGATATTGAGTATTCGAATTAAAATTGTGGGTTGTTATGAGGAAATAAATTTATTCATAAGTTGGCCAATTTTTCAATTGCTCTATTAATTTCTGAAATGTAGCCCTTCATATCACATTTTACATTCCTTTTACCTTAACCCCATTACAAACTTCAATACGCCCTTTTGATTTGAATTATGTATGTGAATTAGGTAGTGGAGATTGAGATTTTTAGCAAGCTTATGGTAATGCAATTTTTTCTGTTGAATTTGAGTGAAATACTTACCCTTTAAAACTTGAGAGATTGAGAGAACACTACTACAAAAAGGTTGAAAGGTGGCGCGCATATTGTGGCCCTTCCTTAATGAAGTGCCACAGCTGCTCATTTATTATTTTTGTTTTGTTTTTTGTTTTTTTTTACCAGCTGTGGCGCCTGAAAGGGTAGGCGCCACAGCTGGTATGGTTAAGTGTGGCGCCTGGCCAGGCAGGCGCCACACTTAACTTGCTAGTACCAGCTGTGGCGCCTGACACGCCAGGCGCCACACTAGCTTTTGGGTCAGGTGTGGCGTCTGACCAGGCAGGCACCACCCCTAACCCTTTTTAAAAAAAAATTTGTTAAGAGGCAGGCGCCACCCCTAACCCTTTTTAAAAAAAAAATTTAGTCAGGGGTGGCGCCTGCGTGGTCAGGCGCCACCCCTGATCCTTTTTTAAAAAAAAATTTTTTAATCAAGGGTGGCGCCTGCCTGGTCAGGCGCCACCCCTGACCCTTTTTTTGAAAACAAAAAATTTTTTAGTCAGGGGTGGCGCCTGCCTGGTCAGGCGCCACCCCTGACCCTTTTTTAAAAAAAAAAAATTTTGATTTTCTATCCCTTCCCCACCAATCAGAACCCACCCCGCCCCACCCCCTTATCCTATATTGTTTCCCGCCTCCCTCCCCCCAATCTCTTTCATTTCCCGCGTGCCACTCCCCCGCCCCCTTCTCTTTCTTTACCTTTTTCACTATCTTTAATCATTCCCTCTCTCATTTTCACTTTCATGTATCTCAGTATTTGTGCGTGCTCTCCCCCTCCTTCCATTTTCTTATCTTCACTTCTTAAAACGACACTCACACGAGCACATGTCTTTGTTTTATCCCAACTGCCAACCCCACTCCTGTCCCTATTATTCCCTTTTCTTTGTATTATCTATAAGTTTTGGGTCCCCACTCCATTTGGTAGCTCAAATTTCTTCCTTCCCTCACTGAAGATTGCGTCACCAACGGCAATTACGTGGTCCCCCACTCCACTGCACTGATCAACCTGTAAGTTAAAGTTGCATTTTGTTTTTATTAATTTTTTTTTTCAGGTTGTTCTGCTGTTTTTTTTTTATGTCATGCTTGCTATGGTTTTTTTTTTCCCTATTATGACACGCATGCTTGTATATTTATATATCATATATAGTCATCTTCTTCATGGATGGTGTTATTATACTAGTACATAAACCAATTTAGAAATAGACATGTACATAGTATGTAATTTCATCCGATCAACACAGGAAAAAAATATAGAATGTAACTAAAATTATTGAGGAGAAGACAATGCCCATGCGCTCTCTCTCTCTCTGTCGGCAGATTTATGTTTTTCTGTGGGACCATCTCTAGTTTTGTTTCTTTGCTCTTTACATGTACAACACCTATATATATATATATATATATAATATACAAATGTGTTTGTTGTTTGTAGGCGTGTGTGTATTGTAGCTAGGCGTGTGTACATATATATTCCCATTACTAGAGACTTATCCGATCCCCATTGTAGGCGTGTGTACTGTGTTTTAGCTCTCACTAGTTCTAAGAAATTAATGCAACAAGTTACAAGAACAATGAAAGAATTGAATTTATATGTTATATATAACCATAAATTTGAACAACAGTAATTAATATACAAGTGACTTGAAATTAGATAATCAAATTAACTTTTAATAATACTGCTATTTCTTTTAAAACTTCTTCAAATTATTTGTTTTCCAAAAATCAAAATCATTTATTTAATATTATTTCACGTATTTAATATATATTTGTGTTAGTGCTATTTTGTAGAGGTAAGAAAATAATTTTTTGTATTATCTTATTAAACTATAATAGAGAAAATCCTATATAAACCCAATGAAAATAGGAAAAATTGAAATCAACATAATAAATTGAATAATTCGTTAATTGAGTCATTAACTTATTTAAAGATTTTAAAATATGAATAAAATGACTTTAATATATCAATGTTAATATTTAATAAAATAAAATATAATTTGTCTATATTGTTTAACTTTAAATATATTAACTAAAACCGTAAGGGGAAAAACATATAATAAGGAGATAATTAATGTTGAGATTATGCTTTCTTTTTCATTTTATTTTATTTTCTTTATTTTTTTTCTGAATCATATTTTTTGATTTAAGCTAATCATATTTGATTTTATTATATTTTGATGTTTATTACACATATTATTATTTAAAAAAATAACTTAGAACCTCAAATATTTTATTGATTTGTTTATGTTTAATTTGTGTTTGTAGTTTCAGTTCATCAGTCTATTGAAGCTTCTATTTACGGTATATTTTTTAAATTTTGAGCTTACAAATGTGATTTTAGTTAAATTTAATAGTTATAATTTGTAGGTGTTCTAATGATTGTTATTGATTAATTGCATAAGCAAAATAATTATTTATATATTCTTAACACTTGTATTTTATTTAATTATTGACTTGTAATGTTTTCTAATTTAACTATGATATATTATTGTGGCAAATATGGTTTCTTTTGTTATGAGTTGTAAAATTTTATTATAATGCCTGGGAATAATTAATGAATTATTTGGCAATTTAAATATTCAGTTTAAGACTTAGAAAGCTTCAATTATGAAGATTCATGTGGTGTATGTTATTTTAAAATAAAATTGGTAAGAGAATATAAAAGTAATTAGTAAATGCAATAGTTATACAACTAACCACGTAATTTTTTAAAAAAATAGATTGAAGCCCATAGATGGATCGTAAATGGATGTCATCTAATCGATGTTCAAGGGAATATATAGATGGGGTAAAGGATTTTATTACATTTGCAACTGAGCACACAAAAGATCCTGGCAAAATCTTATGTCCTTGCTTATCCTGTTGTTTTGGAAACCGGATTAGTCAACTTGATTTGCTAGATCATCTAGTATGTTATGGTATTGATCAAACATATATACGATGGACAAGGCATGGTGAGACCAACAATTCATATAGTGATCGGGTGCATACCACGGGTGGTGCCTCGGATGAATTTGATCAAAGCATGTTTGATGAAGATGATGGTCTTAAAGAAATGGTAAATATGGTTGAAGGGGTGCTTCATAACTGCCCTAACGAATATGAGAAGTTGAAAGGTGATGCAGAGAAACCATTATATGTCGGAAGTACTAAATACACAAGATTGCTAGCAGTGTTGAAGTTGTACAACTTTAAAGCTCGCTACGGAATGAGTGATTCGGGTTTTACTGCATTGCTTGAACTGTTGCAAGATATGCTTCCAGAAGAAAATGTACTTCCTACCAAGACATACGAGGCAAAGCGAATTCTTTGCTCTACAACCGGTATGGGATATGAGAAGATACATGCATGTCCTAACGATTGCGTATTATTTCGAAATCAGTATGCAACGTTGGATAAGTGCCCTAAATGCAACGTATCTCGATATAGGAAGAAGAAAGGAAAAAGTCCATTGAAGGTGCTATGGTATTTTCCCATTGTTCCGAGATTCAGGCGACTGTATAGTAATGCAGAGATTGCTAAGCAGTTGACATGGCATGCAAATGAAAGGATTAAAGACACGAAGCTTAGGCACCCTGCAGACGCTCCTCAATGGAAAAAATTGATCATGAGTACCCTGACTTTGCTGATGAAGTCAGGAACCTTCGCCTTGCACTGTCAACTGATGGAATTAATCCGCACGGTGTTCAGAGTAGCACACATAGCACGTGGCCAGTGATATTGATGATTTATAACCTTCCTCCACACTTAATCATGAAACGCAAGTTTATGATGTTGTCCATGTTAATTTCTGGGCCAAGGCAACCTGGGAATGATATAGATGTATACTTGGCTCCTTTAATTGATGACTTGAAGCTGCTTTGGGATGAAGGCGTTAGTGTGTATGACGGGTACATGGAAGAAAGTTTCACTTTGAAAGCCATGTTGTTTGGCACAATTAATGATTTCCCTGCTTATGGAAATTTGTCAGGATACAGCGTCAAAGGATATGGTGCATGCCCTAATGTGAAGATGACACTCATTCAATGCGACTTCAACATTGTAAGAAAAATGTTTACATGGGGCATCGAAGATTCTTACCATCACAACATCGTTGGAGGAAGTGGAAAAAGCCTTTCAATGGTGATGCAGAAGAAGGTAGCCCGTCGAAGATGTTGACCGGTTCCCAGGTGTATTCCAAGGTAAAAAACTTAGAGAACAATTTTGGCAAACCTTTTGCAAAACAAATTGAGACAAGCGGTTGGAAGAAAAAGTCTATTTTCTTTGAACTTCCATATTGGAAATCTTTATATGTGAGGCATTTTCTTGATGTGATGCACATAGAAAAAAATATCTGTGATAGTCTAATTGGCACGTTGCTTAATATCCAAGGAAAAAGCAAGGACAATGTCAATTCGAGGTTGGATTTAGTGAACTTGGGAATTAGAGAAGAGTTGGCACCGATTGAGCAAGGGTCTCGTACCTATCTACCGCCAGCGACATACACTCTGTCGAGGAAAGAGAAGAAATTGTTTTGTGAGTTTCTGTAAGGAATTAAAGTTCCCGAGGGCTACTTTTCAAATATAAAGAACCTTGTATCGGTAAAAGAGTTGAAGTTAAAGAACCTTAAATCTCATAATTGTCATGTGCTCATGCAAAATTTCCTACCGGTTGGTATACGATCCATTTTACCCAAAAAATTAAGGAACACTATCACGAAACTTTACGTGTTTTTCAAGTTGATCTGTAGTAAAGTGGTTGATTCAACCAGGTTACAAGATTTGCAAAGGCTGATTGTGTGTACTCTGTGTGAACTTGAAATGTATTTTCTGCCTTCTTTTTTTGACATTATGGTACATCTAACTGTACACTTGGTAAAAGAAACTCAATTGTGCGGTCCAGTATACTTGAGATGGATGTACCCAAATGAACGATTCATGAAAATATTAAAGGGGTATGTGAAAAATAGATACCGTCCAGAGGGTTGTATCGCTGAAAGTTACATGGTTGAAGAAGCAAGTGACTTCTGTGCTGATTTTCTATCAAATGTTGACCCTGTAGGGATCCCCAAGTCCCGTCATGATGGCCGAAGATCAGGGAAAGGAACAACGGGGAGTGATGTAATAACGATATCAGTGACTGAACGGGATTAAGCCCACTTGTATGTCCTACATAACACTGATGAGGTCGAACCGTATGTAGAAGAACACAAGGATGCTCTCCGATTGGTACATGGTGATGGGAATGAAAATTTATTAACAACAGAACACAATAAACAATTTGCAGGCTGGTTGAAAAATCGTATTAACGATGAGATGGAGAGGAATCCTGATTCAGTTTCCGAAAAATTGAAGTTCCTGTCGAAGGGACCAAGCTTACATGTATTATCTTACAATGGTTATGCAATCAACGGTTACACATTTTATACACAAGACCATGATAAACAGAGCACGATGCAGAATAGTGGGGTAACACTTGTTGCTGATTCTTGGCATAGATCCAGTGCTAAAGATACACACCCTATCTATGCATCAATGTCATACTTTGGTGTCATTGAACGCATATGGGAGTTAGATTACTCTATGTTCAGGGTCCCTGTCTTCAAATGTCAGTGGGTTAACAACAACAGTGGATTGCGGATAGATAACTTAGGCTTTGTGCAAGTGGACCTTTCTAAGGTTTGGTATGAAGATGATCCTTTTATTTTAGCAGCACAGGCAGAACAAGCATTTTACATTCCTGATCCTGCTAAGAAGAATTGGTCTATTGTACTTCCATCCAACAAGAATCGTCAAGCAGAAGTTGATTTTGAAAGTAATGAATATTTGAACATCAATAATGATGATCCTTCGTTTGAGAATTTGTGGTCAGCAGAGATTGATATAGATGGAGATGCAGATGAAGATGAAGATGGAGATAGACCCCTATATGTGAGACATGATCATAAAGAGGAACTTAGGTCAAGAGGAACACAATTCTCAATCCAACGCGAATTCTGAAGAATAAAATTTTAAATCAGACAAGAAAAAGGAAAAGATAATGATTGCCTTGACTTATTTACTTGTACGCATGTTTTTATAAATTTCAAAATAATTTGCTTTCGTTGACATACAAGACCATTGTGCACTGATGTTTTGATTTGGTTTATTTCACTTGCAGGAGTATGGACTCACCACATGATGACATTGATGACGTTCCCAGTCTCGTACCTGATGACATTGATGACGTTCCCAGGCACATTGGTAGACAGAGATTTGAGGCGAATGTCAGACGTGGCAGGACAATTATGGCGAGGTTGATCAGACTGAGAAGTAACGGAATCAAGTTACAACTGGAGTGGAATGAAAATGGAAACCCGTTTGGGGAGAACAGTACCTCCTTAAATAACTTCATCGGGACTACAGTTCGAGACAGAGTCCCTATTACAGTTCAAAATTGGAAAATGGTAAAGAAAAGTTATGAGGATGTGATCTGGGCTGAAATACAGGTAACACCTTAATTATATATTTATTCGGTTTGCTTTGTTTCACTTCATTTCAATCTTACATATGATATATGTTTTTTGACTTGTTTACAGAGTATTTTTATTATTGATGATGATCGGAAGAACTTCGTAATGAGAAAAGCCGGAAAACTTATTCGAAAGTTTCGTTCTGATCTCGTCAAATATTTCTTGAGGGATGATAATGATGATATCATTACTACACCGCCTTATCCATTGTACGAAGGAATCATCACTCAAGCAATGTGGGATGAGTTTATCAAAACACATACAACTCCTGATTCCCTGGTAAGGGGATTTGTTTATTTTTCCCTATTACGTGTAATGTACGTATTTGTAAGTAACATTTATATATTTATATGAATCATTTTGATCTAACTAGGAGTTGAGCGAGAAAAATCGAGCTAACGCGACCAACATGCCATACCGGTACACACAAGGACCTGTTTCATACGCAATTTTAGAAAGAAAAATGGTACGAACTGATGATTATTTCATTCATAATAAAAATTGTATGAATATCATTTAACTTCGACTAACTTCGATGTGCAGATACAAGAATCAGGCTCAGATATTACACAGGTTCCACGACATCAGCTGTGGGTCCAGGGTGTCACAAATAAGAAAGGTGAAATTCCTAGTGAGGAAGCAAGAAGAGTAGCCGAATATTGTGTAAGTATTCAATTATATTATGCGTTCAATAAATAATTGGCTTTACTTAAATGAACTCCATTTATAATAACTAATTTTCATTGTAATTCTTTTTGGGAAAGCGACAAATGACACAGGAGGATCCTGCGTTGGTGACCTATGTTGGTCGGGACGATTTATTGAGCAGAGCGTTACCAGTACCCGAGTATGATGGTCGTGTTCGGGGTACTGGTTTTACAGTCACCCCATCAGCATACTTCGGACGTCAGAAGTGCTCAAGTAGAAGTGATGTTTCCCACCTACGTGACGAGATGTCTAGCTTTAAGCATCAAATGCAAGAACTTCAACAACAAATGCGCTACAAGGAACAACGAGAAGAACACTTCACCGAACAAATGTGTTTGCTGCAAGAACAGAATGCGTTGTTAACAACGCAAATACAACAGTTGGTCCAGGGTAGGCCAACACCAAATGTTCCGTTCTGTGATAGCCCAAGTTTCAGAGATAGCTGCAATTCCATGCCTAAAGTCCCTTTTCCTTCGGTAATTAATTTCTTTTCTACTTAAATTTATGTTAAATTATAATTAAGCGAATTTAACATATTAACTCTATTTTCCGTAGGGCGAATTTCAATGCAAGCTATATGTCGAGCAAGCATCCAAGCATGCGGTTGCAGTAGGTGTTGCCTACAACACTGGTGAGGACATACTACATAATTCACCGTTGCCCGATAACACACTCCGGGTTAGGGTTGACGTCTGCACGAACGAAGACGCCCTCTTACCGATCCCGTCTCAGGATGAGCAAAATAAGGTGGCAGATGTTGTAGGTGGCTATGTTGCTTGGCCAATAGGTCTTATCGAGCCATGTGGAAAGGTCGTTCATTCAAAATTCCCTGCACTTTTCCTTCGAACTTTCATCTCGAACTGTAATTTAATTTTCTGATTTGCGTAGGGTAAGATTTCAAAGTCTTCAACAACACAACCCAAGTCAAAAGCATCGGCCAGCCAACAGAGCAGAAGAAGACATACCTCATATCTCGATCAATTAATATCGATTGCACCACAATTGATTGGTGAGGGAGTAGTGCCATTACGTATTCCAAGACATATCTACACTGTTGGTGGTCTAGTTGACTATATTACTGCCGAGGTCGTGCAGGAAATATGTGCTCGTGATTGGGTTAGTGCTTCGGCTATCAACATCTGGATAAGGTACTTCACTATCATCGTTTATCACTATTATTAATATATCTCGTTCCATTTCTTTTGTTTCTCATGACACTGTATGTTTTATACCAGGCATTTGGACCAGGACGTTTTAATGGATACACACAGGGTCCAATTCGCATTTGTCAACCCTTTTCTCGTTGGTCATCATTAGGGTAAAATAGATGTGACTGCGCAGTCTAATAAGCTGAAAGATTACTTTAGCAAGAAAGCGACAGCAAATACATTATTTTTAGTGCCATATAATGCGGGGTAAGTTATTATTGGTACAATTTTTGTTTTTATTGTTTAACTTCTATCATAACATGATTGTTCAAAAAATATTTTTAAAATATATTTTAGGCGCCATTAGATATTGATCGTTATCAATCCAGCGGAACCTTCAGGCCCTCGCATTTATTATGTGGATCCTCTGAAAAATGATCTTCCACAAGACCGTTTTGATATGATGCTATTGATCAGTAGGTAAGTATACATGCCTATGTATAAATATTTGCGAACGTGATTGAATAATAAAAAGTAATCATTTTCTGTTTCTTTTGTTAGCGCATTGACTGCATATCGGTCGTCTGTCACGTTAAACTATTCTAAAGCTACTGACCCCCGCCTTAGCTATCCTTGGAAGAAGATACAAGTATTGATATTTGACTTTACTTAGACTTTATTAGTAAACACTTTTTATTCATGAACAGAGTTAAATATTGCATTATATTATTGCAGTGCCCTTTCCAACCTAATAACAATGATTGTGGGTACTATATCATGAAATTTATGAAGGACGTTATTATGCATGATCAACCATTTATTCCTCAAAAAGTAAGTCATTTAGTTGCACTTCATATTGTGTTGTAATGAAATTGAATTAGTGCCTGACAGTTATGTTTTACTGATTTTAATTCATTCTAATTTGTGTCTGATTGTATATATCTGTAGTATTATGAAGATCAAC
Organism: Inga leiocalycina; assembly: GCA_963242795.1. Taxonomy (NCBI): domain Eukaryota; kingdom Viridiplantae; phylum Streptophyta; class Magnoliopsida; order Fabales; family Fabaceae; genus Inga; species Inga leiocalycina. Next base: position 46,749,607 of record OY725322.1, on the reverse strand, counting down.
ATTGTGACGCTTTGACAGACCATCAGGTTAATGAAGTGATCGAGGAATGGTGTGAATATGTGTTTAGGCAAATCCCTAGGTAGCTATATTTACTATTAAATTCACTAGCTGGTTTTTTTTGTGTTGTTTCTAATTGCCAATATAATTGTTGTGTCATGCATGTTTGTTCAAGTTGAATTTGTTGTATTATATTTCATTCAGCTAGGTTTACAGTATATTGTATAACAATTTTCATTACTACTTTAGCTAATCAATCATTTGTTGGTATCATTTTAAAGTTATCTATTATTGTTCTTATTAAACCTTGCAGACTATAATTATATATGCATGAGGAAAAAATATGCTAAAAAAAAAACCAATACGAAAAACCCAAAAAAATATGAGGAAAAAATATGCTAAAAAAACCAGAACGAAAAATTAAAAAAAAAAAAAGACCTACTGTGGCGCCTGGCCAGCCAGGCGCCACAGGAGGTATAGGCCTACTGTGGCGCCTGACCGGCCAGGCGCCACAGGAGGCTTACCTCCTGTGGCGCCTAGCCTGCCAGGCGCCACAGGAAGCTTACCTCCTATGGCGCCTGGCCGGCCAGGCACCACAGGAGGTAAGCTTCCTGTGGCGCCTGGCAGGTTAGGCGCCACAGGAAGTTATTTTTAAAAAAAAAAATTTAAAAATCTGTGGCGCTTCCAAGCGCCACAGCTTTTTTTAGTAGCGTTAAGATATGTGGCATTTCGCAAGTGCCACAGCTAATGCAATTATAAGCGCCACAGATTTGGTTTTTTGTAGTAGTGGAATGAGTCACAATTATGAATTCTTTTCATTCATTTTCAAATAAAGTTACTAGTTTATATGTTTGTTGATTCATGAATGCTATGATCTCTTTACTCTTCAATTATGTTCTTGCTTATGACTTGACACTTATGAGTTTTTTGGAAGTGTAGTAAGAACTTATTAGTCACTCCTTGTGGGAATTCAGCTACAATCAAAAAGCATGGTTGCCACAAGGTCAAATTGGTGGCTTAAAGTCAAGATTCATACCTAACATGCAAGTGAAAATTTTTACACCCCCTTCATCTATAAATAGAGGAATGGAGGATACAAAGATGCACACCATCTTAGAGTTTAATTTCATGCATTGTAATGTTTCTTGCATGCCTCCTTCTTGGAAGGCTTAGATAGACCTCTTTCATGGATGGTATAGGTAGCCACATACATGGAAGGTTTCTCCTCTTATAAGGAAAGCTAGATTTTTCCATTCTCATGCATCTTGTAGTTGTATCTTTATTTTTAGAATTTAATAATTATGTTTTATGCAATGTTTATGAATTTTTTAATTTATATTTGTTTTTTTTAATTTCATTGTGAGCTAAATTTTCATTTTCCTAGGTTGATGATGTAGCTTACTAATGACGGATTGAATCTCAACTTGTTAAATCTAGTTTTAATTTTTCCTTCATGATTGAGTTTTGATTATTATTCTTAGTGCTTGCAATTGATTAGCCATCTTTTGAATAACTTCAATATGTATGTTGTGGGAGATGCATATGTGTAGATTCTATAATTAAAATCATAACTTGCATATGAAATAGGAATATATTCATATGGGTTGAGCAGTCTTAATGAGTTCTATAAATCTTAATGCATGATTAATTGCTTCAATTCATATAGGGATATATTGGATTAGCAATTAATTATAAAATTGTTTGACCTTGGAAGAGGCTAGTAATTAAATTAGGAAAACTCAACTATCAATCATGTGGAATAAATTGGATTAAAATATATAGATGATTCAATCTGAAATTTGCTAAGTGAAATATGATCCCTATGTCTTTTTCTCATAGTTGTTTTCATATCAATTGCATTCATATTTAATCATTTTTAATTTTGTGATAACAATCACCAACTAATCTATTGACTAAATAGGATTAAAGTTACCAATTTTGGTACTTAGTGATCAATCCTCGTAGGAACAATACTCTACTCACCTCTATATTACTTGTTTATGTTGGTATATACTTGCACTTTTTAATAAATCATTTACACTCGTAAGAGGACCCTCAATACTTGAGCTACTATCGATATTGGATGCTAACATATTAACCTGTAACAACTCTCCAAAATCACAATTGTACTCTTCTGCTTCCTTTTTTTCACATTGAACATATAAATAAAATGAACCCATCCTCTTGTATTATAGTTTCCATAAAGTTTCCTTGAACAAGCATAAATCATAATTGATTAAAATAGTGTCTAAGTCATTCTCCACTATCGAAATATTATGCAAACACATAGTTGAATAAGCTTTTTTTAGAGCATTTCATCAAACACCTTAAAGGCACTCAAAATTAATTCATAAGACAAGCATCTTACATAGTAATTCTTATGTTAATAACCATAACTTCCAAGCATCCATTCAATATCATGCCTTCCAGCGAAACATTATGTAAATAGAATACCTATTAATCAAAAGTAAACCAAACCATTTCCTTCTCAAGTTTCCGAACTCAATATCACATAACTGAAAAAGGAGATGAACAACCATTTCCTTCTCAACCATTTTCTGCTCGTTGTCTAATTCATATAACAGGAGATAGCAACAAAAGTATACCATAGGAACCAAACAAAGGAAATTATGAAGGAAAAGGAATTGAAATATAATGATAAGAGCAATCTTCATTTTTGAAAAACACTAATCCTAAAACCCATCCCACAAGCATAGACCATCAATTTCATATTATTAACTTTAGTAAAGGGTAGAAATTTCTCACCTTTATGCAAATAGATGCAAACTTACAAAGCTTCAAAGAACACCGAACCCATAACCTAGAACAAGCCACGAACACCTTCACATATAGCCACGGACACGGGAAGGAGGAGAATCATGATTTCGGCAACAATGGAGAGGGAAATAATGGTGGGGATGCCAAAAAAAATGGTCAGAGTAGTTCGATGAGCGCACAGAGAAATAGTGGGAATTTTGAAATCAACATAATAGGGTTCAAAAAAGGATTTTAAAGCCATATATTTGATGCTTCATTTTGAAAAACCATCAAATATATAAGTTTCATTATGTTTTGATAAACAACTGTCATATATTGATAGAATATATATAACGGTTTTTTAGATATAACCGTTAAATAAACAGTGTGTTTTTTTTTTTTTCAAAAAAATAACCAAACTTATATATCATGGTGGTCATATAACACCGTCAAATATTTTCTCATATAATGATTATTTTAAATAACAGTTATATATTTCTTTCTCATAACTCTACCTATTCATATTTAACGATTTCATGGAAACTGTTAGGAGAACCATTGTTAGTTTGTTACATGTGTGATGCCACAAGTATGAGATCTGAACACAGAAGTGAGAGATGAACTCTATAAATATCTAGGGTTAAAGTTTCCAGACCAGTTGCTAGGACAACTAGCATTGATAAACTATTCTTTACGTGCCCAAGCTGAGCCGATGCGGAATGTGTCAAGTATAATATTTTAAAAATTATTGTAAATACTTTATAGATAACATATAGATATACCACTGATTTAGAATATATAAATTATTATAAAATATAGAGATTATCCTAATTAAATCCAGCTAAAATACTAAAATCTAAATTCTAGATTACACTTTTAACAAATTTTTAATCAAGAAATCTAATTAGGAAATTTTTAAAGTTGTTAAAAGACTAGAATACCTCTCAAACGAGTTTTAAAATAAAAATATTTCGAGTTTATTAAAATAAGAAATAGATATATACACATATTAATACTGGATTTGTGGAAAACCTATACGTACATTCATTCTTTTCACCCCCTCACTTGTCCCTAAAGCGACCTCACCCCTTTCCCTTGATTAGCTCTCCTTGCTTTCTCCTAATCAGATCAAATGTTGTTAGGGTGGAAATAGGCTTAGCCTCTATTAGGCAACCTATGGCTTGACCTATCTGCTAAAAAGGACAAGTTAATACTTATTTAGAAGTTCAGATGTGCAAATAGGTCAAGTCTATTTTGTTAAAGCTTGGTGTGCAAGCCTTCAGACCTAGTATATTTATACATTAAAAAAATATAATTATGTTTATATCATATAATAACATAATATTTATCATTTTTTTATTCTTATATTTTAATTTCAAGTTACAAATAACACAATATTTCATTCCTTGATGCTTCAGTTTTTCACACGGTACATGTGGGAAATTTCTTAGATCGCACAGGGCAATTTGTAGGCATGTACTCCTTTTCCCTTTGAATATGTCTATACAATGACGTATAACATCTTAGAAATTCCTCTCGTTGTGCTAAATATTAGCATGCTTATACTTTACTACAAGAAAATGCTAAGAAATCTTGCGGAAAACTTTTTTTAGAACGTCCTCTTAACTATTCATGGCTGCGTCCTTAGTATTCTCTTTAATAACAATAAGATTTTTTTATTATTATTATTATATTGTTAGGCTTGAATTTTGGGGAATAATAATAATAAGGGTTAAGGTGCAAAAATGCACATGTGATTTTTTTGAAAGTGCACCCAGCAACAAATGCTTTTTTTAGGTGCAAAAGTAACTATATGGTTACAAAATAGGTGCAAAAGTCACATATTCTATTAAAAGTAAAACGGTGACCGTGAAAATGAAAGTTATTCACTAACACTGATGATATGGATGCTGACATGGAATATTTAATTACTAACTAAAAAAATAAAAATTGAAAAAAATACACTGATTTGAAGTCAAACACGCCGCCATTGAATTCTGCTTTGGTTTTGTCTTCCTTCCCTCTCCGATTTGCTTTCACGAAGGAGCATGACTTGCCTCTGATTTGCTTTGTTCCTTCTGTGTCAACACTTAAATACTCCATGTCACCGAAAATAGACTGAAAATCCAGGAGAAAGGAGCAGACAATGAAGAGAGAGGTGAACTAGATGAACCAAAATATTCTGAGCGTGGGTTCGAGAGGGCTAAAGCGCTTAAGCTTCTTCAGCGTATTGGGGTGGGTCATGGTGTTGTCGCCAGAGTGATGAAAAGCTGGCGTGCTCTTAGTCATCTCATCGGAGAAAAAAGAAATGCATTTAGAGGTTATATCTAAAAGTACAAAGAAAGGGAGATGATGCTATAAACAGAGGGCAAGTGTGGTGGCAAAAAAACAGAGGGCAAGTGAATGGACAAGGAGAAGAAGGTGGGCCCAGTAACTAGAAGAAGACATTAATGGTAGAACAACTTTGTGTTTTTAACCTTGAATGGTTTCAGGCAAAACAAAAAAATATATGCTCTTTATCTAACAAAAATAAGAAAAAAGCAATTTATATTCCTTCTTAAGAGACACAAAACTCTTATATGTTGGTCATATTTCTGTTGATTCGATATCGCTTCCTTCCCCCTCTGATTCGATTTCGTTTTTGTTCACCCTCCGATTTGATTTCACTGTCACTGTGCTTCCTTCAACCTCGCTCTCGTCTGATGCTGTTTCTATTTTTTTCAACAGTAAATTATTTCAATCAGCAATTTCACCCACCTAGTCATCATCCATGTTATCACAATTAGTCAACAAACTTATATTTAACAGTCAACGTTTTTCTTGTAACAGATACTGTGACTTTTGCACCTATTTTATAATCACATGATTACTTTTGCACCTAAAAAAAGCATTTGTTGTTGGGCGCACTTTCAGAAAAATCACATGTACATTTTTACACCTTAACCCTAATAATAATAATAATAATAATAATAATAATACAGTATTTTAATTATATGTAAGCTAGACACCTATTTAAATGATATAGTTTCTAAACGTGTAGGTTTAGGCCCAAAGTCTATTTATGGCCTTCAAGTCCTATAATTTGAGGCCTTTAACATGTTAAGTAGGTTTTTAAAAAAAGCCTTTAGGCTCTATCAAGATTTGTGAAGGCTTAGGCCGAGCTTAGAAAAAGCCCTGCATTCAGGTTCAGTTATAGACTCAAGCCTTTTACCTCCATTATAGGTTCAGACCTATTTAGTCAAAACATGACTAGACCTGATATATTTTCATTCCTAATTCTAACATTACCCTCCTGAATATATTTCTCAACAACATTCTTCTCTTCCTTGTGTGTGTATATATTCCCTTCCATCCACACTCCTAAATATATTTCTCAGCAACTTCTTGTTTTAGATGTTGTTTAAGTGTTCAAAAATTGTAATTTGTTTCTGTTTTAAACCCCAATTTAGTCCTAATTCAAAATCGGTTTTTAGATGTATCTCGTTTTATCATTTTGGCTGGAGGGTCCAGTGGGAACGGGAAATGCAAGACACTGTTTGTGAAAAAAAAAAAAACTAAGAGGACAAAAAAAGGGCAAGAAACTGGTGTAGAGGAGCATCTCTGGGGCTATACAAACAACTCACACTGGCATGAGAGGCGCGTGGGAGAAACTTCTCATGACCATGTTGTGAGGAACTGAGGACACGCACACCAATAGGCATCGAGTACTACTATAAGTGGCCCATATTGTAGAGTAGGCATCTCTCGCAGCATCGGAATCCCCATCCTCGTCTTGCCACCTTTGGCTGGGCCCCAGCTTTGACATCTATCCCAAGTCAATCAAAAAGGTATCCCCAAACAATTAAACCCTTTTTCACCCCCGCCTATCAATGTTTTATTAAAAAAATAAAATAAAATCTTAAATTTAAATAAAAAAATATTCTAATTGACACTATTTATCTCTAACTGGGTAGGTAGAATCCAATTATAATAATAACACTAAATATTATATGATTTGTTCCCTAAAATAAATCCACTTTCATTTATTTTATTTATTATTCATTTTTTTTAAAATAATCTATTTTCTAAGTATAAATAATTAAGAATTAGCCCAAGTCGTCCAGTGCGCCACCACCCTCCTTCTTGCTTCTTCCATTCCTTCTCTCTCTCTAAGCCTTTTCGGTAGCCCAAAAAGTCAGCGCCGTCCTTTGTTCTTCTCTATTTCGTTCTGGTTTTTGCTCCAAATTCGCCCAACACTCTGATTATGTGGGAATCTACAGATCTCTCTCAGTATCATTACTCTTTTCTGTCCTCATCACACTAAAATGGCTGAAGAAGACTGGGATCTCTCAGCCGTGGTGCGAGGTTGCAGATCCTCCGCCGCCGCCGCGGCTACCGGCACCAATACCCAACTACCGTCATCTTCTTCTTTTTCTTCCAAGGACGTTCCTTTACCATTAATCAAGCAAGAAAATGACGTCTTCTCTTTTCCCAGTTTGATTCAACCCACAACCAATGGGTTCCAAGAACTACACCAATTGCTCAGACCCTTTATCCCCACCACCACCACAACCACCACCACAACCACCACTATCTCTACTAGTGGTTGTGGCATCTATCCCAATTCCTCTTTCACTGATTTTGTAGTTCCAGGGTCCTGTAGTAATAATATTTATAATAACATAAATACTTCTGCATCTTCTTCTTACGCGTCCAATACTCGGCCTCATTTTGTGCCACAAGCCTCACCCTCCACTAGTTCTCCTTCTGGATTTCAAAGATTCCATGATCAACATGTACAGAAACTCCAAAAACAAAAGCAAATTCAAGATCAACTACAGCAACTAGTTCATCAGAAACAGCAAATCAGCAGCGGCGGTAGTAATAATTCTGGAATGACTTTACCAAATACGCAAGCTGTTCAAGCAACAACCAGATCGAGAAAAAGGTATGAAATATGGAATCTTCTTATTTTACAAAGTGTGTGTATATATATGATTGATCTGTCACTGTGTGATTGCTCGTCGTTAAAAGCGGAGGATTTCTTTGTAATAATTCTGCAGAAAGAGTCAACAGAGAAGAATGGTTTGCCATGTAACAGCGGAAAACCTCACCGCAGATTCTTGGGCCTGGAGAAAATACGGTCAAAAGCCCATTAAAGGCTCTCCATATCCCAGGTATATGATTATGAACATCTCTAATTTCTGAGTTTTTCACACTTAATTTTTTTCACTTTCTCAGGAAAATTGAAATTTAATTTTCTGGGTTGGGCCTGTTGCGATGTATTGTGTTATGTGTCGCAGGAACTATTATAGATGTAGCAGTTCAAAAGGTTGTGGGGCCCGGAAGCAAGTGGAACGGAGCAATACTGAACCAGATATGTTCATCGTCACGTACACCGGAGAACATACGCATCCGCGACCTACCCATCGGAACTCTCTTGCAGGAAGTACTAGGAACAAACCGTCGTCGTTGATGACGACTAATCAACCCGCCTCTCATGAATCTGGGTCACCAAGCACTACCGTAAACCGGGCATCGTCATCTTCACAGCTTTCTCCCAGGACGCCTTTGACGGCGGTGGCGGTGAACGACGAGTGCGCGGATGAACCCATGTTAAGCAATGAAGCCACGAGCCCTTTTCCTGAAGATGATTTAGACTTGGCCTCTCATGATGACATTTTGATACCAAACATGGCGGCCATGATGGATAAGTTCTTGCTGGGTGCTGGTGAGCTTCACGGCGAAATCGGACTTAGTGGCGGTGGGGGTAATAGCACAAGCAGCAATCCAGCGGATGGATCGTATCCAAATACTGACCCGGGTTAGGCCAACCCAGTTCTGTGTTCTCCTTCTCCCTCACAATTCGGCCTTTTTAACCCAAACAAAAAAAAATTGTTAGATAAATGCTTGTTTAGATTAATTATTGTAGTTTTTAAAAATAGTTTTTTAATAATATATAAAATAAATATGTGAGAAAAATTTTATCTTAATTTATATAAATAAATAGTTTTTAGGGTCTCAAGCGTGATTTCAAATAAAAACATTACGTGAGATTGATATATAATTTTTTTTATATTTTGTCCCATTAAAATTTTTTTGTATTTGGATTATCAGATTTTTAACTATTCTAAAATAATTATTCGTTGAAAAAAATCTGATAATAGAAATATAACAAAAATTAACTTGATATCGGAAGGGGGAAATACTCTTAAAAAGAGATTCTGTTTTCGTATTTAGTTATTTACCACTTCGTTAACGAAAGGCCAGTTTTGCAGTCGATCGGATCCTTGTCGTTTAATGGTGTTTCTCGGGTCAATCTTGTCGTTTATTGAGTTTTGTTGTCGCCTATTTGGAATCATCTTGATCCTTGTCACAAGTGATGATGCCCGTCCGATCATGACTCCCCACAAGTCACCTGATTTTTGTTTTTTTTGGCCAACAAGAAATGCCTTAATCATGAATCTAAAAATACAAAAGTCTTTGGGCTAAAGAAGATAGAAACTAAAAAAATAAGTTAGAACAATAAATCAAAACATAAACTAAAATATAAGTTAGAACAGACACAAACACACATAAAGCAACTAAATAAACATCATAGTAAGGAGATAAATTCAAACAACAAAATCTAAAGAGAATCTTCAAAGCATCCTTTAATAACAATTTCTGCAATTGAAATGAGGGTCGCAACACCCAAATTGAAGAGCAAGACCCATCTACTAAAGCTTTAACAACACTCACAACTACTAAATTTGGTTTTCTGGGAATCCACTCATAAGAAGGATTCCTAATAAATTTCCTTGAGATGAAACAATTCTCAAGGAGAGAATCACATCTTTGGCTTGATGATGCAAAATTTTGATTTGCATTTCGAACAAATACTTGTCTATCCAACTTAAGATGTAAAATCCTTAGGCGACCATCTGAGAGCCAACCAATGGAATCCCAAACAAATAGACTAATTTTTCTCCCAACAATCAGAACACAGGAACAACAAGAAATGATTTTTCTAAAAGCAATTTGACTATTCTTAAATCCAACCTCATTATAGCATAGATCCTCTCATAGCTTCCATATTAACCAAGACACAAAAGCTTTCATCAACTCATGTACACAGATAGCATGACTCAACAGATTTAAGCCAACCCCAATTAGAGACAAATTAGCATACTTTGATTTCAATCCTAAAGCAACATAAGTAGAGAGGCTAAAAAGATTGAAAAAATCCATTAACCTCATAACCCATATCACATAGCTTTGTCTCCAAATGCTTCTTACCCAAATACCTCTTCTCCTTCAGCGTCAATACCGCCCCTCCTGGAGGGACCTAACGGAGATCAACCCTATCCTTCCTATCGAAGCACCATTGAGCCTTTATTTGTAGAGATCCTACCCTAGTTGACATCCCTTCACTATTCCTACTCCCATGAGATTTCACCCTAACATAGGTGTTCCCCCTCACTACCCTATCCATTGAGCCCACCCACCTTTTCTCACCGAACCAAAATCCCAAAAACACACACACCCAATGCAACCACACCTACGTATCGTGAAGGAAAATATATTAACTAAAAAGAAGATTAGGCGTACCTGGACGAATCCATGTTCGGATCCGGGTCAAAGCTCTAATACTCCATACTTGTGCCCACACAATTATTAGACTACTAGAGCCTAATTGTGATTTGCACAGCAGATCACCAGAAACAGAAAGATGGTAGGAGAGAAGGGAATTGCCAGAAAACTCAATGGCGGGGCGAATTGCAATGGAGGAGGCACACCCTATTTATAGTGGTTTATGGAGGCCACTAATTAGGAAACGTGTGCACTCCTTCTTGCCCTCCAAGACAGGAATTAATTGTCTCTCAATTAATTCCCTAATTATGGTGATTTGTTCCTCTTTTAACAAATCCATAATTATTGCTAAATATTCCCAAATCTGCATCTTATGCTGATTTTATTCTTATTTGATTAGGCTACTTATTTCCTAATCAAATGGTCTGGCCCATCAAGGGCGGACCTAGACCCAAAGTCCAACATCTCCCACTCGCACTTGATGGGCCTCCCATCGTGCGTGCATTACTCTTTCTTGTTTCATACTTGGCGTCTGCCATGACTGCGTGGGCAAAAACGTCTTTAAGATTTGGTGCTTGTGATACTAGAAATCCTTTATATCGGACCAGCATCCAAGGACACCCTTTATATATAACCGTAAGCTATATGTTCATTGCCTCATATGCCCCAGATTCTCCCATACATATTACTCATGGCATATCTAATCCCTCTCGAGTTAATATGTTGATTAACTCAGATTGCCTTCCACGCACATAGTATCCGCACTTACCAGCTACACATAGAGCTAGTAAGGGGTCGACCACAGATACTAGTACATCTTATGTATATAGGAGTAAATCTTCCTTTTTGACTAAACATCAGTCCATCTTGACTTGGTCGCTTTCCTAGTTTTCACTCGTCTGACCGAATCAAGTGTGATCATGGAGCTTCAGCTAAAGTAGCTGCCACCAAACCAAGCTTTCATGATGCCGCCTAAGTCTTAAGGGCATCGTGGAAGTATTCTTCCTTCCTGGGACTCACACTGTGGTGAACTAGGGATCTTTCACCCACATCCCATGTTGCAGTTTAACTCTCAAGCACATGCAGTATGAATTGCATACTACGGTGAATGGTTTGAAGTGTACGTCGATTTCTTTATCTTTCACCGTACAGACATTAGTTCCAAAATGTACTCAACATTCGAACCAGAACTTCCTTTTTCACAATATCTCTTATTTGTGAAAAAGGGTTCTTTGCCTGGCTACAGGTCTATATTCATGCTTTGATCCATTTTCTGTGTATATGCACACATGTAGATCTCATCTCAGTCTAACTGAGGCGACTCAAACGCAAAGATTCTTCTCAACCATTTCATGGTGATCATTTGCTCGTCTTACCTTCCCACGCCCCTGCAAAACATGGGAAGACGGTTGTTCGTGTGAGCGAACCAACCTCTTTTGACCTGTACGACATACAAAACTGTATACCTTTATGTATTTACTCATAACATACATACCATTTCTTTTATCTTCTTATAAAAGAAGTTCACGACCTTATATTTTATTTACGCCCCTAGATTTTCACTAACTCAATGAAAATCAAGCTATGGGCTCAATAAGGGGATCTACCAACATTTTGTCAGTAGAAGGTCATTGAACTATCGCTTTCCCTCTTTGAAAGCATATCTCTCATAGAGATGTATCAAAAAATATATTTCGTCTTGCTGTGATACTTAGGATCCTCATCATAAGATGTTATCGTTTGGATCCTTCTATCCACCATTCATTCCCAATATCTCATAGGAATTACTTTAGCCATATGTCACTTTGAATGATGGCAGAACACGCCCTGCGTTCTATTTCTATGGATAACAGGAAAAATACCATGTATATTTCCTTACTCCATCACCATTTGCCTAGATCTTGTATTGGAGTATCCTTTCAAAGGAAAGTTGTTTGTCTTGACAACTTAATCCATGGTTATTCTCATAACCCATTTCACAGCAGGACCAAAAAGCATCTTCCAAGTCTGACCCAAAAACATTTGGTCTTATGTACACCAATATGTACATTCACATTACCAACTATAGTCTCACATGGGACTCTATCCACCTTTCTTATGTTGGATCCCTCATAGGACATGTAACCTCTTTAGGTTTATGCCCTTGACTTCAGGGGTGTCCATGAGTTTGCACTTTGACATTCTAAGATGTCTAAGGATTACACTTGTACATGTCTTAGGTGGAAAAGACTGTATCTTTCTTGTGCAACTCCGTTTATCTTGTCAATCAAGATATTTGTTCAACCCATGACTTTCTTAACTCAGAATTTAAGGATTCTCTGATCCTTTATTCCTTTGACTCCCTTGACACTTGTTTCATTTGTCACTTGACAAAGGATGACTTCACAAAGAATCATCACTAGACCATTTGGAACTTATGTAGTGTTCTTCGATTATTTCAAAGTTGGTGAGGCTTTCACCTTGTGAAAACTTCATATACTACTATTTAGGTGATTGTTTCTGTGAATCCCTTAAGCTGCTTCATGTAGAGTTCATCATCCAATTTCCAAAATTCCAAATTGGAAGGTGGTCTTTACATCATCTTGATGCAATTTTCAAGACTAAGCTTGTTGTCATAGCCAAAGTTCAGAGTTAAAACGCACAATAGACAACCTTCCATTGTATTACCCCTTAGCCACTAACTGTTTTAGTCATTCGCTACATGCCCCAAACAGATTTGAGAATCTACTTGTTCCCAATCGCCTCTTGGCTAGGTGACAAATTACCCAAACACGTATTTAGCTTAAAATGAATCCAAATCCTCCTGCATGATACTTTGCAATTCATCTTAGCAGGTCCTTCTAGTGTCTTTCAGACACTTATAGGTACTTATCATCACCTTCTAAATGATAAAGGGAGCATTCAATTCATTAGGGAATCTATCCCTTATAGTTATTCGCTAGATGACAATTTGCTTCGAGGTGGATTTCATAGGATTCTTTTCCTATGTATGAGTGAGGTAATTCTCTCGTAACTTACCTCTTACCTCTTTCATTGTGAAAATGGTCTCAATCCTCCCACTCGGATCAGTGAACTTAGGAACACTTGGTTATTCCTTGTCATTTGTGAACCTCTTGAAGAGATTTATTGTGATTAATGCTCATTTCCTGCTAGGAAATCTAGGTTTTATGAACTTTGTGTCCCACGGTTTTCTTTCAGTCACTGAACCGCCATTATTTTCACTAATGAAGACGTGTCATGTCAAATTCTCATGTCATCTCACTAAGAGATACCTTGTATACCTTAGCCCTAATCTTCCTTACTCATAGGAAGAAGTGTGAATATAAAGTTGATGACCCTTATGGTCTTAACGAACTTGGCCCTGGTCTAAGGCCTATCCACGATTCATAGGGTAAGGTCGTGACTGACATAGAAGGCATTTGGTTAAGTGTGAATATAATAGCTATGAGTCCCCCTACCAACATATGGCTGGTAGCCTCATTGATGCCATTATATTCATAACCAAAACAAAGGAGAGGTCTATCTCTCTATTTCAACAACTCTATTATGTTGAAGGGTTCTAGGTATTGATAGTTTCCTAACAATGCCTTTCTTGTACACAAAGCAGCTTGAACTAATCACATAGGTGTCTCTAACCCTTGTTAGTTCAAAAAATGTCTTTTCCTTTTAGTTTAACTGATTCCTGACTAGTTCAGCCATTATCTAACAGCGTCACACTTGCCAAAAATTAAGTAAACATTACTGTATTTCGAGTAAACGTCCACAACGTCAACGAAACACCAAGCTGTTTGTGTTTTGCCCTCACGTTCATTGGTTCACTAATGTCATAATTTGCCAATTGCAGTGGATATTCTCAAAAAATGTTTCTTTGTCTTTCTTGCCAGGTAGAATAAGTTTTCAACTTATTTATAAGGGTATTAACCCTTTAGCACACATTATTTAGCAAATACTCTTTTGCTAGTTTGATCATTCTCTTTGATCAAGGTGTACATCTGGCAAGAAATGGAATCTTTTATCCCTAGGAAAGAAACATCAAAATCCAACAAAGGATTTGAGAATCATAGTCCCATCGATCCTTAACTAAAGAGATAGCAAAGATGTGATTCTGTCAGTTGGAATTGCATGGAGTGAATCAGGGTGGTTTATCTATGCAGAGTTAACGTGCAAGTTCCAATCCCTTGATTCTATCTCTTTATTGCTTTGCTTTTGACATGAAGCCATATGCTTCTGTGAAACATCCACAACTTATGTGGATTGCTACTTTTACAACCCTTAAAGGTTTATCAATGTAGCATTTCATCTTTTGCAGAAACCATTGATCTCTTGTAGATCAAGTTTTCTTTATAGGTTCCTTGCCCTTAGGCATGGAGGATGAATCCTCCCACTCTTTAGCTAAGTTCATCTGACTGACGGATCTTGAATCCTTCAGTCTTTCACATTCAAGTTCAATGTGGTGAATCACATTACTGAAGGTTACAATATGCATATCAGAGGCAATCTTTACTTTCGTATACGCCCACTCACTGGAAGACATGCTCACTCCCACTCATTGAGAGACATAGCTTCCTCCCACTCACTGGAGATGTCTTTATCACAACATACACTTCGTTGTTTGTTAGAAAGAACTTGGCATTAGGTCGTCTCAACTTCTTAGTTTGACATCTGCCTCAAGTGTTGCCTAAACAACATGTTAGGACTTAGTACACTATGTTAAAACTTAGCTTAGCTTTAACTTTATGGAAGAATATCACTTATTTCACTATCTTCCAACACTATCCACACGGCTTGGATAAGGTTACATTGCTCAAACCAACATAAGTTTAAGCAATGTTGTTCTTTCTATGCTTGATAGCATAAACCTCTTGTATCCTTCAGTTGCTTCAGCCTCTAAATGCTGAAGACTAGTTGGTAGGATGTCCCTAACATCTCATTCTTCTTGAATGAAAGAGATTTGAGATTTTTAACCCCACAGATATCTCTATTGAGCTTGTCTTCATAAGTTCAGTCAAATAGACTTGGTCATAATTGGTCACTTAAACGATTATGGTATACAAATCTTATTTGTTCAAATAAGACGAAGGATAATTAGATAATAAGTTCAATAGTTTCATGTTCAGGAGACAACTATGTTGACTCCCATCCCAATCATACTAGTTAGCTCATCACCCTTTTAACCACAGTCTTCATTTGAACACTTTCCCCTTTGGATTTCTAGACGTATTCAGAAAACTCCCACTCAATGAAAGAGCAGTTATATTAACAAGATAATAACACATTATCATCTAACTGACATGAATGTTCAAGAAAACAAGAAAAGAATATACTGAATTCAATTCTATAAACTAACAGAGAATTTAATCTTAAATTCAATGGGAAAAACAAGAACATTAAAAATTTAAGCCTCATATCATTGTCTCTTAACTAGGTTCTCCTTCTCATAGGCCCTTCTGACTATATTAACTCATATAGCATCTAGCTACAATGTCAAGCTCCTCTTTGCCATGTTTACATCCACTCATTTGGATGTATTTACAGCATACCTCCTACTTGATGAGATGATTCTCACATCTCTATCTGTCTTGTCCTTTGTCACAACATATGTGATAAAAGGTTAACTTTTAGAAGTCATTGCTTCAATCCAAGTGGATCAATGTGGTTAGAAGCATGGGAAGACTTATTATTATTCAATAATTATTGAATAATTTTAAGTTGCTACAAGTTTTCAGGTTTTTATCTCTAACAGTTTGAGTCAAGGTTGGATAGGATTTTACATTCAAAAACTCATTTGAATAATCCCTTACTTTTAAAGGATCTTTTAGTATTTAACCTTATGTTGCAACTGGAAAAACCTTAAAAAAATAAGCTAACCTATCCAAAAAAAAATAATAGGACCAACATTGATTCAATTCCAACGTTTTTGAGACCCTCTAAGTGCACATAAGCACATTTTTGACTCAAATCATATCCAAACGTGCTTCAAATATATACAAATTATATATCAAATTGAAGCTCTCGAATTTAGGGATTTTTAGGAACCAACCACATCTCAATCGGAGGTCCCATGCGCTCTCACACGCCCCTAGAAGGTGTCTGGATGGAAAAATCCCGAAAAAATTGGAAAATTCCAGCGTTGGCCACTCTCGGCGGTGGCGCATGACATACACGCGCCGCTTTGCGGCCGTCTGCTGGCGACACGCGTCGGCTCCCAAGAATCCACGCGCCGTCCTCTCTCCGACGGTGCTTGCCACGTGTCAAACAGAGACCCCAGTGGGCCCCACGCGCCATGCGTCCCCCCCTTTTTTTTGTCAAAAATCAACAAATGACCGTTGACCGGTCAACCGTGACCCGTCACCGCTGACGTGTCAGTGACGTGGCGCTAACGTGGCTAGTCAACGGATGACGTGGCCACGTTGACCGATGCTGTCGTGGCATTCGGCGCTGACTTGGCGACCGCTCATTGGCGCCACGTGTCATCGGTTGACCGATGATGTGGTGTTGACTGCCACGTCATCATCTTCAACCTCCAGCCAGGTCAACCCGACCCGGTTGGAGCTCCGACGGGTCATCGCGGCTCGCCAACTTCGGGAGGCCATATCTCCCTCGTTTTAGCTCCGTTTTTTGCGTTCTTGGTGTCGTTGGAATCGTAGTTCAACAAACTACAAATCCATTGCATTTTTTTGATCTTAAAACCTCTGTTTCATTGATCAAATCACAAGTGAAGTTGCGGGGGATACTAACGACCCGCAAACTTCATTCCTTTGTTTCTCCCTCATCCAGACTCCGTTTGACGCGTTCTAAGCATCGTTGGAATCGTCTCTTCGAGATCTACACATCTATGTCCTTACTTTGGGCAAAAACACCGAGTTTCAAACACCCAATTTTTCTCGACGTTGTCGGCGCGACGTAAACCAATCGGATGTGTGTCTCTGTGTATCTCAAAAGCTTTCCTAGCCTTTGAGAGTTAAAGTCTCTTATTTTTGGTTCCACATAGGTTCCAAAAACTCACCTTTATTCAGATCGAAGATATGAGGGAGAAGAGGAGATGCAGGAAATCGCATGAGTTATATATATATATACATGTAGATACACATATAATAATTAAAGGAGGAAAAACAAGTAGGAACCTAGTATTTTCTGTGTGCATATGGATCTCGGTTCGAATTGCAAATCTGGGAAGAAGAGTAGAAGCACACAAAACACAGACGCAGGTATCATTGTTCATATACATACGCATATTATCATGGAAGAGAACGTGCATGGTATATTCATGATTAAAGATAAAGTAATGCAAACATAAAGAACACTCAGAGGAAGAATGAATTTTATGTGTCGAGATGCAACATGTTGCAAAAAAAAGGATTAAATCATGCTTAGAGCATATTTAATTAGCACAGCGGAAATATTAATTGAGATATAAACAAATTATATCATACTTATTATTCACATAGAATAAATCACAGCCTCAAGGATCAAATGGCTCTGATGCCAATGAAGGAAAAAATATTAACTAAAAAGGAGATTAGGCGTACCTGGACGAATCCATGTTCGGATCCGGGTCAAAGCTCTAATACTCCATACTTGTGCCCACACAATTATTAGACTACTAGAGCCTAATTGTGATTTGCACAGCAGATCACCAGAACCAGAAAGATGGTAGGAGAGAAGGGAATTGCCAGAAAACTCAATGGCGGGGCGAATTGCAATTGAGGAGGCACACCCTATTTATAGTGGTTTATGGAGGCCACTAATTAGGAAACGTGTGCACTCCTTCTTGCCCTCCAAGACAGGAATTAATTGTCTCTCAATTAATTCCCTAATTATGGTGATTTGTTCCTCTTTTAACAAATCCATAATTATTGCTAAATATTCCCAAATCTGCATCTTATGCTGATTTTATTCTTATTTGATTAAGCTACTTATTTCCTAATCAAATAGTCCGGCCCATCAAGGGCGGACCTGGACCCAAAGTCCAACATATCAGACTCAAGCTGAAATAAGAACGCCAACGACAATGAAATAATCCCATAGTGGGAACCCCCACAACGGAGGAAAGGGAAAACCCTAGTAGATGGCCAAAAAGCGGCATAAGGGTTCTATCAAACTTCCCATGACTTTGATTCATTATAAGTCATGTGGTTGTTTGAACTTTGAAGCAACACACTCTTGTTTTGTACTAAAGTCGACTAATTGATGTAACATCCTAATTTTTATTTTAGGATCTAATTACAAGTAAGAAAAACTTATTTCAAGACAAATGGAATTTATCATGCAATTATTAGGATAAAATGAATTTATCCAAAGCAAAGTTTATAAAAAGAAAAAAAAGCCATAATATTGAAAATAATAATAATAAAATAAATAATGATGAAAAGAATGGGGAAACAAAGAGAAATAAATATTTAAAAATAAAACAGATAGGAAGAGGAATTATATATTTAAATAAATTTGAAAAAATAATGAAAATGGTAATTATTTTATAATGGGCCACATGACCCATTTAATAGAAAGGGTGGTTTGGACACACATATATATATATATATATATATATATATTATGTGCCCCTCCGTATTTTCATTTCATTCCGAGAGAGAGAAAGAAACAATGCGAGTTTGTCTTCTTCTTCACGGACAGCGACGCCATTTTATTTTCAGTCTAAGGTTCTTACTTGTCAGACCATTTTAATAGTTAAAATCACTCCTAATTATAAAATTTTTTTTACAAAAATTATTTTACGTTTTTTTTTTTCTAATGAGGGTAATATTATATTGATTAATGAAAATTTTGAGATTAATATTTTGAGAGAGTTTTGATTTTTGATAATAGATTATTATAGATAGGTAAGAAGGCTAATAACTAATTTTAAACAGCTTATTTTTGTTAGATTTTGAATGATATAAAATTATAAGTTAGGATTTTATATTTGATTTAGGGTTTGATGTGATTTTGATTATGAGGAGGTTTGAAGAGTGGTTCAATAATTGGGTTATGCTCAGTCTAAGATGTTGATATTCATGATTTTATGATTATGGGTGTGTTGGAGGCAAAACTTTAAATTATGAAATTGAGTGATTGATGTAAGAGGATTGATTTAGAAGTTATCAAAGGATTTTAATGAGTAATTTGGGCTCATGAGAAGTGGTCTATGAATTTGGATTGTTACCGTTAAGAATTGTTAAGGAAATTTGGATTTTGAGGACAATGATTGTAGAAGAAATTGGATTTTTTTGGGAGTTGAATTGTATAACTTATTTTATAGTTGTTTGTGGTTGATTGGTATCTACATTGATAATGTAGAGTTTTCTTGTAACTAGTGATTACTTGTGCTTTGCTCCTCAAATTAAGATTAAGCTATGAGTTGATGTGATTGGGATTAATTTATTATATATGCATGTTTTGGGTTGTAAGGTGTTTTTTAAGCCTTATTTTCATCTATACTACTTATATGTGTTTTGAAAAATTATGTGTATGTTTGAAATGAACTTAGTTAAGTGAAGCAGTATATTTTCCAACTTGTATATATGAGTGGAGATTATTATTAAGATTGTACTATTGTGATAATTATGATATTTGTGATGAAATGTTGTATGTGGAATGATAATCTTGTAAAATACCTTTGAAAACTATATTAATATATTATTTTATTATTATGGGATATGTTGGGTTGTGCGGAAGAGATATAGTGAAATTGTGCTCATCGGCTCTCTCATTCTTGGGCCAGATTTTGAATTGAGTATTTTGGGCGGACACCTCCCTATTACGGTATATTGGTGGTGGCATGGGATGGGACATTATTCTTAAATTGACTAGCTAACCTTTGGCTGGGTATACTAGCATTGATAGGTTGTACCATGTCCAGAAGATATAAGGAGGAGCAGGATGGATGAGTGGGGATGATTATAATCGTTGAATGTATTATGTAGTATTTAGTTATTGAGAATATTATTATTATGTTAGTTAAAGTTGCTTCTCTAACTCGCAATCCTTTCTTGCATACTTTGTCAATTGATTTTGCTTATTGGGATTTTATGTCTCACCCCGTCATTGTTAATATTTTTAGACGAGGCTTCTATTTCTGCTAGAGACCAAGGGAAGTAGCCAGAGATGTAGGTACCGAGAGCCTTGTAGGCCTCTTTTGGTATTAGTATTGTATTAATTTTTATATTGTCATTCTAGAGCCTCATGTTTTTGAGATATTATATTTATCATTTTGGATATTTATGTTGGGATGACTGTTTAACCATTGTTAGGTCTGAGGCCTTATTTTATACACTATGATATTTTGGTGGATCCACAATTCTATCTTGTGTTGAAAATTATTTTGTGTAGATCCTTTATTGTGGAGCTTAACATTGTAAAACTTGTGGACTATGTTTTCTCCTGCTTCTTATTTATATCTCGAATGATGGATTTTCTACAATGTGCTTGTGCATAGGTTTTATACCCTGGATTCCGATGTATTTTCTTAAAAGAAATGATTTTTTTTATTATCATTGATTAATTAGGTTTTGTTATAATACTATGGATACTTGTTGGTAAGAAATGATCTTTTAGTTGAATGTTCCACGTCCAACCCTGTTCGTTGACAATATTCTGACTCTTGAGAATTTGCCAGACGTGCATATAAATTTGTGGAAGAGAGACACATACTCCTTGCAGAGAGGGTAGATTTATTTTAATCCCATTTATAATTTATAGCATTAACTTTTTTTATTTGATTGTACAATTATAAGTTTCTTTTATTTTTATGTTGAATATATTTTTATTTTGTATTATTTATATACTTATAAGTCACTATAATAATAAATAAATGGTATGATTGTATATTCATATAAAAATTTAAATTTAATAATGAATGAATGATATAATTGTACTTTCATATAAAAATTTTATTTGTTCAAATGTTGTTATCATATATACTACTTCCTCCGGTCCCTTTTGTAAGTAAATTTTTTTTTAATTGCGTAAAATAAACTAACAGTTAATATTAGTTAAAAATAATAAATGTGCTAAAAATGTCATATCTTTTCTAAATATATCCCTATTTTTTAAAAGTGTACAAGAGAGAGAATGAATAAAGAAAATAAAAGAAAAAATGAATAGAAAATATGAGAGGGAATTGGTAATAAATGATTAAATGAAAGAAAATTAGTGGTGAGTGGAGGATAATTAAGACAAAGATATATATTTAATAAGGGTAGAAAAAAAAAGGAAGTATAAATTTTGAGACACAAAAAGAAATTTATTTATATTAAAGTCCAACCTTAAAAGAAAAGAAAATTACTTATAAACAAGACCTGATGAAGTATTTAGCAAGAAATTTTGTAACATTAGTTGTCGCTATCTTTCTTTTTTGGACGGATAGTTGTGCTATCTTATATCTTAATTGTTGTTGGCATTTTATAAAATAAGGTTTTACTTACTTTTTAAACAGTTGGTATTTTTATTTTTCTGTTTTTTTTAATTTCAAATAAAGGGTATGAAGGTAATTTAGTCCATAACTTAATCTTAGAGTATAGTCCCTAAATACTTCAAAAAATTAGTCTTGTATAATTTGAAGGCATTTATTGTATTTTTTTCCCCAAATTTAAAATACACGATTTTAAAATGTGATTAGTCAAGTTTTTAAATTTGGATAGTGCCAAAGTGCTAGAGCTGGGAATCAGGGCCGGCCTGGCCCTACAGGGCCAGCCCTTGACGGGCCAGGGCCTAACAGGGCTGGCCCTAAAGAGCTCAGGGTCAAGAAAATTGCAACTTTTCAAGGCCTGGTCCGAGAGCATCAGGGCCAGGGCCGGCCCGCAGGGCCGGAAAATCCTTTTCACTATTTTTCCTGCGTATTTTCCCCAAAGAGATATAATTAATAAATAACAACGATTAAAGTTCTAATTTAATACATAAATGTTGTCAACATTAAGGTTTAAATAACACGTCTCTTGCAACAAACAAACACAGTTACTATTGTATAATCAAAGGTAAAATCATGTCCATAAATAACTCACACAAAGGCCAAAGTATAAGAAGGCAAGAAGCTAAATACTCTAACATCTAAACAACATGAGTATGACAACTATCATTTTCACATTCTTCGCCACTATCATCAATTTCAAGGACATTTAAGTGTGTTTCACTTTGAGCAGTAGGTTCAAGTAGTCAAATAATGACAACCTCCATAAAAAATCATACTCTATCATGCAGAATAGTATATAATATGATTTTAGTCTAAATAGGCAAAACAATATACTCAAAAATCACAATATGATTCAATTATATAAAACAATATACTCAAAAATTATACTTTATACAATATGAGGATAAAATGACATATAGATTCAATAATGTAATTCAAAAATGTAACATGATTCTTTTCCAAGTAAAAATTATAAAAAATAAACGGGCCTAAAGGGCCGGCCCGAGGCCCTCCAGGGCCGGCCCTTTTAGGCCCGACTTCCTTTTGAGGCTCAAATTTACAAGCCCGGCCCTTGAAGGGCCATGGCCTAAAAGGGCCGGCCCGACGGGCTCGGCCCGTTTTCCCCGGCTCTACAAAGTGCCCTTACGATTTTGATAAAAAAGTGCAAATATGGTAATAGAAAATATAAAAATAACTAGAAAAGACAAAAAAGAAATTTAAGAAAGAAGTGGGTGTATGTGTGACCCAGCATGGGGATGCTCATTTTGTGTCGACATGTGAGACGATTCAGTCTTGGGTGGCAAGGTCAAATCTTTTTTATGTTTAGCTATAAGAGCCAGTCAATATATATTATTTAAGGTACAGTGATTATTATAAGGGAGAATTGTCCAAAAATATGTTGGGGGCAAATTAATTGCTGATTGCTACCAAGTGTGCAAGTAATCTTCCATATGTGCAAGCGATCTTCTGTTTTATACAAATCATTTTCCATGTGTGCAAAAATCTTCCGTATAAATGTGCAAGCGATCTTCCGTTTTATGCAAATCATCTTCCGTTTTGTGCAAACCATCTTCAATGGTAGCATTCAGCAATTAATTTACTAAAAAAGTATTTATCAGCAATTCTCCCTTATTATAATTATACTTATATTTAGTATTACTTTTTTTTTAGAATACGACAAAACAATACTATCAAAATGTAAAGGAAAATAACGATTGGGCTGGATTAGCACGGACCAGTCTAAACCGAACCTTTTTTCTTTTTTCCCCCCTTAAAAGTAACACCCTCATATAGTACTATATGTAATGTAAATGGAGGGCTTTTTATTGCTTTATTGAATCAATGATTCAATAATTAACCTTGTTTTGCTCGTCAAACCCACACATCAACTACACTTGCGTTTTTTCTATAGTCAAATTTATTATGTTTTATATTCAGCTACTATATTGAATATCTATTTATTATTTCAATATAAAAATATACAAAAAAATTTATTGAATTGATTTAATTTTAATGTTTTAAGATGAATTTTACATGATTATATTTTTTTTTTCTATTGTGTTATCTGTGATTGTTAGGTTGAAATTTTCTGGGAGAATCCTTGAAAAGGAACCTGAAAATTGGGAAATGACAGATCAGTTATTTCCCAAGAAAAAAGTTGAGAATTTTTTATCACATTTTGATATTTTCTAATCAACTTTTGGTAAAAAAAACTCATCTATTATTTCCCAATTTTCAAGTTCCTTTTTAGGGATTCTCCCAAATTTTTTGTCCCATTGAGGAAAAAAATTGAGACAAAAAAAAAAAAAATACAGGAAGGTCCTAAGTCGAGGTAGTCCATTGGACTAAATCCGGTCCAGCTTGACCTTGGGTTGGTGTTGGATTGAACTAGACCACAAGCATTTTTTTGTAGCCCGAAGTCTCCACCAGACTAGACCTAGGATTAATACCAAACTTAGTCTGGTCTGGTTTGGTCCGGTCCATGCTTATCCCTAGTAAAAATCCATTAAATACTCAAATAGCCTAAAGTGGGATTTTATAAAAAAAAATCAAGACAATTCAAATTATATGCTCTTGTAAAAAACACACGATTGAGTATATTATAGTAAAACAAAATAGACTGCTATTGTAGATTCTTTTTTTTTTTTGTCAAATTTTTGAATCAGGCTACGTATATAATTTTTATATTCCCTGCAAATGCAAAGGGCTTTTCAGGTATACACTCAAAAGAGTAAATAAACAAAATAGTCATTTTCATTGGATGACCACTAAATCTCAACCCGAATATTTAATATTGCAAGTGTGGAAACTGGAGGGATTTATTAATGGTGATCATAAATAGTATAAAAATGATGTGAAAGTGCAAGTTGAACTGGGTAAGCAAAATTTAAATAAGAGGAGCGAGATTAGATGGATTGACCAGACTTTAATGCAGTCTTAGAGGGTCATGTTGTGCGTTGAGTGGATAATAAGTATCATTCTGAAATGGAAGGAGAGGTGTCCGGCCTTCATTTTCTATTAGCTGTTTTGGTAAACGGTATGTGTAAATATTGCTTGTACAAATGGAGTTAGGTGAAAGAAATTGAAATTCATAAGTACAGGCAAAAATCAAACTTATAAAAACCACAGATCAATTAAATAAAAAACCATATAATGACAAATCCACAAACTAATATAAACAATATATGATTAGCCGAGATTCAAGCCTCAACTCCAACCCTAACCCAGATTGAATCCAAAAGCAAGAGAGAGGCAACAAGGGAGTACACCAGTGGCGTGAAGGAACCACCAAAGGAGGAAGGAGCAGCGGCAATGGTGATGGTAGTGAGAGGTCGACAATGGAGAAGAAGTCATCAAAAGCAGAGCAACGTTCCATGGCTTCCGGGTAGCGGAACTACCAAAGGAGGAAAAGTGGCGATGGTGTTTATGGCAGCGAGATGCTTACGATGGAGAAGATGTCATCAACGGCAGCGTAGTGTTACATGGCTTACGGGTAAAGGAATGATCGAAGGAGGAAGGGGCACTAGTGGCATTGATGACAATAAGCGGTCGATGGTGGAGAAAATCAAGGTGACCAAATGGCAGAGGTAGAGTAGTGTTCCAAGGCTTATGGGAAGAAACTTCTTTGTCTTCTTCACCGAGAAGGAGAATTCTCTCCTAAATTTATTATAACTAGGGATACTTTTGTCTTAAAATTTTCCAATCCTAGTATAGCTTTTCAATACCATGGGGCGGATAGTTTTGCCACAATCCCACTTTTACAGTACTTCCAATCCCGATTTGTAACATTCCATTTTTAGTCACCAATATTCCTTATATATTATAGATATATTTAATGGAATAAAATGGTAAGTTGTGATGCACATAAAATGATAAATACTCCAATCGGTGGTTACACACAACTTGGCTAAGCTAAGACACAAAGGAGCAACTCTTGTACACTAAAAGGCCTAACATTGTAGCCTAAATTGGAGCGTGAAAGAACACAAATCTTGGTCCAATACTGGTGCTAAAATTTGGCCAAACGAAAAGGAAAAGGAGAGGGGAATGATTTTTTGCCAACAAAACAAGAAGTTAATTATTTTCTTCTAATATTGGGCCACATTTTAGGCCAAATAGGGAAAGGAGAGGGAAAATAAATATTTGGAGATAAATGTCATAATTTTGAAGCAATCGTGGCCAAATAAAATAAGTTGGAAAAGTCAAAAAGTAAATATGACATAATTACTTAATTAAAGAAGGGAATTATGAAAAATGCAAGAAGCAATCCCCCCCCCCTTTTTCCTCTCGAATTTCAGCCAATATGAAGAAAATAGGAGGAAATGATTTACTTGGTTCATATTAAAAGAAGAAGGGTTAATCATGGCCAAGTAAATTTCCCATGTGAGATTAAGTCATTAAATAGTAATATAAAAAAGCAAAGAGAGATATTTGCTAAAGCTTTTATCACTCTTCCTCTTCTTCATTTCGGTCAAGACACACCAAATAGAGAGAGAAGAGAGTTTAAAACGCTGGAAGAATACAAGAAAGAGCTAGGGTTTCGAGAAGCAAAATCTAAAGTAAGAGGCTTGATTTCAAGTGCCTATGCCTTCTAAATCACTTGAGAACCTTTGCTAATCTCTTCCTCATCTTGAAAACAATGTTTAGCAAGCAAAAACAAGAGGGAAGAGAGAGAGAGGGCAAAGACGCCTAGAGAGAGAAAGAGAGCAAATCAAGAGGTAATCTCCAAAACTTTGATCCTCTTGCCTTATGTGTAGCTGTTGTGGTGGTTGTTGTGGATATTGGTTTGATTTTGTGAAATTTAGATGATGAAACCCTAAGATGTTATGCTGCCAAAATTTCTATGAATCATGTGATTAGGACTGATAAGGAGGATATTTAAGGGTTGAATTCAAGAAGACACATTTCCCCTTCTGTCTTGCTCGTTTCGGCCAGATGCAAAACATAGGTGAGGAGCAGGAATTTTGTAATTTTGATGATTCTATTGGATTTATAAGGGAAAATTGTTTGTGTCCATGATTTTTGGATGTTTGAATGCAAATCTAGAAATTTTTGAAGTTAAGGGGACATGCTATTTGATTTGTTTCTTGGAGGTAGTGTTGTTGTGAAAAAATTCCGTGGGCCAAACCTAGTCCAAATGTTATGAAACTTTCCTGGATTAGAGTAGAGATATAGAGTTTTAATTTGATAGGTAGATCATAATTTTTGGACTACTAGATTAAAAGATAAGGATTTTTTATGTTATGTCCTGTTTTTGGAAGAAAACCTAGAACATAGGAAGTTTGAGGAATTTCTGGGAATAATGTGATTGTAATGGTCACACTCAAGTATTTTTCCTTAAAAGAACACTTAAAAAGATCTTCATATAGACTTTGGAATTAGTCAAATTGGGCTTTCCTAGAATTACTTATTAATTTCCAAATTTGACCGAAAATCTGTTAGTTTCTAGAAACAGTGAAACTGCACTGTGTAGAATTTTACTATGCAGAAACTGTTATAACTGCATTAGATAACCATCAGAATTTGATTTAAAGGTAGTAATAGTACAAGTAATAATTAGTTACATATAACTCTAATTTTTGTAGGAACTGGAAATAGTCCGAGCTGGAACCAAGTTTAGGACTAACCGAGGAATTGAAAAAGGAGTCAGGTAGTAACATTTTCTTTCATGCACTATGTGATTATTATATGTTTGTGTATGTCATCTTCTGTAACATGAGCAAAGTGTCTGGGACAAGTATATTAGCTTGGTTGTGGTCTGGACCCAACAGAGGTGCAGAGTAAGACAAGATTGCAAACAGTCATTTGGCCTTGGACAATATGCACACATCATTTTATCATTTTTATATAACATAGTGCATGACATATTTATTTTCACATTTTGTATGTTTGAAATGCATGTTGCTACTGAGATTCGTTTGAATCTCACCCTTTTTCAACAATACAACTATTACAGCTGAAGTTAGCGGCTCAAGGGGCAAGGCAGTGGTTACTGGTGAATAAGGTCCCGATATAGGCGAAAACTGCTATTAGTTATTTAGAACTGTACTTTTGTTTCTTAAAAATATTTGTACATTTGTATATAATTTTCAAACGCTACGAGAAATTCCTGTATTGTAAACAAGTACTTAATGTCAGTATGTTTCTACTATTTCTGTTTGCCTTACGGAACTATGCGTTTAATATTCTGCGAATATCGAAATGTTAAGGGGTTTGGCACGGTTATTCTTAGTCCTTTGTACCAAACATCACAAAATGGGTAATACCAGTGCCAAGCTTGGTATCAACTCCTCTAATACCATGTACGAAACATGGCCTGATAGTCTTGTTGAATTATATCTATTAGTTAGATTGAATTTTATATTTTTTCCTTTTATTGTTGAGGCTAAAATGATGTTGTTTTGAGTTATAAAGAGAAAGTAAAAAAAAAAAAACAAACAAACAGATTTGGGCCTTAATATTTTTGTTTTGTTGAATTATGTGTGAATTATTCATAAATGTTTCATTTACTTGTACACTGATACATTTTTTAGTTAAATATTACTCTTTTTAGGGTTATATATATATATATATATATATATATAATTATTTTTATATATTTTAATAGAATTATATTTTTTAACTGTGATTGGTTAACCCAATTCAACACGATTAGATTACATAAACCCTTAAATCACTGTCTCAACTGATTTAGTGGACAATTCAATTTTTGGTACCTTTTCTTTCTATAAATTACATAGTGCTCCCTTATCTCCTTTTTATACATGTTAAGTATATTTATTTAACT
Source organism: Inga leiocalycina (assembly GCA_963242795.1). Taxonomy (NCBI): domain Eukaryota; kingdom Viridiplantae; phylum Streptophyta; class Magnoliopsida; order Fabales; family Fabaceae; genus Inga; species Inga leiocalycina. The sequence continues at coordinate 46,721,111 of OY725322.1, read as the reverse complement.
TCAGAAAATAGTTAAAATTAATTAAATGTAATTTTTTATGATTTTCTAAATTTTTTTCTTAAGAAAATCTAAAAAGAAAATTTTTTCTTACATGACGATCAAATTTCATTTTTGTAAGAGTCATAACTATTGTTAATAGGCTGAAACCTAAGGGGGTGGCCAATTCAATGGCTTGGTACCTTTTCTTTATATAAATTACATAGTGCTCCCTTATCTCCTTTTTATACATGTCAAGTATATTTATTTAACTTCAGAAAATAGTTAAAATTAATTAAATGTAATTTTTTATGATTTTCTAAATTTTTTTCTTAAGAAAATTTTTGCTTACATGATGATCAAATTTCATTTTTGTATGAGTCATAACTATTGTTAGAATAGGCTAAAATCCAACGGGGGGTGAATTGTGTGTATTATAAAAATTTAACAACTTTAAAAATTTTTTTGCATCTTATGAAATCAATAAGTATGTAAGTAATGAAATATAAAACCATAATCAGTTATTAAAATATATATGGTGGAAATATAAGAGTTTAGAGAAGAGAAGATGCAAAATGTGATTTATCCTGATTCAGTCTAATCCACGATGACCTACGTCCAGTCCTCAGGTTCTTCCTGAGATTTTGATATACTATCTCCCTCAAGTTTAACATGGTACTTGAGAATAACTACAATCCTACAAGTTTAATCCGGGCACTTGTGATGCCTTTACAATTCTCGTATCGACACAAGGACTCCCCCTTACACACTGTAAGGATACAATCTATTTCCCACTCAAGATTCCCCAATTTTGAATAACTCTCACAAATATATAATGATTACAATGAACAATTACTTCTCTCAATATGAAGTAGATAATGAATTACACTAAAGTACATAGCGGGAGTATGATTATAGAGCTTCAGTCGGGTAAGATTTAGAGCATATTAGCATTGTAGGCATGGGCTCTAGTGTCCCATTTTTTTATTTCATGTTGAATGTCTCTCCATTTATAGTTGATAAAGAAAGATGACCGTTGAGTTTTACTTCTTCCCATTTGAGGCAAAATATGACTGGTGAAATATAGCCATGGGAAGCTCCTGACAAAAAGTGCTTTTTCCAGTTTTTGCGTTAATCTTTGTTTGATCACTTGAAAAATACTTAATCACTAATATAATGAAATGTTAGAGTGATTAGAAGCAAGAAGAATGAGTTACAGAATCATTCCAATGATTTTCAGAAGTTTTGAGGTGATGCTCTGTTTTCTGGAATATTAGTTATTCGAATAGTATCCTTTGTATTCGAATAGGTCCCTTTGTAAAACATTGATTTTTATTTGAATAGAACAACTTGTATTCAAATAGCCTTCTTTGATAATGAGTAATCCTTATTCGAATAGTTCATCCTCTATTTGAATAAACTTTGAGAACTTGAAGTGTATCAGAATAATCAGTCCCATATTCGAATAGGCTTCTTTAGAGAACATATGATGTTATTCGAATAGTTAGTCCCTTATTCAAATCCCTTCTCCAAAAAAGGAATTGATGTCATTCGAATACACTAATTGTTATTCGAATAAGAGTCTTTGATAATGAATATTCTTTATTCGAATACATCTTCCTCTATTTGAATGATCCTTCAAAATTTGAAATGTATTTGAATAGTAAATTCATTATTCGAATAGCTTCTAACACAAAATATATGATTTTATTCGAATAGTACTTGCTGTATTCAAAGAGTGCACCTTCGATAATGAATATGTTTATTCAAATACCTCTATTCAAACAAATTTTTGATTCTAACGGGCATAACTCTTTGGATATAACTCTAAATTTGGCAAATGACCTATCTCCAGAAAGCTCTTTAAGTCTACTTTGCATAGCAATTGGAATCAATCACAAATCTTTGTATGCCAAATGTTATGGTCCAATTTGTAACATTTGGTCTAGATAATGGTTGAAATTTGAGCGTCCACTTCAAGAAGGCATACCTCTTTGTGTAATACCCTAGTTACATTATCATTTTGGTGGGTCTTTCATAATGAATCTAAACCTCTAAGTGATATTTCTTGGCAAACAATTTCAAATCTGAACTCCAAAAATAGGATCCGAACCTGCACTTGAAGGGGGTTTTCTAAATAACGTAAAACTTTTTGAAGATTATTTACTGTGGTTCTATACTCATTGTGACTCATCTTTCCTTAATTCTCTTTATTATCTTAATCAGAGTAATTCTTTGCTCATTTTTATATGTGGAAGGTTTCTTAACTAATGGGCTTGTACCATGTGATTACCCTCTTCTAATTCAATTATTGCGCTTGGATAATTAATTCATTCGTCATGCAGGTTATACAGTTGTCCATTGCAAGTAAATTAATTTACATAACGGACTAGTGCATGAATAATTATTCTTTTCTTTAGTGCAACTTCTTTCCAGGAATAGCGCCCTGCACTCCTCTTTTGTCCTCAGCTGCCTATATGGTTTGTAACCCCCTTCGATAATCAGGCCGGGATTAGTGTTTAAGCATATTTAATTATCAAATAAGAAATCCGGGACAATTAAAAACTTTTTAAATGAAACTGTATAAATGGATCTCCATTCATTTCATTCATTAAAACAAATGGCCTGTTTGGTCTGTTACATATACAATATCAGAGTAAGCACAATTCCCGACGTTCACCCGGGATAATAACATTAATCTAAAGGTTTATACAGGGCATCATTGCCCATCTCAGTATCCATACCGGGGATTACACAAAACTATACCACTACAATTCTATTCAATATGTATACATTTATCCAAAATGATCACCAGTTCGATGTAAAACCAAAATATATAGCTAAGACTACCGCTGGCAGTCCTAATCGTCCTTTGCCACTTGCTTGCTTTTTGATCCACTTGCCCTGTCTTAAAAATGTTATTTGGAAAGAATGAGATTCTAGAGAATCTCAGTAGCAACAGTTTATTTATATGATGCATATGTACAAAGCAAGTCACATATATCACAATGCAGTAATCAATATTCGAGACCGGGCTTTCGCCACATTCCCTTCACTATATACGAGGTCGGACTTACGCCACGCCCCATCACTTTATCAGTATTCGAGTCCGGGCTTTCGCCACGTCCCCTTCACTTTCACTATAATCGAGTCCGGGCTTTCGCCACGTCCTCTTCACTTTCACTGTATTCAATGACTAATGCAAACAAGCAATGCAATACACATGATATAGGATAAAGTGTCACTACCTTTGTCTTTCCTTCCTTGAGCAGGCACAGGCCTTCTATGCTCCGGGCAGATATCAAATCCTAAAGTCATAATTAAGGACGAAGCATTATTCTCTATTCCAATACTCAATTAAATCTTCAACACTTAGATTTGGTTGTCAATAATGACCCTTAAGAAGCCACAAATGCCTCTAATAAAACCCCTAAAAGGTTGGGAAACAATAGGTTAAAGATCTCCTTTCGAAAACTCAAAGTGCTGGAACACAGGGGTGGGCTGCGGCCAGCCCTTCCCTGGGCTGCGGCCCAAACATGGTCAGAAGGCCGTGGGCCGCGGCCAGCCATCCATGGGCTGCGGCCGGAATCAGGCCAGAAAGTCTTGGGCCGCGGCTAGCCACTCCTGGGCCACGGCCAAGAAATTTCCTGGCTCTTGGCTGAACTTCGAAAAACCATAACTAATTGTAGAAAAATTGAAACGGAGTGATTCCAAAGCCAAATGAAAGGTATTTAAGTCCTATTTTAAGGAAAAATATGGCTCATAACTTCAAATCATCACAAAGATACAGAATCACCCAAAACCCAACATTACTCCAAAACAGAGTTCTGTTTTTGTACCAAACTTTGGCAAAGCATAACTCTCAGAATACTAAACAAAATGACACAACATATATGTCCATTTTGAAGCTTGGGATGTGAAATTTAAGACTGGAAAGTTTCACAATTTTCTGAAATCATTTGGTCATTCAAAACGTCCATACAAATAAACTGCCCAGACAGAGTTCACATTGACAGCATTTTCCAACTTTTCTACCAAAGTGTTCAATGACTCCAAAATCATTAACCAAACATATTCCCATACAATTTTCCACAAGGAACACAATGGTAACCTCAAAATGACCAAATTCACAATCTAACCACATGCCCTGTTTTGACCAATACACCAAAACCAACACAAAGTTCCCAAACTTTACTTTTAATGATTCAAACCAATTCATTTGTCCAAAAGACATCACAATATACCATTTCCATGATCACAACATGCCAAACTCACTAAGACCCTAATTTTTCGAAAATAGGGCAGAAAATTCCAGAAAAACCAATCTCAACCAACAACCACAATCTATATATCAAAAGGGAGTTAACACTCACCTCTTTCACTTTGCCAAAGAGATTTCTTGATTCTTCAACTTTCACAATCTCTTGAGGTCACAAACTAACACCAATGAACACATTACAACCATCAAAATGAAGCTCTTCATTCAAGGATCAATATTAGAGAAGGAAGTTTGAGCAATGGAGATCATTTTCCTTACCTTTTCTCAAGCTTTTCTTCTTCTATTTTCTGCAACAATGGCGCCACCCAGGGAGAGAAGAGAGAGAACGAGAGAGAGAGATGGAGGAGGAGTGAAGAAAGTGAGGAAATGATGATTCTCTACCTTCCCCCTACCATTTCAGCGTGAAGAGAGGGAAGAGAGGAGAGAGGAATTGTTAAAAAAATTGCATTTGACTTTTCTCATATCTCTCCCTACATGTGAGCTTGCCATGTGTCCACTCTTCATTGGCTCTCACACAATAAGCACCCATTAGCTTCTCTAATCTCTCCATTAGTCATTTTAATTACACTTCTCATTTTCTCTTAGTTAGTAATTAATTTCCCCATTAATTACCAACTTATGCCAATAATTCCATTCTTTCAATTTTCCAACAATTATGACATATTAAATAATATTGTCACCAATATACATTAATTTAACTTTAATCCACTCTAAATCACAATTACCTTCTCAACAATCCTCATTAGCCCTTAATCAAAATTTGGGGTGTTACATGGTTGGTGGGGGAGGGTGAGATTTGGGGGAATCTTAGTAGCAAACATTACTGTTAATGCATGTAAGATGAATGCTAGTGCAAGATATCCTTGTCTTACATAGGCTTATGTTCACATAATGATATTCTGCATGCTTAATGTTTCGTGCAACATACTTATAGCCATAGCAAAAATAGAAAAAGTTCTTTATTCATTCATACATGCTTTACATAATCAAGTAAAGAAATATAACAAATCAATACACAACATAAATATCACATACATACAAGTAAATAAGCTTACTACCTTTTGTCTTTGAGTCCCTTTTTTGTACCTTTTCTTCCAACAACTGAAGTTGCTTTCATTGCTTCTTCTTTGTCATTTCATGGTCCTAGATAAATGACTATATTATTAGAGCTATGACAAATAAATGTCCAATGGGCTACTTTAGCCTCTATGACTTGTCATTATTTTTTGCACCCATACTTATCCCAAATTTTAATAAGGCAAGACACCTTGGTTGGTTAACCATTAAAGTTAACACATTAGGCCTAATGGGTATTTAATGGGCCAAACTAACTTTATGGGCTTTACTTAACCATTGGAAGCTAACTTTATTACTAAATGACACTACTTTTTCATTTTTGCATAATTACCCAAAAGCTGATAGAATTTTCAGTTAACTTTGAAAATTCATATGTTTTTTTAGGAAACTCCGATTGCAGTGGTTCAAAATTCTATGTGTCACTTATTAAGTCTGTTTTAAGGAAAAAATACTTCTAGCAGCCACCTGACCATGAACACATCCCAGTTTCCCTTTTTACGTCTGTTGTCAAAAAATCTGATCAGTTTTAATGGTCTAACTTCAAACACTCATAACTCCTAGTGTACTTATCCAAATCCTTCATAATACCTATCAAATTAAAGATCTTTATGTGTACTTTAATCTAAAAAATTTCATCACCAACATATGAAGTTTGAATAGTGAAATATTCTCCACAACAAATATGTCAGTAAAAAACGCACACTAGCAGCTTTGTCACACAAGCAGACTTAATTTCCAGTCTTTGAGTTTTTAAACCAATTTGTTAACAAAACATTATCACGGCCTATTCCTACATAGTTTTTCATGTAGAATCTAATAGAACCCTCAAATATCAAAAAATCAAACTCCTTCCAAATTTTACCCCTAACTGAATCTGATCCCAAGAAAAAAAACAAAAATCAAATTTGTGTTTTTGACCACCAACAAGTCTAATGCATCAACAAGCATCATATATCACCTCATATATGATTAAAAACATCATCTTGCTTCAAAAACTCCCCTTGGTCAAAACTTAAGGGTGGTTTAACAGTAAAAAAAACTCAATAAAATTACAAAGTATTTAGTTCAAATGGAAGCCTACGCTTACCTCTTCATGTTTCTACAAGTGGTTCAATATTCTAGCGACACACCGGTTGAGTAACTGACACAAAACACTTCAGATGAGAAATTTAAGACCATAGAATTGAAGCTTATAGTAAGTAAAGGAAGTTTCTTGAAGGACTTACCAGACGATAACGACGATTCGGGAACGAAATCGGAATTGGCTCCAGTGCATAGAAAATGTTACTATTTACATCTCCTCTCTCTTCTATCTATTTTGAGTGCTTAAATTCATAATTTTCTCCCTTTCTCTCCATTTGGCCAAATTTGACGGCCTTAAAGAAGAATGGATGGTTTTGCTTAAATCTTGCAAAGTGATATCATCTTGTTGTGCCAAGTGTCATAAGATTAGAGCCTTAGATTGCCATGTGTCATCCAAGCCTCACATCTTTTATTTCTCTCTCTTAGGTGGTGCCGAGATGGTCAGGGGACGTAAGGGGCCTGATAATTTCCCCAAACTCCCAGCTCAGTGTTCGAGAAAGTCAAGTACCTGACCGGACCGAGGACTGATGGATTCCCCAGAATCAGTCGCTAGGTGGTGGTGCTCTCTGGAGATGCCAACACAAAAGGCATAAAGCAAGTATCATAATAGTACTCTTATTAATCGAATACTCTATTTGCAAATAAACAATCTGTTGTTCGAATAATAACTTAACTATTTGAATAGTTTTTTTCTAATATTAAGTTCAGAGAAATTTTTCAAGCTTACTATTCAAATACTGATATGTCTATTCAAATACTCTATTTTTTTAACGGTGCATTTTTATTCGAATAGCATATTCATTATTTGAATAATACTTTGCTTATTCTAATAAACTATGAGTTATTCGAATAGCTCTTAAATGAAAACAAGTTTTACCATTTAAATAACAATTTGACTATTCGAATAATTCATAGTATTAAACCACATGAATCTTTTCAACCCAACTTGATATCTTCTTTCTTTGCTTGACTAATCTACAAGTTATTTTACATTAAACATAGTAGTTAGACAATGTAGGAGATAAATACATTATGTAAACTTTTTGCTCTCAATATTTAACATTTATATTTGACATCATCAAAACTAATCATATCTAACAAATATTATATTAAATATTTTACAACGATATATCTTATTATATTAAGTGCTTATAGCGATCTTCTTGAGGCTAGGCATTGTGATTGTACACTACAGTTGGGCACACCTATTTGTCATTAGGGTTTGCAATCAGTTGCATGTTAATTGGATTGGTAGAGATTCCATAAACTAATATGTATTATATATGTTCCTTTACTTTTTTTATGGATTCAAATCATCAATATCAATATATATATATATATATATTATATCTTATCTCTCAAGCCGAGCTCTTGCATGGCTTATCACTGGCTCCCCGTACAAAACACTATTAGCAAACTGATAAGGTCACTTTTCCATTTTTAAATTTTTTAGTCGGGCTCCGTACAAGCCATCTCTTGCAATATATATGTGACTGGAAGAGTAATTTTTGGGCTTCGTATATATCATTTTTTTTAGAGTTTTAAGGGGATGAAGCTAAACTATACTAACCTTTTTTTCCTTTTTTTCTCACCATTTGATTAGAATATCTCTTAAAATTTATTTGTTTTCCAAAATCTCTTAATATTTATTTAAATCTTTAAAAATATTCTTTTTTTGAACATATTATAATTGCTCAAATCTATAATTTTAAATCTTATAAAATTTTTAAATATATAATTTGGTTCTAGATTCTTGACTCGGCCCAGCATCTATACCTCTTAGGCTTACCATCTTTGTATTTCACTATATGAAACAAGAAAGAGGTAAATTCCATATAAACACAGGGGCCTATCTATCATTTCACAAAGTTTTGAGTACATAGATACCCTAAAAACAACATATCACAGGTGTTTACAGTAGTCAGGGAAAGCCTGTAACAACATACAGCCTATGAACTACTGTACAACATGTTCTTAATCTTTTTCCATAATATGACAAAACATGTGTAACAACTTCCCATGGAGTCACCCATTATGGCATTTCCTTGAGTTGAGCATGCTTAACATTCGTGTATCTGTGTCAAAACATAGATACCGACTCTATCTTGTCTTGACCACTGTGTTACGAGTGTAGATGATCAATTAAATAGTGCAAGTGTACACTATTGTAATCAAGTAATATATAAGTGAGTAGAGTATCGTTCCCACGAGGATTGATCACAAAGTACCAAAATTGGTAATTTTAATTCTATTTAGTCGATCGTTTCATTGGTGATTGAGAGTACAAATAGAATAAAAATAATTAAATATGAGTGCAGATGATATGCAAAAAAAATATGAGAAAAAGCCCTAGGGATTATATTTCACTTGACAAATTCCGGATTGAATCGCTTATCTAATTCTAGACCAATTTATTCCACATGATTGATAGTCGAGTTTTCCTAATTTAATTACTAGCCTCTTCCATGGTCAAGCAATTCTATAATTAATTGCTAATCCAATATGTTCCTATATGAATTTAAGCAATTAATTATGTATTTAGATTTATGGAACTCAGTAATTCTACACAACTCATATGAATATATTCCTATTTTATATGCAAGTCATGGTTTTAATTATAGGATCTACACACATGCATCTCCTTCTAGTCTCAACATGTATATTGAAATCATTTAAAAGATGTCCAGTCAATCAAAAAGCATTAAGAATAATAATTTAAACTCAATCATGAAGGAGAAATTAAAACTAGATTTAATAAGTAAAGATTCAATCCGTCATTAGTAAGCTACGTCATCACCCTAGGAAAATGGAAATTTAGCTCATGACAAAATTAAAAACAAAACCAAAATAAATTGACATTATATAAAACTAGAATGAAATCCTCATAAATACTGCATAAACATGAATATTAAATTCTCAAACATAAATATACAACAAAAAGATGCATGAAAAATGGATAAATCTAGCCGTCCCTTTAGGAGGTAAAACCTTCCATGTAGGTGGCATATAAAAAAGTAATACAATCCTAAGCCTTCCAAGATGGAGGCATACAAAAAATAATACAATGCATAAAATTAATTCTAAGATGATGGAGTAAGTGGAGGAGAGAGGAGAGTAATGGAAATGAAATGGTGTGTGTTGAGAAGAGATGAGAGTAATGGAAATGAATTGATGTCAGTAAAATGTGAAGGAGAGGGTGGCTATATATAGGGAAGAATGGAGTAGGGTAGATGAAGTGGTAGATAAAATATGGTAGGTGAAGTAGTAGATAGAATGTGGTAGATGAAGTAGTAGGTGAAAAGTAATATGAAGATGTAGATGAAATGGTTGGTGGAATGGTAGATGATTCCTGCTTTCAACTTCCAAGCAAAATTCGAAACCCTTGGAGGTAGAACTGGATTTTGGTCTCAACATCAAAGTTGTTGAGCTCTTTCTTAGGTTTTTATCTATATAAAGAATGTCCCAATCTGACATCTAGATCTCTAGATATTTCCTGAAAACTGAAAGAGGGTCTAATTTAGTATTTTCCAAGAAATTCTATTTTTTGCCAAAATCATTATTTATTTATTAATTACACCCAAATTTATTAAATTGAGCTCAAATATCATCCATAAAATCATCATATAAGAGAAAATAAATATGCAAATATTTTACTTATCAAATTCCCCCACACTTAGCTCTTGGACGTCCTCGGATAAGGAGTGACCATTAAGTGCTTCCAACAAAATTAGAAGTGTCAAGTCATAAGCAAGAATACAATTGAAAAATAAAGAGATCATAGTATTCATGAATCAACGAAAATATAAACTGGTAATTTCATTTGAAAATGAATAAATCGAGTTTGTAGTTGTGACTTATTCTCCCAATCTCTCAAGTGTTTAAGGGTAAGTGTTTCACTCGAATTCAACCAAAAAAATTGCACTACCATAGGCTTGCTAAAAATCTCAATCTCCACTATCAATTCACATGCATAATTTAAATCAAAAGGACTTATTAAGGGTTGTAATGGGGTTAAGGTAAAAGGAATGTAAAACGTGATATGAAGGGCTAAATATAAAAATTAATAGAACAGTTAAAAAAATGGGCCAACTTCTGAAATAAATCTGTTTCATCACAACAACCCACAATTCGAATACTCAATTTTATTTTTCATTTTTTTGCTTGCAACTTTAAAGTTGATGATATATACTCCCCCACACTTGTCAAAAGCCCATTTCACAAAAATTTCAAATGCTCTAATAATCTTCCGAATTAGGTAAAAGCACTTGATATATCATTAAAGCATATGTCAATGGTTTGAGAACAAAGAAACAATCAATGAGGCTCAAAGGGGCTTATCAACGGTATAATTGCAAGGTTGGCTATTTGGCTCTGGTTAAACAAAATGAATGCCTTTATCATCTTTGAACGTGGATGTGAAATATAATCACAACCAGATTTAAAGGAAGTTCTAGAGTGACAACTTAATAGGTGAATATCACACATAAGAGAAATAATCATTATAGGCTTAAAAGCTTACGGTTAAGGGCTTTCAACCTCAGCTCATTCAATCTCAAAATTCATCACCAATTGTAACAATCAATTGTTCATTCATGGTATGAAATCTCTAAATTCAATTGATCCATACTCAAAACTTATATACTTCTTAAGATCATTACAAAGCACTTAAATAGGATGATTTTTTTTTTTACTTTTACTCTTTTTTTTAAGAATGAACAAAAACATGCAACTACTAAAATGCGTCTCAGGAGTTAAGAATAACTCTTTACTCGGCCATTTTTTCCACACCTCATGCATCTAATGGTTTTACTAACTAACGAAGGAAAAAAGATTTTTTTTCTCCCCCAACCTAAATCATACATTGTCCCCAATGTCTTCTAGAGCTTAGAGAATTTTTTTTACATAAACACATAATAAAGTAAAACCAAGAGATTAAGGAAAGTTACAACCGAAGAGTGGTATCTAGGTTCTGCTTCTGACTGCTATTTGAAGATTGCCTACCTATTTTCTTGATGAGAAGATCTGGTTTAGGTTCATAGGTTTGCAGTTGATCGAGCAACTGATCAGCAGGTGGTGCAGCAATTATGGAGTGGCAAGTCGCTTGGGGTATGAATCCTGTTTCCACAGCATGATAAAAAAAACATAACAAATTATTATAAAAACCATTAACATTTAACAATCCTTATGGCTTTTGTGATAGTCCAACTTAGCCTAATAAGCAACGTTAGAGATCCCATCCAACGTCTCCAAACCACCAGGTAGAGCAATAAAAGCTTGAGCATGGTAGAACATTTGTCCCATACCTTCAGGCAAGCTTGAAACATGCAACTCTTGTCCCAAGGAGAAGATGTGGTCTTCCAACTCCTTCACCCTTACACTCAAACCCTTGCTTTTATTCATGGATGCAGAAATGGCCACACTTCCTTTTAGGCCCTGGATGCCTCCCCTGTATATAAAATTGATCTTTCTAGCGGCTAATGCACTTCCAAGTTTATTTGCTGCTATTATAAACTCTACATCCTTACCCATATCAGTTTCACCAAAGATGCAGGTAGATGTAAATTTACATCTTTGTATGATACCCTTTTTCTTTTCTTTTCTCTCGTACCATTTATGCTTACAAGAGGAAGACTGTATATTTACAAGTGGAAGTGTGCATATTTATAAATGAAAGAGTACATATATATAACACTAAAGCAGTGACAACAAATCATACAAATAACACATTTTTCAAAAAATTTTGAAAAACTTCTGACACGAATGATTGGCATAATTTGCGCGAAGCAAAAGGGGAACGAAAGTCAAAAGTTACTGAAAAGAAAAGACATATTAGACAAAAGCTGCTGAAAAGATAAAACAGATTAGACAAAAGTGACAGAAAAGATAAGAAAAATTAAAACAAAAGTATGATTATGTATAGTGGTTGTGATTTTGGCTCACATCTTCCTTTGGTTTACATCCAGTAACTGTTTAAATGCTTTCTATGAATCAAGGATTTACTTCCCATCCAGTTTTCTTATAAACTGGTAAACAGGGTCTTTTATCGTCAGATTCCCAAGACAATAGCAATCTTTTTCTCTATTGAATATGTCTGCTAAATCAAGAAAAATACGATGAACATCACCACTCTGATGCGTCTCAAGAGTTTGAATGATATCATCTAGTGACTACTTACTCAGTCCATCCTTTATAAATTGAATTTTATCTTCTCAATTTATAGAAACCATACCTTTACTCCTACAACGCTGATCACAATTCCATCTTGCACATTTATGGTAAATGTTCATTCTTTTAGCTCTTCTCTTTTTGGAGTAAGAACTTCTTCCCATTCCTGGCAAAGGTTTAACAAATGATTTATGAATCTCACTTGATAAATGTACCTTACCTTTAATGATCCAATGTATGTCTACAGGAAGGCCTAAATGCTTGAATATCTTCATCCTTTCAAATCGACTGTTATAGATCTTCCTGAGCACATATTTGGGAAGAGTGTAAAACCTGTTCTTAAGCTTTGCAAGAGATTCCTCCATGGTAACTTAAAATGAAACTGATGAAAACTAAAATTCTCACCCCAGTGCAGTGTGTTTCGTTGAGTAGGAAAGAAGTTTTGAAAGAGTAGGAAAGAAATTTCGGGTTGCCTCCCAAATAGCTATCCTTCTTTAACGTCTTTAGCTAGACAAATATCAAACAAATTTTTTTTTTAAAATTAGTAGATTGAGGACTTACCTGTTGGTTCCTCAAACGTGATGACATATTTCAAAGTGTTGAGTGCACCTTTATTGTATTCTTTGAGCCTTTACCCATTCACTTTGAATTTTTGATCACCATCTTGAATCTCCACAGTTCCATATGGCCATACTTAAATCACAGTAAAAGGACCTGACCACCTTGATCTTAGCTTTCCTGGAAAGAGCTTTAACCTTGAGTTATATAAAAGCACTTTTTGTCCCGGTGTAAACTCTCTCTTCAAAATTCTTCTGTCATGCCACATTTTTGTCTTCTCCTTGTATAACTTTGCATTTTCATAAGCTTGTTGTTTGAATTCTTCAAGCTCATTGAGTTGGAGAAGCCTTTTCTTACCAGTTGCCTTTAAGTCAAAATTTAATGCTTTTACTGCCCAATGTGATTTATGCTCCATTTCTACTGGAAGATGGCATGCTTTTCCGTAGACCAATTGATACGGGGATGTACCAATTGGTGTTTTGAAGGCAGTTCTATAAGCCCAGAGTGCATTATCTAAATTTTGAGCCTAATCCTTCCGGTTAGAATTCACTATCTTCTCTAAGTTCTACTTTAATTTTCTATTTGAGATCTCCACTTGCCCGCTAGTTTGTGGATGATATGGAGTTGCAACCTTATGAGTTACTCCATATTTAGCTAACACAGAATAAAGCTGCTAATTACAAAAATGCCTTCCTCCATTGCTAATAATAGCTCTAAGCACTCCAAATCTTGTAAAAATATTTTTCCTTAGAAACTTCACAACCACCCGAGAATCATTTGTAGGAAAAGCAGCTGCTTTAACCCACTTGGAGACATAATCAACAACTACTAAAATGAATTGATTGTTAAATGAGGATGGAAAAGGCCCCATAAAATTGATCCCCCATACATCAAAAAGTTCAACTTCTAAGATGTTGGTTAAAGGGGCTTCATGTCTCCTTGAGATATTTCTCGTTCTTTGACATCTGTCACTGGTTGCCACAATTTTGTGAGCGTCCTTAAAGAGTGTAGGCCAGTAAAATCCTGATTGAAGGACTTTAGGAGCTGTTCTATTTGCTCCAAAATGACCACTATATAGGGATGAATGGCAGTGATTTAAGATGCTGTCCATTTCTTCTTGAGGAACATATCGCCTGATAATTCAATCTGGGCATTGTTTGTATAAGAACAGATCCTCCCAAAAGTAACGCCTTACATCATCCAGAAACTTCTTTTGCACTTTAGAAATTTTATAAGGCATTACTGCACTTGCCAAATAATTCACAAAATCAGCATACCAACGAGTAGGTTGTGACTGCATGATAAAAAGTTGCTCATCTGGGAAATTCTCCTGGATTGGTGATTCTCTCTTTCTCTCAGGTGGTTCTATTCTAATTGAGAAAGATGATCTGTAATGAGATTCTTGGTCCCTTTTTCGTCTTTGCTCTCTAAGTCAAATTCTTGTAGTAGAAGTACCTATCTGATCAGTTTGGGCCTAGCATCTTTCTTCTCAATCAGGTATTTGATTACTGAGTGGTCTATCCAGACAATGACCTTAGACCCGACCAAGTATGCTCTGAATTTTTTGAATGTAAACACTACTGCTAGGAGCTCTTTTTCTGTTGTTGCATAATTTAGTTGTGCTTCTGAGAGTGTTCTGCTAGCACAATAGATAGCATGAAAGATCTTGTTTTTTCTTTGGCTTAAAACAGCTCCCACTGTATAATCACTTGGATCACACATCATTTAGAATGGAAGGTTCCAATCTGGAGCTATTATGACTAGTGCAGAAGTTAAGGCACTTTTCAAAGTTTAGAAGGCTAATAAGCACTCCTCATTAAACATAAAGGGAGTGTTTTTCTCCAACAGCATGCAAAGTGGCTTTGTGATTTTTGAGAAGTCCTTGATGAATCTTCTATAGAAGCCAGCATGTCCTAAAAAACTCTGAATACCCTTGATTGAGGAAGGATGTGGTAGCTTTTGAATTATTTCAATCTTAGCTCAGTCCACTTCAATGCCTCAATCAGATACCTTGTGACCCAGCACGATTCCTTCTTTCACCATAAAATGGCATTTCTCCCAATTTATAACCAAGTTTGTCTCCATACAACGTTGTAAAAATTTTGCCAAATTTGAAAGACAATAATCAAATGATTCTCCAAAAACTAAAAAATCATCCATGAATACCTCAATGAACCTTTCCACCATGTCTAAGAAGATAGCCATCATACTTCTTTGAAATGTTGCTGGTACATTACATAGACCAAATGACATCTTTTTGAAGGAAAAGGTACCATATAGACATGTAAAAGTTGTTTTCTCTTGATCCTTTGGTGCAATTGTAATTTGATTATATCATGTGTACCCATCTAGGAAACAATAATAGGCTTTCCTTGCTAGTCTGTCAAGCATTTGGTCTATAAATAGTAGAGGGAAGTAATCTTTTCTTGTGGCTTTATTGAGCTTTCTGTAGTCGATGCACACTCTCTATCCAGTCACTGTTCTTTGTGGAATCAGTTCATTTTTCTTGTTGGGCACTACTGTCATTCTACCTTTCTTTGGCACAACTTGAACTGGACTTACACATTGACTGTCGGAGATTGGGTAGATTATGCCAGCATCCAGCCACTTTATTACCTCCTTTCTCACCACCTCCTTCATGTTTGGATTGAGTCTTCTCTAGTACTAAACTGTTGGCTTGTAGTTGTCTTCTATCAAGATCTTATGCATACAGATTGAAGGACTAATCCCTCTTATATAAGCTATTGACCATCTAAATGTTGTTTTATGCTCCCTTAGAACTCTTAATAACTTTTCTTCTTCATCAGGAGTAAGAGCAGCTGAGATGATTACCGGTAGTGTTGAATGTAATACCCCGAATTTTGAGACTCTAGGTTAGAGAATAAGCCTGAGATTAGTGGATTGCTAAGCCCCGGTTTAGCAAGATCTCAACTTGTGATTAAGGGTTAATGATTTCAAAAGTGGATGTGTTTAGTGATAAATAATCCTTTTAGAGAATATGATGTGATTTGGAACTCGAATGTGATTCGTGTGTGTTGTGAGCAGCTCCGAAACCCTGTGTTTGAGTTCAATTGTGGATTAACATCCAAATTGACTTAGAATAGAGAGAAGAATTGAATGTGAATTGTGTTGACATGTTGAGATTGTTGTGAAAACATGTCAATGTGATGTGAATTTGATTGATTTGGTGTTTTCAATGGATTCCTTGTGAAAATTTATGTGGGAATGATGTTTGGTATGAAAATGGAACCAATAGAAGCAAAGATGCAAAATCTGAAATTCTGTCCAGTGAAACTCTATTCTAGACAGTCAGTTTGTGTGAACGTTTTGAATGACCAAATGGTGTCTAAAAATTCTGAAACTTTCCAGTATTATAGTTCACATCTCAATCTTCAAAATGGACATATAATTTGTGCCATTTCGTTTTGTGAACTAGGAGATATGACTGTCCAATGTTAGGGATGGAAACTGAACTCTGTTTTGGGGCAGTGATGAGTTTTATGCAATTCTAGAATTATGTGTTGATTTTTAGTAATGGCCAATATTTTTCCTATGAATATGACTTAAATATCTTTCATTTGGCTTTAGAATCACCTCATTTTGAGTTTTCTAGAATTAGTTATGATTTTTCAAAGTTTTGACAGAAAATCTGTCAGAAAATCCGAAAATGGGAATTATGACATCATCAAAATAAAAGATGACATCAGCATTGAAATTAAAACATTTTCTCATCATCTTCAGCTCTCATTGTCGTGCTGAACCAGAAGCCAAGAGAGAGAAAATTTGAGAGCTTTTAGAGAGAGAAAGAGAAGAGAAATCTCACAAGGTAGGTCGATTTCTTCGATGAATTCGTACCTAACGTGTATAATCCTTCTCCTAAGTTATTCCTCTATGTGAATTAAGGTCTTGAAGCAAGGAATTTCATTGTTTAAAAAGGCTAGGGTTCAGCCATAAGAAGGATAAGCCAGAAGGAGCTTAAGGTAACCTTCGAAACTTCAATCTTTGATTGTTCTGGCTGCTGTGGTTGATTTAATCAGTGAAATTTCACCGGATTGTCTTTGTTTATAAATTTGGAAAATGGGTTGTCCTAGGTGTTATGCTGCCCAAATTGATACTAAATGGTAGTTCTAACCCAATGTAACGGTTAATAAAGTGGTTAGAAGTAGAAAGAAATACGTTTACGGAGCCGAAACCGAAAAACCCCAATTTTCCCCGGAGTACTTGTATATTTCGGTTATGGCTATAAATGGGTCTTAGAGTTGGATTTTCAATGCTTTGATGGTTCCATTGAGTTTAGGAGTGAAAATTAGGTGGTTACAGTTGGTCACTTTTTCGGAAAAGGCCGAAAAAGCATAATTACGAAAACGCCCCTGAAACCCTTAAAGTGGGGCTGTCAAGGGTAAATTTGTAAATTGACATTGAATTTGATAATTCCGAGTCCAGAAATGGATTCCTTGGGCGAAAATATGTCAGAATAGCCCATGTCAAAATTTCAAGAAAAGTATAGCCGAGCCGGGTCCTCAGGGGTATTTTTGTAATTTTTCAATATAGCTTCATATAACCACCAGAAACACTATGGAAGTATCTAAATAGTATATTTGACATTGTAGGATTGAATATAAAGCCCCGAGTTGTTGGCACGTAAATCGAGGAGAAAAGACTGGAGGTAGGGAACTTATCTCTCCTGCATGCTTTGATAACTATATTAATGTGTTGATGCATGTTATTGCTTTGCTTGATTATGTGGAACATGTATGAATGATTTAAAGCTATGTTTCAATATATGCTATGGCCATATGTGTATCGTTCGAATCATTGAGCTTATAGATTTGTCATTGTATGTGTGCATGAGTTATGTGATGCAAGCATGTCATGCATTAAACATTTATCTTGCCTGCATATTGATAATGTTTCCCTACTGAGATTCTCTTGAATCTCACCCTCCCCTACCAACAATTTAGACAGGGCAAGTGGCTCGTGGAGGGAGCGGCTAGGACTCCTTCGAGATGAGAGTTGGTAGTTGGTTATCAATGAGTTGTGAAGACTGTATATGATTCGGTTGAATATAGGGTTATAAATTTGAGACGCGATTGTGTAATCCCCATTTGAAGAATTGTAATGGGCAATTGTGCCCCGTGTATCTCTAGCGAAGGTATGTACCCGGGATTGCCGGGATGATTATGTCGTGTACTCTGATATTTATATGAATTTGATTTATCTTCACGTAGTAATTGTATTCAAAATGTGAATATGAGACCAAGTTAATTTGATTTTAAAAGGTATTTGTGAAAACCCTATCTCAAGGATGGGATTTTAAAAGAGTTTTGATTATTATTGGTCTCTATTTCATCTTAATCGCGCATTTCGGATATAATTACGGAGTGGGTTATATTTAATTTCCTCCCAAATAAGCATACTTCAAATGGGATGGCAGTACTTTCAACTCCAAAACTGGTGGTTTCTCTGTTGATGGCACCGGCTTACTCGGCCTTTCCCCCAAATCTTCAAATAGTTTCTTGATAAAAATTGGGGAATTTGCTTCAAGGTACTTTATCTACTCTAAGACTTCTGGATTAGTAGATTTTGATACATCTACCATTCCCATTGCTAATAGTTGATCCATACAGATTTTGTTTACTACATCTTTTGTGCAGCTGGTCAAAGCATTGACTCTGTAGGAGGTGTCACCTTCATCTGGAAAGGAGAAAGCCTTGAAAATTTTAAAGGATACTTGATTATCTTGAACTTGTAAGGTTAACTTCCGCTATTGCACATCTATTAACGTTCTCCCAGTTGCTAGGAATGGCCTCCCAAGAATGATAGGAATTTCTTGGTCTTCTTCCATGTCGAGTATTATGAAATCAGCTGGGAATATGAGTTTGTACACCTTCACCATAACATCTTCTAAGACACCCCACGGATGTTTTATTGATCGATCAGCTAGAAGTAATGAAACTGTGGTCGGCTTCACCTTTCTAAGACCAAGTTTGTTGTAGACAGATAGAGGCATGAGGTTTACACTTGCTCCAAGATCACAAAGTGTTCTTTCAAAGTGACATTGACCTATGGTGCAAGGTATGCAGAAGCTTCCTGGATCTTTCAGCCTTGGAGGTAATTTCTTTTAGAGAATAGCGCTGCACTCCTCAGTAAGTGCAACTGTTTCAAATTCATCAAGCTTACGCTTATTTGAGTGAATGTCCTTTATGAATTTTGCATAACTGGGCATTTGGGCAAGAGCATCTGTAAAAGAAATGTTGATGTACTACTTTTTGAAAACCTCTAGAAACTTTACAAACTGCTTGTCTAGATTTTCCTTTGCAAGTCTCTGAGGGTATGGAACTGGTGGTACATATGAAGGAGGATTGTCTGGAAAGCTGATTCTTCCTGGTATCAAATCATTCTCCTTCAGTTCTTCTCCACTTTCTTTCTTTTCTTCGTCATCCTTCTTCTTGATTACAAGATCTTTCAATTCTTTACCACTTCTTAGTGCAACGACCTTCACATGTTCTTTTGGGTTTCTTTCGGTGTCACTTGGTAGAGTTCTTGGTTGGCTGGAATCCAGCATATTTGTAACTTGGCCTATCTGGATCTCCAAGTTCTTTATTGAGGCTTCTTGGTTTTTGATTGTTACATCAGTCCTAGCCATGAATTGAGATGTATTCATGATTAGTTGAGCCAGTGCATCCTCTAAATTCACTTTCTGTTGTGGTGAATGTGGTTATTGAAAAGCTTGCTGCTGGTAGTTCCCTTGTGACTTGAATGCATTTTGATTATTCCTCTAACTAAAGTTTGGATGATTTTGCCAACCTAGATTGTAGGTGTTTGAGAATGGATCATTCCTTTGATTTTCGATGAAATGAGCTTGCTCCGGCATGAATGAGTGTCCTTCTTGACATTCCGTGCTCACAAGCTTCAGTAGGAGTGCTGATTACATTTTCTTGGGTTGTCAATGATACTACTTGCTTGGATATAGATGCAACTTGAGAAGACAAAGTTGTAAGGATATCCAGCTCGTATACTCCAAGTGCTTTCTTTGAACTGCTACGTTCAGAAGGCCATTGATATGCATTGGCTGCCATCTCCTCAATTAATTTGTAAGCATCATCTATATTTTTTCCCATTAAAGATCCTCCAGCTATAACATCTACAAGAATTCTGGATATGTGTATCATCCTACTATAGAAAGTTTGCAGTTGCCACCAATTTGGTAACCCATGATAAGGACATCTCCTTAACAACTCCTTATATCTTTCCCATGCTTCATAGAGGCTTTCTTGTTCATGCTGGGTGAATGAGGCAATTTCATTCCTCTATTTAGCAGTTTTTGCTGAAGGAAAGAATTTCTCTAAAACTTTTTGCTCCATGATCTCCCATATAGTTATGCTTCCCATTAGTAGCGATTGTAACCAACCTTAGCCTTATCCCTGGGTGAGAAAGGGAAAAGTCCAAGTCTAATGACGTCATCAATAACACCATTATGCTTGAATGTGTCGCAGATTTCTAGGAAGTTGGCTATATGTGCATTAGGATCTTCTGTTGGTGAACCACCGAACTGATTTGCTTGCATCATCTAGATAATTGCCGGCTTGATTTCAAAGTTATTAGTTGCTACTGGTATCTCGTGATTCCAGAATTTGTCCCCATGACTGTTGGTGTTGTATAGTCACGGAGTGTTTTGGTATCTGTTGTTCCTCCCCCCGGGTTTGCCATCAGATTGCTTAGGATTGAAGTAGACTACTTTTGAACTTTTTGATTTCTTCGACAAAAAACAAAAGCCTGAAAAGAAACACAAGACACCAAGAAGAAAAAAACGATTGTAATATGAAGACCAAGTTAGTATTAAAATTACTTGGTATTGATATTAATGACAACAATCGTAGGCAACAGCACCAAAAACGTGTTATTCCTATTTCATATGCAAGTCATGGTTTTAATTATAGGGTCTACACATATGCATCTCCTTCTGGTTTCAACATGTATATTGAAATCATTTAAAAGATGGCCAGTCAATCCAAAGCATTAAGAATAATAATTAAAAATCAATCATGAAGGAGAAATTAAAACTAGATTTAATAAGTTAAGATTCAATCCGTCATTAGTAAGCTACATTATCACCCTAGGAAAATGGAAATTTAGCTCATGATAAAATTAAAAATAAAACCAAAATAAATTGACATTATATAAAACTAGAATGAAATCCTCATAAATACTGCATAAACATGAATATTAAATTCTCAAACATAAATATACAACAAAAAGATGCATGAAAAATGGATAAATCTAGCCGTCCCTTTAGGAGGTAAAACCTTCAATGTAGGTGGCATACAAAAACATAATACAATCCTAAACCTTCGGAGATAGGGGCATGCAAAAAGTAATACACTACATAAAATTAATTCTAAGATGATAGAGTAAGTGGAGCAGAGAGGAGAGTAATGGAAATGAAATGGTGTGTATGGAGAAGAGATGAGAGTAATGGATATGAATTGGTGTTAGTAAAATGTGAAGGAGAGGGTGGCTATATATAGGGAAGAATGGAGTAGGGTAGATGAAGTGGTAGATGAAATGTGGTAGGTGAAGTAGTAGATAGAATGTGGAAGATGAAGTAGTAGATGAAAAGAAAGATGAAGAGGTAGATGAAATGGTTGGTAGAATGGTAGATAATTCCCGTTATCAACTTCCAAGCAAAATTCGAAACCCTTGGAGATAGAACTGGATTTTGGTCTCAACATCAAAGTTGTAGAGCTCTTTGTTAGCTTTTTTATCTACATAAAGAATGTCCTAATCCGACATCTAGATGTCCATATATTGCTTGAAAAATGAAAGAGGGTCTAATTTAATATTTTCCAAGAAATTCTATTTTATGCCAAAATCATTATTTATTTATTAATTACACCTGAATTTATTAAATTGAGCTCAAATATCATCCATAAAATTATCATATAAAGGAAAATAAAAATACAAATATTTTACTTATCACACAGGTATCTTGAGACTACTATTCTCTCAAACGTCGTGCCAGCTACCTCCGACGACTAAATACTGTGTCTGTACCTACTTCCTTAGGTTTAACAATATCCTTATACCATCCTCAGTCTGGAATTGCACCACTTATTGCCTTCAAGTATTCTCTAACCTTTTGGGGCTGATTCACAGAAAAGGGGTAGTTAACTTTTCTAGTACCCCATTCGGTGCATATCTCCTTTTACCATATAATCAAGACCTTATCAGTATACTATCCTGTTGCTAGAATTATCGCTCTTCCAGAACCTTTTTGGGCTCCTCTAAAACCACTTTGGGCTTTTCTAGAATTGCTTGAAGCTCTGATATAAAAATGTCACGTCCTTATTTTAATTTCACCTTTACCAGAGTATTCATGGAAAACGATATGCGATTCGGTGGGCAACACAGGAATAGCATAATTATAGTGATAATATGTGCATGATTATAGAAATTCCCCATAGGGGTTCATACATGATAATTACCATCAATGTAGCCACACAGGGCTCTAGGGTATCTAAACCAATCCCAGTGAAATGGAGACATCTTCTCATCTTCGTTCTGCCACTGCAACCCCCGTATGGTTTTCTTCCTTGTTCTCACCATATTTTCTGTCTCCTCCTATCTAAATTGTTGGTAGGGGAGGATGAGATTCAAGATAATCTTAGTAGGAAACAAATACCATAATGCATTCATGATATATGCTATGTCTATGACATGTTAGGTTTAACTAGATGTATGCCCCCTAATGACATTTCTGCATGCTCAATGTTTCATGCAACAAGACTATGGCCATAGCGAAAACAGAAACAGAGCTTCATTTATTCAAATATGCTCTACACAATCAAGTAAAGCAATCACATACATCACTACACAAGTAAAGATATCAAATATAAGCTAGTAAGGTAAGTCCCTTACCTTAAGTTTTTTCCTCTGCGAAACTTGTGCCTCAATTTGCGTGCCAACCCCTTGAGCTTTCATTTGGTCCTAAAATGTCAAATGTATATGAATTAGGTTAAAAACTATTCATGTACCATTTTAGGCACTTCCATAGTGTTTATAATGATTATATTAGCCTATGGTGAAAATTTACCAAAATGCCCCTGGGACCCGGCTCGACCCCGCCGTACCCGGCCCGGCTATACTTTTTCTGAAACTTTGACAAGGGCTATTCTAACATATTTTCATCCACATAATCCATTTCCAGACTCAGAATTACCAAATTCATTTTCAAGTTACAAAAATACCCTTGATAGCCCCGCTTTAAGGTTTCAGGGGTATTTCGTAATTATGTTTTTTGGCCTTTTCCAAAAAAGTGACCAACTGTAACCCAACCTATTTTTTGTTCTTGAACTCAATGGAACTATCAAATCATTGAAAATTCAACTCTAAGGCCTCTAACTAGAGCTGGCTAAATTGTACAAATTCCTCAGGAAAAATTGGGGTTTTTGAAATCCAACTCCGCAGACGTGTTCTTTCTACTTGTAACCATTTTATTAACTATTTAATTACATTATAACTACCATTTAGACCTAATTTTGGCAGTATAACACTTAGGCCACTTCATTTCCAAAATTTAAAACCAAAGACAATCCAGTGAAAGTTCACCGATTAAATTGTCCACAGCAGCCAGAATAGTTAATATTCGAAGGTTTGGAGGTTTCATTTCGCTTCCTTCTAGGTTTTCTCAAAGTGGCTGAAAACCCTATGCTCTTCCACATCAAATTTGGGCTTCAAAAACCTTAAAATATATAAAAGAGAAGCTTAGGAGCAAGGTTATATGCATTAAGTATGAATTCACCGAAAAAATCAACCTACCTTGTGAGTTTCTTCCTCTTCTCTCTCTCTTTCTCCATGGTGCTGTATGGAAATAAAAAGAAGAAGAAACATATTTTCCTTATATCATATGCTTACTTGTGTCATCTTTTATTATGATAATGTCATAATTCCCATTTTCAGATTTTCTGGCAGCTTTTTTGCTCAAGTTTTGAAAAATCATAACTAATTCTAGAAAAATTGAATTAGAGTGATTCTAAAGGCTATAGAACCTTTATTGAGTCTAGTTTCAAGAAAAAATATAGTCTCTCACCATTTAAAAGCACATCATTCCTAGAATGAATTTCTTTGAATGTTGTTCAGAAACTTTCCAGAATTCACCATTTTTCTTTCTTTAATAACCCAAAGATATAAGAATCATTAGGGAATAAATTTGGGGTTCCTTCTAAACTAAGACTTAGCAGTCCACTTATTTTAGGCTTATTCTCTAGCCTCTAATTGCAAAATTTGGGGTATTATAGAAAGCCAATCGACGAGAATAGTACCTTATTAAATAACTTGATTGGGACTACAGTTCAAGAAAGAACAAGAGGTGGAATCCTATGTGTGTAAGTCTATGTGAATCCATGGTTGGGAGAATGAGATGGAGACATATGGCACTATATGGACCATGGGATCAAGTCAAAAAGTCAAAATTTTTTCATCTCTCCTCTTGTCTTTCAAGTTGGCTAGGAGCTTAGGAAAAAGGAAAAATGTATGGTCATCTTCATCATCATCATCTCCTCTCTCTCCTTTCCTCCATTTTTCGTTGAAACCAAGCAAGAAAGAGAAAAACAAAGGTGAGTGTTTGAGCTTGAAAATGACTTTGAGTGTTCAAGTGTCCTTCATTAATTTTGATCATGGTAACAAGGGTTACATTCCTATGGTTTCAGATTTTTGAATAGTGGTGTTTGAGAATTGGTGAAAATTTGGAAGCTGTGAAATCAAGGAAATCACTTTGAGAAAAGAAAGAGGTAAGCATTTAATGCATTAAGGTATATTTGTTATGATTTTTGGTTAAGTTTTGTAAATTCTGGAATTTTTCCCTGAATATGGTATCAATTTGTAATGTAGGAATTGGATAGAGTCTTATGGTTGAATTGGCAGCCTATTGTGTCTTTGAGTTACTAGGATTGGTTTGGAAATGGGAAGTGGAAATTTTGATGATTGAGTGTTTTGGGTGTAATGTAAAGACCCAAGAGCAAAATTGTTGTTAGGATGTGATTCTGAGTGTTTTAAGGTTATCAATAGGTTTCTTATGGAATTTTAGGTGAGAATGAGCTTTGGTATAAGTTTTGAAACCATTTGGATCAGTTTTGGCAAATCTGTGAAGGAATTTTAGCTGTTGCGTCTTTGGCTTCTGATAAGCCTCACTTGAGTGAGGAGGGGTCTCACTCGAGTATAGCAGTAGATTTCCCTTTTTTCCTTCAGCATTTCAGTGGTGTTCTCGGGTAGAATGCAAGAGTGCACTTCCTTACCCGCGAGTGATATGGGTTATCACTCGAGTGATTATGGTTTCACTCGAGTGTAGAGGTATGTTCATTTTGAGGTTTGCCTCAGGCAAACACTCGTGGGCCAAGCTCCAAGGGTGTGTCTTGACACTCGTAAGTGCTATGTCCTCACTTGAGTGCCAAGGGTAGTACTCGAGGGAGCTTCCTCCCTTAAGTTTGCTGTGCTCTCGGGCAAACACTTCTTGTGCTTTACTTTCTGGGACTCGAGTGATTTTGGGGTCATCACTCAAGTGCAAATCCTTATACTCGAGTGTAGTGAGCACTTTCTTGCCGTTGGTGTTGCTCTATGCCAAATACTCGCTAGTGAGAACCATTCTCACTTGAGTGCAAGTCTTTCATCACTCGAGTGAGACTATCTTCACTCGAGTGAGTCAGCTTAAAACTAGTGTTTTCTTCCAAAAAAGGGATCTTTGAGGTAGTTTTTTCTAACCTTTGGGCATATGTCTAGGCTTTTATGAGCCACCTAAAGAGTTTTAATGATAACCAACTCTAAGTGTTTTGAAAAAAGGTAATTGGAATAGAGTTTTAATCTACCTTTCTTGGCATTGGTTATAAGATTTGACATTTGCCAGACTTGTGCCACTGTGCTGAGGAACGTCAGGAAAGAACAAGGTAGTGACTTTTTCTCTTATGCTATGTATAAAGTATTATATGTATGTTTGTCATGCATTGTGATACTTTAAGATGTGTTGAGATTATAGCGGAAGCTGGCATAGTGATTACAGCGTAAGCTATTGTATTGAGATCGCAGCAAAAGCTGACACATAGTGTTTATAGCCATGAGTGTTGTCGTATATGGAGTGAGCTATATATTATGGTGATGCTGCTAAACATGATCATATATGCTATGTGTTTATACACTGTATGAGTGATTTGTTACTATTGGGATTTTCTTGAATCTCATTCTTTCCATTGACTAACATTTCAGACAGGACAAGTGGCTCCAAGGAGAAACGACCACCAGGAGCTGCTAGGGCTTAGTAGAGATGTATGGTTTGAATCGTTGGTTATCACTTTTGGACGGGATTACTGTATATTCTTTTTGAGATGTAAATAATATTGTGAATATGGTTGTGTAATCCCCTATTTAGGAAGCTTTAAATCCTTTAGTATATAAATGAAACCCGGGGGTTGCCGGGGATTTTTGCTATACACTCTGATATGTATAAATGCGATATAACTGCATAAGGTAATTATATTCGAAATGTGAATTTGAGATAAGGATAAGGCGAAAAGTTTTGAAAGGATTTGTGTTATGAGTGTAAATGGTCTATTAAATAGTACAAGTGTACACTGTCGTAATCAAGTAACACAGAAGTGAGTAGAGTATCGTTCCCACGAGGATTTATCACTAAGTACCAAAATGGGTAATTTTAATTCTATTTAGTCGATCGAGCAGTTGGTGGTTGAAAGAACAAAATAAAATGACTAAATATGAGTGCAAATGATATGAAACAACTATTGAGAAAAAGCCCTAGGGGTCGGATTTCACTTAACAAATTCCATATTGAATCACTTATCTATTCTAGCCCAATTTATTCCACATGATTGATAGTCGAGTTTCCCTAATTTAATTACTAGCCTCTTCCAAGGTCAAGCAATTCTATAATTAATTGCTAATCCAATATATTCCTATATAAATTTAAGCAATTAATTATGCATTAAAATTTATGGAACTCTATAAGACTACACAACTCATATGAATATATTCCTATTTTATATGCAAGTTATGATTTTAATTATAGGGTCTACACACATGTATCTCCTTCCGGTCTCAACATATATATTGAAGTCATTCAAAAGATGGCCAATCAAATGAAAGCATTAAGAATAATAATTAAAACTCAATCATGAAGTAAAAATTAAAACTAGATTTAATAAGTTAAGATTCAATCTGTCATTAGTAAGCTACGTTATCACCCTAGGAAAATGGAAATTTAGCACATGAAAAAATTAAAAACAAAACCAAAATAAATTGACATTATATAAAACTAGAATGAAATCCTTATAAATATTACATAAAACTTGAATATTAAATTCTCAAACATAAATATACAACTAAAAGATGAATGAAAAATGTAAAAATCTAGCTGTCCCTTTAGGAGGTAAAACCTTCCATATAGGTGGCATACAAAAAGTAATACAATCCTAAACCTTCCAAGATGGAGGTATGCAAAAAGTAATACAATGAATAAATTTAATTCTAAGATGATGGAGTAACTGGAGAAGAGATGAGAATAATGAAATGGTGTGTAAGTAGAGAAGAGAGGAGAGTAATGGAAATGAAATGGTATGTGTGGAGAAGAGATGAGAATAATGGATATGAATTGGTGTGTGAAATGTGAAGGAGAGGGTGGCTATATATAAGGAAGAATAGAGTAGGCTAGATGAAGTGGTAGGTGAAATATGGTAGGTGAAGTAGTAAAGAGAATGTGGTAGATGAAGTAGTTGGTGAAAAGGAAGATGAAGAGGTAGATGAAATGGTTGGTGGAATGGTAGATGATTCCCGCTTCCAACTTTCAAGCAAAATTTGAAACCCTTGGAGATAGAACTGGATTTTGGTCTCAACATGAAAGTTATAGAGATCTTTCTTAGCTTTTTAGCCATATAAAGAATGTCCCAATCCAATATCTAGAGCTCCAGATATTACCTGAAAACTGAAAGAGGGTCTAATTTAGTATTTTTCAAGAAATTCTATTTTATGTCAAAATCATTATTTATTTGTTAATTACAACCAAATTTATTAAATTGAGCTCAAATATCATCCATAAAATCATCATATAATTAAAAATAAATATGCAAATATTTTACTTATCAATTTGTGAAAACCCTCTCGTAAAGAAGGGATTGTAAATGACTTTTGATGATTATTGGTCTCTATTTCATGTTAATTACGAATTTCGAATTATAATTACAGTTTTTAAGGCATGGGGTTACACATAGCTAGGACTATACTATAATTAGAAATAATTAGAAAGAATTTGAATAGGCCACTTGTTACGTTAGGGGAGGGATTACTTTAGGATCGGATTGATGCAGGATTCTAGAAGCACTAGCCCAGATTTAGAATGGTAAGAGGTTACAAATACAAAATGTTCATTTTGAGAAACTTCTAGATGTAATATGCTATTTGAAATAGTTGCATTATAGGCACAATATTCACAAAAGAATATTTTGCAGGTAGTTTCATTACCTCAAGAATGATGAGCAACATTTCCTACATTTCAGTGACCATGATCAATAGCGATTACCACAACAAGCAAATAGTCATTACCATCCTTCGGTTCATACATGATAGGCACAGCAACACATTAACTAGCCACAAGACTAAATTTCATACTTAAAGATACTGATGTATCCTCCAACAACATCCTAAATAACCCACTTAATTTTACTTAGTGAAGTTTTCAAACAAAGCTTATCTTATGCTGCCTTTTGCATCCACTAATTACTTTTGTATTCTAAAAGCTATGCAAAATATATGTTGTCCCAGTTCATGAGCACATACTTATGTATTGATGTCTATTCCTCATAGCCAACATATTATATAATTAATGAATTATTATGTGTTGCTTGTTCTTAAAGAAAATTAATTATGAGAAATCACTAATTATATTTGGAATGGATATCTACATTTCTAGAATTAAATCAAACTGAAATATATGGGCATACTTAAAGAGCATGTAGTCCATACAAGTATTCAATAAATATTATTAGTTTAACCTAAAGTTTGGAAGATTATTTGAATAAATCATTACTTGAGTGCATATTTTCCAAACTATATGATCGATATAATTTCTATTGAAAATGCTAGTCAGTTTATATATTAGGCTCTGCTCTACAAATGATCTAGTAAAATCATTTATTAAAGCCTCCATAATTAGTTTGAACAAATGTTTCATTTTAGTGTTGACATATTTGATCTCACATATTGAAGCACTTATACAAGCCAACAAATTTCTCTTGATAGCTAGAATTGGGTTTTTTTGGTTAGGAGCCAAATATTTTCCATCTTAAAAGTTTGAATGTTCAATAATTATTCCTATTTTTGTAACAAACAATGATAATTCATATTGATCGACCATAATGCACATAGATGGATATTTGAATAAGGTTGGGGAAAATGTTTTGGTAAGATACTCCTTGTTTGTCTAGATATAAAACAAAGAAATGTTTCTAGAAGAAACATATGGATTGAGAAGGATTATACTACATACAAAGTTTTTCCTAATATTAATGTGAGGGGGAGAAATTGAGTAGTATAGGAAAAGAGAACACATGAAATGCATTATTATTATTATTATTATCAAATATAGATCCTCAAATATAGTAGAATGAACTAGAATTTCATCAAACATTGCGTTTATGAAATATCACAAATTATCTGCCAGATATAATTATTCGCTTGAATAAGAATTACTAACTCTCATCTTCCAGCTAAAAATGCTCTAATTTGTATAAATAAAAGTAAGACATGTAAGAAGCAAGAAAAACAAATTGCTTCCAAATGTAAATATCTTGGATAATGATGATTATATTGAGGAGAGAGGTACTCCAAAAGATGCCAAGATATAACTAATTACAAAAACCTTATTAGTGCAAGTGTTTCACCCAAGAGGGGGTGAATTGGATGATCAAAGAATATTTGAACCTTATATAAAAATTGACAGAATTTAAAGCAGTTAAGAGCTAGGAGAGATATCATTGAAGTGTATAATGTGAGTTATACTGGTTCGGCCACAACCACTTTGACCTACGTCCAGTCCTCAGAGTTCCTCTGAGAGTTTAACTATATTTTCTAAGATTTAGCAGGTTCTTGCCACCTTAGTACACAACATGTTTCTTTACTGGACACTCGCTCCCCCTTACACGATGTGAACCAATCCCCAACTCAAGGTTCCACAACCTTAAGTTGTCTCAATAACAGATATTGAGTTTGTAATAAACATATCTCTCACAGAGTAAATATAGAATCACTAAAGTACAACAAATGAATATGAGAAATAGAGCATTATGAATGTGTTGATTGATGTATGTTTGTGTGTTGTTGGTGTCTCTGTTCTTCGTTGAATGTTCCTATATTTATAGCTGAGTTGAGATGCCTTTGGTAGCATTTGAACATGTCTGTTAGAGTTACACAACTTCTTTTGACCGTTATTCATATTTGAAAAATAGCCGTTATGGTAGATCATCGTTATGAATGTTGCGTTCTTCTTCGTAAGTGAATTTTGTCTCTGTGGCTTGATCTCTTCATTGTTTCCCTAAAAATATACTTTGCATACTAATAAAATAAAGGGTTAATCATATAGATAACAAATCAATAATAATAGATTATTTTCATGCAATCTGAACTTCATTACTCGAGTGGTCATTCAAAAGATTTAGGGTCATTACTTGAGTGATCCCTTCCAGAACTTGGCAGAGTTTAAGTAACAATTCTAACTTCATCACTCGAGTGATTACTTGAGTGATTTAGGGACATCTTTAGTTCACATCACTTGAGTGGTCACCAAGTGTGGAAGGGTTATCACTTGAGTGATACCTTCCAAAATCAGGCTGAGAGTTCTCTGGGCATTTTTCAACTCCATTACTCAAGTGATCACTTGAATGATACCTTCCAAAATTAGGCTGAGAGTTCTCTGGACATCTTTAGCACACATCACTCGAGTAGTTACTCGAGTGATGAAGGGTCATTACTCGAGTGATCCCTTCCAAACTTAGCCAGAGACTTCATTCTTGTTCTTTTACTTCTTCTCCTTCTTAAGCTTTGTTTCATTATTCAAAACTCTTTTGTAAAATCATTCCAATCTTTGCATTTTTTGTTACCATACATGAGATCTAACAAACCTCATAAGCAGTTCAGTTACCTGAAAACCACTCAAGAGATCTCAATAAGTTTTGTCACAATAGAAAAAATCAAGCAAAAAAAGATAAAATTGTCAATAGTAGTTTTGGAAATAATATCACGTGATCAAATGATGATTTTATACATAAATATGATACTAGACAAAAAGTGGTTGGCCAAAAAGGGAAAATGCTAATGAAAATAAGAATATGTTATTTTAATGTTAAAATTATGGACCTACAGTCCAAACTGTTGAAATATAAAGTTATTTGTGATTTATGAATATTTAATTGAAAATAAAGATTTTCACAAAGATCCAATGATAATTATGATGGGATGTATTAACTTGTGGCGGATGCAATACTTTTTTTTCATATATTAGATGTTTGAAAGTACATAAAAACAAAATATGTGTCCATTTGATATTGTTGTAGTCCATCCATATGACTCAAAAAATAGCAAAATTTTACATAAAAATCTTGGAATGATTTATAATGCTCGAAGCTTGTCCAAGAAAATTAGTAAATATATAAAATATTTTGCAAGTCAAAATAATTTGAGTATATATAATTGGAGACATGGATATGGAAATGAAATTAAATCCCATGTGTTTCGTATGTTTGGTACACTCAAGAGGGCATAGAATTGGCTTCCATGAAAAAAGCTAAGATTTGCAATTCCAGCATCATGGAGCCTATTTTGCCCCTTCCTCCTCCTTTTGGCTTGTTTAATCTACACACACCAATTTTGGAAAGCTTTACACCCTATAGGCGGTGATGACCCCTTGTGTAACACCAGCTTCAACAACCGACGGTGACATCAAGCTTCTTACTATAACACCTTTAATTCCTTGACTATCGGATGTGTTCAATTGCATAGTGAATTGAACCACTAAGCCAAGATTCAATCCTAGGACAACCATACCTTTGTAAACATTTGTAAATCCCAACTTCAAAATAGGGTTCAAACCTGGAATTGAATGGGCTTTTCTGAAAATTCAAAACTTTTTAAAATAGATTTATAATGGTTCATCACTTCATTATAACTCATCCATTCTCAATTCCTTTTATTAATATTTGATCGTCTCTCTACTTATAGATCTTATATCGTTGTTTAGTTAATGGGCCTTTAGCGCATGGATGCTCTATACTATTTCATTTATCATATTAATGGGAAGCTATGGATTTGCTAAACATTTGTGAGGCTACCGTTACTACTACTGCTACTACTAGTACTATAGTGATATGCTCATAGGTATATATAAGACATACATTATACAAAATAAATAACTAACAAAATCTTAGTCCTTTAACCACATGGTTTATCCTTCTATGGTTACCTTCTTCCTCTTCAAGTCGCTTTCCCTTGCTGTATGATAGTAATTAGCAAGGGGTGAGACTCACGAGAATCTCAGTACTAACAACTGTAACATCCCAAATTTCAGTCACCAACATTTTGTTACCCCTTTGGGGTATTAAAGTGAATTAAAATGGTGAATATTGGCATACTTGAATTAGCCAAACAAAGCAATTAGTGGTCACAGACAGCATGATTATGTTTGGAACACAACTTTAAAAATATGGATTTGCTGCCAGTGTGTTTTCCTGCATGGTAATTTGGTTGTGTGATGGTTTTAGATAATTGAATAATGTCTAATGAATGTGAAATTTGTCAAAATAAAAGTAGACTTATCAAGCTTTAATTTGATAGGTCATATAACTCATTTGGAGCTGTACACAAAGAGTTATGTATTTTTGAAGTTAGCTAATTGAGACTTGCAAGTTTTTGTGGCAGTGTCCAATAAATGATAATTCTGGAATGTTGTGTGTCCAATTGGCTAAAGAAAATATTTTTTCTTAGAAATAGATTTAATAAGGGTCACATAGCCTTTATAACCACTACAATTGGCTATCTATAAATAAAGATATGAATTTTCAAAGTTTGATAAAAATTTTGTCAGCTTTTAGTCTATGTGAAAAATTGAGAAGGTAATGGCAAAAATGTATAGGCAAAATAGTCATTTGGCTAAATTTAATCCAAAGCCCATATTTTCCCCTTTTCCTTATGATGTTGGATGGTCAAAAGGGAAGCAAGAAGGGAAATCAATGTTTGAGATACATATGCTAAAAGTTGAAGCAATTTTGGCCAAGCAAATCGAAGTTTGAAAAGTCAAATTTCTTATGCTAAATTGATTATTTAATATTATTATTTAAGGAGATAAATTATGATATTTTGAAATCATGATTTTGTATGACAAGAGAAAGGAAAGAAGGAAATATAGATGTGAACACAAATAATGCCAAGTGGAGCATTTTAGACCAAGTAAATAAGGATGATGACTTTAGTCAAAATTACACATGCTAAATTGAAATAAAATATTGTATTTTAAGGATGTGGATGAAGGATATTTTCATGATTATTTATCGTTTTGAAGACCTCATAATTTGGTCAAGACTAAAGAGAGCAAAAGAAAAGATGATGACTTGAATGAAATAGAATGTGATAAAAGCAATAAAATATATTATTTTGAGGAGGGGGAAGAGGATATTATTAAAGCCTCTTATCCTTTCTTCAAGAGGCCATTTTCGGCCAGATTAGGGAACAAAAGAGAGAGGGAGTTTCATGAGATATGAAGAACAAGAAGAGAGAAGCAAATTCAAGAGGCAAAACAAGGTGAGTTGGTAGTGATTTACATATGTATATGCCTCCTAATTCATGCACAACTCTCTCTAATCTCTATGCCTTCATAAAATAAACTTGTAGCAAGACAAATCAAGAGGAAAGAAGGAGAGAGATATGGTGTTTTAGAGAGAGAAAGAGGAGAAATCAAAGGTAATCTCCAAAACCTTGTTTTCTTGTTAGATTCAAGGTTGTTGTGGTTGTTATGTGGTTGGTTTTGCTTGGTTTTGTAAATTTGGAAAGCACAAACCCTAAGTGGTGGTGCTATCCAAATTCACACTAATCATATGGAAAGTGTAATTAAGTGATTAAACATGGGATTACAAGTAAAAAGGTGTTTTATGGATTGAAAACATAAAACTCCATGTTTCCTAAATTGTTGTTAAGTTTCAGCCAGGGGTTGTTCATAGGGTTAGAGTTGGAATTTCATCAATTTGATGGTTCCAATTTGTTCAGAAGGAAAAATTTTGTCGGGTACTGATAAACCCTTGTCGTGTGAGTTCTCAAAATAAAACAAGGTTTGAAAATGTAGCGCAGTAGTAGCTCAACCTAGGTTGTTCTTGTGAGAAGATTAATTTCCAAGTTTCAAAATAGTAAAGTGATGAATCACTTTAAAGTTGTGAGAAATCATTTTGAGAAATTGCGCTTTTAAACTAATGAAGTAATCAAAGGTAATAACATATTTTTGTATTTTTCAGTTTTTAAAACAAAGAAGCAAATGGAATTGAAATTAACGATAACAACAAAGTAAATTTAATAAACTAGAATAATAATGAAATGAGATTCCCTTGAGTTGAAGTTTTAGTCTTCCTGGCTTGCTAATAATTTGAATTCCATAATGACCCAAGAGGATGGAACTAATCTACCACTAGCTCCATACTTGTAATAATAATTAATTCATTATATTGAAGCAATAAATACCACCAAATAATTCAAACTTAAGGAGATGAATAATCAACTTCCAATTCTAGCTTGTAATTACCATTACAAAAGTTCAAAGCATTCTGTTTAGTCATTTACAATCCACTCAACCAAGTTAGAATAAACAACTCAACCTACTCCTAATTTGAGTCATATAAAGCTTAATTAATCAACTCCTAGCTCAACCACTAAGTTTATTCACTTGGCATAGAACAATCTAGATCATAACTACATACTTAACCAAGCCATATAATTATGAAATAGAAAGAGAGCTTAAGGAATTCCATTAAAGTTTAGAAGCTCAAACCATTACTCAACTCAAGGAAATCACCAACACTTTAACTACTCATAGAAGAAGAGGAAGATGAAGCTTGATGAAGGAAGGAATAATTGGCCATGGATGCAGCAGCCTTCACACCTTGCTTTTCTTCTTTATTTTCGATGCTCACCTCTTGCTCTTCACAGCCGCAATACTCTCCTTCCTTCTTCATTCCATCGTGTCCCCTTTTTCTCCCTTTTCACACTTGGTCCTCTTTTCTTCCTTTTCACATTCGATCCTCCCCCTTACGTCAGCCCTCTCTCCTTTTCAATTCATCCCATTATCCCATTCAATCTTTTTTTTCCTCTTCTTCACAACCGCTTTCTTCTTTTATCTGTTCGGTCCAACCTCCTTTAATTTCTCCATCTTGCTTCTTACCTAATTGGTCAACAATTTCGGTTGGGTTTCTTCTCTATTTCTCCAATTCCCCACTCGGTTCAGCTGCTATTTCATTCGGTCATCCCCTTTTTCATTCTCTTCATCAATTCAGTCCACTCCCTCCTTGTCTTTCAATTCTCTAACTCGGTACAACTATCTCTAATTCTTCAACTACATTATTCCCTTTTTCGGTTCAGCTTCTCTTCCAAAAAAATCAGCCGCCTCTTGCTTTCTTTCTCTTTACAATTCAAGTGTTTTTAGGTTAAAAGTGAGTTATGCCTTGTTTGGATAAGAGATAAAAATGTGTTTGAACATTAGGCATAAAATTGCAACCGCCAAACAAGGCCCTTACTCATTTAACCTCCTCTTAGGAAAAATGTGAAAATAAATTCTACACTTGTGATATTCTACTTTTGTCCTTCATTAAGCTCCAAAATAACATCTTTGACCATAACCACTCAAGTTATGCCACATCATCACCTACAAAATTAGATTCACAAAGGTAATATCTTTTGCTCACAATTAAAGAATAATGAGAATAACAAATATTAATTAAAAATATAACAATTTAACCACTATAATTCCCAAATTATTCTTTCACTAAAATCTCATATTAACACTTGATTATGCCCAAAATATTTAATTAAGTCCCACAAAAGCCTAAGATTAATTAATAAAAATATATAAATATTGAGCTTTATCAATTCCCCCATACTTAAGCTTTTACACTCCTGAGCAAAACATTAAACTCAACACTAGGCAAAGAGGGATGAAAGTTGAAAGAATAGGCAAGATCAAGCTTCAAGAATCACACTTAGTCAAAAAACAATGTATCCTCCAATTCAAATTCAATTAACATACCAAAAATTGAAGTAGCTAAAGTAATGCAAGGTTTAATTACAATAAGCTTAATTAGAAACCTTAACTAGGATAAGTGTTTGCACTCTTCTCTCATATAAAGTAGTTTTTCACTCACATCCACTTTAACCACACTCTACCATAGGCTTGTAGTATTTGTAGGCTCTCTACTACTTGTAGCAATGACATAAACAAATCCAAAGGACTTTGTAGGGTTGTAATGTTGAATAGGCCAAATAATGAATAATGTAACAAACACTATGCTTGCACCAAATAATTTGCTAGATCACCTAGCACTATAGAACTAGCTTAATTCATATATTTTACCATTGTGACTTTATTTCTTTTTTTACTATTCACATGGAATTTTTTTTCTTTTTCTTTTCTAATATATAATAGTACTCTCTCTCTTTTTCTTTTTTCTTTAATAGTGCTTGGAAGAACTTGATAAAGGATGCAAACATAGCATTTGCATGATGAAATAGAAATGAAAGTGAAAGGCTCAAAGGGGTAAACTAAGGTGAATGATGAATGGTTTGTGTTTAGGTTAGAAGGTTTAGAAATGAATGCCAATGTCATCTCTATCCATACCATTGCAAAATGTAGCGTCAAGCAAGAAACAAAACAAGTTCTAAAGAGCAATAATCTAAGTGCATAAATCACATAATGAAATGAAAAATTAGGCCCAAAACACCTTCTAGCTAGGCTTTTTGTTCCCTAACAAACTCATGAAAATTAAACCATGCATCATTGAAACACTTGAATTTTGTGGCAATTCACTAATTTAAAGCAAGCTTCAACCATGAATCCAACTAAGAGTAATTGAGATACTTGATCATGACTAAAGGCTTCAAAAATCTCAGTGAATTTCACCAAAAACAATAGAGGACACTAGCAGGAGACAAAGGTATATGATATCACAGTGAAATCCATCATGATAATAAACACACTCCCCCACACTCAATTCTTACATTGCCTTCAACGTAATGCACAAAAACAAAGAACCTATCTCTTGGGTGAAGTGAATGTTGTGGACTCTAATTCAAGATTGAAGCACAACACATAATCGTCACAAAGAGAGAGAGAAGATAAGACACAAGTGGAAATAGTTCTTAGAAATTAGGCATAAGGATATAGAGAAAAGGGTAGTGTAGGATAAGGCTAAACATAAGAGTATGATTTAAAATGGAGTTTATTCAATTAAAAAAATGCAATCTAACAAACTACTTTTGACTACTGATAAGTCCCTCCCCCATACTTGTTCAATAATATATATCATCAAATAAAACAAGGAACAAGGTAAGGAAAGAGACTACCGTGTAATCAAGGTGTTTGATGACTAGCATGTTAATGCTTCAACAAATGACCATTCACTT
Organism: Inga leiocalycina; assembly: GCA_963242795.1. NCBI lineage: Eukaryota > Viridiplantae > Streptophyta > Magnoliopsida > Fabales > Fabaceae > Inga > Inga leiocalycina. The sequence goes on along the minus strand of OY725322.1, from coordinate 46,683,271 downwards.
GAAACTTTGCACTACTTGCAAGATCTTCGAGCTTTATTAACCTAAAGCTATGCACCTTGACCACTTTATAGGGACCTTGCCATTTGGTTTTAAGCTTCCCATTTTTGAGCTTGAATCTTGCCTTAAACATAAGTACTTGCTCTCCTTCCTAAAATTGCTTCGGTAAGATGCCTTGATCATGAATCAATTTGGATTTTTCCTTATAGATGCAGGAAATTTCATATGCATCCAACCACAACTCTTCACGCTCTTATATCTCAAGCATCCTTTCCTCAGTGGAACCTTAAAGATCCATATTACAAGTCTTCATAGCCCAGTAAGCTCTATACTTTAGCTCAACAGGTAGATGGCAACCCTTACCAAAGACTAATCGGAAAGGAGAGATGCCAATAGGAGTTTAAAAAGCAGTACGATATAACCAAAGAGCATTATCCAACCAGAGACTCCAATCTTTCCTACTTGGCTTGACAATTCTCTCCAAGATATACTTGATTTCCCTATTAGACACCTCAGCTTGCCCATTTGTTTGTGGATGGTATGGGGTAGATGTCTTGTAGAGAACACCATATTTGGATAGCAAGTTGTCCATCAATTTGTTACAAAAATGTAAGCCATGATCACTCATAATTGCTCTTGGCATAGCAAACCTACAAAAGATATGCGTATGTAGGAATTTAATAACAATAGAAGCATCTTCTTTCCTTATAGGAATGGCCTCAATCCATATTAAAAGGTAATCAATAGCCTGCCAAATGTACAAATATCCATGAGATACAGGAAATGGACCCATAAAATCAGTGCCCCAAACATAAAAAAATTGACAAAACAACATAGGTTGTTGTGGCATTTCATGCTTTCTAGATAACCCCCCAAAACATTGGCATGCATCACATGTTTTACAAAAAGCATAACAATCCTTAAAGAGGCTAGGCCAATATAAACCATAATCTAAATTTTCCTAGCAATTCTCTTTGCCCCAAAGTAACCACCACACAATAAAGAATGACAAGATGTTATGACAGAAGAAATTTTATCATCCAGCACACATCTCCTAATGACTTGGTCACTACAATGCTGCCATAATTAAGGAGGATCCCGCAAATAGTATTGAGCTTCATGTTTCAACTTCTGTTTCTAAAAATGAGATAAAGAATTAGGTAAGACTCCAGTAGCAAGATAATTCACAAAATGAGCAAACTATGGCTCATGAAGTGTAATAGCAAGGAGATGGGCATCAGGAAAACCATCACAAGTAACTTCAGCATCAACTACTCCCTATGTAGTAAGGGGCAAGTGGCTTAGATAATTAGCAACAAGATTTTCTGCACCTGCCTTATCCCTAAACTCTGTGTTAAATTCTTGAAGTAGTAGCATCTACCTTAGCAATTGAGGCTTAGTATGAGTCTTTTTAGATAAGAACTTGACAGCAAAATGATCAGAATAGATAATCACTTTAGAATTCACTAGATAAGACCTAAACTTCTCACATGCAAAAACAATGGAATAGAGCTCTTTCTCAGTGGTAGTGTAATTGATTTGAGCCTTATCCAATATTTTAGAAGCATAAGCAATAACACAAGAGGTTTTACCAATTTTCTGACCTAGAACTGTACCAACATCACTATTAGGTGGAGAAATGAGTCTAGACTTAATTTCATTAAAAGAAAATTTTCATGCATCATTAAAGATGAAATCCACATCTTTTTGGAGAAGCTTAGATATGGGACATGCCATTTTACTAAAATCCTTAATGAATCTTCTATAAATTCCAGCATGCCCCAAGAAAGATCTAAGTTCTCTTAAGTTAGAGGGATAAGGAATAGATGAAATTACTTTAATTTTAGATTTATCAACTTCTATACCCCTCTTACTTATCAAGTAGCCTAAAACTATTCCTTGATCCACTATGAAACGGCATTTCTCAAAATTTAGCACAATATTCTTTTGCACACACTTTTCTAATACTCTATCGAAATTCTACAAACATTCTTCAGAAGAATTCCCATATATAGAAAAATCATCCATGAATCCCTCAATACCATGTTCAAGTAAGTCACTAAAGATGGAGAGCATGCATCTTTGAAATGTCCCAGAAGCGTTGCATAACCTAAAAGGCATCCTTCGGTATGCAAACGTCCCAAATGGACAAGTAAATGTTGTCTTTTCTTGATCCTTCAGTGCAATAGGAACCTGAAAATAACCAGAAAACCATCAAGGAAATAGTAATGTGATTTGCATGCCAATCTTTCTAACATCTGAACTATAAAGGGGAGGGGAAAGTGGTCCTTTCTAGTTGCCTTATTCAGCTTCCTAAAGTCTATACAAACTCTCTCAGAGTTTTGGACTCTTACTGGAATGAGTTCATTCTTCTTATTTTGCACAATCGTTATTCCACTCTTTTTTGGAACAACTTAGACTAAACTGACCCACTCGCTATCTGAAATAGGATATATGATCCCTGCATTCAAGAGTTTGGTGACCTCCTTCTTAACTACATCTAAAATAAGAGGGTTAAGTCTACGTTGGTGCTATCTCACAGGTTTAAAACCTTGATTTAAAAGGATTTTATGGGTTGGTGTAGTTGGTTAATACCTAGAATATCACCTAAAGTCCACCCTATTACCCTCTTGTGTTTCTTTAACACGTGGAGTAAACTCAACTCCTTAGATATACTTAAGGAACTAGAGATAATGACAGGTAATTGATCATGTTTAGGAAGAAAAGCATACTTCAAGTTAGGAGGAAGGGGTTTTAAATAAAGTTCAGGGGGGTGCACAATTAAACATAAAAGTTCTTTCAACTCAAGTGCACCAAGAAACTTCCCTTTCTTATGAGAATCCCCAATAAGAGTTGGATTGAAGGTATGTCCCCTTGTCTAGATGTGGATACAGATTATGGCTTATTCACAAAGCAACCTTTATTACCACCTACATCATTAATAGAGTCAAATATATTAGAGGTAGCATCATGAAATGGTATGCAACAGTTTAGTAATTGATTATAACTGAGTTTCTCCCCTGTTATAGTCTTGACATGTGGTTGACTATGGTGTCCAAAATTTTCAGCAAAGAAATTTATGGCTTTTGACCTGCTAAGTTTATCACTAAAAGGAGAATGTAAGTATTTCAATAATTAGAAAGAAGTGATGTTACACATACACTCATCCGTGAGGTTATGAGAAGTCTGAAACTAGTAAGACGGAGGAATATCAAGCTTAAACCCATGAATTGCAGTTGTGCCATCAGTAGTAAATTGATTTCTTTCCTCATGTTCAACAATGACTCCATTTGTGTCCATAAGAGCAGATTCAGTGCTAATGGATGTTGCTTCACTTCCAAAAGTGGAATTCACTTCACTAACATTCTCAAATTCTTCAAATCTACACAATAACTCTTTCCCAACACCATCATAACTATCAAATGAAGATATAGTACTACCAAGGTTAGAAAAATAAAAAATAAAAGGATTGGAAGTGGAAAGTGAGCTATCAAATGACATGCAATTAATACTACACATATCATCATCATAATCAATAAAGGAGGAAGAATTTGAACTAATGGTAGCACATAAATCATCATGACAATCATTTTTCGTACACAATGGTAAAGTAAACTCATCAATTGCCCCTTCTAAGGCCAAATCAATCAAATTCAAGCTAAGAAGGGAGTAGTTCTCAAATGGGTGATTCATAACTTCATAAACATTGAATCAAATAACATGATCACCTACTTTCATAATTATGTACCCATCCATTATGCTAATGATAGTATTAGCTGTTCGTATGAAAGGCCTACCCAAAATCAATGGTTCCTTAATAGAGACCTCACTAAACATGTCTAGGACATAAAAATTAGCAGGAAACACTGAGTCTTTGACTTTGACTAAGATGTCTTCCAATAAGCCATGATTTTTCCTAGTGGTGCGATCAACTAGTTGTAGAATGACATTGTGGATTTGATGTTTGTGAGGCCAAAAGAGGTGTAAACAGAGTCGGGTATGACATTTATAGTGGCTCTTAGATCAAGGAGAGCATTACTAAAAGGCATGATACCTATAGTGTATGGAACAGTGAATGAGCTAGGGTTTTTACATTTAATTGGAAGATGGGGTTTAAATATAGCAGACACACTAGGACTCAACAAAACACACTCATTGGGTTTACACCTACGCTTTTAGGTACACAAATCTTTCAAGAATTTAGCACAAGTAGGCATTCATTTCAACATATCAAGCAAAGGCAATTAACTTCAATCTTAATAAAAATATCCATCATATCAAGAAATTTCTTTTCATTTGAAACCTTCTTGCTAAGCACATATGAATTAGGAAATGGAATTTCAGAGAGATTTACCATTTTACCTTCCTTTTTGCTTGAAGAAGAAGTTGAACAGTCAAGTACCTTAGTATTTGTTGAAGTTTAAACTCCTTGCTTGCTATGAATATTTGAATTTGGAGAAGAATGCCTTTGTAGAAGCTTCTATTCAGCTACACTCACAGATTTTCCAATAGCAAGGTGAGTGTCTTGATCAGAATCATCACTACCGTCAATATCTTACACTTGTGGTTGTAATGGAACCTCAACCTCTTCATTGTGCCTATCACTAGAATGCATTCCAGATTTGAAACTCCCAACATTTTCTTTAAATTGGACTTGTTTACCCAGTTTTTACCACTTCTTAAGGAGATAGCATGTACATCTTTAGGATTGATTATAGTGTTGTAAGGCAACCCTTGTCCACTTTTAGCTTGTTGCTCATTAAGGCTATCTAACATTTGAGTGACAAATGAAGTAAGGTTTGCATTCTTAGAATCCAAAATCTCCAACTTGTTGAAGATTATGTCAAACTTAGTCCCAGTGTCAGAAAATTTAGAATTGGTTTGAGCTCTCTCTTCATCAAATCTTGAGGACAAGTTACCCATGGAAGAGGACACATTGTTCATACACTTGAGAAGTTGAGAGATATCATCTTTAGTAGCATAGGATTCAGGTGTAGCAACCACTGTTTGTTGGGGATTAGATTGGTTTGAAGGTCCTTGATTTGGAGAACTCCCTTGAAATTGATTCTGGTTCCTCCAACCAAAGTTGGGATGGGACCTCAAACCCTCATTGTATTTTGTTAGAGTAGGGATTCCAAGGTTTTTGATTCTATCCTTGTCTCCCTTGAAAAACAACTAAGACCACTCCAAGTTGGTATGGGCAATTAGGAGCAATATGCATGTGAGAGCTACATATGTCACAGCTAGGAGCCGCTAGAGCTTGAGAATGTGACACATGAATATTTACATTATTTAATAAGGCCATGAACTTATTGAGGTCAGTTCTCATCTCTGTCATTTGGGATGACAAATTATCATACTCTCTTGAAGATCTTGAAGTATGTGAGACCTCATAAACTTGTCTAGCATCCAATCCTTCAAATTGTTGATCATTACTAGTATCTTCTCAATTAAAGCCCATACTTCTTCAGATGTAAGCAATTGAATAGTGCCTCCAGAAGCAGAATCCAAACTCTTCCTATCTTCAGGAAGCAACCCACTATGAAAATATTGCACCAATTGAGCTGCTGGGATTTGATGATGTGGGCACTTGGCTAGGAGTTCTTGAAATTGACACCAATACTTATAAAAAGATTCATGGAGACCTTGTTTAGCACCAAAGATTTCCTTAGTCAGAGATGTTATCTTTGAAGAAGGGAAGTATCTTTCCAAAAAGGCACTCTTCAAGGTGTCCCAAGAGGCTAAGGCATTAAGATTGTGGTGAGGTAGCGTTAAGAACCACTCCTTAGCTTTATTTTCTAGTATAAAATGAAAGACTTGCTGGCACATCTTATCTAGATCAACCCCCATTGGTTTCATGGATTTGTACATAATGTATATTTTCCTCAAGTGCCTGTTAGGGTCTTATGCAGGTAAGCCATTAAATTTTGGTAAGTGACTCAACAAAAGGACCCTTCAACTCAAAATTAATATTAAATTCAGGACAAGAGAGGAAAGGATCAATAATATCAGTAGAAGAAGTAATATCTTTGATAGTTCTACGCTCCCCATTGTTCTTATCAATATTGTTGTAAAACCCTAAAAATAGAGCATTATTGGGTGGAGGTATGCCTTCTGGAAGAGGAACTGGATCTATGGCAAGATGACAATCTACAATGAATGAAGAGCCAATATGAGAAGAATTATCACTAGTATATGTAACAACTTCAGTGTCAATGACTTGTCCACGTCCTACACTAAATGATTAAGCTTTCTTACCTTTCTTAAGTAACCTAACTATCTTGTTAGTATCTTTATCTAGAGGCACAAGATTAGTTTTTTTAGATCTAGTCATGTATAGTAATTTGGTCCACTCCCTCCTTGTCTTTCAATTCTCCAACTCAGTCCAACTATCTCTAATTCTTTAACTATATTATTCCCTTTTTCTGTTTAGCTTCTTATCCAAAAAACTCAACCGCTTCTTGCTTTCTTTCTCTTTACAATTCAAATGTTTTTGGGTTAAAAGTGAGTTGTGCCTTATTTGGATGAGAGATAAAAATGTTTTTTAACATTAGGCATAAAATTGCAACCACCAAACAAGGCCCTTACTCATTTAACCTCCTCTTAGAAAAAAATGTGAAAATAAATTATGCACTTGTTATGTTTCACTTTTATCCTTCATTAAGCTCCAAAATAACATCTTTGACCTTAACCACTCAAGTTGTGCCGCATCATCACCTAAAATATTAGATTCCCAAAGGTAATATCTTTTGTTCATAATTAAAGAATAATGGGAATAACAAATATTAATTAAACATATAACAATTTAACTACTACAATTCCCAAATCATTCTTTCACTAAAATCTCACATTAACACTTGATTATGCCCAAAATATTTAATTAAGTCCCATAAAATCTTAAGATTAATTAATAAAAATATATAAATATTGAGCTCTATCAGGTACATGTTCAGTAGGAAGTGTGAAAAGTACTTGAAGGTAAATGACAAAATGAGCCATAAAACCTGAAGTTAGGGGCTGTCAAGGGCAAATTTGTCTTTTGACAGTGAATTTGACAATTCTGATGTAAAAAATGGATTCCATACACAAAATTGTGTAGGATTAGCTCAGGTCTACTTTTGGAAAAGTAAGTTGGACCGAGTACAAAGGAACTTGGACTGGGTCCTTACGGGCATTTTGGTAATTTTACAGTTTTAAGCTAAGTTAACCAACAAAATAGGTTTGAAAGAGTTTAGAGTAGTACATGAATGAGTATTAACTCAATTCTTGTTCATTTGGAATTTTAGGACATATCAATAGCTTGAGCCGAATCAAAGGTATTGAACAGACAGAAGAGCAGGAGAGGGTAATTCCATATAGAAACTCTATCTTTCATAAACTATGTGATTATTTTCGTCTTCTGTGATATGTATGATGTACTCTCTAATTGGGTCAAGAAAAGCACCAATACCGTTCTGGGGGTTCAGTATATGGTACTTGGTATATTTTTTAGTACCCCAACGGCCCCGAAAGGGGATCTAGTTATGAGATTTAGTACTAAGAGGGTACATTGCCTAGTTTATAGTTGTGAGCCTAGCTAAGGTACAGAAAAGTAAGGGTTCTAATGGTAGTTGGCCTTAAATACACATGCACATTTCGATGATCATGAGTTTTACAGTGTTATTATCCTGTTACAGTATATGGTACTTGGCATATTTTTTTGTCACATTTTATATGACTGATTACATGTTACTACTGAGATTCTTTGAATCTCACCCTTTCCCCAAAATTAAATATTCTAGCTAAAGGAAGGACCTTGAAAGGCAAAGTCGTAATTACCAACAACTGAAGGTTCCGGTCTTGTTCAAGTGCTAACTTTAGTTATCTGTAGACTTTTCATTATTTTAAAGGTCTGTAAATATTACGTATAAGACCCTGCGGGGATTCCTGTAATATAATTTATACATATTATTAGTATATCCACGCTATTCCTGTGTGCCTACCGAGCTGTGCCCAAGCACTTTGAAAAATATGGAAATAAGATAAGGGCCTTAAAACAACAATCACTAATATGATATGTAAATTCACAAAGCATGTTAACAATTATCACATAAGCATATGCATCATTAAAGCCACCAGAGACATCAATATGTAGCAATAACATCAATCACTGGACTCTTTAGTCTGATACCATATCTCTTGGTACACTGGTCTTACAGCCTAGGGCCTTTGCCCCATACAAGAAGCAATCACGGGTCTCACAGCCTTGGGTTACTACCCAGCTCAGGTCTTATAGCCCAGGGTCATTACCCCATATAACTTTTACTCTTGAGTCATACTGCCTCAGGACACAGTCCCCCACAAATCTTGATGATAAAGATAGACATGCAGAACCATACATATGTTATAAGAGAAAGAGTTACTACTTGAACATCTTTCCAGTGATTTATCCAACTTCTTCTTCTTTTGGCTTTGGCAAATGTCGAATCTCGGAGCAAAGTCAAATCCTATAAATTTAGAATCGATGAAGATAGGTCATTACTGGATCCAATGCTATCAGCATAATGAACATTATGTTGTTCCTGACCTATTCTTATCTTTGTCCTTAACTTAACTTTGTTAGTTATCTTTAGGACTCTTATATTATGTCAAGTGAGTGTTTAATCTAAGACACATTATGTGTCTCTTGTCCCTTGGAACTTGGGTATCTAATATGGCCCCATTACTCTATAAATCATACGCCTATTCCTGATGATCCCTCTTATCACAATTCATTCCAAATTCTACAAATTTGTAGGTTAACCTTAATGTGCTAGATTTGATTGATCAACTTTGAAAATTCATTAATTAATCTAGAAAATTCTAAATGAGGTGGTTCAAAGTCCTATGTAAAGCTCTATAAGTCTTCTATAAGGGAAAAATATCACCCACTGGCAATTTTAAGCACAAAAGTCCAGAAATCCTCAACCAATAACACTATTCTAGGATTTATTTTAGTTTCAATCCCTAAATTTCAATAGATAATAACTTCCCATCTACTAACCCAAACTTGGCATTCTATTCCTCATTTTAATGCTTAGGATGTGTACTAACATACTGTAAAATATCATAGTCATTGGAAGCCAACAAACAACCTTACTCGAATCTAGAAGCATTAGCAAATTTTAAATTCCAAAATTAGGGTTTTCTACCCAATCATCTAAAAATCATAACCATAGGCTATTCCCATAAAATTATGCCCACATAATCCATTGAAAACCTCAAAATTCCATTTCCTTCCCTATATTATGTATTTGGCTGAAACACATCCCTTTGTCCAACCTCAAAGAATTTGCAATTTCAACCACCAACCTAATCAAATATCATCATTAAATCTTATTTATCTTCATGTTCATGTTCATAAACAAATTAAACCCTAAAATTACACCTTGGCCAAAACTTAGGGCAGCCAAAGAACATCATGAAAACTCAACAAAACCTCAAGATATTAGGCTCAAGTTGGAGCTAATGCTTACCTCTAAGTGATACTATAGCCAGTTCTTTATGTTGGCAATACTTCCTCCAACTAGATGGCACCAAACACCTCTAATAGAAACCTAAAACTGTAGAAGAGTAGTCCACAATGAGTAGAGTAAGACTCCTGAAGACTCGATCGGCTAGAAAGGTGGATTCAGGGATGAAATCTAGCAAAATCACTTTCTCTTTCCTCAAGAACTCAATAACACTCACCTTCTCTCTTCTATCTTTTCCTTTCTATTTTCTCTATTGATTTTTCCCTTCTTTCCTTATCTTGGCCAAATTATAATGAGCTTAAAAGGGTGTTGGATGTTCTAATTACATGTGCTTAAGCCTTATGGTGCCATAGGTCTAAGTTGTTTAACTTAGGGTGCCATGTGTCCCTTATTAATTCTGGCTCTCTCTCACCTTTTAGGCCTTGGTCGACTTGAATGAGTTAGGGGAAGAGAGGCCTGATGATTTTCTCTGACTCTTGTGGTTAGTGTTCAGGAAAGTCAGACACGCGGCTGGACTGGAGACTGGTGAGTTGTTCTGGCTAACTGTGAAGCTGCATCATGAGGGTTAGGTGGCACCTCCTACTTGAGCCAACACAAAAGTAAAAAGCAAAGGAGGTAAGTGGTGCCTTCTCAATGTGCCAGCACAAAAGCTCACATAAAGCTACTTTTTGGATACATGCACCAAAAGGCGCCATGTGTCCTTGTGTGGGGCCAAACTCTTCCTCTTCCCTCCTCTTTATGACTTGGCCGACCATAATGTCAAGGAAAGGGAAGTCAGTTAATTTCATCTGTCTTACATATAAGGTGTCAGGGAAAGGACAGTCATGTGGCCTAGTGAGGTGTCCTCTTATTTATGAAGAAGCTTAGGTGGCATCTTCTTATGGCTCCAACACAAAAGTAAAAACCACTTTATTAAAGTTATTTTATGAATGTCCACTAAAATTGTGCCAAGTGTACTCTTGGCCTTAAGATGGCACCATGTGTCCTAACAGGTACCGATTTATTGTCAAACCCCTTAACATTTCAATATACGTAGGGTATAAGCGCACAGTTCTGTAAGACATATAGAAATAGTGGGAACATACTGACATTAAGTACTTGTTTATAATACAAGAGTCACCCCATAGGGTTTGATAATATATATAATTTTGTCCAAAAATATTAAGGTAAACTAATTATAACCAACAGCTTTATTGTCTTAACCTAGACATATCAGTTGCCAGTATTTATCATTTTACCCTTAGAGCCGCTAGCCTTTGCTGGGATTTTTTGAATTTAGAAAAGGGTGAGATTCAAACGAATCTCAGTAGTAATATACAATCAATCATATAAAATGTGATAATTAAATATGCAATGCTCCATATAGTGTAAAATGAAAATCCATACTGTATCATGTGTGTATATAATGCTCAAGGCCAAATGACTCTTTAAATCCCCTCCTTATCTGTGTATCGTGTGTGTGCACAATACTCAAGGCCAAATGACTGTTTGGATCCCCTACTTATTCGTGTACCTCAACTGGGTCTCAAACCACAGCTAGATAATGTGCCCTATAAAACTTGTTCATATAACAGAATATAGCAATATATAGAATATTAACATTCACATAGTGTATGAGATAAAATTACTACCTTATGTCCAATTAAGTTCTTAGTTTGATCCGACTCGAGCTCAACAGTTTGGTCCTAGAAATCAAATTTTACAAGAATTAGGTTAATACCCATTCATGTATCACTTTAGACTCTTCCAAGTTACTTTGTTGGTTATACTAGCCTAAAACTATAAATTTACCAAAATGCCCCTATGGACCTCATCTAAGTCCCTTTTTACATGGTCTATCTGTACTTTCCCAAAAATTTTGACTTGGGCTATTCCTATATAGTTTTGCTTGTAGATTCTATTTATGACCTCGGTTTTCTCAAAATCAATGGAAAATGACAGTTTTACCCTTGACATCCCCTATTTAGTGTTCTAGGGGTATTTTCGTAATTTTAATTTCTAGGGCTCTTCTCACAAAGTGATCAACATCAACTCTACAAAATTTTCCCTCCAGGATACCATGGAACCATCAGATTAAAGAAATTTCAACCCTAACCCCTCTAACTCATACTGGCTGAAACATACACCAAAGAAAGGAAAAAATGTGATTTTTGAGTTTCAACACCTAAAGCTTGCTCCTTTTCACTCTGAACCACTTCTTAAACCATTTAAACACTTATTAGACATGATTTGAGGAAATTAAGCAGCATAACCCCTTAGGGTTTCCACTTTTCAAATTTACAAAATCAACAACCAAACCACAAATCATGACAAAAACCACCACAACAACAATATACCAAAGAAATTGAAGTTCTTGAGGTTACCTCTTCATCCTCCAACTTTCTCTCTCTAGATGTCTCACTCTCTCTCCTCAACCTTGAGAATTTGTTTGCTACACAAGGTTTTTTTTTAAGAACAAGAGATTAGAGAAGCTATTACATAAGTTAGGAAGCAAAATCACTTGAAAGTACAAACCTTACCGTTGATTTTTGCTTCCTCTTGCTCTTGTGCTCAAAGTCTCCAAAGCTCTCTATTTCTCTCTCTCTCTCTCTTAGAGTGTTTAGGCATGAACTGAGAAGCCAAAAAGATGACCAAGATCTTTTTAAAATATCCTACCTCTTTCCTTAATTAATTTTATTCACAAATTAGATTTATGACATAGCTTGTACTTTTAGATTATCTCCTCATCACTAAATCATAAGCTCTCCATTACACTTGAACCAATTTTGCCTCATCTTTTTAGGCCCAAAAATGACACCTAAGGGGTTCTCCATAAACCCAATTGGCCTCTTTCCATTAGCCTAACCAACTTGCATAAGATATTGTATTTTATTCTTAATTAAACATGTACTCAAATTGAATCAATTATAATTTAATTCCTCAGCTTGGATAATGACACTTGGCACCTTTATAACCCAAATAATTATTTCTCCCTCTTATTTCCTTATTTATGCGAAATTCATAAGAAATTAGGGAAATAATACTTACTCCAACATTTTCCACAATCTCTTTAATTCATTCATGTACAAGTTCAATCCTTGACTTTTCAAACCTTGATTTATTTAACCAAGAAAATTCCAAATATATATTCATCCTTTATTTTCCTTAATTAATTGAAGTTGACTTCAATTAATTAAGGAAAATAATTAATCTTATGTTTTGTTGGCAAATTTATGATTTTACCATTACACCTTTGGATTTTTTTTGAAGCTTATTCCTTTTCCTTATCCATGGCCAAAATTGACTTTAATATTGGGCCAAATATTGTGCTTTACTATTCCTCCATTTTAGGATTTTTGGAAAGACCCAAACATTAATTTTATAACTTGTTTTAGCCCAATTCTCATGAAAATGGAAATTTACTAGTTTCTTGAATTCCAAATTCATGAATATTCACCATTCCATTTTATTAAATGCCACTAATAATTATAAGGCATATTGGTGAATAAAATTTAGGGTGTTACATTTGTTATATCCAACTAATTACACATACAAATCAATACCGGTTACTAAAATTTTGTATGTTACAACTCCCCCTGGTATAATAAATTTTGCTCCTGAAATTTGTTACAAGTCTTAAAACATAAATTCCGAAAATCACTTCTTTATGTCTTCTTCTACTTTCCAAGTTGCTTCCCTAGGAGATAGTCCTTTCTAGACCACTTTAACCAATGGCATACTTCTATGCCTGAGCCATCTTTCCTGTCGATCAGTAACTCATTCTGGCTCAACTTCCTACGTGAGATTATATTGTACTATAGTATCCTCATACTCGATAACATGTTTAGGGTCTGGTTGGTACTCTTTCAATTGTGAGACATAGAAAACATCATGTAATTTGCTTGGTTTTGAGGGTAGAGCTACCCGATATGCTACTGGCCTAGTTCTTATTAGATTTCAAATGGACCAATATACCAAGGGCTTATCTTCTTTATTTTCAATGCCCTACCAACACCAGTAATAGGTGAAACTTTCAAAAACACATGATTACCAACCTCAAATTCTATAAGCCTTCTCTTCTTGTTGGTATAGCTCTTTTGTCTGCTTTATGCCTCAAGAAGTTGCTTCTTGATGATCTTTATCTGCTATGTGGTTTAATCAAGTAGATCCAGCCCATACAAATTCCTTTCTGACAATACCATCCAACATAGGGGTGAATGGCACTTCCTCCCATTCAGTGCTTCATATGGAGCTATTTGAATGCTCGCATGATAGCTATTGTTATATACAAACTCAAAAAGTGAAAGGAAATGGTCCAGTTTCCCTTGAAGTCTATTACACACACTCTCAGCATATCTTCTAGTATATGTATGGTTCTTTCTGTTTGTTCATCTGTCTAAGGATGATAGGCCGTACTAAATTTTAGCTTAGTACACAAATCGTCATATAATGCTCTCTAAAATCTGGAGGTAAAATGATGATTTTGGTCAGAGATAATGCTTATTGGCATACCATGGAGCCTTACTATCTCTTTTATATATATCTCTACTAGCTTTTTAGAAGAATAGTTGTCATTGATTAGTGTGAAATGTGCTAACTTTGTAAATTGATCAACAATCGCAATATAGTTTTTGATCATGGGTAATCCTACTACTAGGTCTTTGGTCATGCTTTCCTATTTCCACTCACAAATTTCTGGGCTTTGTAAAAGTCTTGGTAGTAATTGATGCTCAACTTTTACATTTTTACAAAAAAAAGGCATCATGCAATAGATTTGGTCACATCGCTTTCCATTCCTAGCCACTTGTTAATAGATTTCAAATCATGATACATCTTGATCGCTCTTGGATAAAGAGTATATCTACTCTTATGAGCCTCATCCAGAATGTTCCTTCTCTATTTAGCCCTTGGTGGAACAAATATCTTCTATTTGTATCTGATTAGTCCACTTGGTTAAAGGTTATATTCCCAAGTTTCCCTTTATTCAATCATATCTCTAATGAACCTTGCATGCCCATCTTGCTCTAAGCTTCTTCAATTTTAGTTGTCAAACAACTTTCTGTTCGAAATTGTGCCCTAAGGGCCAATCATTGTACTTTGAACATTATTATTTTAATGAAATTTCTCTATTCTTTTATCATATTATTTGCATGTTAACTGTGATAATTGTATCCTTGGATAATTCATAAAGATTGTCCTAAAATGTCCCTGGTCGGTCATCTATGTAGGAGTAGAGATGAAACAAGACCAGTATGACTTTGATAAGATATGGAGATACGAATCAAAGTCTTAGGCACTTGTAAGAGTACAAGGTGCTGGACCGACCCACTATGAGAAAGCTACATGGATCAAGTTATAAGCTTTTCTCATGTATAACCACGTCACAATACCCTTAGACCTGAGGTCATCATGGATTCCTACATGAGAGTTACTAAGTTTTGAACTAGTCAAAAGTCACTTTTGACCGGGTGATGATAAAGGCTACGATCGAGCTTAGTGATTTTTCATGCAGAGGAATAGGAATGATCAAAATGGAATTTGTCCCTCACATTAGTAGAGAGATATTACTGGGCCCCTCGATGAGTGAGTCTGAGAAATGTATGGCCATACTATGATGAAAGGAGTTTCTATCTCTGTTATCAGGCTACTCAGGAATCGAGAAAGTAATGGTCAGGAACAAGAGGATGACATTATCCATGCCTTATCCTTGATCGATATATAGTGTGACAAAAGGGACGTGATATGGTTGTATAACGGGTTGCATCGTGATAACGATCCTCATATGAATTGGGTAGTCATAATGTCTTGCTAGAGCCCGCTTGCGACTTTTGGGTTAGTATAGTTATTGGCCCACTGCCAACTTCATATGGGCCTACAGGGTCGCACACAAGAATGGCCCAACACGAGATAATGTTTAATTTAGGGTGGACGGATTTTATATTTATATATATAATATAAAATTCTTTAATAATATTATATAGATATATATATTTTCGAAATATATATCTTATATATATGTATATATATATATTATATGATATTATTATATTTAATAATATTATATAGATATATATATTTTCGAAATATATATCTTATATATATATATATATATGTATATATATATTATATGATATTATTATATTGTGTTAGTTTTAAATTTAATTTATTAAGTTATATTAAATTTAATAACTAACATGATAGAGATATAGTATCTCAGATTTAATTTATGTAGATAAATTAAATCTAATGGCTCTTTATTTGGATTAAATAAATAGGTTAAATTAAAACTGTTGGACATATTTAATTTAAAACTGAATTTATTTAATTAGCTCATCAAGATAATTAATTTTTAATTAATTTTAAAATTAATGATGATTAATTTTGAAATTTAAAGATAGCTCTCATAGGTTATAAACTTGATAGAGCAGATATATTAATATGCACATGAGAATTGAGAGCCACAAGTGAAACCCTAGGAGACATTAGAGGCGCTATCACGCAGTCTTGGTTGGAGAGCATTCATGTGGATACCGGTAGAGGGAGCGGACCTGACGTGTTGGCTCTTAGAGATCGTGAAAACTCTGAATCATCAAAAAGGTATGAATCCTTCAAACTTGGTTTAAACGTCGTTGATATATAGATCCTCGATTAGGATCAGTGAAAATTTTTAAAATTCTTCCGCTGTGCCTACCGATCCTAAAACTTTCCTCTTGACTAGTAGTATAGCTAGCAAGTAATATTTGATTTAGTACGTTCAGGTTAAGAAACACCTAATTGGACAAGTTCAAATCTCAGAAGTTTTCTATCAGTTTCTGTTCTTGTACCATCATAGTTGCCACCTGCACTGCTTTTCAACATAATGCATCAGTTATGACATTCACTTTACTTGGATGGATTTGATTTTTAGGTTATGGTCTTTCAGCAACTCTATCCATCTCCACTATCTTATTCTGTTCATGTAGATATTTCAGACTCTTATGGTCTCAGTACAATTTTATGGTCACACTATATAAATAGTCTCACCATATTTTTAAAGCAAACATAATTGCCGCAAGCTCAAAATTGTGAGTGAGATAGTTTATCTTGTAAAGCTTCAACTATCAAGAGGCGTATGCCACCACTCTACCCTGTTGCATAAGGACACATCCCAATCCTTGCTTTCTAGCACCACTGTAGACCACATAGGTCAAACTAGGATCTGAGATAATCAACACTGGTGCAGACATTAACCCCTCCTTTATCTTTGTGAAGCTCCTCTCACATTTGTCATCCCACTTAAATGGTTGATTCTTTCACTTGATCTTGGTCAACGGCAAGGCTATCTGAGAGAACTTCTGAATAAAGCTCCTGTACTAACCGGTAAGACCCAGAAAAATTATGTTTCTCAACAACAGTTTTTGGCCTCTTCCAATTTAGTATGCTTCTACTTTACTGGGATATACCTTCTTGTGAAATGACATGGCCTAGAAATTTGACTTGTAAAGGCCAAATCTCACATTTGCTCAGCTTGACTTAGAGTTGCTTTTCAATCAAAATACCTAGCACTATTCTCAATTGCTCTTCATATTCTTCTTTACTCTTAGAGTATATTAGAATTTGGTTAATAAAGACTACTATGAACTGATCTAGATATTGATGAAAGATCTAGTTCATATAGTCTATAAATATGGCAGATGCATGGTTAGTCTGAAGGGCATCACAGGAACTTATAGTGCCCATATCTAGTTCTGAAAGCAGTCTTTAGTACATACCTGCTTTCACTAGCAGCTGATGGTATCTTGACCCTAGGTCAATCTTCGAGAACACATAGGAATCGAACAACTAATTTAAAAGGTCATCAATCTTGGGAAGTGGATATTTATTTTAGACGATCGCCTTATTCTGCTTACGATAATTAATACACAAACCACAGGCTCCCTTCTTTCTTTCTAACAAATAATACTGGAGCTCCCCATGGTGAGACACTAGGTCATTTAAACCTTTTCTCAAGTAGTTCTTCAATCTACTTCTTTAGCTCTACCATCTCATTCGGAGCCATTCTATACAGGGCTTTTGATATAGATCAAGCTCCAAGCATGATCTCAATAGCAAACTCTACTTCCTTTTCCCAGGGTAATCCGCTAATGTCCTTCGGAAACACTTTAAGGAATTCATTCACCATGGATCTATTTTCAAGTGTTGTTTTAGTTTCTACTTCTATAAAGTAAAATACGAAATAGCCCTGACATTCCTTTTACAGATATTTCTCATCTTTAGCTGCTGAGAGGAAATTTAGATTAGCATCCATATTATCATCCTCTTACAGAGTAGGATATACAATCCTCTTGTTTCAGTAGTCCAACAACACATTATTTGTAGCTAGCCAATCAAAACCTAGTATAACCTCAAGTTTATGGAGCAATAAACAAATCAAATCTATCATAGACTCATATCCTTCAACATTTATTGCACAATTCAAATAGGCATATGCACAACAGTCTTGACACCCATCAATGTTGACATAACCAGGTCATATGCTAGTTTATGGATAATCAGCCATATACATCTAGCACAATCATATGCAATGAAAGAATGACTAGTATTCAAATCAAACACTGCTTGTAACATGTTACCATGGAGGAAGATTATACCTTGAATCATCTCAGAGGAATTTTATACCTCCTCGTACTTTATTGTAAAAACTCTACCCTAATTTCTAGGCCTGGGTTTTGCTTTTCATTTTTTACAGTCACTGGTATAGTATCCTTGTTGCTGACAATTGTAATTAACACCCTTACACTTTATAAGCGCAGATGAGTGTAAAAGCACAGTGAATTAAACTGTTAAACAGGAGTTAATCTTGGAATAGACAGTGTTTCAAAAACGTTTACCAATCCCAACTTTAAACACCATATGTGAACCCAGGTCTACGTAGGTTTTTCAGAAAAAATTGAAACTTTTTCAAAATTTTTTGCAAAGGTTCAATGCTTTGCTATGTCTCATTGGCTCTTAATTCTTTTAATCAGAGTATGCAAGCATTTCTTTGCTTAAGACTTACATTCCATATTTCGCTTTATATTCCATTATCATTCAGAAGGATCCTTCATATAAGTTACTATAATTTTTTCTACTGTAACATCGTTAAGTTTACTGAATCATACACATCAAATATAGATCCCAAAATAGACTGCATATATATATACAGAATAAAAATATACAACCAACAAGAAATAAAATCTCTTCACTTCATCCTCTAATTGTCCGGGTGTATCTTCTTGCCCTTCGAGCTGCTAGCCAGTGCTATAGTTGTTATAGGAAAAGAGTGAGGTTCAAAAGGATCTCAGTAGTAACAGGCATTTAATCACATATATACAACAACACAGAGCATGTGGCACAGTCATCATATAACACAGAAATAGCAATCAACATTTAAAACATATCATGCAGCATATCACATTACCATAGCGATAGGTATTTAAATCACTTGACCCTGAGTGTTTACCCATGCAATAAACCCCAGTATTCCATTTGTACATAATAGTAATTTTCATGGCCCAAGCATCCACTCACGTAATAGGGCCCAGGGGACTATCTCACACACTGTGAATGCTTCTAAGCTCATGATTATACCACAAACATGCAAGTATCTCATAACATATGAAAGAAAGAGTTACTACCTGGTTGCTTTCCCTGAAGGGTGTCCAACTATTTCTCTAAGGTCGGGAAGGTCTTGGATCCCTGATAGCTAGTAGGTCCTATAATTAAAATTTACGGATGCCATGTTATTACCTAGTTTAGCACTCTTGGCATAATATAATCTAAGTTATTCTTAACCTATATTTATGCTTATCCCTTGTTTTGAACTTGTTTTTTTATTATTTGAGTCACTTGGGTAGCTATTTGAAGCCCAAATCATTGCTTATGGGCTTAGGAAAGGCTAGACCAATCAACAACATTCAGAAAAATATAGAGTGCTGAAATAAGGGCTTGGCCGCAACCAAGGAATTTTCTGGCCACGGCCAAGAGAGGTTAAAAACCTTTGGGCCATAGCCAAGAAACAGTTATGGGGCTTAACTGAACTTCCAAAAATCATATCTTAATCTATAAAATTCCAAATTGAGTGGTACAAAGTCCTATTTGAAGCTCTTTAAGTCCTATATATAGGAAAAATATTAACCACTACCACTTATAACCATAAAAATACAGGATTCCATGAATTACCATACTATTCTAGAATCCAGTCAAGTTTTAAACCTCAAACTTTAACAATTAATGTCTCCCAAAGCAGTGACCCAAATTTAGCATATTATATATCAAATTAAAGCTTATAATGTTTATTATCATTTTGGAAAATATCACAGCTATCAAACAATATTTGACTAATCAAATTTATCCCACAATCAATCTGGTTCTAGACAGGCAATAACTAACTACCAACCAATTTGTAAATTAAGCATTAAACTAGTCTAATATCATGATGAATCACCATATCACCACAAATACATAATCAAAACATAATTTTTTCCCCAAAATCAAAAGATGGCTAAAAACCTAGGCTCCCATAAAATTAAAAAAACTTATCAAAACCTTAAAATAACCGGTTCAAATTAAAGCTTACGCTTACCTCGACACGTTTCTACGACCAGTTCTGAAATTTAGCAGTACTTAGTCTAGCAAGAGGTCACCAACCACCTTCAAATAAAATTCCAAAAAAAATAGAAATCAAGCTTAGGATGAGGGAAAGAAGATTATAGAAGGGTTTTCCAGACAAAAATGTCGATTCGGTGGTGATTTTTGAGATTGAGCTCAAGGAAAATCACTATTTACTTTTTCTCTTTCCTTTCTTTATTTCTCTATGTTTTTCTGATTTTTCCCGTGCTTTAGGTGTGCTGTACAAATTTGAGGGGAGAGAGGGAGTATTATATGATTATATTAACCTAATCAAAATACTTAGCCCATAATGTGCCACTTGTCAAATGCCTACGGTTCTTAAAATCCCTTTCTGCAAGAATTCTTCTCTATAAGAATCTTGTTCTTAGATTCCACGGATCATTACTAGCTCACACACTCTAATCAGGCACCTTAAGTATATCTTGGGTACTTTAAATAGCTCCAACTTCTATTGAGTATATCTCTCTAACCCCAATTTTAGGTTCATCATGAATTCTAGAACCTTAATATCGCACAGATCGGAAATCATTTTCCTCAATTATACCCAATAGGTACTCTAAGAATCAAAATCAATAGCATCTATTCTAACTTTCATGGTTTTTGGCTAATATCGTAAAATATTACTAAAGGTTCAACACTATCCACAAGGTTCAAACTTTTATCATGAAACAGAACCATAGTGCAACCTAATTCATATTTCTACCTAAGCACTATTTTAGCTTAGATCTGATTCAAACCTATCCTTAACCCTTAGTACCATCAGATCGGATCCTCTAGGATTGATATACGACATAATCACCCCTCATCATGTATCACCATATATCATACCTGCATACCTTTAACACCACAGTGTTACTAAGGATCATTACTTGGCACATGAAACCTTAAAACAATCACTATGCATCAAGTTTCCATAACCCCATAAAATGAACTTTTCTGGGTGGTACTCATTGCAATAGAGATGGTTTGGATAAAACTTCAATACTTATATTATCATCTCAACACATATGATCCTTCTTTATGTCATCTAAGAACTTCAAATCAAAATTCCAAACCTTTACTCAAAAGGTTTTGAATTTCCAATGTGCTTCCTAGGGGGTCTCTTATCCCAAAAATTTTATCTCCTAAGCATGATTAACTATTGAATTTTGATAAGATTCGGGGCATCAGTGCTAGTACAATGCCATTTGTCACTGGGCATCGGTAGCCCATCATACGTCAATACCAAAATGACATGTCAGCCTCTTAGAGATGCTTGGTATTACCATAATATATGAAAGAAAGAGTTACTACCTTGTCACTTTCCCTGTAGGGTACGCAACTGTTTCTTTATGCTCGGGCAGGTCTTGGATCCTGGATAGCTAGCATGTCCTATAATCTGCCATATTTCATAGTCATAATATGCCATAATGGCAAGAACAATTCTGATTGATTTGGCCATGTAATTAGGGAAAAGGTTTTATCATAGTTTACACCGTGAGTTTGAGTGAATCATTTTGCAACTGTCATGCCTTGAAGATATTAACATTGCCATCCATGTTAGTTTTCTCCTTGAAAACCCATTTGCACCCGTTGGTTTTCACACCTTCAGGTGGATCGACTAGGGTCCATACCTGATTGTCGTATATGGATTGCATTTTAGACTTTATGGCATTTAGCTATTTCTCAAAGGTGGGTCCCACTATGGCTTCTCGATAGGTGGTTGGCTCATTTTGCTCAATAAGCAACACATCACGGCCTTCAGTAATTAGAAATCCATATATCTGAGGTTGATGCCATGTCTTATCAGATCTTCATGGACCATGTGTTACTTGAGGATGCTCAACAACTTTTTATGAGTCTTCTCTAATTTCCATCTGCGGTTCTGTACTATCTTATGATTTTTGAACTTCTTCAAGATGTACCTTGCTCCCACTGGTTCTTTTAGAGACAAACTCTCTTTCTAGAAACTTACCATTTCGAATAACAAACACTTTGTTATCAGTGCAATTGTAGACATAGTATCCTTTCGTTTCTTTAGGATGCCCCAAGAAAAGTCACTTTGAGGATTTGGACTCTATTTTATCAGAGGCTTGTTGCTTAACATATACCTCACATCCCAAGATCTTGAGAAAAGATAAACTTGGTTTCTTTCTAGTCCATATCTCATATGGTGTCTTTTTAATTGCCTTAAATAGAACATGATTTAGTGTGAACGTAGCTGTCTCTAGGGCATTTCCTTAAAAGGAAGGTGGAAGATCTATTTGACTCATCATAGATCAAACCATATATAATAGTGTTCAATTTTTCAATTTAGAAAGGCCATTCCATTGTGGTGTTCCTGGAGGAGTCAATTGTGATATTATCCCACAACTCTTAAGATAGTTAATGAACTCTTGGCTCAAATATTCACTACCTCGATCAGATCGAAGTGCTTTAATCATTTTGCCAAGTTGGTTTTGTACTTCATTTTGGAATATTTTGAACATTTCAAAAGATTCATATTTATGTTTTATTAGATAGATATAGCCATATCTATTAAAGTCGTTTATAAATATAATGAAGTAGACATAAGCTCCTCTAGTAGTTGTATTTAATAGTCCACATACATCTATATGTATGAGGCCCAATAATTCAGTGGCCCTCCTACTATGCCCAATAAAAGGTGCATTCGTTATCTTTTCTAATAAGCAAGATTTGCATCTATTATATGATTCAATATCAAATGAGTTAAAAAATCCATCTTGATGGAGTTTAGAATGCATTTCTTATTTATATGGCCTAGACGACAATGCCATAGGTAGGTTGGATTCAAATCATTTGATTTTATCAGTTTAGTTGTTACATTATAGATATTGCCATTATTAAGATGTTCCTAATTTAATATGTAATGACTAACATGCAAATCACCATCAACATATAAAATGTAATTATGATAAATAGAACATTTACCATTCCTAGTAATGGAAATATAACCTTCCTTATCCAAATAAGAAAGAGAAACAATGTTACTACTCAAAGCAGGAACATAATAGCAATTGTTTAAAACTAACAAAAGCCCACTGGGCAAAACTAATTCATAAGTGCCTACGGCTAAAGTAGTAACTCTTGCTCTATTTCCAACTCATAAGTCCACCTCGCCCTTCTTCATCTTTCACTAACCTTTAGACCCTGCACATTTGTACAAATATGAGAACTACATATAGTATCTAATACCTATATAGAGGAAGTAGAAAAATGAATGTCTATAACATAAATGCCTGAAGTAATAGCCCCGCTATCCTTCTTGTTCTTTTTTAGATCTTCGAGGTAGAGTTTGCAATTACTCTTCCAATGATAGGGTTCATTGCAGAAGTAGCAGACTCCTTCCTTTGGAGGCTTTGCCTTCTTAGTGCAGGCTTGGTTTCAGGCTTGTTTGACTCTTTAGTCTTACCATCAGAGCAATTACCCTTCCATTTGCCCTTCCCCTTCTTCTTTATACCCTTTCCTTTCTGAACCATCAAAACAGTATTGGGCTTTTTCTTAATGCTTTGCTCAGTAGTATTAATCATCCTATATAGCTCAGAAATTTATTTCTTCATGTTGTTCATACTGTAATTCATGACAAACTGGTCATAACTCTTCGAGATTGAGTTCAGGATTAAATTCATAGCTAACTCTTGGCTCATGGGAAATCCAAGTCTCTCAAGGTGATCAATATAGCCTTTCATCTTTAATATATGAGTGCTAACTAATACACCTTCAGCTATCTTACAAGAATGTAAGGCTTTTATGGTCTCATACCTTTCTTGCCTTACCTGTTGATAGACCATTTCCTTGAGATGGATAATTATCTCATGAGCCTCCATAAGTTCTAGATCTCTTTTGAGCTCTGGAACTATAGTGGCAAGCATCAGGCAACCTTCATCCAT
This sequence comes from Inga leiocalycina, assembly GCA_963242795.1. NCBI lineage: Eukaryota > Viridiplantae > Streptophyta > Magnoliopsida > Fabales > Fabaceae > Inga > Inga leiocalycina. The sequence goes on along the minus strand of OY725322.1, from coordinate 46,659,264 downwards.
AGAGTCCTCCTTATGCTTCGTGTAAGCATCTCTCTGAGCTCTTGCAGCATTAGCTGTAAGCTCCTCAGGAATGGGTTGATCTAGGACATAAGCCTTTCTTTCCTACTTGAGAACAATTCTCAAGTTCCTAAACCAGTTAAGAATGTTTGTCCCATTGAGTTTGTCCTTCTCAAGGACCGATCGTAACGATAGTGTAGCAGTATTACTAGTTGACATGATTCTACAATTAAAATGTGCAAAGTTAGTTAGTGATCTCCCATTAAAATTAACAACCTTTAATATAATAATTAGTGGGCTAATATCCACATTTGGATTAAACTTAAGTCCACTTTGGCAAGATGCTTAAATTCAAGTTATTTAGGTAGGTAACCTATTTACCAATTACATCACATGTAACTCTTAGATCTTTATAGGATTCGATCATCATATAATACGGCATGTTTAATCCCATCTAATGCCTTGAGATTCAAAACCGTTTTGTTAATCTCGATTAAGTTAAAACAATAATGAATATTTTGAGCAGCACCATTACTCATGCTTATCTCATCAAGATAACTCAAGTGCATCCACTTTGGTGGTTTCCTCAATTGAGCGATCTAGGTTTTGACAAGTATTCATTAATTGACGGCATTATGACTTAAGATTTGATTCAGAGGGCTCAATTAATTAGTTTTGTTTATATGAATGCAAATGTGGTCATATCACATATAGATAAATACATATAAATGCAAAAGTATTCATGCAACGATCTAATCAAAAGCATTATTTAAACGTGACACAACGTGGCTTACCTAACCTAAAATCCTCCCAAGCCAATGAGAGGACTTCTCTAAATAAGAAAATAAATATATTGAGAGAAACCTCATTTAAACATTTGAGAGGAGTGAAATGAGAAGAGAATATACATTGAGAGTATTTAGAGGAAGGCACAGCACGTAGGCCGTATTTAAATATTACAACCCTTTGTAAAAATCTAAAGCCATGCTTTTCACCATACCCAAACAAGTCTGAAAATAAACCACAACAAGTAACAGTTCATATAATATGAAAAGCAATAAATGTCGTGATTATGTTATATCGCACTATGAACAGGTAGTCACTGTGTTCCCACTAGCCGGTTAGCAGACAGGCTCAAGGGGTGGCACCCTTGTAGGGTTGCAGGGGGCTGCGCCCCCGAAGCTTTTTGAAAAAGACACATTTCTTTTAAAAGAAATATTTAAAAATTTCTAGCTCAATGTTTTGAAAATATTTGTTTCAGTCCAGTTCAAAACATTTCAGCCTAGTTTCAAAATGGCCTAGAACACTGCTGATCCGAATTGTCTTCCCTATAGTTTCGGATCCCTACAACCCGAATAGAGATCCAAACTCAGACTTGATTCTTCTCTAAGATTTTGGATCCCTAAATCAGATTAGAGACCCTAACATGTCCGTACGTCTTGATCTTCAACCAATTCGAAACCAAGAATGATGAGAATTCCAATTTCAGATCCAATCCAAAACAGTAATCATGACATAGCAACAAATCGCATAGGTTTGAATTTCTCAAAACCGAAACATTTTTCAATATTGCATATAATACACAATAGATCGTATACAATTCAACTTTCTTAAAACCGAAAACTGAATTAGATACATATTTGATCATCTTCTTATAAGCATACATATATATCCTATATATATCACAAGTATAAGAACAAAAACTCAATTTAAATACAGAATTGACCTGGCTCTGATACCACTGTTAGGATCGGCAGGCACAGTAGAAGAATTTTAAATTTTCACCAATCTTAATCGATGATTTATCAATGATGTTTGAACCAAGTTAGAAAAATGCGTACCTTTTTCAATTCAGGGTTTTCGATCTCTAGGAGCAAACACGTCAGGTCCGCTCCCTCTACCGATATCCACACCAATGTACTCCAACATAGACTTCATGCTAGTACCTCCAATGTCTCCTAGGGTTTCCCTTGCGACTCTAAATTCTCATCTGTGTATGAGTATATTTGCTCTATCAAGTTTATAACCTATGAGGGCTATATTCGAATTTCAAAATTAATCTTTATTAATTTTGAAATTAATTAACAATTAATTATCTTGATGAGCTAATTAAATAAATTCAGTTTAAATTAAATCTATCCAACAGTTTTAGTTTAACCTATTTATTTAATCCAAATAAAGAGCCATTAGATTTAACTTATCTTCATAAATTAAATCTGAGATACTATATCTCTATCATGTTAGTCATTAAATCTAATTTATCTTAATAACATTAAATTTAAAACTAACACAGTATAATAATATCATATAATATATATACACATATATATATATAATATGTATTTAAAAAATACATATATATATATATAATATTATTAATGAATTGTACATTATACATTTTAATATAAAATTCATCCACCCTAGATTAAACATTATCTCATGTAGGGCCATTCTTGTGTGCGACCTTGTAGGCCCATACAAACTTAGAAGTGGGCCAATAACTGTACTAACCCATAAGTCGCAAGTGGCCTCTGCAAGACATTACAACTACCACTTCATATGAGGATCGTTAACACAATGCAACCTGTCATACAACCATGTCACGTCCCTATTGTCACACGATATATCGGTCAAGGATGAGGCATGGATAATGTCATCCTCTTATTCCTGATCATTACTTTCTTGATTCCTGAGTATTTTGACAATGGAAATGGAAACTCCTTTCCATCATAGTTTGGCCATACATTTCTCAGACTCACTCATCGAGGGGCCCAGTAATATCTCTCTACTAATGTAAGGAAAAATTCCATCTTGATCATTCATATTCCTCTACATGAAAAATCACCAAGCCCGATCATAGCCTTTATCATCACCTGTTCAAAAGTGACTTTTGACTAGTCAAAGCTTAGCAACTCTAATGTAGGAATCCATGATGAACTCAGGTCAAAGGGCATTGTGATGTGGTTATACATGAGAAAAGCTTATGACTTGATCCATATAGCTTTCTCATAGTGGGTCAGTCCAGCACCTTATACTCTTACAAGTGCCAAAAACTTTTATTCGTATCTCCATATTTATTTGTATCTCCATATCTTATCAGAGTCATACTGGTCTTATTTCATCTCTTCTCCTGCATAGATGACCGACTAGGGACATTTTAGGACAATCTTTATGATTTATCCTAGGATACAATTATCACAATTAAAATGCAAATAATATGATAACGGAATGGAGAAATTTCATTAAATTATAATGTGCAAAGTACAATGATTGGCCCTTAGGGCACAATTTCCAATATAAGCAAATGAGAGAGATCATTTTCATCAACCACTCATCTATACATATTTGCTCTTTGATGTAAACCATGACCAAATGATGGAGCTCGCAGGCTTTGTGGATGAGACCTTCAATGCTTGTTTGTACATGATTTTAGTGAAGAACAAAAGTCAGTAGTAGAGAAGTGGAGTTCAATTTTTTGACATTTAAATATAAAGGGTTTCATGGATTATCGAGCTGATCGCATCCTTTACTATTAAAGATTATTATATTTTATAAATGGTGACGATTATTTCTTAATAACTATTAGGTATTTGACATTGTATTCGAATAAGTAACAGGTTTTATTTAATAATCGTTAAGTATTTCACATATTATTTTAATTTTGGTGGTTGCATAATCAACCACCATATTACAAACAAAAATTAAAAAAAGAAAATTTTAAAAAAATAAAAAAAAAGTTATGGAGATGAAGGATCCAATGCATTATCAGATTCTTCATTCTCTAGTATTTTATTAACCTTCTCATTCAGGGAGCGAACAATAGAGGTAAATCATTTAAGCTCTTGTCCATGCATCTTTGATCTTTCATTATTGTGCTAATCGTGTCCTTTAATTAGTAGTAAAGATCATTTCTTGTTAAAATTAAATAAAAGTGGAATGGAAAGGGTTTCACGGGTTTTTGAGCCAACCAAGCGTCTCCCTATAATTTTTGTCCATGGAAATCATGATGAATGGATTCACTAAAATGCCATTATGAGAAAGATACAATTTCATTGAAATGAAATTGTTTCATTCTCATATGGAAAGTTTCACAAATTGTTCATTGTGAACTCTATTAACTGAAACAACTAGAAAGAATATCATGATGAAGGATTTAGGGTTTGTAGCGGAAGAGGAGCTTCCTGAGGTTTAAATAGAGGAGTTTGATTAAATATTTATAAAAAGGTACTTTAAATAAAAATAGTTTAAAGTTGGAGATGACAGTATGGTTTGAAAGTATGACGGTTGTTTCTTAACAAACATTATTTTTCTTATTCATACTTTAAGATCAATTGTTATGACCATTATATTTTTGTGTTAATTGTTATAAGGTTGGAAGACAAAATTGTTTATAAGTGTTACATGACAGTTATTTCACAAGAATTGTCATATTTATCCATAAATATATGATGGTTAATAATTACAACCATTATGTTTTTGTTTTCGCAAATTCCCCTTCTCCATACATGATAATGCACATATTTAAACATTAAGTTATAGCATTATATATTCTTGCGTGACCTCTGCCTCGACATACATAATGTTTATTCTCTATAACCATTATTTATTAAGTGTTGTATATGAGCAAATTTGTAGTAGTGATTCAAGAGGGAGTGTTATGAATATTAGATTATGTATATGTCCATAAACTCTTCCAATGAATGCTTTTTAGGGGTTTTATTTCTTAGCTCAAAGGTTATATATTTTAGACTTATGAGAATTCATTTAATTATTTATTCTATGTAACTCTTGGTTAAGGTTGGGGGCTTTTAAATATAGGCTTTGTATATACATTGTGAGCATCTATGTGAATAAGAATCACTTCATCTTTTTCTCTAATGTTCTCTTATCTTGCTCATCTATCTCACCTCAATTCTTGTATGTTTTATTATTTTCATAACACATGATTTATGTTTAGTTTTTAATAACATAAATATATAAAGAAATATTATGTAGTAGAATAATATCTATATAAATTGTAGTTCAGCTTTAAATAGGTTTAGTACACAACCCAAGATCATGAGTTTACACTATAGAGAAGTCATATTTTTTAGGTTTTTTTGGTGGCAAAAAGAAGCACTTGACAATGGGACATATGGCTATAGCCAGTAGTGAGGTAGTGACCGACAAAGGGGACAGACGAAAGGGCTACATGCCTTCTTCCATGATATTCCACATGGCATTTTGTAATCATAAAGTAAAAATGGAATATTGTATTGATAAAACCTTTTTGTTCGAATTTGGCAATAAAAATTCCATATATTATCGGTAATTCAATGTTTTTTGTAGTGCCCATTAATAAGTCATATCTTTGATATGACTTATTGATTATGTAGTCTGATTTGATTCTTTAATAATTGGTTTTGAGCATGCCTTTGGCAATTTAAAAAAATTGGAGTATATGTGGTCAAAGAATAAGCCAACATGTGGGTATCTAATTTTGAAAAACTAAGATGGGCTAGGAAGATTCAGATAACTAGTGCTAAAGTATTCGGTGACTGTTGTGACTTGTATGATAGAGGTTTATGTCAAATACCAAGAAAATGAGAATTCTTGTTTCATTTCCAGGTTTCAATACTAGTAATAATGGTTTTGGCCCAAACAAAAAATGCTAGTTGTGGTGATTTAACCACCATCCATTTGGTTGGTCATATTCATTATAACACCATAACTTCAGAGCATTTAAATCAGTTCAAAACATGTAATAAGGGCAAACCAAAGACTAGAAACAATTTTCAACCCATTTGGAATCCCTATAACGCCCCAAATTTTGTTCACCAATATGCCTTGTAATTACTTGTCACATTTAATGAAATGAAATGGGGAATATTGACCCACCTTGAATAGCCTCCGGCTATAAATTATGGATCATAGGAATCAAACACTAAAAATTGAAATGTGAACAGTGCTGCCAGTGTAACTTTTTGCGAGGAAGCGAGGTTGTCATATGATTTTGGATGATCAAATGATGTTCAAAGAAAGTGAAATTTGTCAGAATGAAAGTAGATACTCTAAGCTTTAATTTGATAAGTAATATAGATCATTTGGAGATGTATACAAAGAATTAGGAATTTTTGAAGTTTACCTAATGAAACTGGCTACTTTTAGGAACAGTGTCCAAAGATTGAAATTCTGGGCAATTTCATCTTCCAGTTGGCTAAAGGCTATATTTTTTCTTGAAACTAGACTCAATAATGGTTTAGTAGCTTTTATAGCCACCTCAATTGAATATCTACAAAAAAAGATATAAATTTTCAAAGTTAGGTGAAAATGCTGCCAGTTTTAGGCGAAAATCACAAAATGTATAGGAAAAATGGTAATTTGTCATATTAAGCCAAAGAAAATTATTTTCTTTAGCACCCACACTCATTTTCGTCCAAATGGGTTGGAAATAAGGGGGAAATATATATTTGATATTTATGATCATATTTTGGATAAAGGTTAAAAAGTCAAAAAGGTGGAATGTCCATAAAATACTATATCTTGTACATTTGGTTAGCTTAATGGGATGAAGCCCAAATTTGTTTGTGCAAGGCTTAAATGGTATCATTTTTGGGCCAAGGAAGAGAGGAAAAATTGGTTTAAATGGAATGGGATTTTATGACACCAATTGTAAGGGATAAGGTCAAGTACCATTCTTATGTCATAAATCCAATTTAGCAATAAAAATTAATTAAGGGTTATTTAGAAATATTTTTAAGTTCTTATATTCATCTTTCTTCATCCATTCTCATGCCTACACCAAAAAAGAGAGAGAGGGAGAGAGAGAGAAGCTTTGTGTCATAAGGGAAGAAGAGAGCTTAAGGAGCCAAAAATCAAAGGTGAGCTTTGTGTTTCCAAGATATTACGCTTCCTCACTTGTGTAATAGCTTCTCTAAACTCTTGATCTCCATGAATAATCATGTGTAGCAAGCAAATTTTTAAGGTTGAAGAGAGAGAGGGAGACGCCTAGAAAGAGAAAGTGTAAGGATCAAGAGGTAACTTCAATAACTTCAACTTCTTTGGTGTATTGGTGTTGTTGTTGTGGTTCATAGCTTGATTTGTGGTGTAGATGGTTGGTTTTGTAAAGTTGGGATGTTGAAACCCTAAGGGGTTATGCTGCCCAAATTTCCTCAAATTATGTCTAATAAGTGTTTAAATGGTCTAATAAGTGATTAGGAGTGAAAAGGAGAGAGCTTTAAGGGTTGAAACTCAAAAATCACATTTTCCCTTTGTTGTGTGTAAGTTTTTTAGGTTATTAGAATTGGAATTTCATTAATATGAGGGTTCCATGGTGTTCAGGAGGAAAAATTGTGTAGGGTTGATGTTGATCACTTTCTAACTTAAGCCCTAGAAAGAGAAATTATGAAAATACCCCTAAAACCCTAAATAGGGGCTGCCAAGGGCATTTTCCTCTTTTGGTCATAAATTTGGTAATTCTGAGGTGAAAAATGGATTCTACAAGTGAAACTGAGTAGTAATAGCCTGGGTCAAAATTTCTGGAGAAGTACAATCGGACCGAGTAAAAAAGGGGCTTAGACCAGGTCCCCAGGGGTATTTTGGTAATTTCGTAGTGTTAGACTAATATAACCTACAAAAGTAATTTGGAAGATCTAAAATGATACATGAATGGGTATTAACCTAATTTTTGTAAATTGGGATTTCTAGGACCAGACTGTTGAGCCTGAGCCGAATGAAATTAAGGACTTATTTGTGAACAAAACAAGGACTTAAGGTAGTAACTCTATCTCTCATACACTATGTGAATGTTAATATGCTATATGCTATGATATGAACACGGTGCCTGGGCCACATTACCTAGCTGTGGTCTGGGCCCAGTTGCGGTACACGGATAAGTAGGGGATCTAAACAGTCATTTGGCCCTAAGCATTATGCACACACTCGATACAGTATGGATTTTCATTTTATAGTATATGGTGCATTGCATATTTAATTATTGCATTTTATATGATCGATTATATGTTACTACTGAGATTCTTTTAAATCTCACCCTTTTTCAAAATAAAAATATTCTAGCATAAGCTAGCGGCTTGAGGGGCAAAATGATAAATATCGGCAACTGAGGTGTACGGGTCAAGAAGATTGAGCTGTTGGTTGTTATTAGTTATTTTGGATAGTTTTGGACCAAGTTTGTATATATATTTTATCAAACCTTGAAGGGAAAACTTGTAATGTAAAGTACCATGTATCAATATATCAGTATATTTATGCTATTCCTGTGTAGCTTACTGAATTACGTGCAAGTACTCTGAAAATATGGAGATAAGATTAGGGTGTTACAATCCCAACTTTAATACAGGGTTTGGTCCTATATTTAAATGGGATTTCAAAAATATTTTCAAAGCATTTTCATTGTGGTCTCATTTTCATTTTTCAAATCTGTTTGTTAACTAAAGGATATTACATTTTATGGTTATTACCCTATTCTAGTTCATTTACTGCGTTTACGTTCTAGTCTTACTGTTACAGTGTACTTATACATATCATATATAGATCCTTAACAACCAGATAACCAAAAGAAAATAAACTTTAAGTCTTCAACTCTCTCCGTCTGTAGCTACCTTCTTTCTATGTGAGCTACTTGCCCGCGCCACAGATTAGTTATCGGAAAGGGGTAAGATTCAAAAAAATCCCAGTAGTAACAGATAATACTCATATAAAATGCATAAAGAGAAATATGTCATATCAACCATCACATACCAGACAAATTAGTATTTATTCAATATTCAAAGATGTGCTTATGCAGCAAACAATTTTATTCAAGGACTCACTGTCCCTTCCCACAGCGCTGGGTATTCTACTAAGCCAGAGCCCTTCTCATCTGCATGCTTAACGGGCAATTCTGCCCAATTTATGTTCATTGTTCAAGTATTCATAATGGTAGTAATATGCATGAAACAGAATACATAAAATATGAGGGAAAAGTTACTATCTTACTCTTTCCTGTTTTGTGTTTGTACTAGTTCTTGCACTCAGGGCAGATATCGAATCCTATAATTAGAATTTATAGATGACAAGTTATTACTTAATCTAATTCTTTGATAATCCAAACACTCAAGTTGGTTATCATTAAGGTTAATATACAAAGTCAAAGGAAGAGTCAATGTGGTCAAACTATCCCAAAGTGATTAATTTTACCCTTGGAGTTCAAGGTAATTACATTGTGGCATCATCTTTTTATTTTCGCACATTTACTAAAAGCTCGCAGAATTTTCAACAAACTTTGAAAATTCATATCTTTATGTATAAAAGTCCAATTGCAGTGATTCCAAAGGCTATGTGACCCTTATTAAGTATAGTTATAAGGAAAAGTATTGACCCTAGCCAATTGGATGCACAGTATTCCAGAATTACCATTTATTGGATATTGTTCTAAACACATGCCATTTTTACATTATCAACATAAAAAATACATAACTCAGATCCTATTGACCTATATAACCTATCAAATGAAAGCTTGATTAGTCTACTTTTATTTTGGAAAATATCATAGTTATTGGACAACATTCACTTATCCAAAATCATATTACATTCGAACTACCACACAAAAAACCCTAAACAAGAAGCAAATCCAGTTTTAGGTATTTTGTTCTAATGATCCAGATTTCGTAACCAGGGGGACATTTTGTTTGTGCAAAACATAATGGTGACATCAAATTTATCAAATTCCAACCCCTTCTATAAGTCTTGTTTTGGCAGAATTTAGACATATAATCCAACAATTACCAAACTTCCATTTTAAGCTTCATGCTAGTTTCATATGTTTATTAAACACCACAAGACACCATTTATACAATCAAAACAACACAAAACTTCAAAATCCTAGCCTAACCAGAAATACGGCTAAGATTTACATGCTAAAATCCTCAACTAATAAAGACAGCATATATGTCAAAATGAAGCTCTTGCTTACCTCTTTCACTTTTCTAAGCTCTTGCTTTGTTTCATGAACTTTTGCTCTTGTTAGATGACTCCAAACACCTCCATTTAAAATTCTAAAACCATATAAATGACACTTTCAGCAAGGGGAACAATATTTTTGAAGATTATTCAAGCCATATAAGTAGTTTGGAATGTGAAAATCAAGCAAGGAGTGCTTACCTTGCTTGTCTTCTTTTTTCTCTTTCCTTTGCTTGTTGACCGACTTTGAGACTTACATATATCATTACATAATCTAGATTATACAACTTGATGGATGCATATGTCATTTTGGGTGTGTTATACATAAATTTAAAAAAATCATTACATAATCTAGATTATAGTAGAATTTAATAATTTTTATTAAAATAGCCTTGACTTAAATACTCTCATATTAATGAAGGGTTAACAAACATAAAAAATAATACGTGCAAAAATTGGTCCTGCTTTGCCTTTAGTTGTGGGGTGTCATGTTCAGTTTGAAAATTTGTCAAAGTCGAAGTGGGTACAGTTTAGATATGAGAGGTTTTT